>JAILYB010000047.1:4415337-5887117 GCA_021437785.1 Rhodomyrtus psidioides
CTGTTAGCGTGGTTAATCAGTTTATGAGTGCTCCCCGCACTATACATTGGGAGGCAGTTTTACGAGTTGTTAAGTACTTGAAAGGAGCACCAGGTAAAGGGCTTATGTTCAAGAATTATGGACATCTGAATGCTATTGGCTATTCTGATGCTGATTGGGCTGGGTGTCCTATCGATAGGAGATCGACTTCTATCTATTGTGTGTTATTGGGAGGCAATCTTATGAGTTGGAAAAGCAAGAAACAACAAGTCGTGTCTCGATCGAGTGTAGAGGCAGAATATCGGGCCATGACTCATGTGACTAGGAGTTGGTTTGGTTAAGGATGTTGTTGTCCGAGCTCAGTATGCCATCCTCAACTCCCTCAGTTTTGTGTTGTGATAATCAGTCCGCTATGCATATTGCTTCAAATCCAGTCTGTCATGAACGCACGAAGCATATTGAAGTAGACTGCCATTTTGTGCGAGGAAATATTCAGAATAAGGAAATAACACTTGAATACACACGGACCGAGGATCAACTTGTTGATCTTTTCACTAAGTCATTATGGGGTAGTAGAATGATTACTTTGTGTAACAAGTTGAGGCTCTTTGATATTTTCGCACCAACTTAAGGGGAAGTGTTGAAATATTAGCGAGGGTATTTTAGTCTTCTTCTTTGTTAGTGAGCCTTAGTTCTCACTATACATATTGATGTAATCCCTCGTTATCAATAACAAGTATTTTTCTCATTTCTATAACAAAATCGAATCGTCAATCAGTGAATTGAAGAACCTGATCTTCTTGAGCTTGATGTTTTGCCAGGAGCTCTACTGTCTGCCGGAATAGCCGGGTGGCTTGCCAAGTCTAAAATAACTCCTCCTTGATGGTACCAGAATACGAGAAATTCTCGAATGGGGTGCTTTGAAGAAACTGGAGAATCCCAACACATCGGGTTCAATCAACTATCCAATTTCTTTTGTTAAATCTTTCTTTAATGAGGACACCTATAACTCACCTACCAGACTCCATTGGAGCATTGACAAGTCTCGAGCGCTTGAATTTGAACGGATGTCGGCACATGAACAAACTTCCATACTCCATTGGAAAATTATGGTCATTGACTGAGTTATATCTATCTGGTACAGGAATCACAGATTTACCTGACTGTATGGGAGTCTGGAAAATCTAAAAACACTGATATTATGGGAAGGGGATAAGCCAGAAGGGGATGAGCCAAAAGGTATAACCGTCTTGCCTAAACTTCCAATGAGCTTGACTTGTCCGGTAATCGAATCGACGGCCCTGGTAACCATCCCTGATCTTTCGAATCTGATCAACTTGAATGTGCTGATGCTATGCATGAGAGCGCCTAAGATCTCTAGCCTGTCTGAGTTGGTGCAAGCTCCCATGCCTTGGTGGCTTGGGAGGTAATCCAAACTACAATCCATGGTACTGTGCGTCCCACACATGACTAACCTATCTCCCGAGCTAGGTACCCTTTCTCACTCGAAGTTTCTTTACCTCATGCAATGCAAAAGTCTCCGAACACGCATTCCTCAGGTCTCCTCGAGTGTCTTCAAGCTTCATATCAAGAGTTGCTCGTCACTGACCAAGCTTGATGTTTCAAATTTGAACCAATCCAAGCTCCATATTCTAGATACACCGGTAGAGGATCTATCCGGCGCTGGAACTCCAGGTTCGCCTCTGTCGGGAACAAAGTTTTGTACAAGCAAGGAACACGGGGACATATTTGAAGATTATGCCTGCAATGTCGCTGCAATTGTTTGCAAATTCGAAGGTGCAGTAGAATAGGGATTTTTGTTCCAGATTTTTTTATCCTTAGAAGCTTCTTCAGTGGAAATTGCAGTTGCCGTTGATGTAAGAATTTCGTTGCTGCTTTTGCCTGGAAAAACAAATTCGAAGAGGACATTCTTTGCTGTTGGAGGAATGAAATAAGATGATGTCGGAGACATTGATGATGCCATTGAAACTTTTGATGGGTAACTCGAATTTAATGAAGCTCTATTCTCATCCACGGTGTTGTCTTCTTCAGATAAAGTTTTATGACTAACGGGGCCAAAATCCATCTTGCCGAAACTACTAGTAAGCCTGAACTATTTGGCAATTATAGTACACTTTTGGATTATTCCAAATCTTTTATGTCAATCAATAGACATACGGCCTGACTCATAAAGGTATAGTATCATAAGTAGTCCTGGACGATTCCATGGAACCGCCGGTTCCGGTTCACGAACCGGCAATTCCGGTTCCACAAAAAGGCGGAAATGGCGGTTTTGGTTCCAACTTTTTTTTTAAATAATAAATAATGAAATAAAATTAATAAATTATAAATTATAATCAAATTGTACATTGTGATAAAATTTGGAAAAAAAAGAGGAGAAATGGGCTTGAGCTTGATGAATTATCTTCTTGGGGATAAAAAAATCAAAGCTCATGTAGTTCTCTTACCTTTGGTAACCCCAACTTACCTCATCATCAATCGTCGTTATCCGTTGTTGTGGTGGTGGTAGTATCTCCACATTCTTCACTGAAGAATTTATTTTCTTGATCCAGCTCTTGTTGTCGAAATTTAGCCTTTGTCCAATCATCGACAAAAGCTTGAATCTCCACACTTTTCGGACTTAATCTTGAACGGCAGGAGTTCAAAATTAATCCTCCAAAGCTAAATGCTTGTTCAACTGCCACGGTTGAAGAAGGGGTCGCTAATATCTATTTTGCGATGAGGGAAAGAACTGAAAATTGAGTTGAATGGTTCTTCCACCACTCAAGAATCTTGAAATCTGCATTGTGTTCGGATTCACTAAACTCAAAAGCAATTGTTAATACCTGTTGTCCCTTTATTTTCTTTTTTTTTGCCTACTCATGAGCATTTTATACCATCTACTAAGTGAAACACCTGCATCGCTTTGTGAGACACTATGTTGGACAGATCCTCTGTCACTCAAACCATATCTACTACAAAATTCATTATATAATGATACTAAAGCTTCTTTAACCTCTCCTTGTATAATTGAAATATCTATTGCTTTATCCAAATATAAACAATCATAATAATAATCCCTAAAATAATCTAATAAACCATCTAATTTAGTTCTTAGATAAAAAAAACAATAGAAACTAAATAGACAATAGGAATGTTGAAATAATAATGCAACCATTTTTCTCGCATTACTAAAATACTCGAAACTAATTCAGTAACTTTTTCATATTCATTAAAAACACCAGCAATATTAACACACTCTATTAGAAATAAATGTGTAGTAAGATAATAAATACCAGATAAAGTATTAGTAGCATCATTAAAAACTTTCAAAAAATCTAAAAAAAAATTGCAAACGTCCCAATGTTGCGGGAGTAAAGCAATATCGGGAACAATATTCGAAATAAAGGAATATAATAATTTTTTATAATCAAAAGGTTTTAGAAGCATTTCGTAGGTAGAATTCTAACGAGTCGGAATATCTTTTGGAAACATTTTTTCCTTTCTCCCATGTTGTTTACAAAATTTGCCCCATGCTTTCATAAAATGAGGACGACTTCATAGAAATCTAATTGCACTCTTTATTGGGTCGAGATAAGTCATAAGAACTCGTAAACCATCTTGTACACATAAATTCAAAACATGGCAAGCAAAACGAATGTGAAAAAATTATATGCCAAACGAGGGTTTACAAATTTTTTCTAACTTAGGAATAGAAGTAGTATCTGCGACGGCATTATCAAAACCAATTGAAATAACTTTATTAATCAAATCATATTTTTCTAAAACTTGCCTAATTAGTCTATAGATATTACGGGCCGTATATCTTTCAGAAAAAACTTGAAATGCAAAAAAAAAAATTTAAATAAAAAAAGGAAGAAAAAGAAAAACATTTTCAAAAAAATCAAAAATTCTAGAAAATCCTAAAAAATGTTAGAAAATCCTAGAAAATCCAAAAAATATCAGGAAAATTTGTAGAAAATTCCCAGACACTCCAGAAATTCCCAAAAATTGAGGAATGGCCATAGAAACTGGTCAATCATATTTTTTAGATTTCTTATATATTCTTCCTAGAATTGACGATTATACCTTTTAGGGGTAAATCGCCTCCGCTGCATACATGAGATATGTCGAAAATGCGTAGATTAGGATTGGAGTCAGTTAGGTGGTCAATCCTTCTACTTAGGTTTTCGAATATCTTATTTTCCTGAAATGACGATTTTACCTCTCAAAGGGTAAATCGTCATCCATATTCCAATGAGCCGTGAAAATTGCTCAAAATTAGGATTTGGGTCAGGTGGGTGACCGATCCTTCTGTTTGGAATTTTCACGTCTCATTCCTTTTTCTGAAATGACGATTTTACCCCTTAAAGGGTAAATCGCCTTTAAAAATTCCAGAAAATTCTGAAAATTGTCGAAAATTGGTAAATTGGTCAATTGGGTGACCGATCCTATTTTCGACCCCTTTTGACTCCAGAACTCTTCTAAAATGATGATGTTGCCCCTTTTTTTTTTGTAAATCATCCCAAACTTCCTCGAATTACGATTTTGCCCCTCATGGGCATATCATGTTTAAATCATTCTTGAGCCTTGATTGACATTTCTCTAGGCCAATAGGGCCTTATTAGGGATGCCATGTTGTATTCATGTGATTTATCCGCATGTCTTGGATCCTTGATCTGTGCACATTTTTTTATTGATTGTGAGTGCTAGGGTAGTCACTCATGTCTGCATGAACTCTTAGATCTAGGTTCGTACCCCACTCATCTGCGTGAAATCTTAGGTAAGATAATTCAATCAACTTAGGTACCGAAAGGACGTCAACTCTGATAGTTGGCGTAACTAAGTCCTCGATCTCATTTCTATGGTTTTTGCAGAATCGAATAGAAACTCCCGACTATTCGTAGGGTTTCCAATCGTACCCTCCATGAAATGATGGGTGGTGACTCTTTGGCATGTACACGTATCACATGTCACCAGACCACACTGAAGGTCGACCATGTTTACCTCCGTTACGATTTAGATAATGTGCCTTGGGAGAGGCTCACGTCCGACCAGACACAGACGGCCCATTAGCCCTTCTGCGCTCGAGAGGGTCGCGGCAGATACTAATTCAATGTGAATTAGGGTGTGCATGTAGTCAAAGATGAAGCCATGCAATCATCCTTTAGTGCAAGTAAAAGAGCACTTCATAATCCTAGGAAACTTCATTGAGAAAATTATCCAAGAAATCATAAATTTATTACAATTTTTGCAATTCAGTTTTAAGCCTTTTAATTTTGCTAATTGAGTCCTAAACATTTTCACACTCTACCAATGGAGTCCATCTGGCTAATTTTGGCCGAAAATGCTGACATGGATGTTGGTTGTCTTACATGGCACGACCAGGGCTGATGTGGACAAAATATAATTTAATTTTTAATATTTTTTGAATATTTTTATTATTTTCTCTTTTCTCTATCCTTTTCTTTTTTGGTTTTCTTCTTTAATTTTTTTCTTTTTTTTCTTTTTCCCTTTTCCCCTTCGCCGGCCTCAGGCTAAAAGAAAAAAAGTAAAGAAGAAAAATAGAGGAAAAAATAAATGAAAAATCGGAAGAAATATTAAGAAAATTATTAAAAATTATCCGTGTTAGCATCGGCCATGCCATGTATGAAGGCCAGTGTCCACCTCAATGATTTTGGATCAAAATTGGCCCAGATGGACTCAATTAGGAAAACGTGAAAAGGTTTATATCTTAATTGGCGGAATTAAAATTATTAAGGAACTCTCGCGATTTTAATTACTCATTTTACTAATTGAGACGTTGAAAAAGCTCTAGGAAAAGCTAAGCGAGATCAATGGGAAAGTAGACAAGAAACCGAAAGAGGGTTAAACTTTCATGAAATCCTGCTGGATTGAAGTTTAATCTGTTTCCAATATTTAATTAGGCCATTAGTGGAATGCCAGAAGATGTTAGTGGAATGCCCTACTGTTCCGGCACTCTCATAAATCATATTACGAGAAAATTTTAAATAAGAGATTGAACTGGATAATATTTTAAATAAAAGACTAAAGTGCCGACATGTTCTAAATAAGAATTTGAAGCGAAACTTATTTCAAATAAGGATTTGAAGTGGCCATATTAGTCTCAAAGAAGGATCCGACCTTGCCGGCCAAACGGAAGAGGGAAAAAGAAAAGAGAAGAAAAGTAAAGTAAAAAATCAAAAAAACTAAAAAATATATAAGTAGAATTTATTTATTTTTTTGGCTAAGAAACTCCTTCTCCAACGGCTAGAATAGTCATATGCTCGCCGGTCGGCCAAAATTCCTTATTTGAGATAAATTCTTGCCATTATTTAAGAAAAGGAGGTCAGTTCATACTCTTATTTGAAATTTTCCCACGTATTATTGATTATGAATGTTACGTACAATTCCCTCACTGTGATATGATTAGAAAACGTTAATATAGAAAAGTATTTAGACTAATTTGGTTAATAACAGTTCACTAACTAATATTATTCATAAGAAAATCATGGTCGGAGAAAAATACGACCAAGAAGAAGCTGCGAGAGGTTGAGCCGGAGAGAAACGAGCTGGTGATGTTGAGGAACCAAGCAAAAGTCGTTTGATTTTGAGTATCTTTCGAGGGCCAATGCGGAGGTACTGGGGAAAGAGACGGTCCGGACGACTTTCAAGCCTGACTTGGAGGAGGAGACCACCACGGTGGCCGTGTAGAGGCTTAAGGATGGGGCCCCGTCGGCTGGGGATTTCCGGGACAAGGTCGAAGTTGTCGGAGCGATGGACCATGGCAAGGGATTGCATTCCTTGTCACCACCTCGTGAGGCAGAGCTTTGTACAACCCCTGCCTGTCTCCGGTGCGGGGGGTGACTCGTCCTTACTCCCCCGCCAGGCGGTGTGCCCCGCTGATTTTTAAAATTTTGCGTATTAAAAATGGATAATTGTTGGGAGTTTTTGAATGACTAAGGAAATATGCTGCTTTGAACTTATTCACGTTCTATAATTATTAAAATTATCACAAACTCATGAATTTAACCCTACTTATTTATACTTAGTTTGTCCGTGTTATTCCTTCATAACATTTGCTTTTTTTTTTTACATTAGTTTTAACTCATAGGAAAAGAGGAGACTTGCTTCATTTAGCCTCAGGAATTTTGATTAGTCATAAATTGAACTTGTTAGACCTTATTAAGAAGTCATGGTTTCAATCGGAGTAATACACTAATCACTAATCGTATAACAAATCAAAGAACATGAATCACCTAATGTTCAAGCCCAAATCAAAAGCTTTTGGTATGGTTGAGCCAAGAACGTAGTTCAGGTTTGTTGACATCTAAATTTTCACCGACATGTCCAATTAGATAAAACATCGAGATTTAGGATCTCTGATTGCAACAGGGCCCATTTCTTGGCAAAAAAATAGTCGTTTTGGTGTCTAGAGCTCCATTCACATGTAAGACCGGGGGCATTCCATTCCATTTGTAATTATGTGCCCATTTCGTAATAAATCAGGCTTGACTTTTAGGTTTTTTTTTTTGGTCGAAAGGCTTGACTTTTAGGTTGACAATATATATATATATTAGGGAACTTTCGCTACACATTCATTCCGAAGACTGACTGACTTAGGAATTTAGGCTTTAGAAAAAGTTGTGGGAAAAGCCATGTGAGATCGACGAGGACGTAGAGTTGAAATATAGAAAAGAAACCGCGTTGGAGACTACTAAAGTCCGCTTTCTGTGTCCAGGACACTTCCTACTAGTCATATGGTTGACCAGGAGGCAAGACCAAGAAGACGACTAGGAGAAAGAAGCATAGTTGTCAAGGCGACGCCTAGACGACCAAGGCGTCATGTCGCCTTACTGGCCCTCCTCAAGGTGGGCGCCTTGGTTGCCTAGGCGTCGCCTTGTGGACGCCTTGGGCGCCTTGGACGCCTAGGCGACGCCTTGAGCGCCTTGAGAAGTACAAATATTAAAAATTATTTATTTTTAATAATCTTTTATGCATATATTTACTATATTAAAAGTAGTTTATTTTTAATAATCTTTCATGTATATATTGGCCCTGTTGAATCATGAATGTAAGTTTTGAAGTACAAATATAAAATATACAATCATACATATATATTTAAAAATTTAGCGATATTATCGCCTTGCAGACGACTAGGCGGACGCCTAATCGCCTAGGCGTTTTAGAGGCCTCTGCTCGCCTTGTCGCTTTGTCCCCTTAACAACTATGGAAAGAAGCCATCTCATGCCCCTGCCTTAAAAGGCAGGGGATCCTAGTAATTTTGGCCATTGGATCTTCCCCTCCTATAAAAGGGGGGAAGATCCAATGACCAAGGAGAGACAGATCCCCCTCTTTTAAGGCAGGGGATCTATCTCCATCTCATGCTGCCATTACCATAGGAGGATAATGTCCTTGCTTGCACTAGAAATCACAGGGCTGACAATTACATAGTGTTCTATAGATTAACATGGCATTGTTGATCATTGGTGAGTAAAAATAGCTTTCATCATTATTGGACTATAAAGTGGGCCCCACGGAGTTACGGTGTGCGCCCATATGGGCAACCACACCCCCCTTTGACGGTTATCCGAATTTAAACATGAAAGATCATGTTGGTTGAAAAGACGTAAATAACTGACGTCTTCACGGTCATTCTTTCTGATTGAGACAGTCTGTCCCTCCCAGGAAAACAACACAGAGAACGACGCTCCTCCCTTGACTCATCGTTGATTGGCATTGACGACAGAGGAACTCCGATGAAATCGCAAAGGGCTCTTAACCTATGAATATTAAGGTACGTTCTAGTAATGTGCTTTTGTCGATCAGTGAATCAAGTGGTTAATATGGGCATGTTTCCGTGCATTAGATCTTAGTGAGAATGGGTTTAGTACCCAACATTGGTATCAGAGCATGATTGCTTGTTTCCTGATTGATTTTCGTGTTAATTTCGAGGATTAAGTGGTTTTAGCCCTAATTGTGTCGTTACTGTTCATGAGCAATTTTTTGAGTTCTGTTTATCGAAAATGGATTATGAATATATAATTAGAACATGCTTGTTGAGAAGATTCTTTTGAGTGGTCGCCGACCCCAATCGGCCACCGAAAATCGCCGCATGCGCGCCACGCTCCGCGAAGGGGCGGAGTTATGAATATATAATTAGAACGGGCTTGTTGAGAAGATTCTTTTGAGTGGTCGCCGACCCCAATCGGCCACCGGAAGCCGCCGTACGCGTGCCACGCGCCGCGACGGGGCGGAGTCCCTCAGGGCAATGTTGGTTCGTCCTTTTTAAGCCAATTTTTGTTCGTCAAAATTGAGGTTTGAATATACCATTGTGTTCGTCTCGATGAGACGAGGATTTTGCTGGGCAGATGGTCGCCGGAGGACGCCGGACGGTCGGTCACGCGCCGACACGCGCCGGCAGGGTCGCAACCGTTACGACCCACGCGCCACGTGCAGGGCACGTGACCATACCGTGTCCCGCGCCACGTGCGACGCACGTGACGTTCGGCCCGCGCGAGTTTCGGGCCTGAACCGGCCCACTTCGAAGCCCTTTTTTTAAGGAAAGGAAGGCCTGGCCCTTTTTTTTTTTTAAGAACAAGCCTAATGTCGTGAACCAGATTAGTTCCGGATCTGACCCGACCCGTTGATCGTTGACCAATTTGATAGTTGACCGTTGACCAGAGGTGACCTTGACCAAAAAAAAAAGGTCGGTCATTCTATTTGGGCTTGTTTAATATCTTGTTTTTCCTATTGTCCGTTACGATATGTTCGTAATAATTGCATAATTATGGAATCTTTTAGTAATTCATTTTTGTTCTGCATTCGTTGCAAGAACAATGCCCTCAAGAAAAGCACCTCAGGATAAATGGAGGCTGCTAAAAGACGAGAAACCTCCAAAACTAAGAAGGCAAAGGCAAATATGAGCCCTTAATGAAAAGATCGAGATATTGAACAATTTATGAATGTGATAATGTATGTGACATTGTAACCCATGTAACAAAGGTCAACAATATGATCCAAGAGATCATTTGGGATGGACGTATAGTGGAAGATCGAGAAGCGTTTAACGCACTTAAAAATTTCATGCCCGAGGAACGGCATGATCAGCTCGACCGCACTTGGGATGAACAATAGTCTCACAAGTCGTTTGTACTACATTTCTTACAAAAAGTTGTAAGGGTCGGGGCGGCGAAGCCATCGTCGCTTGAGATGAATGGATCGCGCAGGAAGAGTGCACCATGGCTTAAGACCAAGGGTTCTCAGAGGGATTCTCCTAAGGCGCCAATATGGGCTCCTAATTTAGTCGAGAATCCTCCTAAAGAACTTGCGGATTCCCTACCTTGTATAAGGAAAATTACCTGGGTCAATCGTCAAACCTTAAAGGAGATCACAACGCCTGATTACCTTTAGATTTTAGAGACTTCTTGTTGTTGAATTAATGTTATTTGTAATTATTGTAAGTTCAGTTTATGAACATGACATTTGTTTGATGCAATGATTTGTAATATATATATTTTATATATTTGAGTGGGACTGTTTATCAGTTTTAGTAACTGTTGAACACATTTGGATAATTGTATTGATATTGGTTTTAGACTAGAATACCTAGATGATGATGGGGAGCTTAGTGAACCGTTGATTTTGGGATCTTTTTTGAAACTATATATCAATATAATCGAGATGCATGAATATAGTTGCATTTGTTGCATATAAATAGACTTTAAAATCTGTGCAAAATGTCTAAGTTACCTTATATTCAGATACTATGGCAACGGCATCAAAGAACATTGTTGCTGAGCTCAACAAGGGTGAGAAATTGAATGGAGATAATTATGAAATTTGGAGTATGAAAATTCAGTATGTGCTTGAAGAGCTAGAGGCACCGGAAGCTCTTAACCTGACCATGATTGAGCCAGAGGATGGTAATACTGCATAGCATAGAAGGGACAAGGAAGCCTTCGCTGCTTAGAAGAAAAAGAACTCAACTGCTCGCTTTACGTTGCTGAGCAGTATGGATAATAATATTATGAGAGAGTTCAGGTAGCATGAGAATGCTAAAGATATGTGGGATGCCTTGAAGGCTCGATTTGGACAGACTTCTGTCACTAAGCTGAGGCAGCTTACAATCAGGTTTGACACATATAAAATGCCACATGGGCAGAATATGATGCAACATTTGAGGAAGATGTCGAACATGATTAGCGAGCTGAAGGTTGCTGGTCACACATTGTCTGATGAACAACAAGTGCAGGCTGTAATTCGCTCTTTACCCCACAATTGGGAGCACATGAATGTTAACCCGACCCACAACGTGAACGTCAAAACCTTCGAGGATGCTATGCGCCATCTGGTGCTGGAGGAGGACCGCCATCTGGCGGCTAAAATACAATCTGATGTTTATGTTGCTGGATCTAGCTCACATGAAGCTTCGGACTTCAAGCCAAAGCGTCCTGGCAAGTTCATGAAGTGGAAAGGTAAAAGAGTGGAACCATCTGTGAAGAAACCAAAGTTTGAGAAGCATGGAAAAGGGAAGCATCCCGTGAAGAAAAATATTTCAATGGTGAAATGTTATAACTGTGGCAAGAAACTTCACTTCGCTCGCGACTGTGGCGAGCCGAAGAAGGTAGAAACCCTTACTACACTTAAAAATGTTTGTTATGTATTAAGTTCTGTATTTTTAACTGAATCTCATCCTTTGTGGACTATAGACTTAGGAGCCACAGACCATGTAGCCAGAGATAGAAGTGCATTTGTGGAATTTCGACGAATTCCAAGTGGAGCGAGATGGATTTTGTGGGAAATAATTCCAGAGTGGAAGTCAAGGGAATTGGCACTTGCCAACTTATCATGCGTGGTGGATGCACTTTATTCGTGCATGATGTTCTATATGCTCCAGAGATTCGTCGAAATCTTGTCTCTGTATTGGTGTTAGTCAAACTTGGTTTTAGCATGAATTTTCATAACTGTGATGTGGATTTGTTGTTGGGAACAACTTTTTATGGTTCAGGTTATTTCGTGGATGGTTTTATTGTATTGGATATTGAACATGCTAGTGTGAATGTATGTTATTCCCTATTTACATCCTCCAATTCTAGTGAGAATGATGTGAATATTTGGCATGCTAGGCTTGGTCATATTGGCCAACAGAGAATGAATAGATTAGCCAAAGATGGTTTATTAGGCAATATTGAGAAAGTAGAATTGCCTGTTTGTGAACATTGCCTAGCTGGGAAAACCACGCGAAAGCCATTTGGAAATGGCACTAGAGCTGAATTTCCTTTGCAACTAGTCCATACTGACATCTGTGGTCCATTAAATGTGAAAGCATGGCACGGTGCTGTTTATTTCATTACATTTATTGATGACTATACTCGATATGGATATGTCTATCTGAATTCTCATAAATCGAAAGCATTAAGTTATTTCAAGAAATTTATAACCTTAGTGGAAAATCAGTTAGATAAGAAAATAAAAAATTTGAGATCCGATCGAGGTCGAGAGTATTTATCTGATCAGTTTAGATAATTATGTGATGAAAATGGAATAGATAGATAGTTATCCATTCCATATACTCCTCAACAAAATGGAGTAGCTGAAAGAAGAAACAGAACCTTACTTGAAATGGCTAGGTCTATGATGGCGCAAGCTAATTTACCAATTGTCTTTTGGGGCGATGCTTTGTTGACTGCTGCCTATGTACTTAACCGAGTGCCTTCTAAATCAGTCTCTTCAACCCCTTATGAGTTATGGACAGGTCGAAAACCTGATTTGAGCTTTCTTAAACCTTGGGGTTGTGCTGCCTATACTCACGAGTCCGCTCATAAATATGAAAAATTGGGACCGAGAGGCAAAAAAAGTATCTTCATAAGATACTTAGAACACTCTAAAGGATATGTGTTCATAGGTGAGCAAGAAAGCAGAAGCGTGACTGAATTTGAATCAAGAGATGTCACATTCTTAAAGAATGGTTTTCCAAGAAATGGCGAAATAGGTGAAGATTGTTCCCTATTTGAGACTTTAGATCAGGATAATGGAATAGCTGGATATAATGATCCAAGTGGGAGCAATGTGAGAAGTGGGGAATTCAGTGCGAACCAGTCTCAATTGCAACCACTTGATGAATCAATACCATTATCTTGTCCAAGTGGGGGCATAATGGAGAATGAAGTACCTTTGGTGCAATCTTCTCCACGAAGAACAAGTCGCAAAAGCATTCCTCGACGACGCTTTGAAATTGAAAGGGAAGCTTTCATGATCGCTCTATTAGAAGAGGATGAGCCAAGAAATATAAATGAGGCTCTATCTTGCCCCGATAAGGAAAAATGGATGAAAGCAATGGAAGAAGAAATGGAGTCAATGGGATCAAACCATGTTTGGGAGCTGGTTGATCTTTCGAAAGGACGAAGAGCCATTGGGAACAAATGGGTTCTCAAAATAAAGCGCAAGGCTGATGGTTCAATTGAAAGGCATAAGGCTCGCCTTGTTGCGAAAGGATACAACCAACAGGAAGGAATTGATTATGAGGAAACTTTTTCTCCTATGGTTAGATTTACTTCTGTTCGCATTATTCTGGCAGTAGTGGCTAGTTTGGATCTAGAATTACATCAAATGGATGAAAAGACTGCTTTCCTCAATGGGGAATTAGAAGAAGAAATTTATATGGAACAACCCGATGGGTTTGTTAAAGAAGGCCAAGACCAAAATGTATGTCGACTTCTGAGGTCGATATATGGCCTGAAGCAGTCTTCTAGACAATGGAATATACGCTTTCATAATGCCATAGTGGCATATGATTTTGAGATGATTAATGAAGATAATTGCGTGTATATCAAAAGATCCAAAGGCCACTTTGTGATTTTGTCATTATATGTTGATGACATACTGATTGCTGGAAGCAATATGGAGTTTGTCAAGACAGTCAAAAGTTGGCTATCTTTAAATTTTGAAATAAAAGATATGGGCGAGGCTACGTACATTCTCGGAGTTAAGATTTTGAGAGATCATTCGAAAAGGTTGCTGTCTCTTTCGCAAGAAACTTATATTAATAAAGTCCTTAAACGATTTCATATGCAAGATTGCAAACCCATTGATACTCCTATTGCAAAAGGTGAATGGTTGACTCGAAGAATGTGTCCTAAGACTCCACAAGAGCAAGAACGTATGAAAAACGTTCCATATGCCAGTGCTATTGGAAGTCTCATGTACGCTATGATGTGTACAAGACCTGATATTTGTTACGCAATTGGACTGGTCAGTAGATACCAATCCAATCCAGGTCAAGCACATTAGACTGCCGTTAAGAGAATCTTGAGGTATCTGAAAGCAAATGCCGATAACTTGAGGGCTACACTAATGCTGACTAGGGAGGAGATTTGGATGAGAGGAAATCCACTTTTGGAAATGTATTCTTACTGAATAATGGCGCCATATCGTGGAGCAGTAAGAAATAGCAGTGTATAGCCTTATCCACCATGGAAACCGAGTTCGTGGCTTTATCAGCGGCAGCACAATAGGGTGTTTGGCTTAGAAGATTTCTGGATCATTTGGGTGTCACTAGAGATGCTGCAAACCCTATGAAGGTTTATTGTGATAGTCAAGCAGCAACAGCTTACACTAAGGATCCTAAGTTCCATGGCAAGACCAAACACATAGACATTAAGTATAACTATGTCAAGGACATGGTGGCACGAAAGGAAGTAAACCTACAGTATGTATCTACGCATAAAATGTTAGCAGATCCTATGACAAAGCCAATTCCTGGAGATGTCTTTCTTGATCATGTAAAGACTCTAGGACTGCGTAGAGGTTGATGTATTGAATATTTGTATTTTTCCCTGAACATTTAATAATTGATGATGTTGTTTGTCAATATGGAAGTCTATAAGTCTATTTGTTATTTATGCATGATAATACTTTGTGCATTGTATTGAAAAAGGTATGTCGGACAGATGAGAGATTAGCCCACTCACACGGGTAATCGCCTCTATTCATTATGTGACGAATAGAGATGAGGCAATTTTAAGCTTATTATCTAGGTGATAATTGAGAGCTCAAGCATAAAATATTTATGCCGCCTTAACAGAATGTTAGGATGAGGACTTAAAATTTATAATGTCCAAAAGTGAAATAGCCCACACAAGGGTAATCGCCTCTATTCATTATGTGACGAATAGAGATGAGGCAATTTTAAGCTTATTATCTAGGTGATAATTGAGAGCTCAAGCATAAAATATTTATGCCGCCTTAACAGAATGTTAGGATGAGGACTTAAAATTTATAATGTCCAAAAGTGAAATAGCCCACATATTTCACCTTACCTATCTTTATTGCCAGATGAGAGTTCTGATGGAAACTCTTGGCTGGAGTTGTTACGTGAACTCAAGTCAGACACTGAGTGTGTCTAAATGATCATATGTACGATATTAAAATAGGAAGACATACGCTCCATGGGGAAGGAGAAAATACTGTAATACGTATTTCACATTACGTATGATGGACGACCAATGAGAGTTAGCAAAAGTTATGATCTCAACTTTCTTAAGCCGTGTGAGACTCTCGAGGATAAAATTCCTCATTTTTAGTACCCTCATGACTCTTCATTATTCTCGAGATCTCTATTTAGTGTTCGCTATCTTAGAGTGTTATCTATAGTCATGAAATTGATTCGATCTAAAGGGACACTTCTAGAAAAGTGAGCTGAATTGAGATTGAGAGGTCTAATGGAGGAGAAAGATTGATTTGGAGTTTTAAGTCACATTATGAATTATATTCACAAACCGGTCAGTTATGATTATTTAGTGTGATCATAACTGTGACTATAATATATCAAATTTTAAATGAGATCTAGAGAGATATGTATGTGACTGATCGATCTAGGGTACATCATACTAAAATCTATCTTTGATTATGTCCATTTTAGAGCCGTCATGTACTCCCAACGGATGTATGACAACGAGCTATCAGTGTATGCTGGTCGCACAGGTTATTTGTTAATATGAACTTTGCGAAAATATTAAGAGTTACGTTTTTGCCTTCTGTGGGCGAGTGGGAGTTGTTTGCCCTACATGAGCGAGTGAGAGATATTGGATTATAAAGTGGGGCCCACAGAGTTACGGTGTGCGCCCATACGGGCAACCACACCCCCCTTTGACGGTTATCCGAATTTAAACATGAAAGATCATGTTGGTTGAAAAGACGTAAATAACTGACGTCTTCACAGTCATTCTCTCTGATTGAAACAGCCTGTCCCACCCAGGAAAACAACACAGAGAACGACGCTCCTCCCTTGACTCATTGTTGATTGGCATTGAAGACAGAGGAACTCCGACGAAATCGCAAAGGGTTCTTAACTTGTGAATATTAAAGTACGTTCTAGTAATGTGCTTTTGTCGATCAGTGAATCAAGTGGTTAATATGGGCAAGTTTCCGCGAATTAGATCTTAGTGAGAATGGGTTTAGTACCCAACAATCATAAAATGCATGTGAAAATTTCATGAACTTGTTCAAATCAATATGATGAGCAAAAACCACATTACTTAAGTTAAAAGTGTGGAACCCGGTCGTATTTCGCTCGACATGGAAGAAAAGATAGATAACCTATCTTTTTTTTAAAAAAAAAGCATAAATAGTAGTATAGGAGGCCAACTAAGAGTCAAAGACATAACATGTTCTCATGCTCTAAAGCAGAATCATGATCCCTAGCATGAACGAGAATGCATGACAACAGAACTTCAGGATAGACTACCTGAATGGGATGACCACGTTAAGTAGATGATCACATAGGACCCTAGGTTGACATATCTATCTACTCATTGATACCAAATCTTTGATATTCCATGCAAAACCAATCATGAATAATCATTTTTCTCTTTCTTCAAATTCTGATTATCTCCGCTCTTATAAGCATTACACATGTCATAAGGTACTACATGCGATCTAAGCTACATTTGCGTGTTTATGTACCAATTGAAGTATCACGACAGGCAGCCAAAAATATGAAGACAGAATATAGAGCTGTTACAAGTTGACCCAATCTCTTATTGGGTGTTATTTTAGTTCCGAGATTATCCAATGCAACAAATTCCCTAAACTTCTAGCTGGGTTGAGTTTTCATCTGCTTCTGGCAATTGATTAGGTCATTAGAGTCATATCAATTGGCTTATATTCAATAGTAGCAGAATGCCTAAATATAGTCACATAAATGGTCGGTACAAATTGCCTTATTACTGAAAAGCGCTAAGATTAATTTGATTAGTAATTAATGTTCAGAAAACAATTAAGATTAATGTGATTAGTAGCGTTTTATTTGATAAACATTAAAAGAGATTAATAAATCTTGTGTATGTTAAAGTGACTTGGGATCTGTTTGGCAACGATTTTGATTCTCTAATTTTATTCTCCCAATTAAAAAAGGATGAGAAATATGTCAATCATATCAGCAATTGTCTCATCAGGCTTCATCTTAAAAGCTTCATAGTCACTTACAATCTATAACCTTTGCAGATTCTTCTTCCACAACACGATTATATAGGAGAGTGGATAATGCACAGAATAACGCATGAACAGCTTTGGAATCGAATCCTTGTCCTTTTACTTTTTTAGTATTTGACAACGTTGTTGCAGCGTTTATATTGTTGTTATTCTCATTTCCAATAGAAGGAGTTGCTGCGACGGTAGGAACTAGTTCATTGACAACAACATTCCACATCATATCGACTAATGCCTTGAAAAATCACTTCATTTTGTTGCACCACATGTTGTAATCCTTTCCATCAGAGTATGGTGGTTTGTTGCCATAATGTGAGTCACCTGTTCCTGAGAAATTATTGTTAGACATAGTAGATCGTTAACTCAAAAGTAAGACACTTCAATATAATGAGTAACCTGTTTTGATACCAATCGTTGTATTTAGCAATATCACCTAGAGGGGGATGAATAGGTGATTCTAAACAATTTTGAAACTTAATGCGGAATTCAAACAGTTCCAAAACACAAACTGAATAGGATCAGTAAAATGACATTCATATGAACTAAACATAGTAAGAAGAGTTTAGAAAAAGAGAAAATTCATGTAATATTTTATAGTGGTTCAGCTTGACAAGCCTATGTCCACTTTCTCACGATGATAGTCGAATGGCTGGATTTCACTTTACAAATCAATGGAGGTTACACGAGATATTGCTCTCAATCACTCTTACAGAACCTCTCAAAGATAAGATGTTTAGCTCTCAATAACAAATATGTGAATCTGAACAATTCAAGTACTTTGGAATTGTATGTTCTGATCTTCTTTATTGGTCACCATTGATCTTCCTTTTAAACTCCTTTACACCCAAACTAGCTATTGATCGTTCTTCAATCATTGACTGGACGTTATCAATCATGATTGAACGAGACTGTATTCGGGAAGATATGATAGCCGTTGAAGTTGAGTCTGAACTCTTCAGATTCAGTCACCTATACAATTACATCTTTCGTTTCCATAGGTAGAGTTAATTCTAATTTAAAATAAACCTTATTCCTTGAAGGTAATATCCAATCGTAGGTATTCTCTTGATTTAATTGAAAAATAATCTTGTCAATAAAAAATTACAGGCTTCCATAAATAATTCCGTCAATATCGGAAACTTGCCAAACGTGGATCGTCAGAATCTGTTTGAAAGATATTACAGAATCTAAACATTATTCAGAAGCAGTCTTCACAAGTAGAGACTCTCTAAATCTGAACACACTTGAACAGTGTCTCTGAGCTTCAATAAAGTCCTTGTTGACGCATCACATAGATTTTCATACGAACAAGTCTTCGGAGGTAGTAACATCCTCCATCTGAATAATTTTCAGAAGCAAATATATGATGACTACCACTTGAATTTGATCATCAGGTTTGGAGCAATATAAGCTTTCATTCACGTGTTCACCTTACAATAAAATATTCATAGGCATTCAACAGATTCTTTCTAAGATCATGATAGTATTATCAGAATCACAATATTTAGAAGGCCCAATCCCAAAAAAAAACCTCAAACTTTGGTGTTTGTCCCAAAAATATCCATAACTTTTTTTTGTCTCATAAAAAACCTCCAACTTTTTATTTTGTCCCAAATCTACCAATCCAATTCCAAAAATACCTCAAACTTTGGCATTTGTCCCAAAAATATCCACAACTTTTTTTTGTCTCATAAAAAACCTCCAACTTTTTATTTTGTGCCAAATCTACCAATCCAATCACCAAAAAATCCTCAAATTTTGGTCGTTGTCCCAAAATTATCCACAACTTTTTTTTGTCTCATTAAAAGTCTCAAACTTTTGATTGTCTTTAATGAATCTTAGGTGGCAGTTTCACCTCATTATAATTACATCTTCGTTGTTGAAGTGGAAAAATTCTCAAAAAATGTTCTCTCTTTAGATTAGTAATTAGGGCTGATTTTCAATCGCGCTCTTTTCATATCTCTCCCTTCCATCTCGTAGAATTCCCGACGATTCCGATGTGGGCCATCTAGCTTATGTCGAAACTCCAAGTGATTCTCGACCGTCGCCCAATGGTGTGGCCTTATCCCGGGACAATAGCAACCATCGTCATCGGCTCCTTACCCATTGATAGTCCTCGATGCCAATCGAGCCTCCCACCAAGGACCATTGTGCCGATCTTACCTCTGTGACGACAAGCTGCTGCCCCCAACGCTTTCTTGTGATTATCATTTCGTTAAAGAAGAAGATTCGTTAATATCTTGTTCTCACTGAAATTTGTATGTGAATTTCGAGTAACTCAATTATGTCTCGAAATGAATGAATACGGCTGCAATATGTCAAACATTCTCCCTTGAAACAATTGGAAGTACATTTTGATCTTTGTCTAACAATCGTGAGTCCTGTTCAACTGGGCGTGAAACACTCTTTTTTTGTAATAATTGTAGTAGATTTGAGACAAAATCAAAAGTTGGAGGTTTTTTAGGAGATAAAAAAAGATGTGTATATTTTTTGGACAAAGACCAAAGTTTGAGGTTTTTTTTTGGGACAAAATCAAAAGTTGAAGATTTTTTAGGAGACAAAAAAAAGTCATGGATATTTTTGGGACATACACCAAAGTTCGAGGTTTTTTTTGGGATTAGGCCTATTTAGAATGAAGGTTTTCTCAACACCAATGTCGTCCCAATGACCACCCCGGGAACATCAAGTCATCCAAAGTCCTCCACATGCGTTAATTTCCACGAAAGGGTCCCCCTAGAAAAAGAAAATGTTATGAAACTTTCAGCGATACAACCATTCAGAAAACGGATTGATTTTAAGAATTTACACTATTTGAGAAAGTTGTGGGAAAAGCTATGCGAGATCAGTGGGAACAAAGAGTGGGAAAATAGACAAGAAACCGTGTGGGAGACTCCTAAAGTCCGGTGTCTACGTCCAACACACATCCAAGTGGTGATCTCATGGACAAGGTAATTCTTAGTAGTTTGTGGCGAAGGTTCGGTAACCCAAAAAACCAGGTGAGATCAATGGGAAGTAGAACCGGAACGTAAAATATCAACCGCTGCGGACTTTCCTAAATTTATGCCGGTGTGAATGCAATGAGTATCATAAAACATGAATCCGAATACCCTGATATTGGGGTTTCTGTGACATGCGTACCATTACTCAAATCAGACCGTTCAAATGAAAATAGACAGCCTGATTTGAGAAAAGGGTTGAGATTCAAAATTTTTCAAACCCCAAAAAAATTCCCACTCAATTTTTTCTTTACCCCTCAACAAATGGCGTGGCCCATTTTCGGCAGTCCATTTTCATTTGGACAGCCTAATTTAAATAATGGTAAGCATGTCACGAAAACTCCAATGTTATGTGATCCAAATCCCGTATAACACGGCCTTGCAAGTCGCAAAATTACTCACATCATTGTCAGCGGTTCTAGAAATGGCATGGGCTTTGGAACTGCTGACACCAAAGTAAGTGTAGACATTCGAAGAGATAAAATGTCTGATGCAATGCAGCCATTCGAAGTGAAGAGAAAAGACAACATAGGTGTTACAATTTTCGTATAGCTTCCACTTTAGTGCCATAATTTTTTCCCCCAAATACTTGAAGGCTACATTGTTAAAAAAGAACAAAAAAATCTTGCCATCGGCAACTTATGTAATTGGAAATCTGATGTGGAATTAAATTAATATAAATCGGCTGACATGATTCAGAAGAAGTTTCGGAACCACTTGAAAAAGAGAAAAAAAAAACTTTACTTCTCCAAAAGTGGAAAAATCAATTTGTACTCAGAAATAGAAGTAAAAAAATCAACTTCTGGTCAAAAGCTAATATTTAGAGTAGAAGTGCTGCAGGAGCCAAATTCCCTAAATTTCCAGCTGAGTTGAGTTTTCATCCGCATCTAGTAATCGATTGTCTGTAAAGATTTGGTGGGACCACAACCAACTGCTCTAAAAGTTTAAGCTGATAGAAGAAGACGTGATTTAATATTTATATATTTCAACACTCCCCCTCACGCTTAGTCTGGTCTTTTGCCTAGTACTAAGCGTGGATAAATTCATTGTGGAGGCAAATAGGAGCATGGAAATATTTGAACTCAAGACCTCCTGCTCTGATACCATGTAAAGATTTGGTGGGACCACAACTGTCACGCCCCGACTCTCGAGCCCGCGACATCCCTTGTTAAATCGCTACGAAGTCATAGAGATAGCGTCACAGGTACACTATCGACCTACCATTAACTTACGCATGCAAAAACGTTTTAACTCCCTGACAACAAAATCAAACAGGGATAGAAAAGTAGGTAGTCACAACAATCATTCAAAAACAAACCTTTACGAGTCAATGAAAATAAACAAATGGATCTTAACCCTACTGGGCTATAGCTAACTTAAATAACCCTTTACTTCAGGGCGGCTCACTAGACCTCAAAAGGTCACTCAGTCAAGTAAGGTCAACTTCCCATTTACTTCAACAGATAACTCCAACAGCCAATCCTTGTCATCCACGAAGCTCCATCCGAATGGACCTGAAATTGTTATCCCACGACGGGATGAGAATAAATCTCAGTGAATCAAGCCTAAGCTCGGTTAGGAAACTGATTCGCCCAGGGGGTCCTAACCGACAGCTCAAATAGACATAAATAACTCTCAAACACAGTCACAACATCAAAAACATCTACATGCATATTTACCAACATTCAACCACACACAATGCAATGCTTGACTCGACTCAACAGTCATCTCAACCAATCACTCAGAAATGCATTGCATCCACAAATGTGCACATGACACAACACGAGTCCATTTATTAACGATGATCGTGCCCACGGCACAACGAGAGGATCTACGCGATTGGCGTGATTCGACTCCCACGACGAATGCGATCCAGCACCTTAGTGCGATCCAGCATTCTTCCTGTAGAACCGGACTACGCATCTTTTCCCTCTCAACGACGGCTACTACGAGCGGTGTATCCAGTGCACCCGTGGCACGGCACTAGCAAGTAGGCATCCCTAAACGGGGCTTCGGTCCATCACAAGCTGCGACCAACATCCGATAATCCCTTAAAACCGTACGATTGGTACGGGGCATGAATTATCGTGCTTCTGGCAAGTCGTGTAGTTCCATCACATTGGTACAGTATGAACTTGCCAAGAAATGCATCGTCGTTTCCTCATATGACCATACAGTAAACACCCGGCAATCAATTCATTTCATTATCTTGATTAAGGCCGGATGCTCATACAACGTGCTTAAAGACTCGGCCCATGGCCATTTTCATGCAAAACATGTCTTTTGATTTCACACGTGGTCATATGCACATGCCGACTACCAGCTAGTCACCACCACACACACAGGGCGATTAACCCCCCCAAATCATCAATCCAATAGTCAATGGGCATTCAATCACTCAACCAGTCAATTCACAAGACGATTGACCCAATAAAGTTCATCACATTAATCACGAACAATCAAGTTCCATTAGGCCACATAAATGCTCAATTTCGTACAATAATCATTTATTAGCCGATTTACTACATAATCGTCAATCGATCACTCGTCTCTAGCCTATCGCTCGCTCGCGATCAAACAGCGGCAATCCATTGCCCAGTCAATCAATCAATTGCATCTAGCAACCAACTAGCCACATACGATTTAATCAATCCGCCTAACTTAATCGATCGACCATTTAACCTAATCACAATTTCTATTTAGACCGGCCCCGATCGTGTACCTAAATTTCACAATTAATTAAACAACTAATCCTAGGCGCAATTAGCGCCCTAACCAAGGATTAGGGTCAACTCACATCCAATTAGCTTGGGCAGTCTCTACGGCGACGACATGGGCGGTGTACGATCCACGAACTTTGGCGAGGCTCGGAATTCTTCTTGGTGACTCACGGATCACGGGCCAACTTCCTCGAGCAAAGCCCAACTTCTCGGCCCACTTGGCACATTGACCCGGCACAATGGCCCAGCGACTCGGCCACTCAGCCCACTCCCTCGGCCACCCGGCCAGGCCAAAACGGGCCACGGCCCGTGCAAAACCTGGCCCGAACAGGGCACTTGGCCCAAACAGGGCAGGGGTGACGACGGCCGAATCAATGGGCGACGGCGGGCGGCCAGCTTGAGGTCGACGGTGGAGGCTTGAGGGAACGTCGGGGAAGCTGATGGAGGCGATAACGGTGGCAAAGGGCGGCCGGAGGCGGCTGAACCGGTGGCGAACAGAACCGGCGCGGACAGGGAGACTTAGCGACAGAAAATAGGGTAGTGGCCCGGGCCGATTTCTGGCTACCACGCGCGGCGGTGAGCTGCGCCGAGCTCAGGGAAGGAAGAAGGGTGTCCTAGGAGGTCGATGAAGGTGGTGGTGAGCAGCGGCGGCGGCCAGTTCGGCGGGATCTAAGAAAATCCCGAACCGGGTCAAAAACAGGGCACCGGCGCTTCGGGGCCTGATCGCGGCGGCTCTGGTGGCTAATCGGCGGCGGGGTGGCCTCAGCTTGGAGCTCAGGACACGGGGGAGTCACGGCGTGGTGGTGGGAGGCGGCGGCGACACCGCACGAGGCCGAAGGAGGGCTGGGTCTCCTCGGGTTTCAGGGGAGCAGAACAAGGGCTGGCTTCGGGGGAGATTTCCATGCCCGCCTGGCGGTTGACGGCGATGCTGGTGGAGTCGACGATGGCGGCAACGGCTGCTAAAGTTGCGGCCGTCGGTGGTGGGGTGGTGGCGCGCCCAAAAGACGGAGGGAGGAGGAGAAATGGAGGAGGGGGCATTCGGTCGTAGATGAGGGGCAGAGAAAGAGAGAGCGTGAGGGTGGTCGTGAGAGGGAGAAGAGAGAGAGAGAGAGAGAGAGAGAGAGAGAGAGAGAGAGAGAGAGAGAGAGAGAGAGAAAGAGGGGTCCACAACAAGACTTTTGTGGCCATTTTGTTTCTTATGGAAATATCTGGGGGTGAAACGGTCATTTGGCAACTCGGGACTGAATTGAAATTTCGATACACTGGGCGAATGGTATTTTGGTAATTTCACAGGCTAGACTCGGTTAGGATTAGGCTCGGGTCGCGAGGATTGAAATCCTAATTCACGGCGACTAAGAATTTCGAACCTAATCTAAACCGACTGAACTTCAGAATTCATCCAAATGTCGTCTCTTTAGTCCTTTCGATCCAATATAAATTTATCGACTGAATTTCAATCTTAATCCATTTTATCGAATTCATGGATTTTACCGAAGTCGAATTTCTAGAGCGTCACAACAACCAACTGCTCTAAAAGCTTAAGTTGATAGAGGAATGCGTGGTTTAATATTTATATATTCCAACATGGTCATTAGAGTTATATCAATTAGCTTATATACAATATTAGTGGAATGCTTAATAAATATAGTCGTATGAATGTTCCATACGAATTGCCTTACTACCGAAAGAATTAAGATTCATTTGATTTCTTTGTACTCGACAAACATTAATAAGTAATTAATAAATCTCTGTGGTACATAGATAACTTCTGTTTTCACATTCTCGTCTATCTTCGAGTTTTTTTCGAAAATAATATTAAAAAGAATAAATATTTACAAAATTAATACCAAAAAAATTGTATTTACCGTTTTAGGTCTCTCTCGGCAATTCAATTGCTGAGGGATACCTAGGGGATTGCCGATGGAGTGGGGGGGCTGCAGGCCCCCCACGTGGGGGCCTGAACCCTCCCCCCTCCCTCGGCAATTGGAGGGGAAACCTATGTTGCACGGACACGCGGGTTTGAAATTTTTTCCCGTGTCGGACACGGCCGGACTCTCCTCGAACACACGGTCAACGTGTGTCCGAGTCCGGACTCCAGGTCAACTACACGGACACGACGAGGGACGGTGCGGCTTGGTAGAGAGTCGGCTGAGGCGGTCGGCATAGCAGTGGCAACAGGGAGCAGGGGACACCAAGCAGAACATGGCAATGCTTAATTTGCTGAGCTCTCTCGGCTTTGGGGCTGACTGGTGGAGGAGCGGTGGTCTAAGGTGGTTGGGGGACGACGATGAGAGGTGGTGGTGGTGGCGGTGGCTGGGGCGAAGCTCGAAGGCTAGAAGCCGGCTGAGGCGCGCGGGACCAACTCAGGCCGTCATGGGTCTAGGGCTCCATGTGTCGAGCTTGGGTTGGAGGCTACAACGGCCGGCGACGACTGGACGACGGCAAGACGAGCGGGGGAAGGTGGTTGGAGGCACTGGAGTCGAGAGGTGGCTAGGTGGCTTCGCCGAGTTGAGGAGGTGAAGGGGCTGCGTCGGGTGTACAGGGGGACGCGCGGGCTGCCTAGGGCGGCTAGCGACGGCTCGACGGGGGCGAGGCAGCTCAGCGACCGGCGAAGGAGGTGGGTGGTGGTGGTGAGTGGCGTCGGAGCCGAAGCAGATGTGAGGCGGGGCTGGTCGCACACAAGAAGTAGAAGAAGATGAAGACCGAAGCAAATGCACAGAAGAGGGATGGGTTCACGAGAAGTGAGAGAGAAAATTGATGGGATGGGTTGGTGAAGACTTTGACATGAGGGGCTCACAACTTTATGTAAAAATATCCTTACAAAAAAAAATTCTGTAAAAATATTAATTTATCGTGTGTATATAAAAATATAACTATAATATACAATCGTGTCCCAACATATCGAAATTCTCTATTTTTTAGAACTGTCGTGTCAGCGTGCTGTGTCGTGTCTTGTCGGGAGTCGTGTCCCATGTCCGTGCATGTCGCGACCCGTCCGAAGGCGGACGCGGCTAATGGATTAGCGCGAGCCCTCCCAGGCCCATACCAAATCGCGGCGGGAGTTTTTTTCAAAGGATTCGGCGATAAGAGCCGATCGGTTTCGACCTTAGTGTGGTCGTGGTGGCATGTGCAACTTGTGCATGCATTTGGAGTCGCCACCGGTCTTTCTTGGAGGGTAGACCGGAAACCTTACTGACCGATTGGGAGAGATCGATCAGTTCTGCGGAACCAGAGATTTTAAGTTCGGGGACTTGGTTACGTCAGTGTCATTACCAACGCCCTTTCGGTACCTAACGTGAGTGATTCTCCTGACTAGGAGTTCATGCAGACGCAATTTTGGATGAGATAAGTATGGTTCGAGTTTCATGCAGATTGGAATACTAGTCCTATCAATCACAATCAATTCAACGAAGGCGCAGTCAATTGCATAAATGAATCATGTCAATGCATATCAATTCACATCAAATGGCCTCCTAGTATAACCATAAAGGCTGAAGGAAAGTGCGACTTCGGACCAGGGGTAAAATGGGAAGATTTGGAGGCGATTAGCCCGAAGGGCAAAATCGTCAATTTTTGGAAGGTTTGGATACCGAATTACCCAAAATATTCCATGGCCAGTTGTTTGTGGCCATTTCCCATTTTTGAGAATTTTTTTGGAATTTCTTGATTTTTCTTCAATTTTTTGGGAGACGATTCGCCCAAAGGGCGAAATCGTCATTTGTAAGAAGGATCGGGTTTATGTTTGTTAAGGAACATAGTGACCCGAGCCGAATTTTTGAGATTTAAAGTGACACACTTGAAGAGGACATTAAAACAAAATTATTGAATATTTTTGTGTATTTTTCTGACCACGAATGGTATTTTTCTAATTGTTTGGGTATTTTTATAATTAAATAAATTCGAAAAATATCATAAAATACCAAAAATATTTTTTTGTTCAAAATTGGTCCCCGAGATTAGGCCAAGGCTTCCAAAGTTGATTTTGTAATTTTATGATTTGTTTTGCTATTTTTAATTAATTTTAAAGAATAAAAATCACAATAATATATGGTCAAAAATCAGGTGTCAACAGTGCAACATAGGGGGAAACCCCATCCCTTTTTTTAATATAAAAATAAAATATATTTATAATATTATATTAAAAATAAATTATTTAAAATTTTGGGTCTTGCACTTTTTATTTGTTTGCTTTGTTCACAGTTGGATTGTCGAGCAAAACATTTTAATTTTCTTAATTTACGTAAAAAAAATTTCGACGCCGCCTCGTCTCTTCACGGTCCCGACGTAAAAAAAAATATTTATGCGCCCCTACTTCAAGAAAAATGAGTGAGGCGACGGTGTTTGCTCCCGAGATCGCGGACCGATCATATTTACATAAAAGGCGACGGTGTTTGCTCACGGGGTCGCGTAGCGATCATATTTACGTAAAAAGAAATATTTATGCGTATCGACTCGGAGAAAAGCGAGCGAACGGGCGAAGTGACGATGTTTGCTCACGGGACCGCAAAGCGGTAAAAAAAATATTTGCGCGCCTCGACTCCGAGAAAAGCGAGCAAACGAGCGAGGCGACGGCGTTCGCTCGCGGGTCGATGAGCGATCATATTTACATAAAAAAAATATTTTCGCGCCTTGACTTTGAGAAAAGCAAGTGACGGCGTTCGCTCGCGGGGCCGCGAAACAATCATGTTTATGTAAAAAAAATATTTACGCTCCTCAACTCTGAAAAAAGCGAGCGAACAAGCGAGCCGACGGCGTTGATGTTCGCTCCGGGGCCACGGAGCGATCATACCTCGCTCCGAGAAAAGTGAGGCAGGTAAATATTTTTTTTTTACGTAAATAATCGATCCACGGCCCCGCAAGCAAACGCCGTCGCCTCGCTCGTTTTTCTTGAAGTCTGAGGAGAATAAATATTTTTTTTTACGACGGGACTGCGAAGCGACGAGGCAGCGTCGAAAAAATATTTACGTAAATTAAAAAAAATTAAAATGCTTTGCTCGACAACCGCGAACAAAACAAACAAATTAAAAATACAAGACCCAAAATTTTAAATAATTTATTTGTTAATATAATATTATAAATATATTATATATATATAAACCCGAGATGGGGTTTCCCCCTCCCTCCCTCGGCAATTGAATTGGGGGGCCTGCAACTAGGGGTGTGCAAACTGGACCGGACCGGCCTGGATCGGCCCGGGACCGGCCCGGCCCGGGCGGGTTGGTCCGGTCCTTGAGGTTGGCGGTCCGGTCCCCGGTCCCAATAAACAGGACCGGTGACTGGGCGGTCCGGTCCCCGGGTTCCATGGTTTGGGACCGAACCGAAAATGTTTTTTTAAAAAAATTAGTTTGATCATCCTAATGATTTGAAAATTTCGAGTCTCCTACAGTGAGTCTTTAGCTATTTTGGTTGCAGTGATTACATCTTTGATTGTTGTGGTGGTTGCATCTTTGATTGTGTTAATTGATTTTTTTTTAGATCGGGCTCATTTGTTTAGGGAGATATCTTCTTTGAATTTTTCAAACAGATCCGAATTTTAGATAGTATTTTTTTCACATAAATAAATGAAAAGAAAACCATGTAAAAAGAACTGAAAAGATAAAAATCTCATTGCATTGATATTAGATTTGCATTTAAAGATTAATTCATATACGTGTTTTTCGTCTTTTGTGGAATTTTATTAGTAATGAATTCCTTTTTAGAGATCAGAATTAGGATTAGACTTTGGACGTTTTTGTGGAATTTTATTATTAATGAAAAATCAACACAAGAGGAGGTCGAAGTCTAAATTTTTTTTTCACCAAACTAATCTTTTTTATTATAGTTTTTATAAGCAGTTAGAATTAGTGGTCCTATTGGGCCGGGACCGGAACCGGCCCGGACCAGGACCGGCCCGGACCGCCGGTCTTGGTCCGGTCCGTGGTCCTGAAAATATGGGGACCGGACTACTGGTCCGGTCCCCGGTTCCATGCCGGGACCGGACCGGCCCGGACCATGCACACCCCTACCTGCAACCCTCCCCCTTCCTCCCCTAGCAATAGAGGGAGAGGGACTGGCCCCTCGGAGATCTAAAATGGTAAATATAATTTTTTTGTATTAATTTTGTAAATATTTAATTTTTTTAATAATTTTTTCGAAAAAAATTCTGTATCTTCGCGCCGCCCGAGTAATGGACTTGGACTTGGACTTGTTGCAGCACAGTGCCGTTCACCCCTTATTATAATAAACGAAGAAAATGGGATGAGCAAATTGCAAGAAAAAGAAGTGACGCAGAGATGAACAACCTGTGGCGAAGGATCGGCAACAGGAAGAGCAACAACAGTCAATCGTCGTCGGACAAAAATGCGACTCAGAAAAAGCTGGTGTTGTTGGGGAACCCCGCAAACAGGTTCCTTGGAAGGATGTTAAGAGGGGCCAAATGGGAGTTGTTGGGGGAAGGGACGGTCGGGACGACTTACAAGGTTGAGCTGGAGGACGGGACTACTACGGTGGTCGTGAAGAGGCTCCAGGATGTGGTCTTGTCGGCCGAGGATTTCCGGGACAATGTCGAAGCTTTGGGAGCGATGGACCACGAGAATCTGCTCCCTCTGAGGGGTTGCTACTACAGCAAAGACCAGAAGTTGCTCTTGTACGATTACATGCCCCTGGGAAGCTTGTCGGACCTAATGCGTATCGACAGAGTTCCACCCCTCGGCTGGGAAGGCAGGCTTCGGATTGCCCTCGGAGCTGCCCGAGCCATCGAGCACCTGCACTCCCAGGATATCTACCACGGGAACATCAAGTCATCCAACGTCCTCCTCACGCCCTCCTACCAGGCTCGGGTCTCCGATTACGGCCTCCCCCACCTCACAAGGTCTGCCCTGGCGGGTGGGGCCGACGCAAAAATGGCGGATGTGTACGGCTTCGGGTTATTACTTCTGGAGCTCCTGACCTGGAAGCTGCACAGCCAGCTCCGCCTAGGGGAGGAAGGTGTAGATCTTCCTGCGTGGGTTCAGTCAGTTGCTCGTGAGGAGTGGAATGATAAAGTTTTTGATGTGGTTGAGGAGGGGATGGACGAGCTCTTGGAGGTGGCGATCAGATGTGTATCCCGGAATCCGATTGAGCGCCCTTGGATGTCTGACGTACGGATAAAGATCGAGGAGCTTGACCCATTCAGAAAAAAAATCCAAACAGACGCCCTAGTATACAATGATATGTATACTAGCCGTACTATGTGAGTTGATTTATAGTCTAGCAGAAAAGCTTCACTCCCTAACTCCATGATTGCATTTAGCAACATAATATCAATTCCATCTTTTCCACGATCCCCATAGACAAGTTAATTACTGAGGAAGTCAATGTCAAACTAAGGAAGATGAGTGGGGAAGGAGGGATGGAAACACGCGAGTTTCGCATCTTTGATGCAATTAAGGACAGTAAGGAGTTTCATGTTATTGATTGCTTGTATAACAGGAAGAGCTAATAGGGTCACCTACCTACTAATAGTCTTTCATCCAATAAGAGAAGGCTCCACCCAAAGTAAATGAAGCAATGACACAAAGCTTCCCCTAGCCCAAAGTTACGGGTACCGATCCATTAAAAAAAATATGTGTGTCAGTCGTCTTCGACATATTGAACTCAGATGACTTCTGGATGTCCCTTCACGATGTGGGTGGTACTCTAGCTCTTTCAAGATGCTTAACTTGAAGAAATTTGATCTAATCTTGGTCAACTGCGTTCTTACCTAGTGGATGCTTTTCGCAGGAGACTGCCAGATGGACTTCGGGAAGTTTCTGAAAGAGTTTATGGTAAGTTTTTTAAATGTTCTATATTGGTCTCTTGATAATTTGGAAGTGTCACATTGGCAGGGTACCATATTCTACCTATGTTATTTTGCTTTAGTGTTCTGGATTCATTGAGCTAGTATTAATGGCCTCTACTTTTTGTGTTCTATGATTTACCTTCTCTTGGGACAAAGATACTTCAACAATAGGAGAATTAACAGGAAGCCTCTTTGGTTTGGAACGAAACAGTTTAGTTAATTATATGCTTCTGCTAAAGCATTTGTGGCATACTGTTACCATAGTAATTTTGAAGAAGCATTATATTTATTTTTCATTTTTTTTCTGGTGCGAAATGGGGATCCACAAAAATCAAGGATAGATTTCATAGTCTAGGATAAGAAACAACCTGTTTCCTGTAGAAGCAGAGTAATGTTTGACTGGAGGTCTACTGAGCCGACTTCATTGGCCACTACCAACAAACAGTGAGTAGCAAGCAAACTTGGATAAGCATTACTTACCTGATAAATTGTTTCGTGCGCTTGCGCTTTTAATTAACTTTGTCCGCCAAGTAGCTTACAAATGGATGCTATTTGATTTGAAAGGCTGGAAAGCCTAGAAAGCCTAGGAGTAGAAAGAATTATTCTTGGATGGAGCTAACTAACTACAAGCACTTTCGGTGATTGCTTCCTTGTTAATCACGAAGGCTCTTGCAGGTGCTACAGTCTAGTCATAAATCTATTTTTCACCATTCCGAAATTAACTCGCTGGTGAAAGGCCATAAGCATTCAATAGGTTTATCTGCAGAAGATTCTCATGAGGTGCTTATCCTTCAAGTTCAGGGGATCATTCATTAGTTGATTCATCACTTCTTTGGAAATATCAATCGCACTGCACCTCTATTTAAATGATTTACCTTACATGGGTTTCTTGCTTTACAAGAACCTTTCCTAGTCACTCTTTTCTGGAAGTTTATGAGTTTATGTCTTCAGTTTAGTTTCTAAACAACTTTTGACAGCGTAGCAAGTCATCATGCTCGATTTGGAAGCTATCTTGCACGGGTTCTTCATTTTACCTCAAGAAGTAAATTGATTGCATAGTCTATCAAGTTTATAATGAGCCCAAAAGAAGGACACACTCACTGATAGATGTCTCCTGTAAGCTTCATCTATATTTGTACGATAATCTTATGCACATAATAATTTACATATGTGGATGTGGATGCAGTGTTTGAATACTGTCTTACTGTGGATTGGTCCTTCTTCGGCCAAATTACCAGGGACGGGTTGAAAGATGAAGAATATGAGAATTACAGGGGAGGGATGGTTTTAAAAATCCAAAACCAATTTCCTAATGCCTCTCTCATGGTGCTCAATTTTGGAGACCAAGAAAACCAAAGCCAAATAGCTAAAGCGTTGTCTGCATATGATATAACTGTCATGGAACTCCCTCAAAATTATGGAGGTTGCCCTATACCGAGAGTGGAGATTATCGACAAATTCTTGAGATCTGCCGATGAATGGTTGTCATCTGATATGAAAAAGAACTTGCTGTTGATGCATTGCGAAAGGGGTGCATGGCCGGTTTTGGCTTTCATGCTGGCTTCTCTTTTGTTATCTAGGAAGAAGCAGGATGGGGAGCAGGAAACACTTTACATGATTTACAACAAAGCGCCTCGTGAACTCTTGCAGCTGACGTCGACACTGAATCCGTTGCCTTCCCAGCTGAGATACCTCCACTATGTTTCCACATGGAATGCTGGTTCTGATTGGCCTCCACCAGATAAAGCACTTGTCATAAATAGTGTTAAACTAAGTTTAATTCCTCATTTGGATGCTAAAGGGGGATGTTTACCTATTGTTAAGATAATAGGACGGGACCCCTCTATTGTTGCTGATCGAACTCCCAAAGTTCTGTTCTCAACACACAGGAGTGACTATGTGAGGCATTACAAACAGGTAATTATGATTTTGTTGGGAATTTGTATAATCTCAATCAGGTAAACCCTTTATATGTTTGCTAGGTATGATTCCATTTGCTTTCTCATGTATTGGTTGGCTTCTAGTGCCGAACTCTTTCACCTTAGATGTTTGTAAAACCTTGCTGCAAAAGATCATTGTTGCACTGCTTTACATATCACATTCTGTAAAAATGTCAAGTATGCCGCATTTGAGAACTTGCCTAAGTTCCTCTTTGCAAAATGATGCATTCGTTCTACTATTTAGATGTGTAGTCAAATGTAACTTTAGCATATGACTACAATGCGACAACTAGAGAGTCTCGTACCGAGTCTATAAATATCATACAATCGAACAAGAGTCTCTCTCTCTCTCTCTCTCTGGGAATAGTGTTTTGCTTCATAGTACTGACTACCTCTCTGAGGAATGCAACATTATAAGAAATTATATATTCCCTCTAAAGCCCAAAATTTTATCTCACATGCCTCACCCATTCATCATGGAGGTTTAAGCAAAATATATAGATATCATGCTAGTTCACTATTTTAATTGTGCCTTTTTGCAAGTGCAGGCAGATGGTGGAACGGTTAAATTGGACATCCATTGTAATGTTCAAGGCGATGTTGTGCTCGAGTGTATGAGTTTAGGTGCTGATCTTGAACATGGAGAATCAATGTTTCGTGCAATGTTTAATACTGCATTCATATCGGACAATGTTCTGAAGCTTGAGTTTGAGGATATGGATGTCCTGTGGGATCGCCAGCATCAATATCCTAAGGAATTTATGGCAGAGGTACTGGTTAGACTTCAAACTAATCATCTGTCATTTGACCCTTTCTTTGACCCACGAAAGCAGTTCGTGATTCTTATCTGTGTATGAGCAGATTGAGTTCTTCCAAGTGGATGTTGCTTCTTTGCTCCTAATGATTGCACCCGAGGAGCTGCCTGCTGAAGGGCGAGCTGTCCACTCTATAACACTATCCAATGCCAATGCAAGTCCTGACGAGAATGAAGTTCCAGAACTGCCTGTACAGTCCAATATTGAGTCTGCATCGACTTTGCCACCAGTGCCACCTTCGCTGTCAGAAAGTTCGGTTCATTCAGATCTTGAGGAATCTTTCGGAAGTTTTGAATTAGCCACAAAATCACCCTACACTTCACCAAGTTTCCAGTTGGATCAACAATATGGCACGACTGTGGAAGCAAATGGTCAGACATTATCACTGTCCGATCTCGCAGGTTCATTTTCTTCTCCCTTTGTACAATCCCTGACATCCTCATTTGCTTTCACATCATGATTTCATAGTCCCGATGTCACTATCGGCTGGTTAACCACTAACCTTTAATTAGCTCCGAGCTAAAGGAACTCTAACTTCGACATCACTGTGATTTGGAATAAGTTACCGTTTATTAGAATACGAGATGAGTATTTATACAAGCTAGGTAAATACCCATAAATGACCAATATACCCTTGCTATCTAACACTCCCCCTCAAGCTGGAGCATGGATATCTAACATGCCCAGCTTGTTACAAATATACTCAACTCGACTACTCCCTAGAGATTTTGTAAAAATATCAGCAAGTTGTTCGCCGGTTCTAACATAACTAGTAGATATAATCCCAGCCTGAAGCTTCTCACGAACAAGATGACAATCCACTTCAATATGCTTGGTACGCTCATGAAACACTGGATTAGAAGCAATATGGACAGCCGCTTGATTGTCACACCACAACTCCATTGGTATAGGATCTTTGAACCCAAGTTCCACTAACAGTTGACGTATCCAGATCAACTCACAAGTAGCTTGAGCCATCGCTCTATATTCTGATTCTGCACTTGATCTAGCTACAACATTCTGCTTCTTGCTTTTCCACGACACCAGGTTTCCTCCCACAAAGGTGCAATAACCTGATGTAGATCTTCTATCTATCGGAGATCCTGCCCAATCAGCATCTGAGAAAGCTTCTACTTTTCTGTGTCCATGATTCCTGTAAACAATACCACGACCTGGAGCTTTCTTCAAGTATCTCAGAATTCTGATCACAGCATCCCAATGTGAGGTACGAGGAGAAGACAGAAATTGGCTCACGACACTCACAGGAAAGGAAATATCAGGTCGAGTAATAGTTAGATAATTTAGCTTTCCAACTAGTCTTCGATACCTTTCCGGATTATCTAATAACTCACCATCCTCTGCCATCAACTTCAAGCCCGTCTCCATTGGTATATCCAGCGGTTTAGCTCCTAACAAACCTGTCTCAGTAAGCAAATCCAGAACGTACTTCCGTTGTGAGATATGAATACCTTTTCTTGCCCGTGCGACTTCAATACCCAAAAAGTACTTGAGTGGTCCCAAATCTTTTGTATGGAATTGCTGCTGTAGATACATTTTCAACTCTTTAATTCCTGCAGAGTCATCCCCAGTTATGACGATATCATTCACATAAACTATAAGGAATATTCTACCAGTTTTAGACCCCCGATAAAACATCGAATGATCACCACTACATCTACTCAATCCAAACTGAAGTACAGCCTCAGAAAACTTCCCGAACCATGCTCTGGGAGATTGTTTCAAACCATACAATGATTTTTTTTAAACGACAAACATGACCTGACTCCCCCTGAGCAACAAACCCAGGTGGTTGCTCAATATAGACCTCTTCATGTAAATCACCATGAAGAAATGCATTTTTCACGTCAAGCTGAAGCAAAGGCCAACCAGCAGAAGCAGCCAAAGAAAGTAAAAGACGAACAGACGTCATCTTTGCCACTGGTGAAAAAGTATCACCATAATCGACTCCATAAACCTGTGCATATCCTTTTGCAACCAAACGAGCCTTGAGACGAGCAAGAGTACCATCAGGATTAACCTTAACAGTGAACACCCATTTGCAACCAATGGCCGTCTTCCCAGCAGGTAAAGGAACAAGATCCCAAGTGCGATTGTGTTCTAATGCCAACAATTCCTCTTCCATAGCTGTCCTCCAGCCTGAACTAGATAACGCTGCAGCAACAGTCTTAGGAATAGGGTAGCTATCAAGGGTCATTAGACGGGCCCGACAAGACGCTGATAAACCAGAATAGGAGACAAACTGTGCAATAGGATGCTTAGTGCAACTACGAACACCTTTACGATGTGCAATAGGAATATCAAGATCAGGGGGTTGCTGACTTACCGCAGGATCAAAAGACGTAGAAGACGAGGTAGGCACAGAATCTGCAGGGGGTGTGACATGCTGACGGGGACGTCTACTATAGACATACTCAACAGGCGGAGGAGCTGGAGATGCTAGAGTAGGGGCTGGTCGCACAACAATGTATGTCAAAGAATCATCATCCACCAAAAGAGGTTCCATTGGACAATCAGAATAAACAGTAGACTCAAAGAATGAGACATCTGCAGTGGTACAATACTTTTGTAAAGAGGGACAATAACATCTATAACCCTTTTGTGTACGAGAGTACCCTACAAAGATGCATTTGAGAGATCTAAGATCAAGCTGAGAGAGTCCTGGACGATGATCACGAATATAACAAACACAACCAAATATGCGTGGTGGCAAATGAAATAAAGGATCAGAAGGAAAAAGAAGAGAGTGGGGAATAGCACCCTTAAGGACAGAGGATGGCATGCGATTGATGAGATAACATGCAATCATAACAGCATCAGCCCAAAAGGATTTATCGATCTTCATCTCAAACATCAAAGAACGGGTAACTTCTAACAAATGACGATTCTTGCGTTCAGCGATACCATTCTGCTGTGGAGTATATGAACATGAAGATTGATGAAGAATGCCCTTTTGAGACATAAATTCAGTGAAAGATGTGGAAAAGTACTCTTTAGCATTATCACTTCGAAGAACACGAACGGAAGTAGAAAATTGAGTATGTACTTCGTTAATAAATGCACAAAAGATAGAAAATAAATCGGAACGAGTTTTCATTAAATATAGCCAAGTGGTTCTTGAATAGTCGTCTACAAAAGTAACAAAGTACTTGAAACCCAACTTTGAAACAGTAGGACATGGACCCCAAACATCGGAATGAACTAATGCAAAAGGCTGAGAAGCCTGTTTATTGACTCTTGGACTATAACTAGTACGATGAAGTTTACCAAACTGACACGACTCACACTCAAGGCGAGATAAAGACTGAAAACTGGAATCTAACATCTTTAAACTTCCCAAAGAGGGATGGCCTAAACGACAATGAACTTGATGGGGAGAAGCTGCCAAACAAGTCATGCTAGGAGTATCGTCAAGCACATATAACCCCCCCGTCATGCGTCCTCTACCAATCGTCTTCTTCGTCTTCAAATCCTGAAAAACACAAGAATCAGGATAAAAGGTTACTGAACAGTTATACTCTTTTGTAAGATAGCTCACAGACAAAAGGTTGGATGGAAAATTTGGAAGATACATGACAGAAGACAAAGACATGGAGGATGTCAAGGGGACTGTGCCTATTCCTTTGACCGTTGATAAGGAACCATCAGCTAAAGTAACAGTGGATACAGACTCATGAAAGTTAGAAAAGATACCTGAAGACCCAGTCATATGATTTGTAGCTCCTGAATCAATGATCCAGGAGTGAGAGGAAGATGAGAGACATGCTGTTGCGTTACCTGTCTGAGCAAAAGTAGCTCTGGAGGAGGAAATTGGCTGAGATATCTTAAACCGATTGTACAGAGCAAGTTCATCCTCTGACATTCGAATCAATTGTCCACCCTCAGATGACTCAGAAGGAATGACAGGATCTACTACATTAGCGACATTTGCAGTGGCCAGATGAGAAGGCTTGCCATGAAGTTTATAGCAGAAGCGCTGAATATGTCCAGGTACACCACAATAATGGCAAGTCCGTGTGACTGTAGTATTACCATTGGTATCATCCGAGGTACTACCATAAGACTGCGACTGTCCCCGACTAAATCCACGACCAGTGCCACCACTACTAAATCCACGACCAGTACGACCTCCACCACGACCCTGACTACCACCTCGATTCTCTTGCACAACCAAAGCAGAACTATCACTCGTGGAAGATATACCTCGAGATGAGTCACATGAAATCCTGGAGACACGAGCGAAAGCCTCATTCAAAGAAGCCACAGTGTCTCCTCCAAGAATCTGTGATCGGGCTGCATCAAACTCTGGTCCTAATGCGCCCAAAAAACACATAACAGCTAATTGTTCTCGCTGCTCTTGCATCTTTCTAACATCAGTGGTAATCGGCAAAATAAGATTGATTTCCTCATACATTTGCCTGAAATCGGCGAAGAATTGATTAAGAGGACGACCTTTTCTATCGGCTCTAAAGAACTCTTGAGACACATCATATATCCTCGATAAATTATTCTCTCCAGAATAGAGAACATTCAAATAATCCCATAACTCCTTAACAGTGGTAACATGTGAAACCAACGCAGCCACATGAGATTCCATACAATTCCACATCTGATTAAGTATTCTGGCCTCCATTGTATTCCATCTAGTATCAGCATCAGTTCTTGCACCTGTCAAATGGTGTTGAAGTTCTCTCCCTGTCAACGCTACCGCAATAACTCTCTTCCAATGTTGAAAATTGGAGACCCCAGCTAATTTCTCCTCTGACAGACGTCCAGATGGTGCAGCTATGACTTCAGCAACTACTTCTTCTTTCTTATTATATGCCATAATAAAATACTTATTCTAAACTATTATCAATCACCAGCCAGCCAAACCAACACACTTCAACTCGTCAAACCAACAACCGGCCAGCCAAATCCCAGCAGCCACACCAATAACAATACTTCAACCACAATCAGCCAACTCACAATATCATCATCAATCCCACAAAGAGAACACTAATCACCAAACTTAATAGCGACACTAATTCAGTCGCTCTAAATTCACAACATCGCCTTCATTCAGTCCCGCAATCCAACAACAATCACCAGCAACATTCATTCGCAGCAAAGAACAGCAAAGAAAATCGACACACCTCACCAAAACATACTAGAACAGATGTGCCGACTCAGAATTCCCTGGACAGTGATCGTTGGAGATCAACCCGAGCTGGTCGAGAACTTGGGCCGAGGCCGGCCAAGTTGGCCGAGAGCCTTGGGACGTGGCCGGCCAAGTTGGCCGAGATCCTTGGGACGTGACCGGTCAAGTTGGCCGAGTGACCTGAGACGTGGCCGGCCAATCTGACCGAGATCCCTGGGACGTGGCCGGCCAAATTGGCCGAGATCCCTAGCCGAGAGCCTGGATGGTGGGTGGTGGGTGTCGAATAGGGTTTAGGTTGGGGCAGCTAGGGTTGGCTCTGATACCATGTGATTTTGAATAAGTTACCGTTTATTAGAATACGAGATGAGTATTTATACAAGCTAGGTAAATACCCATAAATGACCAATATACCCTTGCTATCTAACAATCACCACCACAAATTTGCAATGGAAGACACATTGCAGACGGCTGTAATGCCAACTTATTTGATCATCATTGAACAGGATAAAAAGGGTCCCATTTGATCCCCTTCATCATGCCCCTTCTCCGAACTTGCTTAGTTCAGGAACTCTTCCATCATCCATTGTGAATAATTCACCTCATGCTTCTTCAATTTCATGTTGGGCATAAATTTTGTGAAATTTTAAATCATAAAAATATGCTAGCTCATGAACATTGACTAAACTATCTTTACGTGAGGATTTTCTCAAATCTATTCATTCAAACTTTGATCCCACTATCCAACTGTATCATCTCGTAACGATGTTAACCAGTCAGCTAGAGGTAAAAGAGAAGACAGATCACTTCTCGATGAGTTTAGTGTTCTGGTCAGCGCTACCATGCGATGCTTCCACAATAATTACCAGAGTATCTTCTCTCTTGTTTTTGGCTGTTAATGGGTGAGACTCTACCGAACCATTACATAGAGCACTCTTTAGGCAACATTTCATAACACTGTTTTAGGATTTCCTATGATCCAAAATATTTCTGTTGTAAGTCCAACTTATAGTCTAGCTTATCTGCCCTTGTGTAGTGGATATTTTTGAAATTGCGGTGACAAACTCATTTAGTAATTAGCAAATGACGAGAGCAATTATTGGCCATGACCGGTTACTGCATATGTTCTTGACTACATGATTGGAGCATCTTCATGGCATTGGTTCACATTCTTTTTTCAAAGTTTCTTACTGACTATTATTAAGTAAACTTGACGAACCTGCGAGATATTTTTTATGGCAAGGGAAGTGCTGCAATGGGACTTGATAACATTCTCTTCCTGAACAGCATAATTGTGCTAATGCTACCTGTAATCCAATTTCTGTAAAAATCTGTTTTAGGTAGATATCATAATGCTTGTTTTGCTGCTATGGCCAAGATTCACTTATGGACTTTCTGGCATAACATCTGTTGAAAAGTAGGTGAGAACGTTCAATTTCACGAGTGCAAAGGAGAAATATCAGCTTTAACAGTAACCGACTTGGAGATAACTTCTGGTAGGGACTGTGCATCAACGTCAACTGCTAGTAGTAGCAATACGGAAGCTACTACGGGACTTGTCCATAATTCAGCACAAACCCCTGAAATGACAATGCTGCAAGAAGAAAAACCTTGCCAGCTTGATGACGTAACATCATCGAGCTCTATGTCATCTAGATATGACTATGACGTTTTTTTGAGTTTCAGAGGACCTGATACTCGCTCGGGAATTACGGATTTCTTGTTTACGTGCTTAATAGCTGCTGGAATCCACACATACAAAGATGAAGAAGGGCTGCAGATTGGAGAAGAGATCAGTCCTGAGTTACTCAAAGCGATCAACCATTCAAAAATTTCAATTCCCATCTTTTCCAAGGGCTATGCCTTTAGTAAATGGTGTCTTAATGAGTTGGTCCAAATGGTGGAGTGTAGGAAATCAAGGAGACAGAAGATCATGCCCATTTTTTATGATGTTACTCCCTCTGAGGTTCGTCATCAAACCGGGTCTTATGGAGATGCCTTTGTTTCTCATGAGAAGCAATTTGACGATAAGGTTATCAGCAAGTGGAAAGCTTCTCTCAAGGAGGTCGGCGACCTAAAAGGGTGGGACATTGATTCAATGACCACAAGGTACCTTTTGTGGTTTCTACTTTCCGGATTCATCTTAGCTTCTATGTAATGTTCAAAGTATCTCTTTCTTCATACATAAACTCCTCTCTTTTTTGTTTTCACAATATAAGGCGTGAAGGTGAACTTGTGAAGCTTGTTGTCCAGAAGGTTATAGCTGAGTTGAAAAGGTCTTATCTGCTGGTGACCGACTGCTTGGTTGGCATTGAACATGATGTGAAGAAAATCAACAAAATGGTATGTAGTGATTTGGAGGACACTCAAATTGTTGGAATCCATGGTATGGGGGGTGTAGGAAAGACTACTCTCGCCAAAATCATATACAACCAGCTATCACAATGCTTTGAAGATTGTTGCTTTCTTTCTAATGTCAGAGAAACTTCACAGCTAAAGGGCATTGAGTGTTTGCAAAATCAACTAATCTCTGACATTCTAAAAAAAAAGTGGTCAAAGATCAGCAATGCTGAAGAAGGAATGAAGATAATAAAAGAAAGGTTATGTGGTAAAAAGGTTCTGGTGTTACTTGATGATGTTGATCAAATGAACCATTGGGATGCACTGATAGGAAAACCTGCATGGTTCGGTTTAGGAAGTAGGGTTATTATAACTAGTAGAAACAAGGATATTGTCGACGTTCCTGAGGTTTGTTATTCATATGAGCTTATGAGCATGAACTTCAACCGATCTCTTCAACTTTTTTGCAAACATGCTTTTGAAAGAGATTACCCTTCGGACGATTATGTTGCTTTCTCCACAGAAGTGGTCAAAAGTACCGGAGGTCTTCCTCTTGCCCTTGAGGCTATAGGTAAACTACTTCCACGCAGAAGCAAAGATGTTTGGGATGTGATATTGAGGAAATTGAAACAAGTTCCTCTCAATGAAGTAAAAAGAAAGTTGAGAATAAGTTACGATGCCTTGGATGATAGGCAAAAGCATATCTTTCTTGATATTGCTTGCCTTTTCACTGGATTTGATCCAAGGATAGTGCTCCGCTCGTGGAAAGATTCCAATCTTTTCCCAGAGGAAGGTCTCGAGGTCCTTCAGAAAATGTCCTTGATAAAGATCGGCAAAGACAATAAGTTATGGATGCACGATCAGTTAAGAGGCCTTGGCAGAGACATTGTACATCGAGAATGTAATGGGGAACGAGAAAAACAGACTCAGCTGTGGAACCATGAGGAAGGTTTGCAAATGGAGACGGGAACGAAGGTAAAAAGTTGCTTTCAATTACTTTATCCCCATCAAGCTGACAAATTTCATACTTTTTCACTATGATTGTCTACCCTATAACATTTAAGGGAAGTTTTTTCTTATCTCATTATTGCTTTTATAACTTGTTTTTTGGTTATAGTATTTTTCATGTTCAGAAAGACGATTATACAGCAGTCGTTGGTGTTTTCCCAGGATTTTACGTAGACCTCTCTGGGATAAATAATCTTTTCTGTGCAATTCCAAATTGTTCAATATTATATACTTGCCCTTTTGCTTTACTGTTGCAGGGAACAAAAAAATTTGAAGCTCTTTGGCGAAAGTTTGACCCTCAGTTGCTATACCATTTGGCAAATGAAGAAGTTGAGAAGCCGTCTGGTCTAAGATACCATGAAGTGAGAGATCTCCAGGAACATTGGCCTTCATATGATTTCCCAGCCAATCTACAAAACAATATGCTTATGCTTTCCAAGTTGAGATGGCTTTCGTGGCATCATTTTCCCCTGGAAGTTAAGATCACCATATTTTCCATGATGAGCATAGTCATTCTGCATTTGGGGGACTGCCCTAATCTAATCGATGTTCAAAGCATTGAAGGCTTGGCGAGTCTCAGAACTTTGAAGCTCATAGAAATTCCGCTATTGGAGAGATTACCTAATCTATCAAACTTGAAGAAGCTGAATGAACTGCATTTGAGGCACTGCCATAATCTAATCGACGTCAAAAGCATCGAAGGTTTGGGGAATCTCGGAACTTTGAAGCTCATAGAAATTCCACAACTGAAGAGATTACCTGATTTGTCAAACTTGAAGAAGCTCACTACACTTCACTTGCGGTGCTGTCATGGTCTAACTGAATTTAAAAGTTTTGAGGGTTTGGAGAATTTGATGATGTTAGAGTTGGATGAACTTCCTCTACTTGGGAGATTGCCCAATTTATCAAGCTTGAAGAAGCTTACACAACTTGATGTACGACGTTGTCGTAATCTTGTGAAGATTCAAGGAAGATTGGAGTCATTGGAAGACTTGTGTATACAAGGATGTAGATCTTTAGATGAGGTGCTTGATCCAGCTTCAAGTTTCAAGAAACTAAAATCTTTGCGAATACTTGATTGCGAGAAGTTACATCTTGACAGTATATGGGTCTCGAAATTTGAAATATCTAATATAGTGTATGAAAATTCAACATGTAAGGTACTGAGTAAGATAGGGATTTGTGTTTGTCAGCTAGGTAGGCAGTTCTTTTTGCCATCCCTTCCCTAGTGAAGACAAGCAGACATACGATGTACACTTTGTATCTAAACAGAGTTGATCATGTCATCATCTTGTCATTACAATCTGTGTCCAAAACAAGAGATGATTAGGTCTTCCTCTCATAATACATTAATTGGAGTTTTCCGAGTACAATAGATCGAAATCAACCTCTCTTGTCGACACTTAATAAAATTGAACAGCATCCTGAGAGATCGAGCCAACGGTTGTCTCAGTGCTTTGGGACTAGCGAGTGGATTGACCATTTCGATGTCTCCATGCGGAAGACTCATTGATCTTCCAGAACTTATGACACCTGCCTCGTACTATAAGGACACTCTCTAGTTACATTTTGGCTATATTATGGGTGGAGACAAACTTCAGTAAGTATCGTATGTTGCTCACTGAAGATCAGTCCGTACGATGGATCGAAATCAACCTCTCTTATCCCGATCCTTTTACGACAGCACTGGCTTTTGTCACGGGACAGTTGCCATACGTTCACTACATGTTATGACTATTCCAACATAATGCCTCTTCCAATCTGCACGATATCTTTGGTCAAACTTTGGTCACCTTTGGTCAACCTAGGACAACTGTTTGATTTATGAAATATAAAGGAAAACTTGGGGTGTCGACATATTTTGCTCAAATTGTTCCGACAGTTAAGAATCCTTTTTTTGATCACACGGCCAGGATAAAGTAACGAGTTTTCCTGCCTTCGAGATAATATGACCCTCAATTATTTTTCGATTTTTATCAACTTCGTATTAAATATATATATTGGCGCGACATGGGGCCAATTTTTGTGACAACGTGTTCGTGGCAAATTTGTCGCTAAAGTTTTGGCAAAGTGATTTCGTCGCTAAATTCCTTGGCAAATCTTAGTGTGTTGTGCCGCCACAAAAATTCGTCGCAAACGGTCGTCGCTAACTTAGCCACAAAACGCGTTAATTGCAAAATTCGTTGTTGAATTAACACTTAGTCGCTAATGTCGTTGCTAAGTGGCAACAAACCTTATTCGTCGCAAAATTAGCGAAATTTTCGTTGTCGTCGCTAATAAGTGACAAACTAAATTCGTCGCAAAATTAGCGACGACATTTGCAACATTTTTCAAGTCGATTGTCACTAATTTCGTCCCTAATTGGCGACAAAAGTACTCATCGCTAAAGCTTTTCCGCGGTAAGTGTCGTAGCTAATTTCGTCGCTAATTGGCAACGAAGACGGTTTGTCGCAAAATTATTCATTGCTGATTGGCGACAAAACCAATTTGTCGAAAAATTAGCGACGAAAAAATATTCATCGCTAAATTCGTCACTAATTAACGACAAAAACAATTCGTCGCAAAATTAGCGACTACAACTTCTGTCGGCGCTAATTGGCGACAGAGACGGTTCGTTGCAAAACTATTCGTCACTAATTAGCGACAAAAGCGGTTTGTCACAAGATTAATTTTCATCCGCTGAATTGTTAAGCTAATAGTTCGTTGCTAGTTAGCAACAAACTATCTTCGTCGCAAAATTAGCAATACGTTAAATTTATCGTCACTAATTAGCGACAAAAGCAGTTTGTCGCAAAATTAATTTTCATCTGGTGAATTGTTAAGCTAATAGTTCATCGCTAATTACCGACAAACAGTCTTCGTCACAAAAATAGCAATGCATGAAATTTATCGTCACTAATTTTGTCGCTAAATTTCATCGCTAAAGTCCATATTTCGTCGCTGATTTCGAACGTTCGTCTCTAATTTTGTCACTAAAGTCTTACTATACTTTTTCGTCACTAATTTCGTGGTTGAGTAAAATTTCAACCTTTAAAATCCCTTTACCTTCTCTCTCTCAGCACTCCTCTCTTTCGCCCGCTCTCTTCTCTCTTCTATCTTCTGTCTTCTCTCTTCGGTCTTCTCTCTTCTCTATTCTTATTTGTGTCTTATGGTAATCATAGAACAAATTGTTGTTTATTTCTTCATTTTCTTCTATCAATTGCCATAAGCTTCATGAATCTTGAGTAATTTTTTTTAGGTACGTGTCCATTTGAAGGTCTCTCAATCCAAGTGAACGTTGCTATTCTCGTCAAATTGACCACTTTCTACTACAAAAAAAATTCAATCAAATACTTGGATACGTCTTCTTGAAGAGCAAGAATTGCTATATCATCTGTCATGGGGTCCAAATTCAAGAGTACGAACTTGGCCAGCATATTTCATGAACGGGTATAATTTTCATACACAAGAATATGGAATTAGAAAAGCCATAATGAATAGTGGTGTGTGTGTGTGTGTGTGTGTTCTGTCATCTAATGGTGGCAGTGCAAAGGATGATTTTTATGGCTTGTTGGATGAAATCATAGAGATAGAGTACCCTGGACCATTAATGCGGGTTGTGTTATTTAAGTGCATGTGGTTCGACCCCGTCAAAGGAATGAAGGTGCATACGAAGTTTAATTTGGTTGAAATAAATCACAAGAAAAGGTATATGAAATATGAACTATTTGTTTTGGCACAACAAGCAATTCAAGTACATTATGCATCTTATCCTAGTTTGAAACGTGACAAAGCTAATTGGTAGATTGTATGTAAAACCTAAGCACGAAGAAAAATCGATGAATACTAGAAGGAAACAACATATCAACAAGGGGAAGTTTGTAACACGATTGAAACTAAGGAATATAACATTCCAACTTTACGAGATCCATATGGAGCAATGACAGATGTGGATCCAATAGAAATTCATGAATCAAATTTAGAAGGTGTTGAAGAATCTAATTTTGAGATAGAGGATGAAGATGATGCTCATGACGAAGATGAAGATGAAGATGAAGATGAAGATGAAGATCAAGACGAACATAAAGATGAAGATGAAAATAAAGATGAAGATGAAGATTATGATTTTTGAGACTTTTTACTAATTATGTGTATTAATATATTAATATATTAATATATTATTATTATTATTATTATTATTACTACTACTACTACATATGTTATTGTTGTTGTTATTGTTATTATTTTTATTTTTATTTTTATTTTTATTATTATTGTTGTTGTTGATTATTATTATTATTGTTATTGTTATTATTATTAATGTAATATTCCATCGGAAATTTCATCGCTAGTTGGCAAATTTTGCAATGGCATCGTCATTGCTAATATAGCGAGGAACACGCTAGTATTTGTTGCCAATTCGCGACGACATTCGCGACATTTTTTCCCCTGGGTTGTCGCTAATTTCGTTTGTATTTGCCGAGAAGCAGAATTCGTCGCAAAATTAGCGACATAATCGTCGCTAATGTTGTCGCAAAATTAGCCATGAAACCAAAAAGTCGTAGCTAATTTCTATGGGATATATGTCGCGACCCTCTCGAGGTTGCATGTGGGCTCTCGAGGGCTAATGGGCCGTCCAGTCTGGTCGGACGCGGGCCTCTCCCAAGGCCCGTTACCCAAATCGCAACGGAGGTATGCGTAGTCGACCTCCAGTGTGGTCTGGTGACATGTGCTAAGTGTGCATGCCATGGAGTCGCCACCAATCATTTTTTGGAGGGTATGATTGGACCACCCTATTGAATAGTCGGGAGTTTCTATTCAATTCTGCGATAACCAGAGAAATGGGTTCTGGGACTTAGTTACGTCAACTGTCAGAGTTGACGCCCTTTCGGTACCTAAGTTGACTGAATTTTCTTACCTAAGATTTCATGCAGATGAGTGGAGTACGAATCATAAATCTAGGAATTCATGCAAATATGAATGACTATCCTAGCAATCACAATCAATAATAAAATGCGCAAATCAATGAATCCAAATATGTAAAATAATCACATCAAATCAACATGACACTCCTAATAAGGCTCTATTAGCCTAAATAAGTATCAATCAAGCTTAGGAATGATTTAGACATGATTTTACCCATCAGGGGTAAAGTCGTAATTTTGAGACAAAAGGGACGATTTGCCTAAAAAGGGAAAAATCATCATTTCGGAATGAATCCGGAGTAAAACAATGTCAAAAATAGGTTTGGTCACTCAATTGACCCATTTCCTATTTTTTTTTTGCAATTTTCATGATTTTCTGGAATTTTAGAAATCGATTTACCATTCGAAGGGGTAAAATCGTCATTTTCTAAAAATGGGAATGAAATGTGGAAATCTTAGACATAAGGTTTAGCCACCTATCTGGCCCATCACCAAATTCTAAGCAATTTCCACAATTCATCGGAATATCAAAGACGATTTACCCTTTGAGGGGTAAAATCGCCATTTTGGATTAAATGGGAGAAAATCCAAAAAATGGAAACAAATCAATTTTTTTGTCATTTTCAGCCTTCAAAAATTTTTAGAATTTTTTTTAGGAATTTTCTGCAATTTTTCTCAATTTTTTTTTGAATTTTTCCTTAATAATTCATTTTTTTGGAAATTTTTTTTATTCTGAAAATCACCTAATCACGACACGTGGCTCATCTGCAGACGTCCGACCTAGCATTTTTTGTTTTTGTTTTTATAGGACGCAACACAATGCAAAAAATAAAGAAGATATTAAGTCATTATACAACATAAACATAAGCAAAGGAGATGGGATCCGGTGAATTTTACGACGTCGGAGTCCGTCGGTGCTCGTGCAATAATGTGTGGGGGGTATAAACCACTAGCAGGAGGCTCGGCCTTCCGATTCTGGGATAGCACAATATAATTTACAGAAAATAAATAAATAAAACACCTTGGACGCCAATAGGAGGCTTAGCCTTCCGATTCTGGGTCTTTTATGCGAAATATAGAAATGCTATGACATAAAGTAAATACACAGCAAATATTTAGACACCAACAGGAGGCTCAGCCTTCCGATTCTAGGTCTTTTATGCGAAATATAGAAATGCTATGACATAAAGTAAATACACAGCAAATATCTAGACACCAACAGGAGGCTCGGCCTTCCGATTCTGGGTCTTTTATGCGAAATATAGAAATGCTATGACATAAAGTAAATACACAGCAAATATTTAGACACCAACAGGAGGCTCGGCCTTCCGATTCTGGGTCTAATAGGTAAAATGTAAGGAGTGAGAGGTGGTCTTACCAAGATTGAACCCAAAACAAGTTCGGAAATCCAATTTGGCCCTCGCGGACTCAAGTCTGATCAGTCTGACCTTTGCTCCTTCAAACAGCTCTACGGGACAAATGGCTCGGCCAAATTGGACTCACGATATGTCATTAGAACGGCAAGAGAATAATCTTTCTAACAGTATATGGCTCGTTCCCATACGATTCCTAACGAAAGAGTTATGGCCGAAAAACCGGACGGTTTTCAATCGCCCAATGACCAGAATCTGTCCCAGAAAATTCCTTCAATTCAACCATTAAAACCCATCCAAAACTCAACTAGACTACAATCTCAGCTTGCTAGATTCCTAAGTTAGGTTCTAGAGACATCTTATCGAATATTGGAAGCAAGGCAAGCCCTTGAATCACTCACAATGTTCACGGCACCACCTTGACATAACCGGTTCAGATTTTTCGAACAAAACAATAAGGGATCAGCCCTTAAATCCAAATATAATCCATCTTCAAACCATAAAACACAATAATATATGTCTTAACAAGGAGTGAGAGGTGGTCTTACCAAGATTGAACCCAAAACAAGCTCGGAAATCCAATTTGGCCCTCGCGGACTCAAGTCTGATCAGTCTGACCTTTGCTCCTTCAAACAGCTCTACGGGACAAATGGCTGGGCCAAATTGGACTCACGATATGTCATTAGAACGGCAAGAGTATAAGCTTTCCAATGGTATATGGCTCGTTCCCATACAATTCCTAACGAAAGAGTTATGGTCGAAAAACCGGACGGTTTTGGGTCTGTGCGGCGGGCTGAGCGAGAGAAAAAAAATCGAAAAATGAAAGAGAGAGAGTTGAGGGAGAAGAAGAGTCGGGAGATGATGAGGGAGAGGAGATAAATAGGCAGCGGGAAGGAGAGAGGGAGTGGGGGAGAGAGAGAGAGAGAGAAAAAATATAATAATAATAAAATAATAAAATAATAAAAGAAAAAATAAAATAACAAAAAGAGAAGACAAAATCATTAGTCTCCTTTTCCTTTTAAATGATGATGTTTCCCTCCTTTTCCTTTTAATCATTACTAATATTTTTGTCAAATTCAATTTTATGGTGATCAGAGCACACCCGAAATCGAACTTGAATTTTACAGTTTTATGAGGTCCTAAAGTAAAGAAAATTAAAAATAAAAAATACCGACTATTTGTGACCTCAAATATTATTTTTCTTGATTTTCTTTTTCTTTTTTTCTTTTTTTTTGTATTTTTCGAAAATATATTAAAAAAATGAAAATTATGAAAATTATTTTTTTGGTCAAAATGGTTCATTTAGCTTGGCTAAGGTCACCAAAATTGATTTTTCAATTTTTCAACTTTTTATGGATTTTCTATGAATTTTCAAAAAAATGAAATAAAAATAAATAAATAAAAAAAGTTGATCAAAATTTAGGTGTCAACAGCTGCCCCTCTTTGAGAGGAATCTCGTTAGAGGTTTCTCTCAAAGATAAGGTGACACCTGAGTCCTGATCGACTCGACTCGGGAAACTAAAGGAAAATAATTCTTGACATCCAATCTCCATGCTTGTCCATGTATGCTCTTTCTTGAAGGGGGAAACATTCATTTGACATGAGAGAGTGAGATAATAGAGAGACATACCTGCCACTTACCTGTTCGATGTTTGTGCGATTTTCGCGATGTCTGATGGATTCAAGAGAATTTCTAGGAACTCGTTACTAGAGTATCCTAGAGAGGTTAAGCTCTGACCCGTATGGTAGGTCAAACCATAATGGGATTCCTAACTGATAGGAATCTAAGGAAGACGCGTCCCATTTGGGATTTGCCAAGGATTTTGATCCGTATGGTGGATCGGACCATTGAGTTGACCATTATGACAGTTTCTACCATGAGTTGACCCTTCAGGCGGTTTCTACCTTTGACTGACCCTTCAGGCGGTTTCTACCATTAATTTGACCCTTTAGGCGGTTTCTACCATTGGTTTGACCCTTCAGGCGGTTTCTACCATGAGTTGACCCTTCAGGCGGTTTCTACCTTGAGTTGACCCTTCAGGCGGTTTCTACCTTTGGTTGACCCTTCAGGCGGTATCTACCTTGAGTTGACCCTTCAGGCGGTGTCTACCATGTGTTGACCCTTCAGGCGGTATCTACCTCGAGTTGACCCTCCAGGCGGTATCTACCTTAAGTTGACCCTTCAGGCGGTTTCTACCTTTAGTTGACCCTTCAGGCGGTATCTACCTTGAATCGACCCTTCAGGCGGTTTCTACCTTGTGTTGACCCTTCAGGCGGTATCTACCTTGAATCGACCCTTCAGGCGGTTTCTACCTTGTGTTGACCCTTCAGGCGGTATCTACCTTGGTTTTGCTTTGAAAAGGGGTCTCATGACGAGGGTTCTCCACGTCCAATGAGACTGCCTGGTTTTTGAAAAGGGGTCTCATGACAAGGGTTCTCCACGTCCGATGAGACTGCCTGATTTTTGAAAATGGGTCTCATGACGAGGGTTCTCCACGTCCGATGAGACTGTTTGATATTTTTGAAAATAGGTCTCATGACGAGGGTTCTCCACGTCCGATGAGACTGCCTGATTTTTGAAAAGGGGTCTTATGACAAGGGTTCTCCACGTCCGATGAGACTGTTTGATATTTTTTAAAATGGGTCTCATGACGAGGGTTCTCCATGTCCGATGAGACTGCCTGATTTTTTTAAAATGGGTCTCATGACAAGGGTTCTCCACGTTCGATGAGACTGCCTGATTTTTTAAAATGGGTCTCATGACGAGGGTTCTCCACGTCCGATGAGACTGCCTGATTTTTGAAAATGGGTCTCATGACGAGGGTTCTCCACGTCCGATGAGACTGTTTCTTTTAAAAGGGTTTTTCTTCCCCCTTTTTTTTAGAGATCCCGAAGTTTGTCGGGAATTCAGTTTTGAAGCAGTGAAAGATTTTATTTTGACAAAGCTTCACTTGAGTTTGCTGAGCCGACATTCTGAGAGCTGGGTTCTCCAGGTATCCTGCAGAAAGTTCAAACCTGAAAGATTTTTCTTCACCAAGAAAATGTTAATAATCTTTGGGAAGACAATAATTGTCCAATTGACAAAATTTTATGACTTAAGTTTTAGTCATGAAATGTGCATTTTGATGCTGGAGGTTATCCAAAGCATTCCTACAACATGCAAATGTGATCACAAATTCCTTGCATGGAAAATTCGGATCAACAGTTTGAAAATTCCAAAAAGAGTTTGTTCAAAACATCAATTGGAATATTTCTCGACAAGCAGGCCATCTCATCTGTTTTGAGGTAATGATTTTTATAGGGGATGTACTCAATTCCCTACTGACCTGTGCCTAGGTTTTAGGCTCATTCGCAGCGCATACATTTTGATCCGTCGGGAGGTCTTCCACGGGACCGTAATGTTGGGCTTGGATATTGGTTTTCAAAGGGGGGACTCACTTTTGAGTCGGGGCCATTGAATGAAAGTCTTCACCATCTGCTCCGGGTTTACAAGTCAAGAACCCTGCAAAATGAGAAAGAAATAGTCTTGCTCGTACTTCTTCGAGCTAAGCAATATGTTAACCCAAGTGTCTTAGTCAGAGAAGACTGTTTCAGGGTTGTGACATTGGTAGGATTGGGGACCGAAAAAGGCTTGTTTTTGGCCCAGAATTCGTGACGGGTTTGACATTAGTGATCATTGCTGATTTGCCTCCTGTCATTTCCATTCTGCATATTTAGTCTTTGAGGTGCGCAACCGATTTTGAGGTGTGCACTAGCTCTTTAGAGAGCGTCTCTTGTGGTATTAAGAGGTTGACAACTCTTTCTGTGTTTTTGCTCCACGGCTGACATCATTTGGGGAGCAGTCTTCTTGATCTGACTCCATTAGGGGTTTTTCCCTCTTCTTTTCCCTACCAGGTTTCTTTAGGGATCGATCAAATTGTTCACCCGAGCATCGGCCTCGCTTTTACCAGGCACTTTGCTTTTTCTTGATGCTGGGGATTTCTTTAATCTCTTGTCGAAAGTGGGATGCTTGGCAATTGTGTTAGATATATGACTTGGCTCTTAGCACGCTTGAGTATCAACTTAGTAGTTTTCTTCGTAAACCCTAAGTCTTGAACTTTTCCGTTCCTGAAGTGATTTGTCTTTGCTTTGGAACTTGCAATGATCACCAATGGGTTTATGAAATGAATTTGCAGGCTCAACTTGGCTATGCAAAGGATATGGTGTGTGGGATAGAGAAATGAATGCTTCTCATCATCCTATGACATTTGGATTACCATATAAACAATACACAAAGATTGATGTTAGTCCGAGCAAGAAAATTTCTAACCATTTTCTCCTGATGTTGCTGGACTCACCTCCATTTTGCCCCAATGTGGGGTGGTTCTTGACAGGGTTGAGAATGAAAACCGCCGTTCGAAGGGGTTGTCAATGGTCACCTGTAGTGTTTTGGGGATAAGAAACGAATGCCTCCGTCGTCCCATTCCATGTAATCGCTGCGGATGGTCCCTACTTCCGTAGGTCCAGATTTTGCTATCTGATCCGCTCCACCTCTCTCTCAAGTGTGTATAGGACGTGTTTGGATTAGGCTTTGCCTTTCGTCTTTTGAGAAAACGTCCTTTTGAAAGTTTTGAACTTTTGATTGGAAAAAATCTCTTTCAATTTTCTCAAAAATTTTACCCGTCAAGGGGATTTTATGATGCACCATGCATGTTCTTATTCATGTTCAGACAACCTCCTGTTTTAAAACATGAATGCCAATGAAGTTTGAATTCTATGTCTTTTCTAGACATTTGATTATGAAAGCTTTTCTTTTTCTCTCTGTTTTTTATTTAACATCTTCAATGGATTGGGGAAAGGGATACTTACCTGTCCCCCGCGGCTGGAGATCCCTGAAAATGCGGAAGAAACATGTTATTGTACGTTCACGAATTTTTCAAAAAATTAGAACGATACAATTTACCCTTGGTCATGTATTCCAACGGGTAATACATAGGATGTGAAAACCCGTTTTGCCTTGATGGCGAGCCCCTGTAAAAAACAAACAATAAGTGTCAGTTTGCGTTCCAAAATTCAAGACAAATTGGAACGATACCGCCTTGTTCTTGCTTGGCGTTTTCATTTGAACACAAACGCGCGGCTTGCAGAAATTGGCCAACTATATTGTGGCCACGATCCCTCCGTTTGGTTGGCGATGAATCATTCTCGAGGATTTGCCCCAGAGGAGATCCATTTGTGTTTTTGGGCGCATTCCAGCGCCATTCTTCAAAGTTCCTTTTATTCAAGGAAAAAGGAAATTGTTATCGGAATGCATGTCAAAGCATGATGTGTGGAAGCGATACTTTTTACCCTCCACTCGATCTTATAATCAAAGACCATTTCTTGGAGTGCATGACTTCCAAGGCCGATAATTTTGTTCGCTCCCCAATTAGTGAGTTCTTTTCTTTTGTGGCTTTCGGCGCCAACGCCTTCCTGCTAAATGAGGAAAAACTCATGTTACATGTGGGATCTTTGGAGATCAAATTGGAACGATACAAAGTTACCGTTCACCCAAATTTGTATCTTGGGGTTTACTTCTGATGCGGACGACTATGTCATTGCGTCCCTGGATTTTGCCAGAGAAGAAACGTCCGGCGTACAAATGATTCACTTGCCCCAGTTAGGCATGGTTTTTCATGCCTGCCCCAACTAAATTCATTCCTGCATTTTGCTGCAATCATCATCCACTTTGGGAATGTCTTCTCTCGTCTGTATTTATGGGTGTTGTTCGTGAGATTAACGGCCGTTCTGCCCCAGTTGGGCGACGTTTGTCCTGGCAACATGCCTTAGCACTTTCTGTGTTTGTTGGCAATTTTCAATTCAATTTTGACAACGTCCATGCACCTGCACATGAAGAAACAGGTGTAGGTTTTGACTTCATTTGAAATTTCAGGAAAGAGATACTCCCTTCGGGGTTTCCAACATTTGAAGGGACGGTGTTCTTCAAGTATTTTGCCTTGGTAAGGCTTGTCTTGATGTTTGTTATCTCTGGATTTAATAACCCCGGTCCGATGCGTCTTTATGGGGGATCATGAGAGTTTGCCCCCGGTTTGGCCTCTTCAAAGAAAATGGGAGAACTCACTCCCATGGGTTTCGCCGATTCTGATCTTCTATCTCAATTGTCAGAATCTTCAATTATTTTTATCCATCTCTAGATGGCTTGACGGTCTTGGGATTTTTCGTGTGGCGATTTTGTGATTCTCTCGATCATCGTCGCCATTTGAAGTATTTGATGTTTCTCTTTTCCGGGTAGCGGAGCGATTTGTCCCCAGCCACTGGATGCTTTGTCTAGGGCTGGCTGATTTTGTCGTAGGCAATTTGATCCTGCCGCATTGACGCATTCAGGCTATTTGACATCAGTAAGCTTGGGTTTACTCGTGATTGAGTACTTCAACAACCTGCGCGATGAAAGGAGTGAAAGAGTCAATCACCGCGTAAAGAGCTTTAATTGAAACGATTACGGATTTAGTATCCCCGTTCTGGTCACTTCTGGCGTCCAAGACGGTGGAAATTCTTCAGTGGTCCCATTCATTCTCGTCATCACCTGCAAGAATGAAAAACCATATCAACTCGTGAACCAGTCAATCTGATTTGGAACGGATACAACTTTTTCGACTTAGGGAGAGCCAATCCTAATTAGGTTGCTCCTTCTTCATAATTTGATTTAATTTGTCATTGCAATCCCAATGGGTGACATCTGCTGAAGGCACATTTCTTTCTGTCTTATAGGGAAGACAAGTTTTCTTTCGTTTGTCTTTGACCATCTTATCCTGTAGACAAAAGACATAAAGGTCCCCGTCAGGTATAATATTCGAAGGGCTTATTGGAACGATTACAGTTTCACCATCGTTCCATGATCATCTTGCATGTGATCGGATGATGACATTTTTGACAAATGTATGCCATGTAAAACATGTCCCTCGTGTCTATCCACAAATGGATTTTCCTTCTGTACCTGTTTTTCACCTGAGAGGAAAAGATAGGAAATATTATGCCGGTATCTGATTGAAAATCAATTAGGAACGACATGTCTTTACACTTGACCTGGCTGCCCCGGTCAAAAGGCATTTGCCCTCATCAGTTGACTCTCCAGGGTGGTCCAGCGCTTTTCCATGCCATCCTGGTTCGTTTAAACTCGCGACTGATTCTTCACACAAGTCTTTGGATTTTGATTCATAAGCGGCGCTGAATGACCTTTTGGTTTCGAGGTGTACCAATCATTCACATACATGCGCATGAGACCAGTGAGGTTTGACTTCTAAGAATCAAAATAGGGTTTGGAACCTAAGGCCAAGGCTCCCACTTCGAGTTCTAGAAAGGGTAGATTCCATTGCACAACTATCGTTGCATTGGGACCCAATCCATAGTTCGAAATGAGCAGAATTAAAAATGGATTACCCCGTGTTTTTCCTCACGGAGATTCCATTTTCAATTCCTTCTATTATTTTCCTAAAGAGGGCGCCCGAGGTTTTAGGCGCGGCTGTGTGTGTTCATTGTGTCGTGCTAAAGCAATAAACATGCATTTCATTTAGCAAACACCGCTTCAATATAAACATCCACACAATCATACATCCTAAACTACTACCTGAATAAGACAGAGTTAATGAACACTTCACCCCTTATTTCTCCAATCTGCAAAAACATTTAACACCTCAAGGGTTAAAGTACGTACCTCAACTTGAAGAGCATCTGCATAAAACATGTCAGAAAAATCAATCAACTTTTTAATCGGCTCAAGTTCTCTAAGTCCCCAGCGGAGTCGCCAGTCTGTCGCGACCCTCTCGAGGTTGCATGTGGGCTCTCGAGGGCTAATGGGCCGTCCAGTCTGGTCGGACGCGGGCCTCTCCCAAGGCCCGTTACCCAAATCGCAACGGAGGTATGCGTAGTCGACCTTCAGTGTGGTCTGGTGACATGTGCTAAGTGTGCATGCCATGGAGTCGCCACCAATCATTTTTTGGAGGGTATGATTGGACCACCCTATTGAATAGTCGGGAGTTTCTATTCAATTCTGCGATAACCAGAGAAATGGGTTCGGGGACTTAGTTACGTCAACTGTCAGAGTTGACGCCCTTTCGGTACCTAAGTTGACTGAATTTTCTTACCTAAGATTTCATGCAGATGAGTGGAGTACGAATCCTAAATCTAGGAATTCATGCAAATATGAATGACTATCCTAGCAATCACAATCAATAATAAAATGCGCAAATCAATGAATCCAAATATGTAAAATAATCACATCAAATCAACATGACACTCCTAATAAGGCTCTATTAGCCTAAATAAGTATCAATCATTGTTTTTGTTTTTATAGGACGCAACACAATGCAAAAAATAAAGAAGATATTAAGTCATTATACAACATAAACATAAGCAAAGGAGATGGGATCCGGTGAATTTTACGACGTCGGAGTCCGTCGGTGCTCGTGCAACAATGTGTGGGGGGTATAAACCACCAGCAGGAGGCTCGGCCTTCCGATTCTGGGGTAGCACAATATAATTTACAGAAAATAAATAAATAAAACACCTTGGACGCCAATAGGAGGCTTAGTCTTCCGATTCTGGGTCTTTTATGCGAAATATAGAAATGCTATGACATAAAGTAAATACACAGCAAATATTTAGACACCAATAGGAGGCTCGGCCTTCCGATTCTGGGTCTTTTATGCGAAATATAGAAATGCTATGACATAAAGTAAATACACAGCAAATATCTAGACACCAACAGGAGGCTCGGCCTTCCGATTCTGGGTCTTTTATGCGAAATATAGAAATGCTATGACATAAAGTAAATACACAGCAAATATTTAGACACCAACAGGAGGCTCGGCCTTCCGATTCTGGGTCTAATAGGTAAAATGTAAGGAGTGAGAGGTGGTCTTACCAAGATTGAACCCAAAACAAGCTCGGAAATCCAATTTGGCCCTCGCGGACTCAAGTCTGATCAGTCTGCCTCTGCTCCTTCAAACAGCTCTACGGGACAAATGGCTCGGCCAAATTGGACTCACGATATGTCATTAGAACGGCAAGAGAATAATCTTTCTAACAGTATATGGCTCGTTCCCATACGATTCCTAACGAAAGAGTTATCCCCGAAAAACCGGACGGTTTTCAATCGCCCAATGACCAGAATCTGTCCCAGAAAATTCCTTCAATTCAACCATTAAAACCCATCCAAAACTCAACTAGACTACAATCTCAGCTTGCTAGATTCCTAAGTTAGGTTCTAGAGACATCTTATCGAATATTGGAAGCAAGGCAAGCCCTTGAATCACTCACAATGTTCACGGCACCACCTTGACAGAACCGGTTCAGATTTTTCGAACAAAACAATAAGGGATCAGCCCTTAAATCCAAATATAATCCATCTTCAAACCATAAAACACAATAATATATGTCTTAACAAGGAGTGAGAGGTGGTCTTACCAAGATTGAACCCAAAACAAACCCGAAAATCCAATTTGGCACCCGCGGACTCAAGTCTGATCAGTCTGACCTTTGCTCCTTCAAACAGCTCTACGGGACAAATGGCTCGGCCAAATTGGACTCACGATATGTCATTAGAACGGCAAGAGAATAAGCTTTCCAATGGTATATGGTTCGTTCCCATACGATTCCTAACGAAAGATTTATGGTCGAAAAACCGGACGGTTTTGGGTCTGTGCGGCGGGCTGAGCGAGAGAAAAAAAATCGAAAAATGAAAGAGAGAGAGTTGAGGGAGAAGAAGAGTCGGGAGATGATGAGGGGGAGGAGATAAATAGGCAGCGGGAAGGAGAGAGGGAGTGGGGGAGAGAGAGAGAGAGAAAAAATATAATAATAATAAAATAATAAAATAATAAAAGAAAAAATAAAATAACAAAAAGAGAAGACAAAATCATTAGTCCCCTTTTCCTTTTAAATGATGATGTTTCCCTCCTTTTCCTTTTAATCATTACTAATATTTTTGTCAAATTCAATTTTATGGTGATCAGAGAACACCCGAAATCGAACTTGAATTTTACAGTTTTATGAGGTCCTAAAGTAAAGAAAATTAAAAATAAAAAATACCGACTATTTGTGACCTCAAATATTATTTTTCTTGATTTTCTTTTTCTTTTTTTCTTTTTTTTTGTATTTTTCGAAAATATATTAAAAAAATGAAAATTATGAAAATTATTTTTTTGGTCAAAATGGTTCATTTAGCTTGGCTAAGGTCACCAAAATTGATTTTTCAATTTTTTAACTTTTTATGGATTTTCTATGAATTTTCAAAAAAATGAAATAAAAATAAATAAATAAAAAAAGTTGATCAAAATTTAGGTGTCAACAATATAACTATACCAAAAGCTCAAAAGCTCAAAAGCTCATCCAAGCTAGTCCGTCACCAATAGTTTGTGCATCATCCATGCATCTTCATGCTACTGTTTTCTTATCAAAATGTCATCCTCCCTGACATCAATACAAACAATTTCTATGGATATAACTATACCAAAACGAGAAGATGGCAGACTTGCCGTTACCTACAAGTCTGGAAATTAAAGGGGTGAGATACAACTATCTCAGTAAGCAAATATCTAAACCAAACATAGGAAGTCATAATGCAAGCACCCACATTATATACAAATCGTTTCCGATTCCTTTTTAAATAAGCATAACGTTTCCACTTTTCATATCATATAGCGCACTTTTTAAGGCTCTCTCACCCTTGTGGATGAGGCGTGTACACATATCGTATTGTATAATATCATGTCATGTGGATCCACCCTTTTTATATATGCGGGAGGCCCTCTCATCCTTGTGAATGAGACATATAACATATCATATCGTATAATCTCACCACCAAAGATAGCAATACTAAGGAGAGCATGCACCACAATAGTCCAAGGTTCTAGAGGAGATCCCCACGAGACTCGTGTCATCGTGTGGCATTTAGTCCTTGGCCAACATATCATACACTTTTCAAGCAAGTATTAGAGTAGCTAAAATTTTACGCCCTAGATAAGGGTTAGATATCAAGTCTGTAAAATAGTTTGGACCGTAAGGACTCAAGTGACGATAATTGGACGATTCCCAAAGCATCAGTCAGTTTAGATTAGACTTCGAAAGTCCTCGTCGTTGTGCTTTAGGATCGAAATCCTCGCGCCCAAACCTAACCTTGACCGAGCCTAGTATGTGAAAAGACCAAAATACCCTTTGTCGATTGAGCCAAATATCCGACCAGTCTCAATTTATCAAATCGAACGACATAAAACTTGGTGTGTGATTTACCCTTTTTTTCGGGTTATTTCTGTTTGATATCTTTTTATAGCAACAAAAACACTGTTTCATAATTAACGTAATTAATATTGATCCAATTTAAGAAAGTGTATAGTTATTATCATAGGCCAATTGGCAGGACAATGCACGAGCTTTCACCATTGTTGCAACTTTAACACGAACTTTCAAATGTGCCAAAATAATAAGCAGCCCTTTACAATCTCTTCCAAGTGTCAGACATGAAATGACACGAACCTTTCTTTTTTGGTCGAAGACACGAACTTAGCGTACACAAGTTTTATAACATAATTAAAAAAAAAAAGCAAATGTTTTTTCAACGACACGACTTGAGGTGAATATGAATTGTCATCCCCAATTTTATCAATGTCCATTATAGAGGATAAAATTATTTTGGAGCAGTCCCAACCCTATCACATTGCAGCCCCGAATCCTCAATAATTCCAACGTAATTAACATGTTAAACTTGATTGCATGTTGTAAATGAATGATTGTCATGATTTTACATTTATCATTAATATGTTCCTTAGAACCGATGCTTAGACATGATTCAAAGATCCATAGTCCAAGTTTCCTTGCCTATCATGCCACAAAGAAGAATCGTATCGAACAATCACCAAATCTTCTTTCTTGAGATTTATCGTGCGCCATGCTCCTTGTGAGCTCTACTCAGTTTCTTTTAGTTTTCAAAATAAATATATTGTCAACTTGAGTAAATTGGCTCAGACGTTTTGTTCGATCTTCCAATATCACCTGTCCTGATTCAATCAGGGCAGGTGTACCATGTCTCTTGCAATAAAGGGATTTTTTTTAGGGAAATGATCAGGGTTCCCCTGCCCCGATTTTGACGGGGTAGGGGATCCATTTCTCCAATAATTGGCCTCGTCTGTCTTTTCGTTTTTTTCCTTTTTGTGGGTGGTCACTTTGGCAGCTTTTGATTTTAGAATGGTAGGCTTTAACCTCCGCGAAAGGGTCCCCCTAGAAAAAGGAAAATGTTATGGAACTTTCGTGATACAATCATTCAGAAAACGGATTGATTTTTAATAATTTACAATTCAGAAAAAGATTGTGGAAAAAGCTATGCGAGATCAATGGGAACACAGAATGGGAAAATAGACAAGAAACAGTGGGGGAAGACTCCTGAAAGTCCGGTGTCTGCGTCTAAAGACATTTCCAAGTAGTGATCTCATTGACCAGGAGGGACATAGCAAGATGAAGACCTGAAGGTAATTTCTCGGTAGTAGTTTGTGGCCTCCTTAATAATAAAACGAATGAGAGAGGTGTTGTGCTTGGGTGGTGAAGCGGAGAGCCAAAGCCAACGTGCGCATTGCAATTTGCTATCATTGGAAAAGAAGTGTTGGAAAAATATGATGGATGAACAAAGGAATCAGACTCTAAGGCGTGATAGCACTCTCTTTAAGAAATTATTTACCCCACAACGTTGCTAATGGTTACTGGCAAAGATCCTCCATGATACAACAGAGTCTCAAGCGAGATTATTAGATAGCAATTCTAATAAATCTCCAAGAACTCTTTGGGAAACAATCAGAAAGGAATGCTGTATCTTTCGAGTTTTGAAAGAAAATTGAAAGTGAGGAAGTAAATTAAAATTAGCAGAACACTTGAATATATAATGAGAAATGAACACACCTTTTCACGTCCGAAAATTAAAATTAGCAGAACACTTGAATATATAATGAGAAATGAACACACCTTTTCACGTCCGAAAAGTGATAATTCTCATGCAACTCTTCGTGTTCAAAATATTTTATTAAACACACCTTTTCAGAATTTTCCGAAGACAATCTTCTGTACGAAAAATTGCAACTCTTCGTGTCTTATAACGGATAGTTCAGACACACCTTTTCGTGTCTTAATCGGTAGTTATTACCGAAGGGACACAAGCACTCCAAAGGTCACAAGAGTGTTCTTTTGGTAGTTATGTCCGAACAGACATAATCCTTCCAAAAGACGTAACAGTGTCTTATATCCACGAACAGTCACACTGTTCTAATGAGTCACAAATTCATTTATAAAATAAATTATTTCGAAAAATAAAAATAATTGTTGCATAGAGCCAATTCCGCACCGCGACCGTGCTAAGTGCGTCTAATAATCGCGCAATCGCACGTGGGTATAATGGGGTATAGCCCACTAGCCCATTTCTTTCTTTGAAAGACAATATTAACCTTCTAACTAATAAAGTGAATTGCTCTCTACCTTTTATTCTATGTGGGATGTATAAAAGGCAACATTTTGTTTGTTTTAGAAACAAACTTCAACAAGAAGTGACGCCGTGATGAACAGCCTGCGGCGAAGGTTCGGCAAAAGGAAGAGCGGCAGTAAATCATCGTCGGACAAAAATGCGACCCAGAACAAGCTGGTGCTGTTGGGGAACCCCGCAAAGAGGATCGACTGGAAGGATGTTGAGAGGGCCAATTGGGAGGTGTTGGGGGAAGGGACGGTCGGGACGACTTACAAGGTTGACCTGGAGGGCAGGACCACCGCGGTGGTCGTGAAGAGGTTGAAGGATGTTGACTTTTCGGCCGAGGATTTCCAGGACGCGGTCAATGCTTTGGGAGCGATTCCCCAAAGCAATTCGGGAGTGATTCGCCCAAGCAATCTGCTTCCTCTGAGGGGTTACTTGTACAGTACAGCAAAGACCAGAGGTTGCTCTTGTACGACTACATGCCCCGGGGAAGCTTGTGGAGCCAATTGTATCAATCCAGAGAATTAGGAGGGATTCCCCTGAGCTAGGAAGACAGGCTTTCGATTGCCCTGGGAGCTGCCCGGGCCATCGAGTACCTGCACGCCCGGAATATCCCCCACGGTAACGTCAAGTCGTCCAACGTCCTCCTCACGCGGTCCTTCAAGGCCCAGGTCTCCGATTACGGCCTTGCGCGCCTCACAGGGTCTTCCCTGTGGGGTGGGGCCCACCCAGCGGCGGATGTGTACGGCTTCGGGGTTTTACTTCTGGAGCTCCTGACCAGGAAGCTGCACGCACAGCCCCCCCTAGGGGAGAAAGGTGTAGATCTTCCGGCGTGGGTCCTCTTAGTTGTTGGTGAGCAGGGGACTGTTGAAGTTTTTGATGTGGAGTTCATGAAGTATCACGGTGTCAAAGAGGGGATGGTTAAGCTCTTGGAGGTGGCGATCAGTTGTGTATCCCCGAATCCGAAGGAGCGCCCTCGGATGTCTCAGGTACGGATAAAGATCGAGGAGCTGTGGTGGAGCCATGGTGGACAGCAAGATGGGAACTCAGGGTTCAACATGGCCGAAATGATCGCCGAAAAGATCCGCCATTATTCTTCTTCCTCAAGTCCTGATTCTAGTCCAGAGTCAGACAGGGAACCGCAGCTCGACCCATTCAGCGAAGTGAACGATGATATGTATACCAGGTGAGTTGATTTAGAGTCTGGCAGAAAAGCTTCGCTGTCGTACTACATGACTCCATGTAGCAACATAAGGTCAATTTTATCGTTTCTACATTCCCAATAAAAACATGTGTGTCTCGCATCTTTGTTTTAATTAAGAACAGTAAGGGGTTACAGGGTCATTGATCACTTGTATAGTAGGGAGAACAAGTAAGGGTAACTACCTCCTAACAATCTCTCATGCAATAAGAAATGTGTGACAATCCACAAACAAGAAATGTGTCAATCATCTTGGATATATCCAACTTGGATGACTTTTGCTCTCGATGTGGGTGCTGTTCTAGCTCTTTCAAGATACTTGACTTGAAGAATTTTGATTTAATCTTGGTGAGCGATGGCTTTACCCAGTAGATACTTTTCGCAGGAAAACACCATATGGGATTCTCAAAGTTTCTGAAAGAGTTTATGGTACGTTTTTAAATGTTCTTTCTTGATAATTTTGAAGTGTCACATTGGCAGGGTACCGTATTCTACCTACTTTATTTTGCTTTAGTGTTCTGGTTTCATTGAGCTGGTATTCGTGGCCTCTACTTTTTGTATTGTGTGATTTACCTTCTCTTGGGACAAAGTTACCTCAACAATAGTAGAATTAACTGGAAGCCTCTTTGGTTTGGCAAGAAATAATTTAGTTAATGATCTGCTTCTGCTAAAGCATTCGTGGCGTACTGTTACCATAGTAATTTTGCAGAAGCACTTAAATTTAATTTAATTTAATTTAATTTATTTATTATTTTTATTATTATTTTCTTTTTGGGTTTTGGGGGGGGGGGGGGGGGGGGGGGGGGTGTGTTTGTGAAATGGGGCTCTAGGGCCACAAAATCAAGGATGGCTTTCATAGTCTAGGAGAAGCAACGACCTGTTTCCCGCGGAAGCAGAGTGATATCTGACTGGAGGTCTACTGAGCTGAACTAATTGCCTCCTATAAAAAAACGGCGATTAACAAGTCACCTTTCATAAGAATTACCTACCTAATAAATTGTTACTTGTGCCATTCCAGTCGCTTTTCATTAACTTTTTCTGCCAATCACGAGGAGTAGAAAGAAGTATTCTTCAATCGAGCTAATTGGCTACAAGCACTTTCTGTGATTACTTCCTTGTTAATCACAAAGGCTCTTGCGGATGCTCCAGTCTAGTTGTAAATGCACATTTCACCATTCCCAAGAGAACTTGCCAGTGTAAAGTCATAAGCATTCAATAGGTTTATTATCTGCAGAAGATTCTCATGAGGTGCTTGTCCTTCAAGTTCAGGGCATCATTTCATTAGTTGATTCATACTTCTCTGGAAATATCAATCATGCTGCACCTCTATAGAAATGATTTGCAGTACATGGGTTTCCTACTTTGCAAGAACCTTTCTTAGTCACTCGTTTCTGGAAGTTTATGAGGTTATGTCTTCGGTTTAATTTCTAAACAACCTTTGACAGCTTAGCAAGTCATCATACTCAATTTGGAAGCTATCTTGCATGAGTACTTCGCCTTACCTCAAGAAGTCTATTCATAGTCTATTAAGTTTATGCTGAGCAAAAAGGAAGGGCACAGTTGATGATAGAAGTCCTGTTAGCTTCATCCATATTTGTTTGGAAATCTATGCACTTAATAATTTACATATGTGGATGTGTATGCAGTGTTTGAATACTGTCTTACCACGGATTGGTCCCTTTTCGACCAAATTACCATGGACTGGTTGAAGGATGACGAATATGAGTTTCACATGAGAGGCATAGTTGCAAAACTCCAAGACCAATTTCCTGCTGCCTCTTTCATGGTGCTCAATTTTGGAGAGCAAGAAAACCAAAGCCAAATGGCTAAAGTGTTGTCTGAATATGATATAACTGTCATGGAGCTCCCTCAAAATTACGGAGGTTGCCCTATACCGAGAATGGAGATTATCCACCACTTCTTGAGATCTGCCGATGAATGGTTGTCAGCTGATACAAAAAGAACATGCTGTTGATGCATTGCAAAAGGGGTGCGTGGCCGGTTTTGGCGTTCATGTTGGCTTCTCTTTTGTTATACAGGAAGAAGCAGGATGGGGAGCAGAAAACACTCGACATGATTTACAAGAAAGCACCACGTGAACTCTTGCTGCTTACATCGACACTGAATCCGTTGCCTTCCCAGCTGAGATACCTCCACTATGTTTCCACATGGAAAGCTGGTTCTGATTGGCCTCCACCAGCTAAAGCACTTGTGATAAAAAGTCTTAACCTAAGTTCAGTTCCTCAATTGGATGCTGAAGGGGGATGGCGTCCTATTGTTAAGATAATAGGTCGGGACACCTTTATGGTTGCTGATCAAACTCCCAAAGTTCTGTTCTCAACACCGAGAAGGAACGGATACATGAGGCATTACAAACAGGTAATTTTTTATTTTGTTGGCAATTTTTATAATCTCAAATTATTTACAAAATGTTATGGCATATGTTTGCCAGGTATGATTCCATTTGCTCTCCCGTGTATTGGTTGGCTTCTAGTACTAAACTTTTTCACATTATATGGTTGTAAAACCTTGCTGGATGTATGGATGGGAGCTGCAGGCAGTCACAGTTATCTTAGAGTTGTGACTGTCTTGGTAACAAAGTGCTTCCTTTGTAAATCTCTTAAACTGTTAAATCAATCTGCAAAAGATCATTGTTGCACTGTTTTACATATCACGTTCTGTAAAAATAGCATGTATGCGGCATTTGAGATCTTGCCTAAGTTCCTCTTTGCAAGATAATGCATTCGATCTAATATTCTGATATGTAGTCAAATGTTACTCCAGAATATGACCACAGGGCGATGACTAGAGAGTCTCGTTTTGAGTCTTAGACATCATACATGCTTATGTCCAGTCTAGTCAGAAGGGTGAGTTTGCCTCTATTATTTTTCTTCTTTAGACACTACATTCTCTTGTTTTGCTTTCCTGGCAATAGCGTTTTCCTCTCTGAGGAATACAATGAGATGTATGAAATTAAATTTTCCCTCTCGAGCACCAATTTTATCTCACATGCCCCATCCATCAGTCCATTTTGATCAGTGAGTTCACCCACGCATCCTGGATGCTTAAGCCAAAAATATAGATCTCATGCTAGTTCACTATTTTAATTGTTCATATATTTAAGTGCAGGAAGATGGCGACACGGTTATATTGGATGTCCATTGTAATGTTCAAGGCGATATTGTGCTCGAGTATATGAGTTTGGATGCTGAACTTCAACATGGGGAATCAATGTTTTGTGCAATGTTTAATACTGCCTTCATATCGGATAGTGTTCTGAAGCTTGAGTTTGAGGGTATGGATGTCCTGTGGGATCGCCAGGATCAATATCCTAAGGAATTTATGGCAGAGGTACTGGTTAGACGTCAAATTAACCATCTGTTATTTGACCTTTTTTTTTTTTTTTAATAATCTGAGAGAGCAGTTCGTGATTCTTATCTGTGTATGAGCAGATTGTTTTCTCGCAAGTGAATGCTGCTCCTTCGCTCGCAATAGTTGATTTCGCCGGTGATGAGGAGGAAAAGGAGAACCAAAAACAGAAAAGCATGATGAAAATTCCACCTGAGGCGCTGCCTCCTAAAGGGCGAGCTGTCCACTCTATAACACTATCTTACGATGCCAACACAAGTGCTGACAAGAATGAAGTTCCAGAACTGCCATTATAGTCCAATATTAAGTCCCCATTGACTATGCCACCAGTGCCACCTTCGCTGTCAGAAAGTTTGGTTCATTCAGCTCTTGACGGAACTTTTGGAAATTTTGAATCAGCCACAAAATCAATGTACACTTCAACACGTTTCGAGTTGGATCAACAATATGGCACGACTGTGGAAGGGAATGGTCAGTTATTCTCACCATCCGATCTCACAGGTTCATTTTCTACTTTCTCTGTACAATCCTGGACATCCTTATTGGCTTTCACATCGTGATTTCATAGTCCGGGTGTCACGATCGGATAGTTATCCGCTAGCCTTCCATTAGCCTTGAGCCAAAGGAACTCTAACTTCGACATCGCCTCCATAAATTTGCAATCGAAGATGCACAGCAGATGGCTGTATTGCCAACTTATATTGAACAGGGTAAAAAAGGTCCCATCATTCATCATGCCCCTTCTCCGACCTTGCTTGTTTCAGGAACTCCTCCATCATTCATTGTGAATAATTCACCTCAAGCTTCTTGTATTCTTCCCCCTCCTCCTCCTTCTCTTCCTTCTTTGGCTAATAGTACCATGTAATGCTTCTATAGTAAGTACCAAAAAATTTCCTTCTCTATTTTCATTTAATTAGATGAATAAAAAATCACTTTGGACTCAAAATTTCAAAAGTTGTAACTACATTCTGCAGGGATAGGCTTCATATCACCACGATCTATAACTTTAAGGAAATTTCTATGGAATGAAATCAAATTCCTTAAAGTTGCCTTGCGTTCTGCAATTGCCTGAATTCTCTTCATGGCCATTATTGCTCAATATTTTTCATAAAACAGGTGATTACACAGAATATGTGCGGGGGGAAGAAATAGCAACTGTGACAGAAACAAACATTGAGGTAACTTCTGTCAGTGACTCAGCATCTTCGTCGGCTGTCAATAGTGGCAGCGTGGAAGCTACTGCTTCCGGTGTCTCCAGCTCAGCGCTATTCCCTGACATGATGATGCCAAAACAGGAAAAACTATACCAGCAGAATGGCTCACCATCATCAGCCTCTATTTCTTCTGGATATGACTACGATGTCTTCCTGAGTTTCAGAGGACCAGATCCTCGCTCAGGCATTACAGATTTCCTCTATACCAGCTTGTTAGCAGCTGGAATTCACACATTTAAAGATGATGAAGAGCTCCGAGTTGGAGAGGAGTTTGGTCCTGAGTTGCTCAAAGCTATCTGCCAATCAAAAGTTGCAATTCCCATCTTTTCTAAGGGCTACGCCTCTAGTAAATGGTGTCTTAATGAGTTGGTCCAAATGATGGAGTGTAGTATAACCCGGAGACAGAAGGTTATGCCTATTTTTTATGACGTTAGTCCGGCGGAGGTCCGTCATCAAATTGGATCTTATGAAGTAGCCTTTCTTTCGCACAAGGACAAATTTGGTGCGAACGTCAGTAAATGGAAAGCTGCTCTGAACCACATTTCCAATCTAAAGGGATGGGACAATTCGAAGAAGAATAGGTATGTATGTCATTTTCTGGGTTAGCATTTTGGCACAATGTTTCCATAATATTACCATGTTCTTCTAATTATGTTTTCCCTTTCCCTTTTATAATATTAGAGGTGAAAACAAGTTGGTTTAGATGTTCTTCGATCCGAGCCCCACAAGTGTCGAGCATCTAGTTCAGATACACCATCAATCGTAACGACGAACGGAAGAACGAACTCGCGGGAATCGCCACCTTAATTGTGCTAGCAATTCGTGGTGATATTTTTACTCGCGTTCTTGAATAGAGGTCACAATATAAGAACAGAGAGAACAGAATTTTCTACTCACAAATGCACACCCAAAATACCCCCAGATCTAATCTGGATTGTGAATTGCACAAATGATCGTCGCCAACCATTTGTGCAAACGACCATAATTGCACATAATCAGCAAAACGCTGATTGTGTGCAAATGCACCTTCCCCCCTTTTTTTATTTAAATAATAATAACAACAATTGTTATTATTATAAAATCAAAAAGGTATATTACTCTGACGTGTGCAAATTGGGCACATCAATATGTGTCAAGACAATACGTGTATGTCATTATATGCATGTACGTCAATGACCAAAAAATAAAATAAAATTAAATCATATTTAATCTAATTTCAGTCCGACAAATTCGATAGTCATGAATGCAAACATATTTGCAATAATGTCTTTATGTTCACTGTCGTCATATATTGGTTAAGGTGTGTGACATCCCTAGGTTGATCACTGAGCTGGCAGCAAGACATGTACTAACACGTCAGTACTTCCAAGAGAATTAATTGTCTCGATTAACCTCTAGGTCCCACAAGCCATAAGTGACATCTAGCAATATGTCATGGCTACCCAGACAGTGTGAATTCTTTAAGAACATAATGAACCTGTTAGCTTTGGCTTTAGTGTAATTCAATCTCTCCATCTTACTATATCCCGATCGAACAAAGACCATGGAATATTTGTCAAGTCACCAATTTGATCATATGCACAAATTCAATCGACATGCATTTATACGAGAAATAAACATTTTATTCTCGGTTACTACCACAACCAAGGATTTCAATGCATTGTCATAATTAAATTGCATAGGATATCATACCTTGCATATGGTAAGGAGACAGATTCCATTTTGCGCACACATGTGACTTCGTTTGTGAATGAACTATGACCATCAAGTATAGAGACGGATTGATGAACCGTCAATAAGCATCCTCGTGAATCATAGCCATCTAACATACAAGTCAACACTGTGCCTCAAGTCTAAGGATTATTTACACAAAACCAAAGCACGAACGATTTAGACATTGACTACGCTAAAAGCTTCCATGTCGCTAATCGTTCAATGCGTGTCACGTTCAATAAACTTATCTGATACAAGCACATGTGTTCTAACTCGGGCATCGCAATACCCAATGACTTGTGACTCGTCATTCTCTTAAATATCCAATACTTAATTATAAAGTTAAGAACACACCAATCTCAACAGGATTATTAATATCCATTCAATGATTCATTGATCGGGAACAATTTAATGATTCAGTATAACTGTGAACCCGTCACACATATTCTCAACGTCTCAAGAATAGGTCTAGTCACAACTGATCTTATGGAATTTATTCATATATGTAGGTAATTGGACAAATGAATAAATACGTTTTTGTTATTGATTAAATAAGAAATCAAAAGTACAACTGAAATCCCAAATATGTAACTATTACATAATTGCTTTAGGGTATATCTCTAACATATGTTGTGATATGACATAAACATGCAAGGCGGACTTAGGGATAATGGCACGAATGTTATGGGACCACTATGGGGCCGCCCAAAACTATTGAAATGTCAAGGTAAGACGCATGGCTGGTTGTGCAGCCCTTGAAACTTGCTGGATAGCGAGTACCGAGTGCCCATTCGCCCATTAAATGATCACGAGCAAACCGCGGAACGTCTCGACACGATAGCAAGTACTTCTTAGTGCCCACCTCGATCGAACACACATATACTCTCGAAAACGTGTGCGCGCAAGAGATGAGCGACTGCGTGTGTAGTGAAAGTACTTATTATAGCGTGCATGTATATGTGTATTGTGACATTTTGAATTCCGACCCTATCTCGAAGCTTATTAATGAATGAATGCCTATCGATGTATTCCAGTTAATCTCACTCAGAATTGATCACTCTCGAGTCGACTAACCGAAGGGGAATGGCCATATATGATTTAAAGTACGTGGACCAAAGAACTTAACCACGAGTCGACGCTTTGACCATAAGGATCGTCGAGAGAATATTTTGGACAGCTAAAGGTCGACCTAAGAATGGTTTTAGAGCGATTTGCTAGTGTCATGCGATTGGTTCACGGGTGATTCCGTATGACCATGACATGATTTGCGAATTAACCTAAATCGATTCCTAACGGTCGTAACCTTCGGGACTAGTGATTGACCCTTGCGATTACATGACAACCAAGGCCGCCGTGGCACTAGTAACTCTTAAACGTGACATTAGTCGCGGGTCGATACGCGTAACTACTGAGAGCCGCCCGTTAGTCTGAGATACGCTGGGACGACAAATGACGGAATTTAGCCATGGATTGGACTTCGAGATTGGAGGCCGGGCATTCGAAGATCACAATGGAGTGAATTTGGACGTCGCCTCATCAAAGAGTTGCTAAGGTTAGAATTAGCCTCTTATAGGTTAGAAAAGCGAAATTCGGACCGCCAAGCAAAATGGACCCTTTTACCCCTAGTTTAGTGAACTTCCTTTTACAGATAAGCAAGGGCAAAATGGTCATTTGCCCCTCCCTAGCTATCAGTCGAATTTCTAAGGGTATTTTGGTCTTTTGGAACTTGAATTATTGATGTGAGAAGAGACTAAGTGATTGGACAATTTTCCCAAAACCTAATCCCATTATATTGTCATTCAATCCTACTATTCATGTCATACACTTACCCCACTATCTCTTTTCCCTCCAAAACTTCTCTTGCCATTTGATAACACCTTCTTCTCTCCCTCCCTCTCTTCCATTCGGCCACCTCCTCCACCAGACCACTCACGTTTTCTTTTTCTCTCCCTCTCATTCTTTCTCTCACGATCTCCCCCTCATTCTCTCTTGCTCGTCGCTCTCTCTCTCGGTTCAAGGAGGAACCGACCAACCACCACCATTTTCCTCTCCTCTTGCCACCACCTAGACGACCTCCTTGTGCCATTGAAGGCCGCCGACCAAGCCGGAGCCACCCTACCGCCGCCGATCAGAATAGGAGCATAGGAGGAGCACGAGCTGTTCTTGGAGAAATCTTAGTCAATCTCGTGGTAAGTGGCTTCTAAGACTTAGATAAGTGTATTAGGGGGTTATAGACTTGAGTTAAGAGCGGTATTAAAGTTTGTTCTTGGCCGTTTGAAGCGTGAACTCCTTGGAGCCCAATTTGTCCGCCGGTGACCCGACCTGACCGTGCCGCTTGCACGCCTTCCTCAGCCCGTTTTCCTTGGACTTTTGGGTGTGGTAAGCATCCCCTAACCCTTTGGTAGGACCTTGTGTGATGAAAGGACCAAGTGAGGGTTGTTTTGATGTGTTTAGTGGGCTGTTTCGGTGGAGCCCTCTAGAAATCCGAATCTGTGATGTGTAGGACAGATTGGACTTGACGAGTTTTGATGCTTGAAATGTTAAGACCATGGATGAAATGAATTAGTGGATATCCCTAGGTGTGGACCGAATGCCCCATGGTACCGTAGGATGCGCTAGAGTTTGAATCGTATTCGATTGAATCGATGGAATCTTAAATGAAGCATAGGAGTGTTCGATCATGGGATAATCTTGTGAATACATTGAGCAAATGACCTTTAACCTATGAATTGTATTCTGGTCGTGGAAAATTGAAAGGAGTCTAATTGAGTTAAGTGACCCTATGTTAGTGATTTTGGCCTTGTGTAACTAATTAGCGAGTTATAGGTCTTAGTTGATTGATGTGCCCTTAATTATGTGATATGGCCGAATGGCCATTTGTGTTGTTAATGAATTATCTCAATTGAAATGAGATTGATCGCAAAGTGTTGCCCTGGCCTTGATTTGTTGAATTGTGTGATGTGATGCCATGATATGGAATGGTAGTTTAAAGGGGCGAATTGAGCTTGACTTGATGAGAATACGCACAATCGATTGAATTATGCTATAATTGAGGGAATTATAAGCTTATGTGCATGTGGCGCCCTGATGCGTTAAACGCGGGGCTTAATGATATCCTGATGCGTTAAACGCGGGATAGACCTAAGGCGTTAAACGCGGGTCATGAGCAATGGCATTGGGAACCTGAGGCGTTAAACGCAGGTTCCTTGATCTTTTAAGCCTGATGCGTTATTACGCGGGCTCGGTCGTGAGAATTTCAACCCTATTATATATGTTATCCTATGCTATAAATTGCCAAGTATTGAAGTACGAAGCCAAGCCCTGTTAAGAATTGTAAATCGTGTGTCAAACTATGCCCTAATCGAGTGTTCGCATGCCATTACATGTTATTCGCATGTTTAGTCATTGCATGTGTTTGGAAGTCCCAAGTGCCTAGCTTAGGGTTAGGGCTAGCTTATTGAGTATATCTCACCTCGTCGTGGGACCCACCTTTTTCAGACCCCAAACCCTGAATATGCCGCCGCCGCCGATTTTTGGGGTACCCGTCTGGGTGGAGCAGTATTCCACAGAGTACCCAGTGGGAGAAGGGAAGGCTTACATTAGGAAGTACGGCACTATCTGGATGGATGTGGGCTTAGCAGACTGGAGGCCAGACAGGTTCGCAGCTTGGTTCTACCGAGACGACGACCTCACAGTCGGACCACTGAAGACTTTTGATGTACCGTGGGATGTCATTGGCGAGCAGGACCCTTCGATTGTACACCCTACTGATGGGGAGCTCACTGACTCCGAGACTGCTCCTAACCCAGACCTTCCGCCAGTACCGTCTCAGAACCCCGAGGTTGACGGCGACGTCGTGGAGCCTTCTAATGCGGATGAAGATCCCATGGAGACGGATGAGTCTGAACCTGAGGCAGATGGAGAAGCACTGGATGACCCCGAGGACGAGCCTCTGGAGGAGGAGCACAACCCCGACGGAGAGGCCATCTTCCACCCTTGGCCCGAATCCGAGGAGGAGGAAGCTCATGAGCAAGTGTTCGAGGTAGAAGAGGAGGAGGAGGAGGAAGACCCTGAGGAGGATCTTGAGGAGTATGATCCAGTGCACCGTGAGGATCCAGATGACGACCCCGAGCCTGACCCCTAGATAGCCTAGGCGCCCTTGACTTTTAGGAGTTATTAACAGAAGCGGAGTCGAGACTCAAGACTGAATGCAGATATGCTATCCCCAGAACACGGCGCTCAGGCCTAAAAGGGGACTGCCTTTTAGCATTCCAGGCTTAAGACTGAACAAGCTCAACCATTAATAATCCCAGAATTTTTGATTCACAAGTTCCACCAAGGTGGCTGTTGACACCTGATTTTTGACCATTTATTATTGTGATTTTTATTCTTTAAAAATTAATTAAAAATATAAAAAGAGGTCATAAAATCACAGAATCAACTTTGGAAGCCTTGGCCTAGCCTCGGGGACCAATTTTGAACAAAAAATATTTTTTTGGTATTTTATAATATTTTTCGAATTTATTTAATTATAAAAATACCCAAAAAATCAGAAAAATACCATTCGTGGTCAGAAAAATACACAAAAATATTCAATAATTTTGTTTTAATTTCCCCTTCAAGTGTGTCACCTTAAATCTTGAAAATTCGGCTCGGGTTACTATGTTTCTTCACAAACATAAACCCGAACCGAGCAAAAAATTCCTTTTCGAGTCTTTTAATTTTCAATTCTCACTTTTTATAAGCTATGACATTGGATTCTAAAGTCTTAAAGTGCAATTAGGTCAATTTGCCCTCCAATTTAATCAATTTTTACCAAAAGGGCTTAATTGCACATTTTTTTTCAATTAGTCCCCGGTTTCACGGATGTATACGTATGCTCTACGTATTTATACGTCATACGTATTTATACGTTATGCGTATTTGTACTGTTTGGTAACCTCTTTAACTCTTGTAATAATAATAATGGTTATTATTTTTAACACCTTTGTTAGTGCCTTTTTTTAGCATTTTTGTATTGTGAGTGCTATTGCTAGTGCTATTTTTAAATAGCATTTTTGTATTATAAATTGTGAGTGCTATTGTTAGTGCTATTTTTAAATGACATTTATTTATCATAAATTTTGAGTGCTATTGTTAGTGCTATTTTTAAATGGCATTTATTTATCATAAATTGTGAGTGCTATTATTAGATAGAATTTATAATTGTTAGTGCTATTTTTAAATAGCATTTTTGTATTATAAATTGTGAGTGCTATTGTTAGTGCTATTTTTAAATAGCATTTTTGTATTATAAATTGTGAGTGCTATTGTTAGTGCTATTTTTAAATGTCATTTATTTGTGAGTGCTATTTTTAGATAGAATTTATAATTGTTAGTGCTATTTTTAAATACAATTTATTGGAAGGTATTTTTGGCTATAAAAGGATGGCAAGAGTTTTGAGGTTGGGGGGGAGAGACATTTTGTAGAGTGTGCAAATTTTTGAGAGCTTAGAGAGAAGAACACAAACACTCTCTATATTCTCATAATCTTGAGTAAGCAAAATATACTAAGTTCGGAATATTGATTCTGCATATTGCTAGCACAATTGTTGTGAAGTTATTAGTCGTCTCCCCTTTCGTCAATTGGTGGTGCGTCCGAACTAGATGCCTAACACTTGTGGAGGCTGAGATCAAAGAATATCGAACCGACACCTCCGTTCAAGCACGCTACGAGAGGTAATCCATTTACTCCCTTTGAGGCTTTGTGATTTTTTTTTCGATTGAAATGCACGAAGTACGCCTCTGGAGATACATGTATGGGTTGTTATTTATTTCCGCTACGTGTTACGTGGATCCCAACAGTGGTATCAGAGCCGATCCTTAGGTGTTTTCGTGCATTTAATTGATTTTTTGCAATTTTTGCAATACTATGGCCAATATGTATTAACGAATTGTTCGTCTTACATGGCTAATGGAGGTTGATTATTTTATATGATAAATTAATCAACGTAGCAAAAATTGAGACTAAATCAATTTTGAATCGAAAATTTATGGCTATCTTATTTTACGTAAAAATTCTGAATATGATTCAACGTAGAATTTTTATTGTGCCTTCCTAAGTTTTAAATTGTGAATTTATTACTTACGTGGAAGGGTGGTGATCATGGAAAAATCCATAATCAATGTGATTGATGTATGTATGAATGTATGGTGATTACTTATATATTTGGGGTTGTAATTATTAAATGGAGGCTGCGTACTCCTTTTATTTTTCATGTAATCTTTATTTTTAGCATAGTCAATTGTTGATGTAAATGCTACGAGGATTACGTGGATGAGCCTTTTAAGTCGACGAGCTCTTTGGGGCCCGATTCTTGAAGAGTTCAAGAAACCAAGAAGAAGCGAAGAGCGGCTCTCCGTTATTAAAATATTAAAATGATTAAATGTGGTCTCATTGGCTCGAGACCCATTAAATCATAATTCCATGATCACCACGTAGGATAGATGTTTATGTGATTGACATCTATTTATTTAGTATGATTACGTGAGCATGTTAAACTGGTTAATGTGCAAAGTCAGACTTACCTCACCCAAAATTGCGCCTGCATGAAATCCTAGTTAGGGAAAATCACTCTCGTTAGGTACCGAAAGGGCGTTGGTAATGACATCAACGTAACCAAGTCTCCCAACTCAAAATCTCTGGTTCCGCAGAATTGATCGATCTCTCCCAATCGGTCAATAAGGTTTCCGGTCTACCCTCCAAGAAAGACCGGTGGCGACTCCAAATGCATGCACAAGTTGCACATGCCACCACGACCACACTAAGGTCGAAAGCGATCGACTGTTATCGTCGAATCCCTTTGAAAAATACTCCCGCCGCGATTTGGTATGGGCCTGGGAGGGCCCGCGCCGTTCCAAAGCCCGCGATCTGCACCCTTGTGCGGGGGAAGGCCCGCGATCGGTAATCCATTAGCCGCGTCCGCTTCGGACGGGTCGCGACAGCTGGCGACTCCACTGGGGACTTTGTTCTAGAACCTATGGTTCTAGACCTCAAGTGGACTTAGGCCGTAATTAAAACGCTGAGTGATTTTTCTAACCATGCGGGCGCTCTCAAAGGTGAGGTAAGTCCGCTTACGATAGGTGTTATATGTTTTTGCAGATTGGAGAAATAAGGGGTGTAGTCCACGATTAACATTGTCTTATGCAGGTTGGCATAGGAATGTATGTTGTGTGGATGATTTGAAGCGCTGATTGATAAACGGTTGTGCATGACTTGCATTGTGATGATCACGACACATGGACACACACAACCGCGCCTAAAACCCCGGGCACCGCCTATAGGAAAACAATAGAATGGATTGAAAATGGAATCTCTGTGAGGAAAAGCACGGGGTAATCCACTTTTCAATTCCGCTCACTTCGAACTATGGATCGAGTCCCAATGCAACGATAGCTGTGCAATGGAATCGGCTCTTTCTAGAACTCGAGGTGGGAACATTGACCTTAGGTGCCAAATCCTTTGATTTTTAGAGGTTTTATCCTCACTTGTCTCATGTGCATGTCTTTAGATGGTTGGTATATCTAAAACCACCTAAAAAAAAAAATCGGTGATCTTGGAGTCACATCTCGAAGACTGGAACTGGGCCATCTCCAAATGTTCGGACCACATTCCTTTGATTGATTTGACATTCTTAGTTCTCTTGTATAAGATTAATTTTGCTGAGATCCTCTCTATCTCGTCCCTTAGATTGATTGTATTAGGGATCTATTTGTATTGTATACATATTGATAAGGCTCATTTCTATCGAAAATGGGGGCAAATTCCCTAAACCCGTGGAACATAGTGGAATTCGTCCCTTCAGTGCAAAATACATTTGGTCACAGAGCCACTCGTTTGGTGAAAGGACGTATCGTTCCTAATTGATTTTTAATCAGATCTGGGGATAAGTTTTTCTTCATTTTTTTTTATCTCAGGTGATAAAAGAGGCAATGCACCCAAAAGCTCATACATTCAAATGACAAAACAGACGTCGCCCAGCTGGGGCAAATGAACCGTAGGCGTTGCAAATACCTTCAAACACGGATGGAGGAATTTGATAGATGTTGTTCATATCAATATGCAACATCAAAACGGAATGCAAATCAAGTGTAAAAGGACGTATCGTTCCAAAATGATTATTTTCTTGATATGGGAATAATGCTTTCTTTCTTTTTCCTCTCAGATGATGATCAAGAGCAGAGGACGCAGGATGTAATGCTTTCAAATAACAAACAGGGAACATCAAATACCTCAAATGGCGACTATGATCGAGAGAATCACCAAACCGCCACATGACGAATCCCAAGAATATCAAGCTGCTTGAGACAGATAAAATTGATCAAGGACTCTGACAATCGAGATGGATGATCAGAATCTGCAAAAATCAATGGGAGCAGGTTCCCCCCATTTGCTTTGAGGAGCCAAACCGGGGGCAAACTCTCTTGATCCCCCATGAAAGCTCATCAGACCAGGGTCATCGAATCCAGAGATGACAAACAGCAAAACCATGCCTCACCGGGGCAAATTGCTCGAAAAGCACGAAAGGACGAAACTTCGGAGGGAGTATCTCTTTTCAGAAATTCCAAATGAAGTCAGATAAAAACCCACGTCTATTTCTTCACATGCAGGTGCGGGGACTCCTTCGGATTGGATTAGAAATCTCCAACAAAAACGGAAAGCGTTAAGGCATGACTGGGGCATGCGAATCAATTTTGCCCTGGGCAAAGAAGGGCGTTTCTTCTCTGGCAAAATCCATAGACGCAATGACAGAGTTATCCACATCAGAAATAAACCCCAGGATACAAACCTAGAGGCGGTAACTTTGTATCGTTCCAATTTGGTCTTCAAAGACCACATGCCTAACATGAGTTTTTACTCATTTAACAGGAAGTCGTTGGCACCGAAAGCCTCAAAAGAAAAGAACTCGCCAACGAGGAGGCGAATAAAATTATTGACCTTGGGAGTCAGCACTCCAAGAAATGGTCTTTGATTACAAGATCGAGTGGAGGGTAAAAAGTATCGCTTCCACACTTCATGCTTTGACATGCATTCCGATAACAAATTCCTTTTTCCTTGAATAAAAGGAACTCTGAAGAGTGGCGCTGGAATGCGTCCAAAAATACAAATGGATCTCCTCTGGGGCAAACCCTTGAGAATGATTCATCGCCAACCAAACGGAGGGATCAAGGTCACAAGATAGAGGGCCAGATTCTGCAAGCCGCGCATTTGTGTTCAAATGAAAACGCCAAGCAAGAACAAGGCGGTATCGTTCCAATTTGTCTTGAATTTTGGAACACAAACTGACACTTATTGTTTGTTTTTGACAGGGGCTCGCCATCAGGGCAAAACGGGTTTTCACATCCCATGTATTACCCGTTGGAAATACATGACCAAGGGTAAATTGTATCGTTCTAATTTTTTGAAAAATTCGTGAACGTACAATAACATGTTTCTTCCGCATTTTCAGGGATCTCCAGCCTCTGGGGACAGGTAAGTATCCCTTTTCCCAATCCATTGAAGATGTTGAATAAAAAATAGAGAAGAAAAGAAAAGCTTTCAGAATCTGATGTCTAGAAAAGACATAGAATTCAAACTTCATTGGCATTCATGTTTTAAAACAGGAGGTTGTCTGAACATGAATAAGGACATGCATGGTGCATCTTAAAATCCCCTTGGCGGGTAAAATTTTTGGAGAAAATGAAAGAAATTTTTTCCAATCAAAAGTTCAAAACTTTCAAAAGGATGTTTTCTCAGACGAGAGGCGAAAACCTAATCCAAACATGTCCAACACACACTTGAGAGATGAGTGGAGTGGGCAGATAGCAAAATCTGGGTCTACGGAGGTAGGGACCATTTGCAGCGATTACATGGGTTGGGACGACGGAGGCATTCGTTTCATATCCCCAAACACTACAGGTGACCGTTGATAAACCCCTTTGAACGGCGCTTTTCATTCTTAACCCTGTCAAGAGCCACCCCACACCGGGGCAAAAAGGAAGTAAGTCCAGCAGCGTCAGGAGAAAATGGTTAGAAATTTTCTTGCTCGGACTAACATTAATCTTTGTGTGTTGTTTATATGGTAATCCAAGTGCCATAGGATGACGAGAAGCATTCATTCTCTATCCCACACACCGAATCCTTTGCACAGCCAACTTAAGCCTGCGAATTCATTTCATAAACCCCTGTTGGTGATCATGGCATGTTTCAAGATAGAAACTGCATGACTCCAAGAACGGAAGAATCCAAGAGATGAGATTTATAGAAAAATTTCATATCGGCGTTTAAATGTGCTATGATTCAAGTTGTATATCTAGCACAATTTTCTGAACATCATGGTTCCAAAGGAAAAGAAAAGGCGGGATTTCAACAAAGAAAAATCCCTAGCATCAAGAAAAAGCAAAGTGCCTGGTAAAAGCAAGGCCGATGCTCGTGAAAACTGTTTGATTGATCCCCAATAAAGCCTAGTTGGGAAGAGAGAAAAACCCATAAATGAGTCAGATCAAGAAGACTGCTCTCCAAATGATGTCAGCCGTGGTGCAAAAACACGGACAGAATTGTCAATCTCTTAATACCACAAGAGACGTTCTCTAAAGGACTTGTGCACACCTCAAAAGCGGTTGCACACCTCAAAAATTGAAGATGCTGAATGGAAAAGACATGTGACAAGTTTGCAATGATCACCAATGCCAATCCCCTCACAAATTCTGGGCCAAAAACAAGCCTTTTCCGATCCCCAATCCTACCAATGTTACAACCCTGAAACAGTCTTCTCTGACTAAGACACTTGGGTTAACATATTGCTTAGCTCGAAGAAGTACGAGCAAGACTATTTCTTCCTCATTTTGCAGGGTTCTTGACTTGTAAACCCGGAGCAGATGGTGAAGACTTTCATTCAATGGCCTCGACTCCAAAGCGGGTCCCTTTTGAAAACCAATATCCAAGCCTAACATTACGGTCCCGTGGAAGACCTCCCGACCGATCAAAATGTATGCGCTGCGAATGAGCCTAAAACCTAGGCACAGGTTAGTAGGGAATTGAGTGCATCCCCTATAAAAAAAACCACTATCGCAAAACAGGTGAGAAGACCTCCTTGTCGAGAAATATTCCAATTGATGTTTTGAACAAACTCTTTTTGGAAGTTTCAAATTGTTGGATCCAGATTTTCCGCGCAAGGGATTTGTGATCACATTTGCATGTTGCAAGAATGCTTTGGATAACCTCCAGCAGCAAAATGCACATTTCATGATTAAAACTTAAATCATACGGTTTTGTCAAATGGACAGCCGTGGTCTTCCCAAAGATTACTAACGTTTTCTTGGTGAAGGTAAATCTTTCAGGCTCAAACTTCTGCAGGATACCTGGAGAACCCAACTCCCAGAATGTCGCCTCAACAGACTCAAATGAAGTTTTGTCAAAATAAAATCTTTCACTGCTTCAAAAAACTGAATTCCCGACAAACTTCGGGGTCTCCAAAAAAAAGAGGGGAAGAAAAACCATTTTAAAAGAAAAAGTCCTATCAGACGTGGAGAACCCTCGTCCCAGGACCCATTTTTCAAAATATCAAACAGTCTCATCGGACGTGGAGAACCCTCGTCATGAGACCCATTTTCAAAAATCAAGCAGTCTCATCGGACGTGGAGAACCCTCGTCATGAGATCCCTTAAAAAAAAATTAGGCAGTCTCATCGGACGTGGAGAACCCTCGTCATGAGACCCCTTTTCTTAATTTAGACAGTCTCATCGGACGTGGAGAACCCTCGTCATGAGACCCCTTTTCAAAATCAAAACTAATGGTAGACACCGCCTGAAGGGTCAAAACAATGGTAGAAACCGCCTGAAGGGTCAGCTCAAGGTAGATACCGCCTGAAGGGTCAACTCATGGTAGATACCGCCTGAAGGATCAAATTAAGGTAGAAACCGCCTCAAGGGTCAACATGATGGTAGAAACCGCCTGAAGGGTCAACTCAAGGTAGATACCGCATGAAGGGTCAACTCATGGTAGATACCGCCTGAAGGATCAAATTAAGGTAGAAATCGCCTCAAGGGTCAACATGATGGTAGATACCGCCATAAGGATCAACACATTAGTAAATACCGCCATAAGGATCAACACAAAGGTCCGATCCACCATACGGATTAAAATCACTGGCGAATCCTCAAGCATGGGATACGCCTTCCTCAGGTTCCTACCAGTTAGGAATCACATAATGGTATGACCTACCATACAGGTCAGAGCTTAATCTCCCTAGGATATGCTGAATGACGAATCCTAGGCATCTTCTTGAAAGTCGTCGCAACCGGCAGCGTCCGACAGGTGAGCTTCAGGTAAGCCTCTCTCACTCCGGCCCAGGTTCAAATTGTTGGAGCAAACCGGGAATTAATTTGAGCTTTCATCAAAAAGCTTAAGAATCCGATGTCATAGCATTTCTTCTTTCATTTTCCCAGTTGAGTCGGTTAGGAATCAGGCGCCATCTTATCTTTGAGAAAAACCTCTAACGAGATTCCTCTCAAAGAGGGGCAGCTGTTGACACCTGATTTTTGACCATTTATTATTGTGATTTTTATTCTTTAAAAATTAATTAAAAATATAAAAAGATGTCATAAAATCACAGAATCAACTTTGGAAGCCTTAGCCTAGCCTCGGGGACCAATTTTGAACAAAAATATTTTTTGGTATTTTATAATATTTTTCGAATTTATTTAATTATAAAAATACCCAAAAAATCAGAAAAATACCATTCGTGGTCAGAAAAATACACAAAAATATTCAATAATTTTGTTTTAATTTCCCCTTCAAGTGTGTCACCTTAAATCTTGAAAATTCGGCTCGGGTTACTATGTTTCTTCACAAACATAAACCCGAACCGAGCAAAAAATTCCTTTTCGAGTCTTTTAATTTTCAATTCTCACTTTTTATAAGCTATGACATTGGATTCTAAAGTCTTAAAGTGCAATTAGGTCAATTTCCCTCCAATTTAATCAATTTTTACCAAAAGGGCTTAATTGCACATTTTTCTTTCAATTAGTCCCCGGTTTCACGGATGTATACGTATGCTCTACGTATTTATACGTCATACGTATTTATACGTTATGCATATTTGTACTGTTTGGTAACCTCTTTAACTCTTGTAATAATAATAATAGTTATTATTTTTAACACCTTTGTTAGTGCCTTTTTTTAGCATTTTTGTATTGTGAGTGCTATTGCTAGTGCTATTTTTAAATAGCATTTTTGTATTATAAATTGTGAGTGCTATTGTTAGTGCTATTTTTAAATGACATTTATTTATCATAAATTTTGAGTGCTATTGTTAGTGCTATTTTTAAATGGCATTTATTTATCATAAATTGTGAGTGCTATTATTAGATAGAATTTATAATTGTTAGTGCTATTTTTAAATAGCATTTTTGTATTATAAATTGTGAGTGCTATTGTTAGTGCTATTTTTAAATAGCATTTTTGTATTATAAATTGTGAGTGCTATTGTTAGTGCTATTTTTAAATGTCATTTATTTGTGAGTGCTATTTTTAGATAGAATTTATAATTGTTAGTGCTATTTTTAAATACAATTTATTGGAAGGTATTTTTGGCTATAAAAGGATGGCAAGAGTTTTGAGGTTGGGGGGGAGAGACATTTTATAGAGTGCGCAAATTTTTGAGAGCTTAGAGAGAAGAACACAAACACTCTCTATATTCTCATAATCTTGAGTAAGCAAAATATACTAAGTTCGGAATATTGATTCCGCATATTGCTAGCACAATTGTTGTGAAGTTATTAGTCGTCTCCCCTTTCGTCAATTGGTGGTGCGTCCGAGCTAGATGCCTAACACTTGTGGAGGCTGAGATCGAAGAACATCGAACCGACACCTCCGTTCAAGCACGCTACGAGAGGTAATCCATTTACTCCCTTTGAGGCTTTGTGATTTTTTTTTCGATTGAAATGCACGAAGTACGCCTCTGGAGATACATGTATGGGTTGTTATTTATTTCCGCTACGTGTTACGTGGATCCCAACAGTGGTATCAGAGCCGATCCTTAGGTGTTTTCGTGCATTTAATTGATTTTTTGCAATTTTTGCAATACTATGGCCAATATGTATTAACGAATTGTTCGTCTTACATGACTAATGTAGGTTGATTATTTTATATGATAAATTAATCAACGTAGCAAAAATTGAGACTAAATCAATTTTGAATCGAAAATTTATGGCTATCTTATTTTACGTAAAAATTTCTGAATATGATTCAACGTAGAATTTTTATTGTGCCTTCCTAAGTTTTAAATTGTGAATTTATTACTTACGTGGAAAGGTGGTGATCATGGAAAAATCCCTAATCAATGTGATTGATGTATGTATGAATGTATGGTGATTACTTATATATTTGGGGTTGTAATTATTAAATGGAGGCTGCGTACTCCTTTTATTTTTCATGTAATCTTTATTTTTAGCATAGTCAATTGTTGATGTAAATGCTACGAGGATTACGTGGAGGAGCCTTTTAAGTCGGCGAGCTCTTTGGGGCCCGATTCTTGAAGAGTTCAAGAAACCAAGAAGAAGCGAAGAGCGCCTCTCCGTTATTAAAATATTAAAATGATTAAATGTGGTCTCATTGGCTCGAGACCCATTAAATCATAATTCCATGATCACCACGTAGGATAGATGTTTATGTGATTGGCATCTATTTATTTAGTATGATTACGTGAGCATGTTAAACTGGTTAATGTGCAAAGTCAGACTTACCTCACCCAAAATTGCGCCTGCATGAAATCCTAGTTAGGGAAAATCACTCGCGTTAGGTACCGAAAGGGCGTTGGTAATGACATCAACGTAACCAAGTCCCCGAACTCAAAATCTCTGGTTCCGCAGAATTGATCGATCTCTCCCAATCGGTCAATAAGGTTTTCGGTCTACCCTCCAAGAAAGACCGGTGGTGACTCCAAATGCATGCACAAGTTGCACATGCCACCACGACCACACTAAGGTCGAAAGCGATCGACTGTTATCGTCGAATCCCTTTGAAAAATACTCCCGCCGCGATTTGGTATGGGCCTAGGAGGGCCCGCGCCGATCTAAAGCCCGCGATCTGCACCCTTGTGCGGGGGAAGGCCCGCGATCGGTAATCCATTAGCCGCATCCGCTTCGGACGGGTCGCGACAGTGGCGAGTGAAGAGCATACTAACCACATCGTACTAATCATATTAACAAAAGGAATCTATCCAGAAGAACCATGTATAAGGAAAAGAGAGTGATTTAGAAACTCATAACGGAGTATTTGATCACACAAACTGAAGGGTGGTCTCTCCCTTCTTCGTTCATTACACAGCCTTTTATAGGCAAAACTTACACAGACAATCACAAACCAACAAAATACATTGGATTCTAGATCTAAATAGTTGGTGAACAACTTCTGACCTAGAATCATGACAACTCTTGACCTAACACAACAACTTTTGACTTATCATAACAACTCACAACAACTTTTGACCTCTAGTAGGTCAATTATTGGAACAAACAACACTTTCATCACTCGTGGCCGACATGGACTGATAATTACATTCTGCGGCGATCTGGGTCAGGATGATAATTTGCATCATCTGAGTCTGAGCTGTCAGGTCCATCTTTTGCTTTCTTGAATTCTCTCAAAAGACGTTCTTCTTCGTACTCATTGATCAATGCGTCTGTCTCCGGATCATCAGGGATTCCACATATAGGACAAAATTGATTGGAAGTAACATGAGTGCACTGATTGGAACTTGACGGAATATCTGTGGTAGTGGACGAAATTTCCGAAGAAGACATGGCTGGCTGTGGAAAACCATAGTCGAACGGGTCTTGGGATAACGGTCCTCCCCATGGATCTTCAGTATCCATTGGAGTGTCTGGTTCGTTTCTTTGAAACTCGTCGAGTGCTTCAAGTGTTTGTGGATGAGCTCTAGGCCTGTCCCATGAGAGATTAGTGGATGGATAAGGCCAGATTTCTGGGGGAATGGACTGATTTTCTTGGAACAAGATTCTTTGAAGTTCTCGTAACTCAAATTGAATGTCTGCTATAGATCTGGGAAGAGTACGATGGACTTCGAACTTTTGTTTTTGGAGATCAGGCTTGAATGTGGTAGTGCCTGCTGGGGCAATATTTGTACGAGGATCTCCAGTTGGGCCAATGTAGTACCATGGTCTGTGAAATAGGCAAGTAGTATGCCTTTCTGGTTCAGGACGCCCAATGAATCTTTGCTGGATAAACATGTGTTTCCAAGCTTGCAATGGTTGAAACCATGCGAGTAGCTCTGTGAGGGATTTCTGGTTGGAGAAATTTCCCATTAATGCATCAGAGAGGACTTTGATGATCTTGTCCGTTGGGAATTCAATTGCCACAGTGTGCAAGTTAAACAGATACCAGAAAAACCATTTGAGTTCGTCAGTGAACTCGTAATCGGGAGTCCATTGTAGGAGACTTATAAAAGGATAAACCAGATCAAGTCCCCTAGGATTCAGCATTAATCCTCCATATTCTCTGAAAATACGATGTTGATAGTCCCAAAGATGAAATGTCATATTTTGGAATAAGACATTCTGTTCAGCCTGCCGAGGTACTTCTGGCGGATATTTATGAGAATTCCATTGCTGTACTCCCCGTATAGGGGTAGCTTTGAATGTGGCAAGATGAATGGGATCCTTTCGAACATACATATTAATGGAGGGGGCTGGTTCTTTGGGTCTGGAGAGAAAATCAGCAAGGACATTTTTCTTTCCAGGGATGTATTTGGTGTCAAAGGAGTACTTTGAAAACCATTCTGCCCAACGCAGAAGTTGTGGATGAGGAATTTGTTTCTGTTTGAATTTGAGCATCTGAGGGAAAGATGACATGTCCATTTCAACAAGAAAATGATGGCCAATGAGATGGAATTCAAATTTTTTGATGCCATTTTTGACGGCCAAGATTTCTTTGAAGGTGGAATGATAATGCATTTCAGCCTGGGAAAAACGACCACTTTTGTAAGCACAGATACGTCGCTTACCATTGAGTTCTTCAAAAAGAACAGCTGCCCAATACTTGTCACTAGCATCGGTCTGTAGAATCCTTTTTCCAGTGGATGGGATTTGCAGTGGCGGGAGATGCTGCAGGATTTCTTTGAGATAAGCAACTGCTTTGGTCTGCTTATGTCCCCATGGTGGTGCATTCTTCTTTAGCATCTTCTGAAGAGGATGAAGAGCTTTTGATATCTTTGGGACAAAATCCCGTAGATAATTTACAATACCCAAGAATGATTGCATCTGGGTTGTTGAGAGATCTGAATCAGGGAACGTCTGTAATTCTTCAGCAAGATGTGGGCCAGGGCAATACGTTCCTTCTTTGAGATGCATACCAAGGAATTCAATTTCCTTCTGGGCAATAATCATCTTCTTCTGAGAAAGCATAATACCATGCTTTTGAATGATCTCAGTAAACTGCTTGAGAAGCAAACAATGGGAGTCTTCATCTGGACTGTAAAGGAGGATGTCATCAATGTAGATTTGGGCATGAGCCAACAAAGGCTGGAAGATTCGACACATGGCCTTTTGAAAAAGAGACGGGGCAGTCTTGAGTCCAAATGGGACAACAGTCCACTGATAATGTCGGTTCGATATACAAAATCCTGTTTTGGAGCGATCATCTGGATGTATTCCGAGTTGCCAGAATCCTGCTTTGAGATCAAACTTGGAGTAGATTTTGGCTTGGGCTAGACTCGAGAAAAGTGAATTTTTGTGAGGAAGAGGAAACTTGTCATCCTTAAGAAATGTGTTCAATGGTTGATAATTGATAACAAGCCTGAGTTTTCCTCAATTCTGTTCTGCTCTTTTGTTGACATAAAAAGCTTCACAAGCCCATTGGGAATTTGAAGGTTCAATGAGACCTTGTGCTAGGAGTTCATCACATTCTTTCTGGGCAAGAGCAAGATGGTCAGGATTCATGCCAAAATGAGTGGCTTTTGTGGGATTGACATCTTCACTTTTCTTGAAGGGTAATCGAACAAAGAAATTTGGGTTTTTCCAGAGGGGGTTAGAGCAATTCTGGGAAAATTGGGAATGAGATTCTGCACAAGATGACAACAGAGTTTGGGTGAGGGGATCAAGTAATTCTGGTTGTATGACAAAGAGTCTTTGAATGTCCACAAACTCTTTAAATTGGCCTTGGAATTTAAGTCCATCAGGGACTATTTTGAGTTTGGGTAACTGAGAAAGAATATCCCACCCGATGATCAGATCTTTATCATGAGACTAACAACCAAGAATTTTAGTGGTAATGGAACACTGAGGAAAAATCTCAAGAGTCACTGGTTTACTGCGATGTTTGGTAGCAAAAGTATCTCTAGAGGCAGAGGTGAAGTATCTGGTATAAGAAGACCAGAAAGTCTCAGGAAGTATCTTTGTATCCATTAGAGAAGCAGCAGCTCCAGTGTCTATGAGGGCTATGACTTGAATGGGTTTCTCGGATTCAGAAAGGTGAATGTGAACAGGAATATATGGAGAGTGAGGAATTGGGGATTTGAGATGAAGTATATCAGAATGTTCAGTGGGGAAAAAGGCGAAGATATCTCCTGGAGAATCATCTGAATCAGAGGAATATGTTTGGATGGCACAAACGGTATCAGGAGATGGTTCGTCTTCAACAGAGAAGACTGATTCAATATCTTCATCACTGAGAGAAATACCTGTGGTCTGGGAAATCTTCTGGATCATGTAATTCCCTTGGCGCTTCGCTTGTGGACATTTCTTTGCATAATGTCCCTTTTTGTTACAAATGTAACATCTGTCAGACTTCTTCTTGTTGGTTCTGTGAGAGCGCCCTTTTTTCTTCAAAAATTTCCATTTCTTGCCATGCTTCTTGGACCTTCTGAAAGAAAGTCGTTTGAAGTGGTGCCTTTTCTTTTGTCCCGAACACGACGGATCATTACAGTTGTTGGAACACTTGATCTTCAATTCTGGACGATAACAGGCTTTGTCCATATGATGATTCTGCCGCAGATAGGTCTGAAACATTTCTTTCTTTCTGCATAAATCTTCAATGGCCACATGTACAGCCTGTTGGAGTTCTCCAAACGTAACTTGTTAGATCGTCCGTTTCTCAGCCTGGAAAATCTTTTCAACTGCATCACCAATTTCCTTGGGAATGGATGTCAAGAAGACGGACTTGAGGTTTACATCCGCTCCAAGGTGGTAAAATAACTTGATCATTTCTCGAAAATGATGATCAAGATCCTTTCTGAACGTGGAGCAACATTTTCTTTCAAAAAACTCTTTTCTCTTGAGTTCCTTCTCATTTGCTGGTTGACCAATGGAGTACAGATGTATAATCTGTATGGCTTCCTCTAACGTCATGGTCAAAAAGGCAATCTGATCTTGTGACGAAACCGATTTCCACCAATCTTTCAGAGCTCCAGTGAGCTTGGTGGTGAATTCAAGTAGAACTTCATAAGTACTGTGTTCCGTCAGGCTTCGTGCCATCATCCAGGCATGAAATTCTTGAAGCCGATCAGACCATTTTCGGTACGGGATATCATCAAACGAGAAGTATGATTTTGGTGCAGAGGCTGAACGTGAACCAGCTTCTGGGGGGAATGTTACTTCTGGTTCAGCCATGTGTTCTTCTCGGGGGTTTGGGTCTGCCATCATGATTTTAGGAGTAGGGCTGATGTAGAATGAATCTTGGGAAGAGTCAGAAGAGCATGAATCATCAGACTCGGAAGAAATCGGGTCAGGAATGGAAGGGACAGATTTGATTGTGGAAATGGATGGGACTTGGTGTCTGAGAAAATTCTCAAGTGGGTTGGACACCATAAGAGACTGAGAGAGATGAGTGGGAGAATCGGGTGGTGTATGATGAGGTTCTAGCTTAGGAGGGGCTGAAGGAGTAGGAGATGGTGTTTTCCTTTTTCCACGAGCCTTTTCTCTTTCAATTTCTTTCAACTGGGCACGGAGGGCCAAGACATTTGTAGAAGGGGCTGGTGGAGCTAATTTTAGGAGTTCCGCAAAGGATGAAGAAGATCCTGCAGATCGGGCTGGTGATCTTTGTAAAGGGGAAAACAAAGGATCAGTAGAAAACAAAGGCCTGGGTTGCTGAGATTCAGCAAGTTGTGCTTCCAGTATTTGGATTTGCTGCCTAAGTTTGTCAATTTCAGGAGTCTGGTCTTCCATAAAATTACTCCGAGGGATCTGTTGTGTTTCTAACAGATGCAGCCGCTTTTGGAAGTCTTCAAGCATCTTTTTGATCAAGGCAGTGTCCTCGATTACCTTGCCAATGGCCTGGTTCTGGGCAAGTGCATTCTCTGTTTGCCAGTTTAAAACAGCATCCGAAGGAGGAGGAGGTTTTCTTCTACCAAAAGCGTCAAGTTCATTTGGGGAAGGTACTTTTGGTGTATGAAAGAATTTCTTTTGGAGGTCAGAAAAGCTTTCAACTGGCGGGAATTTGATGCTTGATGAACTTGTTTGGCCGGAGCCAATTGAGGAAAGTGGAGGAAAGTCTTCAGGCTGGAGCATACAAATACTTTGCAAGACAGGAGGGGGTTCTAGAAGTGGTGTACATCTGTATGGCTCTGGGAGTTGAATGGGAAAAGAAGGATTCTTCTTTATCCATTTCTGGATGGGTTTATAGAAAGGAGAAGTAACTGCTTTTTTGATGGACAATGATGAAGGTGAGGACGGAGGTGTTGATGGTGGAGAAAGATCTGGTTTACATGGGGGTTCTGGTACCAATACCTGAGGAGGTTGGGGTGATCCATATTGCACCATGTATTGCCAGCGTCCGCTGTCTTGTCCAAGGGGACCAACAGTAGGGTCTCCATCAAGGTACCTTTGATACACAAAGTCTTTCGTTTTCTTCTTTCGCCTTGAAGATGGTCGGTCATCATCTTCTTCTGTGCTAGTACATGATGTACAGGCACAATTTGCATCCTAATAACAGTGTCCAGAAGGATCCTTGTAGTAATGGATGGGTTGTCCTTCGGTGTTGAAGGAGTGAATGAATTGTATTGGAACCGTCCAGACGACACTAAATGCTGGCACAGTCTTCGTGACCTTGTTCCCAAATTTTAATATGGCCCTAGCGGATCCTAGTCTGCTGACAGCCCTGAAGGTTCAGCTGCAGATTACTGGTGCTCCCCAGACTCACAATGCAATTGCTGCTACTTTGCATTACCAGATGGTTTACAGAGTCCAGAACCATGCCATAGATCTCAACCTCCCAAGAGCAGACGAAGCACTTGTCATATCTGTAGATCGAGATCAAACTTCTTGTGTCCATGTTCCAAGACAGATCCCACGAGATCAGCTTGTCAAATTACTTCCAGATACATGGGTCACCAATTATGAGAAGTTGCATTACAACTCCCAGCCGGTCCAATCTTTTGAACCTCAGTTCACAAAGAAGAAGGATGGTACAGTAGCCATCAAATTCCCCAAAGAAAAAGAAGATGCTACTTCCTCATTCCCATCTTTTCCAACCATACTATGTTTCACCCCTTGCCCTTTTGAAACAATCAGTATGGAATGTCCAGATTCCAAGCAATTCATTCACTCCTTCAACACCGAAGGACAACCCATCCATTACTACAAGGATCCTTCTGGACACTGTTATTGGGATGCAAATTGTGCCTGTACATCATGTACTAGCACAGAAGAAGATGATGACCGACCATCTTCAAGGCGAAAGAAGAAAAAGAAAGACTCAGATGATGCAAATTATCATCCTGACCCAGATCGCCGCAGAATGTAATTATCAGTCCATGTCGGCCACGAGTGATGAAAGTGTTGTTTGTTCCAATAATTGACCCACTAGAGGTCAAAAGTTGTTGTGAGTTGTTATGATAAGTCAAAAGTTGTTGTGTTAGGTCAAGAGTTGTCATGATTCTAGGTCAGAAGTTGTTCACCAACTATTTAGATCTAGAATCCAATGTATTTTGTTGGTTTGTGATTGTCTGTGTAAGTTTTGCCTATAAAAGGCTGTGTAATGAACGAAGAAGGGGGAGACCACCCTTCAGTTTGTGTGATCAAATACTCCGTTATGAGTTTCTAAATCCCTCTCTTTTCCTTATACATGGTTCTTCTGGATAGATTCCTTTTGTTAATATGATTAGTACGATGTGGTTAGTATGCTCTTCACTCGCCACCTTGGTGGAACTTGTGAATCAAAAATTCTGGGATTATTAACGGTTGAGCTTGTTCAGTCTTAAGCCTGGAATGCTAAAAGGCAGTCCCCTTTTAGGCCTGAGCGCCGTGTTCTGGGGATAGCATATCTGCATTCAGTCTTGAGTCTCGACTCCGCTTCTGTTAATGGTATCACCTTTTGATTAGGCATACTACCTTCCCCTGACCCCCAGTGTTGCATTCCAGTTTATGTCTATGTTGTAAAACGAATTATATGTTATAACATGTTATGACATGTCTGAATGCTTTATTTCCTCAAATCATCTTGTAGCTTATTTGAGTAGAAGTCGTGTGTGCCACTTCAGCATGTACATATAAGTTTCATTGTCTAGCACGTGCCGCGCTGGATCCTGGGTATCTACTTGAGGAGCTTCGGACTGGAGGAGTTGTTGCGTGCCGGAAAGGACTCGGGGCGTGACATGTATAAAGTGTGTGTGAGCCGTGAATGTGTTCCGTGAGCTGTACCAAGCGTATCGGGCGTGTGTGTTGGATCCATCGTTGGTTTGTGTGTGGGTCCGTCGCCAAGTGCAGATGCTAGACACTCCTTCCCAGCCGGTCTATAGCGATGATTCCAAGGTGAGACTTGCTCTCCGTTAACGCATCCTCGCTTTGTTTTTCATGGATTACAGCTTGGGTCTTTGGGCTTGATGACTCGTGGATTACTATGAATTAGGATCTTTGTTGTTACATATATATTTTCGCCAGGTGAGACTTGCTCTCCATTGATGCATCCTCGCTTCAATTTTCATGCATTATAGCTTGAGTTTCTAAGTTTGATCACATTCTACAGTTTAGTCATTAACTTTTTTTTTTATTAGTACCAACTCAGTCCATTTGCTGGACCCTCATCAACCAGACAAAGGGTTGCGATGCCTCGTCAACCGCAGGTGAGGATCGTAGCCCTTGCCCAGCCTTGCCCAAGGTCAGCGAGGCGTCGTATCCATTGGCAGCCACTAAAAAAGAAAAGAAAAGAAAGGACATAAAAAAATGAAAAAAGAAAGAAAAAATAATTTTTTTGAAAAATATGAGTACTTATCCATGTTAGTGCTGGTGTGCCACGTAGGACGATCAATGTCCATGTCAGCAATTTTCTATCAAAATTATCCGGGCGGATTGAATTGGCAAGATATAAAAATATTTAGGATTAAATTGACAAATTTAAAATGTTTAGGAATGAATTAGCAAAAGTGCAATAAATTTAGGACTAAGATTCACGAGAAAGCAAAGATTATTCAAAGCATGTGATTAATACTACTCTTTGTCATTCAATTATTATTAAAAAGAGAACTCCCCAACTACCGATAACTTCTTTGTTAGAACATAGAGGTGGAACTGTCAACAGTTGTATTTGCCTGAATTAACTGCTGAGGCTTCGTACTAAAAATTCTTGTATGCACCCCGAATATGAGCCCCCTTTATCTCGGCCATTGGATAACATAGACACCCATGATTTAAGGACTAAGGTAGAGTGGGCTCATATACAACGGATGCATACAATATTTGCTCATTCTTGAACTGGCAAACTCGAATCCGGATCCCCTGTCTTAAAGGCAAGGGTAACTTTGTCACGCCCCGACTCTCGAGCCCGCGATATCCATTGCCAAGTCGCCACTATCGACCTATCACTTTTTTACGCATAGAGATAGCATCCCAAGAACACTATCGACCTATCACTTTTTTACGCATGCGGAAACGTGTTAACTTCCTGACAACGATTAAACATGGGATAGGGAAGTAGGAAGTCACAACAGTCAATCACCAAAGATAATTACAAAACAATAATCATAAGCAGATGAGTCTTAACCCTACTGAGCTACGGTTGGCATAAACAACCCCACACTTCGGGGCGGCTCACTAAGACCTCAAAAGGTTACTCGGTCGGGTAAGGTTAACTTCTCATCTACTTCAAAAGATTAATCCAAATGTCAATCCTTGGCGTCCACGAGGCTTCATCACTTGAGACCTGAAAATATTATCCCACGACGGGGTAAGAATAAATCTCAATGAATCAAGTCTAAGTTCGGTTAGGAAACTGATTCACCTAGAGCATCCTAACAGAAGACTCACAGGAACAAATAACCACATATAGCACCCGAGTACAGCCATGATATACTAATCATCCACATGCATACTTACCATCCTTCAGCCACACACAATGCAATGCTTGACTCTCGACTCAGCAGTCATTAGGGGTGAGCGGTTCCAGGTTCCACTTGGAACCTGGAACCTACCCGCTGGTACAAGTTCCTCATTTTTTGGAACCTAGAACCTACCTGCCACATTGTGGAACCTAGAACCTACCATGTCATAGGTTTCGGGTCCGGTTCCAAGGTACCCAAGAACCTGCACTTAATCATCCAAACTCCAAAGTACAAAAAAAAAAAAAAAACTTGCGGAATGGCTCACCTTGCTTTAGACCTTTCTTCATTATTTAGAGGTACAGCTCCGTCATCGGGTTCATCATCATCTGGCACCATAGCCATCTGGTCTACGATGCCTAAGCTTCGAAGCCATTCTTTTAACCTTGCAAAACAATCTTTTAATTAGAATTTGACAGATCAAAAGGGTAATAATAAGCCTTGGACACAATCTAACAAAACAGAACAAAAGATTAAGGAAATAGAAGAAGACCAATGATGTAATTGAGCACCCTGTTCTTGCTTCTCATAAAATTCCTCAATAAGAGCACGCTTCTTCAGGGCAAAATGTAGGTAGAGAACTTGTGATGCTTTCTTCCATAAATGTCACTTAAACTGCAAGGACAATTTTGAATCAAACTGGGCAAAGTTCTCTCAGTCATCAAATATGTCTAATGTACTATTAAGTAAGCAACAAAATCTGACTTTTTTTGTTTGGTTAATAAAATTAGCTTGGAATTGAAATAAGAACATCAGTTGTCCTCCTATAACTTAGGATTTCTCCATCAACAGTCTGCATCCAACAGTTACAATTAAGAAGATGGTGGTCTTTGCAAATCAATATCCATCTCCAGGGCGGGCGGGCATCCAATCTTGGCAACTATACACACATCTTTTAATCACTCTAAGATTACAAAATCTAGGAACACCACATGGATGAATAAGGTACATAAAACCTAAATTAGCATCTTCACCAATGTTGAGAGAAAGAAGCGAATAGAAAGTAGAAACTCGGAGAAAGAGGCAAATTAGGGTTTGTAGCTTTATAGTGTGTGTATTTATATGCCGGTTTCGGTTTCGGTTCCGGTTTCGGTTCTGTTCTAGGGTAGAACCGGGAACCAGAACCGAAACCAGCGGTTCCTATAAATGGGGAACAGAGAACCTGACCCTCATTTACTAGAACCGAGAACTGAACCGGAACCGCAGAGTCGGTACTCCGGTTCTCGGTTCTACCCTGTACCCATGTTCACCCCTAGCAGTCATATCAGTCAATCACCCAAACAAGCATCACATCCACCAGTATGCACATGACACCATACAAGTCCATTCATTAACGATGAATCCCGCCAAAGGCATGATAAGAGGATCTACGTGATTAGCATGATTCGACTCTCGCAAATAGTACGATATCATACTCATCCGGACGAACAGGGCTACGCTCCTTTCCGCTAGGCAGCGGCTACTACAGGCAGTGTATCCAGTCACCCGTTGCACAGCACGGCGATTAGGCATCCCTATAAGGGACGTCGGTCCTTCACAAGCTGCGACCGGCATCCAATCAACCCTGAGTCCATACTTACTTGCACGGGGCAGGAATTGTCGTGCTTCTGGCAAGTCGTGTGGTTCCGTACAATTAATACAGTACGAACTTGCTAGGAAAAACTCATCATCGTTCCCTCATATGACCATGCAGCACACTCAGTAATCAATCAGTTTTATTCTCCCTGATTTAGACTGGATGCTCACACAGAATTGCTAAAAGACTCGGCCCACGGCCATTTTCATGCTAAAATATGTCTTTTGATTTCGCATTCGGTCATATGCATATGCAGTCTACCCGATAGTAATCACAATCATACACATGGCGATTAACCCCCAAACGATGATCAACCAGCCAATGGATATTCCAATCAATTAATCAAGCCATCCAACGAGGCAGTCAAACCAATAAAGGTCATCGAATCAATCACGAGCATCTAATTCCAATTAGACAATATAAGGCTCGATTCGTGCAATAATTCTTTATTAACTAAACCAATCGATTTAAAACGTCGATCGCTCGCTCGTCTCTAGCCTATCGCTCGCTCGCGATCAAACAATCAATTATAACTAATTACAATTAGCCACAGACAATTTAATTACCCAAGCTAACTTAGTCGATTACGATAATTTAACCTAAATCGGGGTTTCTAACTAAACTGACCACAATCGTTCTATCTAATTACCCTAACAGCTAACCCGACTAAACCTAGACGCAATTAGCGCCCTAACCAAGGATTAGGGTCAATTCACAATTTAATTAAGCTCGGCCGACTCAAAATCAACCACGCGGCGGTGGCGGCAATGAACGACGATGGTGGCGGCGGCGGCGGTTCATGGCAAAAACTAGGGTTATTGCGCGCCGACTCAACCCAACACTACAAGGACACCTCAAGAAGGTCCGGCAAGGTGGCAGGGGCGACGACGAAGCTCCGGCGACCGGCGGAGCGCTGAAATAGAATCTGGTCAGCTTAGGAAAACTGGGGAACTAGCTATTTCGGGGTCGTTAACGGCCTCAAAGGTCATGGAGAGGCCGGGGAAGGTTAGAGGGCTCACCTAGGGTTGGAGGGAGTCGGTCGAGACCGCTGACAGGCAGCGAAGGGTGGTCGACGGCGGCGAAACGGCGAAGGGAAGAATCGAGTGAAATAGGGCACACACGGTTCGGAAAGAGGGGAGGTCTGGTCGGTGGTCTTCGCGACTCCTACCGATAGCCACCGGCTTTCACGAGCTCCGAGGGACGGTGAGGGGATGAGGGACGTCGCTGAGGGTGGTCGGAACGCGGCGGAGATTAGCTAGGGGCGGCGGAGCAGCCTCGGGTCCACAAAACAAGGGATCGAGGCCGAAACAGGGGCGTCGGCCTCCTCGGCTGATCTGTCGTCTGTCGGACGGCGAGAGGGGGCCGGGGCTGACGGAGGGGTGACGGCGTGGAGGCGGAAGGTGGTTGGAAGTAGTTTGAGGCGACGAAAGCAGCAGCAACAGCCGCGGAGCTCCGGCGATAGAAAAATAGGCAATGGGTCTTCGATTCTGTCCACGGCGGGTCCGGCTTCGTCTGGCGGTGAGACGGCTTCGAGGCGGTGGCGAGGGGACCGGAGAACGTCGGAGAGGTGGTGGAAGGCGTCGGCGATGGCGCAAATGGCCAGAGGAGGAAGTAAGAACGCCTTGGGTTTTGGGGGCTGAAACAGGGGATGTGGTTCGCGAGCTCCCGCGCGGCTGTCCGGCGGCGAATGGCGGCCGGGAAGATGGCGACGGGGTGGCGGAGGAGCGTCGAGGTGGTGGCGGTGTAGCTAGGGGCTGTTGTCGCACAAAAACATCGAAGGAGGAGGGGGCGTGGTTCGGCTGAGGAGGGGGGTGTCCACGGCAGTGAGGAAGAGAGGGAGCAGACGTGAGATTGAGGGAGGAAGAAGAGAGAGAGGAGAGAGAAATGCGATTGGTAGGTAGGGATTTGACTTGTGTGAGAAACGATGAAATGTGGGACCCACCACTAGGGTTTGAATTATTTTGGACTTCAGTGAATAATATCCAATGGCAATTTGGTAATTCGAGACTGAAATTAAATTTGGTACACTAGATGAGGGTAATTTCACAGGTTAGGCTCGGTCAAGATTAGGTTCGGGGATTAAAATCCTAATTTGCAACGACTAAAATTTTTGAAAACCTAATCTAAAATGACCGAAGTTTTAGAATTCGTCCAATTTCGACTCTTCAGTCCTTGCAGTTCAAAATTATTATACCCACTGAAATTCAATTTAATTCCCTTTTATTGAATTCCGGCACTTTACAAGATGTGAATTTTCAGGACGTCGCAAACTTAGTGAATTTGGGTCGTTCATTTTGAAATGGACGATCCAAATCTTATATATAGGCAGAAGATTAAATGGATGGTCCAAATTTAAAGAATCCTCTGCTTTAAAACCCACTAAGGCGAGGGATCCGTTTTAGGCAAACTCCAAGCGTAATGCCTAGAAGGCAACGACTAAGCACCTCCCTAAGTCTAGGTCAAGAAGGCAATGACTGAGGAATTGTTTTTGGTCAACTGCATGAGATAAGCCAATTTCAATTGAAAGTATTTTCTCATGGTGTTGGCATCTTGAAATGCGTGCCCACTGCCATCTTTACATTAACTTGAGTTAATTAGAGAAACAATTTACAAAGAAAATAAAAACGAGCGGACTTCATTCTCCTTCTTGACGTTCTTATAAAATTTGCAAGTTAAGACATATTTGAGAACTTAGATTAACATGTCTGTGTACTCATCGATACCAAATCTTTGATATTCCATGCAAAATCAATAAAAAAATAATCATTTTCTTTTTCTATAAATTCTGATTTGTCTCCGCTATGTATTTATGTACCAATTGGAGTACCACGACACGCAACCAAAAATATGTAGACAAAATTATAAAGCTATTGCAAGTTGACTCTATCTCTTATTGGATGCTATTTTAGTTCCAAGATAATACAATGCGCCAAATTCCATAAGCTTCCAGCTGAGTTGAGTTTTCATATGTTTCTAGCAATTGATTACGTCACGAGTGTTATACCAATTGTCTTATATTCAATATTAGCGGAATGCCCAAATATGGTCGCGTGGATGTTCTGTACAAATTGCCTTAATACTGAAAAGAATTAATAATAATTTGAATATGTAAGTAACGTTCGGAAACAAACTAAGATTAATGTGATTAGTAACGTTTTGTACTTGATAAACATTAGTGAGGGATTAATGAATCTCGTGTATATTTAAGTGACTTGGTGTATATAAAAAATATTATTTTTACAATCTCCTCTATCTTCGTGCCCAAGTAATGGACTTGGGCTTCTTGCAGCACAGTGCCGTTGACCTCATTATAATTAACCAAGAAAATGGGATGAGCAAATTGCAAGAATAAAGAAACCAAAAGAAGAAGAGTGTGGAAGACGAAAGAAGAGAGGTGTTGTGCTTGTGCTTGGGTGGTGAAGCCCAGAGCCAGAGCCAACGTGCGCATTGCAATTTGCTATCATTGGATAAGAAGTGACGCCGCGATGAACAACCTGTGGCGAAGGATCAGCAAAAGGAAGAGCAGCAGTGAATCGTCGTCAGACAAAAATGCAACTCAGAACAATCCGCAAGAGCCTGAGCCGGAAAGGGACGAGCTGGTGTTGTTGGGGAACCCCGCGAAGAGGTTCGATTGGGAGGATGTTAAGAGGGCCAATTGGGAGGTGTTGGGGGAAGGGACGGTCGGGACGACTTACAAGGTTGACCTGGAGGACGGGATCACCACGGTGGTGGTGAAGAGGCTCAAGGATGTGGTCTTGTCGGCCGAGGATTTCGGGGACGTGGTCGAAAGTTTGGGAGCGATGGACCACGAGAACTTGCTCCCTCTGAGGGGTTACTACTACAGCAAAGACCAGAAGTTGCTCTTGTACGATTACATGCCCCTGGGAAGCTTGTCGGACCAATTGAATTTTGAATACGATGAATGGCGACTGCCTTCCCTGAGCTGGGAAGTCAGGCTTTCGATTGCCCTCGCAGCTGCCCGGGCCATCGAGTACCTGCACTTCCAACGTCGTCCCAATGACCACCACGGGAACATCAAGTCATCCAACGTCCTCCTCACGCCGTCCTACGAGGCCCGGGTTTCCGATCGCGGCCTTGGCCGCCTCACAAGGTCTTCCCCGTCGGGTGGGCCCGACCTAACAATGGGGGATGTGTACGACTTCGGGGTATTACTTCTGGAGCTCCTGACCGGAAAGCTGCACACCCAGCTCCGCGTAGGGGACGAAGGTGTAGATTTTCCTGCGTGGGTCCGGCCAGTTGCTCGTAAGAGGTGGAATGCGGTGGTTTTTGACGTGGAGCTCATGACGTGTCACGGCGTCGATGAGAGGATGGTTGAGCTCTTGAACGTGGCGATGAGTTGTGTATCCTTGAGTCCGAATCGGCGCCCTTCGATGTTTGACGTACGGAAAAAGATTGAGGAGCTGTGTAGCCATGGCGGACGGCAAGATGGAGACTCGCAGTCCGACAAGGTGAGCGAAGGGACCGACTGTGAGTCCCGATCTTTTTCTTGGCTTATTCCTAGTCCAGAGGATGACGGGGACTCGCAGCTCGACCCATTCAGCCAAGTGAACAATGATATGTATACTAGGTGAGTTGATTTAGAGTATATCAGAAGAGCTTCGCTGCCTAACTACATGACTGCATTTAGCAACATAAGATCAATTTCATCTTTTCCACGATCCCCTCAGACAAGTTAATTACTGAGGAAGCCAATGCCAAACTAAGGAATATGAGTGGGGAAGGAGGGACAGAAACGCGAGTTTTGCATTTTTGATGCAATTAAGAACAGTAAGAGAGTTTCAGGTCATTGATTACTTGTGTGGTAGGAAGAACTAATAGGGTCACCTACCTACTAATAATCTTTCATGCAATAAGAGAAGGCTCCACCCAAAATAAATGAAACAACGACACAAAGCTTCCCCTAGCCCAAAGTTACGTGTAACAATCCACGAAAAAGAAACGTGTCGATCGTCTTGGATACATCCAACTAGGATGACTTCTGTTATCGATGTGGGTGCTACTCTAGCTCTTTCAATATGCTTGACTTGAAGAAATTTGATTTAATCTTGGTGAACGGTGTTCTTACGGTGTTGTGCTTGGGTGGTGAAGCAGAGAGCCAGAGCCAACGTGCACATCGCAATCTGCTGTCATTGGACTAGAAAGTGACGCCGCGATAAACAACCTGTGGCGAACGATCGGCAAAAGGAAGTGCACCAGTAAATCGTCGTCGGACAAAGATGCGACTCAGGATGAGCTGGTGTTGTTGGGGAACTCGGCAGAGAGGTTCAATTGGGAGGATGTTAAGAGGGCCAACTGGGAGGTGTTGGGGGAAGGGACGGTCGGGACGACTTACCAGGTTGACCTGGAGAATGGGAGTACCACAGTGGTCATGAAGAGGCTCAAGGATGTGGTCGTGTCGGCCGAAGATTTCCAGGATGCGGTCGAAGATTTGGGAGCGATGGACCACGAGAACCTGCTCCCTCTGAGAGGTTATTTGCACAGCAAAGACGAGAAGTTGCTCTTGTACGATTACATGCCCCTGGGAAGCTTGTCGGACCAATTGAATTTTGAATACGCTAGTCAGCGACGGCCTTCCCTGAGCTGGGAAGACAGGCTTTGGATTGCCCTCGGAGCTGCCCGGGCCATCGAGCACCTGCACGCCCATGACATCCCCCACGGGAACATCAAGTCCTCCAACGTTCTCATCATGCCGTCCTACGAGGCCCGGGTCTCCGATTATGGCCTTGCCCCCCTCACAAGGTCTTCCCACCCAACAGTGGCGGATCTGTACGGCTTCGGGGTATTACTTCTTGAGCTCCTGACCGGGAAACTGCATAATACCCAGCCCTGGCTAGGGGAGGAAGGTGTAGATCTTCCTGCGTGGGTCCTGTCAGTTGCTCGTGAGGAGCGGACTGCTCAAGTTCTTGATCATGTGGTTGAGGAGGGGATGATTGAGCTCTTGGAGGTGGCGATCCGATGTGTATCCTCGAATCCGAATGAGCGCCCTTGGATGTCTGACGTACGGAGGAAGATTGAGCAGCTATGTATTCCTGGCAAAAGGAAGAGCAGCAGTAAATCGTCGTCGGACAAAGATGCGACTCAGGATGAGCTGGTGTTGTTGGGGAACTCGGCAGAGAGGTTCAATTGGGAGGATGTTAAGAGAGCCAACTGGGAGGTGTTGGGGGAAGGGACGGTCGGGACGACTTACCAGGTTGACCTGGAGAATGGGAGTACCACTGTGGTCGTGAAGAGTCTCAAGGATGTGGTCGTGTCGGCCGAAGATTTCCAGGATGCGGTCGAAGATTTGGGAGCGATGGACCACGAGAACCTGCTCCCTCTGAGAGGTTATTTGCACAGCAAAGACGAAAAGTTGCTCTTGTACGATTACATGCCCCTGGGAAGCTTGTCGGACCAATTGAATTTTGAATACGCTAGTCGGCGATGGCCTTCCCTGAGCTGGGAAGACAGGCTTTGGATTGCCCTCGGAGCTGCCCGGGCCATCGAGCACCTGCACACCCATGACATACCCCACGGGAACATCAAGTCCTCCAACGTCCTCTTCATGACGTCCTACGGGGCCCGGCTCTCCGATTATGGCCTTGCCCCACTCACAAGGTCTTCCCACCCAACAGTGGCGGATCTGTATGGCTTCGGGGTATTACTTCTTGAGCTCCTGACCGGGAAACTGCATAATACCCAGGCCCACCTCGGAGTGGAAGGTGTAGATCTTCCTGCGTGGGTCCTGTCAGTTGCTCGTGAGGAGTGGACTGCTCAAGTTCTTGATGTGGTTGAGGAGGGGATGGTTGAGCTCTTGGAGGTGGCGATTCGATGTGTATCCCCGAATCCGAATGAGCGCCCTTGGATGTCTGACGTACGGAGGAAGATTGAGGAGCTATGTATCCCTGGCAGACAATTAGATGGGGACTCACGGTCTGACAAGGCCAGCGATGGGTCCCAATCTTCTTTTTCTATTCCTAGTCCAGAGGAAGACAGGGACTCGCAGCTCGACCCATCCAGCGAAGTGAACAATGATATCATTGATGTGTATACTAGGTGAGTTGATTTAGAGTCTGGCAGAAAAGCCTCGCTGTCTTACTACATGACTCCATTTAGCAACATAAGGCAATTTTATCGTTTCTACATTCCCAATAAAAACATGTGTGTCTCGCATCTTTGATGCAATTAAGAACAGTAAGGGGTTACAGGGTCATTGATCACTTGTATAGCAGGGAGAACAAGTAAGGGTAACTACCTCCTAACAATCTCTCATGCAATAAGAAATGTGTAACGATCCACAAAAAAGAAATGTGTCAATGGTCTTGGATATATCGAACTGGATCGCTTCTGGATTTCCCTTCACGTTATGGGTGCTACTCTACTTCTTTCAAGATGCTTGACTTGAAGAAATTTGATTTAATCAATCCTATAATACATGGTGAATGGTGGCCTTACCGAATAGATACTTTTCGCAGGAAACCACCAGCCTCAACTCTGCGGCAAATGCTTTCTTCCCAGTTAGAAGCTCCAGTGCATTCAGCACTTGATGGATCCCATGCAAGTTCAGACTTTGCCTTCTCTTCACTACCTCGAGATGAATCTTCTGTGAGCTTCAGTGCAACGCATACCAAAAAGAATATTGAACCCCTGCAGTTCCCCAAAGGGCTGCTGGTCTCTTCTTTGGAACTATCTCAAGATGTTCACTCTGGTAACACATTCTCACTAGAAGCTTATTCTGTTTGCCTTAGAATCATGGTTAAATTTTCATATCGATTTCAAGCTGGCCAGAGAATTTGGTGGAACTTTCTAAGTTAAAAATATTCTGGCTCATGAACATTGACTGAACTATGTCTACTTGAGCAAATTCTCAAATTTATTCTTTCAATCTTCTATCCCACTGCCCAATTATATAATCAGAGATTAACTAGGTAAAATACAGCACAAACTTGGAGCGGACACATAATTTCTCCATCATCTAGGACAAGAAACGATCTGTTTCCTGCAGAGGCAGAGTAATATTCTGACTGGAGGTCTACTGAGCTGAACTGCTATCAGCAAATAGTGATTAGCATCACCTTGCATAAGCATTACCTACCTAATAAATTGTTTGGCGTGCTCTTGCAGTCGCTTTTGATTAACTTTGTCTACCAATTGTGATTAGTCCGGGCCACAATCCACAGCTTTTCTGTGACCACTGAGAGTCTACACAGGCATCATTTAACAAATCTATAGTGGAAAATATTCCGATGTCATGTTTAATACAGCATGTCTATTGGAAAATGTTCTGATGCTAGGGCTTGATCAAATGGATGTGCCGTGGGATCGCCAGAGTCAGTATTCCCTGGATTTTAGGACAGAGGTATTCGTTCATTCTTATGTTACGCATATTTAGAGTGATTTTATTTTTCCATAAGGTAATTCGTCTTTGCTTATTCATGTTTGATTAGATTTCTTTCTCCGAAAGGAATCCTGCTGCTTCTCCAGTTTCTGTTGATTCGTCAGGTGATGAAGAGCGAACAGAGAATCAATTACTTAAAGGAGCCAAGAAGATCGAATCCCAAGAACTGCAGTTTGAAGACCCAGCAGTTGGCAGTGCTCTACTTTCTCGAGATGCTAGTACAAGTCACGAAGAAAATGAAGGTCCAGAATGGCCAATCCAGTCCGATACTGCTTTTCCGACCTCAACTCTGCTGCTAGCGCTTTCCTCCCAGTTAGAAGCGTCAGTGCATTCAGCACTTGATGGATCTCATGCAGGTTCAGACTCTGCCTCCTCTTCACTATCTCAAGATGGATCTCCTGTAAGCTTCGGTGCAACGCATACCAAAAAGAATATTGAACCCCTGCAATCCCCCAAACAGCAGCTGGTCTCTTCTTTGGAACTATCTCAAGATGTTCACTCTGGTAACACATTCTGATTAGAAGCTTATTTCTTGTTGCCCTAGAAACATGTTAAAAAGTTTTCACATCGATTTCAAGCTGGGCAGAGGATTTAGTAGAAATTTCTGAGTTAAAAATATTCTGGCTCGTGAACATTGACTGCACTATCTTTACTTGAGCACATTCTCAAATTTATGCATTCAAACTTCTTTCCCACTATCCAATTATATCATCAGAGGTTTAAACGTCATTTAGAGGTATAATACAGCACAAACTTGGAGCGGACAGATAACTTCTCTCTGAGTTTACTAGCACAAATTTGGAGCGGACAGATCACTTCTCTCTGAGTTTACTGTTCTGATTAAGTGTTACCATGCGATGCTTCCACAATAATTAGAATCCTCCTCCTTTTTTGGCTTTTAATGGGTGAAGACTCTTTGGAACAGATACATAGCCTCCTTATGCAACATTTCATAAAATTGTACGGGGAGTCCTCACGATCCAAAAATTTTCTCCAGCATATTCAACTTAGAGTCTAGCTTATTTGCCAATATATAGTGGGCATCTTTGGAATTTTGGTGGCAAACACACTGGGGATTTAGGAAATGAATTGAGCAATTAAGGGCCATGACCTATGACTGCAGAGCTTCTTGACTTGATTGTAGCATATTCATGACATCGGTTCACATTATTTTTTCTATGTTTCTTACCAATTATTGTTAAGTAAAGTCGATGAACTTGGTAGATATCTCTGATAGCTTGTGTAACTCTTCCATAGGATTTGATAACATTCTCTTCCTGAGCACCAAAATCCTGCTAAGGCCCTGTAATCTACTTCGGTATATATCATATATCCTATTTCGCAACTATGACAAAGATTCTCTTATTGCCTTTCTCGCAGCTGTAACAGCAACCAAATTTGAGATAACTTCTGGTAGGGAATCTGCATTCTCATCAGTTGGTAGCGGTGACAATGTACAAGCCACTAAAGAACTTGTCCATAATTCAGCAGAAATCCCTGAAATGATGATGTCGCGAGAAGATTGCCAGCTTGACTCCAAGTCGTCTGGATTTGATTATGATGTTTTCTTGAGTTTCAGAGGACCTGATACTCGCTCTAGCATTACGGATTTCCTTTATACAAGCTTATTGGCTGCTGGAATCCACACATATAGAGATGACGACGAGCTGAGAATTGGAGAAGAGATCGGTCCTGAGTTACTCAAAGCAATCAACCATTCCAAAATTTCAATTCCCATTTTTTCCAAAGGCTATGCCTTCAGTAAATGGTGTCTTAATGAGTTGGTACAAATGGTAGAGTGTAGGAAATCAAGAAGGCAGAAGATCATGCCCATTTTTTATGATGTTACTCCCTCTGAGGTTCGTCATCAAACCGGCTCTTATGGAGATGCCCTTGTTTCTCACGAGAAGCAATTTGACAATGAGGTTATCAGCAAGTGGAAGGCTGCTCTCAAGGAGGTTGGCGATCTAAAAGGGTGGGACATTGATTCAATGACCACAAGGTACCGTATTTTATGATATCTACTTTTCAGATTCATTTTAGCTTCTATGTAATGTTGAACGTACCTTTTTCTTTATAGTTCTAATTCTTTTGCGTTTTTGCTTTCACAATATAAGACGAGAAGGAGAGCTTGTAAACCATATTGTCGAGAAGGTTATAGCTGAGTTGAAAAAGGCTTATCTGCTGGTAACTGATTGCTTGGTCGGCATTGAGCATCACGTGAAGGAAATCAATAGAAAGATATGTGGTGATTCAGAAGATATACAAATTCTTGGAATCCATGGTATGGGGGGTGTGGGAAAGACTACTCTCGCCAAAATAATATACAACCACCTATCACATCGTTTTGAAGATTGTTGCTTTATTTCCAATGTCAGAGAAACTTCACAGTTAAAGGGCATTGAGTGTTTGCAGAATCAGCTGCTCTCTGATATCCTCAAAAGAAAGTGGTCGAACATCAGTAATGTTGATGATGGGATTAAAATAATAAAAGAAAGGTTGTGTGGCAAAAAGGTTCTGGTTCTTCTTGATGATGTTGATAAAAGGATTCATTTGAATGCACTTATTGGAAGGCCAGTGTGGTTTGGTTTAGGAAGTAGGATAATCATAACCAGTAGAAACACGGATGTCTTCAATGTGCCTGAGGTCTGTTTTACCTATGAGCTTACAGGAATGGACTTCAATCAATCTCTTCAACTTTTTTGCAAACATGCTTTTGGAAGAGATCATCCTTTGGATGAGTATGCTGACTTCTCCAATGAAGTGGTAAAAATGACGGGAGGTCTTCCTCTTGCTCTGGAGGTTATAGGCTCACTACTATGGGGTAAAAGCAAAGATGTTTGGGATGTTACCTTGAAGAAGTTGGAAAAGGTTCCTCATGAGCAAGTTAAGATAAAGTTGAAAACATGTTACGATGCTTTGGATGATCGGCAAAAGCAGATTTTTCTTGATATAGCTTGTCTTTTTATTGGATTTGACAAACGGATTGTGCTTCACATGTGGAACGATTCCAATCTCTTCCCAGGTGAAGGTCTTCAAGTCCTTCAGCAGATGTCTTTGATAAAAATTGGAGAAGACAATAAGCTACAGATGCATGATCAGCTGAGGGACCTTGGTAGAGACATTGTTCACCAAGAATGTAACATGGAGCCAGAGAAACAGACCAGATTATGGAATCATGAGGAAGCTTCGGACATTGTGATGAGAAAGAAGGTAAAATTGCATTCATATTTTTTTCCCTATCAATTTGACACATTTTATGCCTTTCCATATTTATTTTTCATTTAAAATAAGGGGAGTTCTTCTAAAGTCTTGTCGAGTAATTGCGCTGGGACATATTTATCTGTAAGTAATGCTCGTATTGTTTCATGTTTGAACGGAAGATTTTTAGTTGCTTAGATATCATTTACTTGTCTCTTTTTTTATTAAATATTATTTACTTGTCTCTATTTTTTTTTTCTTATAGGGAACCGATAAAGTGGAAGCTCTGTGTCTGAAGTTCAACCACTGGGTGCAGCAGTTTTTTCCTAATGACGAGTTACGAATGCTATCAAATCTGAGATACCTAGAAGTGAGGCCTGTCCTGGATAATTGGTGTCTGAGTGGCTTTCCAGCAACTGTACTCCCAATGAATCCACCCATCCTAGCTGAGCTGAGGTGGCTTTCATGGCATAATTTTCCTCCAGTACTTACCCTGACCGCTTTTTCCATGATAAACATGGTCATTCTTGATCTGTCATGGAGTATGTTTTCGGAAACTTGGGATGGTTGGGGTCATATTAAGGTACTATTATTTTCAGTGAAGCCCACTATGTTTTTGCAGTTGCAGCCTCTCTTTATTCAACCATGATTATTTAATTCCTGATTTGCTCTTTACAGATGGCAAGGAACTTAAAAGTTTTGAATTTGACTGGTTGTGCACAATTGCGAAGAACTCCTGACTTATCTGCACACGTAAAATTAGAGCAGTTGATCCTTGAAAGCTGTGGAAGATTGGTTCATATTGACGAATCTATCGGGCAGTTGAAGCAGTTGGTTCTTTTGAACTTGAGGTTCTGTCGTAAACTTCGCAGGTTGCCAGAAGAGCTGGTGAACTTAGAATCGTTAAAGGAACTTCTCATTGACTGGACTTCTATTAGAGAAATCCCCGGGTCAGGAGGGATGAAAAAACTCGAGACTCTCAGCGCCTGCGAATGTCTGTCACTAAATAACTGCAGTTCAGTTTGTAACGTGACCTCTCTATTGAGACTCTCTTTGGAACATGTTGAAATTGCTATACTTCCTCTTGAGATTGGAGAGCTTGTAGAGCTTGAATACTTGTCTTTGAGAGGGTGTAATTCGCTCAAAAGAATTCCAGACTCGATTGGGAATTTGGAATCACTAGTCATGCTGAATCTGTCCCACACTCATATTGCAGAATTGCCTAATTCACTCGAGAACTTGAAGAATTTGAAAACACTAAGGATATGTAGTAGTTCCATCAGAAGTATACCCAGTGCAATTGGGATGTTGGAGAAATTGGAAGAGTTGGATGCAGAGAACTGCCAATGTCTGGAGGGGACAATTCCTGATGATATTGGGAGGTTATTATATTTGAGGATCTTGAAATTTTCACACACCAGAATATGTTATATACCGAGGCTTCCTGAAAGCCTGCTCAGTTTACATGTTGGCACTAATTCAATGACAAAACTTCCGGATCTATCGAACCTGATAAATTTGACAGAGTTGAGCTTGGAGATTCCTCAAGTTCTTGAGTTTTGTTTGGGTGAAGAGGATTCTACTTTTGTGGACACGATGGAGCTTGTACGGCATCCATCACCATGGTGGATTGGAAGGTTATGCAATCTGGAGTCTCTAAAGTTGTCTTGTGACAACATAAGTGTCCTCCATGCAGATATTGGTCTTCTCTCAGAACTCAAAAGACTTGAACTTGTTTGTTTTAACCTGCAGTTCCTCCCTAGGCTTCCATCAAGCTTATTGTGCTTGCTTATTAAATCCTCTAGATCATTGGAATCATCAATAGATCTATCAAACTTGAAGGAACTATCAGAGCTAAGGATTTATTCTTCTGCAATAACAGGTGTCCATGGCCTTGATGGTTTGGAGAATATTCAAACTTTGGACCTTCAAGCATTGAATACACTAGAGAGATTACCTGATCTTTCAAACTTAAAGAAGCTCAATGATCTGCATTTGGGGCACTGTCATAATCTGGTTGATATTCAAAGTATTCAAGGCTTGGGACATCTGAGGATTTTGGAGCTCATAGAGAGTGTACAACTTGAGAGAGTACCTGATCTATCAAACTTGAAGAAGCTGACTGAACTTCATCTGCGGCAATGTCATAATCTAACTGAGATTCGAAGCTTTGAGGGTTTGGAGAACCTGATAATATTGGAGCTAGGTGAGCTCCCTCTGCTTGAGGGATTGCCTGATCTCTCAGACTTGAAGAAGCTCACCAAACTTGATGTACGGCAGTGTCATCATCTTGTCAAGATTCAAGGAAGATTAGATTCACTAGAAGACTTGTGCATCTATGGATGCAGATCTTTGGTTGAGATGCCTGCTCCTTCAAGCTGCAAGAATCTGAAATCTCTGCAAATGCATGATTGTGAGATGTTACAAATGCAACAGGTTTGGGTCCCGAAGTCTGATACAGTTGCCACGGAATTTGGAAGTCCGGAATGTTTGATGATGAGACGGTTAGGCATCTGTGTGTGTCTGTTGGGTAAACATTTTTTCTTGCCATCTCTTCCATCTTGACAATGTAGGAACAGAAAACGGACGTACTTCCTTGATTGCGTTCAACTCTGTGGATGTGCAAATGATTCAGCTAGCCAAAGTAATCACAATCCCGTTATGAGTTGTAGTTTTTCCTATCTTCTGAGCTAGTTTGTGTAACTCATTATCCTGTCAAGAACTCATGTAAATTTTGTTTCTTTTATGACCTCTGTACCTTTTTGCTACTTGTGATCATGGACAGCTCAAATTATGTTGTTCACACCTATCCCCCCTGCGAAAAGATGTTTCCAAATCCACCGCAATATCACCCTGAGAAGTGAGAGAAATGCATGTCTTTAGCGAGGGATTTACTCTGATATTGAACGGGACACAGAAGATAAATGTGTTCTGCTAAGTCAGGCTTGTTCTGATAGTCGAATTATCTCATGATACTTAGCTATCCAAGCACATTACCATCATATATAGCTGACTAAGAAACTGCTACGGATAAAGACGATAGCCGTAACACAGCCATGTTTAGCTCTGAATGAATCCCCATGGAGTAGAGAATCCGATAATTTATATCATTGTGATTTGTGACACTAGGGGTTGGCCTTGCTAAGACAACCTCAAGTTTGGTCGATCAATCAGGTAGAGCGGACAAGTTGGCCGAAATTCAAATGCTGCTGTCGTCCATTGATGAATTTGGTTCGATTGAGTCTTGTAACTCATAGCTGCTAAGAGGATGATTCTGAAGCATCGCAGCATCCTTTATTTACGACTCGATACTATTTCTCCCTGAAGTTCTTACCAAGAAAACGCAAAAACACTCCCCACAAACTATTCGGGTTGAAATAACAGAAACCATGTCCAATGCAGACAGCAGAACATTCAATTCCTGGCTGAATTATTCTATCCAATTGTAGTATAAATTTTTAGGAAATTGTGATTTCTGAAGAGATACTTATGACAATGATGTAATCAACCACATAAGTACCCATTTCAGTCACGGACCTCGCGGTCACTTGATCGTAATTTAATCTGATGACTCCAATACTTACTCAAGCATGTTAGTTTTTGGATTGCTTATAAAGTATCTGAGTATTATTTTGCTGGACTTACAAGGGTATAAACGATTGTCCCTGCCTGCCCTAAAGAACAGGGCCGGACACCTGGCCATTTGGATAACCGACAAGCTCACCTCCGGATACCCAGCTCCTGCAGTTCAAGTTTTAATTTTGTCCTACCAATTCAGGATGGAGCTGGACAGTGGACACCTAGTATCTTCAATGGTGGAATTTTAAGCCGTTCAAAACATTTACACCACGAAATCGGTAATGCCGTTGCCTGACAGCAACTTAAGCTCTTCTTATCCTTACTTTGCCCTTGGAGATAGTTCACTGAAGAGTATTTTGGGTATTATTTTTGTGCTTTTTTCTTATTTACATTCTGCCACATGTATACATACACAATTAGACTTGCATAAACCTCTTTACATGATCCCTCGAGGGTAGGCCTGTTTGTTTGTCTTTTCAAGAGCAAAACAAAAACAAACTTTTTCATCTTTCAGTCAAAAGTTGCAAATATTATTCGAGTTTAAAAACAATGAAAAGATTGTGTGTTAATCTCCGTCCAATATTCATATACTACTGTGAGAGTTTTGGATGTTCTAGGATTAAGGGAGCCGCAAATGCCTGCATCTTAATCAGGTTCCTAACCGGCCCTATGTCAATGGTTCAGGTCAGGTTGGTTTCCATGATACTTGACCCGACCCAAAACTTTTGACCTGACCCCAAGACCCGAACAGAAAAACCGGTTTCTGTCGGTTCGGTTGGGGTTTTCAGAGTTCCACTTCAATTCATGGATGGTGTGCCTCAGTGATCACCGATCTGTAGAAATGATAAGGCATAGGGACACAACCAGCTGAGATGCAAGAAATATCATCACTGATGCTTGCTACATCTTTTCCCCAAAAGAAAAAGGAATAACTCTGGAAAGAAACAGACCTATCAAACACCCAAGAGCTCTCCACAGCAAGAAGACATAAGTAACAAGGGAAAAAAGAAAAGGGCGTGGGACTTAGGGTGCGTTTGGAAGTAGCTTTGCAAAGTCCTTTAGAGCTCTCTCTAATAAATATTACGATCTGAACTGGAATTCAGAACAGTCCATACTGAATTGAAGTTCCAAAGCATTTACAACTGTAATTTGCGGGTCCCCAAAAGTCGTCCTTCTAGTCTATTTTGGATGCCCTTGGTCAACACTTTGCTCCCGCAATGCAGAAAATCAACTTCAGTATGTCCCGACATGAGGGGTTAAATCACAAAGACACTTACATGGTAGGCCTCGTTCCCCTAAAACTAAAAAAACCTCAAATTTATGTAGAAAGAAGTATTCTTCGACGGAGCTAATTAGCTACAAGCACTTTCAATGATTGCTTCTCGTTAATCACAAAGGCTCTTGCAGGCGCTACAGGCTAGTCATAAATGCATATTTCACCGTTTCCAAATGAACTCGCTGGTGAAAGGCCATAAGCATTCAAAAGGTTTATCTGCAGAAGATTCTCATGAGGTGCTTATCCTTCAAGTTCAGGGGATCATTCATTAGTTGATTCATCACTTCTTTAAAAGTATGAGCCGCGCTGCACCATAATGGAAATGATTTGCATTAGATGGTTTTCCTACATTACAAGAACCTCTCCAAGTCACTCTTTTTTGGCTTAAATTCTACGTTCCTAATATCTCCCAGTTACAACTCTCAATTATACGCTCACACTGAAGTGTACTACCTTTACACTGTCACAACTTATTTAAGTTCAGTTCCACTTGGTCCAGGCAAGCTATAGAGTCAATCAGAAACAGTTTGTTGACCAGTTGGCGAGACAAATATACAACACACCCGGCAAATAGACATTCATCCCTTAGGCTACTAGTACCATGTAATTCTCTGAAAAAACTGTCACACCCCAGTCCTACAATGAACTGGGAAAATGGCACGGCCTTCGTCATACTTAAAGAACGTAACCTCATATAGAAACCAACATAAGCTGTTGTTATTTGTTTGAAAAACAAATCAAAATAATGCATTTTTTGTATCCCACATAGGATAGAAAGGAGAGAGAAAGTCTCTTTATTAATTAAAAAGCTGCTATAACCTTTCAGAAAAGAAATGGGCAAGTGGGATAGACCCCACCATACCCGCGTGTGATTGCGCGATTATTAGATTGTGACTGTTTGGACACGAACAGTTGTGTCCGAACTGCGGTTGTCACTTACGAACAGTTATGTCCGATGACTGTTATCACCACAAACGGTCATGTCAGAATTGCAATTTTTCGACATGAATTGGTGCGATGTTCTGAACACGAACTGATGCGATGTTTTGAACATGAATAGATGCGTTCGTACATGGACAGTTTAGACACCAAAAGGTGTGTTTATTAGTTTTATAAATAGACAATTCTGTTCAGGTTTTAATCAATCAACTTTCATTCTACGTTTTCCTTCAAAAGAGAGACAGCCATCTTTTCATTGTTTCGCAGAGAGTTTTAGGAGAATTACTGGAATTGCTATCCAGTATTCTCGCAGTGACTTTGTTGTATCCTGAAGGAAATTTGTCAGAAACCTATAGCAACTTCGTGGGGCAAATTGATCCTAAAAGAAAGTGATTACACGCCTCAAAGTCCGATTACATTGTTAGTTCTTTTTCATATTTTCCTACATAAGCATGTTATCAAATATATGTATATCATACTATTTATACGTATAGACATCTAACTAAATATAAAGTTGGATTCCTTCATCAGAGTTTCTACAGCCCTCAAAGATATTTACATCTCACCATTCAACTAAACCCGACAACTAACAACATGTCTTCCCTTAGATAATACCCAAAATATGATTCCCAAAATGTCCCCGAGTTTGCACTCTCGTTCTACTTGCCGTTGACTGAGGAGCCTGGAAACATGTGAAGGAATGGAATGAGCAACCGCAGCTCAATGAGTAGTACATATTTCTTTTAAGCAGATCGAGCACCTGTATATATATCAGAAATATTCTAGTAATTAAAAAAAATCATAACAAAATCAATGGTCAATTCCATTGATTAATTTCCATTAAACCAAATGTCAATGGTCCATTCCATTGACTAATCTCTTGCTCATATGAAACCATGATGTGAAACACCTAGTGAAACATAACACCTAATGACAAGGCGACCAAGATTCCTCCCATGATAAGGTCTCTATCTATTATCAGTCGGTGGTTCGGCCCCGAACTGCTATGCATACCCAAAATCCCTTAACCAGGTTCATGGCCATAATGAGCATCAAACCGATCCACAAACCAATTCAGAATCTATTTCATAAACCAGAATATATAATTCACAACAGTTAGAAAATATTGGTTAGTTGTGAGGGTAAAATAGTAATAAGAGTTAATGATATATATATATATATATATATATATATATATGTATACACACACACACACACACACACACACATACATATCCTCCATATCTAGCTCAAACTCACCAACTGTATACAACTTATCCAAAAAATATAATCCCAAAAGTCATGTAGCTAACGTACTCTCGATTCTATTTGCGACTCGTTGTAGAACCTGAAAAACAAAAGAGATAAAGAAGTGAGCGAACCACAGCTCAGTGAGAAGTACAAACTCTTCTAAGCGGATCGAGAAATTACTATGCATTCATCAAAGTAAATCATATATCAACTCATAGTAATAACAAACTATCAATGGTCTAATCCATTGATTAATCTCATCAAAACAATCTTCAATGGTCTATCCACCGAATAATCTCATACTCGTACTTTTAACGCCGTGACAAGGCGACCAAGTTTACCCCTCTTGGTTAGGTCTATCGCCTATTTCAGCCGGCGATTCGGCTTAATGACGTCCTGACAATATGCATACTACCCCCACCTCAGTGGGTTCTAAACATAGAGATAAGAGCAATAACCACAATATCAAAACCACAACCATTCAGTTTCACAAACTGAATCCACAGCCTTCCACAAACATATTTCTCAAATAATCAAAAGGGTAGTAATAGCTCGATCCTGTTCATGCAAGAAATAATGTTCGAAATATCTCTTTCTTTACCTTGTCAAGAAACTAATCAGAAAACACGTACTCATCTTTAAAGGCATGAATTTTATAAACTCATAGAAGATGAAGTACAACTCACCTTAAAATCCGAACACCAAACTATAGTAGTTTCTCGAGTCGCAAGACTTGAAATCCTAAAAAGAATAATGGAAAACAACATCAAGAGTTGGAAAATTACTACGCTAGCGAACAATTGGACTAAACGACGCATAAACGTCGATAATTCGACATTTAAAGACTAAAAAGCTATTGGTCGCACATTGGACAACGCGCGCGCCGAACTTCAGAAATTTCGTTCGGGCAAATCGTAAACCCGATTTACGAACCGTCAAAGCCATTAGCTCCATAACACCCTTAAGTTTGTTTCCTGCTTTGTTCACGGCTAAACGACACCAAAATTAGGCCCCATGACACAAAAATTTCCAAAATTCGGATTTTCCAACCTAGTTTGCGAGAACTTCCTTAACTTTCTCATACGAACCGATTAAGGCCATCTTACTATCCACACGAAGCTTATTCGATGTACTACAAAAGTCCTAAGAGGTTCAAGCTCATCCGGCAATTTAAAATTATGGAAATCAGCCCTCGAAGTTTACTGTTCACGCGGGTAGATTTGTGCACTGAAATTGAATTGCTCGCTTCGGGGAAACCACAACACCAACTTGCGATCCGTCAGATCCTACGGCTTCATAACATCCTAAAGTTTCATTCCCAAGGAAAACGTAGCAAAAGTCTCAACAAATCAAACACAGCGACTTATTTTCTACCAAAATCCGAATTGAACCCTAAATCCCGAAAATTGCTTCAATGGGAGAAAAAGGCGTGCGAACACTTACTAGACGTTGCTAAACGATGCCGAGATAACTTGACGAGGTAACGTGATAACCTCTTTCTCCTTTCTCCATTCTTCCTTTCTCTTCTTCTCCTTCTTTTCCCTTTCTTCTCTCTCTTCTTCTTCTTCTTTTTCCTTTCCTTTTTCGGTTTTGGAGAGCTCCCGAAACTCCCCCTTTTATGCTATATTCCTCTTCCTTTTCTTTAATACTTGTGGGCCCTACAACTTCTTTTGACGTAGTCAAAAGAAGACCAAAATATTACATTCTACCCTCATTTAAATAAATTTCGTCCTCAAAATTTATTCGTACCTTAGTCATTAAATAAGTGAGGATATTTGCGCCTCGCTTCCTCCTCGAGCTCCCAAGTGGCCTCCCTCTTCGTGTGATTCTGCCATTGAATCTTCACATAATGGATCGTACGACGCCGTAACACTTGATCCTTCCTGTCCACAATGCGTAAAGGTTGTTCTGCATATGTTAAGTCTTCCCTTAATCTCAAGGGAGTATAATCCAATACATGCTCAGGGCTCGACACGTATTTTCGCAATAAAGATACATGGAACACATCATGTACTCAAGATAATGCTGGCGGCAATGCTAACCTATAGGCCACCTCGCCAATTCTCTCCAATATCAAGAACGGTCCCACATATCTAGGACTTAGTTTGCCACGCGTGCCAAATCTCATAACACCCTTCATTGGAGAGACCTTCAGAAAAACATGATCGTCTACATCGAATTCTAACTTACGTCGTTTGAGATCGGCGTAACTTTTCTGGCGGCTTTGTGCTCTTCTCAAATGCTCTCGGACAAGTCTGACTTTCTCTTCTGATTGCTATACAAACCCGGGACTAGTTAGTCTTTTCTCACCCACATCGTCCTAACAAACTAGTGTCCTGCACTTTCGACCATATAAAGCTTCAAAAGGAGCCATCTTAATGCTAGAATGGTAACTGTTATTATAAGAGAATTCCGCCAAATGCAGGTGCTCATCCCAAGATCCACCAAAGTCAATGGCACATGCTCTTAGCATATCCTCTAAAGTCTGAATGGTTCTCTCTAACTGGCCATCTGTCTGTGGATGAAAAGCTGTACTGAAGTTGAGTTTAGTACCCAATGCTCTTTGAAGACTCTTACAAAAGTTGGACACGAACCGTGGATCCCTGTCAGAAACAATGCTCACTGGAACCCCATGAAGCTTCACTATCTCATTAACCTACCGTTTCGCCATGTCTTCAAGTGAGAGGCCGAATCTATATGATAAGAAGTGAGCAGACTTAGTTAACCGATCGACAATCACCCATATAGCATTATTACCGCTTGGTGTCCTCAGTAACCCAACGATGAAATCCATGGTAATATGCTCCCACTTCCATGTAGGTATCTCAAGTGGGTGTAGCTGTCCACTTGGCTTTTGATGTTCAATCTTTACCCGCTGCAAACAAGACACTGGTCGACATATTTCACACTATCTTTCTTCATATTGATCCACCAGAAGTTTTCTCTCAAGTCTTTATACATCTTAGTACTTCCTGGATGGATAGAAAATCTGGTGCTATGGGCTTCCTGCAATATTTCCTTTTCAATTCTGGGTCATCAGGGACACAAAGTCGACCACGATATCTGAGTGACCCATCAGCATGAATACTGAAGTCCTCCTGCCTTCCAGCTTCGACGCCTTCTCTAATCTTCCTCAATTGAGGATCATCATTCTGTCTTGCTTTAATTTTGTCTATCAACATGTGATGTACTCTCAAATTAGCTAACCGGGCGCCAAGATGATGTATAAATATCTCTAAGTCCAGCTTCCGCATATCCTCAAGAATAGGCTTCTGAGAAGTAAGTAATACTGCCATATTTCTAGAAGATTTATGACTCAAGGCATCAGCTACTACATTCGCCTTACCTGGGTGATAATTAATGGACAAGTCATAATCTTTCAGGAATTCTAGCCATCTCCGTTGCCTCATATTGAGTTCTTTTTGAGAAAATATATACTTCAAACTCTTATGATCGGTAAAAACTTCACATCTCTCGCCATACAAATAGTGACGCCATATTTTCAAAGCAAACACGACTGCTGCTAACTCCAGATCATGTGTCGGATAATTCTTCTCATGTGGCTTCAACTGTCTAGATGCATAGGCTATAACTCTCACATCCTACATAAGAACACAACCTAGACCTTCTTTAGAAGCTTCACAATAGATCATATAACCACCGGTACCTGAAGGCAAGGTTAATACTGGAGCCGACACCAACCGTCTCTTTAGTTCTTGAAAACTGCGCTCACATTGATCCGACCAAACAAATTTAACTCCTTTCTAAGTTATGCAAGTAAGTGGACTAGCAATCTTGGAAAATCCCTCCACAAATCGCCTATAGTAGCCTGCTAAGCCAAGAAAGCTTCTGACTTCAGTGACATTAGTGGGGCGTCTCCATTGAACAACCGCTTCGACTTTCTTCGGGTCAACTGAAATACCATCTTTCGAGATTACATGACCCAAAAATTCGATGTGATCAAGCCACAATTCACACTTACTGAGTTTTGCATAAAGCTTCTTTTCGCGCAATGTCTGCAAAACAATCCTCAAATGTTGCTTATGTTCCCCTGGACTTCTCAAATACACCAGAATATCATCAATGAATACTACAATAAACCTGTCGAGATATTGCCTAAACACCTTGTTCATCAAGTCCATGAAAGCAGCAGGTGTGTTCGTTAATCCAAAAGGCATGACAAGAAATTCATAATGGCCATACCTCGTCCTAAAAGCGGTTTTAGACACATCATCGGCTTTAATCTTCAGCTGATGATATCCAGAGCGAAGGTCGATCTTAGAAAATACTTGAGCTCTCTGAAGCTGATCAAATAAGTCGTCAATTCGGGGCAACGAATATTTATTTTTGATCGTTACTTTATTAAGCTCCCGGTAGTCTATGCATAGCCTCATACTACCGTCTTTCTTTTTCACGAACAATACTGGAGCTCCCCAAGGCGAAACACTAGGCCGGATAAACCCCTTATCTAGGAGTTCTTGCAGCTGTGTTTTCAACTCCCTTAATTCAGCCGGTGCCATTCGATACGGTTCTTTAGAAATGGGTGCTGTGCCAGGCATCAGGTCAATGGAGAATTCGATCTCTCTATCATGAGGCAAACATGGTAAGTCTCTAGGAAATACATCTGGAAATCTCGAACAACGGAGATACTGTCCAGCTTTACCACCTCCTTGTTCGCGTCTTTCACATAAGCCAAAAACCACAACAACCCTTCTTCAAAAGCTTTCTCGCTTGCAAAACCGAAATCAACCTTGGAAAGATAATCTTACAACTTCCCGAGAAAGAGAATTCAACTTGATTTGGAAGTCGAAAAGTAACTCTTTTCGCATAACAATCAACTATAGCATGATAAGTCGATAACCAATCCATTCCTAAAATGACATCAAAATCCTGTATATTTAATTCCACAAGATCCACAGGCATCTTGACATCATCAATCCAAAGCATACATCTCTCATACACACGATCAGCAATCAAGAAATCACCAATGGAAGTATCCACACGCAATTCACTATCAAGAGACTTAGGAGCACATGAAGTTTCTTAGCAAATTCCATGGAAATAAAAGAATGCGTTGCGCCAGGATCAAATAAGGCGTAAGCATATCGTGAGGCAATAAAAATATCACCTGCAACAACCGCGTTAGATACTGCCGCATCCTCCTCTATCATCGCAAAGACCTTCCCAGTTGTCCTTTGCCTTTGCTGATTTTCCTGTGGCTTGTCAACTGGAGGTGCATTCTTTCGCATAGGACAAGTGCGTGCTAAGTGTCCAGGTCGCCTACATACAAAACAAGATCTGCTATCTGCTGGAGCATTCCTTTGCATAGGACAATTTTGTCGTATATGTCCTGCCTTTCCACATAAAAAGCAAACTCCAGTCTTCCAATAACATTGACCACCATGGTATTTTCCACAAGTAGTGCAAGGGCCCTGTTCTGTGAGATTTTTACCCTTCTCAATTCGGTGGATGCCTCTTCTCTTTACGCTTCCACTTGCATAGCTTTCTTGAGAATCAGTGAATTTGAGCTTCTTAGGTTGATAGCCACCTTGTATCTTACATTCTAAAGTGCCTTGTTCTACCTTCATCGCTCATTCCAGCACATCTCTGTAGGTTGTGAGTACAAGAGGCATAAGTGTAAGGCGAATCTCGGGTCGGAGCCCTCTTTGAAAATGCTCAGTCTTATCCTCATCACTAGCTACAAATTGCTCCGCAAATCTACTCAAATGGTTGAAGCGGCCTGCATACTCTAATATAGTAGAATCACCTTGAGATACATGTACAAAGTCGCTCCTCATCTTCGCTTGGAATGACTTCGGGAAGAATTGAGCATCAAATGCCTCGACAAAGTCTTTCCAAGAAATGATTGCACCCCTTCCTCCAAAAGCTGGTCTAGTGCCTTCCCACCAATATTCAGCCTCGCCCTCTAAATACTGCGTGGCGACATCAACTTTCTTCTCTTCAGGGACTTCTTCAACTCTAAAGATTCCCTCAATTTTCTTAATCCAACGTTCAGCCATAAGAGGATCGGTTTTCCCACCATAAGTTGGTGGTTTCGCCTTCCTGAATTGGGCAAAGGTGTAACTTCGATCACTGCTGGGCTCGATAACTCCAGATACATTGTTTTGAGTTCTTGGCTATTGGCTATGCTCTCTTGTTTCTTGTGAATATGCTCTTGCATCATCTTGTTGTCTTGCCGAAGGCCTGCCTTTAGAACTTCGGGGCACATCTCTGGGATCAAAGTCAATAGCTCTCTTTTCCATATCTCTGACAATAGCAACAAGTGGTGGATCCGAATCGGAGTTCATAATTACCTGGAACCACCAATAGAACATAACCTTAGTATCTAAAAAGATAACGCGTTAAAATATATCACACATCTCACAATGTCCCATATCTATACCCAAAAATCATAACCTATGCTCTGATACAACTATAATGGCACGGGCCCACTGCGCACCGCTGCGCCACTACTTGCAAGATATTGTCCTCTTTGGACACACAATCCTCACGGTTTTGTTTTTTCCGAGCGTCGCCCATACGTCGCCAGAAAACGCGTCTCGCAAGTGTAAGGGTGAGCCCAAGCTTATAAAGCATCCCAAGACCCACTCCCTAAGCCATGTGGGACTAGGGGAATAGGGATGTTACACCACCAATCGACCACCATCAAACATCCATCGTCCACTGTCATCGTCCACCGTCACTGTCGTCCGTCGAAGTCGCCAAAGCTCGGCGAAGCCATGTCTGGCGTCGCATAGGCCACGAGCCCAGATTTGGCATCGTTCGGTGTCGCCTAAGCCGGCGAAGCCCAGATCCGGCGTCGCTTAGGCTAGCGAAGCTTGGACCCATCGTCGCCTAAGCTGGCGATCCCAGATCTAGGGCTTTCCAACTGTTGTGATATAATGCGGAAATTAACCAGGATCTTGCGAATACGACAATGCGAAAGATTAGAGAAAATAACGAGGAACGATAAAGGACACCGGATATAACGTGGTTCGGTCCGAATGTCGGTACCTACATCCACGGGGAGAGCAAGCAAGAATAATCCACTATCATCGGAGAATCAGAAATACAATCACTCCATACTCTCGTGTTTCCCGCACCTAGATTATACCCAAATCCAGTAAGGTTACAAATAAACAACTCTATTGGATAAAACAAAATAAAATAACTCACGAAGCACAAATTATCACACCCCTACTCTCGAACCCGCGACATCCCTTGCCAAATCGCCTCGAGCTCATAGAGATAGGGTCCCAAGCACACTATCGACCTATGACTTACTTACGCAAGAGGAAACGTTTTAACTCCCTGACAGCATAATCAAACAGGGATAGAAAAGTAGACAGTCATTCAAAAACATACAATTACAAATCATTGACATACATAGAAGAGTCTTAACCCTATTGGGCTATAGCTAAATAAATAACTCCTTACTTCGGGGCGGCTCACTAGACCTCAAATAGTTCCTCGGTCAGGTAAGGTTAACTTCTCATCTACCACAAACTTACATACCCAAAAGCCAAACCTTCACGTCACGAGGCTTCAACACTTGGGACCTGAAAATGTTATCCCATGACGGGGTGAGAATAAATCTCAGTGAATCAAGCCTAAACTTGGTTAGGAAACTGATTTACCAAGGGCAACCTAACAGAAGTCTTACACCTCATATCACCACTAGTAACACCCAAGTATAACCACGACATGATAATCATACACATGCATACTTACTAGCCTTAGGCCACACACAATGCAATGCTTGACTCGACTCAGCAGTCATCCAGTCAATCACTCAACACAGCATCACATCCACAAGTACGCACAAGACACCACACAAGTCCATTTATTAGTGATGATCATGCCCACGGCACATGTGAGGATCTACGCGAAAGAGGGCGTGATTCGAATCTCACAAATAACGCGATCCAGCACCTCAGTACAATCTAGCGTTCTACCGGCAGGACCATGCTACATTCCTTTACTCTCGGCAACGGCTACTACGAGAGGTATCTTTAGTGCACCCAGCACAGCACCAGCAAGTATGCATCCCTAAACGAGGCGTCAGTCCAACACCAGTTGCGATCGGCATCCGACCAACTCTGCATCCGTACTAGTTAACACCAGATCAGAGCTGTCGTGCTTCTGGCAAGTCGTCTGATTCCATCAGATTAGTACGATACAAACTTGCCAGGAATGCATCATCGTTCCCTCATATGACCATACAATCCACATCCAGCAATCAACCCATTTCATTATCTTTGATTAAGGCCGGATGCTCACACATGCATGTAAAAGTCTCGGCCGAAGGCCATTTTCATGCTAAAATATGTCTTTTGACTTCGCACTCGGTCATATGCAGATGCAGACCATCCACTAGTCACCACCACCACATACATGGCAATTAACCCCCAATCAATGGTCAACATCCAACAGTCATTCCGAACAATCAATCTAGCCATCCAACGATGCAATCAAATTAGTAAAGGTCATCGAGTCAATTACGAGCATTTAATTCCGATTAAACAATATAAGGTTCGATTCGTGCAATAGTCCTTTATTAACCAAACCAATCGATTTAAATCGTCGATCGCTCGCTCGTCTCTAACCTATCGCTTGCTCGCGATCAAACAACGGCAATCCATTGCCCAATCGATCTAGTAACCAACTAGCCATAGACGATCTAAACTAATATGACTCACATAATCGATCGGCCATTTAACCTAATCCCAATTTCAATCTAAATCGCCCCGATCGTGTACCTAAATTCCATAATTGACTAAACGACTAATCCTATGCGCAATTAGCGCCCTAACCAAGGATTAGGGTCAACTCACAAATAGCTAGCTCGGCGATCTCAAAAATGACGACGCAGCGTCGACGGTTCCCGGCGGCGACGGCAGTTCATGACGAAACTAGGGTCTAATGTGCGGAAACTCGTCCCAACAGCGGCTAAGGTGCGTGACGGAGGTCTGGCAAGGTGGCGGCGGCGGCGACTCCGGCGAACGGCGGCCGGTTGAAACAGAACGGCCAGCAGAGTAAAAACAGGGGAAACAGGCTGTTCTCGGGCGAAACTCGGTCTCAACGATCGTGACAATGCCGGCCAAGGTTCGGGGACTCATATAGGGGCTGAGGGTGACCTACGAAACCGGCCAAGGGTGGCGAACGGCGGCCTGAAGCGGTGGATCAGCCGCAAAACAGAACCGGCTCAAAATAGTGGTTTCGCGCGCTGAGAACAGGGAAGCGGTCGGAGCCGATTTTCGGGCCACACGCGCGGTGGCGCTTCACCATGAGCTTAGGGAAGTCGGATGTGAGTCTTAGGAGGTTAATGGAGGTGGCAGTGAGCGGCGGTGGCGGCCGGCTTGGCCAGATCGAAGATAAAATCGGACCGGGTTCCAAAACAGGGCACTGGCTTTAGACGGCTCCCGTGGCGGTTCCGGTGGACGACAGTCGGAGGGATGGTGTCGGGGAGGTCGAGAAGGAGCTGGTGGACCTTGGTGATGCGGTGGTTGCTGGCGGTGGCGTCGCGAACGGCTAGAGGACGAGCTGGAGGCTCTCGGGCTCAGGGGACCAAAATAGGGCAGGAGGTCCTGTGGCCGTTTCACGGCCGTCCGGCGGCTGACGACGGTCGGGACAGGATCGGTGGTGGCGGCTAGACTTGGCTGGGGGTGGTGGCCGCACAAAAACGACTGAGGAAGGAGATGAATGGAGGAGGAGGGCGTTCGGTCATGGAAGGGGGAAGCAGAGGAAGAACAGAAAAAGAAAGAGCGTGAGGGAGCAAGAGAGAGAGAGAGAGAGAGAGAAGAGAGAGAACAGATGAGGGAGAGAGAAGAGAGGGACCCACAAAGACTTTTGGTGCATTTTGTCCTTTAGTGCAAATATCCAAGTGCAAGTTGGTCGTTTGGCGAATCAGGACTGAAACGAATTTTAGTACACTAAACGAAGGGTAATTTTGGTAATTTTATAGGCTAGGCTCGGTCGGGATTAGGCTCGGGTCGCGAGAATTGAAATAGTAATTCACGGCGACTAAAAATTCGAAATCTAATCTAAATCGACTGACGTTTCAGAAATCGTCAAATTATTGTCTCTTCAATCCTTACGATCCAATATATTTTATCAACTGAATTTTGATATTAAACTATTTTATTGAATTCAGGCACTTTACAGAAGTCGGATTTCCAAGGCGTCACACAAATCACGTGTTCAATAACACACGAATCGCAGGCGCTCGGCCGAAGACCAGAACGTCGTGCTCATTCTTTCCGCTGCGTCTTCTTGAGGCTATTCTCTGCAAGTCTTCGGCTTTTCTTTTTTTCTTTCTCGTACGACGCGCGGCAGGCCTTCTAGGTTGAGGAACTAGCCACCAAAAAAAGAAAAGAAATCCCTTTATTTTTCCTTTTACTTCTGGGTCTACAAGTCCCCTTTTTTTTCACCCTTAGGTCGTGGAAAGCTTTTGCTATTAAAAGTCAAGAAACCCTTTTTTCTTTTGTTTTATTTTATTTTCCCCATGGGCCCCACGATTGGCTTTTTAAAAAATGAGACATATACAACAATTCTCCACCTTGGCTCGTTATTTGAAACCAATTCATAGTGCTCATCATCCATGCTGCTCTCCCATCGCCCCGAAAGGCGATCACTCTCGACAGACGCCAATAATGCTCAAGCAGAGCTTGAGCTTTGCCAAAAGAACAGACTTAGTCATCATGTCTGTCGGGTTCTCTACTGTTGCTATCTTCTTCACAGCAACTTTACCCTTAGCTAATATATCTCGGATAAAGTGGTACTTGATATTGATGTGCTTTGTCCTCTCGTGTAAACTAGATTATACGCCAGAAATATCGCACCTTGGTTGTCACAGTGTATACCAACACTTTTCTGATCCAACCCAAAGTCCAAGAGCAAACCTTGTAACCATATCACCTCTTTCGCTACAAAGGTCAGTGACATGTACTCCGCTTCAGTCGACAACAAGGCCACGTGATCCTGTAAGGACGCCTTCCAACTAACTGCACCACCTGCAAGCTTAAACAAGTACCCTGCTAAAGACATGCACTCATTCAAGTCACCTACATGATCAGAATCCACATAACTTGTGGTTTCACTGCCATTACTGTTCCTCATGTATACTATACCAACATCTGTTGTCCCCTTCAAATATCTGAGGATCCATTTCACAGCTTCCCAATGAGTTTTACCAGGACGCTTCATAAAAAGAATAACTACACTGACAGCTTGTGAAATATCAGGCCTAGTGCATATCATAGCATACATAATACTACCCACTACATTTAAAATATGGAACACGGGACATATGCTCCTCCTTCTCCTCAATCTGCGGTGATAACTTAACATAAAGTTTAAAGTGCTTCGCTAATGGTGTACTCACAGACTTCACTGACTGCATATTAAAATGTGCTACAATCTTCTCAATATATTTCTTTTGAGACAAACGTAATAATCCTGCAGTCCTGTCACGCAAAATCTCCATACCCAATATTTTCTTTACAGCACCTAAGGCTGCGTATGGATGGTGGTTGGGGAAACTATTTATGTTCCAAAAATGTTCCGGGAACACTTTTGGAACAGAAACGCGTATGGTTCAAAAATGTTCCGAAATGTTCCGCGGAACACTTTTGTGGAACACTTTTGAAGGAACAAAAAAAACTTGCTTCTGGGATTTTAGAACATTTTTTGGAACACTTTTGAAACCACCATCCATCGTCGCCGACGCAGCTACCATCCGCCGCCTCACTAAAAGTTGGCCGCCGGTCGCGGATCGCCGCCAGTCGGCGACTGAAAAAAGTGTTTTTTTTTAACTTACCAAATGCGTTTTTTTCTAAAAAATCGTAGTTTTGAACAGAAACACAAAAAAATATTTCTGTTCAAAAAATGCTCCCAGGAACAGAAACGCTACCATACGCAGCCTAAATCTTTCATCTCAAACTCAGCACTCAATTGCCTTTTCAGCACATCAATATCAGACATATTCTTAGCTACTATTAGCATATCATCAACATATAACAGCAGATATATCAAAGACCCATCATCCAGTCTCCTAAAATAAACACAGCTATCCATCTGACTCTTAGAATAGTCCTGACTAGCCATGAAAGCATCAAGGCGCTTATACCATTGCCTAGGAGACTGTTTCAGCCCATACAATGATTTCTTTAACAAGAAAACATGGTCTTCCTTACCCCGAATAGCAAATCGTTCTGGCTGCCTCATGTAAATCTGCTCCTCCAACTCACCATGAAGAAACGCCGTCTTTACACCAAGTTGCTCCAACTCGAGATCCTGTGCAGCAACTAAGGCAAGTAAAATAAGAATAGAGGTATGTCTTACCAAAGGAGAGAACACCTCATTGTAGTCAATGCCCTCCCGCTGTATAAACCCCTTCGCCATAAGTCTCGTCTCTTGCTCGTGTATCATGAAGACGCCGCTTGACTTTGTGGCCCCGTCGCCTCGCTCATTCGCTCGCTCGAACGAGTCAGCGAGCAAATGAGCGAGGCGACAGGGCCATGAAGTCGAGCGGCGTCTTCATGATACACTAGCAAACAACAAGGCCGAGCGAGGCGACGAGGCCGCTGAGTGATGAGTTAAATAAATTTAAAATGATTAAAAAAAATAAATTGAATAATTAAAATAATTAAAATATAACAAGAAAAATAAAAACGAGCGAATGAACAATAGAGGAAACGAACGAGCGAGGCAACGGCATCGCGAATCGACGAGAAAAAGAAATTAAAAATGATTAAAAGAAAAAAAATTGAATAATAAAAAATATTTATAAAAAAAACGAGCGAGATGACGAGGCCACGGAATCGAGGCACGCAATGTGACATGGCCACAAAACGATAAGAAAAAATAAATTAAAAAATGGTTAAGTGAAATTAAATTGAATAATCAAAAGAAAACAAGAAAAAAAATAAATAATAAAAAATAATAATAAAGAATATTGCTCGGCACTAAAAAAATTAAAAAAAAAACTATCCCCTCCTCCATTACCGAGGGAGGGGGAGGGGGGCCCACCGGTGGGCCCCGAAGCACTCCCTCGACAATTCAATTGCCGAGGGAGAGGGAGGGGGGCCCAGCCGCGGGCCCCCAAGTCTCCCTCGGTAATTCAATTGCCGAGGGAGACCTAAATTAATAAATATTTTTTATTTTGATTTAATTTTGTAAATATTTATTTTTTTAATATTATTTAAAAAAAACTCCAGATTTTCTGCTCTCGATTGGGGCCAAAAATAGCTTTGTTGACTATTTAGTGCAGTTTTTACCCATGGTTGAAAGCTTTGATTTTGCAACTGTTCTGCCGTTGTTTAGAGCTGTTTCGTTGCCGCTTTGCTGCTGTTTGGTCCGAAAACAGCGGCTATTCAGACTCGTTTCACTACCGTTTAGTGCAGAATTTTTGCTACAAGTTAAAGGCTAAATTGCTTGTTGCTCAGGGTCGTTTGCAAATTGATTTGGAGGATTTTTGGCTACTGTTTATGCCTAGAACAATGCTGTTTTTGGTGAGCATTTTTTGGATTTTAGGCGTGAAGTTTTTTTTTCTCGGCGATACAAGAGCATGTAGAAGAGCATTTTGGCTGACAACAGCTGGGATTATTTTTGGTTTCATGATAAGGGGATTTTTTTGGGAAATGACTAGGGCACCCCTGCCCCGATTTCGGCGGGGCAGGGAATCCATTTCTGGGTTTTTTTCCGATTTAATTTTTAAAAAATGATTTTTTCTTTTTTATTTTTGTTTGCTTGCTTTATTTTTTTTCTAGGAGCCATGCACATTTTTTTTTGTTAGAAACCACGCTTGCTTGCTGCTGCACAAACAAAAAAAATTATATTTATTATTAATTTGCAATGAATTTTTTTAGCGACGAATTCTATGACGAATGTATCGTTGGAAATGTACGTTGTATATTTTCCGACGAAATTTGCAACATATATGATGTTTTGTTGCAAATTAGCAAGAAATTTTTTTCTTCGCTAATTTTCGTGGCTAAAATCCTTTTTTTTCGTTTTCAATTATTTTATATTTATAGTCAACTTTTTTTTTTGTATTTGTCACCAATATGCGATGAATTTTTAAGCTATATATTTTGCAACAAACATGCCGCAAATTTAGTCACGAAATATATACTTTGAGTCCACAAAAGGCGCAAGCATATTGTGAAGCACTTTGCCATGGGTCTTGCACAACACTCAAAGTACATATTTTACAACGAAATGTGCGACACGCTTGTCACAAAATATAAAGTGTACATTTCTAATGACACGTTAGACGTCACCGTGAAGCACACCAAGTATATATTTTGTGACGAACATGTCATTGAAAATGTACGCTTTATATCATGCGACAAACGTATCGCATGAGTTTGTCGCAAAAAATAAACGTGTCGCATGACGAAATTTGTGCAAAATATATAGTGTAGAAATTCGTCGCAAATTGACAACAAATACAAAAAAATAATTTTATTAGGGACGAATTTTATTAGCAATGAATTCTATGACGAACGTATCGTTGGAAATGTACGTTATATTTTTTTCGACGGTAGCGTACATTTCTAACGACACGTTCGTCGTAGAATTCATTGCTAAAAAAATTTGTCACTAAAAGAAATCATCGCAAATTAATAATAAATATAATTTTTTTTTTGTCTGCTGCACAATAGCAAGCGTGGCTTCTAACAAAAAAATGTGCATGACTTCTATAAAAAAAGAAGAAGCAAGCAAAAAAAAAAAAACAAACAAGAAAAAAAAAAAGAAGTGCTTGCTTGCTCTGCAGCAGCACTTGCGCGTTGCTTTATTGGTGACGCGCTGCTCAAAGCAGCGCGCAAATCAGCATGCGAGACCCAGATCGATAATTATTATTTTTTTAAATATAATTTTGTAAATAATTTTAAAAAAAATTAAATCGGAAAAAAACCCTCCATTTCTCCAATAATTGGCCTCGTCTGTCTTTTCGGTTTTTCATTTTTGTGGGTGGTCACTTTGGCAGCTTTTGATTTTAGAATGGTAGACTTTAACCTCCACGAAAGGGGCCCTTAGAAAAAGGAAAATGTTATGGAACTTTCGTGATACAATCATTCAGAAAACGGATTGATTTTTAATAATTTACAATTCAGAAAAAGATTGTGGGAAAAGCTATGCGAGATCAATGGGAACACAGAACGGGAAAATAGACAAGAAACAGTGGGGGAAGACTCCTAAAAGTCCGGTGTCTGCGTCTAAAGACATTTCCAAGTTCTCATTGACCAGGAGGGACATAGCAAGATGAAGACCTGAAGGTAATTTCTTAGTAGTTTGTGGCCTCCTTAATAATAAAACGAATGAGATAGGTGTTGTGCTTGGGTGGTGAAGCGGAGAGCCAGAGCCATCGTGCGCATTGCAATTTGCTATCATTGGATAAGAAGTGATGCCGCGATGAACAGCCTGCAGCGAAGGTTCGGCAAAAGGAAGAGCAGCAGTAAATCATCGTCGGACAAAAAGGCGACCCAGAACAAGCTGGTGTTGTTGGGGAACCCCGCAAAGAGGTTTGACTGGAAGGCTATGTAGCACTGATACGATACGTACATGGGGACACGATACGACACGACACGGCGACATGACAGTTCTCAAAAAATAGGGAATTCCGACGAGTTTTTTTCCAATTTAATACAAAAAAAAATATTTACAAAATTAGACACTATTTGAAAGAAATTACGGATTTAGGTCTCGCGCGCTATGTGGACCAGCGCGCGAGACCAGCGATCGGGCTGGGCCAGCGCGCAATGCTCGCGCGCTGGCCCAAGAAGCGCGCAACAGGCGCGCGCTGACAGGAACAGCACGCGGCCCATCGCGCGGTGGACTGTACAGCGCGCGATGGGCCGCGCGCTGGTCGAGCCAGCGTGCGGGGCCCGCGCTGGGCGCCGCGGCCCGTCGGGCGCCGGCCCAGCCTCCGCGCCGCTCGCGCGCCCTCGCCATTGAATTAAAATATTAAATTAATTAATATGTAAATTATTAAATAAAAATATGCATAAAATTATTGTGAAACACACATACCACAGAGTTAAAAAGTCATCTAGCCACAACAACCACAGAGTTAAAAAGTCATCTAGCCATGTAAAATAGATAACAATCCTCAACTCAATTTACCTGACCCCAAAAAGAACAATTATCAATCTGAAATGCAGCAACATGCACTAATGATGTCGTCTTCCTACATGGCCTCTTGTTCCGCAATCAGGTGCTCTCCGTTGATGGGCGGGTCTGGTGTTGTAACGATGAGAACGAACATCGGGAGGAGCAGGACGTGTAGATGATGAAGGCATATGTTGTGATGGATCATGAATCTGTAGTGGGACTGCATCATCAAAGTCCGAAAAAATGCCATGCCCAGACTGTGCATAGCCAACTGTATGATGGGCTTGAAATTGAGGATGTAAATCAGAACCCCATGAAGCTGGAGAAGTAACGGGCATATGCGGCTCTTGATTGTCACCATATTGAAACGAAGAACCCGCATGAGATGGGCCAGCAAAGTAGGCGAACCCTGCAGCGAAATTTGTCTGGCCGGACCCTGTAGCGAAATTTGTCTGGGCAAATCCTGGAGTAAACCCCGGACCGAAATCCGATGTATGATATTCCATGGCATATGGGACAACATTATCATCTGGATGAGCTCTAGTGGTTCGCCGGGTCGGCTGAACAGTCTCAGGTGGGTCATTATCTTGTGGCCCAACTGGTGCTGCTGTAGTCGCTGGCTGGGGTGGTGGCATCATTGTTATCCGTCTCGCCTCGTGCTGGGCATATAACGTTGCCCTAAGTATTCGCTGTAGTTCTCTCCAGGCTTGAAGAGATGGATTGGCTGTGTTCAAAATATGTAATGCGCGCTCGATGCCATCACTCTAGTAATGATATTAAAAATCACAAAATTTTATAAATGTCAATAACTTATGTTAATAAAAAAAGTAACGATTTAAATTGAAAGTGTTTGCACTAACCGATGAACCCATTCTGGCTCCCGGGACGGAAATCCACCTCCGTGTATGTCTACGGAACCACTCCATATATGCTGAATGAAAGTGAAGTGGCTCCTCTTCATGAGCTTCTTGGACTATATATCTATCGCGGTCGTCCCATATGTCGATGAACCGTCTGTGCGTGGCTATCCAATCCCTTCCAACTGGCCTTAACTCAATATCATGCAAGGCCGCATGATCGCTAGGAGCTATCGGTATTGGCTGATGCATAGAAAACTGTCGTAATACTCGATCTGGATAATGCCACTCAACTATCCAGTAACATATGAGTGGGACACGAGCCGTCCAAATATGTTGTCCCTGCCGGCAGTAATTTGGTAATTGCGCCATAATGTCATTGGTGTATGGTAGCCAAGTAATCTGTTATCGCAATAAAACATTTCAAATTAAATGAAGAATTAATGTAAAAGTTAATATTATAATAAACTCGTTTGTTGATATAGTTTACTTACATCTTTAGATGACATTCTATCAAGCAAGTAGCGCAAATGTATCAAAGTATGTGTGGGTATTGCCGTTGTCCGTCGTGCCTGCATCCATCTGCAGCAAAAAATGAGATCTTAATATCATATCCATACAACAAAGAATTAATGACTTGAACTGAAAAAGTATTAACTTACATACCGGCTACCGAGAGGTCTATCTGGAAAAGGATTAGGGTTCCTCAGGGATGGGGAGATACATTTGAAACGCTCTCATGCCCAAATTTGCAAAACATGTAGGGCACCGCCGATCTGCTTTGTCTCTGGATCAGTTGCACTGCACATTTCTCGATACAGCCACGCAAGCGCGGCTGAACCCCAACTGTACGGGGTAGGATAGTCAAGGTTCTCCAGTAATGGAAGAAATAGCAAACTAATCCTGGAGGATGATTTGTCAGCAAAAATAGAACCTCCAAGCAACCGGAGAATGAATGCTCTAGCATGCTGTCTCACGGTGACTTCATTGGCATCGTCTGGAATCTCAGCAAAGTGTTCTCTCAGCCAGGTCAACCTCAACTGCGTGCCACGTAGATTGTCTGGACGAGCACCTAGTAGGTCGTCACAAAGAGCGCCCCAATTCCTATTAGTAGGGCCCGTAACTGCCCGTCCATCAATAGGAAGGCCTGTCAGCATTGAAATGTCCTGAAGTGTTATCGTGCATTCGCCATCAGGCATATGAAAGGTGTGGGTCTCTGGCCTCCATCGCTCGACAAGTGCAGTAATCAGGTGCCAATCTAGGTGGAAAAATCCCATCAAATGAACCTGATAAAAGCCCGAAGCTCGCAGATATGGGACTATGCGCGGATCAACTTCAGGTATATGTATCGTCGATCTCCGACACATGAGCGCTTCATTATGATGACCCTGTGAAATGTGACATGGAGAAGTGTTATTATGAATATTGATAATGATGTTACAAGTGACAGATCAACTGCTAAATTAGTCAATTACCTTAGCGTTCCATATGGCCTGCGATCTATGTCTATCCTGTCGTATAAGTAGCGAATCATCCACAGGTCCCGGCTGAATGTACGTCCTCTGATCCATATCTATGAATACATTACAGAGGATCCCAATAAATATCGCACATTTGTAAATTATAACAGTACAATAAAATTAACATGTATGATATGCATATAGCATGGACGAACAGAGTAAATAATTATCGCGCAATTGTCATATTCTATCATTACAATAAATTTTGGCGATCAATGTTACACATAATTGAAAGAGGAACTAAATCAAAACCGTACAATTGTCATATTATAACATTACAATAAAATGAAATTGCCATTGTACACAATGCACACAATTGTGATCTATTGTCGACCAGATCTCACTGCACAAGTTATTCTATTGTGCCCTGGCTTTCCACAGTTGCTGCAATGGTTACGCGCATTACTACTGCTCGCAGTCTTCCAGTCCATCTCATTACGTATTCGTGATGTACGGGGCCTTCCTTTCCTTCTAATACGCCTCGGGTCTGGTCTTAATGGCAGATCGCCAGGTCTAGACCAGTAGTCAGGATGCCCCAACGGGTAAAACATGTATTGATAGCACTGAAGGGTTTTATCCAATGAGTAGCATTCATCTACGTACTCATGGTAATCAATTCCATGTGCTTGACATGTTACAATTACGTGGGAACATGGAATTTTAATCTCTTCAAATTTTCCACATGTACAGGTTCGCTCGGCTAGGCACACTATCTGTATCTGACCCCCTGATCTTCTGTTTCTATCGCGTCCAGTTTTAACTTCGAAAAGTCCTTTATCAGAATCGAAACATGCCACTTCATGCTTATTTGATTTGGCACTGTTTTCAGCGAGCGTCGCATCGGCAAATTGCGTATGTATACGTCCTTGCCTAACCTGCGCCCTGTAAGTCGTTCTTCTGGTGTCGAAATATTTGGACAATTGGGAGAATATCTTAGCGACCATAGCTGCTATTGGCAAACCACGATAACCCTTCAGCATCCCATTGACAGATTCAACTAAATTAGTTGTCATCGCTCCATATCGCCTTCCTCCATCATAAGCTTTCGTCCATTGCTCTCTTGGAATCTTGTCACACCATGCAGCTGTGCGTGCATCCATGCCCCTAATTTCGCTCATGATGCTAACGAACTTCCGTCGTTGATTCGCGTAAGCTGTATATTACAATAATAATTAGTACTATCACATCCAAATTTATGAACACGCAATTCTCTCAATTGTTAAAATTTTAAAATTTACCTGCCGTCTCAATAAGACTTTTGCCGTGATTGTTTTTAAATTTTTTATTGTAATTGCTGACAAGATGCCGAATGCAAAACCTATGGTAGCCATGTGGAGGAAGCCACTCCGCTGTCTCCATTGTTCTTATAATCCCAGGATGTCTATCTGATATTACACAAATATTCTCCCTTCTAGTGACATATGTCCGCAGCATATTCATAAACCAAGTCCAATTCGACCGATTTTCTCTATCAACCACAGCAAATGCCAATGGGTATATATGATTGTTCCCATCAAGTGAGGATGCAACAAGGAGCGTTCCTCGGTATTTCCCGTACATGAAAGTACCATCAACAAATATTACAGGCCGACAACTTGTGAAGCCATGAATCGTCTGCGCAAAAGTCCAAAACATTCGATCGAAAATCATGCTGCTCAGATCCTCACTCATGTGATCTTCGATCACAAAATGAGAACCTGGATTTTTTACCACCATTTCGTTCATGATCGTCCTCAACCTACCGTACGACTCATCCCAACCTCCAAAAGCTTCAGCAATTGCCATTTGTTTAGCTGCCCAGGTTTTATGGTAGGTAGGTTCGAACTCCACCTTGTCTTTAATCTCCGCCATCAGTGTCGCGATTTTGATATTTGGTTGGGTGGTGACAATTGCTTTAACCTGGCTACACAAGTACTTCTGATCAAGTTGTCGATGATCCCGTGATGACGTCGTCCTCCTGCATGTGTGTGGCCCATTGTACTTAGTAATTTTCCAGAGTATTGTACCCATTTTATTAGTCGCGCGGAGCCTCCAACCACACGGATTGTCTTCATTACCACACTTTATAACATATTGGGAAGCATTTGTTACATAACTGCGAAAATGATGATTTCTTCTCAGAGAGTACTCTTTCGCAGTCAACTGCAACGCGTCCCGTGATGAAAATACCATGCCAACTTCAAATTCATTTGATGGATGAAATAACGAACGGTTTGGCTTGGCTCTTGTATCGACTTGCATTACATCGAAGTCGATTTCAGAATATGGCGGTGGATCTACCACCGGCATGATGGGATTGCTGTAATGAGCATTGTAGTAAGCATCCATATTGTCGCCTTCGACATCTTCTTCACCACTGTCATCAATGTCTATCCAATACTCATCATCTTCTTCAACAGAGTCATCACCATCATTATCATCATTATCATCTTCTTCAACATAGTCATCTCCATCATTATCATCATCACCAACATTAGAGCCTTCCCCAACAAAATTGTAGCCTTCCCCAACATCATCTTCATGAACATGCTGGTTTTCATCTATAGTTATATAGAATTGTAAAAAACCCGTCGAACCCCCCGAAAGTGCAAACTGTTGGATCATCGTAACTGCCCCATCATTATGCACCTCCATAATATCATATACAACATAATGTGAATCCATTCCGCTCGGGTATTGTCGCGACCCGTCCGAAAGCGGACGCGGCTAATGGATTACCGATCGCGGGTCTTGGATCGGCGCGAGCCCTCCCAGGCCCATACCAAATCGCGGCGGGAGTATTTTTTCAAAGGATTCGACGATAAGAGTCGATCGCTTTCGACCTTCAGTGTGGTCGTGGTGGCATGTGCAAATTGTGCATGCATTTGGAGTCGCCACCAATCTTTCTTGGAGGGTAGACCGGAAACCTTGCTAATCGGTTGGGAGAGATCGATCAGTTCTGCAAAACCAGAGATTTTGGGTTCGGGGACTTGGTTACGCTGGTGTCATTACCAACGCCCTTTCGGTACCTAACGCGAGTGATTTTTCTGGCTAAGAGTTCATGCAGGCGCAGTTTTGGGTGGGGTGAGTTTGATTCTGGGTTTCATGTAGATTGGAAGACTATTCCTATCAATCACAATCAATGAAAGTGCGATCAAGTGCATAAATAAATCTCATCGATGCACATCAATTCAAGTCAATGGCTTCCTAGCATAGCCATAAGGGCTTACGGTAGGTGTGATTTCGGACCGGGGTAAAATGGGAGGATTTGGAGGCGATTTAGCCAGAAGGGCAAAATCGTCAATTTTTGGAAGACTTGGATACCGAATTACCCAAAATATTCCATGGCCAGTTGATTGTGGCCATTTCCCATTTTTGAGAATTTTTTGGAATTTCTTGATTTTTCTTCAATTTTTGGAAGACGATTCGCCCAAAGGACGAAATCGTCATTTTAAGAAGGGTCGGGGTTCAAAACCCCCGGAATGAGTCTTGGCCAGTTGTTTGTGGCCATTTCCCATTTTGAGAATTTTTTGGAATTTTTTTAGAATTTTTTTTGGAAGACGGTTTGCCGGAAGGGCAAAACCGTCATTTCTGGAAAGATCGGGGGTCAAATGACCCGAAACAGGTCGTGGCCAGTTGAATGTGGCCATTTCCTATTTTCTGGAATTTTTTAGAATGTTTCTGAATTTTCCGATTTTTTTTGGAATTTTTTATGATTTTCCATTTTTTATTGATTTTTCAAATTTTTATTATTTTTTTTATTATTTTCTGAATTTTTTAATATTTTAAAATATTTTCCGGGCCGGATCAGACCCGGCCCGCGCCTCGCGGGCACCCGGCCCGACCCTACGGGTCGCGACCGGCCTAAAACGACGCCGTTTTTGATTTTTTGAGAATTTTCTAATTTTTTTAACATTTTTTTTATTATCCGAAAAAACAAAGATCGAATGGTCCAAAATTCGCCACGTGGCCTCCATTGGCGCGTCCGATCTAATACTAGATCAGACGATCCTCAGAGTGCCACTTGGCACAATCTCGTCCGTCGGATTATTCTGATTTATTATTCGAAAATCATCTGAAAATCATTTTTTTATTTTTCGAAAATTCCAGATCGCGACATGTGGCACGTGCTCCACCGTCCGATCTGGTTTTATTTTTAGTCTCGGCCATGGCCCACCACGCTGACGTGGCTGCTGACGTGGCATGCCACGTCAGCGTTGACCCGTTGACCGCCGGTGACTTCGCCGGAGAAGACGATGAACAGTGCTTTTTCCGGCGAAAGTCGCCGAAAAACTTGCCGGAGAGCCCAAACCGACGTAAAATCCACCGCTTTGAGTCCCGATTTTAATACCTGTCGATCCCCCTCATACCCCACATCAATATCCAGCTTAAACATGGCTAAATTAACGCTGGGAATCGATCAAATGGACGTCCACCGAACCGGCGCCGGCGAACAAAATTTTGCAGAAAATTTTTTTAGTTTAAAGCTTGATCCTGCTCAATCCCAAGCATTTAATGGGGTCAGGGAAGCTCACCTGAAGTTCCTCGGAGCTCAGCAACCGCCGCTTGCGCCGATGAAGCTCTCGGCTCGATCCGAGCGCGTTCGAGCTCCGGCCATTGCTTCCGGCGAGGTTTCGATGCGTAATAAACACATAAACGAGCTTAGAGTCGATGATAGAACAGCTTCTAGGCTAGATTCGCACGAAATGAGGTCTAGCAGGGCGCGGCCGAGACTCGAAAATTATAAAGCTCATTCGGGCATTTTATCGAACAAATGGTGTGCTTCGGCAAAATGAAGGTTCAGGGGGAATACCGACCTGTTTTCGACTCGTCGACGGCCATTGAAGCTCCGGTGAAACTCCCTTGAAGGTCTTGGACGTCGGTCCGGCCTCGTTCTCCTCTCAACTCGCTCGAACTTCCTCTCTCACTCTCGGTCCGCTCTCTCTCTCATTCTCGGCCCTTTTTTTTTTATCCCCCGACCAATCCTTTCGGCCTCCACCGATCCACAAAGCCGGGCCTCACCCTTTGCCATTGTCTGCCACACTTGTCGTCCCCCCTTTGCTTTAAAAATATTAGGCCGCCGCTCCCTTTTTCCTCCCCCGTTCGGTGCGCTCTTCTTTTGGCGACGGTGGGTCTGCAAATGCAGACCCGGTCGGACCGGTTCGGGTCGGGTCACACCCGACCGGCCCGGTTCAATCAATTTTGCCAAATTGAGCCCTAAATCAACCTATTTTCATGAAATTGGTGGCATAATCGGACTCCTTGACATATTTTCTATCAAATATGGGTGTTTTCGCGAATCAATTGATTGAAATTTAGTGAAAACCCCAAATTGCCCTTAGGATCCGAAATTGATTGTTGCTTAATTGGCGATCCAAACGACCAAATTAGTCTTAATTGAGGCCATCAATGGATTCAGCATGATGAAAACTATAGGGTAGAGGTGTTTAATTTTAATGGGTATGCCCGTATGAAATTTAATTTCAACAATTGTGAAACCGAGGACTAAATTGAAAGATTTTTATGCAATTAAGCCCTTTTGTTTAAAATTGATCAAATTGGGAAGCAAATTGACCAAATTGCATTTCTAGACTTTAGAATTCAATGTCATAGCTTATAAAAAGTGAGAATTGAAAATTAAAAGACTCGAAAAGGAATTTTTTTGCTCGGTTCGGGTTTATGTTTGTGAAGAAACATAGTAACCCGAGCCGAATTTTCAAGATTTAAGGTGACACACTTGAAGAGGAAATTAAAACAAAATTATTGAATATTGTTAGTATTTTTCTGACCACGAATGGTATTTTTATCATTAAATAAATTCGAAAAATATTATAAAATACCAAAAAATATTTTTTTGTTCAAAATTGGTCCCCGAGGCTAGGCCCAGGCTTCCAAAGTTGCTTTTGTGATTTTATGACCTTTTATGATATTTTTAATTAATTTTAAAGAATAAAAATCATAATAATAAATGGTCAAAAATCAGGTGTCAACAGGTATCTATACATTATGCTCCGAATATACTGATTTGCTGTTATATTCAACGTGCGCCCAATCGTAGCACGTAACTCATCAAATGATGATATATTTTCAAATTTGAACATAGCATATTGTCCACCATCGTAATCAACTCCATATTGATTTCGTACTATTGTACCTCCCCAACGCACTATCGCAAATGATGTAGACGACATTCTGCTAAATAAATAAATTTTAAATTATTTCGCATATAGTAATTTGCCTATTTTATTGGAGTTATTTTTCTCAAATTCTACAAAGTAAAAAATTCACAAATTATTTGAAACATTTTCAAAAATATTAACAATACTATAAGAAACGTAAATAAATTTTTATTCATCTATGAATAATGAAAATAAATATCTATCTAAACCGAACAAATTGAAAAAAATTCCTACGTAGGAATTTACCTCAAGCTCAAGCTGCTGGCGGAGTGCACGCGTGGAGGGAGGACGCCGATTGGAGTTATTTTTCTCAAATTCTACAAAGTAAAAAATTCACAAATTATTTGAAACATTTCCAAAAATATTAACAATACTATAAGAAATGTAAATAAATTTTTATTCATCTATGAATAATGAAAATAAATATCTATCTAAACCCAACAAATTGAAAAAAATTCCTACGTAGGAATTTACCTCAAGCTCAAGCTGCTGGCGGAGTGCACGCGTGGAGGGAGGACGCCGATTAGAGTTTTTTTTCTCAAATTCTACAAAGTAAAAAATTCACAAATTATTTCAAACATTTCCAAAAATATTAACAATACTATAAGAAACGTAAATAAATTTTTATTCATCTATGAATAATAAAATTAATATCTATCTAAACCCAACAAATTGAAAAAAATTACTACGTAGGAATTTACCTCAAGCTCAAGCTGCTGGCAGAGTGCACGCGTGGAGGGAGGACGCCGATTGGAGTTTTTTTTCTCAAATTCTACAAAGTAAAAAATTCACTAATTATTTGAAACATTTCCAAAAATATTAACAATACTATAAGAAACGTAAATAAATTTTTATTCATCTATGAATAATGAAAAAAAATATCTATCTAAACCCAACAAATTGAAAAAAATTCCTACGTAGGAATTTACCTCAAGCTCAAGCTGCTGGCGGAGTGCACGCGTGGGGGGAGGACGCCGATTGGAGTTTTTTTTCTCAAATTCTACAAAGTAAAAAATTCACAAATTATTTGAAACATTTCCAAAAATATTAACAATACTATAAGAAACGTAAATAAATTTTTATTCATCTATAAATAATAAAATTAATATCTACCTAAACCCAACAAATTGAAAAAATTACTACGTAGGAATTTACCTCAAGCTCAAGCTGCTAGCGGAGTGCACGCATGGAGGGAGGACGCCGATTGGAGTTTTTTTTCTCAAATTCTACAAAGTAAAAAATTCACAAATTATTTGAAACATTTCCAAAAATATTAACAATACTATAAGAAACGTAAATAAATTTTTATTCATCTATGAATAATAAAATTAATATTTATCTAAACCCAACAAATTGAAAAAAATTCCTACGTAGGAATTTACCTCAAGCTCAAGCTGCTGGCGGAGTGCACGCGTGGAGGAAGGACGCCGATTGGAGTTTTTTTTCTCAAATTCTACAAAGTAAAAAATTCACTAATTATTTGAAACATTTCCAAAAATATTAACAATACTATAAGAAACGTAAATAAATTTTTATTCATCTATGAATAATAAAATTAATATCTATCTAAACCCAACAAATTGAAAAAAATTCCTACGTAGGAATTTACCTCAAGCTCAAGCTTCTGGCGGAGTACACGCGTGGAGGGAGGACGCCGATTGGAGTTTTTTTTCTCAAATTCTACAAAGTAAAAAATTCACAAATTATTTGAAACATTTCCAAAAATATTAACAATACTATAAGAAACGTAAATAAATTTTTATTCATCTATGAATAATAAAATTAATATCTATCTAAACCCAACAAATTGAAAAAAATTACTACCTAGGAATTTACCTCAAGCTCAAGCTGCTGGCAGAGTGCACGCGTGGAGGGAGGACGCCGATTGGAGTTTTTTTTCTCAAATTCTACAAAGTAAAAAATTCACTAATTATTTGAAACATTTCCAAAAATATTAACAATACTATAAGAAACGTAAATAAATTTTTATTCATTTATGAATAATGAAAATAAATATCTATCTAAACCCAACAAATTGAAAAAAATTCCTACGTAGGAATTTACCTCAAGCTCAAGCTGCTGGCGGAGTGCACGCATGGAGGGAGGACGCCGATTGGAGTTTTTTTTTCTCAAATTATACAAAGTAAAAAATTCACTAATTATTTGAAACATTTCCAAAAATATTAACAATACTATAAGAAACGTAAATAAATTTTTGTTCATCTATGAATAATAAAATTAATATCTATCTAAACCCAACAAATTGAAAAAAATTCCTACGTAGGAATTTACCTCAAGCTCAAGCTTCTGGCGGAGTGCACGCGTGGAGGGAGGACGCCGATTGGAGTTTTTCTTTCTCAAATTCTACAAAGTAAAAAATTCACAAATTATTTGAAACATTTCCAAAAATATTAACAATACTATAAGAAACGTAAATAAATTTTTTATTCATCTATGAATAATGAAAATAAATATCTATCTAAACCCAACAAATTGAAAAAAATTCCTACGTAGGAATTTACCTCAAGCTCAAGCTGCGGGCGGAGTGCACGCGTGGAGGGAGGACGCCGATTGGAGTTTTTTTTCTCAAATTCTACAAAGTAAAAAATTCACTAATTATTTGAAACATTTCCAAAAATATTAACAATACTATAAGAAACGTAAATAAATTTTTATTCATCTATGAATAATAAAATTAATATCTATATAAACCCAACAAATTGAAAAAAATTCCTACGTAGGAATTTACCTCAAGCTCAAGCTTCTGGCGGAGTGCACGCGTGGAGGGAGGACGCCGATTGGAGTTTTTTTTCTCAAATTCTACAAAGTAAAAAATTCACAAATTATTTGAAACATTTCCAAAAATATTAACAATACTATAAGAAACGTAAATAAATTTTTATTCATCTATGAATAATAAAATTAATATTTATCTAAACCCAACAAATTGAAAAAAATTACTACGTAGGAATTTACCTCAAGCTCAAGCTGCTGGCGGAGTGCACGCGTGGAGGGAGGACGCCAATTGGAGTTTTTTTTCTCAAATTCTACAAAGTAAAAAATTCACTAATTATTTGAAACATTTCCAAAAATACTAACAATACTATAAGAAACGTAAATAAATTTTTATTCATCTATGAATAATAAAATTAATATCTATCTAAACCCAACAAATTGAAAAAAATTCCTACGTAGGAATTTACCTCAAGCTCAAGCTTCTGGCGGAGTGCACGCGTGGAGGGAGGACGCCGATTGGAGTTTTTTTTCTCAAATTCTACAAAGTAAAAATTTCACTAATTATTTGAAACATTTCCAAAAATATTAACAATACTATAAGAAACGTAAATAAATTTTTATTCATCTATGAATAGTAAAAATAAATATCTATCTAAACCCAACAAATTGAAAAAAATTCCTACGTAGGAATTTACCTCAAGCTCAAGCTTCTGGCGGAGTGCACGCGTGGAGGGAGGACGCCGATTGGAGTTTTTTTTCTCAAATTCTACAAAGTAAAAAATTCACAAATTATTTGAAACATTTCCAAAAATATTAACAATATTATAAGAAACGTAAATAAATTTTTATTCATCTATGAATAATGAAAAGAAATATTTATCTAAACCCAACAAATTGAAAAAAATTCCTACGTAGGAATTTACCTCAAGCTCAAGCTGCTGGCGGAGTGCACGCGTGGAGGGAGGACGCCGATTGGAGTTTTTTTTCTCAAATTCTACAAAGTAAAAAATTCACAAATTATTTGAAACATTTCCAAAAATATTAACAATACTATAAGAAACGTAAATAAATTTTTATTCATCTATGAATAATAAAATTAATATTTATCTAAACCCAACAAATTGAAAAAAATTACTACGTAGGAATTTACCTCAAGCTCAAGCTGCTGGCGGAGTGCACGCGTGGAGGGAGGACGCCGATTGGAGTTTTTTTTCTCAAATTCTACAAAGTAAAAAATTCACTAATTATTTGAAACATTTCCAAAAATATTAACAATACTATAAGAAACGTAAATAAATTTTTATTCATCTATGAATAATAAAATCAATATCTATCTAAACCCAACAAATTGAAAAAAATTCCTACGTAGGAATTTACCTCAAGCTCAACCTTCTGGCGGAGTGCACGCGTGGAGGGAGGACGCCGATTGGAGTTTTTTTTCTCAAATTCTACAAAGTAAAAATTTCACTAATTATTTGAAATATTTCCAAAAATATTAACAATACTATAAGAAACGTAAATAAATTTTTATTCATCTATGAATAGTAAAAATAAATATCTATCTAAACCCAACAAATTGAAAAAAATTCCTACGTAGGAATTTACCTCAAGCTCAAGCTTCTGGCGGAGTGCACGCGTGGAGGGAGGACGCCGATTGGAGTTTTTTTTTCTCAAATTCTACAAAGTAAAAAATTCACTAATTATTTGAAACATTTCCAAAAATATTAACAATACTATAAGAAACGTAAATAAATTATTATTCATCTATGAATAATAAAAATAAATATTTATGTAAACCCAACAAATTGAAAAAAATTCCTACGTAGGAATTTACCTCAAATTAAAAAATTCACTGATCTTTTATAGAAGTTCGCCAATTCCTAAATCGACATTTAGTGTCAGGAGCAATGTTTTGATGGCCATAAATCAAATCAAACATGCTCAATTTGCCAATGATACCAAATGCAGAACGTGCAAATGTAGTAAAGAATGCATCAACATAAAAAATGGAGCATTATAAAAAGCATCTTAAAATTACAATATGGTTTAAGGTCACACCTCTAATTTAGAAAATGTCAAATTCTACAAAGTAAAAAATTCACAAATTATTTGAAACATTTCCAAAAATATTAGCAATACTATATAAGAAACGTAAATAAATTTTTATTCATCTATGAATAACAAAAATAAATATCTATCTAAACCCAACAAATTGAAAAAAATTCCTACGTAGGAATTTACCTCAAGCTCAAGCTACTGGCGGAGTGCACGCATGGAGGGAGGGCGCCGATTGGAGTTTTTTTCTCAAATTCTACAAAGTAAAAAATTCACAAATTATTTGAAACATTTCCAAAAATATTAACAATACTATAAGAAACGTAAATAAATTTTTATTCATCTATGAATAATAAAAATAAATATCTATCTAAACCCAACAAATTGAAAAAAATTCCTACGTAGGAATTTACCTCAAATTAAAAAATTCACTGATCTTTTATAGAAGTTCGCCAATTCCTAAATCGACATTTAGTGTCAGGAGCAATGTTTTGATGGCCATAAATCAAAACAATCATGCTCAATTTGCCAATGATACCAAATGCAGAACGTGCAAATGTAGTAAAGAATGCATCAACATAAAAAATGGAGCATTATAAAAAGCATCTTAAAATTACAATATGGTTTAAGGTCACACCTCTAATTTAGAAAATGTCAAATTCTACAAAGTAAAAAATTCACTAATTATTTGAAACATTTCCAAAAATATTTACAATACTATAAGAAACGCAAATAAATTTTTATTCATCTATGAATAATAAAAATAAATATCTATCTAAACCCAAAAATTTGAAAAAAATTCCTACGTAGGAATTTACCTCAAATTAAAAAATTCACTGATCTTTTATAGAAGTTCGCCAATTCCTAAATCGACATTCAATCTTATACCACAAATGAAATAACTAGATATAAATTCGACATTGCATTTGCCGAATCTAAAACCTGAGTCTAGCAGGAATGTAGGCTATACTTGTCCAATACTTTTCTTGAAACAGATGCCTGTTTAATGATTCCTCAAAGAAGGCTAACAATTGAAGTGCAGGGGTTATCATAGTTTTCCATGTCTAGCTAACAAATGATTGAATTGCAATCTCTACCTAAAGAACTTTACCTTCAACAAATTTGCAAGGGATGCCTTGGCATTGTCTTGGAAACGATCTGGACGATGAAGACGAGCAAGGGAAACGAGAGCAAAAACAGAAGAGTAGAAGAAGGCGAAGAAGAAGGTGAGAGCAGAAGAAGAAAATGGAGCGCAGAAGAAGGAAATGAAGCGCAGAGCCTTTAGGCTGCGCAGAGCCTTTAGGCTCTGCCGGGCGCAAAGCCTGGAAAGGCTCTCTGCTGGGCAGAGAGCCTCTTCAGGCCACCCACAGTCGCGCGACTGTCGGTGAAGGGCGGCCAACAAGTCGCTCGCTGGGCCGAGCAGCGCGCGACTGGTTGTGCGCTGCTGGGCGCACCGCGCGGCCAGTCGCGCGCTGTTGGGCCCAGCGCGCGGCCTGTGGCGCGCTGTTGGGCCCAGCGCGCGGCCGGCCGCGCGCTGCTGAGCCTAGCGCGCGATGGCGCCGGCAGATCCCAGGTCTCGCTCGCTGCCCCGCCCAGCGCGCGAGACCTAAAATTGTAATTTCTTTCAAATAGTGTCTAATTTTGTAAATTTTTTTTTGTATTAAATTGGAAAAAAACCCAATTCCGACACAATGGGACACGGCATATATATTTTGAATCGTAAGGAATTAAGTGATGATTATTGGACAATTCTTGAGACATCGGTCACATTAGATTAAGTTTCAAAAATTTAGTCGCCGCGTCCGTTTAGTACGCCAAATACTTTATCAGTCCTGAATTACCAAAAGTCTTCTTTGCCCCTCAATCCTACACAAAAAAATAAGAAATTTGAGTTGACCTAGTGGGTCCCACAAATTAAAATTTCCACCAGCCCTATCACTTCTCTCTCCTCTTTCCTTTCAGGTCAACATCTCTCCTCTCTCCTCTCTCTCCCTTTCTCTGTTCATCATCTTCCTCCACCGTCTCCCCTCCCCTCTCTCCCCTCACGTCTTCCACCCGAACATCCTCCTCCTCCCTTGTTCCTGCGCGGCACCACCGCCAACCACCACCTTACGCTGTCACCGTCACTCCCCCACCACGCCGTCCCCGCACGACCTCCGCGCGCCACCATTGAGCCTGAACCAGCCCCCGCTTCTCCATCCATACTCTTTTTCGCTTCAACCCCTGCCCAGCTTCGGTTTGCAACATCCCGACGCCCTTCGACCACCACCAGCAACCACATCGTCGCCCCTCCGTCAGCCTCAGACCCTCACGCTGAGTCTCTGACAGCCCTGAAGCCGCGGAACAGCCCATTTTCCTTCGGACACGGCTCTTTTTCTTTTTCTCCTATCCGGACACACGGCCAACAGTGTCCGGCCGTGTCCGACACGCAAAAATTGCCTCTGCCGGCGTGTCCATGCTACATAGAGGACCACGAGAACCTGCTCCCTCTGAGAGGTTACTTGTACAGCAAAGACCAGAAGTTGCTCTTGTACGATTACATGTGTTGTGGAAATTCTCCTATATTTTGATTCTGACAAAACTATCGAAAGAAATTGTATAACGTTATGTGATGCAGAAAGAATGTGTAAGCAGCATGTTGAGTGGATCTAATTCTGTCGCGTGGACGAAGGGTCATATGGAAGTGCTTCTGACTAAGGGTCAGATGGAAGTGCTTCTGACGAGGTCAGATGGAGTGCTTCTGACTGAGGGTTAGATGGAAGTACTTCTGACGATCTAAACAGTGACGGATGGATCGCATCAAATCTTTGTATTACCATTTCGTGTCAACTGATCTAGTAAGAAACAAATCTGTTCTAAGACGAAACTCGAGAAAGATCAGTTTCTGCATTTGCAAAACGTGAAGACCCACGTATGGCAGGTTTTCGATCAAGGCAAGATTCCTATGGAAAGCTTGTGATATTCGATTGCCCTGATATCCCTTCCAATCAATCAAGGGACTTTCTACAATATGATATCATCTTCTAAGGAATATTCCTTCGGGAACTAACTTAGACTTATCACACTTATGGAAGTTGGAGATTCAGTTGTATGGGCGACTGAATTAGAAGGGTTCAATATCTTACTCAACGGTCTACATATATTCTGAAGATACAGTCTCGTTCAATCACAATTGATGACGTCCAATCAAGGATTGAAGAGCGATCCCTTGGATGGGAATCCAACGGCTAGTTCGGAGGCAGGGGAGTATAAAAGAAGAACCATGATGGACTAAAAAGAAGGAGTGCGAACAACAATCCAAAGTGCAAGCATAATCTGAGTTCTATCCGAAAATATTCTGTGTACCCAAAATCCTATTCATTGTGAAAATCTGAGAGAGAGAAAAACCAAGTGATTAAGTGTTTGTAATTCTCGTGATTCTTCATAGTGAAATCCAGCTGATCGGCTGTCATCGTGGGAGAGTGGACGTAGGCTTGATCTAAGCCGAACCACTATAATCGTCGTGTGCAATATTCTCTACTCTAAACTCTTACTTTTGTGTTTAGACTTTTTGCACACTGTTATACTGTTCCTGATTCTAATCGTACACTGAATTTTATTTATTCCGCAAGAAATTTCAATTATATTCAAAATCACCTATTCACCCCCCTCTAGGTGATATTGCTAGATCCATCAACATGCCCCTGGGAAGTTTGTCGGACCAATTGAATTTTGTATACGCTAGACGGCGATGACCTTCCCTGAGCTGGGAAGACAGGCTTTGGATTGCCCTCAGAGCTGCCCGGGCCATCGAGCACCTGCACACCTATGATATCCCCCATGGGAACATCAAGTCCTCCAACGTCCTCCTCATGCCGTCCTACGAGGCCGAGCTCTTAGATTATGGGCTTGCCCCACTCACAAGGTCTTCCCACCCAACAGTGGCGGATCTGTACAGTTTCGGGATATTACTTCTTGAGCTCTTGACTGGGAAGGAAAAAATACACTACAAGTGTCATAGCTTTCGTACGGTGTTTATTTAAGTGGCCTAACTTTCAAAACGTTCACTTGAGTGCCAGTTTTTTTAAAAAGTGTTCACTTGAGTGCCAAAGGTGACATGGTCACCGGAAAAGACGACGTGGCCTCCGAAAACGCTGATGTGGCACCGACGAAGCGATTTTCCTGAATATTTTATTGTACACGTGGAATATATGAATGCATATTTTATTTTCTGATTTGTTTTAATTACTGAAAATAAAAAAAAAATTAAAAAAGGGGGATTTCTCGATGGTGGCCAGCAAGGGTCGCCGTCGACCACCACCGGCAGGCCCAAGGGCCAGGGTCGGCTCGCCCTAGGCCGACGAGGCCACGACGGCCCTGGCCGACGGCCGTCGCGGCCTCGACAACAACCGAAGAGGGCGCGACAGATCGCACGAGGGCTTCAAGCCCTCGTTTGCTATAGCTGAGGTTGCGATGGCCGTCGGTTGGGGCCGTTGCGGCCTCGCCGGCCTAGGGTTGGCTCGCCCTGGGTTGGCGAGGCCACGACGGCCCTAACCAAAGGCCGTTGTGGCCTGACCTGGCACAATCGAAGGCTCGGTCGCGCCTAGGTTAGCGCGATTGAGGGCTTTGCGCCCTCCATCACTGTTGTCGAGGCCGTGACGGCCGTTGACCAGGGCCGTCACGGCCTCGCCAGCCCAAGGCGAGCCGACTGAAGAAACCTAGGGTTTCTCTATTTTTTTTAAAAAAAATTCATTAATTTTTTCATTTTTTTTTACCTTTTGTTTTTCTGATTTGAATAAAAAATACAAAAAAAACTACTAAAAATGACATGAAATTTCAACATGGCACTCAAAAATTCAATAAAAAATAGTGAAAATTTCTCATCATGTTTTTCGGCGAATATAACACTCAAGTGAACGCTTTTGGCCGGAATTGGCACTCGTCTGAACGTTTTTACTCCGATGTGGCACTCAAGTAAACGTTTTGAAAGTTATGGCATTTAACTGAACGCCGTATGAAAGTTATGACACTTATAGTGTACTTATTCCGATTGGAAATTGCATAATACCCAGGCCCGCCTAGGGAGGAAGGTGTAGATCTTCCTGCGTAGGTCCAGTCAGTTGCTCGTGAGGAGTGGACTGCTCAAGTTCTTGATGTGGTTGAGGAGGGGATGGTTGAGCTCTTGGAGGTGGCGATCTAACGTGTATCCCCGAATCCGAATGAGCGCCCTTGGATGTCTCACGTACGTAGGAAGATTGAGGAGCTATGTATCCCTGGCAGACAGCTAGATGGGGACTCACGGTCTGACAAGGCCAGCGATGGGTCCCCATCTTCTTTTTCTATTCCTAGTCCAGAGGAAGACAGGGACTCGCAGCTCGACCCATCCATTGAAGTGAACAGTGATATTATTGACGTGTATACTAGGTGAGTTGATTTGGAGTCTGGCAGAAAAGCTTCGCTGTCTTACTACATGACTCCATTTAGCAAGATAAGGTCAATTCTATCGGTTCTACATTCCCAAAAAAAATATGTGTCTCGCATCTTTGATGCAATTAAGATTGCCTCTATGCTGGCCAACATTCAGTTTCGAATATCATGTCAAGTTCATACATATGCTTGATTGCCTCTACATACTTTGAATGTTGGCCAACATGGATATCTGCTGTTCTATAAAATTTTCCTTTTAACCTAAGAGAAATTTTGCGATTACACAAAAATCCTGATACACTGCGCCATTTCATCCAACATGCTCTGATTCTATGGCTTACATCCTCATCAATCTCTCTCCTCTTTTGCAATATTGATACCAGATATCTAAAAGTATCTAGCATATGTACGGCTTCTTGATCTCCTCTTCCCGCCATGTCGAACTCACACTTCAAGTATTCAGTCTTACTTCACACCAAGGTTACAAGCCTTCACACATGTAGTAACACCTTCATAGTTCATACATATGCTTGATTGCCTCTACATACTTTGAAGATACTTTTTTCTTCTCAAGATTGCTGATTAAAAAAATATGCCGACAAAAGATTGATAGGCTGCAAAAGTTTTATTGATTGCGGAATTCTATTGGCCATTTATAGGCGGATACAGAAAGAATAACCGTCGCCAGCGGTTGTTACGTTTAGCCCTAATCTCTCCCCAAAATTTTCGGGATAAGCTCAACAATCGGGCTTCAATATCCCAAAATCGGATGATCTCCGACTCTGGGTGTTCCTCAATAATTTCTTAGTGCTGGGCACCGAATGTTTCGTTATTTGTCGATTTGTCTCGCATCAAAGACAATTATAAATTGTATCCCGAACCGCCAAGCGCTCTTTCGTCTACATCGCCATGCAACTTCCGGGAAACTCCATTGACGACCACCTAAATTGTAAACAAACGAACCCCAGGCCCCCGACGCATTAAAGAAGCGGAGAAGCCTCCACCCACCTGCCGCCGCTAACGTTTCTATGCACGCCACTGTGTAGTTTCTCCGCCATTTACACTAGGGGTGAGCATGGTTCCCGGGTAGAACCGGGAACCGGAGAACTGAACCGCCGGTTCCGATGTGCCCGGTTCCAGTTCCCGGTTCCTTATTTTGAGGAATCGGCGGTTCCGGTTCCGAGTAGGTTCCATAGTGGAACCTACTCGGAACCGGAACCAGAACCGCATGTTATTAAAAAAAAACCCTAATTTCCTATCAGTATTAGTATTTTCCCTTTCAGTTTCCTTTCCTCACCTCGACGCCGCAGCACTTCCAATCCCCCCATGGTTCCGGTTCTGGATTTTTTATTTGCTGGTTGATGTGAATTACACAGCAATTTTCGCAAGTTTTTTTTTTTTTTTTTGTACTTTGGAGTTTGGATGATTAAGCGTAGGTTCTCGAGTACCCTGGAATAGGAATCGGTGACAGGATAAGTTGCAGGTTTTAAAGTGTGGCGGGTAGGTTCCAGGTTCCAAAAAATGAGGAACTTGTACCAGCGGGTAGGTTCCAGATTCTAGGTGGAACCTACCCGGAACCTGGAACCGCTCACCCCTAATTTACAGGACGAAGAATTTTTTTTTCTTTTTTGCTCCTCATGTCGTCTTTCTTGATCTTCCCCCCTGCTTATATATCCATGCCCGTGCTGCTCCATCAAAATCGAATCCTTCCTAACAGCTTTGAATCGGTGGAGCCAAAACCCACTTCCCTCCCACCCCCACCACACCACCACCAACCCCCCCCCCCCCCCTTCTTTTTTTTTTCCCGTCTATCTCTTTGGGGCATTCCATCAAACATAGACCGAGGCCGACGGTTATGGGCATGCGGGCCTATAGCTGCAATATCATTCACGGACTGAACAATTAGAGTAAGCGATGGAATATGATTTCGGCTCAGGCCCGCTCCTGCGCGTAGCGGCGGTGCTGGTGTTGGTCAACTCGGTAATCTTTTGGCAAGCGCAACACAGTCCCTGCGGCTGCTGCATGTCCATCTTTCACTACTATGTGTTGGTCATGGGTAAGCTTATTCTGTTTGCCTTAGAATCATGGTTAAATTTTCATATCGACTTCAAGCTGGCCAGAGAATTTGGTGGAACTTTGTAAGTTAAAAATATTCTGGCTCATGAACATTGACTGAACTACCTTTACCTGAGCAAATTCTCAAATTTATGCTTTCAATATTCTATCCCACTGTCCAATTATATAATCAGAGATTAACTAGGTAAAATACAGCACAAACTTGGAGCGGACACATAACTTCTCCATCGTCTAGGACAAGAAATGATCTGTTTCCTACAGAGGCGGAGTAATATTCTGACTGGAGGTCTACTGAGCTGAACTGCTATCAGCAAATAGTGATTAGCATCACCTTGCATAAGCATTACTGTCGCGACCTAAAAAATTTTATTTTCTAAGCTAATGGATTATTAGATTAATCAAATGAATTAACTAACCCAATACGGACTCTCCCAAGCCCTACCAAATCGCAACTTAAATTAATTAGAATGATTTAGGATTTGGAGTCGCCACTAATCATTTTTGGTAGGTTGATTAGAAACCTAAGTAAAATAGCGGGAGAACCATTTTACTTCTACGAACCAGAGATTGTGGATTCGGGGACTTGATTACACTAGTTAATTAAAACTAATGCCCTTTCGGTACCTTAATTCCATAGGGGATGTCCTAAATTGACGACTTGGATTGAATCAATTTAAAGCTCAGATAAAGTAGAGTTCCTTTTTTTGGATTTTCTCTTTTTAGATGCAATGCTAATGCTAACTAACTATATGACATGTGACGTGCAATGATGTAAAAAGATGACATGGCGACTATGCATGGATGACGTGATAAATATGAATGACATGGAAAGTATGACATGGCAAATATGACGTGGCAAAGTGCATGACATGGCATGGCATGACGACGTGGAAAATATGACATGCGACTATGCAATATGTAATGCGAATGATATTTTTTTTTGTATTTTCGGATTTATTTTTGGCAATGCATGAAATGTGATTTAAAGATATGCTAGGGGATTTCGAAAATATGGAATATATGAGGTGATATACGAAAATATGAGATGCAAGATATGCAAAAGATGAGATATGCATGAGCTATGACAAGATATACGTGGATATGATTTTCTCCCCTTTCCTTTTGGAATTTTCGGCCGTGGTGAGAATTTCCTTAGAGGTTTTGCTATCTTGACTTGATCGCCTAAAGTTTTATGAGACAAGGCTTCTAGGAAATCTCATCTTCCTAAAAAATTAATTAGACAAGATTTCTAGGAAACCATATCTTACTAACGTTTTTTAGGAATTTTCAGAACATAACAAAGTCAAGTCAAAAAAGTAATCCATCCACATAGAAAAGGAAAGACAATCGAGACCATATCTCCTTTTATTATTTCTTTCTTAAAAATTCGGCATTACCAATTTGAGACCGGCTTTATGAAGATAGTAAATCGAACCTAAGCGGTGATAGGTCAGACTGACTAAATCCACAATTTATGACAAAAAATTAGGTTTTGACATTTAGATCAAAAAGTGGTATCTCGAACTTCCGAAAAAAGGTTTGCACTTCTCTCAATGTCGGCATCCAAAATCATGCAAAACAATCGCTAGAACATTCCAAGGTTCTGAAGGCATGCGAAAACGTGGTACCTTTGACAAAAACAGCATGCAAATCATGCAAGGGCAACGAGCAAACAGTAGCAAAACAGCATAAAAATCATCTAGAAAACATGCTCGAATTAACCCACATGTGTGTTCGACATTACCTTAATGCGTAGGATAAAAATCGGGGCCGGTTTGATGCGGAAGTTCTTGTATTGCCGAGCAAACCTTCACACCTCTAGGGCTTATGGTCGACAACCTGCAAAAATCGGAGAAATTTTCCAAGTGCTTCTCGATGTACAACAGCTCGTCGTTGGTGGTCCGCAAATATCAGAGACAAAACTAGCTGAAAATGCTAATCCTTATGATGTCTTTTGTGTTATCTGGCAGGGACAACAAATTGATGAGTCAAAATCAAGAGTTTCCACTAGCAGCCCAAAAAAAAATCACAACTTCACGTGATGAACTGCAGCTCCTCCACCGAAGACTTCATTGATTTCACTCTAGTGTCTTCAGCTAAGTGGACGTGGCCGATCACGAACTGCTACGGGACAGAAGATATAGCAGCGGCAAAGAGACAACATCGGGGACTGAGGTTTGGCCGATGGAGTCGAGAAACGATACAGCACTGCCGAACTCTCTTTCACGTATTTGTTTTTAATTCTCTCAAAATTCTCCACCCCCCTTTTCTGACGTGAAGAAGACCCCCTTTTATAAGCAAAATTCGAAGGGATCTTTTTAAAAGAAACAAAATCTTCTTTTTCTCTTTCTTTTGAACGTGGACACTTGGAAATCTTTTGTCCATATCTATGCATTTTCCTTCCCCGCACAAAAATCTTCTACGCAATTCCTTTTTGAAGCGGATCCCCTTGCTTCGTCGTTCATGTAATGCTAGGTTTAGGGCTTTTAGAAGAATATTTCATCTCATATCTTGAGATAAAAATATCCTCAATAAAATCTCAAGATTTGATAACAAAATGCTGAATTATTCTCCAAGTTTCATTTGCTAATTGGAATTATATCAATTTTTGCTATAATAGTGTGCTCAGCCAAATTTTACATGCATGGGCTTTTGTGCAATTTTGAGCTCAAGCCGGGCTTTAATTAATTAAATGAATGATTAATTAAAAGCTTTTAACATTTAAATGAGCATAAACGGGGTAAATTAAATCTTGAAATAGGTTCAACCCCAATGTGAAATTCAGCACACCATCTTAGGTAAAACTTTCAAGTTTACTTTGGTCCGATCATCTGTCCCAATTTGGCTCAACTGACTCATCTCTGACGCTAAATGAAAATGGTATGATCAAAGATAAATATGCAATGCATGAGAATTATTTTTTGCGAGAATTATTACCAGCTCTCATTTTATGTTTAAATGAATGATTTTGTTTTTAAAAAAATTCAAAATTTAGGTGTCAACAATTACCTACCTAATAAATTGTTTGGTGTGCTCTTGCAGTCGCTTTTGATTAACTTTGTCTACCAATTGTGATCAGTCCGGGCCACAATCCACAGCTTTTCTGTGACCACTGAGAGTCTACACAGGCATTATTTAACAAATCTATAGTGGAAAATATTCCGATGTCATGTTTAATACAGCTTGTCTATTGGAAAATGTTCTGATGCTAGGGCTTGATCGAATGGACGTGCCGTGAGATTGCCAGAGTCAGTATTCCCCGTATTTTAGGACAGAGGTATTCGTTCATTCTTATGTTATGCATTTTTAGTGTGATTTTATTTTTCCGGAAGGTAATTCGTCTTTGCTTATTCATGTTTGATTAGATTTCTTTCTCGGAAAGGAATCCTGCTGCTTCTCCAGTTTGTGTTGATTCGTCAGGTGATGAAGAACAAACAGAGAATCAATTACTTAAAGGAGCCAAGAAGATCGAATCCCAAGAACTGCAGTTTGAAGACCAAGCAGTTGACAGTGCTCTACTTTCTCGAGATGCTAGTACAAGTCATGAAGAAAATGAAGGCCCAGAATGGCCAATCCAGTCCGATACTGCTTTTCCGACCTCAACTCTGCTGTCGGCACTTTCCTCCCAGTTAGAAGCTTCAGTGCATTCAGCACTTGATGGATCTCATGCAGGTCCAGACTCTGCCTCCTCTTCACTATCTCAAGATGGATCTCCTGTAAGCTTCGGTGCAACGCATACCAAAAAGAATATTGAACCCCTGCAATCCCCCAAACAGCAGCTGGTCTCTTCTTTGGAACTATCTCAAGATGTTCACTCTGGTAACACATTCTCATTAGAAGCTTATTTCTTTTTGCCCTAGAAACATATTAAAAGTTTTCACATTGATTTCAAGCTGGGCAGAGGATTTAGTAGAAATTTCTGAGTTAAAAATATTCTGGCTCGTGAACATTGACTGCACTATCTTTACTTGAGCAAATTCTCAAATTTATGCATTCAAACTTCTATCCTACTATCCAATTGTATCATCAAAGGTTTAAACGTCATTTAGAGGTATAACACAGCACAAACTTGGAGCGGACATATAACTTCTCTCTGAGTTTACTAGCACAATTTGGAGCGGACAAATCACTTCTCTCTGAGTTTACTGTTCTGATTAAGTGTTACTGTCACGACCCGATCCCCGGGAACGTAATATCCCTACCAAAACGCCTGTGGTCATAATGATAACGTCCCAGGCACGCTATCGACCCACGTTGACATATCGCACATGCGAAAACGATTAAACTCCCGTACATACAAAACATCAGGGATAGTCAAATATAAATACCCGCAACAGTAGGATATCAACATACATGATCACCAATATAGAATACAGCAGATGATCACTAACCCTACGGAGCTACAGTCGACTCACTAGGATCCACCATAGAACAAAAAGGGATCTGGCAGGGTTAGGTCCTCATCTACTCCAAAAAGAACCAAAAATCTCCAAAACAGTCCATGTGACGAGTAGTTCAAAGTTAGAAGCCAAGGGACGCTCGCCAAGGGGCTCAGCATCACTTCGGACCTGAAAAGTGTTCCCACTACGGGGTGAGATAAAATCCCAGTGAAGTCAACGCCTAAGCCTCGGGTAGGGCGATGACTCGTCCAGACATCCTACCAGGCAATGCATTCAAATATTTTTCAACCAAATGCAACTTACACAAATAAAGCCACACGTAATGCAGGATGCGTACGTATACATGTGCTAACTCAAATTGATCAAACAACCAATCAATTCCTTGCTATGCACACAGCCATCAATCAGATACTAGACATCACACCAAGTCCGTTTTTAGGTCGATGATCCGCGACATTTAGCAAACCCCATGCTTTTTGGCATGCCGGGCATAATAATAAGATTCATACTACCCCAATGCTTTTAGCATTGCCGGGCTTGACGGTTAGACTTCCAGAGGGTTCAGGTCCATCACAAGCTGCGACCTGCTTCCGACAATCCAAGCCTACGCCGCACTCGTCAGTGCCGTACAAGAGAAAGTCGGGCTTCCAACAAGCCATCACGTGTATCCCCATGCTCTTGGCATGCCGGGCGCGATATGAACTTGTCAGGCGTCGCATCATCTCTCATCGTGTGACCACTCATATCATCCAACAATCAATCAAGCTTATCTTTAATTATAATGGATGATCACGCATATATGCTTGAAGAACTGGCCCTTGGCCATTTGATGCTAAATAATGCCAATGAGTCACACGGAAACATGTGAATGCACAACACAATTCACCATCCAAATCAGACAATCGCGAAGCCACAATTTCCATATCGATTATGTAACTCCCATCAATCAATTGATCATTATTAATAAGCCATCAATTGAAGTCAAGAATAAATCGAGCATTTATAATTCAAACGATTATAAATTAACCAACCTCATCAATTAGGGCCATTTAACCTAAATTCAATTTCTAACCTAAACCGACCCTAATCGGACTACATAACCACCTAATAATTCTAGGCAACTAATCCAAACGCAGTTAACGACCTAATCAAGAATTAGAGGTCAACTCACAGTCAATTCCTTGAAATAAAACCTTCGATCCGAACTTCGAACGCAACCGTAGCGCGAACCGTAATTATCGTCCAACGGGCCTAAACTCCAAAAGATTCGATCCACGGGCCCAAGACAAGGCCCAAATTTCGTGGTCCAATACCTCAGCTTTCAGCCCAACTCAGAATGGGCTTCGGCCCAACACAGCAGCCCTAAAATCCAAGCCCACAGAACCTGCCCAGCCCAACAACAGAATCAGGACAGCATCAACGCAAGGCAAGAACAGTGGCTAAAAGGCATTGTTTCATGCGGCTTTGGGTGGTGGTCGGGCCTGGGGTCGAAGGTGGAGGTTCACGGAGGTCGGGGGTGGACGCCGGTGACCCGTGGTGGCCGGAGAAGTCGCCGGCAACACCAAAACAGCAGAAACACAGCAGCTGCAGCAGAGAAACCAGCAAAGGAAAAACTCGGGTTTTGAGGTCGTTCGAACTTCTAACGGTAACAACACCTCTTGCAGCTGATAGGGAACGTCCCTAGGGGTGTCGGGGTGTGTGTAGTGGTCAAACGTCAGCAAAGAAACGAACTAAACCAGCTAACTAACTTCAAAACAGAAACTGAACCAAAACCCGCAGATTCGAAGCTATGACCGGTTTCTGCTCACCTGAGTTTTTCCGGGGGCGGGTGGCGGCCTACGACGGTGGAAGGGAGTCCAAGGGAGTGTGAGGGAGCTGTGTGAAGTGGTGGTGGCGGTCGGAACTCCCTCGGCAAAGAGCAGAAATCGCTGCAGCCCCCTGCTCGAACAGAGCAGTAATACTGCTCAAGCAGTTTCCAGCCGGTTTTTCCGGCGACCTGGGCGGCGGCGACGGTGCTGGGGGGTTTCGACGGACTGAGGACGAGGTGGTAGTCGGTCGGTGAAGGGCTGGTGGCGACTCGTTCGTCCAAGCACAGTGACAAAGAGGAAGAGAGCCGATCGGTGCAGAGAAAAAAAAACCAAAGGAAGAAAAACATGTGTGTAGGGGAAAGTGTCGTGCCAAACAGATGGAGGAGAGAGAGAGTTGCAACTGTCCCCCAATGACTCTTCTAGAGGATGAGGTGGCCCATTTTCAATAATGCTCTTGTCTCTTTGCCCATAAAAATATCCAAGGGCTTTTTGGTAATTTCCATTCTTGGTCGGGGCAATTCCGTAATTTCGCAAGCGAGGGAAAATCGGACATTTGGTTATCCAATCGGGATAATGAATCCTTCGAGGTCGGCTTGGCTACGGCGAGGCTTCGACTCGAAAATTCAAATCCTAAGGCGAATCGACAAACCGATCAAAATCCAACTCGATTCGGACGACGATTACGGAAATGAGCCCATTTCAAATTTCTAAATTCTCGAAATATGACTTATGCAACCAAAATTAAAATTCTTATTCATACTGTCGTCTGGATTACACTGTTTACAGGAGTCGGGATTTCGGGCGTTACAACTCTCCCCACCTTAGGAAATTTCGTCTCCGAAATTACACTACTGCTGAAAATCCTCAAAAAGATCAGGATACTTCTGCCTCATAATCTCCTCGTTTTCCCACGTAGCACCTTTCGTACCGTGATGTTGCCAAACCACCTTTACTAGAGGAATAGTCTTATTCCGCAGAATATGCTCCTTTCGATCCACGATCCTAATTGGGCGCTCCACATATGTTGCTCACTCGTCCAATTCGATTTCCTCATAGCTCAAAATATGTGCGGGATCAGGCTCATATTTTCTTAACATAGAAACATGGAACACATTATGTACTTGAGACAGGTTTGGCGGTAAAGCAAGGCGATATGCTAAATTTCCAATCTTCTCCAAAATCTCAAACGGTCCCACATATCTTGGACTTAATTTTCCCTTCTTACCAAATCGAGACGTACCTCTCATTGGCGATACTTTCAAAAACACATGATCGCCAACTTGAAATTCCAAAGGTCTTCTCCTTTTGTCCGCATAACTCTTTTGGCGACTTTGAGCTGCTTTTAGTCGATCCCTAATAATTTTAACTGTTTCCATTGACTGCTGAACTAACTCCGGACCAGTGACTTTCCTCTCACCAACTTCGTCCCAACACAATGGCGTCCTACAGGGTCTCCCATACAGGGCCTCAAATGGTGCCATCTGAATACTCTGCTGGTAACTGTTATTATAAGCAAACTCGACCAGATGTAACTGCTCCTCCCAGTTACCTTTAAAATCCATGACGCAAGCTCGTAACATATCCTCAAGAATCTGTATTGTCCTTTCAGATTGACCATCCGTCTGAGGGTGATAAGCCGTACTAAATTGTAACTTCGTTCCCAGAGCAGTTTGCAAGCTTTTCCAGAATGTCGCAGTGAATTTAGGATCACAATCTGAAGTGATCGTCACTGGAACTCCATGCAGCCTCACGACGTGCCTCACATAAAGATCTGCATATCTATCTAAGGCAAAATCCTTTCTTACCGGAATAAAGTGAGCTGACTTCGTCAGTCTATCCACTATAATCCAAATTGAGTCGTGTCCTCTTTGACTTCTCGGTAACCCCATTACGAAATCCATCGTGATATGTTCCCATTTCCATTCAGGAATTTCTAAAGGCTGTAATAGTCCTCCAGGCTTACAATACTGTGCTTTAACCTGCTGACAGGTTAAACATTTGGCCACATATCTAGCTATATCACCTTTCATGCCACTCCACCAATAATGCTGCTTCAAATTCTGATACATCTTCGTACTTCCAGGGTGGATGCTATAATTACTGCGATGTGCTTCTGACAAAATATCTTCCTTTAATTTCTCATCATCAGGCACAACTAAACGTCCACGAAACTTTAGAATTCCATCGTCAGTTACTTGAAAGTCTGCACTCCTTTTGGCTGAATCGTCTTGAAGAATCTTTTGGACGATGGGGTCGGTTGACTGCAAAGTCTTAATTCTTGCTTGCACTTCTGGTTCGATCCTTAAGGTAGCGATTAAGCTTGCTAAATGGCTGACTTCGAACTTAAAATCAGAGTCTCTCATCTCTTCTAGCAACCGCCACTGACTGGCACGTAATTGAGCAATCACTGATTTTCTACTCAGGGCATCTGCAACTCTGTTCGCCTTACCTAGGTGATAGAGAATCTCACAATCATAATCTTTAAGAAGTTCCATACATCGGCGTTGCCTCATATTCAGTTCCTTTTGTGAAAATAAATACTTCAGACTTTGGTGATCCGTATACACTTGAAATTTCTCCCCAATCAAGTAATGTCTCCAAATCTTCAAGGCGAAAACAACTGCGGCCAATTCTAAATCATGCGTCGGGTAATTTACTTCATGAGGTCTCAACTGACGAGAGGCATAAGCGACTACCCTTCCATGCTGCATCAATACACAGCCCAATCCCCTGAGTGAAGCGTCACTATATATTTCAAATCCTCCAGGACCCGATGGAATCGTTAAAACATGAGCCGTAGTTAGCTTATGCTTAAGCTCTTGAAAACTACGTTCACATTTCTCCGTCCATTCGAATCTTACATCTTTCTTTAATAGCCGAGTTAAAGGTGAGGCTATGGCAGAAAACCTTTCCACAAATCTTCTATAATAGCCTGCCAATCCTAGGAAGCTCCTGATCTCAGTCACTGTCGTCGGTCTTTGCCAATTTATAACTGCTTCAATCTTGGCAGGATCAACGGCAATGCCATCCCCAGAAACCACATGACCGAGAAATGCCACACGAGCTAACCAAAATTCACACTTACTAAATTTGGCATACAACTGATGTACTCTAAGGGTTTCTAACACCATCCTTAAGTGTTGGTCATGCTCCTCAAAACTTCTTGAGTATACCAGGATGTCATCTATGAATACAATCACAAACCGATCCAAAAACTCCTTAAATACCCTATTCATCAGATCCATAAAAGCAGCAGGAGCATTCGTCAATCCAAACGGCATTACGGTAAATTCATAATGTCCATATCGCGTTCTAAATGCCGTCTTCGGAATATCCTCCTTCCTTATTCTTAATTGATGGTAACCCGTTCTTAGATCAATTTTAGAAAATACCGCAGCTCCCTGCAACTGATCGAATAAATCGTCGATCCTTGGTAGAGGGTACTTATTCTTGATCGTTACCTGATTTAATTGTCTATAGTCAATACACAAGCGTAACGACCCATCTTTCTTCTTTACGAACAATACAGGCGCTCCCCAAGGCGACGCACTAGGACGGATAAATCCTTTATCCAATAACTCCTGCATCTGAACCTTAAGCTCCTTAAGTTCAGATAATGACATCCTATATGGCGCCTTAGAGATTGGTTCCGTTCCAGGAATCAATTCAATCACAAACTCAATTTCTCTTTCCGGTGGTAAACCAGGCAATTCCTTGGGAAAAACATCGGGGAACTCATGCACGACTGATATGTCCTCCAACTTAGGCTCTGCAACGGAAGTATCAACCACGGACGCTAGATAACCATAACAGCCGTCTTCTAATAGTCTAGTCGCCTCAAGCAACGAAATCATTATCGTCGAGGTTCCTCCTCGACTTCCCACAAACTCAAAACTAACGTCATCCACTGGGTTAAACCGAATCACCTTACTGTGACAATCCATTACGGCCCTTTGTTTCTTTAACCAATCCATTCCCACTATTAAATCAAAATCATACATCTCTATGACAATCAAGTCAATCCTATCTTCATGGCCACTTACTACGAGCTTACAGTCAGGACAACCTACCGCAACTATCACATTATTTTGTAAGGGCGTAGAAATCCTATATTCCGTATCCAACCGTTTCGGTTCCAATTCCACTAACTTAACGAATTGCTCAGCCACAAAAGAATGTGTTGCACCAGGATCAAACAAAGCATAGGCGGCTTGATCATGTAAAAGAACCGTACCTGTGACGGTCGGTGAATCCTTCGCCGTATCTCGAGTAACTGCAAATACCCTTCCTTGAGCTGGAGGTCGGCCGTGAGTACTCTGTGGCGCGTTCCCTCCAGATTGCCTTTCCTGTGGCCTATTCTGTCCTTGAGGGCAGTCCCTCGCTAGGTGACCAAACTGACCGCACCTGAAGCAAGCTCCAGTCCTCCTTGGACACATACCAGGTCCGTGCCTCTGGCGACACATGCGACATTCTTCACCCTGACGATAAGTCGGCTTGCTAATGGCGCCTGATCGGTTTGGTGGAAAATAAGCTCTGCCACTAGGCATCGGCCTCTTGCCTTGTCTGACATCTCTTCGGGTATGAGCAAACCTTGAACTAGCGGCGACAGCCCTCTCATTCAGATTTCTTTCTATCAATTGAGCTCTCTCATACAGTTCATCATAATCCTTCAGGTTAAACGGTATGAGGATGTCCTTGATTTCGGGTTTCAATCCATCCCGAAACCTCTTCGCCCTATCTTGAGGATTCTCAACCATTCTAGGGGCATACCGAGACAGTTCAGCGAAACGAGCCTCATACTGATCCACAGTCATCTGATTTTGCCGCAGGCTCATAAATTCATTCAGTTTCCGCTCTCGAGCCACATCTGAGAAATACTTATTATTAAAAGCTTCCACGAACTTACCCCACTTCCAGGCTGTACCTTCCGGAAAGACTCGATGTTTAGTTGCATCCCACCAAGAACCAGCGTTACCCTGCAACTGGTAGATAGCCAAAGTAACTTTGTCTTCTTCTGAACACTTTAGCAAATTAAAGGCTTTCTCCATTTCCTTGACCCACTGAGTGGCAGCTTCAGGATCCCCATCACCTGTGAACTTAGGCGGCACCAACTTCATAAATGATTCTGCCAACTTATGCATCGGCCTATCTTCAATGTTCCCAGTTGAAGGACCAGCTTGCGATGTCTCTGCAGCATTCTGATTTCTTGTTCGTTGGCCAATCAGTTCTCCCAGTGCGGCAAGGATTTCATCTGTCATCCTTGGGTCTCTTTCAGAAGGCCTATGAGGTGGTGATTCACTTTCCATGGTTTCTTCAATCCTGGGTTCCTACCCTTCAGACTCAACTCGAGGCGGCCTTCCAGCTCCCGATGCTTCACCGATCTCATTAATCCTTAGTCGTCTCGCAGGCCTAGTTCGAGGTGCTCTTCTACCGTGTTCACTCATTATGCATGTATAATATAGAGTCCTGCTCACCCCAGAGCAAAGCACGATAAGAAGACAACTCAAACAGTTAAACTAACAACCCGCAAACACAAGCAGATATCGTATAATCCTACTAACTATCCCATCTTCCCATCGCTCCTTATCACTCCAAACCTATGACCGGGTAATCAGGCCAACCTTGCTCTGATACCACTTCGGGCGGGGATGTCACGCCCCGATCCCCGGGAACGTAATATCCCTACCAAAACGCATGTGGTCATAATGATAACGTCCCAGGCACGCTATCGACCCACGTTGACATATCGCACATGCGAAAACGATTAAACTCCCGTACATAAAAAACATCAGGGATAGTCAAATATAAATACCCGCAACAGTAGGATATCAACATACATGATCACCAATATAGAATACAGCAGATGATCACTAACCCTACGGAGCTACAGTCGACTCACTAGGATCCACCATAGAACAAAAAGGGATCTGGCAGGGTTAGGTCCTCATCTACTCCAAAAAGAACCAAAAATCTCCAAAACAGTCCATGTGACGAGTAGTTCAAAGTTAGAAGCCAAGGGACGCTCGCCAAGGGGCTCAGCATCACTTCGGACCTGAAAAGTGTTCCCACTACGGGGTGAGATAAAATCCCAGTGAAGTCAACGCCTAAGCCTCGGGTAGGGCGATGACTCGTCCAGACATCCTACCAGGCAATGCATTCAAATATTTTTCAACCAAATGCAACTTACACAAATAAAGCCACACGTAATGCAGGATGCGTACGTATACATGTGCTAACTCAAATTGATCAAACAACCAATCAATTCCTTGCTATGCACACAGCCATCAATCAGATACTAGACATCACACCAAGTCCGTTTTTAGGTCGATGATCCGCGACATTTAGCAAACCCCATGCTTTTTGGCATGCCGGGCATAATAATAAGATTCATACTACCCCAATGCTTTTAGCATTGCCGGGCTTGACGGTTAGACTTCCAGAGGGTTCAGGTCCATCACAAGCTGCGACCTGCTTCCGACAATCCAAGCCTACGCCGCACTCGTCAGTGCCGTACAAGAGAAAGTCGGGCTTCCAACAAGCCATCACGTGTATCCCCATGCTCTTGGCATGCCGGGCGCGATATGAACTTGTCAGGCGTCGCATCATCTCTCATCGTGTGACCACTCATATCATCCAACAATCAATCAAGCTTATCTTTAATTATAATGGATGATCACGCATATATGCTTGAAGAACTGGCCCTTGGCCATTTGATGCTAAATAATGCCAATGAGTCACACGGAAACATGTGAATGCACAACACAATTCACCATCCAAATCAGACAATCGCGAAGCCACAATTTCCATATCGATTATGTAACTCCCATCAATCAATTGATCATTATTAATAAGCCATTGTCGCGACCCGTCCGAAAGCGGACGCGGCTAATGGATTACCGATCGCGGGCCTTCCCTCGCATAAGGGTGCGGATCGCGGGCTTTAGATCGGCGCGGGCCCTCCCAGGCCCATACCAAATCGCGACGGGAGTATTTTTCAAAGGGATTCGACGATAACAGTCGGTCGCTTTCGACCTTAGTGTGGTCGTGGTGGCATGTGCAACTTGTGCATGCATTTGGAGTCGCCACCGGTCTTTCTTGGAGGGTAGACCGGAAACCTTACTGACCGATTGGGAGAGGTCGATCAGTTCTGCGGAACCAGAGATCTTGAGTTCGGGGACTTGGTTACGTCGGTGTCATTACCAACGCCCTTTCGGTACCTAACGCGAGTGATTTTCCTAACTAAGAGTTCATGCAGGCGCAATTAGGTGAGGTAGGCTTAATTCAGGATTTCATGCAGATTGGAAGACTGTTCCGATCAATCACAATCAATTTAAATGAAAGCGCAATCAGGTACGTAAATGAATCACTTCAATGCACATCAATTCAGATCAATGGCTTCCTAGTATAACCATAAAGGCTTAAGGAAGGTGTGACTTCGGACCAGGGGTAAAATGGGAAGATTTGGAGGCGATTAGCCCGAAGGGCAAAATCGTCAATTTTTGAAAGGTTTGGATACCGAATTACCCAAAATATTCCATGGCCAGCTGATTGTGGCCATTTCCTATTTTTTGGGGATTTTCTTGGATTTTTTTTAGAATGGTTTTGGAAAACGGTTTGCCGGAAGGGCAAAACCGTCATTTCTGGAAAGATCGGGGGTCAAATGACCCGAAACAGGTCGTGGCCAGTTGAATGTGGCCATTTCCTATTTTCTGGAATTTTTTGAATTTTTCTGAATTTTTCGATTTTTTTTTGAACTTTTTTATGATTTTCTATTTTTTTTTTTTATTGATTTTTGAATTTTTTATTATTATGCAGACCGGGCCAACAGACCCGGCCCAAACCGTAAAAGCCCAACTCGAGCCCTAAGGGCCCGAATTAGTCAGAGCCCAGAAAACAAATTTGGAACTAGGCTCACATTTGCCTTTTTTTAATGAATTGAAGAAAGGCCCACTTTTTATTCTAAAACCCAATTCAGACTTAGACTAGCCTGGCCCAACTTTCTTCCTATTATCCCCTTTACTGGCCCAATCCGGAAATTCAATTTGTGGCCCAAACCCTATTAATTTCTTCACCTTTTCTACTGGGCTCAAAGCCCTTCTATCATAAATCGCAATAGACGTCCCCAACATGCACTCAATATGCCCGTCTTCATTATCCACGTTTTTTTATTTATTTTTTATTTATTTTATTAATATTTTCGGAAAATATTTTCTATGACAACATATAACACTTAACCGACTAAACAAGCTGACCACTAGATTGGAATAAACACTTGCAAATCAAATATATAATGACAATATTTTAGAAAAGTAACTCTAATATATAGATCGGGTACGCAAAATATACCTGATTGGACACCGATCTTCAATCATCAATCCGTGACACGCGACCGTCCCAATGCGCCTTGGCACAAAAGAAATAGGCCGAACTTCTTCCCCTCTTTTTTTTATATATGGGGCTGGATTTGCGATTCTTATGGCCCCAACTCCTTAACACCCATCACTTATTCTTCCTCTATGGACCAGCCCACTAACAAAATAGAGAGAACCAGCCCAACCATTCTTCACTCTCCTTACGCCAGCCCACCCAAAGAGAAAAGAAATAAGCTGCCACCCCATCACTATTCATCATCTCCCTCATGCAAGTATCACGCAGGGCCGCGGTTTCGAAGAGTTCCGTTTCCGCCGACTCTGGGCGGCTGAGACGAGTTGGTACATCATGCAGCGTTTGACGGAGGGATGGAGGCCGAGGAGCCTGATGAGCTGGTAACCGGCGCAGGGCATGTCAACGCCGGAGATGGTGATGGCAGTGGAGCCATGGATGGCGTCGACGAGCCCGTTGTGGCAGTTGGACAGCGAGCAGTAGTTGACCCAAACGTGGCTCCCGCCGAAGATGGACACGCCGTCGCCGTCCGATATCGTACGCCACTCGTAGTGCCCCGGCGAGTCCCGCACGTTGGCGTTCCCTCCCTGCTTGCAGTCATGGATGTTGAACTCGTGGAGGATAATGTTGGTCACGAACTGGACGGTGATGCACGGGTCGCCGGCAATGTGGACGCTGGCGCCGCGGCCGTCGAGGGTCTTGAAGGAGTTCAGCTCCTCTTTCAACTGGATGGTCATGTCGCGCTGGAAGATGATCCAGAGCGGCTCGTCCTGGATGACCGCATGGCGGAGCGTCCCGGGCTAAGGGGTGACGGGGTCGTCGTCGCCCGAGTCGGTGACCACGTAGATCTTGCCGTCACGGCCCCCGGTGGCGTTCTTGCCGAACCCGATCGCACAGTCGGTGAGGCGCTGGCGGTTACTCCCAGTCGGGGTCGCACCTCCAGCAGTCGTCGATCGGCTTCTCGGTCTCGCAGGAGAGGTAGCCGAGACTGGATAACGGCGCCGAGGAACCACACGATCGTCGGGTAGCTGAGGGCGTTAGACTGTGTTGAGAAGCCGGCGCAGAAGAAAATGGAATAATCGCAACCAGATGGAACGAGCAGCTAGAGAGATAGCCCGACGTGAAAGCCATCAGCCTGACTCCATGCTTTCGTTTCCCCGGTCTGCACTGGTAAAAAAAAGGCACTGTCCCAAGCCAAAATTTTACGCAGGTTATACCTTCCCGTTCCTTCCAGTTCACAAGATTCAACCAGTTGATGGCTTCCTGGTTGGTCCACAGCTGCAAAGGACTCTAGAATGATATTAATTCCCTTGAAAAGCGCAGCCCGCTCAAAGCTCCAAGCTTAGATGAGCCACCTTTGGCGAGTCCAGAAGGGGAGGCGTTGGGGAAAGAGAAGGTGATTCGGGGTTTTGACAACGGTGGCAATCGAACGTAAATGGGGAGGGAGAGGATAAGGATCTGAGCAAAGGGAAAGAGAGACCAGACTGGAGAAGGCGAGTGACGGGATGGAGCCGAGGTGTTTGGTCCGTGATGTCCGGTTGCGGAATGTGTGTGTATATTCCTCTTTTTTCCGAAGCTTTCCGATGACTCCCTCAGAAAAAATAGGGGGACCCAGTGAAAAACGTGATATCCTGTTGTGTAATGTCCTCTTCCATTCCTCCTCCCTCTCACTATTTTATTCCAGAATCATCCACCATCTTCTGCCTCTTGGATTCGCTGTGGAGAGCATCTCTTTTTCATGCGCTCCACTTCCTTTTATTTTTTTTAAAATCCCCTGTCCGGCTCTCAACCCGCATCTCCCATTGTTCCTTCCTTCCACCGAGAAAGTGCTTCACTTTTCCTTTTAAAGCCAATCTCGCCACTCCTCTGGTCGGACGAATGGCGCCACTCCTCGGCTTTATGCTTCTTTGGTGAAGTGGTAGACGAGATGAGATACCGTCTTCCGTAATGCACCCTCCACTCGGTCGCCACATCGTATCAGCGGCCGCTTTTAATTTTGAACTCGACAACCTAGAGACTGAAATGACCAAATTTCTCAAGTGACATTTTTTTGTGCCAAATTCGACTTTATGCGTAAAAAACACACAAAATTTTATTTGAATTTTCTCTTTTATGAGGTCAAAATAAAAACGAAAAATAAAAATAAAAAAAATAAAAAATAAAAAATCGTGATAATAGATGGTGAAAAATCAGGTGTCAACAGCCATCAATTGAAGTCAAGAATAAATCGAGCATTTATAATTCAAACGATTATAAATTAACCAACCTCATCAATTAGGGCCATTTAACCTAAATTCAATTTCTAACCTAAACCGACCCTAATCGGACTACATAACCACCTAATAATTCTAGGCAACTAATCCAAACGCAGTTAACGACCTAATCAAGAATTAGAGGTCAACTCACAGTCAATTCCTTGAAATAAAACCTTCGATCCGAACTTCGAACGCAACCGTAGTGCGAACCGTAATTATCGTCCAACGGGCCTAAACTCCAAAAGATTCGATCCACGGGCCCAAGACAAGGCCCAAATTTCGTGGTCCAATACCTCAGCTTTCAGCCCAACTCAGAATGGGCTTCGGCCCAACACAGCAGCCCTAAAATCCAAGCCCACAGAACCTGCCCAGCCCAACAACAGAATCAGGACAGCATCAACGCAAGGCAAGAACAGTGGCTAAAAGGCATTGTTTCATGCGGCTTTGGGTGGTGGTCGGGCCTGGGGTCGAAGGTGGAGGTTCACGGAGGTCGGGGGTGGACGCCGGTGACCCGTGGTGGCCGGAGAAGTCGCCGGCAACACCAAAACAGCAGAAACACAGCAGCTGCAGCAGAGAAACCAGCAAAGGAAAAACTCGGGTTTTGAGGTCGTTCGAACTTCTAACGGTAACGACACCTCTTGCAGCTGATAGGGAACGTCCCTAGGGGTGTCGGGGTGTGTGTAGTGGTCAAACGTCAGCAAAGAAACGAACTAAACCAGCTAACTAACTTCAAAACAGAAACTGAACCAAAACCGGCAGATTCGAAGCTATGACCGGTTTCTGCTCACCTGAGTTTTTCCGGCGGCGGGTGGCGGCCTACGACGGTGGAAGGGAGTCCAAGGGAGTGTGAGGGAGCTATGTGAAGTGGTGGTGGCGGTCGGAACTCCCTCGGCAAAGAGCAGAAATCGCTGCAGCCCCCTGCTCGAACAGAGCAGTAATACTGCTCAAGCAGTTTCCAGCCGGTTTTTTCCGGCGACCTGGGCGGCGGCGACGGTGCTGGGGGGTTTCGACGGACTGAGGACGAGGTGGTAGTCGGTCGGTGAAGGGCTGGTGGCGACTCGTTCGTCCAAGCACAGTGACAAAGAGGAAGAGAGCCGATCGGTGCAGAGAAAAAAAAACCAAAGGAAGAAAAACGTGTGTGTAGGGGAAAGTGTCGTGCCAAACAGATGGAGGAGAGAGAGAGTTGCAGCTGTCCCCCAATGACTCTTCTAGAGGATGAGGTGGCCCATTTTCAATAATGCTCTTGTCTCTTTGCCCATAAAAATATCCAAGGGCTCTTTGGTAATTTCCATTCTTGGTCGGGGCAATTCCGTAATTTCGCAAGCGAGGGAAAATCGGACATTTGGTTATCCAATCGGGATAATGAATCCTTCGAGGTCGGCTTGGCTACGGCGAGGCTTCGACTCGAAAATTCAAATCCTAAGGCGAATCGACAAACCGATCAAAATCCAACTCGATTCGGACGACGATTACGGAAATGAGCCCATTTCAAATTTCTAAATTCTCGAAATATGACTTATGCAACCAAAATTAAAATTCTTATTCATACTGTCGTCTGGATTACACTGTTTACAGGAGTCGGGATTTCGGGCGTTACAGTTACCATGCGATACTTCCACAATAATTAGAATCCTCCTCCTTTTTTTGGCTTTTAATGGGTGAAGACTCTTTGGAACAGATACATAGCCTCCTTATGCAACATTTCATAAAATTGTACAGGGAGTCCTTATGATCCAAAAATTTTCTCCAGCAAATTCAACTTAGAGTCTAGCTTATTTGCCAATCTATAGTGGGCAGCTTTGGAATTTTGGTGGCAAACACACTGGGGATTTAGGAAATGAATTGAGCAATTAAGGGCCATGACCTATGACTGCAGAGCTTCTTGACTACTTGATTGGAGCATATTCATGACATCGGTTCATGTTAGAAAGTCCAACCCAGCTATTAGGTTGAGGAAGACCATATAAATATAAAGAGCATACAATACTCATTCACAAACGATGTGGGACAACAACAACAACTTCAACACTCCATCTCACGTGCAAACAATCTGCACGTGGAAATTAACTAATGGGGGATGGGCCCACATACGCGGAAAGAAATAACACTGGCTCTGATACCATGTTAAAAAAGTTCAACCCAAAAGCTTAAGTTAATAGGTGGAGGGAGACCATATGAATATAAAGAGCATACAACACTCATTCACAAGCAATGTGGGACAACAACAACAACAACTTCAATACCCCCTCTCACGTGCAAGCAATCTGCACGTGGAAATTAACTAATGGGAGGTGGGCCCACATACGCAAAAGGAAATAACACTAGTTCTGATACCATTTGTTGGAAGCGTGTAGCGGAAGTCTGATACTTTTCGCCTGGGGAGATCACCGAGGGAGAGCCCAAGTCCGAGCCCGTCAATATATCCAGCTGAGCCCACTTTCACTCAAAATCTTAAACCAATAAGTTATGTGCCAACTTGGATATATCAACTGCTCCAAATCACATTAATTCTCCAACGTGAGACTCTTCTAACATAACTCACACGTGCATCCTAACAATGGCATTGGTTCACGTTCTTTTTTCAAAGTTTCTTACTGACTATTATTAAGTAAAGTTAACGAACCTGCGAGATATTTTTTATAGCAAGGGAAGTGCTTCAATGGGACTTGATAACATTCTCTTATGGACTTTTTGGCATAATGTCTGTTGAAAAGCAGGTGAGAACGTTCAATTTCGCAAGTGCAAAGGAGAAATATCAGCTGTAACAGTAATCAACTTGGAGATGACTTCTGATAGGGACGGTGCATCCTCGTCAGCTGCTAGTAGTGGTAGTATGGAAGCTACTAAGAAACTTGTCCATAATTCAGCACAAACCCCTGAAATGACAATGCTGCAAGAAGAAAAACCTTGCCAGCTTGATGGCATAACATCATCGAGCTCCATGTCATCTAGATATGACTATGATGTTTTTTTGAGTTTTAGAGGACCTGATACTCGCTCGGGCATTACGGACTTCTTGTATATGTGCTTAACAGCTGCTGGAATCCACACATACAGAGATGATAAAGAGCTGCCAATTGGAGAAGAGATCAGTCCTGAGTTACTCAAAGCGATCAATCATTCAAAAATTTCAATTCCCATCTTTTCCAAGGGCTATGCCTTTAGTAAATGGTGTCTTAATGAGTTGGTCCAAATGGTGGAGTGCAGGAAATCAAGGAGACAGAAGATCATGCCCATTTTTTACGATGTTACTCCCTCTGAGGTTCGTCATCAAACCGGGTCTTATGGAGATGCCTTTCTTTCTCACGAGAAGCAATTTGACGATAAGGTTATCAGCAAGTGGAAGGCTTCTCTCAAGGAGGTTGGCGACCTAAAAGGGTGGGACATTGATTCAATGACCACAAGGTACCTTGTTTTGTGGTTTCTACTTTTCGGATTCATCTTAGCTTCTATGTAATGTTCAAAGTACCTCTTTTTCATACTTGTAACTCCTCCTTTTTGTTTCACAATATAAGGCGTGAAGGAGAACTTGTGAAACTTATTGTCCAGAAGGTTATAGCTGAGTTGAAAAGGGCTCATCTGCTGGTGACGGACTGCTTGGTTGGCGTTGAACATCATGTGAAGGAAATCAACAAAATGGTATGTGGTGATTCGGAGGACACTCAAATTGTTGGAATCCATGGTATGGGGGGTGTAGGAAAGACTACTCTCGCCAAAATCATATACAACCAGCTATCACATTGCTTTGAAGATTGTTGCTTTCTTTCTAATGTCAGAGAAACTTCACAGCTCAAGGGCATTGGGTGTTTGCAAAATCAGCTAATCTCTGACATTCTAAAAAAAAAGTGGTCAAAGATCAGCAATGCTGAGGAAGGAATGAAGATAATAAAAGAAAGGTTATGTGGTAAAAAGGTTCTGGTGTTACTTGATGATGTTGATCAAATGAATCATTGGGATGCACTGATAGGAAAATCTGCATGGTTCGGTTTAGGAAGTAGGGTTATCATAACTAGTAGAAACTGATGGGATAAATCGACTGTGGGGCTCTCAACAAGCACTCTCAAAGGAATTTTGTTCACACAAGGAAGAGGAGACGGAAGGTGGCTTTTCAATATACTGTATTCACAATCGATTCACCCATACTGAAATGGTTACAAGACTAACCTATTTATAGGCTTAAAACATGACTCTTGAGTCTCTCTAGGAAAGTGAAAAGACTAAAACAACAATTACATCAGAATACTAAAAGATGATAGACTCAACTAATTATGTCTATTAAAACAATAATTACATCGGAATACTAATTATGCCATGGGAGTCATAATTACATCGGAATACTAATTATGCCATGGGAGTCGAACGGTCACTGATAACACTTAATGAATTTGACTTAATTCCCAACAAAACTCCCCCTTAAGCCAAATTCTCTTCCGTCGATCATTCCAAGTAAACTTCTAAATTTCCGAAACACTTCGATCTTGAGAGGTTTCGTAAAAATATCTGCGACTTGATCACCGGTCTTCACGTGCACAACTTCAATTTGTTTGTCGCTGACTTGTTCTCGAATAAAATGATATCGAGCATCGATATGCTTGCTCCTCTCATGAAAAACTGGATTCTTCGCCAAAGCAATGGCAGAAACATTATCAACAAAAATCTCCGTTGCATCCTTTTGCTCCATATGGATTTCTTTGAGTAACTTTCTCAACCATATCGCATGACAAACACACGATGATGCAGCAACATACTCCGCTTCACATGTCGACAGAGTAACACTGGATTGCTTCTTTGATGACCATGTAAAAGCAGTTTCACCCAGATAAAATACAAAGCTCGTAGTGCTTTTTCGATCATCGACATCTCCCCCATAGTCACTATCTGAATAACCTCTGAGTTGAAATAGTTCAGATTGATAATAATACAAGCCAAGAGAGATAGTACCTTTGATGTACCGAAGTATCCTCTTTGCTGCCTTAAGATGAGATGTTTTCGGATTCTCCATATATCGACTCACAATTCCGACACTGTACATGATATCTGGTCTGGTACAGGTCAAATACCTTAAGCTTCCAATCAAGCTTCTAAAATATGTTGAATCAACATCGACACCTTCATCGAACTTCGACAGTTTTGCACCACAATCCATCAGAGTATTAACCGAAATGCAATTCTTCATGTTGAATTTCTCAAGGATATTTTCAGCATATCTTTTTTGGGAAATAAAAATCCCATCTTCATTTTTCTTCACTTCGATACCCAGAAAATAACTCATCAAACCATTATCTGTCATTTCAAATTCTTTCACCATCGATGCTTTAAAAATGTCGATCAATCCAGAATTATTTCCTGTGAAGACAAGATCATCAACGTATAAACATGCCAATAAAACATCACCTTTCTCATGCTTCAAGTAGAGAGCATGTTCGTACGGACATTGTACGAAGCCATTTGCCTTGAAATAAGCATCGATTCTGGAGTTCCAAGCTCTCGGAGCTTGCTTAAGCCCATACAAAGCTTTCTTCAATCTCAGCACTTTGTCTTCATGACCTTTCACAACAAACCCAGTGGGTTGTTCGACATAAATTTCTTCTTCAAGAACGCCATTCAGGAATGCCGATTTGACATCCATTTGATAGATTGGCCACCGATTTTGAGCTGCAATGGAAATCATTAGTCTGATGGTTTCCATTCGGATGACAGGTGCAAATACCTCGTCATAGTCGATCCCAGCTTTCTGTTTGTAGCCCTTTGCGACAAGTCTGGCCTTATAACGAGTGATTTCTCCTTTCTCGTTCTTCTTGGCCTTGTATACCCATTTGACACCGATCGCCTTTTTGTCCTTCGGAAGATCAGCGAGTTGCCACGTTTTATTCTTTTCGATGGCTTCTATCTCTTCATCCATGGCTTTCCTCCATTTTTCTTCTTTGGCAGCTTCATCGAAAATAAGTGGTTCACAATCTGCAAGAAGACATATAAGGTGAAGCTCATCGGTAGCTTCATAAATTTCAGAAAGTCTTCTTGATCTCGGTGCTAGCGATTCTTCGACAGTATTTGAAGTTGAAGCTGACGATGATGGAGAGAACATCGGAGAAGGTGAATGAGCTTCAATCTCCATTTCGACAGAATCATCACGAACGGTTTCGACAAATTTATCATGACTGGTTTTGACAAGTTGTCGATTTTCCTCCCACAAACTTTCTTCATCAAATTTCACATCTCTGCTTACATATACTTTCAAAGTGTCAGGATCAAACAATTTGTAAGCTTTTGATGAGGAATCATACCCGATGAAAATGAGCTTTTTACTCTTGTCTTCCAACTTCGATCTTTTCTGGTCGGGTACGTGAGCATACGCAACACTCCAAAAAATTCTTAAATGAGAAACCGTAGGTTTTCTCCCGCTCCATGCTTCTTCTGGGGTAACACCATCGAGTCCTTGCGTGGGACATTGATTCTGCAGATAAACTGCACATCTGACAGCTTCGCCCCAAAGCTCCTTTGACAAATTTTTGCTTTTCAACATACTGCGAACCATGTCGAGAATGGTTCTGTTCCTTCGCTTAGCCACACCATTTTGTTGTGGGGAATACGGCGCCGTTAAGAAACGTCGAATGCCATGGTAATCACAGAATTGATTAAATTCTCCAGAAGTAAATTCTCCTCCACGATCAGTTCTTAAAGACTTGATAAAATAACCACTCTCCTTTTCAACCATTTTCTTGAAGTGCTTAAACGTATCAAACACTTCTGATTTTTCTTTCAAGAAAAACACCCAAGTCTTTCGAGTAAAATCATCAATAAACGTAACAAAGTAGCGATGATTACCGTACGACTGAGGAGTGATCGGACCACATACATCAGAATGAATCAACTCCAGTGGCTTCTTCGCTCGATAAGTCGACTCCTTCGGAAAACTTGCTCGAGAATGCTTGCCAATTACACATCCTTCACATAATTGATCGGGGTGATCAATATGCGGTAAGCCATACACCATCTTCTTGCAAGAAAGCATATTGAGTCCGCCAAAATTGAGATGACCGAACCTCAAATGCCATAGCCACGAAGGATTGTCTACACATGCTTGAAGGCATGTAGACATATCATCTTTGATGTTCAGAGTGAACATCCTATTCTTCGACATCTTCACATTCGCAATCAACTTATTATTGCAATCTCTCAACATAAGACATAGATTTTTCATCTGGACAGTAAATCCTTTCTCAAGAAGCTGTCCTAAACTCAAAATATTGCTCGACATCTTCGGCACATAATACACGTTAGTAATAAACTGACGTGTTCCGTTCTTCAGACGAATTAAAATCGTTCCTTTCCCTTCGACAAGAATTTGAGAATTATCACCGAACGAGACTTTTCCTTTTACTGTCTCATCCATTTCAACGAACATCTCCTTTCGGCCGCACATGTGGTTACTTGCTCCAGTGTCCAAGTACCACGTATCATTCTTTTCTTTAAATGCCAGCATAAGAACTTGATCACCATCATTCACCAGGTTCGCCTTTTCATCTGCCACCGCACTTTCTTTCTGCCAACACTCATAAGCATAATGGCCACATTTATTACAACGATAACATCGAACCTTTGATTTATCATACCGGCTATTTGTGTTTCTTCCTCTTCCACGAGTACTTCTTTGATTATGAAAGCACTCATTGCTTCGGGCGAAATCTCCTCCGCTTCGTCCACGACCTCTTCCTTGGAAACGGCCTCTACCGCGTCCTCGGTCACGATCTTGATTGACCCATCGAGTTTGCACAGGGTCACTTCTTTGGCCTTTGTCATCTCGGATATTCAATCGAGATTGGAGTACTTCCTCCATCGGTTCAGGCTTGTTTCTTTTCAGTCTTTCTTCATGGGCTTGCAACGAACCCATGAGTTCATCGACCGTCATAGAATCGACATCTTTCGATTCCTCGATAGCGACAACGATGTGGTCGAAATTCTTATCCAACGACCGCAGGATTTTTTCGACAACACGAACATCGGGAACATCTTCGCCATTCCTTTTCATCTGATTCACAATAGCTAAAACTCTTGTGAAATAATCAGAAATCGACTCAGATTCTTTCATACGGATTACCTCGAACTCGCCTCTCAAAGTTTGAAGGTGGATCTTCTTTACTTTCTCAACACCTTGGTGCGTGGTTTGAAGAATCTCCCATGCCTCCTTGGATGTAGTAGCATTCGAGACTTTCTCGAACATAGAATCATCTAAGGCTTGAAAGATGATTGACAACCCGAGTTGATCTTTCGAACGAGTCTTCTCCAACGCATTCCTCTGAGCCTGAGTCAACGCGACATCTTCATCTGGCTCATCATAGCCATTGTTGACAAGATCCCACACACTATGGGCGCCGAGTATGGCTTTCATTCTAGAAGCCCACTTGCCATAGTTTTCTTTAGTGAGGATTGGATACTGAAAAGGAAGGTTGCTTGTTGACGCCATAATCACGAAACCGTGAAGCTTTGATACCAATTTGATGGGATAAATCGACTATGGGGCTCTCAACAAGCACTCTCAAAGGAATTTTGTTCACACAAGGAAGAGGAGACGGAAGGTGGCTTTTCAATATACTGTATTCACAATCGATTCACCCATACTGAAATGGTTACAAGACTCACCTATTTATAGGCTTAAAACATGACTCTTGAGTCTCTCTAGGAAAGTGAAAAGACTAAAACAACAATTACATCAGAATACTAAAAGATGATAGACTCAACTAATTATGTCTACTAAAACAATAATTACATCGGAATACTAATTATGCCATGGGAGTCATAATTACATCGGAATACTAATTATGCCATGTGAGTCGAACGGTCACTGATAACACTTAATGAATTTGACTTAATTCCCAACAGAAACAAGGATATTGTCGATGTTCCTGAGGTTTGTTATTCATATGAGCTTATGAGCATGAACTTCAACCAATCTCTTCAACTTTTTTGCAAACATGCTTTTGGAAGAGATTACCCTTCAGACGATTATGTTGCTTTCTCCACAGAAGTGGTCAAAAGTACCGAAGGCCTTCCTCTTGCTCTCGAGGCTATAGGTAAACTACTTCCACGCAGAAGCAAAGATGTTTGGGATGTGATATTGAGGAAGTTGAAACAAGTTCCTCTCAATGAAGTAAAAAGAAAGTTGAGAATAAGTTACGACGCCTTGGATGATAGGCAAAAGCATATCTTTCTTGATGTTGCTTGCCTTTTCACTGGATTTGATCCAAGGATGGTGCTCCACTCATGGAAAGATTCCAATCTTTTCCCAGAGGAAGTGTTGACACCTGATTTTTGACCATCTATTATTGTGATTTTTATTCTTTAAAATTAATTAAAAATATCAAAAAAGTAAAAAAATTACAAAATCAACTTTGGTGAGCTTGACCAAGCTCGGTGAACCATTTTGGACAAAAAATAATAATATAATAATTTTTTTCATATTTTTCGCACTTTTTTTAATATTCTCAAAAAATAAATAAAAATGGCATGGTTGGCCGACCAAAAGAAGATTTTATAAGGTGGACGGAGCAAGGGTGGGGGAATGGCGCCTCAAGAACCTAAAATGGGATAATAAAAAAAGAGAGACGAGATGGTGCAAGTGGATCCAAGGCTTAAAGAAAAGCATGGTCTTTCTTTGGGAGTTGGGGGACGTCTACTAAAAAAGAAAAAAGGGTGTCATCCACCGAAGAGGGGGGACCAAAGGTGGTCGGCCAGCGATCGAGAAGGAATGGACACTTTCGTCGTTGGTGGTGTCGAGCGTCATGGAAGCATCGCCAGCAGAACAAAAAAGAAAAAAAAAGAGAAACGAGAGAGGGAGAGAGAGGAGTACCAGGCAAGCGTTAAGTGGAATCTTCACTCAGTTCCTCTCTCATTCGCGATCCAGGTACCGTGTTCTTGTGTATTGAATGTAAGGGGAAGTTGTTTTCTCTTTTATTTGGATGCCTTACCGTGCCCACGGACGCCTCATGCCTTGCCTATTTTGCCATGCTACCTCGTTTCTTTTTCCCATGTTTCGTTTGCGCCGCGTCTTTCACCTTCCTCCCCCTCGTTGGTTTTTTTTTTTTTCTGCATGTACGTTTGTCGGAGTTTGGGTTTAGCGATAGTTCAGTTCCTCTCGCGGTGTCGATAGCTAGGTTAGTCGTTGTGTTGTTCGTGGAAGGTTGGTCGTCGCGGCTTGGTCATGCGAGTTGTCGGATGTTCCTTGGAGCGAGGAGGGCAGTATCGACGAAGCGCTCCTCGCTGCCTACTACTCTGGTTTTTGTCTTTAAGGTTGAGGTGAAGCACGTATGTAGGCTAGACTGGTCGGCCCTGTCCCGTAGAGCGACCCAGCGAGCTCAGACTTGATGGATCCGAGAGTTGGCCGGGGACGACGCCAACAGAGGGACGTGTAGGAAGACCACACGAGTTTCCAACGATAGCGGCCCAGTATCGAGTGTGGTACCGGCTGAGTTGACGAAGCGAGCTCCAGCAGGCGTGCGGCGAAGAAGCTCCACAGGAAGTTAACGCAGGTGAGCAAAGGTGGCCCGGTTAAGGTGGTTGCTCGAGGCGGGGAACCATGACGCCGAGCCAATCCAGCCGAACTCTCGTTGACTGCCCTTGACGCTAGGAAGGCGTCGGTAAGCGGCCCGGAGCCTCATGGTGACATCGGTTCGAGTCTGGTAGAGGAGCGGTGGCGATTCGTCAAGCTGGCAAGGTCGGACCAGAGGAGGGAGCTCGCGGACCCGACGTCGATCTGCTAGTCGTGACGAGCAGACGGCTTTCGGAGGTCAGGCCGGACTGGCGGTGGGTGGCGCGACGAACAAAGCCGGCGTCGGTGCCCGCACCTTAGCTAAGTAGCGTCCGATTTGGTTGAGCATCGACTCGGCGGAGTGCGCTGAACGGATCCCTGTTGGTCGCCGGCGTGGCGAGCAGGGGCTTTTCGGCGTGGCGAACAGGTGCGGTCAGGTGTTGCAGAGGTAGAGAAGGTGCTGCAGGTTGAAGACGATGAACAGTCCATGCAGGAAGCCCTTCCCACGTTTGTTTCGGCCATTTGGGTTTCTCAATTGGGTTGATGAAAGGGAGAGGAAGAGCTGATAGGCCTGGGCTATTTTACAGAAGGTGGGCGAGTTAGGCTCGGGCCGGCATGTTTTAGGGGTGGGTCAGGAATGACCACTGTGGCCTTGTTCGTGTGGGTTTGGGGGGGGGGGGGCTGATTTGTCGCGCCGTTCGGGCCTTTATTGGGTTTTCTTACCTGGGCCGGTTCAAGGCCCAACGGGCCTGATTCGGACCTGGGTCCAGGAATCCGACCCGTGCCCGGCCCCTTCTTAATAATAATTAATAATTATCATTAAATTATTATAAATATAAAAAAATCATAAAATAATAAAAAAAATCATAAAAAATTTTAAAAAAAAATTCTAAAAAAATCCAGGAAAATCCCAAAAAATAGGAAATGGCCACAATCAACTGGCCAAGACTCATTCCGGGTGTTTTGAACCCCAACCCTTCTTAATATGACGATTTCGTCCTTTGGGCGAATTGTCTTTCAAAAATTGAAGAAAAATCAAGAAATTCCAAAAAAATTCTCAAAAATGTGAAATGGCCATAATCAACTGGCCATGGAATATTTTGGGTAATTCGGCATCCAAACCTTCCAAAATTGACGATTTTGCCCTTCGGGCTAAATCGCCTCCAAATCTTCCCATTTTACCCCGGTTCGGAATCACACTTTACCTAAGCCCTTATGGCTATACTAGGAAGCCATTGACTTGAATTGAGGTGTATTGATGTGATTTGTTTATATATTTGATTACGCTTTCATTTAAATTGATTGTGGCTGATAGGAACAGTCTTACAATCTGCATGAATCCCTGAATCAAGCCTACCTCACCTAAAATTGCGCCTGCATGAACTCTTAGCTAGGAAAATCACTCGCGTTAGGTACCGAAAGGGCGTTGGTAACGACACCAGCGTAACCAAGTCCCCGAACCCAAAATCTCTGGTTCCGCAGAACTGATCGATCTCTCCCAATCGGTCAGTAAGGTTTCCGGTCTACCCTCTAAGAAAGACCGGTGGCGACTCCAAATGCATGCACAAGTTGCATATTCCACCACGATCACACTGAAGGTCGAAAGCGATCGACTCCTACCGTCGAATCCTTTGATGAAAACTCCCGCCGCGATTTGGTATGGGCCTGGGAGGGCCCGCGCCGATCCAAGACCCGCGATCGGTAATCCATTAGCCGCGTCCGCTTCCGGACGGGTCGCGACAGCTGGCGACTCCACTGGGGACCCTTGCTCTAGAACATATAATTCTAGACCTCATGTGGACTTAGGCCGTAATTAAAACGCTGAGTGATTTTTCTAACCATGCAGGCGCTTTCAAAGGTGAGGTAAGTCCGCTTATGATAGGTGTTATATGTTTTTGCAGATTGGAGTAATAAGGGGGGGTAGTCTGTGATTAACTTTGTTTTATGCAGGTTGGGCGTAGGAATGTATGTTGTGTGGATGATTTGAAGTGCTAATTGATAAACTGTTGTGCATGACTTGCATTGTGATGATCACGACACATGGACACACACAACCGCGCCTAAAACCCCAGGTGCCGCCTTTAGGAACATAATAGAAGGAATTGAAAATGGAATCTCCGTGAGGAAAAACACGGGGTAATCCACTTTTCAATTCCGCTCGCTTCGAACTATGGATCGAGTCCCAATGCAACGATAGTTGTGAAATGGAATCGGCTCTTTCTAGAACTCGAGGTGGGAACCTTAACCTTAGGTGCCAAACCCTCTGATTTTTAGAAGTTTACCATCACTCGTCTCATGCGCATGTCTTTGGGCGGTTGGTACACCTAAAACCGCACATAAGTCGACGAGTTTGGTTGGTAAGACTCTCTATCCCTCAAATCTATTACAGTTCATATAAATATAGGCATTTCATTCATTGCATTCTGGTGATTAGATTAAATGCCATTTCAAGGATAGATATGTGTGTTCTTCCCAAACGTCCTTGATAGAAGACGAAGAGGATGATATCCCATGACAAACACCGAGTGTGCGATAAGGAGCATACTATGGACATTATTGAGGTATCATCCAATGAAGATGACGAGTTGGGGCAAGTGATCCGGAAGTCACAGATCGAGCTTGGGGCATCCTTGAACGTTAGGATCACATTCCTTTGTTTTATTTTTCATTACTAATCCTCTTGTATTGGGTTTATTTTTATCGAAGTTTTCTCTATCTCACCCCTTAGAGTGATTGTATTAGGGATCTATTGGTGTATACATTCAGATGGAGCTTGGTTGTATTTCTTTTAACGGGTCATGGGAATGTGATAGTGGCATTTTCTCTAATCATCCGAATACTCCCAAGTCAAGTTTATAATTCCTTTAGAGGAAATTAAAATTGGAAGTCTTGCACGACCTTTTGGTCGTATAGGGTAATCCAACCCCAATTTCGCTAGAAGGAATTATACACTTGAATCGGTTCATGCATGTGTTACGCCACTGGTAATCCACGATAATTGATCAAGAGTACCGGCATTGTTTCGAATTTAATGACGAGATAGATGTCCAAATTGCCCTCGTTCTTAAAACGGCTTTGATTTGGATGCCGTATCTTCAATTAAGTTTAAAACGCGTCGTTGGTCAAAAGCGATTATCATGAATTACATTCCTTTCAATAGTATGCTTTCCTTCGAGGAATATTGATAAAAAACTTTTGCGCAAGATTAAAACCCTTGTAAAAGTTTTTGTCCTTATTAATCACGAGCAAGCATAAAATTGAAAGGGGTTTATGCTTTCTTTTTCAAAATTATTTCTTCTGATTCAGTCGTTTCATTTGCAGGTGAAAAATAGGTAATAGAGAGAAATCTTCTCCTGGATGAATCTGAGGCTATTCTTTCATCTGATCATGAGCAAGTTAGAAAATCAGGACATATTTGCTCAACTTATTGATGTTTTGGTTCAGCTCATCCAAGTTGAAGATGTTCGGATGCTCGAAGAAATGGACCATATAAAAAGCTAAAACACACACACATGAGCTTTCATTCACTTTCGCTCAATCGAAAGACTTTCAAAGCAGATTAATACAGATTAGCGAGGCGGAAAAGTAAAGCCGAACTGAGCCCTAATCAGCAGCACGAAGGAGCTCAATTGGCCCTCCATATGGTTGATTCCTTGCCTACACTCACCGCTCCGTATATCATGATCCGCGAGCTGGAGAAGAAGGCGCTTGCACTCATTCTTAAGGTCAGCAACCTTGGCCCTGTGATCTTCAGCAGCAAGTTCCAAGTCCCGGACCAATTCCCTCCCACGGGATACATCCGCCGTAACAGTATCGAGTCGCTCTTCCAGCCAATCGCTCTGAAACTTCAACATGATGTTACGACGATCGTGCTCATAAGTGATCAGGCACAAGGCCAAACGCTCCACCAAATGTCCACGTTCACGAAGCATCGTTGAGACCCGCTCGTTGGCAGTTTCCATAACCTTGTTGTGGCTGTCAGCCACGAAGTTAGTCAACGTCAGGCAGTCACAGCGGTCTTCGTAGCGGGCTCGCAAGACACGAGCCACGAGAACTTCACGGTGAGCAACGCGGTAAGCCTCTAGAAAGTTTGCAAAGAGGGCTGGGAATGTTTTATACTCCTTCTCCAACTCAGTACCCTCGATGGAAGTAGTGTCTGTGGCCGCAAATAGAACGCGGATCTCAGCCTCGATCTCCGGATGATCGGCTATGTAAGCATAGCCCCGACCCAAGAGATTATAGAGTTTTTCCCATCGGGCCGGGACTGCGATTGAAAAGACGCAAGCATGGGAAGAGTCAGAGGAAGAAGCAGAAGACGAAGCCATTTCTTGTTGGAAGGATGGAGAGGAAGACGAGTGCGATGGAATGAATGAAAGTGAAAGCTGGGCAAATGAGAGCACTAACCTTCTCCTCGTTTCATAGTAGCTCAAAAATGGAGAAAAGTTATAGCAATAATGCTTGTGGAGCCGGGGTAGTTAATGTAAAGCAGGGGCTGCTCCTCCCGTGAAGCATCAGACATGTCTCGATCCGCGATTTCAGGCCTGACGAGTTTGAAAAGTCGTAAAAGAGTTGTCTATTTCACCATTATTGAGATGGAGCGGGAGTCGAGCGCAGATATCGAAGGAGCCGCGATAGGGTTGATAGCTTTGTCATGATGAAAAGCTGAGCGGGTGGTGGACGTAATTTAGTCTTTTGAGAGATAGTGGGGGACATGTTCGGCTATCGAGGAAAGAAAAGCGATCCGTGATCTCTCCACCATGAAAAGGAAGGAAGACGACAAGATGAGAAACTCAAAATCTCTAGAAGAGCGCTCGCCTGGTGATCGTCTTCCATGCTAGAAGAGCGACTCCTGAGTACGCAAAGTCACTCAAAAGAAAGTTTAGAGAGAGTAAACATACGAAGAGGATTACAAGACCTTGAGTGAATAAAAAAAAGAGACGAACAAACCTCTTCTTGATCCAGTATGTTTAACAGTCATAGTCATTTGTTGGAGATGACTGACCCAAATGTCCTAGGTAATGTGCAGTTGGGAGACCTCGAAGTCTTTGGGATCGAGCCAGATATCGAAATCATGCTACCCAACCCTGCTGGCAACGAGGTTCAGGATCAGGGCAGCGACGATGACAGTGGTGGCGACGACGACAATAGCAGCAACAACGACGGCAGCGGCGATGTCCCATCTCGTGGAAGAAGACGTCGCCGGCTCTATACTGAGAAGGAAATCCAGATACTCGAAGCCGCCTTCAATAAGTGCCGTTACCCGGATACGAGACGAAGAAGAAAATTAGCCCGGAAATTAGAGATGGAACCCTTAAGGGTCAAGCACTGGTTTCAAAACAGACGGGCCAGATCAGTGGTTCGGGGAAAGTGTCAAGAGCTCGAAACTCTAAAAGAAGAATACGCCAAGCTTCGAGCAGAAAACATGTGGTGTAAGGAAGTCCTCATCAATGCCGCTTGCCTTAACTGCGGTGGTTCTATCGACACTCGCGAAATGTTCCGTGATAAGTTTTCTATGAGAATCGCAGGTGGTCGTCCGCCACCCCACTCCCTCAAACCATCTTTGGAAAGAGGGGAGGCGCGTTACTACAATTTCCCTGACAATGGGCTTACTATCACCACAGACCAGTTCGAAGTCAACCAGCTTCCCCTGCAACAACCTCTGGCACAACCAGACCCCGCCGAGAGTGAATCGAGGAATGATCGCCGAGTCACAGATGCTATCCTGAGTCGCCAAAAGAAGTTCATATGGTCTCCAGAGCTTCACAGAAAATTCCTTGATGCGGTTCACCAAATAGGGAATGACTCATTATGTCCAACACGCGTACATGAGATCATGAATGAACCGGGGCTCGCTAGAAGGTTAGTCGCAAACCACCTTAATGGTTACCGCAGGAAGCTACGACGGCGTCATGCCGCACGGCGCCTAGAAGAGCCCGACTCGAACTTGAACATTAGGTACGGCTACGAATGCAACAGCCATGCCTCAAGAAGAGCCCTGCCGAGTCTCGATACCAACCAAGCTGGTAGCTCTACCACCAACTGTCGGAGAATTGGTCAATATAGCCCTATCAGTCATCTTAATGTTCCTCAAGAATACGTGCCGCCGGTGCAACAAATATACACTTCCCCGCTCGAGCAGCGGCCGTCCACCGGCGCTCTTCCTGCTGCTGATCCACCCACGACGTCTAATGTTCAGGAGTTCGCCCAACTAGGGCATATGATCTCAGATGATCTAGTGGGGGAACACTTCGAACAATTTTGCTTCCCTGATCTCTGAGTGAGACACGCTTTTGATAGGAAAGAGGTCGACCCTCCTCTTTTCTTCTCAAACAAAGATGGTGGTCACAGTTCGAAGAATCCATCAGGAGGAGGCTAGCAAACCTTCACGGCCATGATCTGGAGTCGATGACCGCGCACCTGAACCCAGACATGATGGGGTGGTGATCGAACATACCCAGAGAAAAAGGGGGGCTTGTACACAAGTAGAACTTATTTCTTATTTGCGCATTGTAAAGTTTCAATCGGAGCAGTTCCTTTCTTCTTTAAGGCCTAGGGTTGATTTCACACAATGATGCTTGCTAACATCATCATGTTTAGCTACAACAATCTTTTGTCACGATGGGTTCGAGGTAAATCGACCAAGCGCACGAAGGCAAACGTGACAGCATAGGTTACAAACATAACGTGAGCGGGCTCGAAAGCGGAAAGATCGTCAGTTGCCTCAAACACTATGATTGCGAAACCAAGGGCAATATTGAACCTTGCGAAGGATAAGCGGAAATGTGCATACACTCTCATTTATAGCACTTAACAGGAGACTTTACAAACAGACTACTGAGGAGGAACCGTAAATCCAAAGTGAGTTCTAATGAGCATCACAAATGAGCTCAATTGATTCTCCATGCTATCCATGCCTTGCTTACAACCCACACTCTGGGAATCGAGGTCTACAAGCTTGAAGAAAAGGAGGCGACATTTCTCCTTAAGGTCGTTCACCTTGGTCTCATAGTACTCGAACTCAAGCTCTAAGTCCTGAGCCAGCACCCTCCCGCGAGCTATATCCATGCTCAGGTCTTCAAGCCTTTCCTCCAACTAGGCACACTGGAACCTCAGCACGAGGTTGTGCTGATCTTGCTCAAAGGCGGTGTCAAAAAGAGCCAGACGCTCCACCAAGTTGTCCCTCTCACGGACCAACATCGAAACCTGGGCGTGGGCGTATTCAACAGCCCTTTTATGGTTATCGGCCGTCAGCATGGCCAACATCAGGGACTCAGTTCGGTCCTGATAGCGGGCTCGCACGATACCAGCCAGAGTGACCTCCCGGCTAGCAACTTCATAAGCCTGCAGGAAATTGTTGAAGAGAGTTGGGAAGATCACAAACTCCCTTTGAAGTTTCGTACCTTCAATACACACAGTATCCAGGGCCGGAATCAGAGTACGAACTTCAACCTCAGCTTCAGGATGACTGTTTATGTAGCCATAACCTCTACCCAAGAGGTGATAAAACCTCTCCCATTGGGTTGAAACTTCGGCTGAGGCAGCGGGTACAGGAGAGGAAGCCATCTGCGATTCAACGACAGAGAAAAGAAGGAATGATGGAGGAGTGTTTGAGAGGTTAGATCGAAATGTTAATCTCCTCGATGTCAACCTCTCGCCCTTTAACGCTCGAACGAGAAAGGGAAAGCTTCAATAATTTTTCTATACGCAGCAGGGCTAATCAAGCCTCATTAATACATCCCTGGTGAGTCACAGATCCACCTCTGTCCCGTGATTTCGGGCTTAGAAAAAGTAACAACACCTAAAGGCCGGCGGACCTATTACTTTGGAGACCGAGCTAGGGGGACAGGCGTAATGCTCGATAAAGCAAAAGTCGACACGGGAGATCTGCACGCTCCACTCAGGCAAGAGAGAGTAAGAAAGGACGGGGGGAATCACGAAGTCTCGAAAGGAACGCCCGTCAGACGCTCGTTACTCGATTTCAAAGCGACGCTTCTTGGAACACGCCTAATCCCTGATAATTACAGAGAGGGCGGACATCTGAGAAAGGGTGGAGAAGATCAAGCGAACGAAGATCAGGAAAAGACATTTCGACCCAAAATGTTCAAGGGGTACCATCATCTGTTGGAAACGCCTGACCTGAATGTTTCCGAACTTGAACGGCTAGAGGAATTTGAAGACCTCGGAAATGAATTCGTCACGAAGGATATGGAAATCGACTCGACCATCCAGGAGACTCAAGCCCTCAGCGACCAAGACGCCAGCGACGATGATCCGCGCCAGAAAAGAAAGTGTCGCCAGCTCTACACTCCGGATGAGGTCCAGATACTTGAAGCTATCTTCAAGGGATGCCCTTTCCCGGACACAGAACAGAGGAAGAAGTTGGGTCAAAAACTAGGGACGAGCCCTTTGAGGATCTTGAATTGGTTTCAAAATAAACGAACCAAGCTGAGTAAGCAGTACAAACGACGGGAGACCGCATTTCTAAAGGAACAGAACGAGAAGCTTCGAACAAAGAACGTGAGGTATGAAGAAGTTCTTAGCACTATTGTCTGCCCTAACTGCGGTGGCCCTACCACTCTCAGTAGATTGTTTCCCGTTAAGCCTTCTGCTAGGATCGAAAATACTGGTGATGTGCATGAACAAATCAATCCTACAAAGATAGTGCCAGTGCCTTCTGGAGGAGGGAATATGTGCCACTATGATGAGAGTCACCACGAGTCTTCTCCACAACGACTTATGGCAGGATCAGATCCTGCTCGAGAAGGGTTAAAGATCAGCCGTCAAGCTGTCGACGCTATTCTGAACCAAGAGAAGAAGATTTTCGCGTGGCCCCTTGAGCTTCACCGCCGGTTCTTAGACGTGGTTCGGCGAATAGGGCTCGACTATGCACGCCCGAAGAAAGTAATGGAGGCCCTGAATGCACTAGAACTTACCAAGGCTATGGTCTCAAATCACCTCGGTTGTTACAGAAGAGCGCTAAGACAGCGTCATGCTAACCTCGGTTACAAATTCAACACTTATTGGGAAATTGATCAGAATATTCATCTGAGTCATCCCAATTTTCTTCAAGAGTGTGTGCCACAGATGCAGCAGGTGCAGCACCCATCCGTCGCTGTTTTTCCGCTTACTAATGAGCTTTCTACGCTTAGTGCTCAAGGACTTGCCGAACTAGGGCATGTGGTTTCAAAGGATCTAACAAAGGAATGCGTTGAGCATTTTTGTTTCCCTAATTCCCAAGTAGAGGATGCTTATGGGGACCAATCAGTCAACTCCCCTCTCATGTTCTCGAGAAGGGATGGAGGTTCCAGTTCGAAGAACCAGTCGGGCGATACTACCCAACCCATACATCAATATTTTGAAGGATCAGATTACTTCTGCGATGATCAGTCAGTGATACTTCGATCCAAAATGTTCCAAGGATACCGTCATTTGTTGGAAACGCCCGACTTAGAAGTCTCCGAGCTTAAACTGCTGGAAGAATTTGAAGATCACGGGACCGAATCCGGCACAATGGTCATGGAGATTGACACTTCCAACGATGAAACTCAAGGTTGTGGTAACAAAAACAATGCCCATAGCAGTGATCAGCGTCAGAAAGGAAAACATCCCCTTCACCGTACTTCAAGTCAAGACCGGGAGCTTGATTTTTTCTTCGAGGAATGCCCCCATCCAGATGAGAAGCAGAGGGCTGAGCTAGGTCGAGAGTTAGGGTGGGAGCCTAGGAAGGTCAATAATTGGTTTCGTAACAAACGAGCCCGGCTGGGGAATCTACATAGACAGCAAGAGCTAGCGATTCTGAAGGAAGAAAATGAAAAGCTTCGAACAGAAAGCGCTAGGTATGAGGAAGCGCTGAACAGTGCCACTTGCCTTGATTGCAATAACCATATTCTCATCAGTGAAATATTCTCCGAAGAGCCACTTCTAGAGATTGGTAGTGCTCATATGTTACAATGCCTTTCGCAATGTCTTCCGGTGCAGTCAGATACCGTCGAAGGCTTACAAGAGCAGTTTCCAACACAATCAGATCTCATAGAGATTAGTCGGCAAGCTGTTCTTGTTGACAAGAAAGCGCGATTTTCTTGGACTGCTGAACTCCATCAGAAATTTGTTGATACAGTTCGACAGTTGGGGATCGACACGGCACGATCAACGCGCATACACGAAATCCTGAACGTGCCTAGACTCTCTAAAGTTAACGTCGCGAGCCACCTTGGATATTTCAGGAGGTTGCTAAAAGAGGGACGGGTGACACTGAGCTCGGATGGAGCTGGTTCGAACTTAAATGTTGGTCATAACTGCAACCCCGATGATTGTAGAGCCGGGAACACCCAACCATGTTTCGGTGTTGACGAGACCAGCAACCATGTCACCGACTCCTCTAACCCAAATCAGAACGCTCCACCAAGCAGTCTCAATACCCCTCAAGTGTATATACCGCAGTTCCCGCAAATAGGAACTCCCCAATTTGAGTACCAACCTGTTGCTAGTGCTCTTCCCATGGCAAATCCAACATTTACATGGGACATGTCTACATATTTGCCGGTCAACAAGGGAGGTTCCAGCTCGAGGAATCAAATCATCCAAGGCGAGAGTGATCTATCGCCAGCGGTCGGTGATACTCGACTTGAGCATCAATGGCTCGGAGATTCGAGCGATTTCCTTGGAGAGGAACTCAATTTCTGGCTCGATCAGTCTGAAGCTGGCGGACTCTTGCAATAGTGATATAAAGCCGACGATCAGGTGTTTGATTCAAGGCGCGATTGTAAAAAAAATGTTCGGAGAAAAGAGGTTGAATAGCCTGAATGAATGTATTGGCAATCCCATTGTAAAGCTCCCTTGGGGGCATTTCTCATTTACGCTTAAAACTAGTCGTACGAAGATCCGCCTTACCTTTTGAGCATCTTTAAGCTCAGGGGCGAGCTCCCCAAGCAATGATCATCGTTCGCAGAACATAATGGAATCCATCCCTTCAATGCAAAATGCATCTGGCCGCGAAGCCACCCATTTGGTAAAACGATGTATCGTTCCTAAACGATCTCCAATCGGATACCGAAATAATGTCTTCTTTCTTTTCCTTCTCAGATGATAAACATGGATAAATCACTTAAGGAGTCATGCGTTCAAATAGCAGAACAGACGCTGCCCAGCTGGGGACAGATGAACCATTGATGTTACAAACACTCCAAGCATGGATAGGCGGATTTGATAGATGTTGTTCATATCAACACGCCACATCAGAATGGGATGAAAATCAAGAGTAAAGTTGTATCGTCCCAATTTGTCTTGAATTTGGGAATATGAATTGACACTTATTGTTTACCCTTGACAGGGGAGCCGCCTTGCAGACGAACAGGTTTTTACATCCCATGTACTACTCGTTAGAGTACATGACTAAGGGTAGAATGTATCGTTTCTATTTTTGGAAAATTCGTGAACATACAATGATATGCTTCTTTTACAATTTGCAGGGATCCGCAGCTGCGACGGGCAGGTAAGTATCCCTTTTCCCAGTTAGCTGGAGATAAAAAATGTCAGAATACTCTCAGCCGGCATAAAGATTTTCCAATGCATCGATATTCATAATTTAAATCGGGAGGTTACCTGAAGCATGAATAGAACATACATGGTACATCACAAAATCCCCTCGACGGATGAATTTTGGAGAAAAGAAAATGAATTCTTCCAAATATGATTATTTTTCAAACCATTCAAAAGGATGTTTCCTCAAAAGAGAGGCAAGCTCAAATCCAAACACATCCTACATACACTTGAGAGATGGGTGGAGCGAATCAAATAGTAAAATCTGGACCTACGGAGGTAGGGACCATTCGCAGCGATTACATGGATTGGGACGACAGAGGCGTTCGTTTCATATCATAAACACTACAGGTGACCGTTGACAACCCATTTGAACGGCGGTTTTCATTCCTAACCCTGTCAAGAGCCACCCCACGCCGGGGCAAAAAGGAAGTAAGTCCAGCAGCGTCAGGAGAAAATGGTTAGAAATTTTCTTGCTCGGACTAACATTAATCTTTGTGTGTTGTTTATATGGTAATCCAAGTGCCATAGGATGACGAGAAGCATTCATTCTCTATCACACACACCGAATCCTTTGCACAGCCAACTTGAGCCTGCAAATTCATTTCATGAACCCATTGGTGATCATTCCAAGACGGATGCAGCACCACCTCAAAAATGGAGGAGTTCAAGACTCAGGGATTACGAAGAAAATTCCGGGGCTGATATTTAAGGCATGCTTAGACTTTCAGACATATGTCTGACATGATCCCATCGAGGATGAGAAGAACCGGGATTTCAAAGAAAAAATAATAATCCCTAGCATCAAGAAAAAGCAAAGTGCCTGGTAAGAGCAAGGCCGATGCTCATGTAAGTTCTTTGATTGATCCACAATGAAGCCTGAATGGGAAAAGAGGAAATCCCTGAAGGAACCAAATCAAAAAAAAAAAGCTGCTCCCCAAATGCTAGCAAGCACAGAACAAAGGAATGGAGAGAGTCGGTCTCTGAATGCAACAAGAGACGCTCTCTAAAGAGCCGGTGCACACCTCAAAATCGGTTGTGCACCTCAAAGACTAAAGATGCAAAATGGAAAAGACATGTGACAAGTTTGCAATGATCACCAATGTCCATCTCCTCATAAACTCTGGGCCAAAAACAAGCCTTTTTCGGTCCCCAATCCTACCAACATCATAACCCTGAAACAGTCTTCTCTGACTAAGACACTTGGGTTAACATATAGCTTAGCTCGAAGAAGTACGAGCAAGACTATTTCTTTCTCATTTTGCAGGGTTCTTGACTTGTAAACCCGGAGCAGGTGGTGAAGACTTTCATTCAATGGCCTCGACTCCAAAGCGGGTCCCCCTTGAAAACCAATATCCAAGCCCAACATTACGGTCCCGTGGAAGACCTCCCGACCGATCAAAATGTGTGCGCTGCGAATGAGCCTAAAACCTAGGCACAGGTTAGTAGGGAATTGAGTGCATTCCCTATAAAGACCACTATCTCAAAACAGGTGAAAAGACCTCCTCGTCGAGAAATATTCCAATAGATGTTTTGAACAAACTCTTTTTGGAAATTTCAAATTGTTTGATCCAGATTTTCCGCACAAGGAATTTGTGATCACATCTGTGTGTTACAAGAATGCTTTGGATAACCTCCAGCATCAAAATGCACATTTCACAATTAAAACTTAAGTCATACGATTTTTGTCGAATGGACAACCGTGGTCTTCCCAAAGATTACTAACGTTTTCTTGGTGAAGAAAAATCTTTCAAGCTCAAACTTCTGCAGGATTCTTGGAAACCCCGAATCCCAGAAAAGTATTTGCTCCATGGAGTGGAGCACACAGGTTTGAATTTTCTGCAAGATACCTGGAGAACCCAGCTCCCAGAATGTCGCCTCAACAGACTAAAGCGAGGCTTTGTCAAAATAAAGTCTTTCACTCCTTCAAAAACTGAATTCCCGACAAACTTCGGAATCTTTCAAAAGAAGGGGTGAGGATGTGACCCCTTTTCAAAAATTTAGGCAGTCTCATCGGACGTGGAGAACCCTCGTCGTGAGACTCCTTTTCAAAATTTAGGCAGTCTCATCGGACGTGGAGAACCCTCGTCATGAGACCCCTTTTCAAAAATATCAAACAGGCCCCATCGGACGTGGAGAACCCTCGTCTCGGGACCCCTTTTAAACAAAATCGAGCAGTCTCATCGGACGTGGAGAACCCTCGTCATGAGACCCCTTTTCAAAACAAACAAAGGTAGAAACCGCCTAAAGGGTCAAACAAAGGTAGAAACCGCCTAAAGGGTCAAAACAAAGGTAGAAACCGCCTAAAGGGTCAAACCAATGGTAGAAACCGCCTAAAGGGTCAAACAAAGGTAGAAACCGCCTAAAGGGTCAAAACAAAGGTAGAAACCGCCTAAAGGGTCAAACCAAAGGTAGAAACCGCCTAAAGGGTCAAACCAATGGTAGAAACCGCCTAAAGGGTCAAATCAAAGGTAGAAACCGCCTAAAGGGTCAAACCAAGGGTAGAAACCGCCTAAAGGGTCAACTCATTGGTAAATACCGCCATAAGCATCGACACAAAGGTCCGATCCACCATACGGATCAAAATCCTTGGCAAATCCCAAAGCATGGGATGCGCCTTCCTTAGGTTCCTACCAGTTAGGAATCTCATAATGGTATGACCTACCATACAGGTCAGAGCTTAATCTCCCTAGGATATTCTGAATGACAAGTCCTAGGTATCTGCTTGAAAGTCGTCGCAACCGGCAGCATCCGACAGGTGAGCTTCAGGTAAGCCTCTCTCATCCCAGCCCATGTTCCAATGGTTAGAGCAAACCAGGGATTAATTTGAGTTTTTACCATGAGCCTTAAAGATTCAATGTCGTAGCATTTCTTCACTCATTTTCCCGGTCGAGTCGGTTAGGAATCAGGCGCCACCTTATCTTCGAGAGAAACCTCTGACGAGATTCATCTCAAAGAGGGGCAGCTGTTGACACCTGATTTTTGACCATCTATTATTGTGATTTTTATTCTTTAAAATTAATTAAAAATATCAAAAAAGTAAAAAAAATTACAAAATCAACTTTGGTGAGCTTGACCAAGCTCGGTGAACCATTTTGGACAAAAAAATAATAATATAATAATTTTTTTCATATTTTTCGCACTTTTTTTAATATTCTCAAAAAATAAATAAAAATGGCATGGTTGGCCGACCAAAAGAAGATTTTATAAGGTGGACGGAGCAAGGGTGGGGGAATGGCGCCTCAAGAACCTAAAATGGGATAATAAAAAAAGAGAGACGAGATGGTGCAAGTGGATCCAAGGCTTAAAGAAAAGCATGGTCTTTCTTTGGGAGTTGGGGGACGTCTACTAAAAAAGAAAAAAGGGTGTCATCCACCGAAGAGGGGGGACCAAAGGTGGTCGGCCAGCGATCGAGAAGGAATGGACACTTTCGTCGTTGGTGGTGTCGAGCGTCATGGAAGCATCGCCAGCAGAACAAAAAAGAAAAAAAAAAGAGAAACGAGAGAGGGAGAGAGAGGAGTACCAGGCAAGCGTTAAGTGGAATCTTCACTCAGTTCCTCTCTCATTCGCGATCCAGGTACCGTGTTCTTGTGTATTGAATGTAAGGGGAAGTTGTTTTCTCTTTTATTTGGATGCCTTACCGTGCCCACGGACGCCTCATGCCTTGCCTATTTTGCCATGCTACCTCGTTTCTTTTTCCCATGTTTCGTTTGCGCCGCGTCTTTCACCTTCCTCCTCCTCGTTGGTTTTTTTTTTCTGCCTGTACGTTTGTCAGAGTTTGGGTTTAGCGATAGTTCAGTTCCTCTCGCGGTGTCGATAGCTAGGTTAGTCGTTGTGTTGTTCGTGGAAGGTTGGTCGTCGCGGCTTGGTCATGCGAGTTGTCGGATGTTCCTTGGAGCGAGGAGGGCAGTATCGACGAAGCGCTCCTCGCTGCCTACTACTCTGGTTTTTGTCTTTAAGGTTGAGGTGAAGCACGTATGTAGGCTAGACTGGTCGGCCCTGTCCCGTAGAGCGACCCAGCGAGCTCAGACTTGATGGATCCGAGAGTTGGCCGGGGACGACGCCAACAGAGGGACGTGTAGGAAGACCACACGAGTTTCCAACGATAGCGGCCCAGTATCGAGTGTGGTACCGGCTGAGTTGACGAAGCGAGCTCCAGCAGGCGTGCGGCGAAGAAGCTCCACAGGAAGTTAACGCAGGTGAGCAAAGGTGGCCCGGTTAAGGTGGTTGCTCGAGGCGGGGAACCATGACGCCGAGCCAATCCAGCCGAACTCTCGTTGACTGCCCTTGACGCTAGGAAGGCGTCGGTAAGCGGCCCGGAGCCTCATGGTGACATCGGTTCGAGTCTGGTAGAGGAGCGGTGGCGATTCGTCAAGCTGGCAAGGTCGGACCAGAGGAGGGAGCTCGCGGACCCGACGTCGATCTGCTAGTCGTGACGAGCAGACGGCTTTCGGAGGTCAGGCCGGACTGGCGGTGGGTGGCGCGACGAACAAAGCCGGCGTCGGTGCCCGCACCTTAGCTAAGTAGCGTCCGATTTGGTTGAGCATCGACTCGGCGGAGTGCGCTGAACGGATCCCTGTTGGTCGCCGGCGTGGCGAGCAGGGGCTTTTCGGCGTGGCGAACAGGTGCGGTCAGGTGTTGCAGAGGTAGAGAAGGTGCTGCAGGTTGAAGACGATGAACAGTCCATGCAGGAAGCCCTTCCCACGTTTGTTTCGGCCATTTGGGTTTCTCAATTGGGTTGATGAAAGGGAGAGGAAGAGCTGATAGGCCTGGGCTATTTTACAGAAGGTGGGCGAGTTAGGCTCGGGCCGGCATGTTTTAGGGGTGGGTCAGGAATGACCACTGTGGCCTTGTTCGTGTGGGTTTGGGGGGGGGGGGGGGGCTGATTTGTCGCGCCGTTCGGGCCTTTATTGGGTTTTCTTACCTGGGCCGGTTCAAGGCCCAACGGGCCTGATTCGGACCTGGGTCCAGGAATCCGACCCGTGCCCGGCCCCTTCTTAATAATAATTAATAATTATCATTAAATTATTATAAATATAAAAAAATCATAAAATAATAAAAAAAAAATCATAAAAAATTTTAAAAAAAAAATTCTAAAAAAATCCAGGAAAATCCCAAAAAATAGGAAATGGCCACAATCAACTGGCCAAGACTCATTCCGGGTGTTTTGAACCCCAACCCTTCTTAATATGACGATTTCGTCCTTTGGGCGAATTGTCTTTCAAAAATTGAAGAAAAATCAAGAAATTCCAAAAAAATTCTCAAAAATGTGAAATGGCCATAATCAACTGGCCATGGAATATTTTGGGTAATTCGGCATCCAAACCTTCCAAAATTGACGATTTTGCCCTTCGGGCTAAATCGCCTCCAAATCTTCCCATTTTACCCCGGTTCGGAATCACACTTTACCTAAGCCCTTATGGCTATACTAGGAAGCCATTGACTTGAATTGAGGTGTATTGATGTGATTTGTTTATATATTTGATTACGCTTTCATTTAAATTGATTGTGGCTGATAGGAACAGTCTTACAATCTGCATGAATCCCTGAATCAAGCCTACCTCACCTAAAATTGCGCCTGCATGAACTCTTAGCTAGGAAAATCACTCGCGTTAGGTACCGAAAGGGCGTTGGTAACGACACCAGCGTAACCAAGTCCCCGAACCCAAAATCTCTGGTTCCGCAGAACTGATCGATCTCTCCCAATCGGTCAGTAAGGTTTCCGGTCTACCCTCTAAGAAAGACCGGTGGCGACTCCAAATGCATGCACAAGTTGCATATGCCACCACGATCACACTGAAGGTCGAAAGCGATCGACTCCTACCGTCGAATCCTTTGATGAAAACTCCCGCTGCGATTTGGTATGGGCCTGGGAGGGCCCGCGCCGATCCAAGACCCGCGATCGGTAATCCATTAGCCGCGTCCGCTTCCGGACGGGTCGCGACAGGAAGGTCTCTAGGTCCTTCAGAAAATGTCCTTAATAAAGATCGGCGAAGATAATAAGTTATGGATGCACGATCAGCTAAGAGGCCTTGGCAGAGACATTGTACGTAGAGAATGTAATGAGGAAAGAGAAAAACAGACTCAGCTGTTTGATTTATGAAATATAAAGAAAAACTTGAGGTGTCGACATATTTTGCTCAAATCGTTCCGATAGTTGAGATTCCTTTCTTTTGATCACACAGCCAGGATAAAGTAATGAGTTTTCCTTCGAGTAAGGGTGTCAATGGGTCGGGCCGGGCCTCCAGGATACCCGACCCGACCCGAAACAACAAAGAAATGAACATGACCCGAAAAAATGAAATCAGTTCGAGTGGGGGTTTTTGGGTCGGATTTTCGGGTTTCCATGTTTAATTTTTTTTTTAACTAAAGCTAATATAACATGCTCTCTATTACACTGATGGGCGAAACCCAAACAACCAAGATCTTCGCTTGTGCTCAATCCAGAGCAAATCCAGAAAGGTTCACCAATAAATAATCAAGGGAAGGTTTAGATCCTCACTCCACAAATACTGTTCTGCAAAATAAATAAATCAAAATTTAAAAACATGCACTTGCCAAGAGTCGAGAACACGCATAAATTCTTCTAGGTCGCCAATGAAAATCAAGCTGACGAGGCTCGAAACAAAAAAACAAAAACAAAATTACTCTATCCCCTGTAAAAGCTTGATCTTGGGGGTGGGGTGTGGCTCTTCTTGTTCCCCAGCAATTGCTATGAGTTTCATTGATGGACATGATTGGATATATGCTTTCAAAGTCCCAATTAAAAGAAGAGGAAAAGACAACTTCTTCAGATGGAAGCCCCTGTTAGAAATTAATGTGCCCTAAAAATGAATTCTAGATAGCCTGACTGAGTTACAAATGAGTAAAGAGCTTGTCATTGAAAGACAATGCTTGCATTGTCTTCTTTCTTGATTGAGCCAAGAGATAGTGCTTTTGCCAAGAGTCGAGAATACTCAAGCTGAGCTTTAGCTAGTTCACTTCTAAGCCGAGCTAACTGCACCACCGAAAACAAGGGATCCTTTTAGAAAGGCATTGTATCATCAACTAAGAAGAGGAGATTAGCATCAAGTAATGTTCCAAAACCTTATCGCATAGTTCCTTCTCACTTTTCTCATTTGGAACTGATCGCACAAGCTTTTTCTTCCCAACAGATATTTACTTGGAAATGAAAAATGCCATTTATGCAACTAAGTTAACGACGTAAACCTTGAATAGAAGCTTGAAAATCAAAACTTCATCAACTGGGTTCTCAAGGACGGCGATTATCTGAACTGGGTTAATCAGTTCTTGACAATTGAGGTAAATCAAGTCAAGCTATCAGCATTTCTTGGCAGAATATAAGAGAGAACCATCTTATTTGCTCCTTCAGCTAAGTAGTATTGTAATTTGTTAGCACATGCTTGATTCAATCCATCATCTACAGCTACTAATACTGAACTTGGGACCCAAATTTGTGTTGCAAATGCGAGGGATTTCAAGTATTTCTTTTTTAGCAGACTCTTGCAATTGCTCTAGTGAGCAGATATCACTAAATGTAAAAGACTAACTACATCAAATTGTGAAAAGACTAGTTGGATCAAACAGCAGCAACAGCTTAAAAAACCATCTCTTCGACTTCGGGTTATGAAACAAATTAAAAGACTATGATCAATCAATGAGATTGATCTTAAGTTCTAAAGCAAGAAATTGAAACGGAGAAATTTCTATGAACTGTCACATACAATTGACACCAAGAGTAGGCAAGCCCTTCTTGTTGGTGGATCGAACAACTTGAGATTCTCCATGAAAATCTGGAACCTCAGCTTGATCTCCTCCACTATCTCGTACCTCCCATACCTAAACACCAACATCACCAACAACGACAAAAATCGAAAGAGGTCAGAACTTCAACAGAGCACATGCGAATCAATGAACCAAAGAACACACCCAGATGAGCGATCATCAAGTGGGCATTGATATCTAACCTGTTGGCGAAGCGAGCGAAGGAGAGGGCGTGGCGGGTGTGGCCAACGATCTGGAGAATGGATGACTCGAGGTCGTGGAGGAGGCCGCCGTCGGATGGGGTTAGAGTCCTCGAAGCTCGTTGCTACGGCAGATCAGGCGATGGCGAGGAGGAGGCCGAGATGAAGTCGAGCAGGAAGTAGTTGAACCGTCGGAGGCGAAATTGCATGCGGAGGCACTGGAGGTGCTTGAACAGGCGGAGGAGACGGGAGGGGAGGGAAGGGAAGCTCAGAAGTCAGAACATGGGTCGCTAGACAAAGCGGCCAGCACGCGAGAGGGAGAGGTGTGTGAATAGACTGAGCGGCGACTGAGCGACGTGAGCGCCGAGCGCGTGCGAGAGAGAGAGAGACAGAGAGAGAGAGAGAGAGAGAGGCGTGAGCGAGAGACTGAGAGTCTGTTCGGCGGTATTTCCATTTCTCTATTTCTGTTTTCAAGAACAATAAAAAAATAGAAACATATTTGATAATGTAAATAATTATGATTCTGATTATATTCTCGGAACACTTTTGGATCACTTTTCAGAAAAAAAAAAATTGGTTCTTGTGTTCCGAAATACTTTTGAAAATCACTATTTTCCATCATATACTTCTATAAATTTTTCCTCGATACTTTCAGTTCTTGTTGAAACCTGATTTATATTTATATTTATATTTTTAAAATTAATTTGAAAATAACAAAAATCATAAAAATTACAAAATCACCTTTGAAAACATTGGCCTAGCCTTAGGAACTAATTTTGAATTAAAAATATTTTCTTATTTTTTTAATTTTTTTTAAATTTATTTAATTATAAAATACCCAAAAAAATTTAAAAAATATAATTCGTGATCAGAAAAATACACAAAAATAGTTGATATTTTTATTTCAATTTCCACTTCAAGAAGGTATTTTTAAATCTAAAAAAATTGACTTCTTCGCAACTCTTTTTTTATTTTTTCGTTTCTTTTCCTTAATCACTATTTGATTTAATTATTTTCTCTTTTCTTTGTCATCAAATATGATTATATAATTATTTAATTTAAATGACAAATTGGGAACAAAAATTTTATGCAATTACCAAATGCGTTTCTGTTCCTGAAATAAAAATTTTAAGCAGTTACTAAACGCGTTTCGATTCTCAAATAATCATCCAAGAACAGAAACATTGAGGAACAGAAACAAGAAACGGGAACACTGCCATGTAGACCCTGAGCAATGAGAACGAGAGAGGAGATGTTCGTACACTGTGTAGCATAGGGTTTGGTCTTGTTAAGTGTTTGGGCTTGTTTTCGTGTTTGGATCGGGTTTAAGCTGAGTCCAAACATGAAAACACAGACTGAAACATGGAAACGATGATACCCGAAACAAACTAAGGCAAGACCCGATAAGCCATAAATTTTCGGGTCGGGTCGGGTATCTTGTTCGGTATTGACATCCCTAGATAACATGACCCTAAATTATTTTTCAATTTTTATCAACTTCATTTTAAATAATACCTTTATTTTGGAATATTTGTTCTCTTGATTAGCAACGCAAGTGTACGTATCGAACAAGTAATAAAGTGATGAATAAAAGTATCGTTCCCACGGAGATTGTAGACAAATCAATCAAATTACTTACTAAACGTGACCAATTCTCAAATTTATCTAACCAATTAAAGATCCAATAAAGCACTCAAAAATTCTAAAGCAAAATAAATTAACCAATGCAGCAAACCAAAATAGAAATTAGAAATTTCGAATATAAAGAAGCAACAAATAATGGATTTCTATCAAGAATGAAAAAATGTTAGAGCATCCGATTTCACTTAACCAATCAAGATTAATTAACCAATCTCATCATTCAATTAAATTGAATTCATAGTGTGATGGTAGAACTTCCTCATGTAAATCACTATCATTGGTCCGATATAGCAATCATAATTAGATTTAGCAACTCACACTTGATCCATGTGAATTTAAGTAAATCCAAACGCATTAAGATCTATGAATGTTCCCGGATTCAATAAACCACCCTCGATTTACCTACTACCGAAACCACAAAAAAAAAAACATAAGATATCTCTATCTATGATGAATTCATGGCTATATATCATAAAACGCTTGCACGTAATCTCCTTTCGGTCTCATACATATAACAAATATCATTCAAGTGGAGATCAAACACTTAAAAGCATTAAGAACATGATATATAACTCGCACATATAAATTCTAGAATTGCATAAATGAGTATGAAAAATTAATCCATCATAGTTAAGTTACATCGTAGCTCTAACAAGAAGTAGTCTAGAACATAATGAAAATTAAACAAAAAAACAATGATTAAACTAAACATGATGAAGAACTAGAACAAGTGCACCAAGAATAATCGAGGATTGACTTTGAATTCGCATTCTTCTTCCTCACTTCGCATCCGGCATTGAAAGGAAGAATAGCAGAAAAAACTGAAAGTCGTCTTCAGAGCGTCTTCTCCAAAAGTGGCTTCCCTCCTCCCAAATCACGTTACTTTTCTTTTTCTTTTCTCTTGATATCTTCTTGATTCTCAGAAAAAGAAATCTGAATCTTACCAAAGTAAGATTACAATAAAGACTCTTCCTAAAGATTGACATCTCCCAATAATAAAGCTCCTAATTTAGATTGGATTTTGAATTTGTCCCCAAAATATGTTTGATTCTCTTTGATTTCAAATTTGCACGGCTGAAGATTTATTACCTACAAAATCAATTAAAATCAATAAAGTAGATATCAAATTCAATTACAACTAAGCAAATATTAAGTCTAAAATAATAAATAAACTCTATATAAAATGGAGTTATCAATATTACAACCTACATCGCATTTCACTCTTTCATTCTCGACATCAGCGAAGATCCTAGGTGCTTCTTAATTGTATAGGTACATGCTGAAAAAAATAATTCCGCGTTGGAGATTTGATGTGGAGTGGAAAAATTAATATATGCTAATTTACACGTAACTTATTGATTTGAACTTTCGAGTGGATATGGGTCGAATTGAATATAATAAACGGTTAATACATCAAAAAATCCCAAGCTGGTACATGTATGATAAATTTACCCACAACTAATTTTGAATTACCATAAACTTCATAGCGGTACACCTGTGTATTAGTTTGAGCTTCTTGGTGAGTCAATAATTAGTTTGGGGAAAATTAGTCACATGTATACTAATTTAGAGTTTTTGGCGATCTAAAAATTAATTTGAGGTAAATTTTTCACGGTATCAATTTAAATTTTTCGTGATATTAATCATAATACAGACTTCCTCTAAATGATTTCCTCAAACGGAAGTCTCGGGCTTTTGAACTTCGCATCGCTAACAATAATGAAAAGCAAATTTCATATTGTAGAGAAAACTACCAACTCGTGAAAAGCTGGCTCAATCCTTTCCTCTGGCCTGAACTAGTTGGATCCTTCATGCCGATGTTCAGTTTGAAATTTGGGCTCGGGCATGTCTCCTGGACAAGACTTCAGAAGATCAAAAAATCCAATCGAACTCATGACACAATTTTAAAAACACAAAAAAAAAAACTCCTTGAGGATCCTCAAACGCATTCTCTTTCTATCCGGTATAAATGTCTTTTACCAAAATTAACAAATGAGAAGTATCTGTTAGGAGATCAATGAATCCGAACAATATCGGATTAGCGCAACGAAATAAAGAAATCTCCTCTCTTGTGCAAACCTAATAGGAAACGATATAATAGAGCGATATATCTGATATAATATATAAACACCAAAAACCCACGAACACGAGAATTTTTTTTTTTACTTGGAAAATCTCCCCGATGTGAGGAGATAAAAAATCACGGGACCGTAGTCCACCCAAAAACTTCACTATCAATGAATTAGGTAGACAATGTTCTTCTCTAGTTAGTACCAGAGGTACATAACAGCAAATACATCAAGAACACCATTCTTGGCAATACACGTGAAATCGCAAGAAATCAAGGATAAATCTCATCAAAACGTGAGTTTAATTCTACCCACGAAAAATCCAATGAAAGAAGATCCAGATGAAAATCAAACCGATCAGATCCGAGAACAATGCGTCGCAAGCAATCAGACCACGAATCGACCTCTGATGTAAGCTTGATGAAATCCAGACGGCACCTTCTTTCAGATTTTCTTCGCTCTTTCTCTCTTGCTACTACGTTCGAAAAAAGAACGTCTTTTAGTGGCTACTGCATATATGATAATGAGAAACCCTGTTTCTCCATATGTATCAACATACAGGCTTAAGCCATGGGCTTGCACTTCATTGGGTTTCCTCCATATAGGAGTGACCTAGCCAACAAATCTCCCCCTCACGACGACATGGAGGGATTCACCATCCCCGCTATCGATCGGCAATATTCAAACTTGTCCCTTGGTAGAGTCTTCGTCATCATATCGGAACCATTATAGTCTGTATGGATTTTTTCAAGTTCCAACAACTTCTCATCTAGAACATCTCTTATCCAGTGATATCTAACATCAATATGTTTCGATCTAGAATGAAAAGTTGAGTTCTTACCAAGATGAATCGCACTTTGGTTATCACAAAATAACACATACCTTTTTTGCTTGAACCCAAGTTCTTCCAAGAATTTCTTCAGCCACAGCAACTCTTTACTAGCTTCGGTCGCTGCAATAAATTCTGCTTCGGTTGTAGAAAGTGCAACACACTTTTGCAACCTTGACTTCCATGACACAGCCCCACCAGTAAAAGAAATCAAATAACCAGAAGTAGATTTACGTGTATTAATATCTCCGGCCAAATCAGAATATGTGTATCCAACTGACTCTAGTTTTTCGGTCCCAAAACTGAGTTTCAAACTTGAAGTTCCCCGAAGATACCTCATGATCCATTGTACCGCATTCCAATGTTCTCTTCCCGGATTTGACAAATAGCGACTAACAACGCCAACTGCATGCGCCAAGTCTGATCGTGTACATACCATCGCATACATTAAGCTTCCCACAGCTGATGCATATGGAACAACTTTCATGTTTTTCTTCTCTTTATCAGTCGTAGGATTTTTCTTTGTACTCAACTTAAAGTGGGAAGCAAAAGGAGCACTAATCACTTTAGCCTTGTCCATGTGAAATTTCTGAAGAACTTTCTCGATATACTTCTCTTGCGACAAGAATAACTTCTTAGAATTTCTATCATGAGTAATTCTAATACCAAGAATCTGCTTCGTAGGGCCCAAGTCTTTCATGGCAAAAGACTTGCTCAACTGTTTCTTCAACAACTCAATTCGTGAAGTATTCCTGGCAATAATCAACATATCATCAACATAAAGCAAGAGAATAATAAAGTCATCATCAGAAAATTTTTGGACAAACACACAATTATCTGAGGAAGTCTTCTTAAAACCCTGTTCAATCATAACTGACGTAAACCTTTTGTACCACTGTCTCGGAGCTTGCTTAAGGCAGTAGAGACTCTTTTTTAGCTTACACACATAGTCCTCTTTTCCTTCAACTTTGAAACCTTCTGGCTGTTCCATGTATATCTCTTCCTCTAAGTTACCATGAAGGAAGGCTGTTTTGATATCCATATGTTCAATTTCCAAGTCTAGGCTAGTTGCCAAGCCCAAAACCACAAGGATAGAAGACATTTTTACCATCGGAGAAAATATATCATCAAAGTCAATACCCTTTCTTTGACCAAATCCCTTAACAACCAATCTAGCTTTGTACCGTGGTTGTAAAGTATGTTCATCTTGTTTCAACCTGTATACCCACTTGTTCTTCAAAGCTCCTTTACCTTTAGGCAACTTCACCAGCTCATAAGTATGATTATTGTAAAGTGACTGCATTTCATCCTGCATGGCATCAAGCCATTTGCTTTTGCACTCATCTTCTATTGCTTTTGCATAACACTCTGGTTCACCTGCATCAGTTAATAATATATACTCATATGCAGAATATCTGGTGGAAGGTCGTCGGTCTCTGACAGATCTCCGGACTGGAACATCTGATGGAGTATCTAATGAAGCTACTCCTTCTAATGAAACTTCTAGTTCAGGAACAACATCATATGTCTCAACATGTTCAGGGACATGTGCATTATTTGGAACATTTATTTCTAGCTGGTCCTCCTCAACCTGTGTAGGAACATGTATGTGAGAAATTGGATCCAAGTCAATCAAATCATCACTAACCTATGGCGTTAAAATTATCTCTGATTTCTCAATATCCTCTATAGTCTGATCTTCCATATACACAACATCTCTACTTCTTATAACTTTCTTTTCGACTGGATCATAGAACTTGTAGCCAAACATATCCTGTCCATAGCCAATGAATATGCATTGTCGTGTTTTCACATCAAGTTTAGATCTCTCATCTTCAGGAATATGCACAAACGCCTTGCACCCATAGACACGTAAATAGTCATAAGAAACAACTTTTCCTATCCAAACTCTATCAGGAACATCAAACTCTAAAGGAACACATGGAGTAAGATTTAATACATGTGCAACTGTACTTAAAGCTTCACCCCAAAAGGATCTCGGTAGCTTTGTTGTGAAAGCAAACATCTTACCCATTCAATCAGTGTCCTGTTCATTCTCTCAGCTAAACCATTTAACTGAGGTGTCTTGAGAGGTGTTCTTTGATGTCGAATACCATGTTGCTTGCAATATGCATCAAAAGAACCAATATACTCTCCCCCGTCATCAGTTCTGATGCATTTCAACTTCTTTCCAATCTGTCTCTCAACTGAAGCTTGAAACTGCTTAAAAGCATCTAGCACTTGGTCTTTAGATTTCAAGGTATAAACCCAAAGCTTTCTTGAATAATCATCTATGAAAGTAACAAAATAAAGAGAGCCACCAAGCGATTTTGTCTTCATAGGACCACAAACATCAGAATGCACTAAATCAAGTATACCTGACTTTCTCGAAGGATGGGAGCTTTTCAATGCAACTCTATTTTGTTTTCCTGCTAAACAGTGATCACATTTCTTTAGTGCTGAATTTTCATTCCTGAAATGAGCTTCTTCTTAGACAATATTGACAAGCCATTTTCGCTGATGTGATTGAGCCTCTTGTGCCATAACTCAACTGTCTCTTCGTTGTCTATTGCATTAATTTTTTTTGTGGATAATTTTGCCTGCATAATGTACAACGAAGAAAATTTGTTTCCTCTAGCCACAACCATAGAACCTTTAGTGAGCTTCCATCGACCATCACTGAAGGTGTTGCAATATCCCTCATCATCCAGTTTACCTGTGGAAATCAAATTCCACCGAATATCAGGTATATGCTTCACATTATTTAATACTAACCTCGTGTCATTGCTGGTTTCTAGGCACACATCACCAATGCCTACAACTTCAGCCAACCCATTGTTTCCCATCTTCACAGATCCAAAGTCGCCTGCCCTGTAAGATGTAAAGAAATCCCTACGAGATGTAGCATGAATAGATGCACCACTATCGATTACCCAACTTGTCTCATGACATACAAGATTCACTGCATCACCATAAAAAACAATGAGAAAGTCTTCAGAAAGTGCAGCAACGCGATTGTCATCGCTATTATTATCACTTTTCGTCTCTTTACTTTTCTCTTTCTATTTCTCTCTTTTCAACTGACGGCAATACCTCTAGATATGTCCTTTCTGGTGGCAATAATGGCACTCAATATTTGCAAATTTATTAGATTTACCTCTACTTTTATCTCGACTCTTATCCATGTTCCATGAACCTCGAGTCTCACTTCTTCCCCCTTTTTCAACAACCAAGGCATCGGAGTGTGAAGAGGATCCCTGTGTCTTCCTTCGCATCTCTTCATTCAGAACACTACTCTTGGCTAAATCCATGGTAATTTTACCATCTAGGGTTGAATTAGACAAAGAAATTCGAAACGTTTCCCATGAGTCTAGCAAAGTACCAAGCAACCATAATGGTTGTATCTCATCATCAAACGTGATTCCCATCGCAGTCAAATGATTTATAATTCCTTGAAAAGAATTTAAATGGTCAGTCAAAGGAGTACCATCATGATATCTCAAAGCCATCATCTGTTTAATCAGAAATAACTTGTTATTTCCAGTCTTTCGAGCATATAACTGTTCGAGTCTATTCCACAAACTGTGTGCATGTGTTTCTTCAATGATATGGTTCAAAACATTATCATCTACCCACTGTCTAATATAACCACACACTTGACGATGGCATATAGACCATTCAGCATCAGATTTGTTCTTTGGCTTTTCATCAGAAAACACAGGCAAATAATAATCATTCACATATAAAAGGTCTTTCATTTTTCCTTTCCAGACATGATAATTTGAACCATTCAATGTAACAATTCTACTCGTATTTGTTTCCATCGTTTAACACAAGTCACACAAAAAATCCAGCAAGAACCAATGCTCTGATACCACTTTGTTAGGAGATCAATGAATCCAAACAATATCGGATTAGCGCAACGGAATAAAGAAATCTCCTCTATTGTACAAACCTAATAGGAAACGATATAATAGAGCAATATATCTGATATAATATATAAACACCAAGCACCCATGAACACGAGAATTTTTTTTTACATGGAAAATCTCCCCGATGTGAGGAGATAAAAAACCACGGGACCGTAGTCCACCCAAAAACTTCACTATCAACGAATTGGGTAGACAATGTTCTTCTCTAGTTAATACTAGAGGTACATAATAGCAAATACATCAAGAACACCATTCTTGGCAATACACGTGAAATCGCAAGAGATCAAGGATAAATCTCACCAAAACGTGGGTTTAGTTCTACCCACTAAAAATTCAATGAAAGAACATCCAGATGAAAACCAACCGATCAGATCCGAGAACAATGCGTCGCGAGCAATCGGACCACGAATCGACCTTTGATGTAAGCTTGATGAAATCCAGACGGCACCCTCTTTTAGATTTTCTTCGCTCTTTCTCTCTTGCTACTACGTCCAAAAAAAGAATGTCTTTTGGTGGCTACTGCATATATGATAGTGAGAAACCCTATTTCTCTATATGTATCAATATATGCGCTCAAGCCATGGGCTTGCACTTCATTGGGCTTCCTCCATATAGGAGTGACCCAGCCAACAGTATCTCCGTGAAAAAGGAATCCTTTTTACCAAATGTGCCTAGGCTCAAATCGGGTCAGATGTGTTGGATCTAGCAATATCACCTAGAGGGAGGTGAATAAGTGAATCGAAATCTAAATTGAAATTTCTCGTGAAATTAAGACAATTTCAATATGCGATCTAGGAACAGGAACAGTATAAACAACGTGCAAAGAAAAACTAAACACAATGATAGAGTTTAGGGAAGAGAAATGTGCACGCTGAATTTATAGTGGTTCGGCTTATCAAGCCAACGTCCACTCTCCCACGATGACAGCCGATTGACTGGATTTCACTGTGATGAACGAAGATAATTACAATTAATCAACCACTCAGTTTGTCTCTCTTACAAGATCTCACAATGAATGAATTTTGAGCACTCAGAATATTTTTGGTGAAATTTGAATAACTCTTGCACTTTGGATTGTTGTTTGCCTCCCTTCGTAGATCACCATGGTTCTCCTTTTATACTCTCTTGCCTCCAAACTAGCCATTGGATACACGATCAAGGGATCGCTCTTCAATCTTTGATTGGACATCAACAATCATGATTGAACGAGACTGTATCTGAGAAGATATGATAACCGTTGAAGTAGATATTGAACCCTTCTGATTCAGTCGCCCATACAACCGAATCTCTAGTTTTCATAAGTGGAGTAAATTCGAATTGGTCGCCAAAAGTATTCTTCGAAGGTAATATCCAATTGTAGAATTTCCCTTGATTCTTTAAAAGAGATATCATGTCAATCGAATATCACAAACTTCCACAAAGAAAACTTGCCTTGATTAGAAACCTGCCATTCATGGGTCTTCAGTTCTACAGATACAGAATCCGACCATTCTCAAGCGTCGTCTTCAAAAGAACTTCCCGAATCTGATCAGTTACAATGGAATGGTAATCCTGAGCTTTGATAAGATCCATCTGACACTGCATATAGTTCCTTGCACGAAATGCCCAAATAAGAGAACATGTTGAATCTGACCCTCAGAAGCAGCTCCATCTGAAGGTCTTCAGATGCACTCCATCTGTGTGACGTCTTGGAATTTCGATGTCCGTAAGGAAAATTATAAACTCCCTCATGGAAAGTGAAGTTTGATTTTGAAGACTTAGAAGTCAACGATTGGTTAGTCCGCAACGTTTGTTAGGAAAAGTAAAGTTTGAAAAGTCAAACGTCGACTTCTATTACCGAGACTTGCAGCGATTAATTCTAGCTTTGACCGAGTCCTAATCGCGTGATTTCTAAATTCATCCTTAGTATTGGTACCGATAGTTTAAATTATCTCCAGTTAGTGAAATTACCAAAATGCCCTAGATATTTTCAGTTAAAGATAAGGTAGCCAATAATGAATTTAAATTTTCTTGGTGGCCCCTTTCTTTCTCCTCATTCGGTTGTTCCAATCGAAATCCCTTTTCTTGTTTAACCTCAGCCGAACATCCCCCTCCACTTTATACTTGCAGACATCACCTTGCTTACATCATCAGCCTTAACCCCCAAGTTTCCCCAAACCTACGTGACTGGTATCGCTCTCTCTCTCTCTCTCTCTCTCTCTCCTGTTGACCGAATGACCATTGTCCTATTGCTTTCTCCTTCTTCATCGTTCATCTTCCTCATCTTCCTCTATTTATTTTCTTCTACAACTCATCCGACCTTCACCCTCTGCACCTGGAACCGGATCCCCTGCCAAGGTGAGATCTAGGCAGGGGTGCCAAGGTTCTAATCTTAGCCGTCCGTTCGAATCGGACGACTGGGATTTAGCCACGTCATCGAGGGAGGAGATGGCCAAATTTGGGTGCCAGTTACTTAAAAAAAAATCCATTTTCAAACCTCCTTTTCTCTCTCTCTCTCTCTCTCTCTCTCTCCGTCGGCGTCGATTCCCCTCAGCGGACAACGTTCTCTCCTCCTCTGCTCTCTCGCGCTCTGGGGTCGCCTCCTGAATCTCCGGCCGTCTCTTCGATTCTTCACCGGAGCTGCGTCGGGCTCCCTCCCATCAGGGATCCAAATCCCTCTGAGTCTCCGACAATGGCGATTATACAGCGAAATCGCCTCCTTACTCTGCACTCGACCTCTCTCCTTCAACCTTCGCTTCGGCCATCTCTGAATGCCCCGCTCTTCTCGCTCTCTGTCAAGACCCGTCTTCTCTCGCCGCCCACCCGCCACGGCCTGAGCTTCCATGCCTCCGCTTCCGGAGCCACGAGCCCGACGGCCTCGAACTCGGCCCGGGTCGTCTGGAAAGTGTTCTTCGTCCCGCCTGGGGTCTATACGGGCCGAGGTCTCCAAAGACATGGTGCTTCCCGATTCGAACATCGTCGTTGGACCCTACGTGGTTCACGCGCAGATTAAGGAAGTGGAGCTCGTGAAGAGCAGCGGGAGGGCCAAGGACTGTCCCAAAGATGGGAGGCCCGAGTTTGCGATTCTGGGTCGGTCTATTGTGGGCAAGTCTTCGCTTATCAATGCTCTGGTTCGGAAGAAGGAAGTTGCACTTACGTCCAAGAAGCCATGTTTTTTTTCCCCTTCTTATCAATGTGTCCAATGATGTTGTGTCGTATGGTTTTACTTTGGTGGCGAGGTATGAGCTATTTGATTGATGCGTCAATTTATGTTGCAGGCAAGACTCAGCTTATAAATCACTTCTTGGTATATTGTGGATTTGCTGGGTTACGGGTGAGCTTTAAGCACCTTTGCTTAAACTTCTTATGTTGTCCGGCAGCTTATAAAAAAAAAAAAAAGAGAGAAGATCACTGAATGTGAGCTAATATGTAAGTTCCGTTTCTTGGAATGCTGCAACTAATTGAGTGAGGAAGGTCGATTCGAAGTTGTTAGTGGGATAGTGAGAAACCATTATTAGATGGCAACTTTTTGACGAGCTTCTAAAGTTCGATTAATTGGGCTTAAATGGTTTGAGCGTTTGTGACCTGTCGCTTTTTTTATGCCAATGCAGTAACTCTTTTAGCTAAGATGTGCATGCTGGGAATTCCTTTTCAATTTGCGGTCTTTCTGTTCTTGACGTGATGAATCCTTTGACAAGCGGCAAAGGACTAGTTTCCATCTTTTGCTATGAATCCTAATGCAGAAGAAGTGAACTTGTATATACGTGGCTTTTCATTTCTGCTTTTGTAACTTGACAGTTTCGTATGATGCTTGATATATATCTTTTTAGAAGCATATAAGTGGTTATGCACGTTTGCAGATATGTGAATATATATAACTGCTAAATATACTGCACTCACTGTATTAATCCTGTGTTAGATCAGATTTTATGGCACGTACTTTACTTTTAGCAATTGCAATAGTTTGTTTCATCTTTTGTGATTTTGTTTCTAGGTTTTCTGACTAATGGAAAATGCTTAAACGTTGTAGGCTTCTCTTTTGCTTTCTAGAATATCCAGCTTGTTTTTCTAGGTTAGTATCGCGTTATGATTTACCTGCAGGCACCGAGCTATTAACGTCGCAATAGATTTACCATTTGGTGTCTTACATCAGTTTGGGACCCACCTTTGGTATACCCGCTTCCAGTTATAGGTTGTGATATGAAATCACAGTTCTTTGGCAGTAGATTTTTAAGATTCCAACCGAGTGTTTTTATTGTGTGGTACCCTTACATTTAGTTAATTCATTATTACTCTTGACATTGACCGTGGTTTTATTCCATGTTTGAACATTCTGGCGTCGAGGCAAGGCAACCACGGACTACGGACATGCTATATTATCTGTCTATTGACCATATCGACCTTGTCTTTGGATGAGATATTCTGATGTGTTACGTTGTTGAACAATAGAGTAAGGCATTTGCTCCGTGGATTTCTTGATCATTGGTAGGTTTGCTGAGGCCCCGGGATCTGTTCGAATGGATTGGTCAGCATTCACAAAGGGCTACTTTTTTAACAGAGATACGCTAGTTGCCGTCTTACTTCTTATCGATGCGAGTGTTCCTCCTCAAAAGAGTGACCTTGATTGTGCAAATTGGTTGGGACGCAACAATGTATGCCGCTTTCTTAGTTTCTTAGTTGTAATGAACATTCAACAGTGGCTGAACGGACTGATGATGTTACTCTTCTCCACTTGTTCAGATACCTCTAACCTTCGTTTTCACCAAGTGTGACCAGATGAAGGGAGGGAAGAGGCCTGATGAGAACATAAGGAGTTTCCAAGAAGTGATTCGGGAAAACTACTAGAAGCACCCTGCGTGGATCATCACTAGCAGTGTCTGCTCATGGTGTGCATCATTCCTGTCTCTGCTCATGGGACAAATCCTGCCAGTGCTGTTATGTGTGGTATGAAATTGTTGCTGTTGGAACTGTCGCCAAGGGTAATATCAACATCGAGGAGCTGAGAAAAGCAGCATAAGCAAATAGGTGGGTTTGTCTGACCTTATGGTGAGCCTGATTTCTCATTAACTGGAAAATAATTTTTCATAGATTTCAAACCAGTGATATAATCAGGACCTCGTTATTTATCTTGTTTAAATGCGAACTTCAGGTCACATATCCTTCAACCCATGGAGTGTATGAGGAAGGCATAGATGAGATATGCAAGATAATTCATGACAACGGAGGTCAAGTGTACATGGATGGAGCAAACATGAATGCACAGGTCTATTTTGTGCCTCTTTGCTGCAGTCGACCCATAGGCGTGGTTCATAGCTACCATTCTCATCTGTCCAACCATTAGTGTCTTATTTGATGACACTTGAAGTGCTCAAAAATTGTCAGAGATGCACCTTGACGTATGATCCAGATTATAATTGTTACTGTGCAGTCGCGTGCTGAAAACAGGAGTACTTGATTATTCTCCATTATACTTCAGTAGTTCTTCGTCGTGAGAAATATTCAAGTTCAATGCCTGGCTTGCAAGGTATCTTTTAGCATATTAAATCTAACTCGATGTATTTTGGTTCTTGTAGGTGGGTTTGACAAGCCCACGATTAATTGGAGCCGACGTTTGTCATCTCAATTTCCACAAAACATTTTGCAATCCACATGGAGGCGGTGGCCCAGGCATGGGTCCTATTGGTGTGAAGAAGCACTTGGCACTTTTTCTGCCTTCACATCCAGTAGTATGTACTTTTAGTAACTTTTTTTTTTCTCTTTCGCCGCATTATGGTCCTCTGTGATGGTAGTTGGCCCCAATAGACATTGTGTCATTGGCGTATGCTACAGAAATTCTGCTGCATAAATGCCTATGTAATTGAGTTTTTAATCTTTTGTTCTTTCTGTCAAAGGTTCCTACAGGTGGTGTACCAGCCCCAGATAATTCCCAGCCATTGGGTACAATTTCTGCTGCTCCATGGGGCTCGGCGCTTAACTTGCCGATATCATACACTTACATAGCCATGATGGGATCTAAGGGGCTTACTGAAGCATCAAAGATAGCAATTTTGAATGCAAACTACATGGCAAAACGTTTGAGCGGGGCATTCGGATTCTACTTCCTGCTCGCTACCATCGGAGCGACACTGAAAGATTGCTCTGTGTATCTCTACACGGTTGGGAAAATTTCTTTTTGTTTAGTGCATTTATTGGGTTTTATATGTAGTTCAAGGTAGACGGAAGACTTCTATTTTCTGATATTCAAGAATCGCAGCTCTGGCAATAGAGTAATTGGAGGCTTTTAATTAGGCTGATGTGAGGGCATTTGTCTTTTGGCGGCTATTGCAGAATTTTCTTTGATGATTCTTGTGTTCAAATGTTTTTTGGCGGCTCTTGTTGAATTTAGTTTGCAATGTGTCATTATTAGTTCATGGTTTTTTTGTCCGGTTCCATCATTGTACCTAGTTTTTGAAAAATCAATTCATACTTATCTTACCCAAAAAAAAAAGAGAAAAAAAGTTCTAAAATACCCTACATTTGATATTTCATTTGACGTTTCTGTTTATTTGTTTTATTTTATGAATGAAGAGCCTCACATTCTTTACGAAATATAACGTAGAATTAGAAACATATTTTTTTAATATAAAAACAAAAGGGACATAACAAAAGAGACGGAAAAAAAAGTTCGAAAATACCATACAGTTGATGTTTCACTTGACGTTCTCGTTTTACTTTTTTTATTTTATAAATAAAGAGCCTCATATTCTTTACGAAATGTAACGTAAAATTAAAAATGTGTTTTTATATATATAAAAACAAAAAGGACATAACAAAAGAGACGTAAAAAAAAAAAGTTTAGAAATACCATACAGTTGATATTTCATTTGACGTTCTTTTTTTACTTTTTTTATTTTATAAGTAAAGAGCCTCACATTCTTTACGAAATATAACGTATAATTAGGAACGCGTTTTTTTTATATATAAAAACAAAATGGACATAACAAAAGAGACGGAAAAAAAAAGTTCGAAAATATCATACATTTGATGTTTCATTTGACGTTCCTGTTTTACTTTTTTTATTTCATAAGTAAAGAGCCTCACATTCTTTACGAAATATAACTTAAAATTAGAAACGCTTTATATATATATAAACAAAAGGGACATAGCAAAAGAGACGGAAAAAAAGGTTCGAAAATACCATACATTTGATGTTTCATTTGACATTCCCGTTTTACTTTTTTTTTTTATTTTATAAATAAAGAACCTCACATTCTTTACGAAATATAACGTGGAATTACAAATGCGTGCCATACACAAAAATATGTGGCAAACTCTTCACACACATGCTGAAATTCAGGAGTCTTGGTGAAGCCATCTTTGCCAGAGCTCAACTCAGCAATCAGATCTTTTATTCTGTCTTCGAGAGCTGAGTTAGAAGCAATCTGGGGGTATCCTCCTTTTGTGAGTTGGTACAACTCCTCCCATTTAGCCTTAACGTCATCGACAACCACAGGTGTCGATGAGTCACAAGACTCAAACCTAGATGGGAGGGGATCTTCACATCTTGGTTTTGTTACTCCCAGGATTTCGTCGACTGCGTCTAGATCAGCCGACTCAACATCTGCAAGATCAACAGGCGATGCTTCAGCCGGTTCTGCTGGTGGCACACTTGACGGATCAACTGTGCCTATGTTTGCTTCCTGCAAAGGTGTGGAAGCAGTCGATGTCGGCATGGCCATTGACACAATCTCTGAAGGCAATTTTGGTACAGCAGCTGCAGAGCTGGTGCTTGATGTTGTTCTAAAGTAAGTACATAAGAAAAATAAGCTGATGTATTATGATGCCAACACCAGATACTCTCGAAATGACATACTAAGTGCATCATTGAACAAAAAGGAATTAAAATAATCAACATATGATGAGAGGTCAGCTTCACTATCTTTTCAGGTCAAAGGAGATTCAATTTCAAACACATTCTGTGCGCCAATGTATTTTAGGGGAGAACTAAATCCAGCAGAAGTTTCATTTGTGCTTTCTGCATGTTTGCCCCCTTTCGAATTGTGTTATTTAAGTAATTTACATATCCAGTCCTTGAGAAATGCTATTTGGAGGTAAACTACCATAACAGAAGCTCCAAGATGTCACTACAAATGGCTACTGGTAATATGTAAAAATACACTATAGTGAGAAACTTCGCATCATTTGAGGCATAACGCAAGCACATTATACAACGAATAAAGTAAAAGAAACAAAAGGAAAATTTGATTGCTAGTACTAAGCAATGGACATAGTCCAAAGGTGTTCTCCTGGCTAGAAAAAATTCACACAAAAATACCCACTGACGCTCTTATCACAACCCATTACAGGGGGTGTGACCCACAAGGTTAAAAGACAAAAATAAACCTACAAAAGCTTAGCTTACTTTTGCCCTCTCAAGTAACATCTAGCAAAAATTATGTCTAGGAATGACAATGAGATCTATGCCTTCTAGTTCCCGGAAAATTACCAAATTAGGTAGCCATAACTCAAAGAGATTAAATTTATATTGGCCATCGATGAGGTTTATTTAGCTCAGAAGCAAAAAGCCATAAAGTTTCCAAATGCTAGCCTAAAGAAATCACATTAAGTATCGGCTTAACACAAATGAGGCACGCATATGCAACGCTACCTAGTTTCTTGATATGCTTGATGGCCAGAGGAGAAGGCATATGAGATTCTAACATCTCACTGCATAATTCCCAAGCTAATAGCTATGCAGTTCTCCAATAATTACATACAGTTTAAGGTAGTTGAGTTCATTGCTTCACATGTAAAAGAAGTACATAGCAAAGATTCATCCTCCCTTTCCCTTCTTACTACGTGAATTGAAAGATTTTCTGATTCGTCTAAGCTTCCAGTCTCTTTCCAACACACTGAGCAGCAATTTTCTGGTAGTGGCTCTTTCTTCTCCTCCTGCTGTAGGTAAGGGTGAAGTACATTCATTATGTGACATGTGAGAGATAAGAAACATTGCTCTTAACTTAACATCGACTTTTTATTAAGTTATGAGAAGCTTCCAGTGGGAAATCAGATCATTTCCCGAAACTTCTTTTCAAATTGCAGAATGCTACACATATGGAACATAAACCTTTTCCTTGTGCACATCTATACTCGCCACTGCTTACAAGAACTGGAACAACTAACCTACAAAGATCAATAGCTACTACAAAATTAACTTATAAGATGCTTGAGCTAATTGTCAGCACCCACCATGCAAACACATTTCATATATCACTTACATTTGAGGTTTGAAAACTACGTACTATCTAAGCTTTAATTCCTTCCTAGGGGAAAAAATGAGTGACACCAAGCAAACACAATAAAGGGTCATGTGACAAATAAACTTCAGGAGAGATATCGTCCAGTAGTCTGCTAGTTATTCTTTTGCTAAGCAAGAATGAACACACAATAAAACAGTTGCACTAGCAAACACGAGTAATTGTTTCATCAAATTAACTACCTCCAACGTTACATAAGACAGAAAAATGACTGCTGTATGCAGCAAAAATGGGAAACAGACAAAAGAAACAACCATTTAATCATGTGGAAAACAGAAACAAAAGAGAGCCATGAGAAGAAAAATACTATCTAGTTCCTTGCCATTTAATCCTTTGCCACAGACTAATGCACCTGCTGCACAACCAAAACCACCTTCGAATCAATCATGTGATGAGAGCATGACAACATGAGAGAGAGAGAGAGAGAGAGAGAGAGAGTGTGTGTGTGTGTGCGCGCGCGCGCGCGCGCGCGCGCGCTCATACCGCAGATTCTAATCGGAAGTACCACAAACAAAGAAAGTTCCAAGACAGTCTTTGCCAAGTGATTGCCTTGTAGTTTCTTTTATCAACATTAAAGCCCAAAGGCTTTGCAGTTTCTTCAATTTTAGACATGATTTTGTTTGCAGGGTGCTGAGAAGAAAATCGGGTTTCTCGCTTCACAAGGTCTTACATCAGCATACCCAAGCAAAAGAGAGTTAAGCCAAAACCATCCAGCAACAATAAGCAATTACAGAAACTTCAGTGAAAGCTGTAAATTGAGCAAAATACCAGACTTTCTCTTCAAGAATCAAGCTTATAGCTTCACTAGTCTATAGAGCGCAATATCTCAACTCAAGAATACGCAACCTTCCCTTCCCTCACGACTACATAGAATCTTCGCAGACTAATGCACCTGCTGCACAACCAAAACCATCTTCGAATCAATCATGTGATGAGAGCATGACAACACCAAAGAGAGAGAGAGAGAGAGAGAGAGAGAGAGAGAGAGAGAGAGAGAGAGACCGTAGATTCTAATCAGAGCATGAAGCTTCAAAAGATTGGGCTGAGAGAGGAAGATTTGGCGAGGGCCTTCCCCCTTCCCAGCCTTGTCATCCGAAACCTTCCCATTGCTGGTGATTCAAGGAGGCAATTCTGCCGGGCCGTCGACGCCGTCACCATGATCCCTGTCGTCGCAGCTCCTCCGATTTGGCCGCGGAGTTGCCGTTGCATGAATCCTTGGCCACGAGAAGGGAAGCTGAGAGGAACATGAAGATTCGAGGTGACGGCCTGATTGTCGCGACCCTCTCGCGGAGGAGGGGGCTAATGGGCCGCCCGATCGTCGCCTGATCGGACGCGGACCTCTCCCAAGGTCCATTACCCAAATCGCAACGGCTGGATATACGTGGTCGACCTTCAGTGTGGTCTAGTGACATGTGATATGTGTACATGCCAAGGAGTCGCCACCAATCGTTTCGGGGAGGGTACGATCGGAAACCCTATCGAATAGTTGGGAGCGATCTATTCGATTCTGCGGGAACCAGAGAAGTGGGATCGGGGACTTAGTTACACCAACTATCAGAGTTGACGCCCTTTCGGTACCTAAGCTGAATGTTTTATCAGATTCTAGGATTTCATACAGAGGAGTAGGGTTCAAATCCTAAATCTAAGAGTTCATGCAGATGGGAATGACTACCCTATCACTCACAATCCATGAAAATAAATGCGCAAATCAAGGATCCATAATATGCGGATAAATCACATGAAATCAGCATAGCATCCCTAATGAGGCCCTATTAGCCTAGAGAAGTCTCAATCAAGGCTTAGAGTGATTTGACATGATTTGCCCATGAGGGGCAGAATCGCAATTTTGAACAATTCAGGGATGATTCGCCTTGAAAGGGAAAATTTGTCATTTTAGATGAATTGGGAAGTCAAAAGACGGGGGAAATAGGGTTGGCCATCAATCCAACTCATTTCCTATTTTTCGGGAATTTCCAGGATTTTTTTTGGAATTTAAAAGTGATTTTACCCTTAGAGGGGTAAAATCGTCATTTTGGACAAAGATGAGGGTTAAAAATCTTAAACTTTAGGATTGGTCGACCACCTGACCCAAATCCTAATTTTAAGTAATTTTCAAGACTCGATTGGAATAGGAAAGACAATTTACCCTTTGAGGGGTAAAATTGTCATTTCAAGGAAAATAGTGAGATTAGAAAACCCAAGCAGAAGGATTCGCCACCTAACTGGCCCTATCCTAATCTAGGCATTTTTGATCTATCTCGAATACAGAAGGGGGACGAATTACCCCTAAGGGGTATAATCGTCAATTATCGGAAGAACATATAAGAAACCCCAAAAATAGGACTAACCAGTTGTCTATGGTCAATCCTTGATTTTTGGGGATTTCTGGAGTGTCTAGGATTTTTTCACAATATTCCGACATTTTTTGGGATTTTCTAGGATTTTCTAGCATTTTGTTTTTATTTTCTAGGATTTTTCTGATTTTTTTAAATGATTTTTTTATTATTAAAATATTATTCGGACCGGGTCGACCCGACCCACTCGGGTCAGAACCCGGCCCAGACCCGGACCCGCGAGACCAACTCCCAAAAACGACGTCGCATCTGCCATTTTTTATTTTCGGTTTATTCGGCTTTGATCTGACGGTTCCTATTGAACCGCGTGGCTAATCTGCGCCCGTCAGATCTGATTACTAAATCCTACGGGTCGGATTGAATGAAGACTCGATCAGGGCCGTCTGATCTAACTACTTAAACCTACGGCCACGATTAAAACACAAGACTCGATCTAGACCGTCCGCTCATACTAACCTAAACGGCACCGTTTCAATCAGTTTTGATTTTCCAATTTAAAACTATTTCCGGATAATCCTAATTTCTAATCGGACGGTCACCATTCATTAGACTCGATTAATCTCAGCCGTTGGATCAATTCCATCTCAGCCTAACAACCTAACGGTCGAGCTGACTCGACATCCACGTGGACCAATGACCGAATGCCACCTAGGACTTTGACTCATTGACTCGCCAGGTCAGCATCGTCTTCAACCTCTCGACCCCGGCGGAATGGACGGCTGAGGAACTCCGGCATCGATCCAATGGTGAAACCTTGATGAAATCGCGCGAAACCAACGCCAATCGACTCGCAATCGACTCTATCCTAACATATCTAAGGATCGGAGCATATAATCCACGAAATCAAGAGCATCATGCGAATCGCCGAGTACGGCCATGGGAGTTCAATAACTCGATTAACATATAATGAATGCAATTTCATCACAAGATAGCATCAATTGATGTTTAGGAGACTTACCTCGAGCTCCGATAGAGCTCGCACGGCCTAGATTGGGTTAGACAAGGATGAACAGCGGTCGGCTATGGAGGCTAAGCTCGAAGACTCGATTCGAGTTGTTCAGGCAAAATCGATGCAAAATCAAGGTGCAGTGATGGTCAGTGATGTTCAGGGAATGAAATGCACACATTAATTACAAGAACGAACGTGAAACAGGTAAGTCGCCGTTGATGCTCAACGAAGAACTCGGGACTGTGACTCACCTATTTCCGCGGTTTCAGGCTATGCGGTCGGCGGGGATCGCTTCCTGGCGTATTGGGCGAACTCCCAACGGTCTCCTTCGGCTTCGGTTTGGTCGAAGACGGCCTAACCAGCACCTTCCAATTGAGCTCAAGTTCTCGACGACGGGGGTTGGAGAACGAGCTCTCCCTCGCGTTCTCTCTCTCTATCGATTCAGTTAAGCTTTTCCAACCAAATGGACTCCTCCTTTCAACTGAAAGCCTTTAGAGGTTATATACCTCCCTTTGGTTTCCCGCCTGAATAGTGGACGTTAGCCAACTTCGATTCACTTGCTGTCACGTGCCAAATGGCATGCCGACGGCGACGGAATTGGTTGGGAAACCGTTCAATCCCCGTTAAGAGCTCCGGTAAGTTCTATTTGGTACGAATTTGGTCTGAGCTTGCTTCAGTTGACTTTTGCAGGTACCGTAGCTTTGACTGATCTCGCCGGAGCTCGTCCGGCGGCCATTCGCCTTGCGGCCGGTCTTGATCGAAAGGTATTGAAGTGAGGAACAAAACGCCCACCTTTCCCTTCTGAATTAGTCACAAATTGCCCTTCAATTTCTTGATCAAAATCAGCTCAGGATTGTTCATTCGCGCGAGGAAGAAGATGACATTGTTCTGGACCGGTTCGATCGGTCCAACCGGCGGTCTGACCGGTCTGAACCGGTCCTGACTTGCAATTTTCCAAATTAAACCCAAATTAGTAGGAAATTTTTGCAATTGAACCTCAGAATCGAATCTAGGGCATGGATTTTATCTAAAAATGTGGTTTTACCCAAAAGTTCACATCAATTTCTATGAAAACCCCAAATTTTCATGTAATTGCAAATTGGGGAATTGTGCAATTGAAGGCTCAAATGATCAAATTGGGGCAAATTACTTATGCCAATCGATTCAAAAATGGTGAAATCCATTAGGCAGTATGTTTAATTTGCAACGATAGTCCTTGAATTGAAAGTAATTTCGAATATGCCCAATTTCAAGGACTAAAATGCAATTAAGTATGCAATTTTGCTAAATTCGTGTAATTGAGACATTTATGCAAACAATTGGGCTAAATTGCAATAAGGGACAGCTAGACTGGATGTCAAGATCCTAGAAAATGCAAAAATTGCAAATTAAAAGACTTAATTGACATTTGTTTTCTCAAATTCAATCATATGTGTAACAAAGGAACACATACAATTGAATTTGATTTTGGACTTTTTGTGGGGTCAAAAGACAGGGGATTTAAAAGAAAAATATTGGCTATTTTTTCATATTTTTGTGACCTCAAATGTTATTTTTCTTGATTTTTTTTAGTATTTTCCTAATTTCTGAAAATATTAAAAAATACGAAAAATATGAAAAATTATTTTTTTTCAAAAATGGTTCCTTAGGCTTGGCCAAGGCCACCAAAGTTGATTTTGCAATTTTTTGACTTTTTATGGATTTTTTTTATGATTTTTGAAAATAAAGCTGAAAAAGATTTGGTCAAAAATCAGGTGTCAACAGCTGCCCCTCTTTGAGAGGAATCTCGTGAGAGGTTTTTCTCAAAGACAGGTGACACCTGAGTCTAGACCGACCCTACTGGGAAATAGAAAAATGAATCTTGACATCTAATCTTTCTTGTCCCGCTGGTGAATGATCTGCTCATTTCGTTTCATCTGATGTGAGAAAGAGAGAGAGGCTGGATAGAGATACTTCACCTGTTACTTACCTGACTGACACTCGTGCGGCATGCGCGGTGTATAGCGGGTTCTAGTGGATGCCTAGGGACTCGTCTTTTGAGTATCCTAGGGCGGTTAAACTCCAGCCTGTATGGTAGGCCATACCAGAATGAGATTCCTATACTTGACAGGAACCTATGAATGACGCACCCAGTCTCTTAGGGATTGTCAGGGTTTTGATCTGTATGGTGGATTAGACCATGAATAGGACTTCTATCTACTAGGAACCTATGGATGACGCACCCAGTCTCTCAGGGATTGTCGAACATTTTGATTCTTCAGGGGGATCAGGCCTAGAATAGGACTCCTCTCTGCTAGGAACCTATAGATGACACACCCAGTCTCTTGGGGATTGTCGAACATTTTGATCCTTCAGGGGGATCAAGCCGAGAATATGACTCCTCTCTGCTAGGAACCTATGGATGACACACCGAGTTTCTTGGGGATTGTCGAACATTTTGATCCTTCAGGGGGATCAGGCCGAGAATAGGACTCCTCTCTGCTAGGAACCTATGGATGACGCACCCAGTCTCTTAGGGATTGTCTAACATTTTGATCCTTCAGGGGGATCAGGCCGAGAATAGGACTTCTCTCTGCTAGGAACCTATGGATGACGCACCCAGTCTCTTAGGGATTGTCGAACATTTTGATCCTATATTCTAAGGAATTAACTAGGATCCATACAAGTGAGGTGTGCCTAACTTTTAGGCTTTACTAAATGAGCTATTCTAGGTTTTAAGGATTACCTAGAACCTCACAGAAAGCTGGTTCTGAGATTTATCCTTTTGACATACAAGGTGTTGTTATGGGATTTGGGGACTCCAAGTATCCTGCAGAAAATTCAAACCTATAAAATTGAAATCTCACACAGGGAGTTAATTTCAAATATTGTCCTTTCGACATGGAAGGTGACATTCTGGGATCTAGGTACTCTAGGCATCTTACAGAAAGCTCAAACCTACAAATTCGAAATCTTACAGATGGATGATTTCGAAGATTGTCCTTTTGACATTGGAGGTGACATTTTGGGATATGAGGACTCTAGGTATCCTGCAGAAAGCTCAAACCTATAAAACTGAAATCTCACATAGAGATGATTCTAAAGATTGTCCTTTTGACATTGGAGGTGACATTCTGGGATCTGGGGACTCCAGGTATCCTACAGAAAGCTCAAACCTGTAAATTTGAAATCTCACAGAGGGATGATTTCGAAGATTGTCCTTTTGACATTGGAGGTGACATTCTGGGATCTTGGGACTCTAGGTATCCTGCTGTCGTGACCCGTCCGAAACGGACGCGCTAATGGATTACCGATCGCGGGCCTTTTCCCCGAACTGGAGTGCGGATTGCGGGCTTTGGATCGGCGCAGGCCCTCCCAGGCCCATACTAAATCGCGGTGGGAGTATTTATTTGAGGGATTCGACTATAAGAGTCTATTGCTTTCGACCTTAGTGTGGTCATGGTGGCATGTGCAACTTGTGTATGCATTTGGAGTCGCCACCGGTCTTTCTTGGAGGGTAGACCAGAAACCTTACTGACCGATTGGGAAAGATCGATCAGTTTTGCGGAACGAGAGATTTTGGGTTCGGGGACTTGGTTACGCTAGTGTCATTATCAACACCCTTTCGATACCTAACGCGAATGATTTTCCTAATTAAGATTTCATGCAGACGCAATTTTAGGTGAGGTAGGTTTGATTTTGGGTTTCATGCAGATTGGAAGACTATTCCTATCAATCACAATCAATTTTAATGAAAGCGCGATCAAGTACATAAATAAACCACATCGATGCACATCAATTCAAATCAATGGCTTTCTAGTATAGCCATAAGGGTTTAGGGAAGGTGTGATTTCAGACCAGGAGTAAAATGGGAAGATTTGGAGGCGATTAGCCCGAAGGAAAAAATCGTCAATTTTTGGAAGATTTGGATACCGAATTACCCAAAATATTCCATGGCCAGTTGATTGTGGTCATTTCCCATTCTTGAGAATTTTTTGGAATTTATTGATTTTTCTTCAATTTTTGGAAGACGATTCGCTCAAACGGCGAAATCGTCATTTGTAAGAAGGGTCGGGGTTCAAAACACCCGGAATGAGTCTTGGCCAGTTGACTGTGGCCATTTCCTATTTTTTGGGATTTTCCTGGATTTTTTTGGAATTTGTTTTTGGAATACGGTTTGCCGGAAGGGCAAAATCGTCATTTCTGGAACGACCGGGGGTCGAAAGACCCGAAACAGGTCTTGGCCAGTTGTATGTGGCCATTTCCTATTTTCTGGAATTTTTTTAGAATTTTTTAGAATTTTTAGAATTTTTCTGAATTTTTTATGATTTTCTATTTTTTATTGAATTTTTGAATTTTTATTTTTTTTATTATTTTCTGATTTTTTTAATTATTTAAAAATATTTTCCGGGCCGGGTCAGACCCGGCCCACGCCTCATGGGCGCCCGGTTTGACCCTAGGGGTTGGCACCTGCCTAAACGGTGCCGTTTTGCCATTTTTTTTTATCACTTTTTTGATTTTTTATTCATTTTCTAAATTATCCGAAAATCCCCCGGATCTGACGGTCTACGTCGTGCCACGTGGTTTTGTCTTGTGCGTCCGATCTTCCGCTAGATCGAGCGACCCACAGAGAGCCACGTGGCTCAGTCGTAACCGTCGGATCAAAATTAATTTATTTTCTTTTTTAGAAAACCAACGAATCGAACGATCCAGATTGCGCCACGTGGCTACTCCTGGTGCGTCCGATCTTGGACAAGATCGGACGATCCACAGAAAGCCACTTAGCACATTCTCAGCCGTCGGATCAATTTTAATTTAATTTCTGAAAATCTTTTCTGAAAATCTTTTTATTTTTTAGAAATTTCAGATCGCGACACGTGGCGAAGCCACGGCCGTCTGATCTGGGTTTTATTTTTGGACACGGGCCCGCCGAGCTGACGTGGCACGCCACGTCAGCGCCTTGACCGTTGACCGCCGAGAGTCCACCGGAGAAGACGACGGAACAGTGTAAATTCCGGCGAACACGCCGGAATGCGCAAACCGAACACAAAACTTGGTATTTTTTGCTCGTTTCTTCGCCATTCGACTCCTCAGACCCTCGACATTAACAAACGACCAAAACATGGTAAAAGTGTCGTCGGAAAAGCCCCGAACCGGCGACTACCGAACCGGCTCCGGCGAGGGATTTGCAAAAAAATTTTAAACGTTTAAGCTCGACTTCATTCTATCTCATGGCATCTAAGCAGAGTTTAGAACCTTACCTGAGGTCCCTCAGGGACCGACGACCGCCATTCACTCCGAACCGAGCTCCGTGGCCGGATATACTTCGGGGAGCTCCGGCCGTGGTTTCCAACGCGGTTTCGATGCAAAATAACAAGTAAGCCGGGCTTAGAGTTGGTTCTAGAGGATGTTTAAGGCAAGATTTACGCAAAATAAGGTCCCGGGAGACCCAACCGAGAATCAAAAATTCGAATGCTCATTTAGGCCTTTCGTCGAACACATAGTATGCATATGGAAAACAGAGGTCGGGAGGATGTACCGACCTGTCCGAGGCTCGAAGACGACGACCAAGGCTTTGGTGATGACCGGTGAATGTCGTTGAAGGTCTAGGGATCCTCCCTTGCACCCTAGTTTCGCTCGAACCCCCCTCCTTTTCTCTCGGCCGAACCACCTCCATTAACACCGAGAATCCTCTTTTTTCATGGCCGACCAGCGCTCCTCTCGTGTCCCACAATCCGCAAAACACGCCCATCGACCACTTGCCACTGTCCCCCACTTTCAGTCGTTCTCTTTTCCTAAAAAAATGCCGTCGCTCCACCTTCCCTGCTTTCCCCTGCTCGGAACGCTCATGGGTCTGCAACTGAGTTGCAGACCCGGCCGGACCGGGTCGGGTCGGGTCTGACCCGACCGGCCCGATTCTACCAATCTGCCCAAATTGGGTCCCAAATTGACCTATTTTCATGAAATTGATGGCAAAATCGGACTCCTTGACATGTTTTCTATCAAATATGGATATTTTCGTGAATCAATTGTTTGAAATTTAGTGAAAACCCCAAATTGTCCCTAGGATCCGAAAATGATTTTCGCTTAATCGATGGCCTAAATGACCAAATTAGTCAAAATTGAGGCCACCAATGGATTCGCCATGATTAAAACTATAGGGTAGAGGTGTTTTGTTTCAATGGGTATGCCCGTGTGAAATTTAATTTCAAGATTTGCGAAACCGTGGACTAAATTGAAAGAAAATTATGCAATTAAGCCCTTTTGTTTAAAATTGATCAAATTGACCCAATTTCACTTCAATACTTTAGAATCCAATGTCATAGCTTATAAAAAGTGATAATTGGAAATTAAAAGACTCGAAAGGGAATTTTTATGCCCGATTCGGGTTTATGTTTGTGAAGGAACATAGTGACCCAGGCCGAATTTTCAAGATTTAAAGTGACACACTTGGAGAGAAACTTAAAACAAAATTATTGAATATTTTTGTGTATTTTTCTGACCACGAATGGTATTTTTCTGATTTTTTGGGTATTTGTAAAAATCAAATAAATTCAAAAAATTATTACAAATTACGAAAATTATTTTTTTATTCAAAATTGACTCTTGAGGCTAGCCCAAGACCTCCAAAGTTGATTTTGCAATTTTATGATGTTTTTTGCTATTTTTAATTAATTTTAAAAATAAAAACCAGAGTAAAAGGAAATTAAAAATCAGGTGTCAACACCTGCAGAAAGCTCAAACCTACAAAAAAATTTCATAAGAATGTATCTTCCTGAGATATGGAGTTACCAGGGATCCTGCGGGAAAATAAACTTGAAAGCTCTTCTTCACAGAGCAAGGCATCCTTTTGGAATCTGGGGTCACCATGAGTCCTAGAAGCTTAGACCTGAGAGTTCATTCCTCATTTGCCAAGATATTAGCCCTCTTGAGGTAATGACTATTATAAGGCAGGTAAAAGGCTTCATTTTAACCTATGTAGTTTTTGTAAAACGGCTTAGGACGTCGGAGGTTATCCAAACATCTCGAAGCATGCAAAGATGATCATGAATCCTTGTGAGGAAAAATCCTCGGATCGAACAATTTGAAGTTCCCAACCAAAGCTTACTTTCAAGCATTCTATTGGAATATCCCTGTCAGAAAGGTCTCCTCACTAATTTTCTGATTTGGTCTTTTCACAATTATAGCACTCGAATTCCCTAATACCCTGTACCTGGGTTTTCGGAGCCGTTCGTAGCGCATACATTTTAGATCAATCGGGAGGTCTTTACTGGACCGTAATGTCGGGCTCGGACATGGTTTCCGAAGGGGGACTCATTTTCTAAGTCAGGTCTTTTAACAAAATTTTCTTCATCTGCTCCGGGCTTACAAGTCAAGAACCCTACAAAATGAGAAAGAAATAATCTTGTTCGAACTGCTTCGAGCTAAGCTTAAGCATTAAACCCTATGCTAATCCAAGTGCTTTAATCAGAAAAGACTTCTGAAGGATGTAACATAGGTAGGATTGGGGACCGAAAGAGGCTTATTTTTGGGCCAAGAATATGTGAAGGGTTTAACATTGGCGATCATCGCAGGTTTGCTGCCGGTCTTGTACCTCATAGAGCGCCTTTAGTTTTCGAAGTGCATTGGTAATCTTTGGAGAACCCCTTTCTTGGTGTGGCGTCAACATCTGAATGTGACATTATCAGATCTCGCTAGCGACCCATACACAAACATCATGCCATCTTTTTTTTTTTTGCATTTACTATACATGATTCACAAATGTGCAAATATTTGGAGGGGAAATGGCGTTACTTTTACCAGGCACTTTACTTTTTCTAGATGCCCACAACGGTGTTTCTCTGTTTTTCCTTTGCTCTCTTTTGTGGGGCTCTTTCTCTTTTTTTTTTTTGGGAACCAGGATTCTTCAAATGAGTGTGCTAGATATACACTTTGGATCTCAGCACCAGGATTTTTTTTTTTCAAATCCTATCTTTTGAACTCTTCTGCTCTTGAAGTGACGTTGCTTCCGTCTTGAAATCTGCACTGATCGCAAACAGGTTTATGAATCGAGTGTACAGGCTCAATTAGGCTGTGTAAAGGGTAAAAGTGTATATGATAGAGAAACGAATGCTTTTCATCATCTCAAAGCACTAGAATTACCACAGAAGTTAAAATGACAAGCAACACACGAAGATTGATGCAAGTCTAAGCAAGAGGATTTCTAACCATTTACTTCCTGGTACTGCCGTGCGTACCTCTAGATTGCCCCAGTATGGGGTGGTTCCTAGAAGGGGTAAAGAAAGACACCGTCGTTCAAATGGCTATCGATAGTCACCTGCAGTGTTTAGGATAGAGAAATGAATGTCTCCGTCTTCCCAATCCATGTAATCGATGCGAAGGGCCCTTGTATCCTCAGATTCAGGGTTTCCTATTCTCACCCTTCCCTCATCTCTCGAGTGTATGGGGGACGTGTTTGGATTAAGTTTGCCTCTCATTCAGAGAGATATTCATGCTAGATAGTCTAAGCAAGCTATGTTTTTGGAAAGATCATTTCGTTTTTCTCCAGGCGTTTTACTCCACAAGGGATTTCAATGACGCATCATGCATACTTTGAACATGCTTGGACACTTTCTGACCTTGGCAGTCGTGTAGTAAATGCAAGGAATTTATCATCATTCTTTCATGATGCAATGTTTATTCCTGAGTCCAGACATGTGAACGCTCATTCTCTCATTTTTTTTTACCTTACAGGAAGTGAGAGATACTTTACTGTGCTCTTATTTTGCTGTCTTCTGTCTTCAGTAAACATTCCTGCATGCATGATAAAAGAGATGTTCTAGTGAGTAAAGGCCGACTTGACTTTTGATGGAACAGATACATATCACCTAGTATTTGGCATCGAGGTCTCTCCTGTCTAGGGTTTCGCTTGAATGAATCCGATCTTGAGTTTGTTTCTTGGAACCCTACAAAAATGAACACATGCTAGTGTATGCGTGGATGCATGATATGCTTATGCAATGATCGTTATGATGATTCGAACTGATTCTGGACAAGTCGTATGACCAAAATTCGATTTTATTTCAAGGGTAATACTTCTTCACTGCATCAGAGTTTACAGGATGCCTTAATTCTTCTCCTTCAGAATTTACCAAGATCAATGCTCCTCCTGTGAGAATCTTATGGACAATATAAGGGCCTTCATAATTCGGGGTAAATTTGCCTCCCGGATGGACAGTACTTGGCAGAATCTTTCTCACCACCAAGTCGTTTACTTCGAAATTTCTGGCTTTAACTTTTCGATTAAATGACTTGGCCACCCTCTTCTGGTAACTTTGACCATGACAGATTGCTCTGAGACGTTTCTCATCTATCAAATTTAGCTGTTCATATCTGAGCTTGGAGTATTCTGATTCGAAGAGTTTACCCTCTGCTAAGGTCCTTAAAGAGGGGACCTTAACTTCCACAGGCAGGACCGCTTCCATCCCATACACCAGACTGTAGGGAGTTGCTCTTGTAGAGGTCCTGTTTGAAGTTCGATATGCCATTAAGGCAAAGGGTAGCCTTTCATGCCAATCCCTGTAGTTTTCTGCTGTTTTAGCTAAGATTTTCTTGATGTTTTTGTTGGCTGCTTCCACTGCCCCATTCATCTGTGGGCGGTAAGGGGATGAATTCAGATGTCGAATACCAAAGTGATCCAGTAGACCATCAACAATCTTGTTGTTCAGGTTGGATCTATTATCCGTGATGATTGCTTAAGGGGTACCATATCGAGAGATTATGTCTCTTTTGATGAATCTTGCCACATTTCTTGCAGTGACATTCTTGTAAGAAGTGACTTCTATCCATTTTCTAAAGTAATCGATCGCCACCAGGATGAAGCGATGACCATTTGAAGCCGCCGGATTAATGGGCCCTATCATGTCTATTCCCCACATAGAAAAAGGCCAAACCTCAGACATTTGATATAATTCATTCGGGGGTGCATTAATCTTATCGCCATATATTTGGCATTGGTGGCATGACTTGACATGACCTGACATGCTGACAGCAGTCTGATTCGATGGTTATCCAATAATAGCCAAGCCGCATGATCTTCCTGGCGAGGAGGTGGCCGTTCATGTGAGGCCCACATATACCTTCATGGATCTCCTTCATGAGAATATTTGCTTCTTTGGCATCTATACACCTCAACAGAGTAGAGTCAAATGACCTTTTGTACATCATTTGTCCATTGCGGAAGAATTTGCTGGCTATCTTGGTTATGTATCTCTGGTCTCTTGGCTGACATCCTTCAGGAAACTCTCTTTTTGAGAGATAATTCTTGATGTCGTAATACCATGGCTCTCCATCAAATTCCTCTTCGATTAGCATACAATAAGCTGGCTTTTTAACTATACTGATCCTTAGGGGTTCTATTTCCAACCTATCAGTTATTTGTAACATTGAGACCAGGGTGGCTAGCGCGTCTGCAAATTGATTGTGAGACCTCGATAGGTACTCGAATGACATTTCTTCGAACTTAAGTGTCAATTCTTCAAGGTATTCGTGATAAGGGATGAGCTTTGCGTCCTTGGTCTCCCACTCTCCATGTGTCTGCAAAATAATGAGCATGGAACCTCCATAAACCTGCAGCTTGGGTATTCCCATGGAAATGGCCAATCGCAAGCCTAGAATGCATGCCTCGTATTCCGAGATATTATTGGTGCAAGGGAATGTCATCTTTGCCGCAACAGGATAATGTTGATCATCAGGGGATATCAGTACTGCCCCAGTGCCTGTCCCTGATAGATTAACAGCACCATCGAAATACATGACCCACTTGATCTTCTGTCTTTATTACTTTAGAAGGCTCACCGCTTGACGGGTTTTCTACCAGCATATCAGCTATAACTCTCCCTTTTACTGACTTTTGTGGAGAACATTTGATGTCAAATTCAGATAACATCGCCTGCCATTTTGCTAATTTTCCAATTAAAGCGGGTTTCTCCAAGAGGTATTTGACAGGATCGTTTTCTGTTATGAGCTGAATGTGGTGATGTAGGGTATACTGCATCAATCTACGAAGTACCCATACCGTTGCTACACAAGCCCTTTCAACTGGTATGTATTTTGCTTCAGATGGCGTAAACTTCTTACTTAAGTAATAGATGGCTCTTTCTTTTCTATCTATCGGGCCTGTTTGGGCAAGTAAGGCTCCCAAAGATTCCTGTTGTATAGTCAAATACAGGGTCAACAGGTGACCTAGAATTGGTGGCACAAGTACCGGTAGAGTGACTAGATAGTTCTTAATATTTTGGAATGCCTGACTGCATTCTGCATCCCATGTCACTCTCGCGCCCTTCTTGAGTAATTTGAAGATTGATTTAGCCACATCAGACAGCTGATTGATAAATCTGGTAATATAGTTCAGTCTCCCCAGAAGGTTTCTTACTTCTTTTACTGTGGAGAGAGTTGCCAGATCGTGGATGGCTTGAATCTTTGGAGGATCAATCTCAATGCCCTTGTTACTGCCCATGAATCAGAGAAGTTTCCCAGATTTTGCCCCAAATACACATTTGTTAGGGTTCAACTTCAACTTATATTTGCGCAGACGCTCAAATAATTTCCTTAACACCTGTATGTGATCCTGCCCTTCTTGGATTTGGAGATCATGTCATCGACATATGCTTCAATTTTTTTGTGGATCATATCATGGAATAACGTGACCATAGCCTTCTGATAGGTGGCCCCTACGTTTTTTAATCCAAATGGCATAACCTTGTAGCAAAAGTTTCCCCAAGGTGTGGTAAAAGCAGTCTTTGGTTTGTCTTCCTGTTTCATGAAGATTTGGTTGTATCCTGAGAATCCATCCATGAATGAGAATAATTCATACCCTGCTGTACTATCCACCAATACATCAATGTGAGGTAGTGGAAAATCATCTTTTGGGCTTGCTCTATTCAGATCTCGGTAATCCACGCAGATCCGAACTCTACCATCCTTCTTCATGACGGGGACTATATTTGCAATCCAGTCCGAGTATGTGATAGCTTTAATAAAGCCTATCCTGAGAAGTTTCATGACTTCTTCCTTAATTTTATCTTCCAACTCAGCCTTCATCCGTCTGCTACCTTGCCTGACAGGTTTAACACTGGGATCCGTGGGTAATGCATGCTCCACAATCTTAGGATCCAGTCCTGGCATATCAGCGTAAGACCATGCAAAGACATTTTGATATTCTTTCAGTAATTCTGTGAACTCGAGTCTTTCATCTCGGGATAAATGTCCGCCGATCTTGACCTCTTTGATATTCACGGTATCTCCCAAATTAACAATAATCGGTTCTTCTGAAGTAGGAGGCATCGATTCCTCGAAGGCATTCTATTCTCTGCGGATAGACGCTTAACCTTCATTCTCATCTTCCTCAATGTTACAGGAACAGTCGATGTGATGGTCCGAATCGCATAACAACCTGGTATGTATGTTTGGGATGATATGCCTGAAATGTCTTGAGCATGGTTAGTTCGTACTCCATAAAAATGACATGAATGATTGTGGGAAGTCTTTTCAAAAGAGTTTTCGAAATAAGTATAGGCCTAGACGGGACTAATCCTCATGTCATTGGACATCCTGGCCCCGTGGAAATCTTTTGGAAATTAGGAATTATATGGCAAATCAGGCCTCAAGCTTCTGTTGTGGAAGACTAGCATCATCATCGGGCTGATTCGTGGTTCCATGTGCCCTTAACAAAACTCGTGTGATTTTATTGAATGCAAAATGGACCGCATTACAAGCTATGCTATTTGGACCAACGGCCAGAGATCCAAAGGCGTTTTTCTTATATCTATAACCAGGAGTGAAAATGTAAAGAAATGTAGAAAGTTCTAAGTGCAGTATTTAAAGAAGCAGAGAAGCTTCTTTACTCAGAGGAAGTGGCTTTGTCATCCAACCACTCTATGATGATATTCACAAAGTCATCTTTGAGAACAGGATTTGTCAGATCCGGTTCTGTTGATGGAGTGATGTCCTCTTCAGACAGGCATTTGGAGTTCTGGTTGAAGTGGGCATTTAAAAGATTATTGAATATCTGAGACTTGCCTTTCCAAGTTGGAGAACCGATTAATGAATCCTTCGGGTTGTTCTGGCCTCCCTGGCGTCCCGGGCTTTTGTCTCGGCCTCAGCCTATTGCCTTCAGGGCAGATTTGCCCATATGATCTTTCTGGTAACCCAAGCCCATTCTATGCTGGGTGGCTTTTAACTGCAGATGGGTATTTATTCCTTGACCGTGTTTACCCATGCCTTCTCCGGGGTTGAACCCATATGCCAGTAGCATCTTAGCTGGTAAAAGATGGGTTTCAGAAATGTATGGAGCCCTCAATATTGTCCCTACAGGAGTGTGTACCGTCGCTACTATCTCCAGGGAATGGTAGCTTGCTTCCACCTTAACTTCAGGTTCAATGTAGGGAATAGCGCTACTCTGATATGTTTGGAGGTTGACTTCCCCGTGTACTGTAATTACATTTCCATCTACCACAAAGCGCACTTTCTGATGCAAGCTGGACGGTACAGCTTTTGCTATATAGATCCAGGGTCTTCCCAGCAAGAACCCGAATGCACTAGGCAGATCCATTACTTGAAAGTTTATGGAGAATTTTCCTAGGCCGATGAATACGTCGAGCTCAATCTCGCCTACCACAGTCTTCTTCATTCCATCGAAAGCTCTCACGGCTGTTCTGGAAGTTTTAATCGTTTCCTCATTGATTCCCAACCTTCTCAGAGTAGCCAAAGGGCAAATGTTGAAGGCTGATCCGTTGTCGATTAGTACGTGCGCCACTCTTTTCCGGTTACATTGCGCGGAGATATATAAGGCCTTGTTATGCCCTCTTCCTTCCATGGGGAAGTCTTCATCAGAGAAGCTCAATTGGTCTTTTAAAAGGATCGCCCCTACAAAGTCCCCTAATTGCACCTCATTAATTGTTTCAGGGACATGTACTTCGTTGAGTATCTTCAACAGTGTGTTCTTGTGCTTCTCTGAGTTGATGAATAAATCCAGTAAGGATATTTGAGCTGGCATATTCCTCAGCTGCTCTATTACTTCAAACTCGCTAGTATTAATGATCGACATGAGGTTTTCTGCGTCTTCCTTCGAGACCTCATTCTTTTCGGATTCGCCTTCCCTAGAGGCATAAAATCGTCTAGATCTCATTACCGCATCCACATCCTTTGTCCCATAGTCCCAGTGGACTACTTTAAAATTATACTCTTCTACTGGAGGGACTTTTATGGTTACCATCGTCGGGCCAAATTCCTCTGGTTTAGCTGTATCATCTGCCCCCTCTTTTGGCAATCGGATCACAACAGGTTTGATCAGGCAATCCTCCACCCTACTCAGGCTATCCAGTTCTTCTAATCGTATTACTACGGTCGTAACGGCTTCAATCATCGATACGGTGTCGTCAAAGTCTTTTGTAAAAAGCTTTTCCATGTCATTCGAGGTTTCTGGTCAAGCGGGATCATCCATACCTCCCCATCCGTCTGGTATGATATCCTCAGTTTTCTGATAAAAGCTTGGAGGTGCCGAATATTTCACTTTAAAGTTGTACCCCCCAAAATCTTGACTGATGTTGTCTACAATTTCCCCCCTTTCAAGTGCGTCGGCTATGAATCTGCGATCTGCTAGACTTCGCCTTTTGGCTTTCAGTTCGTCCCCTTCGAATTTCTCTTCTGGCTCCTTGATCGACCTAAAGTTGTCTACTAGATCCTTATGTGGGATGTCCCACGTGCTACCCTGCTCAGTTTTGATCACGAAATGGCATCCTCCCAAAGATAGAGAAGTTTTGACTCCTTCAAATCCTTCATTGGTAATATCGGACATTATCCCTAAGCTCATCATCCTGGCGATACATAGCTTCTTTACATCCGCAGGGATCTCCCCTGCTTTTGGGTATGACGAAGCGATGACCAGAAGGTCGGTGAGTTTAGGAATGTTTACCTTCAGCTTGAGGTGGTCTCCCTCCTCTTCAGTGAATATTGCTCCTATTGCTTGATGATCAGGGAGTGGGTTTTCTTGCACATTTGGAGCCATGTTGTCAAACTTCAGAATCTGACTGTCAATCAGAACTTGTACCTTCAGCTTAAGGATATAGCAGTTATCCATATTGTGTCCCATTTAGCCTATATGGTAGACACAGGTCTGGCTCTCGTCAAAGCCAGGATACTTAATAGGGTTTATCCTAGGTGATTCTTTTGCCACCAGGTGCTGCTCTAGCAGCATCGGGAGCAACTTGGATAAAGGCCTCGGGAGCTGAGAGAACTGCTTTTGGGGTTGCCTTCTTCTAGGTTCTTGCACTTTCGGCGCCGACCAGGACGATCATCCTTTGGTCTGATTAGAATTGCCAAACGGTTTGGGCTTGTGGGGGTCTGGTACGAATGCTATGTCGAGTCCGGCCTCTCTCTCCTTCTTTAAGGGATATTGTTTCCTAGTATAAGTTTCATGAGGCCTCCTTTCTCTTAAGGCCCATTCTAGCCTTTCAGCCACCTTAATCAAGTGTGCAAATATTTGACATCTGGAGGTGTTCAATCTGTCGAAGTATTCGTAGGGAGTGCCTTTAGGAATAAGTCAATCAGCTCATCCTCTGGGATTGATGGCTTTACCTGGGTAGCCAAAGCTCGCCATCTCTGGGCATATGTTCTGATTAATTCACCTCTTGCCTTCGAGGTTCGTAGAAGGTCTTCCCTCGTTGGGGCTGTAGCCGTATTGAACTTATATTGTCTGATGAAGTCTTCTGCCAGATCTTTCCACCCATCATAATCTTCTAGGTCCAGCTCAATGAACCAAGCCAGAGCGGCGCCAGCCAGACTCTCTTGGAACGTGTTCATCAGTAGTGGAATATAATCTGAATAGTGTGCCATCTTACGCAGGTAATATTTGAGGTAGGCACGAGGACAGCCTGTCCCACTACACTTCCTCACGAAGTCTGGTTCCTTGTAGTCAGGAGGGGTCTCCACTTTGGCGAAGGGAGATATCTTGTCAAAGCTGGCTAACTCATAGCCCTGACTGCTTAAGCATTCTTCGATCTTGGTTAATCTTTTAGCCTCTACTTCAGTTTTCGCAGTCTGTTTCCATTTCTCCTCCTTCTCGAGGTTGATAATAACATGGGAGGCTTTTTGTTGTGACTGGATGTTTGGCTCATGGATGTCCTCATCCGTACGTTGAGTATCTCTCGTCGCTTCCTTATTTGCTGTATCAGGTACAAAAGAAGGACCTGAGTTGCTTTGGTTAGGAGCCATCGTCTGCTGGGCTTGGGTGACTTCTAGTATTGCCTTAATATCGGCTATCATAGTAGCCAGAGCGGTCATCTGAGATTCCAATATGCCTACACGCGGGGTCAACTCTTGTTGTTCCATTCTTGCCTTAAGCCGGGTGCGGAAACGATGCGTCGGCAATTCCGTGATGAAAGAACACCTGTTTCTTTTTTAAAGAATTCTCGTGAGTATTTCTTTGGTATTAATCAAGAGAATGTACTTTATTCTTTTAATTGCATGTTTTCTATTGGTGAATGAGAAAAAGGACTACCTTGCGAGCCTTAGTCTTACGTGGGTAATTCTCTTAATCATACCCCAAAGAAAATTCATGAAATTAAAACAAGTGTAATTCTTGACGATAGTTTTTATGTGTTCGCAAAACATGTCTACATTCATGCTTATGCGTAAAATAACATCAGTACAAGTGAATATGCATGAAAAGGCGCCACAATGTTTGCTTATTTTACACTTGACGGAATAGTCTTATTGAAATCTAGGATGCTTGAGGCCTAAGGTGTCCTCATCATCCCAGTATGGATTCTCCTCTTCAGTCTGGGAGTCATCATCCTCTGAACATGACAGCGGTCACATGTCTTCGGGTACGTATGGCTCTATTCTAGGTACGTACGGTACGATGTATTCGGGTACATAGGGCTCGACAAGGCTCCGTCTGGATGCTTTAAAGTGCTTAATGTATTCTGTAGTGGCCCTATGAATGTTCTCTTCGCGAGTCATGTTTTCTAGCCAACTTATTTCTTTGGCCGTAGAATTCTTCAAAGAGTGTATGATGAATGCCACATTGGCTTCAAACTGTCTCTTCTCTTCCTCTATGAGGGTCTTGCTTGGTATGTCAAAAGAAAATATACTAGGTCGTGGTGGAGAAGGGATCTCTTGTAGTGCCCCAAACTGTCGGATAACCCTCTTCGGATAGTATGCGGTAGCGCCCGTGAATCCTAGCAAGGGGACCGGATCTTTGTCATTGCAGGCCAATCTGACTTTGCCCAGCGTTGGCAACCTTAGCCGCCATCGGAGTTGTTCGGGCTTTAGAGCTCTAAGGAAGTTCTTTTATTCTATGAAGTTGAACTTAGAAATACGTGTATGGGTTCTGACAAAGGTTTTAAGAGGATGCGCATCGGGGCTGATTTCGGTGAAACCCATGCGGATGTGGAATTGTCTGATATGGGATGTGAACCACAGATATAGAAGATCACTAGAGGCTCTAAAGATTCCCTTTTTATTTTTCTTGAAGCGATTTAAGGAAAGGAAAGTTTCAGCAAGGATGATGTTTGAGTAATCCCAACCACAACAGACTTGTCTAGCTACTACAGCCATGATAGGGTCAAAGGTGACAGATGAGAATGGGAATAGCACAAAACTAAAGAATGCCAAGACAAAGGCTCTACCAGATTTGGTCCCTTTAGCGGCAGGGAGGTTGGGAAATCGATCGAGGAGGAAGGATAATGAAACTCGCCCAGAGTTACTTTTGGCGTCTGCTTTGACTTCTTTGAGGCTTGTGTCAAGGAATTCAGCTAATTGACTCAAGGGTTCAAATCCTATGGGAGGTTAGACTAGCGAGTGAGTGAACTCAACTCCGATGACGGCCCTGTATTCTTCGATAGTGGGGGTAATCTCTAGTCCTTCCATGCAGAATGTAGCGGTGGTAGGATCCCAATAGAGCGCCATGGCTTGGATAAAGGCAGGTGGGCACTCAATCTTCAGCAGGTCTAATAGATATCCCAGTCGTGATTCAGCATACTTCTGGCTTGCTTCACCCATGTTATCCCACCATGATAGGAGCTCGGCCCGAGGAACTTTGAACATTTGAATATCATTCTTTCCCATCAAGTCTAAAATATGCAAATGATTTTGAAAAGTCAATCGTCAAAAATTACTTTAAAACATGTGACTATGCAAATGCCATGAAGTACGCATGGACCAACTTAATTGCATAGTCCAATTGAAGCAATGGAAATTAGAATTCTTTTCAAGTACTGAAGACCTGACTTGAAGTCTAATTTGAATTTCAGGAAAGTGAATTATGCAATTTAGTCAGGTTCACTCCAGTGACTAAGGGAAATAACAACGTCACATTCCATTGGTCAAAACATCAAATGGGAGAATAGTATAATGAATCCCTTATTACAACCAGGACGCCTAACGAAAGAAAGGTAAGAAGAGACTCTTCGAACAAGAAAGCCATAAAAGGCTGATGGAATGTGAGGATCTAAACCACACCTTCCTACTGGTCTACTCCTCCTCACGATGATAGTCAGTTGGGAACCTTCCTCCAATCGAGTGTGAGGGGTTGTCTTCAGTGGATTGATTAAGATCTCTTAGCTCCTCTGGCCATTCTCTGGTCCATGGTATAATGACTTCAGGAGTCTTCTCGCGTCTCACCTTCTTGAGTGTGATATGCTTCGACTTTGTCTTGATTGCGGGGCGTCTTATCTTTCCCCAAAAAGTGATCCTCGGTACGTCTTCTTTAGCATGTCGTTCGGCCTTCCGACGGGCGTATGCCTCCATAGCCAGGCGGTTGTGACGTTGCTTTTTCATTTCTAAGTAACTCTCGAGCATCTCATCTCTTTATTGCTTGAACTTGAGGTTGTCGACGTAGTAGCGGGTTTGACAATCTTCCGCATACCCTAGCTTACGTCTAGTCAGCTCCCGACCATGCACGAATCTAGTGAAGTGCAGCCTTGTGTTCGGTCCAGGGCGAGTAACTTTCTTTAGGTACTCGAAGGTTACCAACTCTGTCGAACTCTTAGGAAACATCGACATCCTACCCCTTATCATCGTTATTTCAATTAGTCACTTGGGTGATTTTCATGATGTATGCAAATGCATGTATATGTATGCAATGTACGAGTCATACTATAAAACAGGGAGTAGTAAAGTACATTAAAAATAAATGCCTTACCAACCAAACTTGGGGATGTGGAAATGTTCCCCTGTAACCAAGGGCGGTTTTAGATATACCAACCATCCATAGACATGTGCATGAGACAAGTGGGTATACTCTAGAAGTCGAAAATCAGGTGAGGAACCTATGGATCAGGCCCCCACAATCCAAATGAGGCAGATTCCTCCCCCAAGGGTACCCACCCGAGAGGGCTAGATATTGCCAATTTGGATTGTGAGCGGGAACGAACACGAAAGTCTCAAGTGCCATCAAACACGAGATCCTTTCGCATCCTTTCCCTATCTAAGGTAACCTAGAGGTGGTTTGCAGTCGGGGTTTGACCGCCAGTGTGTGCGATGTGTCGTGATTATCACAATGCAAAGTCATGCACAGTAGTTTGTATCAAAACACCGCTTCAGTATGTGCGTAAGATAAACATACATTCCCAACTCCAACCTGCAGGAAATATGTTAACAATCACTCCACCCCTTATTTCTCCAAGCTGCAAAAATATTTAACACAATAGTTAGCGTACGTACCTCACCTTCGAGAGCAACTGCAGAAAATGAGGTTAGATAAACCAATCAACTTTTTAATCGGCTCAAGTCCTCTGGAATTCGTAACAAGAGATTCTGGTTTAGAATAAGTCCCCAGTGGAGTAGCCAGTCTGTCGCGACCCTCTCGCGGAGGAGGGGGCTAATGGGCCGTCCAATCGTCGCATGATCGGACGCGGGCCTCTCCCAAGGTCCATTACCCAAATCGCAACGGCTGGATATACGTAGTAGACCTTCAGTGTGGTCTAGTGACATGTGATATGTGTACATGCCAATGAATCGCCACCAATTGTTTTAGGGAGGGTACGATCGGAAACCCTATCGAATAGTTGTGAGTGATCTATTCGATTCTGCAGGAACTAGAGAAGTGGGATCGGGGACTTAGTTATGCCAACTATCAGAGTTGACGCACTTTCGGTACCTAAGCTGAATGGTTTATCTGATTCTAGGATTTCATACAGAGGAGTGGGGCTCAGATCCTAAATCTAGGAGTTCATGCAGATGTGAATGACTACCCTATCACCCACAATCCATGAAAATAAATGCGCAAATCAAGGATCATAATATGTGGATAAATCACATGAAATCAGCATGGCATCCCTAATGAGGCCCCATTAGCCTAGAGAAGTCTCAATCAAGGCTTAGAGTGATTTGACATAATTTGCCCATGAGGGGCAGAATTGTAATTTTGAACAATTTAGGGATGATTCGCCTTGAAAGGGAAAATTTGTCATTTTAGATGAATTGGGAAGTCAAAAGACGGGGGAAATAGGGTTGGCCATCAATCCAACTCATTTCCTATTTTTCGGGAATTTTCAGGATTTTTTTTGGAATTTAAAAGTGATTTTACCCTTAGAGGGGTAAAATCGTCATTTTGGACAAAGACGAGGGTTGAAAATCTTAAACTTTAGAATTGGTCGACCACCTGACCCAAATCCTAATTTTAAGTAATTTTCAAGACTCGAGTGGAATATAAAAGACAATTTACCCTTTGAGGGGTAAAATTGTCATTTCAAGGAAAATAATGAGATTAGAAAACCCAAGCAGAAGGATTCGCCACCTAACTGGCCCTATCCTAATCTAGGCATTTTCGATCTATCTCGAATACAGAAGGGGACGAATTACCCCTAAGGGGTATAATCGTCAACTATCGGAAGAACATATAAGAAATCCTAAAAATAGGATTGACCAGTTGTCTGTGATCAATCCTCGATTTTTGGGGATTTCTGGAGTGTCTAGGATTTTTCCACAATTTTCCTACATTTTTTTGATTTTCTAGGATGTTATAGGATTTTTTTTATTTTCTAGGATTTTTTTGATTTTTTTAAATGATTTTTTTATTATTAAAATATTATTCTGACATGGTCGACCCGACCCACTCAGGTCGGAACCCGGCCCAGACCCGCACCCGCGAGACCAACTCCCAAAAACGACGTCGCATCTGCCATTTTTTATTTTCGGTTTATTCGGCTTTGATCTGACGGTTCCTATTGAACCGCGTGGCTAATCCGCGCCCGTCAGATCTGATTACTAAATCCTACGGCTCGAATTGAATGAAGACTCGATCAGGGCCGTCTGATCTAACTACTTAAACCTACGGCCACGATTAAACACAAGACTCGATCTAGACCGTCCGCTCATACTAACCTAAACGACGCCGTACTACTACTAACCTAAACGGCACCGTTTCAATCAGTTTTGATTTTCCAATTTAAAACTATTTCTGGATAATCCTAATTTCTAATCGGACGGTCACCATTCATTAGACTCGATTAATCTCAGCCGTTGGATCAATTCCATCTCAGCCTAACAACCTAACGGTCGAGCTGACTCGACATCCACGTGGACCAATGACCGAATGCCACCTAGGACTTTGACTCATTGACTCGCCAGGTCAGCATCGTCTTCAACCTCTCGAACCCGGCGGAATGGACGGCTGAGGAACTCCGGCACCGATCCAACGGTGAAACCTTGATGAAATCGCGCGAAACCAACGCCAATCGACTTGCAATCGACTCTATCCTAACATATCTAAGGATCGGAGCATATAATCCATGAAATCAGGAGCATCATGCGAATCGCCAAGTACGGCCATGGGAGTTCAATAACTCGATTAACATAAAATCAATGCAATTTCATCACAAGATAGCATCAATTGATGTTTAGGAGACTTACCTCGAGCTCCGATTGAGTTCGCACGGCCTAGATTGGGCTAGGCAAGGATGAACATCGGTCGGCTATGGAGGCTAAGTTTGAAGACTCGGTTCGAGTTGTTCAGGCAAAATCGATGCAAAATCAAGGTGCGGTGATGGTCAGTGATGTTCAGGGAATGAAATGCACACATTAATTACAAGAACGAACGTGAAATAGGTAAGTCGACATTGATGCTCAACGAAGAACTCGGGACTGTGACTCACCTATTTTCGCGGTTTCAGGCGATGCGGTCGGCAGCGATCGCTTCCTGGCGCACTGGGCGAACTCCCGACGGTCTCCTTCGGCTTCGGTTTGGCCGGAGACGGCCTAACCAGTGCCTTCCAATTGAGCTCAAGTTCTCGACGACGAGGGTCGGAGAACGAGCTCTCCCTCGCGTTCTCTCTCTCTGTCGATTCAGTTAAACTTTTCCATCCGAATGGACTCCTCCTTTCAACTGAAAGCCTTTAGAGGTTATATACCCCCCCTTTGGTTTCCCGCCCGAATAGTGGACGTTAGCCAACTTGGATTCACGTGCTGTCACATGCTAAATGGCATGCCGACGGCGACTGAATTGGTTGGGAAACCGTTCAATCCCCGTTAGGAGCTCCGGCAAGTTCTATTTGGTACAAATTTGGTCTGAGCTTACTTCAGTTGACTTTTGCAGGTACCGTAGCATTGACTGATCTCGCCGGAACTCGTCCGGCGGCCATTCGCCTCGCGGCCGGTCTTGATCGAAAGGTATTGAAGTGAGGAACAAAACACCCACCTTCTCAATTAGTCACAAATTGCCATTCAATTTCTTGATCAAAATCAGCTCAGGATTGTTCATTTGCGCGAGGAAGAAGATGACACTGTTCTGGACCGGTTCGACCGGTCCGACCGGTCTGAATCGGTCCCGACTTGCAATTTTCCAAATTAAACCCAAATTAGTAGGAAATTTTTGCAATTGAACCTCAGAATCGAATTTAGGGCATGGATTTTATCTAAAAATGTGGTTTTGCCCAAAAGTTCACATCAATTTCTATGAAAACCCCAAATTTTCATGTAATTGCAAATTGGGGAATTGTGCAATTGAAGGCTCAAATGATCAAATTGGGGAAAATTACTTATGCCAATCGATTCAAAATGGTGAAACCCATTAGGCATTATGTTTAATTTGCAATGATAGTCCTTGAATTGAAAGTAATTTCGAATATGCCCAATTTCAAGGACTAAAATGCAATTAAGTATGCAATTTTGTCAAATTCGTGCAATTGAGAAATTTGTACAAACAATTGGGCTAAATTGCAATAAGGGACAGTTAGACTGGATGTCAAGATCCTAGAAAATGCCAAAATTGCAAATTAAAAGACTTAATTGACATTTTTTTTCTCAAATTCAATCATATGTGTAACAAAGGAACACATACAATTGAATTTGATTTTGGACTTTTGGTGATGTTAAAAAGACAAGGGATTTAAAATAAAAATATTGGCTATGTTGTCATATTTTTGTGACCTCAAATGTTATTTTTCTTGATTTTTTTAGTATTTTCCTAATTTATGAAAACATTAAAAAATTAAAAAAATATGAAAAATTATTTTTTTTTGTCAAAAATGGTTCCTTAGGCTTGGCCAAGGCCACCAAAGTTGATTTTGCAATTTTTTGACTTTTTATGGGTTTTTTTTTATGATTTTTCAAAATAAAGCTGAAAAAGACTTGGTCAAAAATCAGGTGTCAACACTGATGCGAGGAAGCCCGACGCAGCGGCCGGCGAAGAATCGAAGAGACGGCCGGCGATTCTGCCGGGCCGTCGACGCCGTCACCACGATCCCTGTCGACGTAGCTCCGCCGATTTGGCCGCGGAGTCGCCGTCGCGCGAATCTTTGGCCACGAGAAGGGAAGCTGAGAGGTAGAAACGCGGGCGGAGAGAGGAGAGCGCGAGAGAGCGAGAATGTTCTGGAGGGGAAGAAACGCGGGCGGAGAGAGAGAGAGAGAGAGAGAGAGAGAGAGAGAGAGAGAGAGAGAGAGAGAGAGGAGGCTTGAAAATGGATTTTTTTTTTTTAAGTAACTGGCGCCCAAATTTGGCCATCCCCTCCCTCGATGACGTGGCTAAATCCCAGCCGTTCGATTCGAACGGACGGCTGGGTTTAGAACCTTGTCACCCCTACCTAGATCTCACCTTGGCAGGGGATCTGGTTCCTCTGCACCTCCCCAACGCCATCACTACCTTGTCCCGCACCACCGCCACTCCACCCAACCTTCGCCAGTCGTCCACCCTGTCGTTGCACTGTCGTCTCGCCGGATCACCGCAAGGCCGACGGACCCGAAGGCCAACGCAGCTTGAGTCGCCGCATCCCACCCCGACAACAAATCCAGCCATCTCAATCGCAAGCCGGATTCCCCAACGCCCATCCGACCCAAATCCGGCCATTGCCCAACTCGCGAGTCGCCTCTGTCCAGCCTCCGGCCGAACAGCCAGCCACCAATCCCTCGAGCTGTTACCATTCATCATCAACCGCCGGTACTTGATCCAGCCTGCGAATCTCGAAGTCCAGCCGTGAGCCGAGCTCGGTCTGGGTCTGCGCGCACCTCCATTGGTTCTCTGTGAACCGTGAGCCCTCAAGACCTGAGCTCGGTTTGCCGACCGTATCCCGGAGACCCGACTCCTTAAGTCGGCCGCTGATTTATGAAACCCAAAGCCGCCTGACGCCTTATCCGAAACCATGGCCCCAACGCAAGCCACCTGAGACAACCCACAACCTTATCCTATGTCTCACCGAGCTCCAGCCAACATCCCTGCCTTGTTCCGGTTCGAAGGCCCTATTCGTGTGGGCCGTGTCCTGTTCTGTCCAGCCCGTGTGCCAGTCGACCTAGGCCATGGCTGAGCCCGTGTGCCGAACGCTTGAGCCATGGCCGAGGCCGTGGGCCGAGTGGCTGAGAAGTTATGCATATGTGACCGGGCCGCGCCGGTGCCGTGTCTTGGTTCGTTGCCTAGTCCGTGCCCGACCCGACATCGATCGTCGGAGTTTGTGAGTTGACATATAAACTCTAAATAGGGGGTTGACTACGTTTAAGGATGTATTTATTAGGGGTGTCAATGGGTCGGGTCGGGTCTCTGTGATACCCGACCCGACCTGAAACATATTACCTACACACTTGACCCGACCCGAAACAAAATAGATGGAACATGACCCGAACGATCGGGTCGGGCCATTTCGGGTCGGGCCGGGTCGGGTACCATGTTCGCCCTTAAATATATATATATACATGCCAGCAGAATTTCGAGATACAACAATGATATTGCAAGATCTGCTTTGACAAAAAAAAAACCGAATCTGATATGTTCTTCAAATCAATGAAAACTTATAAAAAGAAGATTCACATTTATATCTGCAAATCGAAACTTCATATTTCTATTGGTATTAACTTTTTTGACTCATTGGGAATAACAAAATAGGATGATCCGAGTCATTAATGAATCCAATATGACGTTCCTCGTCGGGCTCTCATGGGTTGCTGATGCATTGGAGGCACCATAGCATTCTTCTGCCAACCTAGGCAAGTGACAAGAATCAACATTAGCATTTGCAAAAGTAAACTAGACATCAACTTGTCGCTTTGTCTCGCTGTTATGCCACTGCGAGTCATGCTCTTCTTAATTTTCTTTTTTGCATAAGTAGTTGAAACTATTCAAATGCAAATGCTTTGTCATTTGTAGCTCAAGCTAACAATGTGGGCATCCATCAATATTTCTACGACTACTAGCTAAAAATCTAGTCTTTGGTAAAACTCCGTACATCCAAATGCCATAATTCCAATCAACTACTAAAGCGCATAAGTAGGATTCATGAGGACCTTCCATATCGTTTTCCCTCACAAATAGATGCGATTCACCACGAGCAAAGAAAAGCATAACCCCGCATACAAATTGATAATTTTCTTGATCTAAATAATCACAACCAAGCAAAAATTAAAAGATTTCGACTACGCTAGCTGATTCAATTCATGGACAGGAAACCAACAATCCAATTGTGAATATAAATGGCAATCAGGAGAAGTCACGCTACTCCACATCTTTCCAACAGTTCCAGGATATGTTCAAGAGTTTCTTCTATTAAAAGTTGGAGGAAACAACAATCTCTTAGTCAAATCTTATGGTCACTCAAACAAATTTAAATCATCACCTCTAAGACTACTGAAAGAGCACGCCACTATGCAGGTTGGCATAGAAAATAAGGCCACTTGATGGAAGATGCTGCTTTGGTTGCTAACCACTTGATTACTCGATCCCTTCTGAAATTACACTGTTCATGACCAATCTAGTGATCTAAGATAACAACCGAGACAAAAGTAAAACCCAGTGTTAGCATATGAGCAAGCACATGAGATTCTAAGACACAACTTCCATCATTTGTCTACATAACTCTGAAATAGATTGCATACATCCAATAAAAAGCAGAAAAACTTATAACTTGGTTGATCAATTACTAAGTCATAACTCTGAAATAGAATGCATGAGACATCCAACTTCATCAAGAGATCTTAGTAGAATTGTAGTCACATATACAAGCACAAGATTTTGGACTAAACAAAGGGAAAACACTTTTCCATGGAAATCTAATGAAGTTAGTGACTTTGCTTTACTGGGTGAAAAGGAAATGAGTGCCTCACCATTTTTCTGAGTAGTTGTCCGACTCACAGCAATCGTTCAACCATTTAATGAAATTGATCACAGTTATAAACTGAATAAGGAAAAAGACCCTGCAAATGATTTGAAGCAAGTTAAATCTAGCAAACCCATCACGACCCCCAACAGCTAAAGCACATACTAAAGTTTAAAAGTCGCACTAGTCTGATTCTGATTTTCAACTTTTTGCACCATACAAAATTAGATTTGAATGTTCACTACTCTTTAAATATCTGGAGTTATAGAAATGAGGATTAGAAATTTTCCAGAGCATAAATTTCGAAAGAATTGACAAATGTCTTTTACCCGTTATTGTTTGAAACTGCTACCATTATTTTTTTTAATGCTTTTTAGGTGGGAGATGGGTGAAGTTTGGGTTGTTAAGGTGCAATTTCTCCACATTGGTAAAACCTTAACACGACTAGTACAAGAAGCAACAAATTCCTAAAGCTAATTTCTGCAGAAAGGCATGCAGATTTCAAAGTCAGTGAACACCCTAAAGGTTAGATAGTATCCTGAAAGCCGCTAACCTTCGTCCCTCAGCCAAACTACACTACCTTGTTTTCTTCTACCGCGAGTATAAACTCAACAAAATTCATCACAATACCCAGAAGCGCGACGGAGTGACTAGCGCCAGCAGAGATGAGAAGCACTCACCGAGCGGGAGCATTGACCTCGCCACTGCTGACACTAACCAAATCCACCTCTAATCAGAATGGATCTAAAAAATATTCACACATGAAAAGGGGACGAACGAGACTCACCAAGTTTCGCTGGACAATCAGACAGAGGGGAACGGCGACTAGATTGGTCGGCTGTTGCGGCTGCTCCAGAGTGCGGCTAGGTCATGCGAGCAAGAAAGAAGACCTCGACTCTCGCCGCTGGAAGAAGAAGAAGAAGAAGACGACGCGTTCGTGTGCTTTCTGTGGTGTGGATCGACGCCTTGCTCCTTCGCGAGTTTTCTCTAGGGTTTTTTTTCTCTTGTTTGTCGTTTGGGCCCGCGAGGTTGGGCTTGTATCTTGTTTCAGCCTTTTCATCTTGTTTTCATGTTTGGGCTTGGTGTTACCCAAACACAAACAATTTCAAAACTATACCCGATTAATTTATTAGTACCCGAAACAATTTGAGGCCCGACCCAAAAATGTAGGAATTATCGGGTCGGGTCGGGTCGGGCCTTGTTTCGGGTCGGGTATCTTGTTTTGTTTGGACACCTCTAGTATTTATTATTGTTAATTGTTATTGGGTGGCTATAATATGATTATTGGGTGATTATTGTATGATTACTAGGTGATTATTTGATGACTGTTGAGTGCCTTTGTTTGTAAAGTGTTGACTATTATCATATGAAATGTTCGTCGTGTGAACCAATGTGAGGTAAATACGCATGTGATTGATAATATATTGATCTGCGTGTTTAGGATGCCTTGAGCGAGTCAACCTCCTGCGCGGACTTAGGCGTTGACTTCACTGAGATTTTATATCTCACCCTTTTGTGGGAACATTTTTCATGTCTCTAATCATAGAGTAGCGATATACATGATGTGAAGAGAGGACGTGGACATTGATATCTTTTGGAGTAGCTTGAAGTATGGTTAATGATCCTGAGTCGATATCTTTTGGTAGTCATGAGGAACAGCCTAAAGAGTAGGCTTTCAGATACTGTTACTTTCCCAAAATTAACAATAATTTCTGATGTTGATTGATGTGACTGTTGTATTCTCCTAGTTTTCTATCCTTGTAAATTTTATAATTATCCGGGAATAGCACGTTCCGCATGCGCTAATTAAAAGGTAAAAATAATGGGTCGACCTGGGACGTCGTCCTTTTATGACCTGTGGTGAATTGGTAGGGTTGTTGCCGGCTCGGGGATCGAGGCATGACAATCTGACCATCGCCAGAAGCATTTCCATCTAACCCCTTCAGAAGCACTTCCATCTGACCCCGTCAAAAGCACTTCCATCTGACCTCATCAGAAGCACCTATATGACAACTCTCTCCTCGAGACTTAGTGACAGAATTAGACCATACAAGCTGTTGCTTACACATTCTTTCTGCAAATTAAACATTACACAAATCTTGTTGATAGTTTTGTCAGAATCAAAATATAAGGAGAATTTCCACAACAATCTTTCCCTTTTTTATGGTGACAAAACTTTGGAAATAATGACAGTTGTAAATCAAGAAGTATACAGAGTGGTGATTATTATCACTCGATCGTCAAGAATTGCTATAGAGGTAACACCTGCAAGCAAATTTCTTAAAGAGAAATTCCAACACAGTAATACAAAGGACCTTTTTGTCAACGACAAAACATATAATTCATAGAGATGAAAATTTGTCAATTGATAAAGAATAATAATTCATGACATAGTTGTGCCAAAAACTAAAGAGTATTTGATAAAAAAAAAACATTAAGAGGAAGAGGGTGGAGGCATTTTGGAAGAGGAAGGAATATCTTCACGCTCTGCATCAGCCTCTATGGATGAAATCCTGACATAGCCTTCTCCTACTTGTAAAGCATGGTTTCTAACTTCTTGAGTTGAGTTGGAGGGAGTCCTGAAACTGCTCTGTCATTCCTGACTATCGTATAGGTTGGCATGTTAGCAACCTCAGCACAAAACGTTCTCCCATACAAATCAATTGAGTTCTCTAGATTGTCCACTTTCTGTGCAAGACCCTGCAACTTCCCATCAATCTTCTTTTCAAAACTGGACAGTTTTTGATCGATTATGTTCTCTATAGTCGCCATACTTTGAATAATGATCTGTTGAAGATTTTTCATCTGCTTCTGAACTTCAAAATGATTTGCAGTGGAGGACTGTCCTTGACTTGCAGTGCCAAGTATTTCTCAAGGCAAATTCTCCCCCTCAGATTGAGGCTTGGGAAAAGCTAGAACTTCTGTTATAAACACATTAGAGGTTGCATGTCACACCCCGCGTCCTTCACGAGCACGCGAACATCCCTTCTATGGTCTTTCATCGCGATTTACCCCAGGATCGAATCGTCCAACGATACACTCGCAGAATCAAAATGCACATGCGGAAGCGATAAATAAAACTCCATACATAACACTTAGACAAGATGGCTTGGGACATAAAAATGTGCACTCCTCAATTTCTTTCAAATACACTTCAAGGTTACAGTCGTCCAATACCAATGGTTCAAATCTAAATCCACAAATCGAAGTAAAATTTCTAAGACCACAAGTGAGTTTATATCCATTCTCTCCATATCACTTCTTCGAATGCCAGTCCATGGCAACCATGGTTTCCATCGCTTAGGACCTGAAAAAAGGTTGTCCCACGACGGGGTGAGATAAATCTCAATAAGCTAATCCTAACCCTAAGCTAGGCACTTAGTACTTCCAGACACTCCCAAACGTATGCAATGACCAAACCACAAACTCAAGGCAAACGGCATGCGGCGATTCGATTAATGCTCATATTGTCATTCAATTCACAATTCTAGGCTAGGCTTCGTACTTTGGCACTTATATACTCATCTCATCTAAAATAGCACTCATGCTTGGTACAACCTTACATTTTGTGGTCAAGCCGCGTCCTATAGGCGCCTCAGGCATTTTCATCAAACAATCCCGCGTCATATAGGCGCATCAGGAATTTCTTATTACGCAATCCCGCGTCGTATAGGCGCATCAGGATATTCTCATTTCACACAATCTCGCGTCGTATAGGCGCATCAGGATATTCTCATGGCTCAGCCCGCGTAATAACGCCTCAGGCTTGGTTAACCAATGAACCCGCGTTTAACGCATCAGGTTCCAAATGCCATCTCTCATGACCCGCGTTTAACGCCTCAGGTCTATCCCGCGTTTAACGCATCAGGATATCACTTAGCCCCGCGTTTAACGCATCAGGGCGCTATATGCACATAGGCTTATAATTCAACCAATTATAGCATAATACGATCACATGTGCATATCACCATCACAAGCACCATTCGGCCATTAAAACCACAATTCCATATCATGGCATTTCATCACATCATAATCAATCAAGGCCATTGCAATGCTTCATGATCAATCATATTTCAATTGAGATCACTCATCAATCATCACTATAATCATTCGGCCGTGCCACAAAGTCATGGAACCAAAAAATCGACGAAGTCACGAAATGCATCAATTAATCACACACGGCCGACAATCATAATCACAGTGTCGTTTCCATCACTTAATCCCTTATTATTGCTCACGGCTGGAATAGGAATAAGGGCCATTAGGTTATTTTCATGCATTGAGTCATTAGATCACAACCACGGTCGAACACTCCTAAGCTTGATCGAGGATTTCAATAATTTAAGCAAGCTCTATCAAGTTCTATCACTTCCAATGGCACCATGAGGTGTTCGGCCCACACTAGCACTTATCCACTAACTTACTTCAACCATGGGATCAACACTTCAAGCCCTACAAGATGCAACCATGCTCGGTTTTCCCAAGGACAGAATCGGTCCACCAAGGTTCCCGCCAAAACAGTCCATAAAACTCATTTAATCTAACTCTCACTCGGTCCTTCCATCACACAAGGTCCTAAGATAAGGTTAGAACAAGCTTACCGAGCTCAAAAGTCCAAGAAAACCGGTTGGAAGTGGCTGAGGAGGTTGCGGCGCGACTTGGGTCACCGGCGGCAGATTTGGTTCCTAGGAGGTCCAACCGAAAATCACCAACGAAACTCAGCCTATAGCACTTCTAATACAACCGTACAACCTCTAAAGATGGTAAACAAGGTCCCAAAGGTCACTCACCTTAAGATGGTACAAGATTTCCTCAAGAACAGCCTTTGTTCTTCCTGGTTCTAAGTAGAGCAGAAACGGTCCGGTTTTGAACGACCAAGAACAACAAGAAATCGGTCCATTAAATCCATTAAAACCCAAAATAAATCTTAGGGATATGTTACTAAATATCTTAACAAGGTTTAGGGAGTGTCTTACCCCAAGGATTTGCCTCAACAAACTCCCAAGGTCGGATTCTTGCAACTACTCGGGTCTGGCTGATTCTGGGCAGCGACCTTTCCTCCTTAAAACGGTTCCACGGGACGATTGGCTGGGTGGATTTGGACCCACAATATGTCATTGGAACGGCAAGACGATAAGATTTCCAACCGTATATGGCTCGTCGAAATATAACAAGGGACGAAGGAGATATGGGGAAAACAAGGAGCGACTTCGGAACTGGTTCGGCGGGCAGCGAGCGAGAAAGAGAGAGAGTTTGAGAGAAAAATCGAAACGGAGGGGGAGGTGGAGCTATGGCCGGCCAAATGAGGTGAGGGAGAGTGAGATTGTGTTATCCAAATGAAGGAGAGGGAAAAAGTGAGTGGGGTTGGTGTATGACAATGAATAGTGGCATAGAATGACTAGTAGTTGGTAGTGGGTAATGGGGAAAATGCTATGTCAATCAATCCATCCTTGTCATCCACTAATTCTATAGCCAAAAGACCATCTTACCCTTGAAATTTCGGCTGAAGTAAGGGGGTGGCAAATGTCCATTTTGCCCTTGCTATTTCCAAAGAGAAGTGTACCAATTAAGGGGTAAAAGGGTCATTTCCAATCGTCGGTCCGAATTTCACTTTTCTGATCGACATGGGACGAACCACAACCTTAACGGTTCTTGGTGAGGCGACTTCCAATCTATTACCGTTGGAATTCTCGAATATCCGACGTCCAATTCCGAAGTCTAATTCGTGGCTAAAATCCGTCAATGGCGATTCCAGAGTATCTCAAACTAACGGGCAGCTCTCAGGAGTTACGCGTATCGACCCGTGACTAATGTCACGTTTAAGAGTTACTCGAGTCATGGCGACCTTGGTTGTCATGTAATTGCGAAGGTCAATTGCTAGTTTCAAAGGACGCGATCGTCAGGAATTGGTTTAGGTTGATTCGCAAATTATACAATGGTCAAACGGAATCACCCGTGATCCAATTGTATAACACTGGCAAATCGTTCCAAGACCAACCTTGGACCGGCATATCATGGATCAAAATATCCCCTCGGCAATCCTTATTGTCAAGGCACCAATCCATGGTCGAGTTCTTTGGTCCACGTACTTAAATCCCACTTAGCCTTTCCCCATCGGTTAGTCTTCTCAAGAGTGGCCAACTCTGAGCGAGATTTATCTAAAATGCACTGACGAGATGTCTCATGAAATCCTACTTCGAAAAGGGCCGGATTTCAGAATGTCACAACTCTTCCCTCCTTGTAAAAATTTTGTCCTCGAAATTTACCATAATTCCCATCATACTCAACAACTGGGTGCTGACGCCTCGTCACTACTACATCTTTCTTGACGGTCCCCTTTCTTTTAATTGCCAAAATCCCTAAATAGGTCTACATACCACGGACTCAACTTTCCAAATCGGACAAGCCTCGCATGAGTGATACTTTCAAGGAGGACATGATCTCCCACCGGAAGTCCTTAAGGATCTACACCGCCTGACCATGTAATTCTATTATCAATGCTAAGGCTCTCGGTTCATTAGACTCAGCAAGGACCCGCGTAGCATGCCTCAGATCCGTACACCGTTCTGAAACCCACGTCTCAACGCTTCAGGGTATTACGTGAGACCCAAATATAACTCCAAGTAACTTGATCCACAAGATTAACTTAGGACCCACCCATGCTTTTCAAAAGGCTTAATACAGTTAGTCCCTCAGGGAGTAATTTCAACCCAAGATAGAAGTCATTCGCAATAAGTCACCACTCGAACATCCTCGGTAACGGTATGCACCAACCGGTCATCCAATCTGTCTACAAGTAATTGTTACTTTGGACATCTCCACCAAATATAGCTACTCATTACCACATCCTTTAAAGTTCGTGACACACGCTCGCAACCTAACCTCATGCACCTAGATCATTTTCTCAAGCCATCTATTTGTCTGCACACGACAGGACGTACTGTAATGTAGCTTCGTCCCTATGACGTTTTGAGGACTCTCCCAACAGTTATGGTAAACTTAGGATCTCTACTTGGCACAACCATCGTTGACAATCCACATGAGTTGCCTAACATCTTCACAAATCGTCTCATGGTCCTCTTGACCTTTCAGGTGACCCCATGGCCAAATCCATAACAATTCATCCCCGGTTCCATTCAAGAGTTCCCTACGACTAGGGTCACTTGTCCAAACTTATCGAGTCGTGCCTTCCTTTGTTGACATATCTGATCCTTATCCACAAACTTGACTATTTCTCTTTTCATTATCTTCCACCACTAGTGCAGACGTAAGTCCTGGTACTCCTTGGTAAAACCATGGGACACTATAGTCACCACGATGAGTTCCCAACATGACCTTGCCCTCTAAGTCCTTCATCATCGTATACTTACATTCGTTCATGAAGCTCCTAGGTCTCTATCCGTGGGTACGTAAGAGTCTGGATTTTCTCCCTGTTGTAATCTCTTCCATGCTCTCTTGTCATCAGGACCCGTAGGTCACAACGTTTTAGCCCCTCGAAAACTCCTTTCATGTTCATTCGGCAATTCACGCCACATCTCGTCCTTAGTCCATTTCGTTAATAGGACGACTCTTTCCACGATTTGTCTATAGCAAACTATCAATTCCAGTAACTCCAAACTCTAGTAATCCATACTATTTTCCGACAATCCATTACTTATACTAATCCTTAAGGTTCCACAGGAAATCCATTTCCCAGAGGCTTTATGACCTAGAACTTGCCTTATTAGACCCAATTTTCGCACTCTTATATTCTGCATACCTCGAGCGTCCTCTTAGAGTCTATGGAATACCTTCCAAAGGTTGTTCACGCTCCTCATGACTCCTTGATTCAGATTAATCCCTTTCAGTTGAAAATTTCTAATTCCACAAGTGACTATCACATCTCCAAAAATCAACTGCCTAATATAAATATATAACCTCAAGTCTAGTCGTTATTCAAGTCGCGTCCATATGCATGCGATTACAATTGGCCTTTTGACCCAAACATTCCTTGTCCACTTTCTTGCATACATCTCGTCTCACACCATCTAAAGTCGTCCATAGCAATCGATGCCTAAAACAATCGAGACCTAACGCACTTCAAGCCTAAATCCATTAATACCAGTCGTCTCTCTACAATTCATATTCATAAATGCCGCTTATCCGTCAGTCATTTCCATTTCGACCTATTGCCTAATCCACTGTCGATCTCTGGACTATAACCACAAATAACCTTAAAGGTCATTAATTAAAGTCGGTACTAAGACCATCAAAAGGCAACAAAAGTTCAAGCCTATAATCCTTGAGACACTCCCTGGCGACTTTTGCTCTTAACACCCAGGCAATAGAATTCCTCTTATTTCCACGCTAGGGTCTCTCACCCTATGAGGAGGACTATACACTTCAGCAGCATCTTCATGCCTCGAATCCTACCTTGTCTTCCTCGTTCTATATAACGTCAATCTTAGAGCTTGCGCCAACAGCGATACCTTTACTCCAGGACTCAGACGTCACCATGCTTGACATTCTCCTTCCCATAACTCTGTCACCTCAAACAACAAGGTTCTAATGGATCGAGATCCTCTTTCGACCTTCATCGGTCCATACCTTGATTATTCAACTTGATTGACTCAAATACCTTGCTGTCATAACCCTAGCACTCCCTTTTTTTTTGCTTACTCATCTGTCCATTAAATTTACAAGTGACCAAGACCATCAGGCCCATTCACTTTCCTTCCCAACAACGACCACCTCATGGTCCGATCGTCCTTTAGAATAACACCTTATCTTTTAGGGGACAACAACTCATAACTCCATTTTCGATGGTTCAGTTCAATCTCAACCAACCTCATAGGATCATTGGACTCAAGCAAGCTAGCACGTCGATTTTCCTTAACACTTCCCACATGACGAGAGAGACAGACCACCAATTTCCCTTCTAGGCCTTACGCTCAGGTATCAACCATTCCTTACGGGTACATTCCATGTTCTATAAGTGGAAATCCTCTCAACTCATGGTTTCTCCAGTCATTTTGCCCTTCGGGATGGAATCCATCATAACATCTCAGATTTAAGAACACCAATTCGCCACGATGTTTCGAACTTTGCTTCATTCCTGAATTTCCTTGTCTCATCCAAAGGGTCTCTATCCACCCTTGGTACGTGCTTAGGCAATTTCAAGAACTCTACTCTGCAATGGCAGATCCACCTCTGGTTCTCACGATCGTCAGGGATTGTAACACTCTTGCCACTTAACAAGCTCAGTAATGTATTCCTCATTGATCAACTAGATTAAGGCAAATCCGACTACGTGCTACGCCTTCAAGAAAAATTCTTCGTTTGGTAACTATTCACCGATCATTAGCAGCACCTTGGAGTGTTAATCGCTAGGGTCATTTTCTCCTCAATATACCCGCGCCTCTAAGGCTTCCTTACAAATCCTCATTCCAAATAGGAGTAAACTCATACTTACATTTCCTGCCAACTCCGTCAGACTTCGACTCCACAAACTATTCCACAAGCTAGTCCATATGTCGGCTCCTAATCGTGTCTCCAAGATCATCCTTCCGATCAGCACCATTTGCTATAATAATCACAACAGCAATAGCCTCAACTGGCTAAGTCACAATAGCAGCCCAATCTCGAGCCTACCTACTCATCAAATTTTCGATTTCTTTTAAGGCTCTCTCGACTTTACCAACTCTTGAATCTCCCACAACTTGTGGTCTGGAGTTAGGCGCTCCTCTAATGCTTTTTATCTCGATTGTTCATTCCCATTAAGCTCTGACATCATAGGAGCTACCACAGTTCCACCAAAGGATTCAAGGACCTAAGCCATCTACTCAAGTCTAGCAGTCCTAAACTGCTCACCACAACGATAACCATAAGCCAGCTACTAATTACCAAACAATTACAAGCAACACTCAACCAGGAGTCAATCATCAAGCAGGCCTCAACTAGGCAAACATCAAGGAAACACTCAAGGCATCAACTCTGTGAGGCACTTACTCATATCTTTAGTCCTGCCGCACCTGCGACTTAGCAGAATTACAACATGCTATTTAGCTGCTTAAAAAGACCATGGCCAAACAACAACTTGATGCCAGGTAAGCCAATCATAAATCAAGCAATCAGAGGCATATATCAAGAAGTTCTCATTCGTACCTCAAGTCTAGATGCATTTGCAAGCTAGCACAACTACAATCAGCTATCCAACCAGTATCTAGCGAACAACACTTAGTGCCAAGTACGAAGCTCTAGGACCTCTAATCGCCTACGGCGATGCAAACCAATAATGCCATTCACATGCGCCATATCAAATGCCATGCAATGTTTGAAAATTCATCTTGAGGATCAGCTTTAATGCAATAAATCCTTTGATAAAAGAATCAGACTTAGCCCGATACCTAGACCCATCCCTTTCAATGTATGGTTAAGGTCATTCATGCCTCCCTTTCTGTCTTAGAAGCTTGCCAGGAGCCGCTCCTTGTCCGGACTTCTATGTCCCGGCGTACACTCCCCGCCCTCATCAGACCTGGTCTTTGCATGTTGTCCCAAGTCATACACCTACGAGGAGAGTCCCGTTCCACACGTCCCATAACATGCTTCATTACGATTTATAGGTATCCCATCAGCTTGTCCCATACCAAGCGATGGTTTATCGAGTCCGATAATGATATGTTCATGCATGCACATTACTCAACTTTTATTCTGACGTCATAAACACATGCAATGCATGATCGTACTCATTGCTCGTCACGTCACAGTCGTTTCCCGATCAATTCTTATCCATAGAGGACTTCTAATTCCACAAATGACCATCCATCTCACGAATCAATTGCCTACGTTCACTATGTACCTCAAGTTCACAATGACGATCATAAAATCCAATGACCCTATGCTCGTAAGCAGTCCTCTATTAACCTCAAGCACCTTTACAACCTCAAATCCATGCTTATAGCTCAATTTCTGTTTGCTTCCTCATGAACCTCAATCATATCTAATCCTCAATCATATCTTCACCTAAGATTATCAATCAAAATCGATACTATAACCATCAGAGCACGACACAAGTTCAAGCCAACAGTCCTTAAAGTTCAGTGATCATGCCTAATCCTAATGGTCTCACTATCTAATTGTCCCCAAGTCATCACTCCTTATTACTCCAAGTCTCAATCACATTGGATCGAGCTGACCTTGCTCTGATACCACTTAAACGGGGATGTCACACCCCGCGTCCTTCACAAGCACGCGAACATCCCTTCTATGGTCTTTCATCGCGATTTACCCCAGGATCGAATCGTCCAACGATACACTCGCAGAATCAAAATGCACATGCGGAAGCGATAAATAAAACTCCATACATAACACTTAGACAAGATGGCTTGGGACATAAAAATGTGCACTCCTCAATTTCTTTCAAATACACTTCAAGGTTACAGTCGTCCAATACCAATGGTTCAAATCTAAATCCACAAATCGAAGTAAATTTCTAAGACCACAAGTGAGTTTATATCCATTCTCTCCATATCACTTCTTCGAATGCCAGTCCATGGCAACCATGGTTTCCATCGCTTAGGACCTGAAAAAAGGTTGTCCCACAACGGGGTGAGATAAATCTCAATAAGCTAATCCTAACCCTAAGCTAGGCACTTAGTACTTCCAGACACTCCCAAACATATGCAATGACCAAACCACAAACACAAGGCAAACGGCATGCGGCGATTCGATTAATGCTCATATTGTCATTCAATTCACAATTCTAGGCTAGGCTTCGTACTTTGGCACTTATATACTCATCTCATCTAAAATAGCACTCATGCTTGGTACAACCTTACATTTTGTGGTCAAGCCGCGTCCTATAGGCGCCTCAGGCATTTTCATCAAACAATCCCGCGTCGTATAGGCGCATCAGGAATTTCTTATTACGCAATCCCGCGTCGTATAGGCGCATCAGGATATTCTCATTTCACACAATCACACGTCGTATAGGCGCATCAGGATATTCTCATGGCTCAGCCCGCGTAATAACGCCTCAGGCTTGGTTAACCAATGAACCCGCGTTTAACGCATCAGGTTCCAAATGCCATCTCTCATGACCCGCGTTTAACGCCTCAGGTCTATCCCGCGTTTAACGCATCAGGATATCACTTAGCCCCGCGTTTAACGCATCAGGGCGCTATATGCACATAGGCTTATAATTCAACCAATTATAGCATAATACGATCACATGTGCATATCACCATCACAAGCACCATTCGGCCATTAAAACCACAATTCCATATCATGGCATTTCGTCACATCATAATCAATCAAGGCCATTGCAATGCTTCATGATCAATCATATTTCAATTGAGATCACTCATCAATCATCACTATAATCATTCGGCCGTGCCACAAAGTCATGGAACCAAAAAATCGACGAAGTCACGAAATGCATCAATTAATCACACACGGCCGACAATCATAATCACGGTGTCGTTTCCATCACTTAATCCCTTATTATTGCTCACGGCTGGAATAGGAATAAGGGCCATTAGGTTATTTTCATGCATTTAGTCATTAGATCACAACCACGGTCGAACACTCCTAAGCTTGATCGAGGATTTCAATAATTTAAGCAAGCTCTATCAAGTTCTATCACTTCCAATGGCACCATGAGGTGTTCGGCCCACACTAGCACTTATCCACTAACTTACTTCAACCATGGGATCAACACTTCAAGCCCTACAAGATGCAACCATGCTCGGTTTTCCCAAGGACAGAATCGGTCCACCAAGGTTCCCGTTAAAACAGTCCATAAAACTCATTTAATCTAACTCTCACTCGGTCCTTCCATCACACAAGGTCCTAAGATAAGGTTAGAACAAGCTTACCGAGCTCAAAAGTCCAAGAAAACCGGTTGGAAGTGGCTGAGGAGGTTGCGGCGCGACTTGGGTCACCGGCGGCGGATTGGTTCCTAGGAGGTCCAACCGAAAATCACCAACGAAACTCAGCCTATAGCACTTCTAATACAACCGTACAACCTCTAAAGATGGTAAACAAGGTCCCAAAGGTCACTCACCTTAAGATGGTACAAGATTTCCTCAAGAACAGCCTTTGTTCTTCCTGGTTCTAAGTAGAGCAGAAACGGTCCGGTTTTGAACGACCAAGAACAACAAGAAATCGGTCCATTAAATCCATTAAAACCCAAAATAAATCTTAGGGATATGTTACTAAATATCTTAACAAGTTTTAGGGAGTGTCTTACCCCAAGGATTTGCCTCAACAAACTCCCAAGGTCGGATTCTTGCAACTCGGGTCTAGCTGATTCTGGGCAGCGACCTTTCCTCCTTAAAACGGTTCCACGGGACGATTGGCTGGGTGGATTTGGACCCACAATATGTCATTGGAACGGCAAGACGATAATATTTCCAACCGTATATGGCTCGTCGAAATCTAACAAGGGACGAAGGAGATATGGGGAAAACAAGGAGCGACTTCGGAACTGGTTCGGCGGGCAGCGAGCGAGAAAAAGAGAGAGTTTGAGAGAAAAATCGAAACGGAGGGGGAGGTGGAGCTATGGCCGGCCAAATGAGGTGAGGGAGAGTGAGATTGTGTTATCCAAATGAAGGAGAGGGAAAAAGTGAGTGGGGTTGGTGTATGACAATGAATAGTGGCATAGAATGACTAGTAGTTGGTAGTGGGTAATGGGGAAAATGCTATGTCAATCAATCCATCCTTGTCATCCAATAATTCTATAGCCAAAAGACCATCTTACCCTTGAAATTTCGGCCGAAGTAAGGGGGTGGCAAATGTCCATTTTGCCCTTGCTATTTCCAAAGAGAAGTGTACCAATTAAGGGGTAAAAGGGTCATTTCCAATCGTCGGTCCGAATTTCACTTTTCTGATCGACATGGGATGAACCACAACCTTAACGGTTCTTGGTGAGGCGACTTCCAATCTATTACCGTTGGAATTCTCGAATATCCGACGTCCAATTCCGAAGTCTAATTCGTGGCTAAAATCCGTCAATGGCGATTCCAGAGTATCTCAAACTAACGGGCGACTCTCAGGAGTTACGCGTATCGACCCTTGACTAATGTCACGTTTAAGAGTTACTCGAGTCATGGCGACCTTGGTTGTCATGTAATTGCGAAGGTCAATCGCTAGTTCCAAAGGACGCGATCGTCAGGAATTGGTTTAGGTTGATTCGCAAATTATACGATGGTCAAACGGAATCACCCGTGATCCAATTGTATAACACTGGCAAATCGTTCCAAGACCAACCTTGGACCGGCATATCATGGATCAAAATATCCCCTCGGCAATCCTTATGGTCAAGGCACCAATCCATGGTCGAGTTCTTTGGTCCACGTACTTAAATCCCACTTAGCCTTTCCCCATCGGTTAGTCTTCTCAAGAGTGGCTAACTCTGAGCGAGATTTATCTGAAATGCACTGACGAGATGTCTCATGAAATCCTACTTCGAAAAGGGCCGGATTTCAGAATGTCACATTGCAGGAAAAGGCTCCCCCTGAGTCCTGGCTTCTTTCCCTTTAAACTTTGTGCTAGGCACAGGTGCTATCTCCTCATCAATATCCATACGTATTGACTGAGCACTTGAAACTTGTTCCTCTTGAGTTAGGAATGCATGTGTAATAGTCAATTTGGTAGAAGAAACAAAATAAGCCTCATTCTCCTCAGTCCATACTTGAAAAAATTCTCCCTAAGCCATTTCAACAATCCACACAGCATTATATGTAGGCTGTGTCTCATAGAGATCTCCCCCTTCTTCAATGGAGATCTCTTGGTCGCCTTGACTTTTAGCTCCTCCAGTTTTGCTTACTTCCTCTGATTCACCTTTAGAGGGGGTGACTGTATAGCTTCAGAGTCGGATTCCTCAGTGGCATCTTCACGTTCTTTGGAGTTCTCATCATCTGATGTGTCTTCTTGTTGTCCTTTGTTGGCCATGACATTTCTCCTCTTTGGGGATATCTGTTTTGACTTATCTTCAAACTCCACAAGAATTGGCTCAGAATTCTTGTTTCTCCAGCCACTAGCAGTCATTTTAAACCTCATCTTTCCCATCATGTTCTCATCAGCAATCATCAATGGGATTTCTTGAGAAAGAAGAGCTCCAGGAATCTTGATCTGTACAAAATTCATCATTATATAGATCAAACCAGCATAAGGTAGTTGTCCCATGGGCTTTAGGACTGTCCTGTACATGTGAAGCAAGACAGTGTGGGCAAAAGAAATTTTCTTTCCCTGCAGCATTCCCAACAACAAGTTGGCCTCAAATTTCGAGATGTCTGTCTTTGATGCTGCCTTTGGCCTAAGACATTCAATGACAATCTTATGCATCATGGTGTGCTTCAATGGGAAGTCTGTGTAGGCAATGTGAGCCTTTGATTCTCTAGAGAAGTTTGTTTTCCCAGTCAGAAAATATAAAGCTTCTTCAGATGTAACCTCCAATGGTTGAAAATCCATTTTATCAGTTCCCATCAAGAAAGAAAGCTCATGAACATGCAGGTAATATGTTTTTCTTGCATGTGTGAAGAATAGAGAATTGAAGTTGACAAAGTGAAGGTTGGAGTAAAAGTAGGCAACCAAATCAGGAAAGGTGTATCTCCTTTGGGTCACAAAGTTATCTAGATTGACCTTTTTACGATGCTTCCGAAGAGGGATGCAAACCCTATCAAAGTATTTCAGATCAAACACCTTGTGATGTATAATTCCCCTCTGTTTCAAGGACTCAAATCTGTTCTTGTGTGCTTGATTTTGGAACAGAGGATCATAAAAGTTTATATCCTTATTGAATCCAATAATTTTCAACCTTTCCTCTTGTACTACCAACCCCTTTTGGAGATGGTTTCCTTGGAGTTGACTTCGAACTAGATCCTGCTACTTTCTCTTTGCCCTTTCTAGAACTAGGCAATTCAACAACAATGGGTTCAACAACTTTTCAAGGCAAGTTTATAAATTCTAGCAGTTCGCCCTCACTAGCGAAATTGTGAATGTCCAATAACTTTCTAAGATTTTCATCAAAATTCCCCACTACCTTAATGCTATCAAACATGGGATTAACTGTATGTGCCATTGCCTCTTTTTCTTCCAAATCAGATAGAGACAAACCTTTTGCTTGTCGAAGAGTCTCCCTCTGTTCGTTGATTTCCGCTACTGAAGGCTCGGCGGTACTCGCATCCGGGGAGGAAAACTTTCTCTTCGTCTGAGTGGGCTTCTTTGAGGCGGAGGATGATTTCGAAGCCATGGAGATGAAAAAGTTTGGAACTTTGAAAGAGAATGTGTTGTGTCGAGAGAAAATTGAGAACGAGTGGGATTCTGAGCAAGATTTAGGGTTTTGAGTGTAATCGGTGTGAATGTGAGAGACAAGGGTGACGATTCGTGGTTTTATAAAAGTGACGATTATTTTTAGAAACAAAATCAATTTTGAAAATTTAGGGAAAAAAATCCTTTAATAAATAAATAAGTCAAAAGCAATAGAATATTTATAGCGAGATTTGAGAGACTTACCTTAAAAAGAATTTTGAAGTAGAAAACTGACCTTTGATTTGTGAACTTTCCTTTTAAATTTTGTGATGATTTGCTTCTGATGTTCCTTTTGACTCTCCTTCTAACCCTCCTTTTGAGTCTCCATCTGACGCTCCTTCTGAGTCTCATTCTGACGCTTCTTCTGAGCTTCCTTCTGGCACTCCTTCTGATGCTTCTTCTGAGCTTCCTTCTGACGCTCCTTTTGGGCTTCATTCTGAGCTTCCTGTTCTAAAATATACTCAAGACAAATGGTTAATAATGGCTAATTCATTTCTAATAAAGTTAAAAGTTTCTTTATCCAAGGGTTTAGTAAAAATATCTGCAAACTGATTTTTTGTATCAATATACTAAATGTTAACATCACAATTCTGAACATGATCACGTATGAAGTGATGTTTGATCTCAATGTGTTTTGCACTTGAGTGAAGAATGGGATTCTTTGTAAGATTTATGGCGCTTTTGTTGTCACATTTGATTTCCACATTTGCATCTTCAACTCCATAATCTCTGAGCTGTTGCTTTAATCAAAGAATCTGAGCACAACAACTTCCAAGAGTTACATATTCTGCTTCAGCTGTGCTGAGAGCCACTGTCCTTTGCTTCTTGGAGTACCATGATATAAGCATGTTTCCCATAAGTTGACAAGTTCCAGAAGTGCTCTTCCTATCAATTTTGCAACCTGCAAGATCTGCATCTGAATAACCCATTAGAGTAAAATCAGAATTTTTAGAATATCACAAGCCATAGCTGGGTGATGGTTGAAAGATGTGATTCTTTTGGGCTCAACTAAAATCTTGCGCATAAGCAGACACTGTATAAGATGTCTGGCCTTGAAGCTGTGAGATAAAGTAGTGATTCAATCATGCTTCGATATAGCTTGGGATCAACTTCTTTTCCATCTTCATCTTTGTCAAGTTTGGAGGAGTGAGACATAGGAGTTTCTGTCTTCTTGTAGTTCTCCAATCCAAACTTCTTCACAATTTCCAGTGCATACTTCTCCTGATATATAAATGTTCATTTATGAGATTGATGAATTTGAAGTCCAAGAAAGAATCGCAATTCTCCCATCATACTCATTTCGAATTCATCATGCATCATTTTAGAGAAATTCTTGCAAAGTAGCTCATTAAAAGAACCAAAGATAATATCATCAACATAAATTTGAACTAGAAGAATATCGTTACATTATTTTTGAATGAAAAGAGCAGTATCTAACTCGAACCCTCCTAAGTCCTACCAAATCGCAACTTAGGTTTGTTCGTGAAAAAATATTCAATTGGAGCCGCCACTAGTCATTTACGGTAGGTTAATTAGAAACCTATATAAAATAGCATGAGAACTATTTTATCTCTACGAACCAGAGAAAATGAGTTCGGAGACTTTGTTACATTAATTAGAAATTAATGCCCTTTCGGTACCCAATTTTCATGAAAAGTCCTTAGTTTGATGATTTGATTTTTTTTTGGATTTTTTTTATTAAATGCTAATGCTAATGCTAATGCAGTCTAACTATATGACATGTGAAATGATATGACATGGCATAGTGACAAGATGACGTGGCATGGCAAATATGCATGACATGGAAAACATGACATGGGAAGCTAAATTATGCGATATGCAATGCAAATGATATTTTTTGGTATTTTTTGTTTAATTTTGAATTTGTGAAAAATGAAGTGAAAAAGATATCCTAAAGTCAATAGAAACGTGATCTAACTCAAGAAAAACGTGAGATTTTTTGGGGGGTTTTTTAGAAATTTATCTAAGCATGAAAACACAGAAAATTTGAACAAAAATAAATAATATTGTCCATAAGACACCTTTAAATCCGAAAATATGATTTTATTCACAACATCCCCGATATTAGGGTTAGCAAGTGAATACTTTATAGAATGACCGTCGTCCCTCTATACATAGGGCAAATCTTGAAATTCTCCTCAAGATTGAGGATTTGACGTCTAATTCACGCGTACGAGCACAATCGTACTTCGAGATCGAAGTCATATGTTTCCTTTAATGTACGTTTTCCGAGGGACGAGGCACAATTGAGAGCATGTGTTATGGGCAATATTGTTTATTAATGTGCAAACTTTATAAGTAATCAAAACAAAGTAATCATGATAAAAATAAAATGAGGATGAATCAATTAACTTAAAATTTCGAAAAAATACAGATGGGTGTGTTGACACCTAAATTTTGATCAGCCTTTTTTTCTTTAGTTTTGAAAATTTATAGAAATTCAATAGAAATTCAAAAAAATAAAAAATCGACTTTGGTAGCTTTGACCAAGCTAAAGGAATCATTCTGGACAGGAGCTCACGTTCGTGGCCCTACGTGTCTGAGTCAACCTCGACACATCTTGAATATTTGGTGAACGAGCAAAGGGGACTTCTGGGAAAGTCCGATCGGAAGACGGGCAGATAGAGTTCTTCCTGAAGGTTATTCAGAGGAGAGAATTAGGTGAATGGAGCTTTATTCTGCTCATAATGACAGAGATTTACCTATTGATATCGAGCCGTTTCTTCGAAAAGTGAAAGCATCAGGAACGGAATGGAATGGAATCGATAAAAGTAAAGGGAAAGATCTTTTTGTTGATTAAGTACAGGAACGATGCTGGTAGTGGTAATTCAAAGGTTGCCAGAATGATAAAAGGTGCAAGAATTTAAAGGTTCTGAAAGGTTAATTTCGCGGGAAAATCACACATGAAAGTAATTACGCGATGACTTAATTATGTTTCATTGTTATTGATTGTGGCCTTTGCAGTGATACAACGTGGGATTTTATAGCTTGTAGAAATGCAGGTAGTGGGAATCTCACCAGTCACCATCTTGTTGTGTCGAGATCATGCACTATCAATGGGCTCACAATCTCATATTTAGTCGAATGTTCATAAATCATGCTTGAGACTCGGCCCAAGGCCAATATCATGATATAACATACACTTGATGCCATACATGGTCATTGAATGCACGATAATGACAATCCGACCTTGCAAGTAATTCGAGGCGATTAACCCCCAATAAGGCTTCCAATCAAATAACAGTCAATCAACTCACTAAATCTAGCAATCGATATAGACAATTGATTCAAGCACAGCCAAACATATCAGTGCGAGAATTCAATCCGACCTCGCTTCTTTAAATCCAATTCGAGCGTTATTTCTTTATTAACCAATCCGATTAATCAATCGAACGTACGCTCATCTCTAACCTGTCGCTCGCTCACAATCAAATAATAACAATCAATCACATTCAATTTGTTAGAATATATAAATATTAAACCACGCCTTATTCTAATAGCTTAAGGTTTTAGAACAGTTGGTAAGTGGTCCCACCAAATCTTTACATGGTATCAGAGCAGGAGGTCCTGAGTTCAAATCTTTCCAGGCCCCTATTTGCCTCCCCAATGAATTTGTCCACGCTTAGTACTAGGTAAAAGATCAGACTAAGCGTGAGGGGGAGTGTTAGAATATATAAATATTAAACCACGCCTTATTCTAATAGCTTAAGCTTTAGAACAGTTGGTAAGTGGTCCCACCAAAACTTTACACAATTAGCCATAAAATTCTAGCTACTCAGGCTAACTTAACCAATTAGGGCCATTGAACCTAAACCATGTTTCTAACCTAAACACCTAATACTCTAAACAAACTAATCCAAACGTAATTAGCGATCTAACTAGGAATTAGAAATCAACTTACAGTCAATTTCACGAGTCGAGATCGATGACGATCCTCGAAAAATCTTTTGAATGCGAACCTCGAACTCCAACGGATCACGGACTTTAAATCTCGAGCGATGGGCCCAAATCCTCAACCAATTTGGTCCACGGGCCTAGGACAAGGCCCAAACTCACGGTCCAACACTGTGCAACTCGGCCCAAGTCGAATTGGGCCGCGGCCCAGCTCGGAGGCCCACAACCAGGCCCAAATAGAATCTGTTCAGGACCAAAATAGGGCAAACATGGGGCCTTCGGGGCTGAGTCGCCGGCCTAAGGGTGGTGGCCGGTACTGGGATCGACAGTGGACGTTCCAGGTGGTCGGAGGAGGACGTAGGTGGTCGGAGATGGCCGGAGCAACGACGGCAAGGGCGGTGAACAGTAGCGAACAAAAGCTGTTCGCAGTAGAAACAGAGCAGGAAGTAGGGAACGGGGGCTGTTCAGGCTGATTCGTGGCTGTACTCGAGTCCAACAGCGCCAGGGCTTCGTGTGACGATCAATGGAGGTGTGTAGGGGTCTGTGGTGGTCGGAGATGGGCGGAGGAACAAGCTGGAGGCAGTGGAAACGGAGGCAACCAGATCTGGACAGAACACCCGCAGAAACAGGGTAACAGAGCAGAGGTTCGGTTTTAAGGGTTCTCCGGCGGTCTGTGGCGGCTGCTGGCGGTGAGGTGTGTCGGAGGGAGTCGTGGGGGATGATGTGGTGGTGGTTGAGGTGGTGAGGGTGGTCGGGAGCCGCTGCAAGGGCCAAAACCCAAGCAGGGCAGTGGCTGGCGCAAAGCAGGGCAGCGCGACTTCAGGCTATTCCGGCAGGTCTACGGTGGCGAACGACGGCTGGTGGTGGCGCGACGCAGCTATGGAGTAACGGAGGGGTCGTGGTCTGTGGGTGAATGGGACGCACAAACAATGAATAAGGGGGAGGAGGTGAGTCGGTGAAGTGGGTGCACAGTCAAAAACAGAATGCGTACAACAACAAAAATAACTATATGAACCCAGCACACGAACTCAAAATTTGTCTTAAGATCGTTATTCTTTAAGAGGTTAGAAGTTCGCATGTACAAAATTAAGATTGTTGTCGCCTAAGTGTTCGCATACATAAAATAGAAGGTTGATTGACAAACCTGAAAAACAAATCGCAGATGAGTAATCCGAATGTAGACGAATGATTCGAGCCCAACGAATTTACATTGTGTCCTTAAGACAGATTTGCCACCCTTAATCAGTATCCTAGGTTCTTGGACAATTGCCTCCCAAAATAGAACAGATCGCCTTTCCTCGAAACCTGTACTTGTTTCAGAGAAACCTTCGAACACAACTTCGTGGAATAATTGCACAAAATGATGAATGAATGATGAACATAACACTTGTTGTATCTAATGCGATAGTTAGGGGTGTCAATGGGTCAGGTCTCGGCTCGGCCCGAGATGGCCCGAAGGTGAATAGTACCGAGTTCGGGTCGGGTCGGGTTGAATTATTTTTTTTTTATTTTCTTTTTTTTCGAAATTAAAATTAATTGACAAATCTACCAAATGAAAGAATATAAAAAGAAAAAATTAAATTAAATTAAATTAAAGGGAAAATACGAATGTTAAAAAACATCCGGGCGTCGAGCCGGCCCGGCTAGAAAAGGCCCGAAAATTAACTGAATTTTCAGCCGGCCCGCTTGGCCCGGGCCTTTTTTACATCCCTAGCCATAGTCAATGCTATTATTTATAGATAGTGATATGAAGAGTCACGAAATAAAGGTTAAGAACGAAGACTTACTAATCTGAACAGTTCTCTTTCAAACAGATGAAGAACCACGAAACCAAATAGATATCTTCCTAAAGAATGAAGAGTCACGAATACATATAGTTTTATCGAAAGTGTTCGTCGACGAAAAGGCACGATTTTATCGAAAGGATTCTACGAAACGTCACGAACTCGTACGGTTTCGACGAAACGTTACGAAGTTGTACGATTTCGTCAATTAAGGGTTATGAACCGAAACAACTCTTCATTTTTCATTCAACTTCTCTTGGGACTTTGAGACCAAAGTTCCAACAGTATCTACTAGAAAGAAATTTCAAGGCGAGTACTCATCAATGATAATGATGAGGGATTCGGTGATCAGTCGCCGCTTATACTTTGATGCTTTGATATGTCCGTCTTTGTAAATGAGCGAGTTTCTGCACATTACATCAAGTTGATTCACTTTCAGATTTACACCTCTATCGTCAAGTTATGTATCTCTATTTTCATAAGAAATGAAAAGTTTCTTCCCGGCCAAAAAAAAAAAAAAAACTAAGATCTCAAACATTTCTCGTTCGTTCATAATGTAATAACAAATATTAAGATTTACTATCTCATCATATTCAACGACATTACTTGAGAAATAATGTAACCGTAAACAAAGCATTAATCATATGATTTATGTGACAAAATGACGTGGCGCTTCAAAATGGAGTCGCTAGGTCCAACTTTCGTGAATCAGATACTGATTCAACTTTTTGAAGAACTCAAATTATATTTGCGCAATAATTTGTTTATATAACAACGATACTAATATATAGGCATATAACATTTTTATAATTATAAAGTAGTACGTCAATGGCAATACTTAATAGATCATTTGTGTCAGAACGAAATGATAGTTAGAACAATTTGTTAATTTTATATTGAAGCCTGTCTGGTTGAATGGGAGTAGTAGCCTCCTCTATTCAACCAGTCGTAGTCAGCACAATTGTTATATTCTTTCGTGTATTGGCAAGCTTAATTCTTAGTGGAATTTTCTGAATTTTTCACTCTGCATAGCTTGATTTGCTCTATATATTTTCTGAATTATTTGAGTACGAATATAATTGAATCAATACAGAAGTCGTAAGTCCTTACCTTTTTTCTATCTCTTGAAAAATTGATGTGGAAATTGATAGGATATTGCAATTATATCGATGGGAAATTAATAGAGAAATAAATGAGAAACAATAAAGGAGGCATAAGAGAGTTATGTGGTTCCATCTGAGTGTCAACACTTATTCCATGAGAAGAGTCGGCAGTAGATAATTGTAGAATCAGAGTTATAACCATTCATTCGCTCGAGTATTTCTCATATCTAGATTAAGCTCAGACCCACGGTGTTTATAAATAAATAATTCAATTTGATGCAAAAAACATGGCATAAATCACCTAATATTCAAGCCCAAAATAAAAGCGTTTAGTACGGCTGAACCAAGAATGCAGTTCACGTTTGTCGCCACTTTTTGAAATTCAACTGGCATGTCCAATTAGATTTAAAAAAAAAACACACACACACACACGCACGCGCGAGATTTGGGATCTCTGATTGAAAGGGCCCGTTTCTCGGCAAAATATAGCTGTTTTGGCATCTAAAACCCCATTAGCATATAGAGACTAGGTGCATTCCATTTCCAATTGTAATTAGGTGCCAATTTCTTAATAAATTGATATATATATATATATATATATATATATATATATATATATATATATATATTAGGAAACTTTCGCGACACATTCATTCAGAAAATTGATTGATTTAGGAATTTAGACTTTCGAAATGTTGTAGGAAAAGCCATGGTGAGATCAATGAGAACGTGGAGTTGGAATGAAGAAAAGAAACCGCGTTGGACATTTCCTACTAGTGATATGGTTGACCAGGAGGGGAAAGAGCAAGAAGAATACCTGGAGCTGACGAGATAAAAGAGCCGTGGAGGAAGGAGCCGCCTCATGCTGCCATTACGAGTGGTCCCGGAATCCGCGTGGCCTTTGAAGGAGTGGGCAGAAAAAAGAAAATTAAAAGACACAAGAAGATTGACTTAAACTTTGTCCTTGCTTGCTTGCTTGCCTGTCCTGGAAATCATAAGTCTGACCAATTATATCGTATTGGATAGATTCACAGCGCACTGTCGTCGTATATTGCTCGTGAAAATTCAATGAACTTCTTCAAATCAATCTGATGAGTGCAAACTGCATTTGTGTGTTTATGTACCAGTAGGAGTATCACGACAGGCTGCCAAAAATATGAAGACAGAATTATAGAGCTATTACAAGTTGATTCAATCTCCTATTGGGTTTTTATTTTAGTTCCAAGATAATCCAATGCGCCAGATTCCCTAAGCTTCCAGCTGGGTTGATTAGTTCAGGAGCGTTACATCAATTGTCTTATATTCAATATTTAGCGGAATGCCTAAATATACTCGCATGGATGCTCTGTACAAATCGCCTTACTGCAAAAAAAAAAAAATTAATATTAATTTGAATTGGTAAGTAACGTTCGAAAAATAATTAAGGTTAATGTGATTAGTAGCGTTTTCACTTGATAAATATTAATAAGTGATTAATAAATTTCGTGTATATTCAAGTGACTTGGTGTATCGTGTAAATTTTGTTTTCACATTCTCCTCTATCCGCATGCCCAAGTAACGGGCTTGGATTTATCGCAGCACAGTGCCGTTGACCTCGTGAGAGTAAACGAAGAAAATGGGATGAGCAAATTGCAAGAATAATGAAACCAAAGGAAGTGGGGGAAGACGAATGAAGAGAGGTGTTGTGCTTGTGCTTGGGTGGTGAAGCCCAGAGCCAGAGCCAACGTGCGCATTGCAATTTGCTATCGTCGGATAAGAAGTGACTCCCAGATGAACAACCTGTGGCGAAGGATCGTCAAAAGGAAGAGCAGCAGTAAATCGTCGTCGGACAAAGATGCGACTCCGAGCAAGCGGCAAGAGCCTGAGCCAGCAAGGAACGAGCTGGTGTTGTTTAATGCGATTCAGAACAAGCCGCGAGAGGCTGAGCCAGCTAGGAACGAACTGGTGTTGTTTGATGCGACTCAGAACAAGCCGCGAGAGCCAGAGCCGGCAAGCTGCAGGCTGGTGTTGTTCGGGAAGACAGAAAAAAAGTTCGATTTGGAGGATCTTTTGAGGGCCACTGGGGAGGTGTTGGGGAAAGGGGTGGCCGGCATGACTTACAAGGTTTACCTGGAGGACGGGACCACCACGGTGGTCGTGAAGAGGCTCAAGGATGTGGTCTTGTCGGCGGAGGATTTCCGGGACGCGGTTGAAGCATTGGGAGCGATGGACCACGAGAATCTGCTCCCTCTGAGGGGTTACTACTACGGCAAAGACGAGAAGTTGCTCTTGTACGATCACATGCCCATAGGAAGCTTGTGGTGCCAATTGCACAGGTACAGGGAATCAAGGGGGACTCCCCTGAGCTGGGAAGCCAGGCTTTCGATTGCCCTCGGAGCTGCCCGGGCCATCGAGTACCTGCACGCCCAGTATATCCCCCACGGGAACATCAAGTCATCCAACGTCCTCCTCACGCCATGCTACGATGCCCGGGTGTCCGATTATGGCCTTGCGCTCCTCACAGCAATGGCGGGTGGGACTCCCTCAGCAATGGCGGATGTGTACGGCTTCGGGGTATTACTTCTGGAGCTCCTGACCGGGAAGCTGCCCAGCCAGCTCCCCCTGGGGGAGGAAGGTGTTGATCTTCCTGCGTGGGTCCAGTCAGTTGCTCATGAGGAGTGGAATGCTCAAGGTTTTGATGTGGTTGAGAGGGGGATGTTTGAGCTCTTGGAGGTGGCGATCAGATGTGTATCCTTGAATCCGAATGGGATGTCTGACGTACGGAAAAAGATCGAGGATATTTTGAGGAACGAGCTGGTGTTGTTTGGGAACCCCATGAAGAAGTTCGATATGGAGGATGTTTCGAGGGCCAGTAAGCAGGAATTGGGGAAAGGGATATTTGGGACGACTTACAAGGTTGACCTCGAGGATGGCACAACCACGGTGATCTTGAAGATGCTTGAGAATGTGGTCTTGTCGGCCAAGAATTTCCAAGACAACGTTGAAGCTATCAGTGCGATGGACCACGAGAACCTGCTCCCTCTGAGAGGCTACTTCTACAGCAAAGACCAGAAGTTCCTCTTGTACGATTACATGCCCATGGGAAGCTTGTCGAGCCGATTGCCTCCATACGGTGGACGGAAAGGAACTCCCCTCAGCTGGGAAGTCAGGCTTTCAATTGCCCTTGGAGCTGCCCGGGCCATCGAGCACCTGCACGCCCAACAGCGTCCTGAAATCCACCACGGGAACATCAGCTCGTCCAAAGTCCTCCTTATGCCGTCCTACGAGGTCCGGGTCTCTGGCTATGGCCTCACCCTCTTCACAACGCCTGTCTTGGAAGGCGAGGGCGAACTGAAAATGGCGGATGTGCATGGCTTTGGGGAGTTGCTTCTGGAGCTCCTGACCGGGAAGCCGCGCACCCAAGCTCTCCTCGAGGAGCAAGGTCAAGGTCTAGATCTTCCTAGGTGGGTCCAGGACGTTCTTCGAGATGAGAGGTTTGCTGATGTTTTCGATGTGGATCTCATAAGGTCCCAGTACATTGAGGGGGGGATGTTTAAGCTGTTGGATGTGGCAATCAGTTGTGTATCCCCGAATTTGTATGAGCGCCCTCAGATGTCTGAAGTGAGGAGGAAGATTGAGCAACTGTGTGGTCCTCGGGGACAGCGAGATGGGGGCATACAGCCTGACAAGGTCAGGGAAGGGACCAAGGACAGATCTTCTCTGATTCAATTAGACAGGGACTTGCAGCTCAACCAATTCAGCCAAGTGAACTACGATATGTATCCTCGGTGAGTTGATTTAGAGACTGGCAGAAAAGCTTGATTTGCCTAACTACATCATGACCAGCAACATAAGATCAATTTAATCTTTGCCAATGTTCCCCATAGACGAGTTAATTACTGAGGAAGTCAATGTCAAAATAAAGAGAGGAGTAGAAACATGTGAGTTTTCGCATCTCCAATGCAATTAAAAACAGTGAGGAGTTTTAGGGTCGTTCATTACTTGTATATTAGGGAGAACTAGTAAGAGTAACTACCTACTAACAATCTTTCATGCAATAAGGGAAGGCTCCACCCAAAATAAATGAATCAATGACACACAGCTTCCCCTGGCCCAAAGTTACGTATAACAATCCACAAACAAGAAATGTATCAATCGTCTTGGATATATCCAACTGGGATGACTTCTGTTCTCGGCGTGGGTGCTGCTCTTGCTCTTTCAAGATGCTAGACTTGAAGAAATTTGATTTAATCTTGGTGAGCGATGGCTTTACCGAGTAGATACTTTTTGCAGGAAACCACCAGATGGGGTTTTGGAAGCTTCTGAAAGAGTTTATGGTACGTTTTTTAACTGTTCTTTCTTGATAATTTGTAAGTGTCACATATTCTACCTACTTTATTTTGCTTTAGTGTTCTGGTTTCATTGAGCTGGTATTAATGGCCTCTACTTTTTGTATTCTATGATTTACCTTCTCTTGGGACAAACGTACTACAACAATAGTAGAATTAACGGGAAGCCTCTTTGGTATGGAAAGAAACAGTTTTAGTTAATGATATGCTTCTGCTAAACCATTCATGGCATACTGTTACCATAGTAATTTTGCAGAAGCATTTGTGTTTTTTTCTTGTTGGTGCAAAATGGGACTCCAAAAAATCAAGGATGGATTTCATAATCTAGGATAAGAAACAACCTGTTTCCTGCAGAAGCAGAGTAATATCTGACTGGAGGTCTACTGAGCTGACTTCATTGACCTCTAGCAACAAACAGTGATTAGCAAGCAACCTTGCATAAGCATTACTTACCTAATAAATTGTTTCGTGTGCCCTTGCAGCGCTTTTGATTAACGTTGCCTGCCAAGTAATTTTCAGATATAAATGGATGCAATTTGATTTGAAAGGCTGGAAAGTCTAGAAAAACTGGGAGTAGAAAGAAGTATTCTTAGATGGAGCTAACTTGCTACAAGCACTTTCTGTGATTGCTCCCTTGTTAATCACAAAGGCTCTTGCGAGTGCTACAGTTTAGTCATAAATGCATATCTGGCTCGTGAAAGGCCATAAGCATTCAATAGGTTTATCTGCAGAAGATTCTCATGAAGTGCTTATCCTTCAAGTTGGGGACGATTCATTTGTTGATTCATCACTTCTCTGGAAATAACAATTGACGGTTGCCTGGGACGTGCGATGTCAGGCCTTGCGTTCTGCAATTGCCTGAATTCTCTTCATGGCCATTAATACTTAAACATTTCGTAAAACAGGTGAAAACACAGAATCTTTGAGGGGTGAAGAAATAGCAGCTGTGACAGAAACAAACATGGAGGTAACTCCTGTCAGTGATTCAGCATCTTCATCCGCTGTCAATAATGGCAGTGTGGAAGATACTGCTGCAGGTGTCTGCAGCTCAGTGCAATTCCCTGATATAATGCAGCCAAAACAGGAAAAAGTATTCCAGCAGGATAGTTCACCATCATTAACCTCCATGTCATCTGGATTTGACTACGATGTCTTCCTGAGTTTTAGGGGGCCAGATACTCGCTTAGGCATTACAAGTATTCTCTATAACAGGTTGTTAGGTGCTAGGATCCACACATTTAAGGACGATGAAGAGCTCCGAGTTGGAGAGGAGTTTGGTCCTGAGTTGCTCAAAGCTATCAGCCAATCAAAAGTTGCAATTCCCATCTTTTCCAAGGGCTATGCCTCTAGTAAATGGTGTCTTAATGAGTTAGTCCAAATGGTGGAGTGTAGTACAACCCGGAGACAGAAGGTTATGCCCTTTTTTTATGACGTTAGTCCTGCTGAAGTCCGTCATCAAATTGGGTCTTATGAAGAAGCCTTTCTTTCGCACAAGGAGAAATTTGGTGCGAATGTCAGTAAGTGGAAAGCTGCTCTCAACCACATTGCCAATCTAAACGGATGGGACAATTCGAAGAAGAATAGGTACGTGTGTCATTTTATGGATCATTTTGGCGCAATACTTCCATAATATTACCATATTCTTCTAATTATGTTTTCCCTTTCCCTTCCATTATATTAGAGATGAAGGAGAACTGGTAGACAAGATTGTCCAGGAGGTTATAGATGAGTTGAAAACGGCTTATTTACTAGTGACAGACTGTTTGGTCGGAGTCGAAAATCATGTGAAGGAAATTGACACACTGATGTGTTGTGATTCGGAGGATATCAGAATTCTTGGAATCCATGGTATGGGGGGTGTGGGAAAGACTACGCTTGCCAAAATCATCTATAACCAGCTCTCCCATCATTTTGAAGCTTGTTGCTTCCTTTCTAACATCAGGAGAACTTCAGAGCTAAAGGGCATCGAAGGTTTGCAGAATCAACTAATATCTGACCTTCTCAAAAAACAGTGGTCAAACATTAGCAATGTTGACGAAGGAATTAAGATGATAAAAGGAAGGTTATGCGGTAAAAAGGTTCTGGTGCTACTTGATGATGTCGATGAAATGACTCATTGGGATGCACTGATAGGAAAACCGGCATGGTTCGGTTTAGGAAGTAGGATTATCATAACTAGTAGAAACAGGGATATTGTAGATGTTCCTGAGGCTTGTTATTCATATGAGCTTATTAGCATGAACTTCAATCAATCTCTTCAACTTTTTTGCAAACATGCTTTTGGAAGAGATTACCCTTCGGACGACTATGTTGCTTTCTCCACAGAAGTGGTCAAAAGTACTGGAGGTCTTCCTCTTGCTCTTGAGGCTATAGGTAAACTGCTTCCACGGAGAAGCAAAGATGTTTGGGATGTGATTTTGAAGAAGTTGAAGCAAGTTCCTCTCAATGAAGTAAAAAGAAAATTGAGATTTAGTTATGATGCCTTAGATGATTCGCAAAAGCATATCTTTCTTGATATAGCTTGTCTTTTCACTGGATTTGATCAAAGGATAGCGCTCCACTCGTGGAAAGATTCCAATCTCTTCCCAGAGGAAGGTCTTGAGGTCCTTCAGAAAATGTCTTTGATAAAGATCGGCGAAGACAATAAGCTATGGATGCACGATCAGCTAAGAGGCTTTGGTAGAGACATTGTTCGTCGAGAATGCAATGAGGAACGAGAAAAACAGTCTCAGCTGTGGAACCCTGAGGATGGTTTGGAAATGATGATGGAAACAAAGGTAAAGTTGCATTTCAATCACCTTATCCCCATCAAGCTGACAAATTTCTTGCTATTTCACTGTGATTGTTTGCTCATTAATATTTAAGGAAAGTTTTTTCTTATCTTGTGATTACTTTGATGACTTGTTTTTTGGTTTCCATTTTTGGAAAGACCATTGTAGTTGTTCAATATTTTATACTTGCTCTTTTGTTTTGCTGTTGCAGGGAACAAAAAAATTCAAAGCTCTTTGCCGAAAGGTCGACCCTCAGTTGCTATACCATTTTGCAAACGAAGTTGAGAGGCTATCTAGTCCAAGATACCCTGAAGTGAGGGTTTTCCAGAAACACTGGCGTTCAAATGATTTCCCAGCCAATCTACAACACAATATGCTTATGCTTTCCAAGTTGATATGGCTTTCGTGGGATCATTTTCCCCTGGAAGTTAAGATCACCAGTTTTTCCATGATGAACATAGTCATTCTGCATTTGGGGGACTGCCCTAATCTAATCGATGTTCAAAGCATTGAAGGCTTGGTGAGTCTCAGAACTTTGAAGCTCGTAAAAATTCCGCTATTGGAGAGATTACCTAATCTATCAAACTTGAAGAGGCTCAATGAACTGCATTTAGGGCATTGCCATAATCTAATCGACATCAAAAGCATTGAAGTTTTGGGGAATCTCGAAACTTTGAAGCTCATAGAAATTCCACAACTGAAGAGATTACCTGATCTGTCAAACTTGAAGGAGCTCACTAAACTTCAGTTGCGGTATTGTCATGGTCTAGCTGAAATTAAAAGTTTTGAGGGTTTGGAGAATTTGATGATGTTAAGGTTGGATGAACTTCCTCTACTTGGGAGATTGCCCAATTTATCAAGCTTGAAGAGGCTTACACAGCTTGATGTACGACGATGTCGTAATCTTGTGAAGATTCAAGGAAGATTGGATTCATTGGAAGACTTGTGTATACAAGGATGCAGATCTTTAGATGAGGTGCTTGATCCAGTTTCAAGTTTCAAGAAACTAAAATCTTTGCGAATACATGATTGCGAGATGTTACATCTTGACAGTATATGGGTCTCGAAACTCGAAATATCTGATAAAGTATATGAAAATTCAACATGTAAGATACTGAGTAAGATAGGAATTTGTGTCTGTCAGCTAGGTAGACAGTTCTTTTTTCCATCCTTTCAATAGTGAAGACAAGCAGACATACAATGCACACATTTTATCTAAACAGAGTTGATCATGTCACCCTCTTGTCATTACAATCTGTGTCCAAAATAAGAGATGATTAGGTCATCCTCTCGTCATACATTAATTGGAGTTTCCCGAATACAATAGATTGAAATCAACCTCTCTTGTCGACACTTGATAAAATCGAACAGCATCCTGAGAGATCGAGCCAACGGTTGTCTCAGTGCTTTGCGACTAGCGAGTGGATTGACCATTTCGATGTCTCTATGTGGAAGACTCATTGATCTTCCAGAACTTACGACACATGCCTCGTACTGTAAGGACACTCTCTAGTTGCATTTTGGCTATATTATGGGTGGAGACAAACTTCAGTAGTAATACGGTAATGGCGACCGCCTTCTCTGAGCTGGGAAGTCAGGCTTTCGATTGCCCTCGGAGCTGCCGGGCCATCGAGCACCAGCACGCCCGGGATATCCACCACGGGAACATCAAGTCGTCCAACGTCCTCCTCACGCAGTCCTTTGAGGCCCAGGTCTCCGATTGCAGCCTCCCCCACCTCATAAGGCCTGACCCGAAGGCCAGGGCCGACCTGTCAAACGCGGATGTGTATGGCTTCCGGGTGTTGCTTCTGGAGCTCCTCACTGGGCAGCTGTCCACCTCAGAGAACCGCAATGAGGTAGATCAAGCTGTAGATCTTCCTGCGTGGGTCAAATACATGGTTTTGGATATGGGGATGGTTGGAGTTTTGGATAAGAATCTCTCACAGTGCCACCACAATGTGAAGACGGGTATGGTTGCGCTGTTGCAGGGGGCTATCAGTTGTGTATCCCCTAATTCGGGTAAGTGTCAGATGTCTGAGGTAGTTAGGAAGATCGAGGAGCTGTGTAACCCTGGGGGGCGAGATGGGGGCTCACAGCCCGACAAGGTCAGCCAAGGGACCAAGGATACCTCTTCTTCGCTTATTCATAGTGCACAGGTAGACAAGGAGTCGGAGCTCGACCAAGTCAGCAAAGTGAACAATGATATGTATACTCGGTGAGTTGGTTTAGAGACAGGCAGAAAAGCTCGGTTGCCTAACTACATTATGACCACGTTTAGCAACATAAGATCAATTTAATATTTTTCCAATGTTCCCCATAGACAAGTTAATTACTGAGGAAGTCAATGTCAAACTAAAGAAGGGAAGTGGGGAAGGAGGGATAGGAAACATGCGAGTTTCGCATCTTTGATGCAGTTAACAACAGTAAGGAGTTTCAGGGCAATTGATTACTTGTATAGCACGGAGAACTAGTAAGGGTAACTAACTACTAACCATTTATCATGCAATAAGAGAAAGCTCCACCCAAGATAAATAAATCGATGACACAAAGCTCCCCTAGCCCAAAGTTACATGTGAGAATGTGTTAATCGTCTTATCTACCGAACTGGGATGAATTCTTGATTTCCTTTCACGATGTGGGTGCTACTCTAGTTCTTTCAAGATGCTGTGACTTGAATAAATTTTACTTAATCTTGGTGAACGATGGCCTTACCCAGCAGATACTTTTCGCAGGAAAACACCAAATGGGGTTCTGGAAATTTCTGAAAGAGTTCATGGTAAGATTTTTAAATGTTCTATAGTGGTCACGTGATAGTCTGAAAGTGGAACGTTGGCGGGCTACCTTGTTCTACCTACTTTCTTTTGCTTTAGTGTTCTGGATTCATTGAGCTTCACTTGGGACAAAGGCGCTTCAACAATAGAAGAATTAACAGGAAGCCTCATTGGTTTGACAATAAATAATTTAGGTTACTGATATGCCTCTGCTAAAGCATTAGTGGCATACTGTTACCATAGTAATTTTGCCGAAGCATTAGTCCTTTTTTTTTTCCATGTGAAATGGGGCTCTAGGGCCACAAAAATCAAGGATGGATTTGATTATCTAGGAGAAGAAGCAACCTGTTTCCTGCAGAAGCAGAGTAATATTCTGATTGGAGGTCTGCTGAGCTGAACTATTGCCTCCTATCAACAAATGGTAATTAGCCAGCCCCCTTGCATAAACATTACGGACCTACCTTGCAGTAGCTATTTATTAACTTGGTCTACTGATTGTGAGTCCACTTCTAGCATCATGCAGCAGAAACTCAAGCACCGGGCAGTGATTAATTCGTGCCACAATCCAGAGTTACCTATCGAAAAGGAAAACTCATTTAAAAAGTCTAAATATGCATTACTTAATAAATTTCTGTCTTGGGCTTTTGACGCCCATGAGTTATCAAAACATCCATTGGGACTCAAATGAACTTGCATGCTATCCTTTGCAGGAAAATGGCTCACTTTTGTTCAGTGCATTAATTCTTCTAGATATTTTCTCATTCAATCTGAGGATTTTGTGGGTACAACAAATGTCCAGGAATTATTAAAGCTTGATTGCCAAACGAACTAGCTAGTAAATCTTGTATGCACATCAAGAAATTCATTTGTTTTATAAATCCTCATAAGTCTGTATTGATCCTGCATATCATGGGATAGTGCTCTTTACTTGATCTATCAGCTCTCAGAAAATATCAATCACACTGCACCTCTATGTGAATGGGCTTTTCTTGTCACTCTCTTCATGAACTTGTCGTTTGGTTTGTCCATTACTTAAATCTTGAAGAACTGGATCATGATAACACGATTTTGCGTATATCTTATAGCAGTGCATTCAGCTCTTGATGGATCTCTTGCAAGTTCGGATGCTGCCTCTTCTTCACTATCTCAAGATGGATCTCCTATAAGTTTCAGTGCAACGCTTAACAAAAAGAATATCGAACCGCTGCTGGCCTCTTCTCTGGAACTGTATAAAGATGTTCACACTGGTAATACATTCTCACTAGAAGCTTGTTCTGTATGCTTTAGAATGCAGGTAGGAGGCTCCACATCGATTTCTCGTTGGCCAGAGAATTTGGTGGAACTTTCTAAGTTAAATGCTCATGAAATTGACTGAACTTATCTTCACTTGAGCAATTTCTCAAATTTATGCATTCAAACTTCAATCCCACTGTCCAACTATATCATCACTTAAAAAAGGTTAATTAGTCGGTTAGAGGTAAACAACACAAACTTGGAGCAGACAGATCACTTCTCGATGAGTTCACTATTCTGGTTAGTGCTACCATGTGATGCTTCCATAAGAATTAACAGAGAATTTTCCTTTTGTTTTTGGCTGTTAATGGGTGAGAACTCTATTGAACCGTTACATAGAGCACTCTTCAGGCAACATTTCATAAAATTGTTCTAGGATTTCTTATGATCCAAAAATTATCTCTGGCAAGTCCAACTCATAGTCTATCATATCTGCCCATGTATAGTGGATATTTTTGGAATTGTGTTGACAAACTCATGTAGTAATTAGCAAAGGACTTGAGCAATTATTGGCCAAGACCTGTTTGTGCATGGCTTCTTGACTACATGATTGGAGCATCTTCAGGTGTAACGCCCGAAATCCCGACTCCTGTAAACAGTGTAATCCAGACGACAGTATGAATAAGAATTTCATTTTGGTCGCTTAAGTTATTTCGAGGATTTAGAATTTGAAATTGGACGATTTCCGTAATCGACGTTCGAATCGAGTTGGATTTCAATCGATTTGTCAATTCGCCTTAGGATTTGAATTTTCGAGTCGAAGCCTCGCTGTAGCCAAGCCGACCTCGAAGGATTCATTATCCCGATTGGATGGCCAATGTCTGATTTACCCTCGCGTGCGAAATTTCGGAATTGCCACGGCCAAGAATGGAATTTACTAAAGAGCCCTTGGATATTTTTATGGGCATAAGGACAAGGTTAATTATTGGGGTGGGCCAACCTTATCTCTAGAGCACTCATCTGGTCAAAGAGTCAAAGTGGACAGCTGCAACTCCTCTCTCTCCTCCATCTGTTTTGCACGACACCTTCCCCTACACACACATTTTTCTTCCTTTGGTTTTTCTCTGCACCGATCGACTCTCTTCCTCTTTGTCACTGTGCTTGGACGAACGAGTCGCCACCAGCCCTTCACCGACCAACCACCACCTCGTCCTCAGTCCGTCGACGCCCCCCAGCACCGTCGCCGCCGTCCAGGTCGTTGAAAAACCGGCTGGGAACTCCTTGAGCAGTTTTACTGTTCTGTATGAGCAGGGGGCTGCAGCAGTTTCTGCTCTTTGCCGAGGGGGTTCCGACCGCCACCACCACTTCACACAGCTCCCTCACACTCCCTTGGACTCCCTTCCACCGTCGTAGGCCACCAACAGCCGCCGGAAAAGCTCAGGTGAGCTAAAAACCGAGCCTGCCCTGTTTTCGCCGGTTATGTACAGGTTTAGGTTCTGAGCTGTTTTGCCGCCCCTAGCTCGTTTCCTTGCTTATTTCCGACCACCACATACTTCATAACACCCCTATGGATGTCCCCTATCAGCTGCAAGAGGTGTCGTTGCCGTTAGAAACCCGAAATCACCCCTAACCCGAACTGTTTACCCTGTTTTTCCTCTGCTGCAGCTACTGGTCGCCTCTGTTTTAGGGCTACCGGCGACTTCTCCGACCACCACCGGTTGCCGATGACCACTCCCGACCTTCATGAACTTCCCTCTTCGACCTCAGACCCAGCCGTCACTCGCGGCCGCTTGAAGGAGTGTTGTTCAGCTCTTGTTTTGTCCCCTGCGTTGATGAGCTGCTGACCATTTTGTTCCACTGCAGGGCTGTTCGGTTGGGCCTGGGCTTTGGGCTTGACAGATTCTATTTTTGGGCTGCGTGTGGGCCTTGTGTTGGGCCAAGGCCAAGCATGTTGGGCTGTGAGTTGTGGGCTTTGTCTTAGGCCCGTGGGCTGAGTTAAGTGGAGTTTAGGCCGTTGGACGATATCCGTGGTTCGCGATCCGATTAAGTTCGAAGTTTGGATCGAAGGTTTTATTTCAAGGAATTGGCGGTGAGTTGACCTCTAATTCTCGATTAGGTCGTTAACTTCGTTTGGATTAGTTTACCTAGAATAATAGGTGTTTAGGTAGTCTGACTAGGGTCGGTTTAGGCTAGAAATTGGATTTAGGTTAAATGGTCCTAATCGACTAGGTTAGTAAATTTATAATTGTTCGAATTATAAATGCTAGATTTATTCCTGATTTCAATTGATTGCTTATTGATCAAGGTCGATTGAATGACTGTAATTATAGGATCGATATGGAAATCTTGGCTTCGTGACTACTGGATTTGGATGACGAATTGTGTTGTGCATTCATATGATTCCATGTGACTCATTGGCATTATTTAGCGCCAAATGGCCAAGGGCTAGTTCCTAAAGCATATATGCGTGATCATCCATTATAATTAAAGATAAGCTTGATTGATTGTTGGATGATATGAGTGGTCACACGATGAGAGATGATGCGACGCCTGACAAGTTCATATCGCGCCCGGCATGCCAAGAGCATGGGGATACACGTGATGACTTGTTGGAAGCCCGACTTTCTCTTGTAAGGCACTGACGAGTGCGACATAGGCTTGGATTGTCGGAAGCAGGTCGCAGCTTGTGATGGACCTGAACCCTCTGGAAGTCTAACCGTCGAGCCCGGCAATGCTAAAAGCATTGGGGTAGTATGAATCTTATTATTATGCCCGGCATGCCAAAAAGCATGGGGTTTACTAAATGTCGCGGATCATCCTAAAAACGGACTTGGCGTGATGTCTAGTATCTGATTGATGCCTGTGTGCATAGCAAGGAATTGATTGGCTGTTTGATCAATTTGAGTTGGAACGACATGTATACGTACCCATCCTACATTACGTGTGACTTTATTTGAGGAAGTTGCATGTGGTTGAAAAATATTTGAATGCATTGCCTGGTAGGATGTCTTGACGAGTCATCGCCCTACCCGAGGCTTAGACGTTGACTTCACTGTGATTTTATCTCACCCCGTAGTGGGAACACTTTTCAGGTCCGAAGTGATGTTGAGCCCCCTGGCGAGCACTCCTTGGCTTCTAATTATGATCTACTCGTCACCTGGACTTTTGGAGATTTTTGGTTCTTTTTGGAGTAGATGAGGACCTAACCCTGCCATATCCCTTTTTGTTCTATAGTGGATCCTAGTGAGTCGACTGTAGCTCCGTAGGGTTAGTGATCATCTGCAGTATGCTATATAGGCGATCATGTATGTTGATATCCTACTGATGCGGATATTTATATTTAACTATCCCTGATGTTTTGTATGTATGGGAGTTTAATCGTTTCCACATGTGCGATATGTTATCGTGGGTCGATAGCGTGCTTGAGACGTTATCATTATGACCTCAGGCAATTTGGAATGGATAGTATGTTCCCGGGGATTGGGGCGTGACATCCCCGCCCGAAGTGGTATCAGAGCAAGGTTGGCCTGATTACCCGGTCATAGGTTTGGAGTGATAAGGAGCGATGGGAAAATGGGATAGTTAGTAGGATTATACGATATCTGCTTGTGTTTGCTGGCTATTTTTCTAACTATTTGAGTTGTCTTCTTATTGTGTTTTGCTCTGGGGTGAGCAGGACTCCATATTATACCTGTATAATGAGCGAACGCGGTAGAAGAGTTTCTCGAGGTAGACCTACTAGGCGGTTGAGGATTAACGAGATCGGTGAAGCATCGGGAGCTGGAAGGCCGTCTCGAGCTGGGTCTCTAGGGCAGAAACCCAGGATCGAGGAGACCATGGAAAGTGAATCACCACCTCAGAGGCCTCCTGAAAGAGACCCAAGGATGACAGATGAAATCCTTGCCGCACTGGGAGAACTGATTGGCCAACGAACAAGAAATCGGAATGCTGCAGAGACGTCGCAAGCTGGTCCTTCAGCTAGGAACATTGAAGATAGGCCGATGCATAAGTTGGCAGAATCCTTTATGAAGTTGGTGCCGCCTAAGTTCACAGACGATGGGGATCCTGAAGCTGCCACTCAGTGGGTCAAGGAAATGGAGAAAGCATTTAATTTGCTAAAGTGTTCGGAAGAAGATAAACTTACTTTGGCTATTTACCAGTTGCAGGGTAATGCTGGTTCTTGGTGGGATGCAACTAAACATCGAGTCTTTCCGGAAGGTACAACCTGGAATTGGGGTAAGTTCGTGGAAGCTTTTAATAATAAGTATTTCTCAGATGTGGCTCGAGAGCGGAAACTGAATGAATTTATGAGCCTGCGGTAGAATCAGATGACTGTGGATCAGTATGAGGCTCGTTTCGCTGAATTGTCCCGATATGCCCCTAGAATGGTTGAGAATCCTCAAGATAGGGCGAACAGGTTTCGGGATGGATTGAAACCCGAAATCAAGGACATTCTGATACCGTTCAACCTGAAGGACTATGATGAACTGTATGAGAGAGCTCAATTGATTGAAAGAAATTTGAATGAAAGGCTGCTGCCGCTAGTTCACGGTTTGCTCATACCCGAAGAGATGTCAGACAAGGCAAGAGGCCGATGCCTAGTGGTAGAGCTTATATTCCCCCAAGCCGGTCAGGCGCCATTAGCAAGCCGACTTATCGTCAGGGCGAAGAATGTCGCATGTGTCGCCAAAGGCACGGACCTGGTATGTGTCCAAGAAAGACTGGAGCTTGCTTCAGGTGCGGTCAGTTTGGTCACCTGGCGAGGGACTGCCCTCAAAGACAGAATAGGCCACCGGAAGGGCAATCTGGAGGGAGCGCGCCACAGAATACACAGGGTCGACCTCCAGCTCAAGGAAGGGTATTTGCAGTCACTCGAGATACGGCGAAGGATTCGCCGACCGTAACAGGTACGGTTCTCTTACATGATCAAGCCGCCTATGCTTTATTTGATCCTGGTTCGACACATTCTTTTGTGGCTGAGCAATTCGTTAAGTTAGTAGAATTGGAACCGAGACGGTTAGATACGGTATATAGGATTTCTACGCCCTTACAGGATAATGTGAGAGTCGCGGTAGGATGTCCTGACTGCAAACTCGTAGTAAGTGGCCATGAAGATATGAGTGATTTGATTATCATAGAGATGTATGATTTTGACTTGATAGTTGGAATGGATTGGTTGAAGAAACAAAGGGCCGTAATGGACTGTCATAGTAAAGTGATTCCGTTTAGCCCAGTGAATGACGTCAGCTTTGAGTTTGTGGGAAGTCGAGGAGGAGCCTCGACGACAATGATCTCGTCACTTGAGGCAACTAGACTATTAGAAGACGGTTGTTATGGTTATCTGGCGTCTATGGTTGATACTTCTGTTGAAGAGCCTAAATTGGAAAACATACCAGGGGTGCGTGAATTCTCGGATGTTTTTCCCAAGGAATTGCCTGGTTTACCCCCAGAAAGAGAAATTGAATTTGTGATTGAATTGATTCCTGGAACGGAACCAATTTCTAAGGCGCCATATAGGATGTCATTGTCTGAACTTAAGGAGCTCAAGGTTTAGATGCAGGAGTTATTGGATAAATGATTTATTCGCCCTAGTGCATCGCCTTGGGGAGCGCCTGTTTTATTTGTGAAGAAGAAAGATAGATCGTTACGCTTGTGCATTGATTATAGACAATTAAATCAGGTAACGATCAAGAATAAGTACCCTCTACCGAGGATTGATGATTTATTCAATCAGTTGTAGGGAGCTGCGATGTTTTCTAAAATTGACCTAAGAACGGGTTACCATCAGTTAAGAATAAGGAAGGAGGATATTCCGAAGACGGCATTTAGGACGCGATATGGACATTATGAATTTACCGTAATGCCGTTTGGATTGACGAATGCTCCTGCTGCTTTTATGGATCTGATGAATAGGGTATTTAAGGAGTTTCTTGATCGATTTGTGATTGTATTCATAGATGACATCCTGGTATACTCAAGAAGTTTTGAGGAGCATGACCAACACTTTAAGGATGGTGTTAGAAACCCTTAGAGTACATAAGTTGTATGCCAAATTTAGTAAGTGTGAATTTTGGTTAGCTCGTGTGGCATTTCTCGGTCATGTGGTTTCTGGGGATGGCATTGCCGTTGATCCTGCAAAGATTGAAGCATTTATAAATTGGCCAAGACCTACAACAGTGACTGAGATTAGGAGCTTCCTAGGATTGGCAGGCTATTATAGAAGATTTGTGGAAAGATTCTCTGCTATAGCCTCGCCTTTGACTCGGCTATTAAAGAAGGATGTAAGATTCGAATGGACGAAGAAATGTGAACGTAGTTTTCAAGAGCTTAAGCATAAGCTAACTACGGCTCCTGTTTTAATGATTCCATCGGGTCTTGGAGGATTTGAAATCTATAGTGACACTTCACTCGGGGGATTGGGTTGCGTTTTGATGCAGCATGGAAGAGTAATCGCTTATGCCTCTCGCCAGTTGAGACCTCATGAAGTAAATTACCCGGCACATGATTTAGAATTGGCGGCAGTTGTATTCGCCTTGAAGATTTTGAGACATTACTTGATTGGGGAGAAATTTCAAGTGTATACTGACCATCAAAGCCTGAAGTATTTATTCTCACAAAAGGAGCTAAATATGAGACAACGTCGATGGATGGAGTTGCTTAAAGATTATGATTGCGAGATTCTTTACCATCCGGGTAAGGCGAATAGCGTTGCAGATGCTCTGAGTAGAAAATCAATGATTGCTCAATTACGTGCCAGTCAGTGGCGGTTGCTAGAAGAGATGAGAGACTCTGATTTTAAGTTTGAAGTCAGTCACTTGGCGAGCCTAATTGCTACATTGAGGATTGAACCAGAGGTGCAAACAAGAATTAAGACTTTACAATCAACGGACCCCACTGTCCAAAAAATTCTTCAAGACGATTCAGCCAAAAGAAGTGCAGACTTTCAGGTAACTGACGATGGAATTCTCAAGTTTCGTGGACGCTTAGTTGTGCCTGACAATAAGAAGTTAAAGGAGGATATTTTGGCAGAAGCACATCGCAGTAATTATAGAATACATCATGGAGGTACGAAAATGTATCAAAATTTAAAACAACATTATTGGTGGAGTGGCATGAAAGGTGATATAGCCAGGCATATGGCTAAATGTTTGACCTGTCAACAGGTTAAGGCACAGTATTGTAAGCCTGGAGGACTATTACAGCCTTTATAAATTCCTGAATGGAAATGAGAGCATATCACGATGGATTTCGTAATGGGGTTACCGAGAAGTCAAAGAGGACAGACTCAATTTGGATTATAGTGGATAGGCTGACGAAGTCAGCTCACTTTATTCCGGTAAGAAAGGATTTTGCTTTAGACAGATATGCAGATCTCTATGTGAGGCATGTCGTGAGACTGGATGGAGTTCCAATGACAATCACCTCAGATCGTGATCCTAAATTCACTGCGACATTTTGGAAAAGCCTGCAAACTGCTCTGGGAACGAAGTTGCAGTTTAGTACAGCTTACCACCCTCAGACTGATGGTCAATCTGAAAGGACGATACATATACTTGAGGATATGTTACGGGCTTGCGTTCTGGACTTTAAAGGTAGCTGGGAGAAGCAATTACATCTGGTCGAGTTTGCTTATAATAACAGTTACCAACAGAGTATTCAGATGGCACCATTTGAGGCCCTGTACGGGAGACCCTGTAGGACGCCATTGTGTTGGGACAAAGTTGGTGAGAAGAAAGTCACTGGTCCGGAGTTAGTTCAGCAGTCAATGGAAACAGTTAAAATTATTATGGATCGACTGAAAGCAGCTCAAAGTCGCCAAAAGAGTTATGCTGACAAAAGGAGAAGACCTTTGGAATTTTAAGTTGGCGATAATGTGTTCTTGAAAGTATCGCCAATGAGAGGTACGTCTCGATTTGGTAACAAGGAAAATTAAGTCCAAGATATGTGGGACCGTTTGAGATTTTGGAGAAGATTGGAAATTTAGCATATCGCCTTGCTTTACCGCCAAACCTGTCTCAAGTACATAATGTGTTCCATGTTTCCATGTTAAGAAAATATGAACCTGATCCCGCACATATTTTGAGCTATGAGGAAATTGAATTGGATGAGCGAGCAACATATGTGGAGCGCCCAATTAGGATCGTGGATCGAAAGGAGCATATTCAGCGGAATAAGACTATTCCTCTCGTAAAGGTGGTTTGGCAACATCACGGTACGGAAGCCGCTACGTGGGAAAACGGAGAGATTATGAGGTAGAAATATCCTGATCTTTTTGAGGATTTTCAGCAGTAGTGTAATTTCGAGGACGAAATTTCCTAAGGTGGGGAGAGTTGTAACGCCCGAAATCCCGACTCCTGTAAACAGTGTAATCCAGACGACAGTATGAATAAGAATTTCATTTTGGTCGCTTAAGTTATTTCGAGGATTTAGAATTTGAAATTGGATGATTTCCGTAATCGACGTTCGAATCGAGTTGGATTTCAATTGATTTGTCGATTCGCCTTAGGATTTGAATTTTCGAGTCGAAGCCTCGCTGTAGCCAAGATGACCTCGAAGGATTCATTATCCTGATTGGATGGCCAATGTCTGATTTACCCTCGCGTGCGAAATTTCGGAATTGCCCCGGCCAAGAATGGAATTTACTAAAGAGCCCTTGGATATTTTTATGGGCATAAGGACAAGGTTAATTATTGGGGTGGGCCAACCTTATCTCTAGAGCACTCATTTGGTCCAAGAGTCAAAGTGGACAACTGCAACTCCTCTCTCTCCTCTATCTGTTTTGCACGACACCTTCCCCTACACACACGTTTTTCTTCCTTTGGTTTTTCTTTGCACCGATCGACTCTCTTCCTCTTTGTCACTATGCTTGGACGAACGAGTCGCCACCAGCCCTTCACCGACCGACCACCACCTCGTCCTCAGTCCGTCGACGCCCCCCAGCACCGTCGCCGCCGTCCAGGTCGCCGGAAAAATGGCTGGGAACTGCTTGAGCAGTTTTACTGTTCTGTTTGAGCAGGGGGCTGTAGCGGTTTCTGCTCTTTGCCGAGGGGGTTCCGACCGCCACCACCACTTCACATAGCTCCCTCACACTCCATTGGACTCCCTTCCACAGTCGTAGGCCGCCACCAGCCGCCGGAAAAGCTCAGGTGAGCTAAAAACCGAGCCTGCCCTGTTTTCGCCGGTTATGTGCAGTTTTAGGTTCTGAGCTTTTTTGCCGGCCCTAGCTCGTTTCCTTGCTTATCTCCGACCACCACATACTTCATAACACTCCTATGGACGTCCCCTATCAGCTACAAGAGGTGTCGTTGCTGTTAGAAACCCGAAATCACCCCTAACCTGAACTGTTTACCCTGTTTTTCCTCTACTGCAGCTACTGGTAAATGTTCCCCACAAGCATGGGGTTTACTAAATGTCGCAGATCATCGACCTAAAAATGGACTTGGCGTGATGTCTAGTATCTGATTGATGCATGTGTGCATAGCAAGGAATTGATTGGCTGTTTGATCAATTTGAGTTGGCACGACATGTATACGTACGCATCCTGCATTACGTGTGACTTTATTTGAGCAAGTTGCATGTGGTTGAAAAATATTTGAATGCATTGCCGGTGTGACGCCCTAGAAATCCGACCCCGGTGAAGTTCTTGAATTCGATAATTGGATTAAGATTGAAATTCTGTCGTTAAATTATATTGGATTGAAAGGACTGAAGAGACGATGTTTGGACGAATTCGAAAATTCAGTCTGTTTCGATTAGGTTCGAAATTCCTAGTCGCCACAAATTAGGATTTCAATCCTCGCGACCCGAGCCTAATCCCGACCGAGCCTAGCCTAGGAAATTACCAAAATACCCTTCGTCCGTTGTACCGAAAATTCATTTCAGTCCCGAATCGCCAAAAGACCGTTTTGCCCTTGGATATTTGCTAATGGGACAAAATTGCCCAAAAGTCTTCCTAGGGCCCCACCCCCCATCTCGATCAGCTCTCTCTCTCTCTCTCTCTCTCTCTCTCCCGCTCTCTCTTTCCTTCCTGCTCGCGCGACCCCCTCCCCCGAACGAACGACCTCCTCCATTTCCCGACAATTTCCTCCTCCTCCCGTTCGGGTTTTGGCGCGCCACCACCCATCATCGACGGCCACCACCTCCAGTCACCTCCTACCGCCACCACCGAACCATCCCCGACCGTCGCTCGTCGCCGGAAGCCGCGAAACTCCAGTCCCTGTTTTCGGACCCCTTGACCCGAGGAGACCCAGGCCGTCCCCGGCCGTTCGCGGCGCCACCGCCGCCACCCACCACCTCAGCCACATACCTCAGCCTCCCCTCGACCAAGCCGAAGCCACCCCACCGCCGATTAGCCACCGGAGCCGCCGTAAATCGCCCCGAAGTCGCCGGTGCCCTGTTTTCTGGCCGGTCCGTGTTTTCTTCAGATCCGGTCGAACCGGCCGCCGCCGCCGTACACCGCCGCCACCATCGAACGCCCCGAACACCCTTCCACCTTCCCTCAGCTCGGAGGAGCTCGCCGCCGCGCGTGGTGGCCGGAGAACCGCCTGGAGTCCCTCCCCTGTTTTCTGCCGCGTTGCCCTGTTTTTTCGCCGGTTCTATGCCGCCGTTGTTCTGCCACTCCCGGCCGTCGTCTGCCGCCTCTGGCCAGTTCCGAAGGTTGCCCTCGACCCCTAGGTGAGATCCTCGGCCTTGGCCGGCTTCGTCCCGTTCCGTGGGGCCGTGTTTCGCCGGAAATTTGCTCGGTTCTCCTGTTTAACCCCGCCGCCCGGTTCTGTTTTAGGCCGCCGCCACTTGCCGGAGCTTCGCCGTCGCCGGCCACCTATTCCGGTGACTTCGCGAGACTTCCTTGAGGCATTCCCGAGATTTTAGGTTTTTGGGCCGCCGCCGTCGCCGCCGCCGTCGCCGTCGCCGTTCGCCGTCGTCGGCCGTTGAGACCGCCCGAGCTCAATTTGCTAGTGAGTTGACCCTAATCCTTGGTTAGGGCGCTAATTGCGCCTAGGATTACTCGTTTAGTCAATTGTGGATTTTAGGTACACGATCGGGACCGGTCTAAATAGAAATTGGGATTAGGATAAATGGCCGATCGATTTGGTTAGCCGGACTGATTAAATTGTATGTGGCTAGTTGTTGTTAGAGAATTATTGATTGATTGATTGGGCAATGGATTGCCGCTGTTTGATCGCAAGCGAGCGATAGGCTAGGGACGAGCGAGCGATCGACGACCTTTAAGTCGGATTGACTAATAATTAATCGTTGCATGAACTCGAGCCTTTATGTGGCCTAATCGGACTGATTGTTCGTGTTTGTGTTGAATGCCTCGTTGAATGGTGTGATTGATTGTCTGGAATGACTGTTTGGCGTCGATAGTTGATTGGGGGTTAATCGCCCTGTGAGTGGTGACTAGTGGTTAGTCTGCATTTGCATATGACCGTGTACGAAGTCAAAATACATATTTTGGCACGAAACTGGCATTTGGCCAAAGTTTTTACATGCCTGAGTGAGCATCCGGCCTTAACCAAAGATAATGAAATGGGTTGATTGCTGGATGTGGAATGTATGGTCATATGACGAAAAACGATGATGTTCCTGGCAAGCTCGTGTTCTATGATTTGGACGGAACCATACGACTTGCCAGAAGCACGACAGCTCTAGTTCGGTGTTAATAAGTACGGATGCAGAGTTGGTCGGATGCCGGTCGCAATGGATGTTGGACCGACGCCCCGTATAGGGATGCCTACTTGCTGGTGCCGTGCCAGACGCACTGGATACACCGCTTGTAGTAGCCGTTGCCGAGAGTAAAAGAACGTAGCCCGGTTTTACCGGTAGAACGCTGGATCACACTGAGGTGTTAGATCGTGTTATTTGTGAGAGTCGAATCACGCCCTCTTTCGCGTAGATCCTCTCATGTGCCGGTGGCACGATCATCGTTAATAAAAGAATTGAGTGCAATGTAACTTTGTACATGGGTAAGTGTGAACGTATCCCGACTACGACGTTTGGAATGGGACGAATGGAGTAGGAAGACGGAAGTTCATACTCACTTGTGTTCGAGTTATTATTGTGTCGTGTGCATTGTCCTGGTGAATGTCCTGTGCACACTGGTGGATGTAATGCTGTGATTGAGTGACTGATTGACGTTGACTGCTGAGTCTTGTCGAGCATTGCATTATGTATGGCTGAAGCTGGTAAGTGTGCATGTGGATGATGGTTATATTGTTAACTGTGGATAGTGGCTATATGTGCATGAGTGATTTGTGAGCTTCGGTTAGGATGCCCTAGGCGAATCAGTTTCCTAACCGAGCTTAGGCTTGATTCACTGAGATTTATTCTCACCCCGTCGTGGGATAACATTTCAGGTCCCAAGTGGTGAAACCTCGTGGACGCCATGGATTGGCTGTTGGAGTAGTCTATTGAAGTAAGTGAGAAGTTGACCTCACCTGACCAAATGACCTTTTGAGGTTTTGTCTAGTTGCCCCGAAGTATGGGGTTGTGTACATTCGTGAGTATGAATAAGGTCTTGATTGGTTTGCTGGTATGTATGAATTGGGATTTTCATTTTGTGAACGTCGATTGTGACTGCCTATTTTTCTATCCCTGTTTATTTATGTTGTCACGGAGTTAGAACTTTTCCGCGTGCGTAGTTAAGTGATAGGTCGATAGCGTGCCTGGGAAGCTATCTCTATGACCTCGTGGCGATTTGGCAAGGGATGTCGCGGGCTCGAGAGTCGGGGCGTGACATCCCCGCCCAAGGTGGTATCAGAGCAAGGTCAGCCTGATTCATCTGTTCATTGACTTGGAGTGATAAGGAGCGTTGAGATTTGGGATAGTTAGTAGGATTAAAAGCTTTTGCATGTGCTTGTTATCTATGCTTTTGACTGTTTATTGGTTATCTCATTACGTGTTTCCTGGGGTGGACAGGACTCCGTAAATTACCTGTATAATGAGCGGCCGTAATGAGATGGTGTATAGTAGAAGGATAGTTCAAGAAGGTCCCAGAGTGGACGGGATCCTGCAGACATTGGAAACTTTGAGAGCTGTAACTGGACAGCAAGGGTGTAGTCAAACTAATGCTACTGCCGTTTCGCATGGAGACTCATTGACTGGAAATGAGAGTGGTACGCGACCAATACCTGAGTTGATGGAAAGGTTTCTAGACCTTGGACCGCCGATGTTTAAAGAATTTGGAGACCCATAGGCTGCAATCTGGTGGATTTTAGAAATAGAGAAGGTATTCGCCCTGCTGAGATGCTCCGAAGAGGACAAGGTGATGTTAGCCGTTTGTAAACTTCAAGGTGACGCTAATGCGTGGTGGAAAGTCACACGAGAAAAGATCTTTCCCGAAGGTATGGTACCGGTGTGGGATGCCTTCGTGGAAGCCTTCTATGGCAAGTACTTTTTGGACTGTAGGCGAGAGAAAAAGATGGTTGAATTCCTACAGCTTCGTCAGGACCATTTGACAGTAGAACAATATGAAGTAAAATTCGCCGAGCTGTCTGAGTTTGCACCATGGACGATTAGAGATCCTATGAATAGGATGAGAAGATTTTATGATGGATTAAAACCTGAGATTAAGGATCGACTGGTGTCGCTAGACATAAGGAGTTATAGAGAATTGTATGAAAAGGCCCAATCTGTGGAGAAGAGCATGACTGACAGAGCAATCGCATCTGGATCGCGATCTGTGCCTTATTCTAGGGATAACCGTTGGTCAGAGAAGAGGCCCGTGTTTGCCAACAAGTATCACATTCCGTCTAACCGGAGGAGTGCAATCAAGAAGCCGATGTTCTGCCAAAGCGAGAAGTGTCGCCTGTGTCGCCTAAGGCATGGGTCTGGTCCCTGCCCGTATAGAGGTGGAGAATGTTTTAAATGTTACCAGCTGGGACACCAAGTGAAGGACTGCCCTATGAGAAATAAGACAGAGCAAGCACCTCTGCCGCGAGAAGGACAACCTCGAAGAATTGTTCAGTAGGACAACCAGGATTGACTCTACGGGGAGTAGGGTAACTTTTGAGCTAAGATGTACTAGTTATGAACTAGCCGTGACTAGTTGAGTTTGAAAAGACTTTTTGTGGATAAGGCTTATGGATATGGACTTGTATTAAGGCACTTAGTATTTTATGGATTGCATAAGTTTGAAGTGTTGTTTGGCTTGGATTGTCTTAGCTGTTGTTTTTCTGTGGATCCTAATTAAGAACGAGATGAATATTCGCAGCGGAGCGAACGTGAATTGTAATATTGGTCTTTAAGGTGTAATGAACTCCCAATTAGTCAAAGGTACGAACTAATAAGGATCGATGTGAAGGCAGCTAATGGGTGATGAGTAATAGGGAAAAATCTTTCACTATACGTGTTTGAGTTGGGATGTCATGGGGAAGTGAGACTTATGTACTTTGCAGAATTGGTGAAGGATGGGTCGTAACTCCAAATCTTGACCGGAGAGGGCCTTGTAGTATGTCAAAAACATTGTTGAGATGACTTGAGGCCCGTATGGTCCAGTGGGCTAGCAACTTATTAAGGTTGTGAGGAAGTGTACACTGCCTGAAGACCATATTTGACGAAACCTTAGACATGTGTATAGAACAAGGACAGTAAAGACGAACAAGGAAAGTTCGTAAGGACAATCTGGTGTTAGATGACATGGTAGGTCGCCAGTTGGTTGCTTAGGCTATGGAGGTTGGTGATACCCCTGAATAAGATTAAGATTGCGAGATGTGATAATAAAGGTTGGCTAGTTATCAGAGTGGCGCATCAGAAGCGTAGTAGGGCCACATGATTTCTTGGGATAATGACCATAAGGGTCATGCTTTTGGTAAAACAGAAAATCGATCGGAACTCACCATAGTAGTTTCAGTGTTGGTCCGAATAGTTGGATGAGGCACCAAGATTTAAAGATAAGGTCACTAAGGGGTTGGCAGAAAGATTGATACGGCCAAGCTTATGGCGAAGAGCTAGCATATCGGTAAGTCGAAGAGCAGTATTACAAGCCTAGCGGACTATTGCAGTCATTGGGAATTCTAAGGTAAAGGTAGGAGAAGATCACAATGGATTCGTGAGAAAACTTCCTAGTAGTCGAAGGATAAATGACTCAGTTTGGAGTGCAGTAAGCAGATTGACGATACAGGTGCAGATTTTAACAGTGTGAAGAGATTCAGTTTGGCATAAAAGTGATGCTTTAAGATCTAGAACCCACCCAAGCTTAAGACTCGGACTGTTCGCAAACAACGACCAAGGGTTGAGGAAGCCACCGAGAGTTTAGAGGTCGCCCTCGACGTGGATGATGGCCTGATTTACTAGTTGGCTGTGCTGATTGAGGTTCGACTGTGTGACGATCTGAAATCAAGCACAGAACGATTTGGGTTGATCTGACTCAGCTGTAAGTCAACCATAGGATCACCTTGAAGTCGACCAGGGATTGATTTGTGGCATGATTTGCGAGCTGACATTGATCGATATTCAGGATGGCCATGGACCCAGTGAGGACGATTTATACTAGAACCCCGTACCAACCGCGCACTAACCGAAGGGCTGATCACCCTGAGTCATGTGACGTGTTGTTGGAAGAATGCGGGTCGAGTTGAACTAATCCTGCATCAACTTGAGTTGGTCATGAGAGGTAATCTCGATAGTGTTCGATTGTACTACCGGTCTAGGAACGGGTGATTCCAACCCTAAACCGGAATATTGAAGTGGTCCTCGACTCGCTAGTCGCTTGTGAGTTGACACTATTCGACAGAATGGATGTCCTGACCCTCAGATGGATTTGGAGCCCGAGTTCAGTTATTCGTCAGATGTTTCTAGAATCGACAAGTGATAACTTCAGACCACAAGGAGTTGACGGATAAAAAGGCGAATCATTAGTCGACCTTCTGCATGTAAATAGAATGCCCAAATTGCCATTAGTGTTAGTCATGATTGACATCTTTGGATCAAGAGGGGAAGCAGCGTTAAAGGAAGATAAGAAAGAACCAATCGATTCGCGGGAATGGATAATCAGCAGTTGAGTGGGACAGCAAGGTTAGATGGTCACAGTTGAGTTGAATTCTTAGGGTTGAATGGTTCACCCTGCTTAAACGAATTGTGGATATGGAATTGCGGCATTTTGGTAAACGAGGATCGTAGGTCTGAATCTGACTTGGGTTTGTTGGTCACTATGTGGTTTCGGTGTACAGAGTGGTGATAATAATTGATTTGAAATAAGCGTAGTTTAAATTTTTGGAGAGACAGGGCTGTAGTTCAGTGTGATTTATCAGTCGAAGACGGATGGTCAGTTTGAAAGGACGATTTAGACTTTGTGGTATAGGGTGGGAGTCATGCATTTTGAATTTCAAGGTAATTGGGAGGAACAGTTACACATGGTGGAGTTTACTTAAATAGCAGATACCAGCAGAGCATTAAGATGGTATTTTCCGAGGCACTGTTAGTAAAGAGCGTGGAACGCTAGCTTTTGAATTGAAGTGGTGAAAGGAAAATTTCGAGTCCTGAGTTAGTAGAACAGTCGTTGGAAGCTGTCAAGGATATCAGAGACAGAGAGAGAACAGTGCAGAGTCGTCAAAAAAAAGTTATGCCATAAGAAACGAAGACCTTTGGAATTTCAGATGGACAATTATATCTTTTAGAAAGTGTCGCCTAAGAAAAGGGACATCTCGTTTTGGAAATAAAGGAAATTTAAGCCCAAGGTATGTCAGACTTCTCGAAATCTTGGAAAGAATTGAGAATTTGGTGTACTTTCTTGTGTTGCCGCCGAGACTTGTCCAAGAATAATGTTTTTCAAGAGCCGATATGGAGGAAGTACGAATCGGAACCCACTCATGGGATGGGTTATGAGGAAACTGAATTGGATGAGTATACATCGTATGTGAGAAGTCCAGTTGGGACAGTTGATAGAAAAGAGCGAGTGCTCCAGAACAAGAAGATTCGCTAGTCAAGGTGGTTTGGTAACACCATAGACCTGAAGGAACTATTAAGTGGATTGAGGAAGTAGTGAGGACTAAGCATTCTTATTTGTTTGAAGGGTCATAGCAGTACTTCAATTTCGAGGACGAAATTTTCTAAGTGGGGGAGAGTTGTGACGCCCTAGAAATCCGACCCCGGTGAAGCTCTTGAATTCGATAATTGGATTAAGATTGAAATTCAGTCATTAAATTATATTGGATTGAAAGGACTGAAGAGACGATGTTTTGACGAATTCGGAAATTCAGTCTGTTTCGATTAGGTTCGAAATTCCTAGTCGTCGTAAATTAGGATTTCAATCCTCGCGACCCGAGCCTAATCCCGACCGAGCCTAGCCTAGGAAATTACCAAACTACCCTTCGTTCGTTGTACCGAAAATTCATTTCAGTCCCGAATCGCCAAAAGACCGTTTTACCCTTGGATATTTGCTAATGGGACAAAATTACCCAAAAGTCTTCCTAGGGCCCCACCCCCATCTCCATCAGCTCTCTCTCTCTCTCTCTCTCTCTCTCTCTCTCTCCCGCTCTCTCTTTCCTTCCTGCTCGCGCGACCCCCTCCCCCGAACGAACGACCTCCTCCATTTCCCGACAATTTCCTCCTCCTCCCGTTCGGGTTTTGGCGCGCCACCACCCATCATCGACGGCCACCACCTCCAGTCACCTCCTACCGCCACCACCGAACCATCCCCGACCGTCGCTCGCCGCCGGAAGCCGCGAAACTCCAGTCCCTGTTTTCGGACCCCCTGACCCGAGGAGACCCAGGCCGTCCCCGGCCGTTCACGGCGCCACCGCCGCCACCCACCACCTCAGCCACATACCTCAGCCTCCTCTCGAACAAGCCGAAGCCACCCCACCGCCGATTAGCCACCGGAGCCGCCGCAAATCGCCCCGAAGTCGCCAGTGCCCTGTTTTCTGGCCGGTCCGTGTTTTCTTTAGATCCGGCCGAACCGGCCACCACCGCCGTGCACCGCCGCCACCATCGAACGTCCCGAACACCCTTCCACCTTCCCTCAGCTCGGCGGAGCTTGCCGCCGCGCGTGGTGGCCGGAGAACCGCCCGGAGTCCCTCCCCTGTTTTCTGCCGCGTTGCCCTATTTTTCCGCCGGTTCTGTGTCGCCGTTGTTCTGCCACTCCCGGCCGTCGTCCGCCGCCTCTGGCCAGTTTCGAAGGTTGCCCTCGACCCCTAGGTGAGATCCCCGGCCTTGGCCGGCTTCGTCCCGGTCCGTGGGGCCGTGTTTCGCCGGAAATTTGCTCGGTTCTCCTGTTTAAACCCGCTGCCCGGTTCTGTTTTAGGCCGCCGCCGCTTGCCGGAGCTTCGCCGTCGCCGGCCACCTATTCCGGTGACTTCGCGAGACTTCCTTGAGGCATTCCCGAGATTTTAGGTTTTTGGGCCGCCGCCGTCGCCGCCGCCGTCGCCGCCGTCACCGTCGCCGTTCGTCGTCGTCGGCCGTTGAGACCGCCCGAGCTCAATTTGCTAGTGAGTTGACCCTAATCCTTGGTTAGGGCGCTAATTGCGCCTAGGATTACTCGTTTAGTCAATTGTGGATTTTAGGTACACGATCGGGACCGGTCTAAATAGAAATTGGGATTAGGATAAATGGCCGATCGATTTGGTTAGCCGGACTGATTAAATTGTCTGTGGCTAGTTGTTGTTAGAGAATTATTGATTGATTGATTGGGCAATGGATTGCCGCTGTTTGATCGCGAGCGAGCGATAGGCTAGGGACGAGCGAGCGATCGACGACGTTTAAGTCGGATTGACTAATAATTAATCGTTGCATGAACTCGAGCCTTTATGTGGCCTAATCGGACTGATTGTTCGTGTTTGTGTTGATTGCCTCATTCAATGGTGTGATTGATTGTCTGGAATGACTGTTTGGCGTCGATAGTTGATTGGGGGTTAATCGCCCTGTGAGTGGTGACTAGTGGTTAGTCTGCATTTGCATATGACCGTGTACGAAGTCAAAATACATATTTTGGCACGAAACTGGCATTTGGCCAAAGTTTTTACATGCCTGAGTGAGCATCCGGCCTTAACCAAAGATAATGAAATGGGTTGATTGCTGGATGTGGAATGTATGGTCATATGACGAAAAATGATGATGTTCCTGGCAAGCTCGTGTTCTATGATTTGGACGGAACCATACGACTTGCCAGAAGCACGACAGCTCTGGTTCGGTGTTAATAAGTACGGATGCAGAGTTGGTCGGATGCCGGTCGCAATGGATGTTGGACCGACGCCCCGTATAGGGATGCCTACTTGCTGGTGCCGTGCCAGACGCACTGGATACACCGCTTGTAGTAGCCGTTGCCGAGAGTAAAGGAACGTAGCCCGGTTTTACCGGTAGAACGCTGGATCACACTGAGGTGTTAGATCGCGTTATTTGTGAGAGTCGAATCACGCCCTCTTTCGCGTAGATCCTCTCATGTGCCGGTGGCACGATCATCGTTAATAAAAGAATTGAGTGCAATGTAACTTTGTACATGGGTAAGTGTGAACGTATCCCGACTACGACGTTTGGAATGGGACGAATGGAGTAGGAAGACGGAAGTTCATACTCACTTGTGTTCGAGTTATTATTGTGTCGTGTGCATTGTCCTGGTGAATGTCCTGTGCACACTGGTGGATGTAATGCTGTGATTGAGTGACTGATTGACGTTGACTGCTGAGTCTTGTCGAGCATTGCATTATGTATGGCTGAAGCTGGTAAGTGTGCATGTGGATGATGGTTATATTGTTAACTGTGGATAGTGGCTATATGTGCATGAGTGATTTGTGAGCTTCGGTTAGGATGCCCTGGGCGAATCAGTTTCCTAACCGAGCTTAGGCTTGATTCACTGAGATTTATTCTCACCCCGTCGTGGGATAACATTTCAGGTCCCAAGTGGTGAAACCTCGTGGACGCCATGGATTGGCTGTTGGAGTAGTCTATTGAAGTAAGTGAGAAGTTGACCTCACCTGACCAAATGACCTTTTGAGGTTTTGTCTAGTTGCCCCGAAGTATGGGGTTGTGTACATTCGTGAGTATGAATAAGGTCTTGATTGGTTTGCTGGTATGTATGAATTGGGATTTTCATTTTGTGAACGTCGATTGTGACTGCCTATTTTTCTATCCCTGTTTATTTATGTTGTCAGGGAGTTAGAACGTTTCCGCGTGCGTAGTTAAGTGATAGGTCGATAGCGTGCTTGGGAAGCTATCTCTATGACCTCGTGGCGATTTGGCAAGGGATGTCGCGGGCTCGAGAGTCGGGGCGTGACAGCCTGGTGGGATGTCTTGACGAGTCATCGCCCTACCCGAGGCTTAGGCGTTGACTTCACTGGGATTTTATCTCACCCCGTAGTGGGAACACTTTTCAGGTTCGAAGTGATGCTGAGCCCCTGGCGAGCGTTCCTTGGCTTCTAATTATGATCTACTCGTCACTTGGACTTTTGGAGATTTTTGGTTCTTTTTGGAGTAGTGAGGACCTAACCGTGCCAGATCCCTTTTTGTTCTATAGTGGATCCTCGTGAGTCAACTGTAGCTCCGTAGGGTTAGTGATCATCTGCGGTATGCTATATAGGCGATCATGTATGTTGATATCCTACTGATGCGGATATTTATATTTGACTATCCCTGATGTTTTGTATGTATGGGAGTTTAATCGTTTCCGCATGTGCGATATGTTATCGTGGGTCGATAGCGTGCCTGAGACGTTATCATTATGACCTCAGGCGATTTGATAGGGATATTACGTTCCCGGGGATTGGGGCGTGACATCAGGCATTGTTTCCTTTCTTTTTTCAAAGTTTCTTTCCAACATTGTTAATTAAAGTTAACGAACTTGCAAGATATTTTTTGTAGCAATGGCAATGCTGCAATGGGATTTGATAACATTCTCTTCCTGAACAGCATAATCCTGCTATTGCTACTTGTAATCGAACTTCGGCAAAATCAGTTATAAGTAAATACCATAATGCTTGTTTTGCTGCTATGACAAAGATTCTCTTATGGCCTTTCTGCCATAATGTCTCTTGTAAAGCAGGTGAGAACATTCAATTTCCCGAGTGCAAAGAAGGAATAGCAGCTGTAACTGTAACCAACTTGGAAATAACTTCCCGTAGGGACTGTGCATCCTCATGAGCTGTCAGCAGTGGCAGTATGGAAGCTACTAAGGGACTTGTCCATATTTCAACAGAAATCCCTGAAATGATGATGCTGCAAGAAGCAAAACCTCCATTCGTATGTAAGATCAGGAGCATTCCTTTTCATTTGTAATTAGGTGCCGATTTCATAATAAATCAAGGGTTGACTTTGAGGTTGATACCGTGTGTGTATATATAGGGAACCTTCGCGAATGGATTTAGGAATTTAGACATTAGAAAAAGTTGTGGGAAAAGCCATGCGAGATGAACGAGGACATAGAGTTGAAATGTATGTAGAAAAGAAACCGCGTTGTAGACTTCTAGAGTCCGCTGTCAGTGTCCAGGACACTTCCTACAAGTGATATGGTTGACCGGGAGGGAAAGACCAAGAAGAAGACTCGCAGAAAGAAGCCGTCTCATGCTGCCATTACCATAGGAGGACATAATGTCCTTACTTGCACTAGAAATCACGTGTCTGACCAATTAAATCGTGTTCTATAGATTCACATGGCACTGTTGATCATTGGTGAATAAAAATAGCTTTTTATCATAAAATGCTTGTGAAAATTTCATGGACTTCTTCAAATCATTCTGATGGGCACGAACTACATTACTTAAGGTAAAATTGTGGAGCCCAATCGCATTTCGCTCGACATGAAAGAAAAGATAGATATCATGTCTTTTCAAAGAAGCACAAGAAACATAGGCCAACCAAGACTCAAAAGACATAGCATTTTCTCATGCTTTAAAGCAGTATTATGATCCCTAACATGAACGAGAACACATGACAACTAAACTTCAGGATAGACTACCCGAATGGGATGACCACGTTAAGTAGATGATCACATAGGACCCTAGAATGGTGCTCATCAATTCCGTTGAATGTCATTTATTGCAAGTAATTTTTAAGGTATTGGAGAAAAGAGGAAACTTAATCCGTGTAGCGACAAGTATTTTGATTAGTCATATATCCAAACTTGTTAGACTCATTAGAACTCATGTCATCAATCAGAGTGACGAATTAATCACCAATTAGATGACAAATTAAAGTAATAGCAAGAATCACTGAATTTCCCTAAGTACGCTCTTGCTTTAGCGCCTCTCTTCACAAACAATTAGACTAAATTTTCCTATAATAGAACTCCCACACGACTTTTTTCAATTAATGTCCATTCTATCGAGGTGTGAAAATGTATGCACAACTAATCTATCTATGTTAAAAAAAACCAGCTCAATGGTCACATCATATGGGCTTTGCACACGAGGACCCTCTCTTTTATAATTAACTTGAGTTAATTAGAGAAACAATTTAGAAAGGAAATAAAAAGTAGCGGACTTGATTCTCCTTTTTGACGTTCTCATAAAATTTCAAGTTTAAGACATATTCGAGAACTTAGGTTGACATATCTGTCTACTCATTGATACCAATTCTTTGATATTCCATGCAAAACCAATCATATATAATGGTTTTCCCTTTTCTATAAATTCCGATTGTCTCTGCTGCTATAAGAATTATACATGGCATAAGATACTAGATGCAATCTAAACGACATTCGTGCGTTTATGTAGCAATTGGAGTATCATGACAGGCAGCCAAAAGTATGAAGACAGAATTATAGAGCTATTACAAGTTGACTCGATCTCTTATTGGGTGTTATTTTAGTTCCAAGATAATCCAATGCGCCAAATTCCCTAAGCTTCCAGCTGGGTTGAGTTTTCATATCCTTCTAGCAATTGATTAGGCCATGAGAGTTATATCAATTGGCTTATATTTAATATTAGCGGAATATTTAGTCACACTCGCATGGATGTTCTGTACAAATAGCCTTACTGCTGAGAAGAATTAAGATTAATTTGAATAGGTAAGTAACATTCGGAAAACAATTAAGATTAATGTGATTAGTAGCTTTTTTACTTGATTCACCTTAATAAGTGACTGATAAATCTAGTGTATATTCAAGTCACTTGGTTGGTCCTATGTATAAAATTTTGTTTTCACATTCTCCTCTACCATCGCGCTCAAGTAGTATACTTGGACTTGGATTTGTTGTAGTAATCGAAGAAAATGGGATGAGTAAATCTGCAAGAATAATCAAACCAAAAAAAAAAAAAAATCTGCAAGAATAATCAAACCAAAAGAAGAAGTGGGGGAAGACGAATGGAGAGAGTTGTTGTGCTTGTGCATGGGTGGTGAAGCCCAGAGCCAGAGCCACCGTGCGCGTTGCAATTTGCTATCATTGGATGAGAAGTGACGCCGCGATGAACAACCTGTGGCGAAGGATCGGCAAAAGGAAGAGCAGCAGTGAATCGTCGTCGGACAAAAATGCGACTCAGAACAAGCTGGTGTTGTTGGGGAAACCCGCAAAGAGGTTCCATTGGAAGGATCTTAAGAGGGCCAAGAGGGAGGTGTTGGGGATGGGACGGTCGGGACGAGTTACAAGGTTGAACTGGAGGACGGGACCAACACGGTAGTCGTGAAGACGCTCAAGGATGTGGTCTTGTCGGCTGAGGATTTTCGGGACGCGGTAGAAGCATTGGGAGCGATGGACCACGAGAATCTGCTCCCTCTGAGAGGTTACTACTACAGCAAAGACGAGAAGTTGCTCTTGTACGATTACCTGCCCCTGGAAAGCTTGAAGGACCGATTGCATCCATATTTGCCATGGAAAGAAATTCCTCTGAGCTGGGAAGTCAGGCTTTTGATTGCCCTTGGAGCTGCCCGGGCGATCGAGCACCTTGCACGCCCAGGATATCCAGCACGGGAACTTCAACTCGTCCAAAGTACTCCTCATGTTGTCCTACAAGGTCCAGGTCTCCAGCCACGGCCTCGCCCCCCTCACAAGGCCTGCCTTGAAGGGCGAGGCCGAACTGAGAACGGCGGATGTGTATGGCTTTGGGGAGTTGCTTTTGGACCTCCTCACCAGGAAGTGTTATGTATGCCTTGAATAGGAAATATGCTTAAGTTATGGGCCTTGGGCCAACATTAGGGTTTGAGGGGTAATACTATAAATATTGCTTCTTTTCTCAAACTGTCAATAAGAGAGAAACTTACGTTGCCTCTTTTATAATCCCTTGATTCTCATAGTGGATTTTGCCTCTCCTCTCTCCCGTGGTTTTTCCCGCAAGGGTTTCCACGTAAATCTTGTGTGTTCCGTTCTTCTTATCTGTCTCAATTTCGTCTTAGTTTCCGCATTGTCGTAACAAACTGGTATCAGAGCTCAAGGTTCATTCGTCGACGAAAGAGAGACACGAGATTTCGGAATTTGGATTTCGTCTTCGGTGCAAGACGATTTGATTTCGACGATTTGGATTTCGGTGAATTTCTGCAATTAGATTTCGTGTATCAGTGAAAGTGTTTTTCAGCGATTTGGATTTGAATTTCGAATTTCGGCGATTTTGTTTTCTCTCAGTGGACGTTCTTCATTGATTCTGCCAAAGTTCAGCCGAAGATTGATTGTCTGTGAGTGATTTTTTTTTTTTTTCACGTCCACGAAGCCACAAAATTGGTTGCCATCCATCAATTGCGTCAGAGAGAAGTAGAACGTGCCAATACTTGATGGCCCCCTGATGCAGTTGACCGCCGAAGATTGTTTTTCCTTTTCTTTGACCAGACGGATCAAGTGGCCGCGAAACGTGTATCGTGCGTTTTCTTTTCCCTATTTTTAGCGGCCCATATTTGAAGATCGATTGGGGAAGTGGGACCCGCTTAAGTATCGGCGTACGATCCAGCTCCGAGACGTTTTTTGAAGAACCTTCTGTGTAAGAAAAGACAAGATTCGGACAGCTTGCATAGTACGACAAGCGGTTTCTCGGTTTGTTCGCTTCAGACCGAGCTGAAGGGCGCGAAGGAGAGAGGAGGTTTGGTCTGCAGTTTTCTTTCGAGTTCGAAGGCGAAGAGCACAAGTTTTGCAATCAAGCGTAGGAGTTAATTTTTCAGGGGAATTCACAGCTCCTGAAGTTTAGATTTTTTGGGCTCAATTCAAGGGGTTTCGATTCGTCTTGTCCGAGAAGTTCGTGCGCGTTTTCTTCTACTCGGAATAAATTATGGCTTCGAGTTCAGCAACGAAATTCGATATCGAAAAGTTTGATGGGAGCGGCAGTTTCAACCTATGGCAAGTTCGTATGTTAGCCGTTCTTACGCAGCAAGGCTTGAAGAAAACTTTGTTTAAAAGGCCGGAACCGTCAGATGAAGCATGGGAAGAATTGGATGAGAAAATTTTGTCCACTATTCAAGTGTGCCTCACGAAGTTTGCTTGCCTTTTATTCGAGACCGACCTTGCTCAATCTCGTAGACCCAGTTGGACTGATCGTCGGGATGGCTTTTGCGGCCACGAGGAGGCTTGATTTCACGGCAGCCGCTTGAGCACCAATTCACCCAAGAAAATAACCGAATCGTTGTTGGAATTTTTTTTTCTTTGTACGCCAAAGTCAAACTTCGGATCGACTTGGGGATCTACGTTGCTTGATAATTTTCCGTTGGGACTCGTGCCGTTTTGCAACTTCAATGGCGCAGCTATGCTTAATGGGCTGATTCTCGAATCTTTCTAGACAACAGCAGATCGAAAAAGGCACCAACTCCAAAACGTGAACAATCTGTTCTGACGCAAAACCAAATCCACTAATTGAAGACGCAAAACCGAGAAGATGCCACGAAGGAGATGCCACAAAATTGGTGCAGAGAAAGGCAACGAGAAATCCACTTGCCGAATTCCAAAATCCTGAACCGCCGAAGAATTTCAAAATCCACTTGCTGAATTCCACAAGATTGATGCTGCGATTTCGCGTGAAGACCTGCGATTCGAGCAGATGAAGCATGTGAAGAATTGGATGAGAAAGCTTTGTCCACTATTCAGGTGTGCCTCACGAACGAAGTTTTGCGGGAGGTACTAGATCAGAAAACAACCGCAGGTTTGTGGACGAAGTTGGAGAGTATTTTTCTGACAAAGTCTCTCACAAATCGATTGAGACTCAAGCAACGACTCTTCACTTTTCGTATGACTGAAGGTACTTCTCTCAAATCCCATATTTCTGAGTTCAATGCTCTTATCGCTGAATTAAGAAGCATTGATGTTAATATTGAAGATGAGGATCAAGCTCTTTTATTGCTAGTTTCACTACCACCCTCTTATAAGAATTTTAGAGAGACCATGATTGTTAGCAGAGAAATTATTGATTTTGAAAATGTCAAGACTAGTATGCTAAATAAGCAGAAACTTGATACAGAATTGACTTCTGATAGTAGTAATAATCATAGGGCTGGTTTAGTTGCTCGGGGAAGGTCTGTTGAGAGAAGAAATAGTGGTAGGAGCAGGTCAAAGTCTAAGCATAGAGATATGATTTGTAACTATTGTAAGTCCCCATGGCATATTAAGATCAATTGCCTAAAACTGAAGGCAAAGGAGCAAAGAGAAAATAATTCGAATCAACAGAATCATGGGAATGTCAATCGTCATAACAATCGCAACTATCAGAATAGACAGAATAGGCGAAACGAAAATCCTGCTCAAGCTGATGTTGCTAAAGAAGAAGACAAAGATTGGCTATTGATTGCAGATAACAAAGATAAATTCTGTGATAGTTGGATTCTTGATTCTGGCTGCTCATATCATATGTGTCCTCATCAAGATTGGTTCTCTACGTATAAAGAACATGATGGTGGAGTTATTCTCATGGGTAATGATGCTAGATGCAAAGCTATTGGGATTGGCACAATTAATATTAAGATGCATGATGGCATGATCAGAACTTTAGATAATGTCAGGCATGTGCCTGATTTGAGGAAAAATCTAATTTCATTGGGTACACTTGACGCCAATGGTTGTAGATTTACTGCTGAGGGTGGAGTTCTGAAAATTTTGAGAGGTTCACTTTTGCTGATGAAATGGCTTAAAATTGGTACTTTGTATCAGCTGCAAGCCTCTACTGTTACTGATTCATCTGCGGTCTCTTCTGATATGACAGATTCAGATAATACTAAATTATGGCATATGAGACTAGGCCACATGAGTATTAGAGGGATGGAGGAGCTAAGTAAAAGAGGTCTCCTGTGTGGTCAGAAAATTGGAAAACTGGATTTCTGTGAACATTGTGTTTTTGGGAAACAGAAAAGAGTCAGTTTCAAAACAGGAATTCACAACACAAAGGGCACTCTGGATTACATTCATTCTGATCTCTGGGGGCCTGCTAGAGTTCCATCTAAAGGCCTTGGTTCTAGGTATGTACTCACTTTTATTGATGATTTTTCAAGAAAAGTTTGGGTATTTTTTCTCAAGGCAAAAAGTGATGTTTTCGTTACTTTCAAGCAATGGAAAACATTAATTGAGAATCAGACCGGTAAGAAAATTAAGCGGCTGAGAACAGATAATGGGCTAGAATTTTGTGGAAGCGAATTTAATGAATTTTGCAAGAATGAAGGAATTGTGAGACATCATACTACAGTGTATACTCCGCAGCATAATGGTATTGCAGAACGTATGAACAGAACCTTATTAGAAAGAACAAGGTGCATGTTGTCTAACGCTGGTTTGTGCAAGGAATTCTGGGCTGAAGCAGTCAATACTGCTTGTTGGTTAATAAATCGTTTTCCTTGCATGCCTATTGAGAACAAGACACCTGATGAGGTATGGTCAGGTAAACCTGTTGATTATTCTTCTCTTCGAATATTTGGATGTCCAGCATATGCACATGTTAGTGAAGGAAAACTAGAGCTTAGAGCGAAAAAATGTATTTTTCTTGGTTATGGTTATGGTATAAAAGGTTATAGGCTTTGGTGTTCTGATTCATCTAAGATTATAATTAGCAAAGATGTTACTTTTGATGAGTCTGCTATGGTTCATCTTGTCAAGAAATCATTAGATACTTGTCAAGAAAATCTGCAAAGTGCATCAAAGAAGGTGGAGTTTGAAGTATCTTCTTCACAGCCAGTTCAGTCAGTGACTGATAATATTGAGATTGAAGAATCCGAAGAAGAGAATTATTCCATAGCCAAAGATAGACCGAGAAGAACAGTGAAACCTCCACAGATGTATGGATACTCAGATTTTGTTGCTTATGCTCTTTCAGCTGCAGAGTCGATAGAATATGCAGAGCCTAAAACGTCTAAGAAAGCTATTTCTTCAAAAGATTCAGCAAAGTTGTTAGTTGCTATGAATGAAGAGATGGAATCTCTTGAAAAGAATCAAACTTGGGAGCTTGTCAAACCACCAAATGGAAAGAAGATTGTGAGTTGCAAGTGGGTTTTCAAAAGAAATGAAGGTATTCCTGGAGTTGAAGACATTAGATTTAAAGCACGTCTAGTCGCTAAAGGCTATAGTCAGATTGAGAGAGTTGATTTTAATGATGTGTTTTCACCCGTCGTTAAACACAGCTCTATTCGGGTCTTTCTTGCGTTAGTTGCTATGCATGATTTAGAGTTGGAACAACTTGATGTGAAAACAGCTTTCTTGCATGGTGAACTTGAAGAGAAAATCTATATGGGTCAACCTGAGGGTTTTCAGTTTGAAGGTTATGAAGATCATGTATGTTTATTGAAAAGATCTATCTATGGCTTGAAGCAATCACCTAGACAGTGGTACAAGAGATTTGATTCTTTTATGATGCAACTTGGCTATTGTAGAAGCAAATATGATAGTTGTGTATATCTGTGCAAACTTACAAATGGATCTTATATTTATATGCTGTTATACGTTGATGACATGTTGATTGCAGCAAAAGATAAATTTGATATACAGAATTTGAAGGCACAGTTGAGCGCTGAATTTGATATGAATGATTTAGGTTCTGCGAAGAAAATTCTTGGCATGGAAATTCAGCGAGATCGAAAAAGAGGAAAATTGTATCTTTCACAGAAAAGCTACATTGAGAAGGTGTTAGATCGTTTTGGCATGAAAGATGCCAAACCAGTGAGTACTCCTCTTGCTTCTCACTTTCGACTATCAGCTGATTTATGTCCACATACAGATGATGAAATAAAATATATGTCAGGTATTCCATATTCTAGTGCAGTTGGTAGTGTTATGTATGCTATGGTTTGCACTCGACCCGACATATCACATGCTGTTAGCGTGGTAAGTAGATATTTATCATGCCCAGGTAAAATTCATTGGCAAGCAGTGAAGTGGATTTTGAGATATCTGAAGGGTACTTCAGATTATGGTTTAGAGTTTGGGAAAACTTGTGAAACTCTTACTGGATATGTTGACTCTGATTATGCTGGTGACCTTGATAAAATGAGGTCTTTGACATGGTACATATTTACTGTTGGGGGTTGTGCAGTCAGTTGGAAAGCTTCTTTGCAGCATACAATTGCTCTATCTACTACAGATGCATAATATATGGCTATTACAGAGGTAATCAAAGAAGCTATATGGCTAAGAGGTTTATTTGGAGAGCTCAATGTGGATGATAATGTGACTGTTGTGCATTGCGATAGTCAGAGTGCTATACATCTTACTAAAGATCAGATGTATCACGAGAGAACAAAGCACATTGATGTACGGTATCATTATATTCGAGACATTCTTGCTGATGGCGATATTAAGGTCTTGAAGATTGGTACAGAAGACAACCCAGCTGATATGTTGACAAAGTCATTGCCCTTTACTAAATTCAAGCACTGCTTAGATTTGGTTAATGTTTGCAGCAGCTGAGTTTTATGCTGGTGGGAGGAGAAGGTTGTCTTAATATTTATGTCTACTTGGGAATTCAAGTCAAGGTGGAGATTTGTTATGTATGCCTTGAATAGGAAATAGGCTTAAGTTATGGGCCTTGGGCCAACATTAGGGTTTGAGGGGTAATACTATAAATATTGCTCTTTTCTCAAATTATCAGTAAGAGAGAAGCTTACGTTGCCTCTTTTGTAATCTCTTGATTCTCATAGTGGATTTTGCCTCTCCTCTCTCCCGTGGTTTTTCCCGCAAGGGTTTCCACGTAAATCTTGTGTGTTTCGTTCTTCTTATCTGTTTCAATTTCGTTTTAGTTTTCGCATTGTCGTAACAGGAAGCCGCACACCCAAGCTCTCCTCGAGGAGCAAGGTGAACGTCTAGATCTTCATACGTGGGGGTCCAGAACGTTCTTCAGGATGGGGGGCTTGCTGATGTTTTCGATGTGGAGCTCATGAGGTATCAACACAATGAGGAGGGGATGGTTAAGCTGTTGAAGGTGGCAATCAGTTGTGTGTCCCCGAATTTCTCTGAGCGCCCTCGGATGTCTGAAGTGCGAAAGAAGATTGAGCAATTTTGTAGTCCTGGGGGACAGGGAGATGGGGACTCACAGCCTGACAAGGTCAGGGAAGGGACCAAGGATGCATCTTCTTCTCTTACTCCCAGTGCACAGGTAGACAAGGAGTCACAGCTCGACCAATTCAGTGATATGCATATTCGGTGAGTTGATTTAGAGACTGGCAGAAAAGCTATCTTGCCTAACTACATCATGACAACATTTAGCACCATAAGATCGATTTAATCTTTGCCAATGTTCCCCATAGATAAGTCAATTACTGAGGAAGTCAATGTCAGGGTCACCGATCACTTGCATAGTGGGAGAAGTAGTAAGGGTAACTACCTACTAACACAATCTTTCATGCAATAAGAGAAGGCTCCACCGAAAATAAATGAATCAATGGAACAAAGCTTCCACTAGCCCAAAGTTACGTGTAACAATCCACAAAAAAGAAATGTGTCAAAACTGGGATTACTTTTAGCTTTTTTTTTTTTTTTTGGACCGAGGTGTTCGGGCCAACTTGTGCGCACCTTGACTATTCCTCGGGGGGACTGGCACGACAACCACCAGCCGCGACCCCCACTTAAGTCACGGAGCGCGAGATGAGAGATTTAAACCAGGGACTTGATAAGGGATAGTCCATCTCTTAACCAACTCGGCCATGCGTGGGTGAGTTAGCTCTTTCAAGATGCTTGACTTGAAGAAATTTGATTACCCAGTAGATGCTTTTTGCAAGAAACCGCCAGATAGGGTTCTGGAAGTTGCTGAAAGAGTTTATGGTAAGTTTTTTTAAATGTTCTATACTGGTCTCTTGACATGGAAGTGTCACATTGGCAGGGTACCATATTCTACCTACTTTATTTTGCGTTAGTGCTCTGGTTTCATTGAGCTGGTATTTATGGGCACTACTTTTTGTATTCTATGATTTACCTTCTTTTAGTAGAATTAACAGGAACCCTCTTTTGGAAAGAAACAGTTTAGTTATATGATATGCTTCTGCCAAAGCATTCGTGGCATAGTGTTACCACCGTAATTTTGCAGAAGCATTTGTGTTTTTTTCTTCTTGGTGCAACAATGGAGCTCCATAAAAAGCGAGGACGGATTTCACAGTCTAGGATAAGAAACAACCTCTTTCCTGCAGAAGCAGAGTTATATCTGACTGGAGGTCTACTGACCTGACTTCATTGGCTTCTAACAGCAAACAGTGATTAGCAAGCAACCTTGCATGAGCATTACTTACCTAATAAATCGTTTCGTGTGCCCTTGCAGTCGCTTTTGATTAACTTTGGCTAAGTAATTTTCAGATGCAAATGGATGCTATTTGATTTGAAAGCCTGGCAAGCCTAGGAGTAGAAAGAAGTATTCGTAGATGGAGCTAACTTGCTACAAGCACTTTCCGTGATTGCCTCCTTGTTATCACAAAGGCTCTTGCCAGTGCTACAGTCTAGTCATAAATGCATATTTCACCGTTCCCAAATAAACTGCCTCGTGAAAGGCCATAAGCATTCAATAGGTTTATCTGCAGAAGATTCTCATGAGGTGCTTATCCTTCAAGTTCAGGGGCCATTCATTAGTTGATTCATCACTTCTTTGGAAATATCAATTGACGGCCGCCTGGGTCGTGCGACATCAGGCCTCGCGCTGCATCTCTATGGAAATGATTTGCATTACATGGGTTTCCTACTTTACAAGAACCTTTCCTAGTCACTCTTTTTTCTGGAAGTTTATGAGTTCATTTCTTCGGTTTCGTCTCTAGACAACTTTTGACAGTGTAGCAAGTCATCATACGCGATTTGGAAGCTGTCTTGCATGTGTACTTAATTTTACCTCTAGAAGTAAATTGATTGCATGGTCTATCAAGTTTCTAATGAGCCCAAAGGAAGAGGCACTCGATGATAGATGTCTCCTGTAAGCTTCGTCTATGTTTGGGCAATAATCTTATGCACATACTAATTTATGAATGTGGATGTGGATGCAGTGTTTGAATACTGTCTTACCACCGATTGGTCCTTTTTCGGCCAAATTACCAAGGACTCGTTAAAAGATGAAGCATATGAGTGTTTTATGAGAGGCATAGTTGCAAAAATCCAAGACCAATTTCCTGCTGCCTCTGTCATGGTGCTCAATTTTGGAGAGCAAGAAAACCAAAGCCAAATGGCTAAAGTGTTGTCTGAATATGATATAACTGTTGTGGAACTCCCTCCAAATTTTGGAGGTTGCCCTATACCGAGAGTGGAGGTTATCCATAACTTCTTGAGATATGCCGATAAATGGTTGTCATCTGATACGAGAAAGAACGTGCTGTTGATGGATTGCGAAAGGGGTGCATGGCCAGTTTTGGCATTCATGTTGGCTTCTCTTTTATTGTATAGGAAGAAGCAGGATGGGGAGCAGAAAACACTTGACATGATTTACAAGAAAGCGCCACGTGAACTCTTGCAGCTGACGTCGACCCTGAATCCTTTGCCTTCCCAGCTGAGATGCCTCCACTATGTTTCCACATGGAGCGCTGGTTCTGATTGGCCTCCACCAGATAAAGCACTTGTGATAAATAGTGTTAAACTAAGTTCAATTCCTCTTTTGGATGCTGAGGGGGGATGTTTTCCTATTGTTAAGATAATAGGACGGGACCCCTCTATTGTTGCTGATCAAACTCCCAAAGTTCTGTTCTCAACACATAGGAGTGACTATGTGAGGCATTACAAACAGGTAATTCTGATTTTGTTGGCAGTTTGTATGATCTCAAACAGATAAACCCTTTATATGTTTGCCAGGTATGATTCCATTTGCTCTCTCGTGTATTGGTCGGCTTCTGGTACCGAACTTTTCACCTCAGTTGTTTGTAAAACCTTGCTGGATTTGTGGATAGGAGCTGCAGGCAGTCTCAGTTATCTTAGTGTCGTGAATGTCTTAGTAACGGAGTTCTCACTTTGTAAATCTGTTACATTGTTAAATCAAGCTGCCAAAGATCGTTGTTGCACTGTTTTACATATCACATTCTGTAAAATGTCAAGTATGCGGCATTTGAGAACTTGCCTAAGTTCCTCTTTGCAAAATGATGCATTCGTTCTACTATTTAGATGTGTAGTCAAATGTAAGTTTAGCATATGACTACGGTACAACAACTAGAGAGTCTCATGTTGATTCTATAATCATCATACGTGCTCATTTGTGGAAGTTATCATTCTGTTATTTTTTGTTGGAATATATAAATATTAAACCACGCATTCTTCTAATAGCTTAAGCTTTTTGAGCAGTTGGCAGTGGTCCCACCAAATCTTTCATGGTATCAGAGCATGTCATATCATGTTGATTTCTGCTAGCTTGTTTGTGTTATTGCTGCAGACCTTCAACACGTTTTTTTTTTTGCTGTTCCTATTGGTGGCTGTTCTTGTTTGCTGTGAGTTATGGGTGATAATGAGCAAACTGTTGAGGGGAAGGTGTCATAAAAGAACATCGACATTGGGTCATCAAAGGCCGTTGTGCAAGAGGCACACAGTCAGAGACTGACGTCCTTGTTACTGAATGGGAGAAACTTTCTACCGTGGTCTCGTGCCGTCACGATTGCCCTTGGTGGACGATCTCGATTGGGTCACATCACTGGTCAGACAAAAATTCCTCAAGAGTCTGATCCCTCTTTTGATGAATGGAAAGCCAATGATCATAGTGTCATGACATGGCTTTTCAATTCTATGGAATCTCAAATATATGAGATCTTTGCATATTATGATACTGCTCAAGCCTTGTGGGAATCTCTTCATGAAGTGTATGGTCAAGCTAACAATTCTTCTCGAATCTTTGAATTGCAGCAAGGTTTGGCTTATTCCAAGCAAGGTGAGAACCAATCTTTTACTGAACATCTGGGTCACATGAAAAAATAATGGGATGAACTCCGCCAATACCGACCCGCCACCTAGAATGTTGCTGATTATATCAAAAGAGAAGAGCAAGACAAAATCTTTCAGTTGTTGGCAAGCCTTAAACCCGAGTTTGAAGATACAAGAAAACAAATTTTGTCAAGTCCTATTCTTCCTTCCTTCAATTCGGTGTGCGCCACTGTACAAAATGAGGAGACCCGCAAGCGAGTCATGAATTTTACTCCATCTTCTCTCATGGCCATGGGGGAAAACTTGGCTCACAATACTACAATCACCACTAGTGTCGCACCACAAATTCAATGAGGTGAGTCTAGTGCTTTGGTGTCCAGTGCGCGTTTTGCCAAGGGAAAATTCAAGAAATCTGTTCGCTTTCATTGCGATCATTGTGACCGTGATGGGCACTCTAAAGATCGTTGTTGGGTTCTTTATCCGCCCCTTCGTCCCGCCAAGGACAAAGGTCCAAATGCTCATATCGCAGTGCATAGTAATGGCGTAGAATTCCAGACACAGTTGGAATCTCTTGCACTTCAGGTTCAGTAGTTACTTCAGAGCCGTGGTCAGGGGCAATCTTCTTCTACCACCCCGAACACTGCAAATCTTGCTAAGGCTTCGGGTAATGTGTATGCCAATTCTGCTCTTTCTCACTCTCAGTTTATTATTGATTCTGGGGCCACAGATCATATGTGTCATTCTCCACATATATTATCTAATATTGTCTCAAGTAGTTTGCATCCTACTGTCACTATTGCTAATGGTATGCAAGTTCCTACTACGGGGAGTGGACAACTCCATTTTTTTTTTCAAAACCGTCTGAGGCTTTATTGGTCCCTGCATTGTCATCTAATTTGATGTCTGTCAGTAAGTGTGCTAAACAGTGGAATTGCAATGTTATTTTCACCCCGCAAAAGGTGCTCTTTCAGGATCGCACTACCAGGAGGATGATTGGTGAAGGTACACTGAAGAATGGGCTGTACATGTTGGAGTCGCACCTTGCAGCTTCGATGGCAAGCAAGGCTGTTGCAGACACATCTCGCTTATGGCATTGGCGCATGGGTCATCCCTCTGATCGTGTACTCCGTATTCTTGACTTGTCCCTCAGTCATGATTCTACCACTTGTGATCCTTGTCACTTTGCTAAGCAGCATAGACTGCCTTTTCCTCTTAGCACAAATAAATCTACTGAATTATTTGGCTTGGTACACTTTGATGTTTGGAGTTCTCCCTTTATTTCTAAGGAAGGTTTTCATTATTTTGTTACATTTATTGATGACAAATCTCGAGCTACTTGGCTTTACATTCTTAAGTCAAAAACTGAAGTTCTTTGTGTTTTTCAAGAATTTTGTAACTTGGTAAAAAATCAGTTTGATACTGTTGTGAAAGTTCTTCGTACAGACAATGGGACATAATATACTAATCAGCAGTTTCAAAGTTTTTTACATAGCTTGGGCATTCTTTATCAGACCTCCTGTGTTGGTACTCCTCAACATAATGGTATTGTCGAAAGAAAAAAATCGCCATATTCTTGAAGTAACTAGGGCCTTGATGTTCTTCGGTCACCTGCCAAAAACTTATTGGGCCGATGCTATTCTCACGGCTTGCTACTTAATTAACCGGCTCCCTAGTCGAATTTTGGACTACAAAACCCCTATGGCAATGTTACACGGCCGGAAATTTGACCTTTCTCATTTAAGGATATTTGGATGCATTTGTTATGTATATTCCCAAACCGGTGGTAAACTTGATCCTCGTGCCATGAAATGTGTGTTTATTGGGTATTCCTCTATCAAGAAAGGCTATAGATGTTATGATCCAAGTACCCATCGGGTATATATCTCTCGTGATGTGTTATTTGATGAAGATCACATGTTTTTTTGCTGATTGGAACCAAACTCAAGGGGAGTATACTGACAACTATGGAGAATTTTCTCTCGATTTTGTTCCTATCCCAATACCGCCCGAGGGGATGCCATATGTCACAAGTCTTGCAGGTTCCACAAGCTCATGCCTAGAAGTGGTTCATGACCACTCACGCGATTCTGATAATACTGCTAACAGTGATGCCTTCCCAACTGCTAATACAGAAATTGTTCCCGAGGGTATGATGAATGAAAATGCAGCAGAAGAGGTGCCAACAATCGTTTCACTTCGAAGGTCATCACGTGCTATTCAGCCTTCAACACGTTGTTGACACCTGATTTTTGACCATCTATCATTGTGATTTTTATTTTTAAAATAAATTAAAATATCAAAAAAGGTCATAAAATCACAAAATCAACTTTGGAAGCCTTAGCCTAGCCTCAGGAAACAATTTTGAACAAAAAATATTTTTGGTATTTTTTAATATTTTTCAAATTTATTTAATTATAAAAATACCCAAAAAATCAGAAAAATACCATTCGTGGTCAGAAAAATACCCAAAAATATTCGATAATTTTATTTTAATTTCCTCTTCAAGTGTGTTACTTTAAATCTCAAAAATTCGGCTAGGGTCAACATGTTCCTTAACAAACATAAACCCAAACCGAACCCAAAAAAATCCTTTTCGAGTCTTTTAATTTTCAATTCTCACTTTTTATAAGCTATGACATTGTATTCTAAAGTCTTGAAGTGCAATTGGGTCAGTTTGCCCTCCAATTTGATCAATTTTAACCAAAAAGGCTTAATTGCATATTTTTCTTTCAATTAGTCCCCGGTTTCACGGATCTTGAATTTCACACGGGCATATCCATTAAAATTCAACACCTCTACCCCATAATTTTCATCATGCCCAATCCATTGGCGGCCTCAATTCAGGCTAATTTGGTAGTTTGGATGTATATGTATGCTCTACGTATTTATACGTCATGCGTATTTATACGTTATGCATATTTATACTGTTTGGTAACCTCTTTAACTCTTGTAATAATAATAATGGTTATTATTTTTAACACCTTTGTTAGTGCTATTTTTAAATAGCATTTTTGTATTATAAATTGTGAGTGTTATTTTTAGATAGCATTTATAATTGTTAGTGCTATTTTTAAATAGCATTTTTGTATTATAAATTGTGAGTGCTATTGTTAGTGTTATTTTTAAATAGCATTTTTGTATTATAAATTGTGAGTGTTATTTTTAGATAGCATTTATAATTGTTAGTGCTATTTTTAAATAGCATTTTTGTATCATAAATTGTGAGTGCTATTGTTTGTGTTATTTTTAAATAGCATTTTTGTATTATAAATTGTGAGTGTTATTTTTAGATAGCATTTATAATTGTTAGTGCTATTTTTAAATAGCATTTTTGTATCATAAATTGTGAGTGCTATTGTTAGTGCTATTTTTAAATAGCATTTTTGTATCATAAATTGTGAGTGCTATTGTTAGTGTTATTTTTAAATAGCATTTTTGTATTATAAATTGTGAGTGTTATTTTTAGATAGCATTTATAATTGTTAGTGCTATTTTTAAATAGCATTTTTGTATCATAAATTGTGAGTGCAATTGTTAGTGCTATTTTATAATTCAATTTATTGGAAGGTGTTTTTGGCTATAAAAGGATGACAAGAGTTTTGAGGTAAAGGAGAGAGGACATACGTTGAGAAAATTCTTAGAGGGGGGAGACATTTTGTAGAGTGTGCAAATTTTTGAGAGCTTAGAGAGAAGAACACAAACACTCTCTATATTCTCATAATCTTGAGTGAGCAAAATATACTAAGTTGGAATATTAATTCCGCATATTGCTAGCACAATTGTTGTGAAGTTATTAGTCGTCTCCCCGTTCGTCAATTGGTGGTGCGTCCGAACTAGATGCCTAACACTTGTGGAGGCTGAGATCGAAGAACATCGAACCGACACCTCCGTTCAAGCACGCTACGAGAGGTAATCCATTTACTCCCTTTGAGACTTTGTGATTTTTTTCGATTGAAATGCACGAAGTACGCCTCTGGAGATACATGTATGGGTTGTTATTTATTTCCGCTACGTGTTACGTGGATCCCAACAGTGGTATCAGAGCCGATCCTTAGGTGTTTTCGTGCATTTAATTGATTTTTTGCAATTTTTGCAATACTATGGCCAATATGTATTAACGAATTGTTCGTCTTACATGGCTAATGGAGGTTGATTATTTTATATGATAAATTAATCAACGTAGCAAAAATTGAGACTAAATCAATTTTGAATCGAAAATTTATGGCTATCTTATTTTACGTAAAAATTCTGAATATGATTCAACGTAGAATTTTTATTGTGCCTTCCTAAGTTTTAAATTGTGAATTTATTACTTACGTGGAAGGGTGGTGATCATGGAAAAAATCCCTAATCAATGTGATTGATGTATGTATGAATGTACGGTGATTATTTATATATTTGGGGTTGTAATTATTAAATGGAGGCTGCGTACTCCTTTTATTTTTCATGTAATCTTTATTTTTAGCATAGTCAATTGTTGATGTAAATGCTACGAGGATTACGTGGAGGAGCCTTTTAAGTCGGCGAGCTCTTTGGGGCCCGATTCTTGAAGAGTTCAAGAAACCAAGAAGAAGCGAAGAGCGGCTCTCCGTTATTAAACTATTAAAATGATTAAATGTGGTCTTATTGGCTCGAGACCCATTAAATCATAATTCCATGATCACCACGTAGGATAGATGTTTATGTGATTGGCATCTATTTATTTACGTGAGCATGTTAAACTGGTTAATGTGCAAAGTCAGACTTACCTCACCTAAAATTGCGCCTGCATGAAACTCTTAGCTAGGAAAATCACTCGCGTTAGGTACCGAAAGGGCGTTGGTAATGACACCGACGTAACCAAGTCCCCGAACCCAAAATCTCTGGTTCCGCAGAACTGATCGACCTCTCCCAATCGGTCAGTAAGGTTTCCGGTCTACCCTCCAAGAAAGACCGGTGGCGACTCCAAATGCATGCACAAGTTGCACATGCCACCACGACCACACTGAAGGTCGAAAACGATCGACTCTTATTGTCGAATCCCTCAAAAAATACTCCCGCCGCGATTTGGTATGGGCCTGGGAGGGCCCGTGCCGATCTAAAGCCCACGATCGGTAATCCATTAGCCGCGTCCGCTTTCGGACGGGTCGCGACAGCTGGCGACTCCACTGGGGACGGTGTTTTAGAACCTATGGTTATAGACCCCAAGTGGACTTAGACCGTAAAACGCTGAGTGATATTTCTAACCCTGTAGGCGCTCTTGAAGGTGAGGTAAGTCCGCTCATGATAGGTGTTATTTGTTTTTGCAGATTGGAGTGATAAGGGGGGTAGTCTGTGATTAACATTGTCTTATGCAGGTTGGCGTAGGAATGTATGCTGTGTTGATGATTTGGAGCGCTGATTGATAAACTGTTGTGCATGACTTACATTGTGATGATCACGACACATGGACACACACAACCGCGCCTAAAACCCCGGGCGCCGCCTATAGGAAAACAATAGAATGGATTGAAATTGGAATCTCCGTGAGGAAAAACACGGGGTAATCCACTTTTCAATTCCGCTCATTTTGAACTATGGATCGAGCCCCAATACAACGATAGTTGTGCAATGGAATCTGCTCTTTCTAGAACTCGAGATGGGAGCCTTGGCCTTAGGTTCCAAACCCTTTTGATTTTTAGAATCAAGCCTCACTTGTCTCATGCGCATGTATATGGATGGTTGGTATACCTAAAACCAAAAAATCATTGGGTACCTCTCATGGTAAGATCCTGCCTTTTCTATTTAAATTCACTTGCAGCCTTTTATTTCGCACAACATGCTGCATTCATCGAGTCCGATGGTTGAGTCTAAATTCCATTTTAGAGTACGGATTGAAGAGATGATCTCTCCAAGTCAGTCCCACATCCCGGACGTATTCAAATATGAGCGACGCGTTATCCGCCATCGGACTGTCGGGACATTCAAATGGAGTTTACCCTCTTCGAGCTGTCCAAGGAATGATCCAGTAACCATACCGATAGTTAAAGGACACGCGATAACAGCAAATCCGAGACACCTGCCGGACATTATCAAAAGGGTATCTAATGAAAACGAAGACCCGAAATAGCCAGTCCGAAGACATCAAACGTCGTCCCCCGAAGACCCGACTTGGGGCATCTCTTTAGGTTATTAAGGGTCACGTTCCAGTCGTCCCTTTTCTTTTATCAGGATCATCGAGTCTGTAAGGAGCACCCGTCTGTTGGTCCCCCATCTATCTTTTACACATAGATTCCTAAGTCTTGTCTAAGTGTCTTGACATTGGAATGTGACACTGGAATTTCTCTCAACCATTCGAATTTTTCGGTTCAATTGCGTGTCTTACCCAGATGAAATTTTCGTTAGAACTCGTACTTGGCATGTTTAAACCCAAGTACGAGAATCTAACATTCATTTCATGGTGCGCCGGACATGGAATTGAACCGGTCTATAGCATGCATCATTGGTAATCCTTGGTAATTAACTAAAGTCGTCCATGTTTCCTGAATTCAAGAGGAGACATGATATCCAAGTTACCTTCGGAAAAATCATTTCAATTTGGATGTCCTATCTCTCACCGAATTTAGGACACATTGGAATTGCATTTTTATCTTCTTGGAAATTCCACAGATTTTCTGGGGATTTGCCAAAAGTAATAACCATGGATTACGCTCCTTTTAGTTTTATATTTTCTCTTGAAAAACAACGGTAAAAACTTTTCACATGAGGTTAAGGCTTGTGTAATAGTCCTTATCTTCGTTATTCACAAGAAAGCATAAAATTGAAAGGATTTATGCTTTACTTTCATTTCTAACATAGTCTTGTCATTCGAACAGGCAATTTCCAAAATCAAAATCCAAAGACTTGTGTGAAGAATCAGTCACAAGTTAAAAGCACTGGACCACCCTAGAGAGTCAACTGATGAGGGAAGACCAGGGAATCCTCAAGAAAAATAGTCAACTGATGAGGGCATCTTGCCATCTTTCAAGACGTGGAACGGCATGCAATCAAAGGAGCCACATGCGGAAGAGAGTTAGCTGTAATCTAATCTCTTTAAATTTAAAAATTTGCTGATTGTGTTTTATTGATCCTTAGGAGTGGTGCTTCAAGAAAATTGAAACTGGCTGACAACTCGAGCCACTAAGATGGATATTTGAAGTCAGACAAAGAAGTCGACTTCTCACCAAGACAGCATACTGGGGCAATGCCCACCAAGATGAAAAGGAACAGGAAACTCCAAACAGCAGATATCCCCAAATTGAAAAGAGAATCGTAAAAATTATGAAGTGGATCAAAGCAGTCAACTGGGGCAAATCCCACTTAACTAGGGCAAACGCCACCTAACCGGGGCAGCAGGGTCAAGTGTAAAGACGTGTCGTTCCTAATTGATTTTTAATCAGATACCGGCATAATATTTCCTATCTTTTCCTCTCAGGTGAAAAACAGGTAGAGAAGGAAAATCCATTTATGGATAGACACGAGGGACATGTTTTACATGGCATACATTTGTCGAAAATGTCCTCATCCGATCACGTGAAAGATGATCATGGAACGATGGTGAAACTGTGATGACGAGAATGAACGGGCCCATTGAAAAATTTCCAGCATCTTGGATGCCAGAAGTGACCAGGGCGGGGATAGTAAATCCGTAGTCATTTCAATTAAAGCTCCTTATGCAGCAATCGAGTCACTCATTCATTTCATCGTACAGGTGGAATAAAAGATTGTTAAACCGTAAGGTGAATGCGACAAGACACAATGAAGAAAATTGTTGCTTGTGAAGTAACACTCCAGGATGTTGAAGTACTCAGCCACAAGTAAACCCGTGCTTGCTGATGTCAAACAACAGAATGATCGAGGGATGTCATGAAATGACGACAAGGCAAAATATGCATGAAGAATTTGGAATGCATGGATGAGACCAAGAAGTGTCAAACGTTGCAGAACATCAAATGCTGAGATCTTCGGAAGATTGAATACACCAACACGGCATGATCAAACTGCCTGCAACTAAATCAGCCGGCCTAGGCGAATCACTCAGTGGCTAGTGGCAAATCGCTCCTCTACCCTGTTGACACCTGATTTTTGACCATCTATCATTGTGATTTTTATTCTTTAAAATTAATTAAAAATATAAAAAAATTCATAAAATTACAAAATCAACTTTGGAAGCCTTAGCCTAGCCTAAGGAACCAATTTTGAACAAAAAATATTTTTTGGTATTTTATAACATTTTTTTGAATTTATTTAATTATAAAATACCCAAAAAATCAGAAAAATACCATTCGTGGTCAGAAAAATACAAAAAAATATTCAATAATTTTGTTTTAATTTCCTCTTCAAGTGTGTCACTTTAAATCTTGAAAATTCGGCTCGAATCATAAACCCGAACCGAGCCTAAAAAATATCATCTTGGTCTTTTAATTTATGATGAGATCTTGACGTTCAATATAATGCCTATGTATTTAAATTTGGCCTAGTGGTTCATGGAATTATCCCATTTTGATATCGCGGGACTAATGGCAAGAACGCCAATTTGAAAATCTTCTTGGCACCCGATGAACGGGTTCGATCTAAAGGACAGACCGATAAATAAAAGAGATAGTGGAAGGAGATGGACAGGAAAGCAAGAAGGAATACGGTAAAGAAATGGAGCATCTCCCTTTCGGTGGAGACGGATCCAGCGGGGCTCTCAAAAGAATAAAAATAAAAAAAAATAAAAGAAAGTGGGGGAGGACAGTACCAGCTCCACGGTGAAAAAAATAAAATAAAAGGAGGAAGCCCATCTGCAAAGAGGAGCCGAGGAGTTGCATGGAGGGGGGGGGGGGCCACAGCCGCAGCTGCCATTTGAGACACTAACGCCTTGCTCCTACCGTAACGCCGGCCAACCACTGGCGGCCAGCCTCTGCGCCAAACGGACCGGGATCTAATGCGATTTGTACCGATGTGCCTACCTCCTCCCTCGTCCCGTTGGCCCGTTACTTCCAAGGCCAAACCGCCTACAGCAAGGTGGTCTTGGTGCATGTCCTCCCCGAAGCCTACGACGCCCTCTTCGACAGCGCTGTCGCCTCTCACCACTCCTGGAAGGACTTCTCCTTTGCCGGCCTCGTCACTCTCTTCGGCGCCCTCCTCGCTCTCCTCGTCGACATCACCGCCAACTCCCACGTCCAGCACAACCACCGCGAGCCACGAGAACCCCACCAGTCACCTGCAGTCGCTTCCTCCGTCACTGTGCAATGGAGTCATGTGTTCTCGAACTGTTGTGACAACCCCTATTGAAGCCTCAGCTCAGCCGTGCCGTCACCTACAGCCGGTCCCGACCACTCCAGCTTTTGTCCAACCCAACGACGCCATCGAACGGCCCAGTCCGTCAAACCCGGCCGTCGTCAGCTCGTCGCTGTCCCGCTACCATCCGAGAGCTCCCCCTAATATACGTAGTGATCTCTAAGCTTCAACGAGCTTCAACGTGGATTCATAAAGAGGGGGGCAAGCGCGAACAGCAACCCTCCATCGGCATGACCACCACCGTGACCTCCATCCTTGGTCGCCGAACCGCCTACCACCATCATCATACCTTCCCTCTATATTCATCCAACAAATCACCGTTAGACGCGACGAAGTAGTCGGAGAACCTCAAGCAACCGGAACGAGACTACTCTGCTCGGTGCCCGGCTTTGCAGGTTCTGTCCGGGGCTGAGTCCCACCTTTCTCCGCGCTCCTCTGCCCAGAACTGACCACCAACATCCTCTTCCGGTTTCCTTAGAAAACCCGACAGACCTGGTAGTCTTGACGTCGTGGTCTTGGTACTGGGTAAGCAGACCGAAGTTTGTGGCGACAGGGTCCATTGGAGCGAGACCTACCGCCGGTGCAACGAGCGAGTCTCGATCGTTGTAGAGGCGACTCAAGCTCGGACCGATGTACGTGAGCTCGGGTCAGTGACAACGAGTGCGTGACCGACGCGGTATACAAGCTCGAGCTAGCGATGAGGCTAGCGTGTGTAAGCCGAGGTGAGGCTCCGAACGATGATGCTCCGACGTAGGGGACTGAGAAGCCGAACCAGAGCTCCGTCCGAGCGAGACCCGGCGGCGGTGCGACGAGCGAGTCCGAGCGGCGCGGCGGCGAAGCATTCGGAGATCGTCCAAGCATTCGGGGACACGTTGGCGTCGGAAGGGCAGAGGCGTCGTGTTGAAGACGATGATGAACAGCAAGGTAAGACTCATTTTCATGTTGAGCTAGGCGTGTAGAATGTTGGGTTGGATTAGCTGGGCTTGTCTTTTTTAGCTGGATCTGGGCCTGCGTTAGAGCTGATAGAGGGCAGGTTGGGCGGGCTGGCAGAAAGAAAAAGAAATTTCTGGGCCATTTCAAAGCCCAGTTCGGGCAGGACAAGGAAAGGAAGGCTTGCCTCCTTTTGTGTTGACCAGTCCCAGTTCGGGTCCTCTTTCCCGGATCGGATCAGGCTCGACGGCCTGATCCAGGTTCGGGCCCGAGGAGCGGACCCGGACTCGGTTCTTTTTAAAAAATAAATAAATAAATAAATAAAAAATAAAAAATAAAAAAAAATAAAAAATAATAAAAAAATCGGAAAATTCAAAAAAAATAAATAAAAAAAAAAAATCTCAAAAATGGAAATGGCCACAATCAACTGGCGATGGGGTATCTTGGGTATTTCGGTATCCAAACTTCCCAAAAATTGACGATTTTGCCCTTCGGGTTAATCGCCTCCAAATCTTCCCATTTTACCTCCTGACCGAAGTCACACCTTCCTTAACCCTTTTGGTTATACTAGGAAGCCATTGGTCTGAATTGATGTGCATTGAAGTGATTTATTTATATACTTGATTGCGCTTTCATTTAAATTGATTGTGATTGATTGGAACAGTCTTCCAATCTGCATGAAACCTTGAATCAAACCTACCTCACCTAAAATTGCGCCTGCATGAACTCCTAGTTAGGAAAATCACTCGCGTTAGGTACCGAAAGGGCGTTGGTAATGATATCAACGTAACCAAGTCCCCGAACCCAAAATCTCTGGTTCCGCAGGATTGATCGATCTCTCCCAATCGGTCAATAAGGTTTCCGGTCTACCCTCCAAGAAAGACCGGGTGGCGACTCCAAATGCATGCACAAGTTGCACATGCCACCACGACCACACTGAAGGTCGAAAGCGATCGACTCTTATCGTCGAATCCTTCGAAAAATACCCCCGCCGCGATTTGGTATGGGCCTGGGAGGGCTCGCGCCGATCCAAGACCCGTGATCGGTAATCCATTAGCAGCGTCCGCCTTTCGGACGGGTCGCGACAGCTGGCGACTCCGCTGGGGAGTTTGTTCTAGAACCTATGGTTCTAGACCTCAAGTGGACTTAGGCCGTAATTAAAACGCTAAGTGATTTTTCTAACCCTGCAGGCGCTCTTGAAGGTGAGGTAAGTCCGCTTATGATAGGTGTTATATGTTTTTGCAGATTGGAGTGATAAGGGGGTAGTCTGTGATTAACATTGTCTTATGCAGGTTGGCGTAGGAATGAATGATTGTGTGTATGTTTTATATTGAAGCGGTGATTGTTAAATAAGATGCATGTTTATCGCTTTAGCACGACACCGAAGGTACACACAACCGCGCCTAAAACCCCGGGCGCCGTCTATAGGAAAACAATAGAAGGGATTGAAAATGGAATCTCCGTGAGGAAAAACACGGGGTAATCCACTTTTCAATTCCACTCATTTTGAGCTATGGATCGAGCCCCAATGCAACGATAGTTGTGCAATGGAATCTGCTCTTTCTAGAACTCGAGGTGGGAACCTTAACCTTAGGTGCCAAACCCTCTGATTTTTAGAAGTTTACCATCACTTGTTTCATGCGCATGTTTTTGGGCGGTTGGTACACCTAAAACCGCACATAAATCGACGAGTTGGGTTGGTAAGACTCTCTATCCCCCCAAATCTATCACTGTTCATATAAATATAGGCATTTCATTCATTGCATTCTGGTGATTAGATTAAATGCCATTTCGAGGATAGATATGTGCGTTTGTCCCTAACGTCCTTGATAGAAGACGAAGAGGGTGATATCCCACGACGAACACCGAGTGTGCGATAAGGAGCATACTATGGACATTATTGAGGTATCATCCAATGAAGATGACGAGTTGGGGCAAGTGATCCTGAAGGCACAGATCAAAACTGGGGCATCCTTAAACGTTAGGATCACATTCCTTTATGTCATTTTCCATTACTAGTCCTCTTGTATAGGGTTTATTTTTACTGAGGTTTTCTCTATCTCACCCCTTAGAGCGATTGTATTAGGGATCTATTGGTGTATACATTCAGATGGAACTTGGTTGTATTTCTTTTAACGGGTCATTGGAATGTGATAGTGGCATTTTTTCTAATCATCCGAATACTCCCAAGTCAAGTTTATAATTCCTTTAGAGGAAATTAAAATTGGAAGCCTTGCACGACCTTTTGGTCGTGTGAGGTGATCCAACCCCAATTTCGCTAGAAGGAACTACACACTTGAATTGGTTCATGCATGTTGTACACCACTGGTAATTCACGATAATTGATCAAGAATATCAGTGTAGTTTCAAATTTAATGACAAGATAGATGTCCAAACTACTTTCGTTCTTAGCGAACGACCTTAATTTGGATGCCATATCTTCAATTGAATTTAAAACACGTTATTATGTCTTGCCATTTTGAGTAATTCATTCCCCTCGAAATTAATCAAAAGCGATTATCGTGAATTACATTCCTTTCAATAGTATGCTTTCTTTCGAAGAATACCGATAAAAACTTTTCGCACAAGATTAAAACCCTTGTAAAAGTTCTTGTCCTTATTAATCACGAGCAAGCATAAGATTGAAATGGGTCTATGCTTTCTTTTTCAGATTATTCCTTCTGACTCGGTCTTTTCATTTGCAGGTGAAAAACAAGTAGTATAGAGAAATCTTTTCTTGGACAAATCTACAACTATTCTTCCATCTGATCATGAGCGAGTTATAAAACCAGAACATATTTGCTCGGCTTATTGATATTATGGTTCGGCTCACCCAAGTTGAAGATGTTCGGATGCTCGAAGAAATGAACCATATAGAAGCTAAAACACACACACAAGAACTTTCATTTATTTTACTCAGCGGAGGGTTTTCAGAAGCAGGTCATACAATTCGGGGCGGAAAAGTAAAGCCAAAGTGAGCCCTAATTAACGACACAAAGGAGCCCAACTGACCCTCCATGTTGTTAATGCTCTGCCCGTACTCGCGACTCCGCATGTCCTGGTCCGCGAGCTTGAGGAAAAGGTTTCTGCATTCTCCCTTAACCTCATGTTCTTCGGTGATTATTTCCAAGTCCCGAACTAATCCATTCCCGTGAGCTATGTCTGCGGTTATTTTGTCAAGCCGTTCTTCCTGCCAGTCGCTTTGCAGCCTCAATAGGACATTGTGGCGGTCGTGCTCGCCAGCGGTCAGGGATAGGGCCAATTGATCCACCAGTTTTCTCCTCTCGCGAAGCAACGTCGCGACCCTCTCATTGGCAAACTCGACGGCCTTTTTGTGACTATCGGCCAAATAGTTGGTCAGCACCAAATGATCAGACCGATCCTGGTAACGAGCCCGCAAGACGCGAGCCACGAGAACCTCCCGATCAGCAACACGGTAGGCCTCTAAGGAGTGTGCAAAGAGGGTCGGGAAAGTTCTATATTCCCTCCCCAGCGTAGTACCTTCGAGGGAAGTGGTATCTAAGTCCTCGAGCAGGACACGGATTTCATCTGCGGTTGCAGAATGATCGGTTATGTGCGCGTAACCGCGACCCAGTAGGTTATAAAGCTTTTCCCACTGGGCCAAGACATCAGTTGAAAAAGTGCGTACGGGAGAGGAGGCCATTTGCGTTGGGTTGGCTTGAGAATAAGACGAGTTTAACAAAGAGATTAGAAGAAAGAAGCTGATTATGCAAAAACGTTAACCTTCCATACATTAATTCCTCATTTTATAGCGACTCGAGGATGATGAAGGGTCTCAGTAATAATGCTGGTGGAGCCCAGTTATGGGGTAAAGCAGGAGGTCCCCTCACGAGAACCATTGGATTCGTTTCGGTCCGCGATTTTCGGCTCATCAATTAAAAGATGCAAAAGATTTGTCGGGATCACCATTATTAGAGTTAGGTGGGAGGAAAGCGCAACTATCGAAGAGAGCCCTAACAGGGTTTGGCAGTCCCATCACGTTGAAAAGCTAAGCGAGAAATTCAAGGCCTTGAGGGGGAACGTTTGCCTAATGATGCTTGAGGAGCGTCTCCTGAACATGCAAAGTCACTCGAAGAAAACTTTATAGGGAGTGAGCATACAGGAAAGAGTAGAGATCTGAGTGGGCAAGAACCAATCAAACATTTCTCAATCCAACATATTTAAGAGGTTACTGTCAGCTGCTAGAGGCGACTGACTCAAAAATCTCAGAAATTGAACCACAGAGGGATCTCGAAGATTCCAAGATCAAGTCTAACGCCAAAACCATGGAGCCCAACACTTCTGGCAACGGAAATCAAGATCACAGCGACGACGACAACGACATCCACAATGCTCAACTCGGGAAAAGAAGACGTCCTCACCAATACTCTCAGGAGGAAACCCAAATGCTGGAAACCCTTTTCAGTAAAAGCCATTACATGAAAAAGAAGTGGAGAATTGAATTGAGTCGGGAGTTGGGGATTAATCAGTCGAGGATCCAGTTTTGGTTTCAAAATAGGAGATCCAAATCGAGGGCTCAACGCAAACGTCAGGCGGTCGAGATTTTAAAGGAAGAAAACCAAAAGCTGCGAACAGAAAACATGAGGTATGAAAAAGCTCTCAATATTACCGTTTGCCCTCATTGCGATAACCTCGTCGCCCTCGGTAAAATATCCCCCGATAAGCCTCACGCGATGATTGAAGACGTTCATTTACCGCCCTACTCCCTCGGGGCATCTCCTGCTCAACCAGATTTTGCCGGAGTCACGCATGAGCAGGATGATCCTACAAAGATGATACAAATGCCTCCTGGGGGATGGGATTTGCATCGCTTTGATTGGAGTTATAGTTTCAAGGAGCTGGACGTTACCACCGACCAGCTCAAAGCATATCAGCCTCATGCACAACAATTTCCGATAGGGTCGGGTCCTGCTGGAGATGAGTTAATCAGTCGTCAAGCCATCGATGCACTTTTGGGCCACGATAAGAGGAGGTTCGCTTGGCCCCCTGAACTGCATTCCAGATTCCTAGACGTGGTTCACCAAATGGGGATCGACTCAGCAACTCCGACGCGCATATTTAAGGCCATGAATGTACCGGGGCTTAGTAAGGAGCTGGTCAGGAATCACCTTGCTGCCTACAGAAAGCTATTAAAACAACGTCGAGCGGAGCTAAACCGGGAGGAATCCGTCTCGAGCTCAAAAGCTAGGGGCGACCGCCATTGTAATGCTCAGGCATCAAGAGATACCCGGCCAAATCTAAGCGTCAATCAAGCTAGCAACCCGACCACCGGCAAACTGAAAGCTGATCAGAATGTCCTCCTGGGCCATTTCAACACTTCTCAAGAGCGCGTATCACAAGTACAGCGAGTGCGCACTCCTCCACTCGAGTAGCAGTCGGTTGGTGCTCTGCCTGCCGCTAGTCAACCCACGACAGACGATTTCTTTGATGAGGGGCTCGATGCCTTGTTCAATCAGTGGGAAGCTGGCATGCTTGGACAGCCATGATCTAGCACTTGACTCGGGGCACGATGGGTCGGTCACCACGAACACCCATAGAAAGAAAAACATGTTCACGAGTAGATCACTCATTTTATCTGTTGTAAAGTTCCTACGGGAACATTTTTCCTTAAATGACTATAGTTAATTCTATATTAAAACCAACGCTATCGACGAACATCGTCATGCTCAGTTGTGATGATCCCTTGTTAGATTAAGTCTGAAACCAGAGACGGTCTTTAAAATTTTGAGTGGCCACGAACTCATTCCTCACCAAGCGCCCGGGATGCTGAAAGGAAGAGTAACAGCATGCACAGGGAAAATGCCACTTTCGTTTGAACGATGAAAAGGGGTTGAGAGAAGATCATAGCGTTAATTCCCATGGACCTAAATGAATTAAACGGAGTCATTAATTGCGGGTCCACCGCTGCTCCCCACGTTCTCGGGCCTAGCAAATCATAAAAGGCGCCGAAAGATTGTAGACCCACCACTTTGAAGACTGAACTAGGGGACGAGCGCAATACTCGATGAAACCGAATCAATGCAAAAGAGTTTGTGATCCTATCACGAGGAAAAAGAAAGGGGAATACAGACGATGAGTAATTACAGGGTCTCGGGAGGAGCGCTTGCTTGCTGGCCTTCATATGCAGCCGGAAGGATGGTTCTAGGACACGCACAATCACTTGAGAAAATTTCTAGAGTGAGCAAACACGTAAGAGCGAATAGAGAAAGCTGAGGGAACTAGATCAGCCCGAGATACTCCGATCCATCATGTTTAAAAGCTATTCCCATCTGCTAGAAACGCCCGACCTGGACATTTCTGAGCACGAACTGCTGGGAGACTTTGAAGATCCTGGAGCTGAATCCTGCCCGAAGACCGTGGAGACTGACTCCTCCAGCGATGAAATTCTAGGTTTCAGCTACGAAGAAGGAGTATACAATGATGACCGGAGTCGGAAAAGAAAACAACTACAACGCCACACTCCAGGCCAAATCCGAGAGCTCGAGGCTTTCTTCAATGAATGCCCCACTCCAAGCAGACAACAGAAAATGGAGTTGAGCCGAAAGATAGGATTGGAGCTTTCGAAGGTCAAGTTTTGGTTCGCCAACAAACGAACCCGGGTGAAACAGCAATACGCAGACCATGAGTTACTGGTCCTGAAGGAGGAGAATGAGAAGCTTCAAGCTGAAAGCACGAGATATAAGGAAGCTCTGACCAAGGCCACCTGCCTTAATTGTGGTAATCCTGTTGTCCTCGGCGAGGTGTTCCTCGATGAACCATCCCTGTTGACGAATAACGCTCAGCTGTTACCGTATTCTCCACAACATTTTCCGACACAGCTAGATACCGTTGGAGATCTGCATGAGCAAGTCAACACCACAGGGTCAACACCAACACCCTCTGAGAAATGGGACCTGAATCATCACAGGTGGAGTTCTCCCAATGACGAACTCGCTGTCGCAGCCAGCCAATCCAAAGTCGGTGAGTCCCTCCCTGGACAACTTTTGAAACGACTAGATCCCGTAGAGAATAGCTACCGAAGTATTGACGATATTTTGGGTGATAAGAGAACAAGGTTTTACTGGACCTATGAACTTCACACTAAATTTGTTGATGCGATTCGAGAGCTGGGAGTTGATTCGGCTAGCCCATTACGCATACTCGAGGTTATGAATGTGCCGGGGCTCTCTAGAATTAACGTTGAGTCTCACCTCAAGTACTATAGGAGATTGCTAAGGGATGGAAGGATAGCGTTAAACCATCATAAAGCCGGTTGGAGCTCAAGTGCTGGGCAGAATTACAACCACGATGATTGGAAAGCCGAGAGCACCCAACCGTGTTTCAGCAATGACGGGACTGGCAGTCGTGTCAGCAACTCTTCTAACCCAAATCAGAATGCTCCGCCGAGCTATCTCAATACTCCTCAAGAGTATATGCCACAGTTCCAGCACATAGGGATTCCTCAGTTTGAGCGCGAATCAGTCATTAATGCTATCCCTGAAGCGGATCTGGCATTGGTAAAGAGTGCACATATGAACCTGCCGGTCATCGGAGGAAGTTCCAGTTCGAGGGGTCAAATTGCTCACGGCGAGAGCAAAGAGAGGAATCCCTCGCCTGCAGTCGATGACACCCAATCTGGGCACCAAGGGCTAGAAAGAACAGGTGATTTCCTTGATGAGGAGCTGGACACTTGGATCAATACTCTTCGGGAATGTATGTCTCAACCGCAACAGGGCAATGATGAAGGTTCCAGCTCAAAGACTCCAATCCCTCACAACGAAGGCAATGAAAGAAATCTGCCCCCAACAATCGTTGATACCCAACTTGAACATCAATGGCTCGAAGACCCGAGCAATTTCCTTGGCGATGAGTTCAATCTTTGGCTTGATCAATTTGGAGCCGGAGGACCATCGCAGTGGTGACGCGAGGCCGGTGATCAAACGTCTGATGCAAGGCATGGCTACTCGATGAAAAATGCTTCGAGAAAAGGGGTTGAATACTCCTATTGCATATGTTGTTGATCGCACTGTAAGGTTCCCACGGGAACATCTTTCATTAATATCTAGAACTAATTGCGCGTGAGTGTCAACATCACCCTTTGAGCATCTTCAAGCCGAAGGCCGTGGATTAATCACTTAATCCGTAGAGCAAGTTCCATGAACCATAATTATCACCCGCAGAGCATAATGGAATCCATTCCTTCAATACAAGATACATTCGGCCGCGGAGCCACCCGTTTGGTAAAAGGACGTATCGTTCCTAGTTGATCTTCAATCAGATCAGGGGATAATGTTTCCTCTCTTCTTCCTCCCAGGTGATAAAAAGAGACAAGGCCCTAAAATGCCATGCATTCAAATGGCTAAACAAACGTTGCCCAGCTGGGGGGCAGATGAACCATTGATGTTACAAACACTCCAAGCATGGATAGGCGGATTTGATAGAGGTTGTTCATATCAATACGCAACATCAGAATGGGATGAAAATCAAGAGTAAAGTTGTATCGTCCCAATTTGTCTTGAATTTGGGAATATGAATTAACACTTGTTTTTTATCCTTGACAGGGGAATCGCCTTGGAGACGAATAAGTTTTTACATCCCACATACTACCTGTTAGGGTACATGAGGGTAGGATGTATCGTTTCGATTTTCGAAAAATTCGTGAACATACAATGATATGCTTCTTTTACATTTTCAGGGATCTCCAGCCACGGTGGACAGGTAGGTATCCCTTTCCCCCAATCCATTGAAGATGTTAAACAAAAAAAACACAGAGAGAAAAAGAAAAAGCTTTCAAAATCTGATGTCTAGAAAAGACATGGAATTCTAACTTCATTGGCATTCATATTTTGAAACATGAGGTTGTCTGAACACGCATTGTGCACCATAAAATCCCCTTGACGGGTAAAATTTTTGGGAAAACGAAAGAGATTTTTCCAATCAAAAGTTGTTCAAAACTCTCAAAAGGATGTTTCCTCAAAAGAGAGGCAAACTCAAATCCAAACACATCCTACATACACTTGAGAGATGAGTGGAGTGAATCAAATAGTAAAATCTGGACCTACGGAGGTAGGGACCATTCGCAGCGATTACATGGATTGGGACGACGGAGGCGTTCGTTTCATATCATAAACACTACAGGTGACCGTTGACAACCCACTTGAACGGCGGTTTTCATTCTTAACCTTGTCAAGAACCACCCCACACCGGGGCAAAAAGGAAGTAAGTCCAGCAGCATCAGGAGAAAATGGTTAGAAATTTTCTTGCTCGGACTAACATTAATCTTTGTGTGTTGTTTATATGGTAATCCAAGTGCCATAGGATGACGAGAAGCATTCATTCTCTATCCCACACACCATATCCTTTGCACAGCCAAGTTGAGCCTGCGAATTCATTTCATAAACCCCTGTTGGTGATCATGGGATGTTTCAAGATAGAAACTGTATCACTCCAAGAACGGAAGAAATCAAGAGATGGGATTTATAGAAGAATCTCATATCGGCGTTTAAGTGTGCTATGATTCAAGTTGTATATCTAGCACAATTTTCTGAACATCGTAGTTCCAAAGGAAAAGAAACGGCGGGATTTCAACAAAAAATCCCCAGCATCAAGAAAAAGCAAAGTGCCTGGTAAAAGCAAGGCCGATGCTCGTGAAAACTGTTTGATTGATCCCCAATAAAGCCTAGTTGGGAAGAGAGAAAAACCCATAAAGGAGTCAGATCAAGAAGGCTGCTCCCCAAACGATGTCAGCCGTGGTGCAAAAACACGGACAGAATTGTCAATCTCTTAATTCCACAAGAGACGTTCTCTAAAGGATTTGTGCACACCTCAAAAGCGGTTGCACACCTCAAAAATGGAAGATGCAGAATGGAAAAGACGTGTGACAAATTTGCAATGATCACCAATGTCGAATCCTTCGCGATTTCTGGGCCAAAAACAAGCCTTTTTCGGTCCCCAATCCTACCAATGTTACAACCCTGAAACAGTCTTCTCTGACTAAGACACTTGGGTTAACATATTGCTTAGCTCGAAGAAGTACGGGCAAGACTATTTCTTTCTCATTTTGCAGGGTTCTTGACTTGTAAACCCGGAGCAGATGGTGAAGAATTTCATTCAATGGCCTCGACTCCAAAGCGGGTCCCCCTTGAAAACCAATATCCAAGCCCAACATTACGGTCCCGTGGAAGACCTCCCGACCGATCAAAATGTATGCGCTGCGAATGAGCCTAAAACCTAGGCACAGGTTAGTAGGGAATTGAGTACATCCCCTATAAAAAACCACTATCGCAAAACAGGTGAGAAGACCTCATTGTCGAGAAATATTCCAATTGATGTTTTGAACAAACTCTTTTTGGAATTTTCAAATTGTTTGATCCAGATTTGCCGCACAAGGGATTTGTGATCACATTTGCATGTTGCAAGAATGCTTTGGATAACCTCCAACATCAAAATGCTCATCTCATGATTAAAACTTAAATCATACGGGTTTGTCAAAATGGACAGCCGCGGTCTTCCCATAGATTACTAACGTTTTCTCGGTGAAGAAAAATCTTTCAGGCTCAAACTTCTGCAGGATACCTGGAGAACCCAGCCCCCAGAATGTTGCCTCAACAGACTCAAGTGAAGCTTTGTCAAAATGAAATCTTTCACAGCTTCAAGAACTGAATTCCCGACAAACTTCGGGATCTCTAAAAAAGGAGGGGAAGAAAAAATCCTTTTAAAAAAAGAAAATCCTTTTCAAAATATCAAACAGTCTCATCGGACGTGGAGAACCCTTATCATGAGACCCCCTTTTCAAAAATATCAAACAGTCTCATCGGACGTGGAGAACCCTCGTCATGAGACCCCTTTTCAAAGCAAACAAAGGTAGATACCGCCTGAAGGATCAACACAAGGTAGATACCGCCTGAAGGGTCAAACCAAGGTAGATACCGCCTGAAGGGTCAACTCAAGGTAGACACCGCCTGAAGGGTCAACCAAAGGTAGAAACCGCCTGAAGGGTCAATACAAAGGTAGATACCGCCATAAGGATCAATCCCATGGTCCGATCCACCATACGGATCAAAACTTTGACTAATTCTAAATGTTGGAGAAGTTATTTTCCTAGGTAAGCCTTACTGTAGGTGAACCGCTTATGGTCTGATCCACCATACGGATCAAAATCCTTGGCAAATTCCAAAGCGTGGGATGCGCCTTCCTTAGGTTCCTACCAGTTAGGAATTCCATAATGGTATGACCTACCATACAGGTCAGAACTTAATCTCCCTAGGATATTCTGAATGACGAGTCCTAGGTATCTTCTTGAAAGTTGTCACAGCGGGCAGCATTCGACAGGTGAGCTCCAGGTAAGCCTCTCTCACTCCGGCCCAGGTTCGAATTGCAAGAGTAAACTGATGATTAATTTGAGCACTCATCAAAAGACTTAAGGGTCCGATGTCATAGCATTTCTTTTCCCCAGTCGAGTCGGTTAAGATTCAGGTGTCATTTTGTCTTTGAAAGCAACCTCTGACGAGCTCACTCTCAAAGAGGGGCAGCTGTTGACACCTGATTTTTGACCATCTATCATTGTGATTTTTATTCTTTAAAATTAATTAAAAATATAAAAAAATTCATAAAATTACAAAATCAACTTTGGAAGCCTTAGCCTAGCCTAAGGAACCAATTTTGAACAAAAAATATTTTTTGGTATTTTATAACATTTTTTTGAATTTATTTAATTATAAAATACCCAAAAAATCAGAAAAATACCATTCGTGGTCAGAAAAATACAAAAAAATATTCAATAATTTTGTTTTAATTTCCTCTTCAAGTGTGTCACTTTAAATCTTGAAAATTCGGCTCGAATCATAAACCCGAACCGAGCCTAAAAAATATCATCTTGGTCTTTTAATTTATGATGAGATCTTGACGTTCAATATAATGCCTATGTATTTAAATTTGGCCTAGTGGTTCATGGAATTATCCCATTTTGATATCGCGGGACTAATGGCAAGAACGCCAATTTGAAAATCTTCTTGGCACCCGATGAACGGGTTCGATCTAAAGGACAGACCGATAAATAAAAGAGATAGTGGAAGGAGATGGACAGGAAAGCAAGAAGGAATACGGTAAAGAAATGGAGCATCTCCCTTTCGGTGGAGACGGATCCAGCGGGGCTCTCAAAAGAATAAAAATAAAAAAAAAATAAAGGAAAGTGGGGGAGGACAGTACCAGCTCCACGGTGAAAAAAATAAAATAAAAGGAGGAAGCCCATCTGCAAAGAGGAGCCGAGGAGTTGCATGGAGGGGGGGGGGGCCACAGCCGCAGCTGCCATTTGAGACACTAACGCCTTGCTCCTACCGTAACGCCGGCCAACCACTGGCGGCCAGCCTCTGCGCCAAACGGACCGGGATCTAATGCGATTTGTACCGATGTGCCTACCTCCTCCCTCGTCCCGTTGGCCCGTTACTTCCAAGGCCAAACCGCCTACAGCAAGGCGGTCTTGGTGCATGTCCTCCCTGAAGCCTACGACGCCCTCTTCGACAGCGATGTCGCCTCTCACCACTCCTGGAAGGACTTCTCCTTTGCCGGCCTCGTCACTCTCTTCGGCGCCCTCCTCGCTCTCCTCGTCGACATCACCGCCAACTCCCACGTCCAGCACAACCACCGCGAGCCACGAGAACCCCACCAGTCACCTGCAGTCGCTTCCTCCGTCACTGTGCAATGGAGTCATGTGTTCTCGAACTGTTGTGACAACCCCTATTGAAGCCTCAGCTCAGCCGTGCCGTCACCTACAGCCGGTCCCGACCACTCCAGCTTTTGTCCAACCCAACGACGCCATCGAACGGCCCAGTCCGTCAAACCCGGCCGTCGTCAGCTCGTCGCTGTCCCGCTACCATCCGAGAGCTCCCCCTAATATACGTAGTGATCTCTAAGCTTCAACGAGCTTCAACGTGGATTCATAAAGAGGGGGGCAAGCGCGAACAGCAACCCTCCATCGGCATGACCACCACCGCGACCTCCATCCTTGGTCGCCGAACCGCCTACCACCATCATCATACCTTCCCTCTATATTCATCCAACAAATCACCGTTAGACGCGACGAAGTAGTCGGAGAACCTCAAGCAACCGGAACGAGACTACTCTGCTCGGTGCCCGGCTTTGCAGGTTCTGTCCGGGGCTGAGTCCCACCTTTCTCCGCGCTCCTCTGCCCAGAACTGACCACCAACATCCTCTTCCGGTTTCCTTAGAAAACCCGACAGACCTGGTAGTCTTGACGTCGTGGTCTTTGTACTGGGTAAGCAGACCGAAGTTTGTGGCGACAGGGTCCATTGGAGCGAGACCTACCGCCGGTGCAACGAGCGAGTCTCGATCGTTGTAGAGGCGACTCAAGCTCGGACCGATGTACGTGAGCTCGGGTCAGTGACGACGAGTGCGTGACCGACGCGGTATACAAGCTCGAGCTAGCGATGAGGCTAGCGTGTGTAAGCCGAGGTGAGGCTCCGAACGATGGTGCTCCGACGTAGGGGACTGAGAAGCCGAACCAGAGCTCCGTCCGAGCGAGACCCGGCGGCGGTGCGACGAGCGAGTCCGAGCGGCGCGGCGGCGAAGCATTCGGAGATCGTCCAAGCATTCGGGGACACGTTGGCGTCGGAAGGGCAGAGGCGTCGTGTTGAAGACGATGATGAACAGCAAGGTAAGACTCATTTTCATGTTGAGCTAGGCGTGTAGAATGTTGGGTTGGATTAGCTGGGCTTGTCTTTTTTAGCTGGATCTGGGCCTGCGTTAGAGCTGATAGAGGGCAGGTTGGGCGGGCTGGCAGAAAGAAAAAGAAATTTCTGGGCCATTTCAAAGCCCAGTTCGGGCAGGACAAGGAAAGGAAGGCTTGCCTCCTTTTGTGTTGACCAGGCCCAGTTCGGGTCCTCTTTCCCGGATCGGATCAGGCTCGACGGCCTGATCCAGGTTCGGGCCCGAGGAGCCGACCCGGACTCGGTTCTTTTTTAAAAAATAAATAAATAAATAAATAAATAAAAATAAAAAAAAAATAAAAAATAATAAAAAAATCGGAAAATTCAAAAAAAATAAATAAATAAAAAATCTCAAAAATGGGAAATGGCCACAATCAACTGGCGATGGGGTATCTTGGGTATTTCGGTATCCAAACTTCCCAAAAATTGACGATTTTGCCCTTCGGGTTAATCGCCTCCAAATCTTCCCATTTTACCTCCTGACCGAAGTCACACCTTCCTTAACCCTTTTGGTTATACTAGGAAGCCATTGGTCTGAATTGATGTGCATTGAAGTGATTTATTTATATACTTGATTGCGCTTTCATTTAAATTGATTGTGATTGATTGGAACAGTCTTCCAATCTGCATGAAACCTTGAATCAAACCTACCTCACCTAAAATTGCGCCTGCATGAACTCCTAGTTAGGAAAATCACTCGCGTTAGGTACCGAAAGGGCGTTGGTAATGATATCAACGTAACCAAGTCCCCGAACCCAAAATCTCTGGTTCCGCAGGATTGATCGATCTCTCCCAATCGGTCAATAAGGTTTCCGGTCTACCCTCCAAGAAAGACCGGTGGCGACTCCAAATGCATGCACAAGTTGCACATGCCACCACGACCACACTGAAGGTCGAAAGCGATCGACTCTTATCGTCGAATCCTTCGAAAAATACCCCCGCCGCGATTTGGTATGGGCCTGGGAGGGCTCGCGCCGATCCAAGACCCGTGATCGGTAATCCATTAGCAGCGTCCGCCTTTCGGACGGGTCGCGACATACCCGAAAAGGGTACCAAATGTCGGATATGCCGAATTCACCATAGGGATGTGCAGGGAAAGTTTTCGAAGCAATATCTATCACCCACGAAGCATGATGAAGTGGAGTAATCCACCAAAGACGAAACGCACTAAGCCCTTCTAGATGAGGAAGAGAGCGATGCGGGGCCATTCATTCGGGCAAAAGGACGTATCGTTCCAAAATGATTATTTTCTTGATGTGAGAATAATGTTTCCTTTCATTTCCTCTCAGGTGATGATCAAAAGCTGAGGACCCAAGATGCAGTGCCTTCAAATGACCAAACAATGAGTATCCTTTTCATGGCATCTCAGACATGCACTCTAGTTAAATATTTTCGAGAGCATTCTAATGACTCAATTTGGGAACAAAACCTTTGAGAAAATCTAAAGAAACTTCTCATCATTTAGAAATCTTTGTGAAAAGAACACTTAAAAAGAAAAATTCAAGTTTTGCAGATTGACACATCTGATAAAAATGCTTTCTCTGAATAGAGTGAAAAGCACGAACTCATTTTTCGTTGCTAGCATACATAACATGCATCATGCATATCATGCACATATCCTGCATACAGAGAACCCAAAGGGAGAAATGTCGGTTCCCACAGGACAATTTTCAAGGGTAAATTGTATCGACTCTAATAGTCAATTATACATGTCATTTACTCATGAGGTCTTTTCTTTTCAACAGGCGAACATCAAATACCTCAAATGGCGACTGTAATCGAGAGAATCACCGAACCGCCACATGACAAATCCCAAGAATATCAAGCTGTCTAAAGACAGAAGAAAATAATCAAAGACTCTGGCAATTGAGACAGATGACCAGAATCGACAAAAATTTATAGAGGCAAGTTCCCCCACTTTCTTCGAGAAGCCAAGCCGGGGAAAAATTCTCGTGAACCCCCAGGAGAGTACATCGGACCAGGGTTATCAAACCTAGAGATGACAAACATCAAGACAAGCCTCACTGGGGCCAAATATTTAAAAAGCACAGTTCCTTCAAACTTTGGAAAGGCGAAACCTCTAAGGGAGTATCTCTTTCCTAAAATTCCAAATGAAGTCCGACACCTGTCTCTTCATGTACAAGTGCATGGGCATCTTCAGATTGGATTGAAAATCGCCAACAAACACGGGAAGTTCTAAGGCATGTTGCCAAGACGAATACCGCCCAATTGGGGCAAAACAGTTGTTGACGTGATTAAGGATCATTTCACGAACAACACCCACAAGTGCAGACGAGAGGAAGAAACATTCGTCGTCCACATCAGTATACGATACTGAAGTAACCCTCACCAAATGTGGCGCGTCAACAATCGACCAAAGAGAGGAATACGTCAGTAAGACGTCATCATGAATCCCATGAGAGAAGACATTCCCGAAGAGGATAAGGATTGCGACAAAATACGAAAATGAAGTTAGCCGGGGCAAGCGTCGCCTAGCTATGACAAATCACGCATAACTAGGGCGAGTGAATCATTTATACACTGGACAAAGAAAGATGTGTCTTCTCCGGCAAAGTCAATGGACGCTATTGCAGAGTCGTTCGCATCAGAATTGAACCCTGGGATACCAACCTGGGTAACGGTAATTTTGTATCGTTCCAATTTGATCTCCAAAGATCTCACATTTAACATGAGTTTTTCTTCATTTAACAGGAAGTCATTGGCGCTAAAAAGCCATGAAAGAAAACAGCTCGCCGACGTAGGGGGCGAAAAGAAATATCAGTTGCAGGAGACAGGTTGCTAGGAAACGAAACCCTGGAAAAGGACGTACAATGCGTCCAAGAGCATGAATGGATCTCCTCCAGTGCAAATCCTTGAGAAGGATTCATTGCCAACCAGATGGAGGAATCATGGCCACAAGATAGATGGCCAACTTCTGCAAGCCGCACATTTATGTTCAAACGGAAACACAAAACAGAATAAGGCGGTATCGTTCCAATCTATCTTGAATTTTGGAATACAAACTGACACCTAACTCTCGTCCTTGACAGGGGTTCGCCAACAAGGCGAAGCAGGATTTTTACAACCCTTGCATACTTGTCGGAGCACATGACCAAGGGTAAGATGTATCGTTCCGATTTTTGAAAAATTCGCGAACATACAATGACATGTTTCTTCTACATTTTCAGGGACCTCCAGCCATGGTGGACAGGTAAGTACCCCTTTTCTCAACCCGAAACAAAAAAGAAAAAAAAAAGAGAAAAAGAAAAGCTTTTAGAATCTAATGTCTACAAAAGACATAGAGTTCTAACTCCATTAACAATCATGTTTTGAAAACAGGAGGTTGTCTAAACATGATTAGAACATGCATGGTGCAGCATAAAATCCCCTTGACGGGTAAAATTTTTGGAGAAGATGAAAGAGATTTTTTCCAAGCAAAAGTTATTCAAAACTTTCAAAAGGACGTTTTCTCAAAAGACGAGAGGCAAAGCCTAATCCAAACACGTTCTATACACACTTGAGAGAGAAGTGGAGCGGATCAGGTAGCAAAATCTGGACCTACGGAAGTAGGGATTATTCGCAGCAATTACATGGATTGGGACGACGGAGGCATTCGTTTCATATCCCCAAACACTACAGGTGACCATTGACAACCCATTTGAACGGCGATTTTCATTCTCAACCCGGTCAAGAACCACCCCACATCGGGGCAAAAAGGGAGCAAGTCCAGCGGCATCGGGAGAAAATGGTTAGAAATTTTCTTGCTCGGACTAACATTAATCTTTGTGTGTTGTTTATATGGTAATCCAAATGCCATAGGATGACGAGAAGCATTTATTTCTCTATCCCACACACCATATCCTTTGCACAGCCAAGTTGAGCCTGCAAATTCGTTTCATGAACCCATTGGTGATCATTCCAAGACGGAAGCAGTACCACTTCAAAAATGGAAGAGTTCAAGACTCAGGGATTGCGAAGAGGATTCCCGGGCTGATATTTAAAGCATGTTTAGACTTTCAGACATATGTCTGACATGATCCCATCGAGGATGAGAAGAACCGGGATTTCAAAAAAATAATAATAATAATCCCTAGCATCAAGAAAAAGCAAATTGCCTGGTAAAAGCAAGGCCGATGCTCGTGTAAGTTGTTTGATTGATCCACAATGAAGCCCGGATGGGAAAAGAGGAAATCCCTGAAGGAGCCAAATCAAAAAAGGGCTGCTCCCCAAATGCTGCCAAGCACAGAATAAAGACATGGAGAGAGTCGGTCTCTGAATGCAACAAGAGACTCTTTCTAAAGAGCTGGTGCACACATCAAAGTCGGTTGCGCACCTCAAAAACTAAAGATGCAGAAAGGAAAGGACAGGTGGCAAATCAGCAATGATCACCAATGTCAAACCCGCCATGAATTCTGGGCCAAAAACGAGCCTTTTTCGGTCCCCAATCCTACCAATGTTACAACCCTGAAACAGTCTTCTCTGACTAAGACACTTGGGTTAACATATAGCTTAGCTCGAAGAAGTACGAGCAAGACTATTTCTTTCTCATTTTGCAGGGTTCTTGACTTGTAAACCCGGAGCAGATGGTGAAGACTTTTATTCAATGGCCTCGACTCCAAAGCGGGTCCCCCTTGAAAACCAATAACCAAGCCCAACATTACGGTCCCGTGGAAGACCTCCCGACCGATCAAAATGTATGCACTGCGAATGAGCCTGAAACCTAGACATAGGTTAGTTGGGAATTGAGTGCATCCCCTATAAAAAAAACCACTATCTCAAAACAGGTGAGAAGACCTCCTTGTCGAGAAATATTCCAATTGATGTTTTGAACAAACTTTTTTTGGAATTTTCAAACTGTTGATCCAGATTTTCCATGCAAGGAATTTGTGATCACATTTACATGTTGCAAGAATGCTTTGGATAACCTCCAGCATCAAAATGCACATTTCACAATTAAAACTTAAGTCCTACGGTTTTTGTCAAATGGACAGCCGTGGTCTTCCCAAAGATTACTAACGTTTTCTTGGTGAAGAAAAATCTTTCAGGCTCAAACTTCTGCAGGATACCTGGAGAACCCAGCTCCCAGAATGTCGCCTCAACAGACCCAAGTGAAGCTTTGTCAAGATAAAATCTTTCACTGCTTCAAAACTGAATTCCCGACAAATTTCGGGATCTTTCAAAAGAAGGGATGAGGATAGAACCCTTTTTCAAAAGAAGTCGGCAAACTGTCCCAGCAGACGTTGAGAACCCTCGTTCCGGGACCCTTTTTCAAGATCAAGTAGTCCTAGCTTGACGTGGAGAACCCTCGTCCTAGGACATCTTTTCAAAATATCAAACAGTCCCAGCGGACGTGGAGAACCCTCGTCCCAAGACCCCTTTTCAAAAATCAAGCGGTCCTAGCATGACGTGGAGAACTCTCGTCCCAGGACCCATTTTCAAAAATCAGGCAGTTCTAGCATGACGTGGAGAACCCTCGTCCTAGGACCCCTTTTCAAAAATCAGGCAGTCTCATCGGACGTGGAGAACCCTCGTCATGAGACCCCTTTTCAAAAATCAAGCGGTCCTAGCATGACGTGGAGAACCCTCGTCCCAAGACCCCTTTTCAAAAATCAGGCAGTCCTAGCATGACGTGGAGAACCCTCGTCCTGGGACCCCTTTTCAAAGAAAGAAAACCTGGTATGGTGAGTCAGAAGCCACGAAGGAAGAAATGAAAACCTGGTATGGTGAGTCAGAAGCCACGAAGGAAAGAAAAGAAACCCCTGGTATGGTGAGTCAGAAGCCACGAAGGGAGAAATGAAAACCTGGTATGGTGAGTCAGAAGCCACGAAGGGAGAAATGAAAACCTGGTATGGTGAGTCAGAAGCCACGAAGGGAGAAATGAAAACCTGGTATGGTGAGTCAGAAGCCACGAAGGAAGAAATGAAAACCCTGGTATAGCGGATCAGAAGCTACGAATGGGGAAGTGAAACCCCTGGTATATCAGATCAGAAGCTACGAAGGTGAATGAATAAATAAATAAAAATAAATAAATAAATAAAAGGTCGACAAAAAGTCCCAGCAGACGTGGAGAACCCTCGTCCCAGGACCCATTTTCAAAATATCAAGCGGTCCTAGCATGACGTGGAGAACTCTCGTCCTAGGACCCTTTTTCAAAAACCAAGCAGTCCTAGCTTGACATGGATAACCCTCATCCTAGGACCTCTTTTGAAAATATCAAACAGTCCCAGCGGACGTGGAGAACCCTCGTCCTAGGACCCATTTTCAAAATATCAAACAGTCCCAACAGACGTGGAGAACCCTCGTCTTTGGACCCCTTTTCAAAAATCAGGCAGTCTCATCAGACGTGGAGAACCCTCGTCATGAGACCCCCTTTTCAAAAATCAGGCAGTCCTGGCATGACGTGGAGAACCCTCGTCCCAAGACCCCTTTTCAAAAATCAGGCAGTCCTAGCATGACGTGGAGAACCCTCGTCCCAGGACCCCTTTTCAAGGAAAGAAAAGAAACCCCTGGTATGGTGAGTCAGAAGCCACGAAGGGAGAAATGAAAACCTGGTATGGTGAGTCAGAAGCCACGAAGGAAGAAATGAAAACTTGGTATGGTGAGTCAGAAGCCACGAAGGAAGAAATGAAAACCTGGTATGGTGAGTCAGAAGCCACGAAGGAAGAAATGAAAACCCTGGTATAGCGGATCAGAAGCTACGAAGGGAAAATTGAAGACCATGGTATAGCGGACCAGAAGCTACGAATGGAGAATTGAAACCCCTGGTATAGCAGATCAAAAGCTACGAAGGTGAATGAATAAAAAAAAAAATCGACAAACAGTCCCAGCAGACGTGGAGAACCCTCGTCCCAGGACCCATTTTCAAAAATATCAAACAGTCACAGCGGACGTGGAGAACCCTCGTCCCAAGACCCCTTTTCAAAAATCAGACAGTCCTAGCATGACGTGGAGAACCCTCGTCATGAGACCCCTTTTCAAAAATCAGGCAGTCTCATCGGACGTGGAGAACCCTCGTCAAGAGACACCTTTTCAAATAATGGTAGAAACCGCCTAAAGGGTCAAATAATGGTAGAAACCGCCTAAAGAGTCAAACCAAAGGTAGAAACCGCCTAAAGGGTCAATTCAAGGTAGAAACCGCCTAAAGGGTCAAACCAAAGGTAGAAACCGCCTAAAGGGTCAATTCAAGGTAGAAACCGCCTAAAGGGTCAATCAAAGGTAGAAACCGCCTAAAGGGTCAATCAATGGTAGAAACCGCCTAAAGGGTCAAACCAAAGGTAGAAACCGCCTAAAGGGTCAATTCAAGGTAGAAACCGCCTAAAGGGTCAAATCAATGGTAGAAACCGCCTAAAGGGTCAATTCAAGGTAGAAACCGCCTAAAGGGTCAAACCAAAGGTAGAAACCGCCTAAAGGGTCAATTCAAGGTAGAAACCGCCTAAAGGGTCAAACCAAAGGTAGAAACCGCCTAAAGGGTCAAACCAAAGGTAGAAACCGCCATAAGGGTCAAACTAAACTTGAAGGTAGATACCGCCTAAAGGGTCAAATATGGTAGAAACCGCCACAAGGGTCAACTCATTGGTAAATACCACCATACGGATCAAAATCCCTGGCAAATCCCCCAGCGTGGGATGCGCCCTTCTCAGGTTCCTACCAGTTAGGAGCCCCATAATGGTGTGACCTACCATACAGGTCAGAGCTTAATCTCCCTAGGATATTCTGAACGAGCCCTAGGTATCTTCTTGAAAGTCGTCGCAACCGGCAGCATCTGACAGGTGAGCTTCAGGTAAGCCTCTCTCACTCCGGCCCATGTTCGAATTGCAAGAGTAAACCGGTGATTAACTTGAGCATTCATCAAAAAACTTAAGGGTCCGATGTCATAGCATTTCTTTTCCCCAGTCGAGTCAGTTAAGATTCAGGTGTCATTTTATCTTTGAAAGCAACCTCTGACGAGCTCACTCTCAAAAAGGGGCAGCTGTTGACACCTGATTTTTGACCATCTATCATTGTGATTTTTATTTTTAAAATAAATTAAAATATCAAAAAAGGTCATAAAATCACAAAATCAACTTTGGAAGCCTTAGCCTAGCCTCAGGAACCAATTTTGAACAAAAAATATTTTTGGTATTTTTTAATATTTTTCAAATTTATTTAATTATAAAAATACCCAAAAAATCAGAAAAATACCATTCGTGGTCAGAAAAATACCCAAAAATATTCGATAATTTTATTTTAATTTCCTCTTCAAGTGTGTTACTTTAAATTTCAAAAATTCGGCTAGGGTCAACATGTTCCTTAACAAACATAAACCCAAACCGAACCCAAAAAAATCCTTTTCGAGTCTTTTAATTTTCAATTCTCACTTTTTATAAGCTATGACATTGTATTCTAAAGTCTTGAAGTGCAATTGGGTCAGTTTGCCCTCCAATTTGATCAATTTTAACCAAAAAGGCTTAATTGCGTATTTTTCTTTCAATTAGTCCCCGGTTTCACGGATCTTGAATTTCACACGGGCATATCCATTAAAATTCAACACCTCTACCCCATAATTTTCATCATGCCCAATCCATTGGCGGCCTCAATTCAGGCTAATTTGGTAGTTTGGATGTATATGTATGCTCTACGTATTTATACGTCATGCGTATTTATACGTTATGCATATTTATACTGTTTGGTAACCTCTTTAACTCTTGTAATAATAATAATGGTTATTATTTTTAACACCTTTGTTAGTGCTATTTTTAAATAGCATTTTTGTATTATAAATTGTGAGTGTTATTTTTAGATAGCATTTATAATTGTTAGTGCTATTTTTAAATAACATTTTTGTATTATAAATTGTGAGTGCTATTGTTAGTGTTATTTTTAAATAGCATTTTTGTATTATAAATTGTGAGTGTTATTTTTAGATAGCATTTATAATTGTTAGTGCTATTTTTAAATAGCATTTTTGTATCATAAATTGTGAGTGCTATTGTTTGTGTTATTTTTAAATAGCATTTTTGTATTATAAATTGTGAGTGTTATTTTTAGATAGCATTTATAATTGTTAGTGCTATTTTTAAATAGCATTTTTGTATCATAAATTGTGAGTGCTATTGTTAGTGCTATTTTTAAATAGCATTTTTGTATCATAAATTGTGAGTGCTATTGTTAGTGTTATTTTTAAATAGCATTTTTGTATTATAAATTGTGAGTGTTATTTTTAGATAGAATTTATAATTGTTAGTGCTATTTTTAAATAGCATTTTTGTATCATAAATTGTGAGTGCTATTGTTAGTGCTATTTTATAATTCAATTTATTGGAAGGTGTTTTTGGCTATAAAAGGATGACAAGAGTTTTGAGGTAAAGGAGAGAGGACATACGTTGAGAAAATTCTTAGAGGGGGGAGACATTTTGTAGAGTGTGCAAATTTTTGAGAGCTTAGAGAGAAGAACACAAACACTCTCTATATTCTCATAATCTTGAGTGAGCAAAATATACTAAGTTGGAATATTAATTCCGCATATTGCTAGCACAATTGTTGTGGAGTTATTAGTCGTCTCCCCGTTCGTCAATTGGTGGTGCGTCCGAACTAGATGCCTAACACTTGTGGAGGCTGAGATCGAAGAACATCGAACCGACACCTCCGTTCAAGCACGCTACGAGAGGTAATCCATTTACTCCCTTTGAGACTTTGTGATTTTTTTCGATTGAAATGCACGAAATACGCCTCTGGAGATACATGTATGGGTTGTTATTTATTTCCGCTACGTGTTACGTGGATCCCAACAGTGGTATCAGAGCCGATCCTTAGGTGTTTTCGTGCATTTAATTGATTTTTTGCAATTTTTGCAATACTATGGCCAATATGTATTAACGAATTGTTCGTCTTACATGGCTAATGGAGGTTGATTATTTTATATGATAAATTAATCAACGTAGCAAAAATTGAGACTAAATCAATTTTGAATCGAAAATTTATGGCTATCTTATTTTACGTAAAAATTATGAATATGATTCAACGTAGAATTTTTATTGTGCCTTCCTAAGTTTTAAATTGTGAATTTATTACTTACGTGGAAGGGTGGTGATCATGGAAAAATCCCTAATCAATGTGATTGATGTATGTATGAATGTATGGTGATTATTTATATATTTGGGGTTGTAATTATTAAATGGAGGCTGCGTACTCCTTTTATTTTTCATGTAATCTTTATTTTTAGCATAGTCAATTGTTGATGTAAATGCTACGAGGATTACGTGGAGGAGCCTTTTAAGTCGGCGAGCTCTTTGGGGCCCGATTCTTGAAGAGTTCAAGAAACCAAGAAGAAGCGAAGAGCGGCTCTCCGTTATTAAAATATTAAAATGATTAAATGTGGTCTTATTGGCTCGAGACCCATTAAATCATAATTCCATGATCACCACGTAGGATAGATGTTTATGTGATTGTCATCTATTTATTTACGTGAGCATGTTAAACTGGTTAATGTGCAAAGTCAGACTTACCTCACCTAAAATTGCGCCTGCATGAACTCTTAGCTAGGAAAATCACTCGCGTTAGGTACCGAAAGGGCGTTGGTAATGACACCGACGTAACCAAGTCCCCGAACCCAAAATCTCTGGTTCCGCAGAACTGATCGACATCTCCCAATCGGTCAGTAAGGTTTCCGGTCTACCCTCCAAGAAAGACCGGTGGCGACTCCAAATGCATGCACAAGTTGCACATGCCACCACGACCACACTGAAGGTCGAAAGCGATCGACTCTTATTGTCGAATCCCTCAAAAAATACTCCCGCCGCGATTTGGTATGGGCCTGGGAGGACCCACGCCGATCTAAAGCCCGCGATCGGTAATCCATTAGCCGCGTCCGCTTTCGAACGGGTCGCGACACACGTCTTCGGGACTTCTCCACCTATTATGCTGTTCAACATCCTATCAAGGAATTTATTGGGTATGATAAGATTTCTCATAACTACTTCAGTTTTTTATCTTCTATTGATGAGCAACAGGAACCTACTAGCTTGTTAGAAGCAAAGGATAAAGGTGTATGGATTGACGCTATGAAAGATGAACTTCAAGCCTTGGATCGTAATCACACTTGGGAATTGGTACAATTGCCAAAAGAAAAAAAGACTGTTGGATGTCGATGGATCTATAGAATCAAGTACAATAGTGATGGTTCCATTGAGAGACATAAAGCTCGCCTTGTTGCCAAAGGATATACTCAGACCTATGGGATAGACTACAAAGAAACCTTCGCACCAGTGGTAAAAATGAACACGGTAAGAGTGTTGTTGTCTGTAGCTGTTAATTGTGGATGGTCTTTATCTCAGATGGATGTAAAAAATTCCTTCCTTCATGGAGATTTAGAAGAAGAAGTGTATATGGATCTCCCCCCAGGACATCCCTTGCAAAATAAGAATGGAGTAGTGTGTAGATTGAAGAAAGCATTATATGGACTTAAACAGTCACCTAGAGCCTGGTATGGAAAGCTCAGCTCGGCACTTATCAGGTTTGGCTTTAAAAGAAGTGTTGCAGACTCGTCGATGTTTACTAAAGCAGACAATCAAGGTATTGTTATCATTCTAGTTTATGTTGATGACATTGTTATTACTGGTAGTAACTCATTTGGAATTGAAGCACTCAAACTTCATCTGAGCAAGGAATTTGATGTTAAAGATCTTGGCAAATTGAAATATTTTTTGGGTATTGAAGTGGCAAGTTCTCATAGAGGAATATTCTTGTCGCAAAGAAAATATGTTCTTGACTTGCTAAAAGAAATTGGCAAACTTGGAGTTAAACCGGCCAATATACCTATGGATTATAGTAGTAAGTTTGTTTCTAATAATACACCATTACAGGATATTGGACAATTCCAGCGACTAGTAGGACGGCTAATTTACCTGACCATTACTAGGCTTGACATTGCTTATTCTATCAGTTATGTGAGTTAGTTTATGCAGAATCCAACACAGGGGCACATGGAATTGATAAACCACATGCTTCGGTACTTGAAAGCTTCACCAGGAAGAGGAATATTGATGAAGAATAATGGTTATACAGAGATTGTTGGGTATACTGTTGCAGACTGGGCTGGAAATCCTATGGATAGAAAATCTACTACATGCTTTTGCACATTTGTAGGTGGAAATATCGTTACTTGGAAGAGCAAAAAGTAAAATATTGTTGCTCATTCTAGTGCAGAGGCAGAGTACAGGGCCATGGCAACCACCACATCCGAAATTGTATGGCTACGATTATTGCTTCAAGAATTGGGCTCTGAGACTACGACTAAAGCCACAAAGTTATTTTGTGACAATCAAGCATCAACCCACATTGCCTCCAATCCTGTTTTTCATGAGAGGACTACACACATAGAGGTGGATTGTCACTTCGTGAGGGAGAAGGTTCAAGATAAGACAATTGAGACTTCTTACATTCGTAGTGAAGATCAGCTTGCAGATGTTTTCACCAAAGCTCTTCCCAAAGGGGCATTCCAAGATATGGTGAACAAGTTGACCTATGACAATGTCTTCGCTCCAACTTGAGGGGGAGTGTTGCGGGATTATATCTTCTATCATAGGAAAGGAGATACCATCAAATATTGTCTTTTGATCTTATCATCTATTTAGGAGTGTTTTCCTTTTTCAGGTTGCCTATTACCTTTGTTGTAGCAACCTAATTTTGTATATAAAAGGGAATGATACAAAGGCTAAACTCGCGACAAGAAAAACACCGTGAGAGATTTGTCCGAGGACATAGGCTTACAACCGAACCTCGTTAATTCTTCTGTGTTATTTTCATTGATTGTCTGAAATTCATCATTTTTCCTTTTTAGACGCTACATTTTTTTCGTTTTTCTTTTCTGGGAATAGTTTTTTGCTTCATAGTACTGACTACCTCCCTGAGGAATGCAAGATTCTAAGAAAATATATATTCCCTCTAAAACACTAATTTTATCTCATATGCCTCAGCCACCAATTTATTTTATTCTGTAAGCTCACCCATTCATCATGGACTTTTAAGCAACATAATAGATATCATGTTAGTTCACTATTTTAATTGTGCCTTTTTGCAAGTGCAGAATGATGGCGAAATGGTTAAATTGGACATCCATTGTATTGTTCAAGGCGATGTTGTGCTTGAGTGTATGAGTTTGGATGCTGATCTTAAACATGGAGAATCAATGTTTCGTGCAATGTTTAATACTGCATTCATATCGGACAGTGTTCTGAAGCTTGAGTTTGAGGATATGGATGTCCTGTGGGATCGCCAGGATCAATATCCTAAGGAATTTATGGCAGAGGTACTGGTTAGATGTCAAACTCATGTGTTATTTGACCCTTTTCTTTAACCCACGAAAGCAGCTCGTGATTCTTCTCTGTGTATGAGCAGATTGATTTCTTGCAAGTGGATGTTGCTACTTCGCTCATAATGACTGTACCCAAGGAGCTGCCTGCTGAAGGTCGAGCTGTCCACTCTATAGCACGTCCGATGCAATTACAAGTCCTAACGAGAATGAAGTTCCAGAACTGCCAGTACAGACCAATATTGAGTCCGCATCGACTTCGCCACCAGTGCCACCTTTGCTGTCAGAAAGTTTGGGTCATTTAGATCTTGAGGGTGTTGGGATACACATAACACGTACGGGCACATAAAAATTAGTAAACTCAATGGAAATAAATAACAACCCATACATGTATCTCTAGAGGCGTACTCCATGCATTTCAATCGAAAAATCACAAAGCATTAAATGGAGTAAATAGACTACCTCTTGTAGCGTGCTTGAAACGGAGGTGTCGGTTCGATGTTCTTCGATCTCAGCCCCACAAGTGTTGGGCCTCTAGTTCAGGCACACCACCAATCGCGACGACGAACGGAAGAACAAACACGCAGAAAACGTCACCTAAATTGTGCTAGCAATTCATGGTGATATTTTTCTCACTTCTTGAATTTTTGGTCACTCGAAAGAGAGAGCATCAAAATGTTTCTCTCCTTAAAAATTGCACACGCTCGTCACAAAAGGGGAATAGAGAAAACCAATTTTCTGCTCACTCTTTTCTTCTCAAGATCTCTATCTTGGAAAAACACACGCACACTCCTCTCTTCTCTCTCCCCCGATCTCATCATGGGAATGCCTTTTATTAGTATTAAAAACAAAGTGGTCAACCACCACCATCTTTTTTTAATAATAAACTTAACACCCACTATCTGCAAGCAAATTTGATTGTGAAGGGGGAAAGCAATTTTGATTGTGAAGGGGGAAAGCAAACCCCACATATGCCGTGCACCTTTCCTTTCCTTTACCCCCCCTTTTTTTTAAAATAAATAATAACAACAATTGTTATTATTATAAAAACAAAAAGGTACACAATTCTCACGTGTGCGAATTGGGCACATCAATATGTATCCCAACAATACGTGTATATCATTATATGTACGTACATCAATGACAAAAAAATTAAATTAAATCCCATTTAATCTAATTTCAGACCGACTATCTCGATAGTCATGATTGCAAACATATTTGCACAATTTTCTTTCCGTTCAATGTCGTCATATATTGGTTAAGGTGTGTGACATTCCTAGGTTCATCACTGAGCTGGCAGCAAGACATGTACTAACACATTAGTACTTCCAAGAGAATCAATTGTCTCGATTAATCTCTAGGTCTAATAAGCCATGAGTGACATCTAGCAATATGTCATGGCTACCCAGACAGTGTGAATTCTTCAAGAACATTATGAACCTGTCAGCTTTGACTGCAGTGTAATTCAATCATTCTATCTTACTATGTCCCGATCGGACAAAGACCATGGAATATTTGTCAAGCCACCAATTCGATCATATGTACAAATCTAACTTGACATGCATTTATATGAGACATGAACATTTCATTCTCAATCATAACCCCGGCCGAGGATTTCAATGTATTGTTATAATTAGATCACATAGGACATCATACCTTTATAAATAAGGAGACAGATTCCATATTGCGCACACGTGTGACTTCGTATGTGCATGAACTACGACCATCAAGTACAGAGACGAATCAATAAACTGCCAATATGCGCACTTGTGAACCATAGCCATTCAACACACAAGTCAACACTGTACCTCAGGTCTAAGGATTATTTACACAAGACCAAAGCATGAACGATTAGACATTGATCACGCTAAAAGCTTCCATGTCGCTAATCATTCAATGTGTGTCATGTTCAGTGAACTTGTCCGATACAAGCACCTATGTTCTAACTCGGATATCGCAATACCCAATGACTTGTGACTCGTCATCCCCTTAAGTATTTGATACTTAATTATGAAGTTAAGAACATACCGACCTCAACAGGATCATTGATATCCATTCAATAATCAATCGATCGGGAACTATTTTAAAGATCCAGTTTAACCATAAACCTGTCACACACATATTCTCAACGTCTTAAGAATAGGTTCGGTCACAATTGATCTTATGGAATTTATTCATATATATTTGGACAAATGAATAAATACATCTTTGCCACTGATAATAAATCAGAAGTGCAACAGATATCCCCAATATATAACTATTAAACAATTGCTTTAGGGCATATCTCTAACAATCTCCCACTTGCACTAAAGCCAACTAGTTTGGTACCTCAAAACCATTTTATCAAGGTGTCTTTGAAATAAAGACTGAGGTAATGCTTTAGTAAAGGGATCTTCCACGTTTTCCGCTAAGACAATTTTCTGTAAGGGGATATCACCTCTCTCAACTATTTCTCTGATAAGATGGAAGCGTCTCTCAATGTGCTTGGATTTCTGATGAGACCGTGGTTCCTTAGCTTGAGTTATAGCTCCATTGTTGTCACAAAATAATGTAATCGGCTGCTCAATGGAAGGAACTGTTCCAAGTTCAGATATGAACTTCTTCATCCAAATAGCTTCCTTCGCTGCTTCAAAAGCAGCTACATACTCTGCCTTAGTAGTGGAATCAGCAATTGTGCTTTGTTTGGAACTTTTCCAACTAACTGCAACACCATTAAGTGTAAAAAAAAACCCATATGTAGACTTAAAGTCATTTGGATTCGATTGGAAATCGGAATCAGTATACGCTTCAACTTTAAACTCTCATTCTTCGTATATCAAGAATAAATCCTTAGTCCTTCGCAAGTACTTTAGGATATTCTTAACTGTTATCCAGTGCTATTCTTCTAGATCAGATTGATATCTGCTAGTAACACTTACAGCATGTGCGATATCAAGTCGCATACATAGCATAGCATACATTATGCTTTCAACATCGGATGCGTAATGTATCTTTGCCATCTACTGTCTTTCTTCACGAGTGTTGGGACACATCTCCTTGGAAAGATGGATTCCATGCCTAAAAGGCAATAATCCTCTTTTGGAACATTGCATGTTAAACCGTGTTAACACTTTATCTATGTATGTAGACTGTGAGAGGCCAATCAATCGTCTCGATCTATCTCTATAGATCTTGATACCTAAAATATAGGCTGCCTCTCCTAAATCTTTCATGGAGAATTTCTGTGACAAGAATAGTTTGATTAATGATATCATTGGTACATCATTCCCGATCAAGAGTATCTCATCGACGTATAAAACTAGAAACGCAATTGCGCTCCCACTGACCTTCTTATATACATATGATTCATCCAGATTTTTAATGAAGCCAAATGATTTGATTACTTCATCAAAACGGATGTTCCAACTTCTGGATGCTTGTTTGAGCCCATAAATGGATCTCACAAGCCTACACACCTTTCGACTTTCACCACTAGATTCAAAACCCCATGGTTGTTCCATATAGATATCCTCCTCGAGGAAACCATTTAGAAAAGCCGTTTTGACATCCATTTGGAATATCTCATAATCAAGGTACGCAACGATAGCCAACATAATCCGAATGGATTTCAGCATGGATGTCAAGAATCTTTAATCGATTGGTTTGGTTAGTAAAGGACTATTGTACGAATCGATCCTTATACTGTTTAATCGGAATTAAATGCTTGTAATTGATTCGATGACCTTTACTGGTTTGATTGCCTCGTTGGAGGACTTGATTGATTTGCTGGAATGACTGTTGGATGTTGATCGCTGATTGGGGTTCAAACAACCTGTGTGTGTGCTGTGCTGACTAGTAGATAGTCTGTATGTACATATGACTGTGAGTGAAGTCAAAAGACATATTTTAACATGAAAATGGCCTTCGGCTAAGACTTTTACATGCCTGTGTGAGCATCCGGCCTTAACTAAAGATATTGAAATGGGTTGATTGCTGGATGAGTATTGTATGGTCATATGAGGGAAACGATGATGATTTCCTGGCAAGTTCGTATCGTACCAATCTGATGGAACCGGACGACTTGCCAGAAGCATGACAACTCTGATCCGATGTTAACTAGTACATATGCAAAGCTGGTCAGATGCCGGTCGCAACTGGTGTTAGACCGACGCCCCGTATAGGGATGCCTACTTGCTAGTGCCGTGTAACAGGTGCACTGGATACACCGTTTGTAGTAGCCGTTGCCGAGAGTAAAGCAACGTAGCCCGGTTCTGTCGGTAAAACGTTGGATCGCACTGAGGTGTTAGATCACGTTATTTGTGAGAGTCTAATCACGCCCACTTTCGCGTAGATCCTCTCATGTGCCGGTGGCACGATCATCGTTAATAAATGGAATTGTGTGATGTCCTTGGCCTATCTGTGGATGTGATTCTGTGATTGACTGATTGACTGATTTGACTGTTGAGTCGAGTCAAGCATTGCATTATGTGTGGCTGAAGATGGTAAGTGTGCATGTGGATGATTATCCTTTTGTGATTGTGATTGACTGTAGTACGTGTTTAAGTGAGCCTTTTGTTAGGATGCCGTGGGCGAATCAGTTTCTTAACCGAGCTTAGGCTTGATTCACTAAGATTTATTCTCACCCCGTCGTGGGATGATAATTTCAGGTCCCTTCGGATGAAGACTCGTGGACGCCAAGGATTGGCTATTAGATTAGTCTTTTGAAGTGGACGGAAAGTTAACCTCACCTGACGGGGTGACCCTTTGAGGTCTTGTCTAGCCACCCCTAAGTGTGGGGTTGTATTTGGTAATTACAACTAGGTAGGGCTAAGACTGGTCTGCTTATGACTAATGTTTTGTAATTGTCTTTTGTGAATGATTGCTGTGGCTTCCTACTTCTCTATCCCATGTTTATTTGCTATTAGGGAGTTAACACGTCTTCCGCATGCGTATAAGTAATAGGTTGATAGTGTGCTTGGGACGCAATCCTTCGTGACCTCGTGGTGATTTGGCAAGGGATGTCGCAGGCTCGAGAGTCGGGGCGTGACTGTTGACACCTGATTTTTAACCAAGTCTTTTTTAGTTTTATTTTTGAAAAATCACAAAAAATTCATAAAAAGTCAAAAAATTACAAAATCAACTTTGGTGACCTTAGCCAAGCCCAAGGAACCATTGTTGACCAAAAAATAATTTTTTATATTTTTCATATTTTTTAGTATTTTTAGAAAATAGGAAAATACTCAAAAAATTCAAGAAAAATACCATTAGAGGTCACAAAAATATGGAAAAAATATCCAATATTTTTATTTTTAATCCCTTGTATTTTTGACCTCACAAAAAGTTCAAAATTAAATTCAATTATGGGTGTTCCTTTGTAACCCGTACTATTGAATTTGAGAAAAAAATATCAATTGAGTCTTTTAAATTCCAATTTTGGCATTTTCTAGGATCTGGACATTCAATCTAATCGTCCCCCACTTCAATTTGATCTAATTGTTCGGATAAATTGTTCAATTGCAAGCATAATTGCATTTTAGTCCTTGAAATTGAGCATAATCGAAATTACTTTCAATTCAAGGGCTACCATTACAAATTGAACATGCCACCCAATGGATTTCACCATTTTAAATCAATTGGCATAGGTGGTTTGACCCAATTTGATCATCTGCACCCTCAATTACACGATCCCCAATTTCCAATTAAATAGGAATTTGGGGGTTTTGTAGAAATTGATGAAAACTTTTGGGCAAAACCACATTTTTAGATAAAATCCATGCCCTAAATTTGATTCTGAGGCTCAATTGCAAAATTTTCCTAGAAATTTGGGTTTAATTTGAAAAATGATAAGTCGAAACCGGTTCGGACCGGTCAGACCGCCGGTCCGACCGGTCGAACCGGTCCAGAACAGTGTCGTCTTCCCCACTGAGCCTCCGTACAGATGAACAGTGCCAAGACGAGTTTCAATAACAAAATTGACCGACCGATCGACCATAATCGGAGAGGCATTGTTGGGCGTTTAATCTTTTAGACCATTCCCCATCGATCGGGACCGGAATGGTGATCAACGACCGCCGGAGCAGATAATAATTGGCCGGTCAAGACACGAGACCTGCGAAAGTCAACAAGTGCCAAATGCAAGCCAAATTCGTGCCAAATCGCTCAGGATTAGAACCCGCCGGAGGATCAAACGAAGCTAAACAGAATACCCCAGTCTCCCCGACGTCGTTTGGACCTGAAATCACGTGGCTACACGTGCGATTCAAGTCTGTTAGTCCTTGCCGCCCCCCGCCAAAATTCGAAACAGGTATATAAACTAAGAAGCCTTCGCGAAGCAAGAGGTGGTTGAATTCAGTTCGAGGAGAAGAAACTGAATCGAGAGAGAGAAAGAAAGAGAGAGAAAGAGCTCACCTTCCCTCGCGATGGTCGAAGGTTGGAGCTAAAATTGCAGAGCGCCGGTTGGGCCTTCCGAGGCAAAACCAAAGCTCCACGAGGTCACCAAGAGGCCGCCCAGAGTCCCTTGAGTCGATCGCTGTCAAGCCGAGCACGTGAAGCCCACGAAAACAGGTAAGACGCAGCTTCAAGCTCTCTACTGTGCATCAATGGCGACTTGCCTGTTTCACGATCATTCTTGCGATTTGTGTGTGCATTTCGTTCCTTGAACACCACTGACCATGTTCACGTCTTGATTTTGCATCGATTTCGCTCACAACCCCTGAATCGAGTCTTTACACTTAGCCTCCACAGCCGATTCTTGCCCAGCCAAACCTGGGTCGAGCGAGCTCAATCGGAGCCCGAGGTAAGTCTCCTGAACCTCCTGCCATGTTAATCCGTGGAAGAATTGATCTGATTTCGTGTGACCTGTGTGATTGAGTTTCCATGGCCGTACTCGGCAGTTCGCATGATACTCTCGATTCTGCAAGTAGGTCGCCTCGATTCTGAGATATGTTAAGATATAGATGATTGCGAGTCGATTGCCGTCGGTTTCATGAGATTTCATCGAGAGTCCACCGCTAGATCATCATCGGAGAACCACAGCCGTCCACTCTACCGGAGTCGCGAGGTTGAAGACGAAGCTGACATGGCACGGTCAAACGGTCAAACTCCTAGTTGGCATTCGGCCATTGGTCCACGTGTCTGTCGAGTCAGCTCGACCGTTAGTCTGTTAGGGTGAGTCAGCGTAGATCGGACGGTTCGGGTTAATCGAGTTCAATAAATGGTGGTCGTCCGATTAGAAATTAGGATAATTCCAAAAATATTTTAAATCGGAAATAAAAAAATGGTTGAAACGGCACCGTATGGGTTAGTTAGTGGACGGCGTCGTTTAGGTTAATATGAATAGACGGTCTAGATCGAGTCTTAGGATCTAATCGTGGCCGTAGGTTTAAGTAATCCGATCAGACGGCCCTGATCGGGTCTTCGCCTAATCTGAACCGTAGGTTTTGGTAATCTGATCTGGCGGTTGTGGATTAGCCGCGCGGTTCAATAGGAACCGTCGGATCAAGTGTAAATAATAAAAAAAAATAAAAAGGAATAAACGGCGTCGTTTCGTGGCTGTGGATCACGCGGGTCCGGGTTCGGATCGGGTTCCGACCCGAGTGGGTCGGGTCGACCCGGTCCGAATCACATTTTTTAATTAAAAAATCAAAAAAATGATTTTAAAAAATAAAAAAAAAATCAGAAAAATCCTAGAAAATCCAAAAAATGCTAGAAAAATTCCAGAAAATTCCAAAAAAAAATGTGGAAAAATTGTGGAAAAATCATAGACACCCCAGAAACCCCCAAAAATCGAGGATTGACCACAGACAACCGGTCACCCCTATTTTGGGGGTTTCTTACCCATTCTTCCTAAGACTTGACGACATTACCCTTTAGGGGTAAGTCGCATCTGCTGTGTATGCGAGATAAGGCCGATAACGCCAAGGTAAGAATTAGGGTCGATTAGACGACCAATTCTTGAGTTTGGGTTTTGAGTCCCGCACCTTTTCTCAAAATGACGATTTTGCCCTTCAATAGGAAAATTATCTTTCTTGTCTCAATCGAGTTCTGAAAATTACTTAAAGTTAGGGTTTGGGTCAGGTGGACGACCAACCCTAATATTTGAGATTTCCAGTTCTCGTCTCTGTCCAAATGACGACTTTACCCCTCCAAGGGTAAAATCACTTGAAAATTCCAGAGAAATCCTGGAAATTCCCGAAAAATAGGAAATGGATTGGATTGATGGCCAATCCTATTTCCCCTATCTTCTGACTTCCCAATTTATCTAAAATGACAAATTTACCCTTTTAAGGATAAATTTTCCCGAAGTATTCAAAATCACGATTCTGCCCCTCATGGGCAAATCATGTCCAAATCACTCCTAAGCCTTGATTGATATTTCTCTAGGCTAATAGGGCCTCATTAGGGATACCATACTGACTTCATGCGTTTTATCTGCATGTACTGGATCCTTGATTTGCGCATTTACTTTTATTGATTGTGATTGATAGGGTAGTAAGTCCCATCTGCATGAACTCCTAGATTTAGGATCTGTACCCCACTCATCTGTATGAAATCCTAGGATCAGATAAACCATTCAGCTTAGGTACCGAAAGGGCGTCAACTTTGACAGTCGACGTAACTAAGTCCCCGAACCCACTTCTCTAGTTTCCGCAGAATCGAATAGACCACTCCCAACTATTCGATAGGGTTTTCGATCGTACCCTCCACGAAACGATTGGTGGCGACTCCTTGGCATGCACACTCATCACATGTCACTAGACCGCACTGAAGGTCGATCACGTATATCCAGCAGTTGCGACTTGGGTAATGGACCTTGGGAGAGGCCCGCGTCTGATCATGCAACATCGGACGGCCCATTAACCCTCGCTAGCCCATCCAGATGGCGCGCTCGGGAGGGTCGCGACAGACTGGCGACTCCGCTGGGGACTATTCTAAACCAGAATCTCTGGTTACGAATTCCAGAGGACTTGAGCCGATTAAAAAGTTATTTGGTTTATCTGACCTTGTTTTCTGCAGATGCTCTCGAAGGTGAGGTACGTACACTAACCATTGTCTTAGATGTTTTTGCAGATTGGAGAAATAATGGGTGGAGTGATTGTTGACATCTTTTCCTGCAGGTTGGAGTTGGGAATGTATGTTTATTTCATGCACATACTGAAGCGGTGTTTTGATACAAACTGTTGTGCATGACCTTGCATTGTGATGATCACGACACATCGCACACACTGGCGGTCAAACCCCGACTGCAACCACCCTTAGGTTACCTTAGATAGGGAAATGGTGCGAAAAGGATCTTGTGTTTGATGGCACTTGAGACTTTCGTACTCATTCCCGCTCATCATCTGCATTGGCGATGTCTAGCCCTCTTGGGTAGGTACCCTTGGGGTGGAATCTGCCTCGTGTGGATCGTGAGAGCCTGAGCCGTAGGTTCCTCACCTGATTTTTGATTTCTTAGAGTATACCCACTTGTCTCATGCGCATGTCTATGGATGCTTGGTATACCTAAAACCGCCCATTAATAAGAGGGGGACATTCCACATTCCCCCAGATATGGTTGGTAAGGCATTTACTTCCGATGCACTTTACTATTCCCTGCTCCATGATATGGCTCATGCATTACATACATTCATGTACATTCACGTCATGCAAAACGCTCAAGTGACTAATTGAAACAGCAATTGTAATAGGGTAGAATGTCGCTGTTCCCTAAGAGCTCGACAGAGTTGATAACCTTCGAATACCTGAGGAAAGTCACTCTCCCCGGACCAAACACAAGGCTATACTTCACCAGATTCGTGCATGGTCGGGAACTGACGGGACGTAAGCTAGGATACGCCGAAGATTGCCAAACCCGCTACTACAGATTTAAGCGAGAGTCAGATGAAATGTTCAAGAATTATCTGGAGATGAAGAGGCAGCGTCGCAACCAGTTGGCCAGGGAGGCATATGCCCGTCGGAAGGCCGAACTACTGACCAAAGAAAGTGTTCTCATGGCCACTCTCTGGGGAAGAAAAAGGCGCCCCGCGACCAAGACAAAACCAAAGCGTATCACACTCAAGAAGGCGGAACCTAAGAAGGCTCCTGAAGTCGCCGTACCGTGGACCAGAGAATGGCCAGAGGAACTACAACCTCTCGATCAAAACACTGAAGACGACTACCTTACACTTAATTAGAGGAAGATTCCCGACCAACTGTCATCTGGATAGACCTCTAAGAAAAGAGTGATTTGGATCCTCACGTTCCAATGGTCTTTTACAGCTTTCTTGTTTGAAAGATCTTTATTTACCTTTCTTCCATTAGGCATCTTGATTGTAAAAAAAAGAAAGAAGAAAAAGTTCACTCCGCTTTGTTCTTTTGATGTATTGACCAATGGAACGTGACATTGCTATTTCCCTTAGTCATTGAGTAAACCTGACTAAATTGCATAATTCATTTCCTTGAAATTCAAATTAGGCTTTGAATCAGGCTTTCAAGACCTGAAAAAGGTCATAATTTCCATTTCTTCATTTGAACTATGCAATCTAGTTAGCTCATGCATGCCTCATGACATCTGCATATTCATACATTTAAAGTAATTTTTGATGATTGACCTTTCAAAATCATTTGCATATTTTAGACTTGATGGGAAAGAATGATATTCAAGTATTCAAAATCCCCCGGGACGAACTCCAGTCATGGTGGGACAACATGGGCGAAGCCAGCCAAAAGTATGCTGAATCACGACTAGGATACCTACTGGACCTGCTAAAGATTGAGTGTCCATCTGCCTTTATCCAAGCCATGGCGCTCTATTGGGATCCTACCACCGCTAAATTTTGCATGGAATGACTAGAGATTACTCCCACTATCGAGGAATACAGCGCCGTCATCGGAATTGAGTTCACTCCTACGCCCGTTCGACCCCCCATAGGATTTGAACCCCTAAATCAGTTGGCTGAGTTCCTTGACACAGGTCTAAATGAAGTCAAAGCAGATGCAAAAAGCAATTATGGACGAGTCTCCTTGTCTTTTCTTGTAGACCGATTCTCCTGCCTCCCTGCTGCTAAAGGAACCAAATCTGGTAGAGTCTTTGTCTTGGCATTCTTTAGCTTTGTACTATTCCCGATCTCATCTGTCACCTTTGACCCTATCATGGCTATAGTAGCTAGACAAGTCTGTTGTGGGTGGGATTACTCAAACATCCTCATTGCCGAGACCTTCCTTTCCTTAAATCGTTTCAGGAAAAATAAAAAGGGAATCTTTAGAGCCTCTAGTGATCTTCTATATCTGTGGTTCACTTCCCATATCAGACAGTTTCACATTCGCATGGGTTTCACTGAAATCATCCCCGATGCGCACCCTCTTAAAACCTTTGTCAGAACCCATACACGTATCCCTAAGTTCAACTTCATAGAGTGGAAAAACTTCCTTAAAATCCTAAAACCCGAACAACTCCGATGGCGGCTAAGGTTGCCAACGCTGAGCAAAGTCAGATTGACCTGCGATGACGGGGGTCCAGTCCCTTTGCTAGGATTCACGGGCGCTACCACATACTATCCGAAGAGGGTGATTCGACAGTTTGGAGCTCTACAAGTGTCGCGACCCGTCCGGAAGCGGACGCGGCTAATGGATTACCGATCGCGGGCCTTGGATCGGCGCGAGCCCTCCCAGGCCCATACCAAATCGCGGCGGAAGTATTTTTCAGGAGGATTCGACGATAAGAGTCGATCGCTTTCAACCTTAGTGCGGTCGTGGTGGCATGTGCAACTTGTGCATGCATTTGGAGTCGCCACCGGTCTTTCTTGGAGGGTAGACCGGAAACCTTACTGATCGATTGGGAGAGATCGATCAATTCTGCAGAACTAGAGATTTTGGGTTCGGGGACTTGGTTACGTCAATGTCATTACCAACGCCCTTTCGGTACCTAACGCGAGTGATTTTCCTATTTAAGATTTCATGCATGGGCAATTTTATGTGAGGTAGGCTTGATCCAGGGTTTCATGCAGATGGGAAGACTATTCCTATCAATCACAATCAATTTAAATGAAAGCACAATCAAGTACATAAATAAATCACTTCAATGTACATCAATTCAGATCAATGGCTTCCTAGTATAACCATAAAGGCTTAAGGAAGGTGTGACTTCGGACCAGGGGTAAAATGGGAAGATTTGGAGGCGATTAGCCCGAAGGGAAAAATCGTCAATTTTTGGAAGGTTTGGATACCGAATTACCCAAAATATTCCATGGCCAGTTGAATGTGGCCATTTCCCATTTTTGAGAATTTTTTTGGAATTTCTTGATTTTTCTTCAATTTTCTGGAGGACAATTCGCCCAAAGGGCGAAATCGTCATTTTAGAGGGATCGGGGTTCAAAACACCCGGGATGAGCCTTGGCCAGTTGATTGTGGCCCTTTCCTATTTTTGGGGATTTTCTTGGATTTTTTTAGAATTTTTTTGGAAGACGGTTTGCCGGAAGGGCAAAACCGTCATTTCTGGAAATACCGAGGGCCGAAAGACCCGAAACAGGTTGTGGCCAATTGAATATGGCCATTTCCTATTTTCTGAAATTTTTTACAATTTTTCTGAATTTTCCGAATTTTTTCCAAATTTTTTTTATGATTTTCTATTTTTTTTATTATTTTTTTGAATTTTTTTATTATTTTATTATTATTATAATTATTAAAATATTATCCGGACCGGGTCGGACCCGGCCCAAGCCTCTCGGGCGCCCGGCCCAACCCCACGGCCGAAACCGGCCCCGAAGAAACGACGCCGTTTCGCCAATTCTCTATTTTTTAATCAATTTTCGATTTTTTATTCATTTTCTATAATTATCCGAAAATCCCCGGATCGGACGGCTCTCACCATGCCACGTGGCAACTCCTGGTGCGTCCGATCTCGAACGAGATCAGACGTTCCACAGCAAGCCACTTGGCACAATCTCAGCCTTCTGATCGATTTTAATTTTATTATTCGAAAATCTTTTATTAATTCTGAAAATCATTTTTATTTTCCGAAAAATCCCAGATCGCGACACGTGGCGAAGCCACGGCCGTCCGATCTGGGTATTTTATTTATTCGGACACGGCCCCCACCCGGCTGACGTGGCCGCTGACGTGGCATGCCACGTCAGCGTTGACTGGTCAGCGGGCGACCAGGCCACCGGAGAAGATGACCGGCGCCGGCGCCTCGTCGGAAGGCCATAACTCGGCCTTCCGACGTCCAAATTGCACGAAATCAACGGCATTCGAACCTACTCGACGAGCTCTACCACATATATCAACCTCGACCCAGCAGAATTACCTTGGGCCCACCTGCAACTCCGGCCGAAACTCATTCTCCGGCGAGAGATCGCCCCGACCATTCTACACGTAACACATTTAATCTAAACTATCAGGGAGCTTCTTGGGAGTCAGAGAGAGCTTACCGGATCGTCATGAAGCTTCGTCTCGGCTCGAGACGAGCCGCGGAGCTCGAAGTGGTTCGGACGGAGTTGGGGGGTCGGCCGGGAGATTTTCTCGGTGAAAATGCATGAAATGAAAAACAGAAATGAGCAAGGGGATGGAAGAAACAGATTGTGACAAATAACGCAGCAAATGAATGTCTTAAACTCAGGCTGCCATTGGAGGCCGAGTGAGAGCTCAATGGTGAGTCTCACCTTTTTCGGCGATCTCCGGCGAATATGATGGGCACACGGGCTTCCTCTTGACGTTGTCGAGCTCGGAGGATGATTCGCCGGCTTCGGTTCTTCTCTGGGCGTGATGACGGGAGCTCGGGAGCTTCGGCCAAGCTCCGGGGGGCTCTCCTCCAAGAAAAAAAAAATAAAATGCCGCCCTCTTCTCCTCGTCCCCTTTTCGTTGGCCGACCACCTTTGGCCCTTCAGTGGACGACCACCTTTTGCCTCCCCCGCGCTTTCGCCGAAAGAGATTTCTTTTTCAAACCAAAACCAGTCCCCGACCCCCCTGCATTTTCTTTTGTTTTTGTGCTGTGTCCTGCGTGGGTCTGCAACTCAGTTGTAGACCCGGTTCGGACCGGGTCGGGTCGGGTCTGACCCGACCGACCCGGTTCGACTCTCCTTGCCCAATTTAGCTCTAAGTCGACCTCTTTTCATGAAATTGACATCATAATCAGACTCCTTGTCGTGTTTTCTATCAAATATGGGTATTTTCGCGAATCAATTGATTGAAATTTAGTGAAAACCCCAAATTGTCCCTAGGATCCGAAAATTAATTTCGCTTAATCGAAGGTGCAAATGATTGAATTAGCCAAAATTGAGGCCACCAATGGATTTAGCATGATGAAAACTATAGGGTAGATGTGTTCAATTTGAATGGGTATGCCCGTATGAAATTTAATTTCAAGATTTGTGAAACCGGGGACTAAATTGAAAGATTTTTATGCAATTAAGCCCTTTTGGTTAAAATTGATCAAATTGGAGGGAAAATTGACCCAATTGCACATCAAATATTTAGAATACAATGTCATAGCTTATTGAAAGTGAGAATTGAAAATTAAAAGACTTGCAAAGGAATATTTGGGCTCGGTTCGGGTTGATGTTTGTTAAGGAACATAGTGACCCGAGCCGAATTTTTGAGATTTAAAGTGACACACTTGAAGAGGAAATTAAAAAAAAATTATTGAATATTTTTGTGTATTTTTTTTTTACCACGAATGGTATTTTTCTAATTTTTTGGGTATTTTTAATAATTAAATAAATTCGAAAGATATTAAAAAATACCAAAAAATATTTTTTGTTCAAAATTGGGTCCTAAGGCCAAGCCAAGGCTTCCAAAGTTGATTTTGTGATTTTATGACTTTTTTTTGATATTTTTAATTAATTTTAAAGAATAAAAATCACAATAATAAATGGTCAAAAATCAGGTGTCAAAAGCTGTCCCTCTTTGAGAGGAATCTCGTTAGAGGTTTCTCTCAATGACAAGGTGGCACCTGAATCTTAACCGACTCGACTGAGGAAAAGAAATGTTATGACATCGGACCCTTAAGTCTTTTGATGAATACTCAAATTAATCACCGGTTTACTCTTGCAATTCGAACATGGGCCGGAGTGAGAGAGGCTTACCTGAAGCTCACCTGTCAGATGCTGCCGGTTGCGACGACTTTCAAGAAGATACCTAGGACTCGTTCAGAATATCCTAGGGAGATTAAGCTCTGACCTGTATGGTAGGTCATACCATTACGCGATTCCTAACTGGTAGGAACCTAAGGAAGGCGCATCCCACACTTTGGGATTTGCCAAGGATTTTGATACGTATGGTGGATCGGACCATTGAGTTGGCCATTTAAGTGATTTTTACTATTGGGTTGACCCTTCAGGCGGTTTCTACCGTTGTGTTGATCCTTCAGGCGGTTTCTACCATTGTTTGACCCTTCAGGCGGTTTCTACCCTGAGTTGACCCTTCAGGCGGTATCTACCTCGGTTTGACCCTTCAGGCGGTATCTACCATTGAGTTGACCCTTCAGGCGGTATCTACCTTGTGTTGACCCTTCAGGCGGTATCTACCTTTGAGTTGCTTTGAAAAAGGATCTCATGACGAGGGTTCTCCACGTCTGATGAGACTGCTTGAATTTTGAAAAGGGGTCCCGAGACGAGGGTTCTCCACGTCTACTGGGATTGCTTGATTTTTTTGAAAAGGGATCCTGGGATGAGGGTTCTCCATGTCATGCGAGGACCGCTTGATTTTTGAAAAAGGTTCTATCCTCACTCCTTCTTTTGAAAGATCCCGAAATTTGTCGGGAATTCAGTTTTGAAGCAGAGAAAGATTTTATTTTGACAACGCTTCATTTGATTCTGTTGAGACGACATTCTGGGAGCTGGGTTCTCCAGGTATCCTGCAGCAATTTTGAGCCTGAAAGATGTTTCTTCACCAAGAAAACGTTAGTAATCTTTGGGAAGACCACGGCTGTCCATTTGATAAAACCGTATGATTTAAATTTTAATCATGAAATGTGCATTTTGATGCTGGAGGTTATCCAAAGCATTCTTGTAACACGCAAATGTGATCACAAATCCCTTGTACGGAAAATCTGGATCCAACAATTTGAAGATTCCAAAAAGAGTTTGCTCAAAACATCAATTGGAATATTTCTCGACAATGAGGTCTTCTCACTTGTTTTGAGATAATTATTTTTATAGGGGATACACTCAATTCCCTACTAACCTGTGCCTAGGTTTTAGGCTCATTCACAGCGCATACATTTTGATCGGTCGGGAGGTCTTCCACGGGACCGCAATGTCGGGCTTGGATATTGGTTTTCAAGGGGGACCCGCTTGGAGTCGAGGCCATTGAATGAAAGTTTTCACCATCTGCTCCGGGTTTACAAGTCGAGAACCCTGCAAAATGAGAAAGAAATAGTCTTGCTCGTACCTCTTCAAGCTAAGCTATATGTTAACCCAAGTGTCTTAGTCAGAGAAGACTGTTTCAGGGTTGTAACATTGGTAGGATTGGGGACCGAAAAAGGCTTATTTTTGGCCCAGAATTTATGAGGGGATTGACATTGGTGATCATTGCTGATTTGCCTCCTGTCATTTCCTTTCTACATCTTTAGTCCTTGAGGTGCGCAATCGATTTTGAGGTGTGCACCAGCTCTTTAGAGAGCGTCTCTTGTTGCATTCAGAGACTGACTCTCTCTATGTCTTTGTTCTGTGTTTGGCAGCATTTGGGGAGCAGCCTTTTTGGATTTGGCTCCTTTGTGGGTTTTTCTCTCTTCCCAACTAGGCTTCATTGGGGATCAAGCAAACAGCTTGCACGAGCATCGGCCTTGCTTTTACTAGGCACTTTGCTTTTTCCTGATGCTGGGGATTTTCTGATCATCATTTTTTTGAAATCCCGTTTTTCTCATATTTGATGGGATCATGTTAGACATATGTCTGAAAGTCTAAACATGCTTTAAATATCGGCCCGGGAATCCTCTTCGTAATCCCTGATGCCTTCATCTAGGAACGTGCAATGATCATCAATGGGCTCATGAAATGAATTTGTAGGCTCAACTTGGCTATGCAAAGGATATGGTGTGTGGGATAGAGAAATGAATGCTTCTCATCATCCTATGGCACTTGGATTACCATATAAACAACACACAAAGATTAATGTTAGTCCGAGCAAGAAAATTTCTAACCATTTTCTCCTTATGCTGCTGGACTCACCTCCATTTTACCCCAATGTGGGGTGGTTCTCGACAGGGCTGATAACGAGAACCTCCGTTCAAAGGGGTTATCAATGGTCATCTGTAGTATTTGGGAATGTGAAACGAACGCCTCCGTCGTCCCCATCCATGTAATTGCTGCGAATGGTCCCTGCCTCCGTAGGTACAGATTTTGCTGTCTGATTCGCTCCACTTCTCTCTTAAGTGTGTATAGGACGTGTTTTGACTAGGCTTGCCTCTCTTTTGAGTAAACCTCCTTTTGAATGATTTGACAAATAATCATATTTGGAAAAATTCATTTCTTTTTTTCCAAAATTTATCCATCGAGGGGATTTTGTGATGTATCGTGCATGTCTTATTCATGCTTTGGGCAACCTCCCGATTTAAATCATGAACATCGATGCATTGGATAATTTTCATGACGGCTGAAAGTATTTTAACATTTTTTTTTATCTCCAGCTAACTGGGAAAGGGATACTTACCTACCGGTCGTGGCTGCAGACTCCTGAAAATGTAAAAGAAGCATATCATTGCATGTTCACGAATTTTTCAAAATCGAAACGATACATCCTACCCTTGGTCATGTACTCGAACGAGTAGTACATGGGATGTAAAAACCTGTTCGTCTGTAAGGCGATTCCCCTGTCAAGGATAAATAACGAGTATCAATTCACATTCTCAAATTCAAGACAAATTGGAACGATACAACTTTACTCTTGGTTCGCATCCCGTTCTGATGTTGCGTATTGATATGAACAACATCTATCAAATCCGCCTATCCATTCTTGGAGTGTTTGCAACATCAATGGTTCATCTGCCCCCAGTTGGGCAACGTCTGTTCTGTTATTCGAACAAATGGCTCCTTGAGTGATTTATCCACGTTTATCACCTGAGAAGGGAAAGAAAGGAGACATTACTTCGGTATTCGATTGAAGATCGTTTAGGAACGATACATCGTTTTACCAAATAGGTGGCTTCGCGGCCAAACGTATTTCGTATTGAAGGGGTAGATCCCATTATGCTCCGCGGGTGATAGTCATTGTTCATGGAACTTGCTCCACGGATTAAGTGATTAATCCACGGCCCTCGGCTTGAAGATGCTCAAAGGGTGATGTTGACACTCACGCGCAATTAGTTCTAGATATTAATGAAAGATGTTCCCGTGGGAACCTTACAGTGCGATCAACAACATATTCAATAGGAGTATTCAACCCCTTTCCTCTAAGCATTTTTCATCGAGTAGCCATGCCTTGCATCAGACGTTTGATCACCGGCCTTGCGTCACCACTGCGGTGGTCCTTCGGCTCCAAATTGATCGAGCCAAAGATTGAACTCGTCGCCAAGGAAATTGCTCGGGTCTTCGAGCCATTGATGTTCAAGTTGGGTATCAACGATTGTTGGGGGCAGATTTCTTTCATTGCCTTCGTTGTGAGGGATTGGAGTCTTTGAGCTGGAACCTTCATCATTGCCCTGTTGGGGTTGAGACATACATTCCCGAAGAGTATTGATCCAAGTGTCCAGCTCCTCATCAAGGAAATCACCTGTTCTTTTTAGCCCTTGGTGCCCAGATTGGGTGTCGTCGACTGCAGGCGAGGGATTCCTCTCTTTGCTCTCGCCGTGAGCAATTTGACCCCTCGAATTGGAACTTCCTTCGATGACCGGCAGGTTCATATGTGCACTCTCTACCAATGCCAGATCCGCTTCAGGGATAGCATTAATGACTGATTCGCGCTCAAACTGAGGAATCCCTATGTGCTGGAACTGTGGCATATACTCTTGAGGAGTATTGAGATAGCTCGGCGGAGCATTCTGATTTGGGTTAGAAGAGTCGCTGACACGACTGCCGGTCCCGTCATTGCTGAAACACGGTTGGGTGCTCTCGGCTTTCCAATCATCGTGGTTGTAACTCTGCCCGGCACTTGAGCTCCAACCGGCTTTATGATGGTTTAACGCTATCCTTCCATCCCTTAGCAATCTCCTATAGTACTTGAGGTGAGACTCAACGTTAATTCTAGAGAGCCCCGGCACATTCATAATCTCGAGTATGCGTAATGGGCTAGCCGAATCAACTCCCAGCTCTCGAATCGCATCAACAAATTTGGTGTGAAGTTCATAGGTCCAGTAAAACCTTGTTCTCTTATCACCCAAAATATCATCAATACTTCGGTAGCTATTCTCTACGGGATCTAGTCGTTTCAAAAGTTGTCCAGGGAGGGACTCACCAACTTTGGATTGGCTGGCTGCGACAGCGAGTTCGTCATTGGGAGAACTCCACCTGTGATGATTCATGTCCCATTTCTCGGAGGGTGTCGGTGTTGACCCTATGGTGTTGACTTGCTTGTGCAGATCTCCAACGGTATCTGGCTGTGTCGGAAAATGTTGTGGAGAATACGGTAACAGCTGAGCGTTATTCGTCAACAGGAATGGTTCATCGAGGAACACCTCGCCGAGGACAACAGGATTACCACAATTAAGGCAGGTGGCCTTGGTCAGAGCTTCCTTATATCTCGCGCTTTCAGCTTGAAGCTTCTCATTCTCCTCCTTCTGGACCAGTAACTCATGGTCTACGTATTGCTGTTTCACCCGGGTTCGTTTGTTGGCGAACCAAAACTTGACCTTCGAAAGCTCCAATCCTATCTTTCGGCTCAACTCCATTTTCTGTTGTCTGCTTGGAGTGGGGCATTCATTGAAGAAAGCTTCGAGCTCTCGGATTTGGCCTGGAGTGTGGCGTTGTAGTTGCTTCCTTTTCCGACTCCGGTCATCATTGTATACTCCCTCTTCGTAGCTGAAACCTAGAATTTCATCGCTGGAGGAGTCAGTCTCTATGGCCTTCGGGCAGGATTCAGCTCCAGGATCTTCAAAGTCTCCCAGCAGTTCGTGCTCGGAAATGTCCAGGTCGGGCGTTTCTAGCAGATGGGAATAGCTTTTAAACATGATGGATCGGAGTATCTCGGGCTGATCTAGTTCACTCAGCTTTCTCTATTCGCTCTTACGTGTTTGTTCACTCTAGAAATTTTCTCAAGTGATTGTGCGTGTCCTAGAACCAACCTTCAGGCTGCATATGAAGACCAGCAGGCAAGCGCTCCTCCCGAGACCCTGCAATTACTCCTCGTCTGTATTCCCCCTTTCTTTTTCCTCGTGATAGGATCACAAACTCTCTTGCATTGATTCGGTTTCATCGAGTATTGCGCTTGTCCCCTAGTTCAGTCTTCAAAGTGGTGGGTCTACAATCTTTCGACGCCCTTTTATGATTTGCTAGGCCCGAGAACGAAAGTGGCATTTTCCCTGTGCATGCTGTTACTCTTCATTTCAGCATCCCGGACGCTTGGTGAGGAATGAGTTCGTGGCCACTCAAAATTTTAAAGACCGTCTCTGGTTTCAGACTTAATCTAACAAGGGATCATCGCAACTGAGTATGACGATGCTCGTCGATAGCGTTGGTTTTCATACATAATTAACTATAGCCATTAAAGAAAAATATTCCCATAGGAACTTTACAATGGATAAAAAGAGTGATCCACTCGTGAACATGTTCTTCTTTCTATGGGTGATCATAGCGACCAACCCATCGTGCCCCGAGTCAGGTGCTGGATCATGGTTGTCCAAGCATGCCAGCTTCCCATTGATTGAACAAGGCATCGAGCCCATCATCAAAGAAATTGTCTGTCGTGGGTTGACCAGCGGCAGGCAGAGCACCAGCCGACTGCTGCTCGAATGGAGGAGTGCGCACTCGTTGTACTTGTGACACGTGCTCTTGAAAAGTGTTGAAATGGCCCGGAAGGACATTCTGATCAGCTTTCAGTTTGCCGGTGGTCGGGTTGCTAGCTTGATTGATGCTTAAATTTGGCCGGGTACCTCCTGATGCCTGAGCATTACAATGGCGGTCCCCCCTAGTTTTTGAGCTCGAGACGGATTCCTCTCGGCTTAGCTCTGCTCGACGCTGTTTTAATAGCTTTCTGTAGGCAGCAAGGTGATTCCTGACCAGTTCCTTACTAAGCCCCGGTACACTCATGGCCTTAAATATGCGTGTCGGAGTTGCTGAATCGATCCCCATTTGGTGAACCACGTCTAGGAATCTGAAATGCAGTTCAGGGGGCCAAGCGAACCTCTTCCTATCGTGGCCCAAAATTGCATCGATGGCTTGACGACTGATTAACTCATCTCTAGCAGGACCCGACCCTATCGAAAATTGTTGTGCATGAGGCTGATATGCTTTGAGCTGGTCGGCGGTAACATCCAGCTCCTTGAAACTGTAGCTCCAATCAAAGTGATGCAAATCCCATCCCCCAGGAGGCATTTGTATCGTCTTCGTAGGATCATCCTGCTCATGCGTGACTCCGGCAAAATCTGGTTGAGCAGGAGATGCCCCGAGGGAGTAGGGTGGTAAATGAACGTCTTCAATCATTCCGTGAGACTTATCGGGGAATATCTTACCGAGGGCGATGGGGTTATCGCAATGAGGGCAAACGGTAATATTGAGAGCTTCTTCATACCTCATGTTTTCTGTTCGCAGCTTTTGGTTTTCTTCCTTTAAAATCTCGACCACCTGACGTTTGCGTTGAGCCTTCGATTTGGATCTCCTATTTTGAAACCAAAACTGGATCCTCGACTGATTAATCCCCAACTCTCGGCTCAATTCAATTCTCCACTTCTTTTTCATGTGAGGGCTTTTACTGAAGAGGGTTTCCAGCATTTGGGTTTCCTCCTGAGAGTATTGGTGAGGACGTCTTCTTTTCCCGAGTTGAGCATCGTGGATGTCGTTGTCGGCGTCGCCGTGATTTTGATTTCCGTTGCCAGAAGTGTTGGGCTCCATGGTTTTTGGTGTTAGACTTGGTCTTGGAATCTTCGAGATCACTCAGTAGTTCAATTTCTGAGATTTTTGAGTCAGTCGCCTCTAGCAGCTGACAGTAACCTCTTAAATATGTTGGATTGAGAAATGTTTGATTGGTTCTTGCCCACTCAGAGTTCTCTACTCTCTCCTGTATGCTCACTCCCTATAAATTTTTCTTCGAGTGACTTTGTATGTTTAGGAGACGCTCTTCAAGCATGAAAGAAAATCATTAGGCAAACGCTCCCCGTCAAGACCTTGAATTTCTCGCTTAGCTTTTCAACGTGATGTGAGCGCTGAATCCTGTTAGGGCTTTTTTCGATAGTTGCGCTTACCTCCCACCTAACTCTAATAATGGTGATCCCGACAAATCTTTTACATCTTTTAATTGATAAGCCGGAAATCGCGGACCGAGACGAATCCAATGGTTCACGTGAGGGGACCTCCTGCTTTACCCCCTAACTGGGCTCTACCAGCATTATTACTGAGACCCTTCATCATCCTCGAGTTGCTATAAAATGAGGAATTAATGTATGGAAGGTTAACGTTCTCGCATAATCAGCTTCTTCCTTCTAATCTCTCTGTTAGCCTCGTCTTATTCTCAAGCCAACCCAACGCAAATGGCCTCCTCTCCCGTACGCACTTTTTCAACTGATGTCTTGGCCCAGTGGGAAAAGCTTTATAACCTACTGGGTCGCGGTTACGCACACATAACCGATCATTCTGCGACCGAGGATGAAATCCGTGTCCTGCTCGAGGACCTTGATACCACTTCTCTCGAAGGTACTACACTGGGGAGGGAATATATAATTTTCCCGACTCTCTTTGCACACTCCTTAGAGGCCTACCGTGCTGCTAATCGGGAGGTTCTCGTGGCTCGCGTCTTGCGAGCTCGTTATGAGGATCGATCTGATCATTTGGTGCTGACCAACTATCTGGCCGATAGTTACAAAAAGGCCGTCGAGTTTGCTAATGAGCGGGTCGCGACGTTGCTTCGCGAGAGGAGAAATCTGGTGGAGCAATTGGCCCTATCCCTGACCACCGGCGAGCATGACCGCCGCAATGTCCTGTTGAGGCTTCAGAGCGACTGGCAGGAAGAACGGCTCGACAAAATAATCGCGAACATAGCTCGCGGGAATGGACTGGTTAGAGACCTGGAAACAATCGCCGAAGAACATGAGGCCAAGGTCGCCGAAGTTAAGGGAGAATGCAAAAGTCTTCTCCTCAGGCTTGCCGACCATGACATGCGGAGTTGGGAGTATGAGCAGAGCATTAATAACATGGAGGGTCAGTTGGGCTCCTTCGTGTCGTTAATTAGGGCTCACTTCGGCTTTACTTTTCTACCCCGAATTGTATGACCTGCTTTTGAAAACCCTCCACTGAGCAAAATAAATGAGAACTCTTGTGTGTGTGTTTTAACTTCTGTATGGTTCATTTCTTCGAGCATCCGAACATCTTCAACTTGGGTGAGCCGAACCATAATATCAATAAGCCGAGCAAATATGTCCTGATTTTATAACTCGCTCATGATCAGATGAGATAATAGCCATAGACTTGTCCAGGAAAAGATTTCTCTCTATTACCTATTTTTTTACCTGCAAATAAAAAGACAGAATCAGAAGGAATAATTTGAAAAAGAAATCAAAAACCCCTTTCAATCCTATGCTTGCCCATGATTAATAAGGACAAGAACTTTTACAAGGGTTTTAATCTTGCTCGAAAAGTTTTTATCAATATTCCTCGAAAGAAAGCATACTATTGAAAGGAATGTAATTCACAATAATCGCTTTTGATCAATTTCGAGAGGAACGAATTACTCAAAAGTGCGAGGCATAATAACGTGTTTTAAATTTAATTGAAGATACGGCATCCAAATCAAGGCCGTTTTGTTAAGAACGAGAGTAATTTGGACATCTATCTCGTCATTAAATTCAAAACAACGCCGATATTCTCGATCAATTATCGTGGATTACCAGCGACGTAAAACATGCATGGACCAATTCAAGTGTATAATTCCTTCTAGCGAAATTGGGGTTGGATTACCCTATATGACCAAAAAGGTCGTGCAAGATTTCCAATTTTAATTTCCTCTAAAGGAATTATAAACTTGACTTGGGAGTATTCGGATGATTAGAGAAAATGCCACTATCACATTCCCATGACCTGTCAAAAGAAATGCAACCAAGTTCCATCTAAATGTATACACCAATAGATCCCTAATACAATCACGCTAAGGGGTGAGATAGAGAAAGCCTTGATAAAAATAAACCCTATACAAGAGGACTAGTAATGGAAAATGAAACAAAGGAATGTGATCCTAACGTTTAAGGGTGCCCCAAGTTCGATCTGTGACTTCCGGATCACTTGCCCCAACTCGTCATCTTCATTGGATGATACCTCAATAATGTCCATAGTATGCTCCTTATCGCACACTCGGTGTTCGTCGTGGGATATCACCCTCCTCGTCTTCTATCAAGGACGTTAGGGACAAACGCACATATCTATCCTCGAAATGGCATTTAATCTAATCACCAGAATGCAATGAATGAAATGCCTATATTTATATGAACAGTGATATATTTGGGGGGATAGAGAGTCTTACCAACCCAACTCGTCGACTTATGTGCGGTTTTAGGTGTACCAACCGCCCAAAGACATGCGCATGAAACAAGTGATGGTAAACTTCTAGAAATCAGAGGGTTTGGCACCTAAGGTCAAGGTTCCCACCTCGAGTTCTAGAAAGAGCCGATTCCATTGCACAGCTATCGTTGCATTGGGACTCGATCCATAGTTCGAAGTGAGCGGAATTGAAAAGTGGATTACCCCGTGTTTTTCCTCACGGAGATTCCATTTTCAATTCCTTCTATTGTGTTCCTAAAGACGGCGCCCGGGGTTTTAGGCGCGGTTGTGTGTGTCCACGTGTCGTGATCATCACAATGCAAGTCATGCATAGCAGTTTATCAATCAGCACTTCAAATCATCCACACAACATATATTCCTACGCCCAACCTGCATAAGACAATGTTAATCACGGACTACACCCCTTATTTCTCCAATCTGCAAAAACATATAACCCCTATCATGAGCGGACTTACCTCACCTTCAAGAGCGCCTGCAAGGTTAGAAAAATCACTCAACGTTTTAATTACGGCCTAAGTCCACTTGAGGTCTAGAACCATAGGTTCTAGAACAAAGGTCCCCAGTGGAGTCGCCAGCTGTCGCGACCCGTCCGGAAGCGGACGCGGCTAATGGATTACCGATCGCGGGCCTTGGATCGGCGCGAGCCCTCCCAGGCCCATACCAAATCGCGGCGGAAGTATTTTTCAGGAGGATTCGACGATAAGAGTCGATCGCTTTCGACCTTAGTGCGGTCGTGGTGGCATGTGCAACTTGTGCATGCATTTGGAGTCGCCACCGGTCTTTCTTGGAGGGTAGACCGGAAACCTTACTGATCGATTGGGAGAGATCGATCAATTCTGCAGAACTAGAGATTTTGGGTTCGGGGACTTGGTTACGTCAATGTCATTACCAACGCCCTTTCGGTACCTAACGCGAGTGATTTTCCTATTTAAGATTTCATGCATGGGCAATTTTATGTGAGGTAGGCTTGATCCAGGGTTTCATGCAGATGGGAAGACTATTCCTATCAATCACAATCAATTTAAATGAAAGCACAATCAAGTACATAAATAAATCACTTCAATGTACATCAATTCAGATCAATGGCTTCCTAGTATAACCATAAAGGCTTAAGGAAGGTGTGACTTCGGACCAGGGGTAAAATGGGAAGATTTGGAGGCGATTAGCCTGAAGGGAAAAATCGTCAATTTTTGGAAGTTTTGGATACCGAATTACCCAAAATATTCCATGGCCAGTTGAATGTGGCCATTTCCCATTTTTGAGAATTTTTTTGGAATTTCTTGATTTTTCTTCAATTTTCTGGAGGACAATTCGCCCAAAGGGCGAAATCGTCATTTTAGAGGGATCGGGGTTCAAAACACCCGGGATGAGCCTTGGCCAGTTGATTGTGGCCCTTTCCTATTTTTGGGGATTTTCTTGGATTTTTTTAGAATTTTTTTGGAAGACGGTTTGCCGGAAGGGCAAAACCGTCATTTCTGGAAATACCGAGGGCCGAAAGACCCGAAACAGGTTGTGGCCAGTTGAATATGGCCATTTCCTATTTTCTGAAATTTTTTAGAATTTTTCTGAATTTTCCGAATTTTTTCCGAATTTTTTTTATGATTTTCTATTTTTTTTTATTATTTTTTTGAATTTTTTTATTATTTTATTATTATTATAATTATTAAAATATTATCCGGACCGGGTCGGACCCGGCCCAAGCCTCTCGGGCGCCCGGCCCAACCCCAAGGCCGAAACCGGCCGCGAAGAAACGACGCCGTTTCGCCATTTCTCTATTTTTTAATCAATTTTCGATTTTTTATTCATTTTCTATAATTATCCGAAAATCCCCGGATCGGACGGCTCTCACCATGCCACGTGGCAACTCCTGGTGCGTCCGATCTCGAACTAGATCAGACGTTCCACAGCAAGCCACTTGGCACAATCTCAGCCTTCTGATCGATTTTAATTTTATTATTCGAAAATCTTTTATTAAATCTGAAAATCATTTTTATTTTTCGAAAAATCCCAGATCGCGACACGTGGCGAAGCCACGGCCGTCCGATCTGGGTATTTTATTTATTCGGACACGGCGCCCACCCGGCTGACGTGGCCGCTGACGTGGCATGCCACGTCAGCGTTGACTGGTCAGCGGGCGACTAGGCCACCGGAGAAGATGACCGGCGCCGGCGCCATCTCGCCGGCGCCTCGTCGGAAGGCCATAACTCGGCCTTCCGACGTCCAAATTGCACGAAATCAACGGCATTCGAACATACTCGACGAGCTCTACTACATATATCAACCTCGACACAGCAGAATTACCTTGGGCCCACCTGCAACTCTGACCGAAACTCATTCTCCGGCGAGAGATCGCCCCGACCATTCTACACGTAACACATTTAATCTAAACTATCAGGGAGCTTCTTGGGAGTCAGAGAGAGCTTACCGGATCGTCATGAAGCTTCGTCTCGGCTCGAGACGAGCCGTGGAGCTCGAAGTGGTTCGGACGGAGTTGGGGGGTCGGCCGGGAGATTTTCTCGGTGAAAATGCATGAAATGAAAAACAGAAATGAGCAAGGGGATGGAAGAAACAGATTGTGACAAATAACGCAGCAAATGAATGTCTTAAACTCAAGTTGCCATTGGAGGCCGAGTGAGAGCTCAATGGTGAGTCTCACCTTTTTCGGCGATCTCCGGCGAATATGATGGGCACACGGGCTTCCTCTTGACGTTGTCGAGCTCGGAGGATGATTCGCCGGCTTCGGTTCTTCTCTGGGCGTGACGACGGGAGCTCGGGAGCTTCGGCCAAGCTCCGGGGGGCTCTCCTCCAAGAAAAAAAAATAAAATGCCGCCCTCTTCTCCTCGTCCCATTTTCGTTGGCCGACCACCTTTGGCCCTTCAGTGGACGACCACCTTTTGCCTCCCCCGCGCTTTCGCCGAAAGAGATTTCTTTTTCAAACCAAAACCAGTCCCCGACCCCCCTGCATTTTCTTTTGTTTTTGTGCTGTGTCCTGCGTGGGTCTGCAACTCAGTAGCAGACCCGGTTCGGACCGGGTCGGGTCGGGTCTGACCCGACCGACCCGGTTCGACTCTCCTTGCCCAATTTAGCTCTAAGTCGACCTCTTTTCTTGAAATTGACATCATAATCGGACTCCTTGTCGTGTTTTCTATCAAATATGGGTATTTTCGCGAATCAATTGATTGAAATTTAGTGAAAACCCCAAATTGTCCCTAGGATCCGAAAATTAATTTCGCTTAATCGAAGGTGCAAATGATTGAATTAGCCAAAATTGAGGCCACCAATGGATTTAGCATGATGAAAACTATAGGGTAGAGGTGTTCAATTTGAATGGGTATGCCCGTATGAAATTTAATTTCACGATTTGTGAAACCGGGGACTAAATTGAAAGATTTTTATGCAATTAAGCCCTTTTGGTTAAAATTGATCAAATTGGAGGGCAAATTGACCCAATTGCACATCAAATATTTAGAATACAATGTCATAGCTTATTGAAAGTGAGAATTGAAAATTAAAAGACTTGCAAAGGAATTTTTGGGCTCGGTTCGGGTTTATGTTTGTTAAGGAACATAGTGACCCGAGCCGAATTTTTGAGATTTAAAGTGACACACTTGAAGAGGAAATTAAAGCAAAATTATTGAATATTTTTGTGTATTTTTTTTTTACCACGAATGGTATTTTTCTAATTTTTTTGGGTATTTTTAATAATTAAATAAATTCGAAAGATATTAAAAAATACCAAAAAATATTTTTTGTTCAAAATTGGGTCCTAAGGCCAAGCCAAGGCTTCCAAAGTTGATTTTGTGATTTTATGACTTTTTTTTATATATTTTTAATTAATTTTAAAGAATAAAAATCACAATAATAAATGGTCAAAAATCAGGTGTCAACAACAAGAGATCCCTTCTCCAACGCAACCTAGTATCTTTTCCTTTGACTTTCCAAGCCAGACCCTCACAGAGGAGGAGAAGAGGCAGTTTGAAGCCAAGGTGGCATCCATCATACGCTCTTTGAAGAATTCTCAGGCCGAAGAAATAAATTGGCCAGAAAACATGACTTGTGAAGAAAACATTCATAGAGCCACCGCAGAATACATTCAACACTTCAAGGCAACCCGACGAAGCCTTGTCGAGCCCTACATACCCGAATACATCGTGCCGTACGTACCTGGAATAGAGCCGTACATACCCGAAGACATGGGACTGCTGTCATATTCAGAAGACGAGGAGTCTCAAACTGAAGAGGGGAATCCATACTAGGATGATGAGGATACCTTAGGCCCCAAACGTCCTAGACTTGAATAGACTATTCTGTCAAATGTAAAATAAACAAACATTGTGATATCTTCTCATACATCCCAATTTCTGTTAGATACTATCTTGAACACATGAGCATGAATATGAACATGTTTTGCGAATGCATAAAAACTATCATCAGAGATTATGCTTCTTTTAATTTCATGAATTCTTACCAGAAAATGTTTAAAAGAACTGCTTACATGAGGCTAAGGCTCACGAAGTAGTCCTTTTTCTCATCTACTGATAAGAAGCATGCAACTAAAGGGATTAGCTGCTTCCTTTTGTCAAATACAAAAGAAATACTCACTGAGAATCTTTCTGAAACAGATACCCTCCCATCACGGAACTACCAACACATCGTTTCCGTACTCGCTTTAAGACAAGAATGGACCAACAAGAATTGACTCCGCATGTGGGAATACTGGAATCTCATATGACCGCCCTAGCAACTATGATGGTAGACATCAAGGCCATGATGGAGGCCACCTAAGCTAAACAGACAACAGCCCATAATCAGAACAACTCAGGCCCTTCTACGGTACCTGATGTAACAGATAGAGAGATAACAAGGGATACCCAACATACAGAGGAGGATGTCCATGAACCAAATAGCCGATCACAACCAAAGGCCTCGCCTATTGTTATCAACCTCGAGAGGGAGGAGAAGGGGAAGCAGACCACGAAAACTGAAGTGGAGGCTAAAAGGCTGGCCAAAATCGAAGAATGCCTGAGCAGTCAAGGTTACGAGTTAGCCCGCTTCGACAAAATATCTCCTTTCGCTTAAGTAGAGACTCATCCTGATTATAAAGAGCCAGAGTTTGTAAGGAAATACAATGGGACAGGTTGTCCTCGAGCACACCTCAAGTATTACCTGCGCAAGATGGCGCATTATTCAGATTATATCCCGCTACTAATGAACACATTCCAAGAGAGTCTGGCTGGCGCCGCTCTGGGATGGTTCATTAATCTAGATCTAGAAGATTACGATGGATGAGAGGATCTTGCAGAGGATTTCCTCAGGCAGTACAAGTTCAACACGGCTACAGCCCCAACGAGGAAGGATCTTTTACGAACTTCAAAGGCGAGGGGCGAATCAATCAGGACATATGCTCAGAGGTGGCCAGCCTTGGCTACCCAAGTAAAGCCGTCAATCCCAGAAGAGGAGCTGATCGACTTATTCCTGAAGGCACTCCCTTATGAGTACTTTGACAAGTTGAACACTTCCGGGTGTCAAACATTTGCACACTTGATAAAGGTTGCTGAAAGGCTAGAATGGGCCTTGAGAGAAAGAAGGCCTCATGAAGCTCCTACTAGGAAGCAGTATCCTTTGAGAAAGGAGAGAGAAGCCGGACTGGACATAGCATTTATACCAGATCCTCACAAGCCCAAGCCGTTTGGTAATTCCAATCAGACCAAAGGAGGATTATCCTGGTCAACACCAAAAATGCAAGAGCCTAGAAGAAAGCAACCCCAAAAACAAATCTCCCAGCTTCCGAGGCCTTTATCCAAGCTACTCCCGATGCTGCTAGAACAACACCTGGTAGCGAAAGAACCGCCTAGGGCAATCCCTGCAAGATATCCTGGCTTTGATGAGAGCCAGACCTGTGCCTATCATATGGGCGAAAGAGGGCATAATGTGGATAACTGTTATATCCTTAAGCTGAAAGTGCAAGCCCTGATTGATAATCAGATTCTGAAATTTGACAATGCAGCCCCAAATGTACAAGAAAATCCACTGCCGGATCATCAAGCAGTAGGGGCAATATTCTCTGAAGGGGAAGAAGACTACCTTAAGCTGAAGGTAGATATGCTTAAACTGACCGACCTACTAATAACCGCTTCATCATGCCCAAAAGCAGGAGCGATCTCGACTGACCAAAAGAGACTATGCATCGCTAAGTTGATGAGCTTGGGGATAATGTCTGATATCACCAATGAAGAGTTCGAAGGAGTCAAAGCCTCTTTATCTTTGGAAGGAAGCTACTTCGTGATCAAGGCTGAGCAAGGTAATACCTGGAGTGCCTCACATGAGAATCTGACAAACAGTCTTGGGCCAGTCATTCAATCAGAAGAAGAGTCCGAAGAAAACGAACTGGAAGCCAAGAGACGAAGCCTAGCAGACCTCAAGTTTATGGCCGACGCACTTGAGAAAGGCGAAATTATTGACAACCTTGGTCAAGATTATGGAGGATACAACTTCAAAGTGAAATACTCGGCCCCTCCCAGCTTTTATCAGAAAATTGAAGACATCATACCGGACGGGTGGGGAGATTTGGATGATCTCTCTCAACCAGAGACCCCGAACGGCATAGAAGAGCTTGACAACACCGTATCGATGGTCGAAGTCGCTTCGACAGTGGTAATCAGATTGGAAGAACTTGATAGTATGAGCGGGGCGAAAGACTACCTAGTCAAGCCCGTTGTGATTCAACTGCCGCGAGAAGAAGCAGATGACGCGACTAAACCAGAGATATTTCATCAGGCAACTGTAACTATAAAAGTCCCCCCAGCAGAAGAATACGATCCTAAAGCAGTCCATTGGGACTATGGGACCACACAGGTAGACGCGATAATGAGGTCCGAACGATTCTATGCCCCCAGGGAGGGCGAATCCGAAAAGAAAGAGGTCTCAAAGGAAGACGCGGAGAAACTCATATTGATCATCAAAACCAGCAAGTTTGAGGTGATAGAACAGCTGAGGAAGTTACCCGCTCAGATATCCATATTAGATCTATTCATCAATTCCGAGAAACATAAGAACGCACTGTTGAAGATACTTAATGAAATACATGTCACTGAATCGATTAATGAGGTACAATTGGGGGACTTTGTGGGGTCAATCCTTTTGAAAGACCAGTTGAGCTTCTCGAACGATGACTTCCCCATGGAAGGAAGAGGACATAACAAGGCATTATATGTCTCCGCGCAATGTAACGGGAAAAGAGTAGCGCACGTATTGATCGACAATGGATCAGCCTTCAACATTTGCCCTTTGGCTACCCTGAGAAGATTGGGAATCAATGAAGAAATGGTTAAGACATTTAAAACGGCTGTGAGAGCTTTCGACGGAATGAGGAAGACTGTGGTGGGCGAGATTGAGCTTGACGTATTCATCGGCCCGACCAAATTCTCTATAAACTTCCAAGTAATGGATCTGCCCAGTGCATTCGGATTCTTGCTGGGAAGACCTTGGATCCATACAGCAGGAGCCGTCCCTTCAAGCTTGCATCAAAAGGTACGTTTCGCAGTAGATGGGAAAGTCGACCTCCAGACATACCAGAACAGTGCCATACCCTATGTTGAACCTGAAGTGAAAACAAAGGCGAGTTATCATTCCCTAGAAATGGTAGCCACAGTTCATACCCCGGCAGGGACAAGGTTGAGAACCCCCTACATCTCAGAAGCCAATCTTTTACCAGCCAAGATACTATTGGCATATGGGTTTGATCCTAGAAAAGGCCTAGGCAAACACAGTCAAGGGATAAATGCCCCCCTGCAGTTAATAGCTAACCCGCATAGAACGGGCTTGGGGTACCAGAAATATTACATTGATGGATCTGGCCCAAAGACAATAGGCCGAGGTCGAGGCAGAAGCCTGGGACGCCTGGGAGGCCGAAATAGCCCGAATAACTCATTCATCGGTTCTCCAACTTGGAAAGACAAGTCTCAAATATTCAACAACCCTTTGAATGCTAACTTCAACCAAAACTCTAAATGGTTGTCTGAAGAAGACATCACTTCACCAATGGAATCAGATCTGACAAATCCTTTTCTCGAAGGTGACTCTGTGAATGTCATCTTGGAGTGGTTGGACAATGAAGCCACTTCCTCTGAGTAACCAGACTCTTCCCTTGTTTTTAAATACTGCATTCAGAACTTTCTGCATTTTATTGTATTTTCTTTCCTTATTTGTACGTATAGGGAAACGCCTTTGGATCTCTGGCCGTTGGTCCAAATAGCACATCTTGTAATGCGGCCCATCTTGCATTCAATAAAACCACACATATTTTGTTAAGGACATATGGAGCCACGAATCAGCCTAATGATGATACTAGTCTTCCACACAGAAGCTTGAGGCCTGATTCGCCATATGATTCCTGATTTCCAAAAGATTTCTTTGGGGCAAGGATATCCAATGACATGAGGATTAGTCTCGTTTATACATATACCTATTTCGAAAACTCTTTCAAAAAAACTTTCCATGATCATGCATCTCATTCTTATGGAATACGAACTAACCATACTCATGACATTTCAGGCATATCATCTCAAACATGCATACCAGGTTGTTACGAGATTCGGACTTCTCCAGTAACCATTCTTATAACATTGAGGAGGATGAAGACGAGGGTTATGCGTCTATCCGCAGAGATTGGAATACCTTTGAAGAGTCGATACCTCCTACTTCGGAAGAACCAATCATTGTTAATCTGGGAGACTCCGCGAATATCAAAGAGGTCAAAATCGGCGGGCATTTATCCCGAAATGAAAGGCTCGAATTCACAGAGTTATTAAAAGAATATCAAGACATTTTTGCATGGTCTTACGCTGATATACCAGGCTTGGATCCTAAGATCGTGGAACATGCATTACCCACGGACCCCGGTGTCAAACCTGTCAAGCAGGGCAGCAGACGGATGAAGGCTGAGTTGGAAGACAAAATCAAGGAAGAAGTCATGAAGCTTCTTAGGGTAGGTTTTATTGAAGCTATCCCATATTCCGAATGGATTGCAAATATAGTCCCCGTCATGAAGAAGGATGGTAAAGTTCGGATCTGCGTAGATTACCGAGATTTGAATAGAGCAAGCCCAAAAGATGATTTTCCACTGCCGCACATTGATGTGTTGGTGGATAGCACAGCAAGTTATGAATTGTTCTCGTTTATGGACGGATTCTCGGGATACAACCAAATCTTCATGAAACAAGAAGATAAACCAAAGACTGCTTTTACCACACCCTAGGGGAACTTTTGCTACAAAGTCATGCCCTTTGGATTAAAAAATGCCAAATCCAGGAAAGGACGGGATCACATACAGGTATTAAGAAAATTATTTGAGCGCCTGCGCAAATATAAGTTGAGGTTGAACCCTAATAAATGTGTGTTTGGGGCAAAATTTGGGAAACTTCTTGGGTTCATAGTCAGTAACAGGGGCATTGAGATTGATCCTTCGAAGATTCAAGCTATCCACGATCTGTCGACTCCCTCCACAGTAAAAGAAGTGAGAAGCCTTTTGGGGAGACTGAACTATATTGCCAGATTTATTAATCAGCTGTCTAATGTAGCTAAGCCTATCTTCAAATTGCTTAAGAAAGGCGCAAAAATAACATGGGATGCTGAATGCAGCAGGGCATTCCAAATGATCAAGAACTATCTGATCACACCGCCGGTACTCGTGCCACCAATTCCCGGTCAACCATTGACCTTATATCTGACTATACAGCAGGAATCCTTGGGAGCCTTACTTGCCCAAACAAGCCCGATGGATGGTAAAGAAAGAGCCATCTATTACCTGAGTAAGAAATTCACACCATCTGAAGCAAAATATGCACCAGTCGAAAGGCCTGTGTAGCAGCGGTATGGGTACTTCGCAGACTGAGACAGTATACCCTACACCACCACATTCAGCTCATAACAGAGAACGATCCTGTCAAATACCTCCTGGAGAAACCCGCTTTAATTGGGAAATTAGCGAAATGGCAAGTAATGCTATCTGAATTTGACATCAAGTGTTCTCCACAGAAGTCAGTTAAAGGAAGAGCTATAGCTGACATGCTAGCAGAAAACCCGTCAAACGGTGAGTCTCCTGAAATAACAAACACAGAAGGTCAAATTCTCAACTTAACAGAAGACAAATGGGTCATGTATTTCGATGGTGCTGTCAATCTATCAGGGGCAGGCACTGGGGCAGTACTAATATCCCCCAATGATCAACACTATCCTGTGGCGGCAAAGATAACTTTCCCTTGCACCAACAACATCTCAGAATATGAGGCGTGCATTTTAGGCCTGCAATTGGCCATTTCCATGAAGATACCTAGGTTGCAAGTTTTTGGAGATTCCATGCTCATCATTCTACAGACACAGGGAGAGTGGAAGACGAAAGATGCAAAGCTCATCCCTTATCATGAATACCTTGAAGAATTAATACTCGAATTCAAAGAAGTGTCATTCGAATACCTATCGAGATCCCACAATCAATTTGCAGATGTGTTAGCCACCCTCGCCTCAATGTTGCAAACAACTGGAGGGTTGGATATAGAGCCCCTAAGGATCGGCATATTTGAAAAACCAGCTTATTGTATGCTGATCAAAGAAGAATTTGACAGAGAACCATGGTATTATGACATCAAGAATTACCTCTCAAAAGGGGAATTCCCTAAAGGATGCCAGCCAGGAGACCGAAGATACATAACCAAGACGGCCATTAAGTTCTTTCTCAATGGACAAATTCTGTACAAAAGATCCTTTGATTCTACTCTATTGAGATGTGTATATGCCAAAGAAGCAAATATCCTCTTAAAAGAAATCCATGAAGGAATATGTGGGCCCCACACGAGTGGCCACCTCCTCGCCAGGAAGATCATGCGGCTTGGCTATTATTGGATGACCATCGAATCAGATTGCTGTCAGCACGTCCGGTCATGCCACCAGTGCCAAATATATGGTGATAAGATCAATGCACCCCTAAACAAACTACACAAAATGTCTGAAGTTTGGCCTTTCTCCATGTGGGGCATAGACATGATAGGGCCTATTAATCCTGTGGCCTCAAATGGTCATCGCTTCATCTTGGTAGCGATTGATTATTCCACAAAATGGGTAGAAGCCAGCTCTTACAAAAATGTCACTGCAAGAAATGTGGCAAGATTCATCAAAAGAGACATCATATCCCGATATGGTACCCCTCAAGCGATTATCACAGACAACGGGTCCAACCTAAACAACAAGATTGTCGATAATCTACTGGATCATTTTAACATTCGGCATCTGAATTCGTCTCCTTACCGCCCACAGATGAATGGGGCAGTGGAAGCAGCCAACAAAAACATCAAGAAAATTTTGGCTAAAACAGCAGAAAACTACAGGGATTGGCACGAAAGGCTGCCCTTCGCCTTGATGGCCTACCGAACGTCGATCAGAACGTCTACAGGGGCAACTCCCTACAGTCTGGTGTATGGGACAGAAGCAGTTCTACCCGTGGAAGTTAAGATCCCCTCTTTGAGAGTCTTATCAGAAGATAAACTCTCTGAGTCAGAATGTTTCAAACACAGATATGAACAGCTGAATTTAATAGACAAGAAATGTCTTAAAGCCATTTGCCATGGGCAAACTTACCAGAAAAGGGTAGCCAGGGCATTCAATCGAAAGGTCAAGACCAGAAACTTCGAAGTAAGTGACTTGGTAATTAGGAAAATTTTGCCGAGTACTACCCATCTAGGGGGAAAATTCACTCCGAATTACGAAGGCCCCTACATTGTCAAGAAGATCCTCACGGGAGGAGCATTAATCCTTGTAAACTCCGAGGGAGAAGAACTGGGGCACCCTATGAATTCAGATGCTGTGAAGAAATATTACCCTTGAAAATAAAATCAGATTTCAGTCATATGCCCTACCTCGAATTGAGCCTACTCTTCATGATAATCTTTGCATAAGCATGTCATGCATCCATGCATACATTAGCATGTGTTCAATATTGCAGGACCCAAGGAAGCAGGGTCGCGATAGATTGGAATGCATGATCAAGAGGGCTTACTGTCGTGGTGGTCAGGTTTTCACGAATCTATCCACTCCCATTGGAGTGCATAATCAAGGGTAAGGTGTATCGTTCTAAATTTTCTGAAATTCGAGAGCATACATTGACATATTCCTTTTTTGTTTTTCAGGAATCTCAAGTTGCGCTGGGCAGGTAAGTACTCCTTTCCCAATCTTGTAGATTTTTTAGGACCGTCAGAATCCTTACCACTAGAATTTGAAGGCTTCTTAGAATCTAGCATGCATTCAAATCTCATGTCTAGAAAGACGCAAAATTCTCACAATCATGTCATTGCCATCCATATTTTAACTCGGAGGTTATCTGAACATGGTTGAAATATGCATTGTGCATCATAAATCTCCTTAGAGGGTAAGTTTTGGAGAAAGCGAAATGAACTTTTCCAACAAGAGTTGTTTAGAATTGTTCAAAAGAATGTTTCCTCAGCCAAGAGGCAAGCCTAATCTAAACACCTCCTATACACACTTAAGAGATAAGTGTAGTGGTAAGGATAGCGAGACCTTGACCTACGGAAGTAGGGGTTACTCGCAGTGATTACATGGATTGAGATGACGGAGGCATTCGTTTCTCTATCATAAACACTACAGGTGACCATTGATACCCCTTTGAACGGCGGTTTCATTCTTTACCCCTGTCAAGAACCACCCTACAGTGGGGCAAACCGGAGATACGTCCAGAGGTATCAAGAGGTAAATGATTAAGAAGTTCTCTTGCTCAGACTTGCATCAATCTTCTTGTGTTGCTTGTCATTTTAATTTCTATGGCAGTTCAAGTGCTTTAAAGATGACGAAAAGCATTCGCTTCTCTATCCTATACACTTTCACCCCTTGCACAGCCCAATTGAGCCTATACGTTCATTCAACAAACCCGTTGGTGATCATTGCATATTCCAAAGCTGAAGCGACGTCACTTCAAGAGCGGGAAAAGTTCGAAAGATATGATTTAAATTCCTGGACTAGTGTTCGAGTGTTGAGATTCAAATTGTACATCTAGTACACTCATTTGAAAATCCTGATCCCCAAAAGAAAAGAAAAGACGGGATCTCAAAAAGAAAGAAGAGAGAAAAATTCAATCTTGGGCATCAAGAAAAAGCAAAGTGCATGGTAAAAGCAAGGCCAATGCCCGTCCAAATATTTGTACACTTGAGAATCAGATGTTTGATCTTGTAAATGCCAAAAGATGGCATGATAACTTTGTATAGGTCACTAGTGAGATCTAATTGTAAAAGAAAATCCCAAGGGAGTTGGACAGCAAAGGATACTCCCAGATTGTATCACATTCAGATGATGAAAGCGTAGACAAGGTGTTGACGCCATCTCAACAAAAAAAGAAGAAGATATTCTCTAAAGACAAATGTGCGCTTCGAAGACTAACGAAGCACTTCAAAGAATGAAGACGCTCTTCGAACCAGAAGGGACAAGATCAACGGCAAACTTACAATGATCACCGATGTAAACCCTTCGCATATTCTGAGCCAAAAACAAGCCTTTTTTGGTCCCCAATCATACCTACGTTACAACCCTGAAAAACCTTTTCTGATTAAGGCACATAGATTGACATAGGGTTTAATGTCTAAGCTTAGCTCGAAGAAGTTCGAGCAAGATTACTTCTTTCTCATTTTGCAGGTTTCTTGACTTGTAAACCTGGAGCAGACAGTGAAGACTTCTCTTCAATATCCTTGACTTGCACGCAAGTCCCCTTTGAAAACCGTTGACCAAGCCTAACATTACGGTCCCTGGGAAGTCCTCCTGATCGATCGAGGTGTATTCACTGCGAATGATCCTGAACCCTAGGCACAGGTTTGATAGGAAATTCGAGTGCATTATTGGTAATAGACCATTATCTCAAAACGGTGAGAAGTCCTTTTTGATGAGAATACTCCAATGGACGTTTTAACCAAACTCATGTGGGTAAGTTCAGATTGTTTGATTCAAACTTTCCTCACAAGGAATTTTTGATCACTTCCGTATATTGCAAGGTGTTTTGGATAACCTCCAGCATCATAATGCATTCATTGAAATTTTTCATGACTATGATATAAGTCATAAAATGCTGTCAGTTTGACATCAGATATCACTTAAAGACCATTGATGTGCCTTTGGTAAGAAAATTTTCAGATGACTTCGGCTCCTAAAAAGGCTTGTATCACTCTTGGTGAGAAACGATTCATATGTCTAAACTTCTGCAGGATTTCTGGTAACCCCATATCTCAGAAGAACACAACCTCTCTTGGTAAGAAAGAGTCTACATATTCAAGCTTCTGTAGGACCCCTGGACTCGTGGTAGCCCCAAGTCCCAAAATGACACATTTCTCTAAGAAGGAGAGTTTATATGCCTGAGCTTCTGACAGATTCTTGGTAATCCCAGATTCTAGGATGCTATTGTTCTTGGTTAAGCTTCTATAGGAATCATGGTAACCCCAGATTCTAGAAGGATACCTTGCTCTGTGAAGAAGAGCTTTCAAGTTTATTTTCCTGCAAGATCCCTGGTAATTCCATATCTCAGGAAAACACATTCTTATGAACAATTTTGTAGGTTTGATCTTTCTACAGGATACCTGGAGCTCCCAGATCCCAGAATGTCACCTCCAATGTCAAAAGGACAATCTCCGAAATCATCCCTCTGTGAGATTTCAAATTTACAGGTTTGAACTTTCTGCAAGATACTTGGAGTCCCCAGATCCCAGGATGTCACCTTCAATGTCAAAAGGACAATCTCCGAAATCATCCCTCTGTGAGATTTCAAATTTATAGGTTTGAGCTTTCTGCAGGATGCATGGAGTACCCAGATCCCAGAATGTCACCTTCAATGTCGAAAGGACAACATTCAAGATAATCTTTCTGCGAGATCTCAGGTAGCCCCTAGATCCCAGAAGAATCTTATCAAAGTTTTTGCAGGTTTAAGTATTCTGCAGGATACTTGGAATCCCCAAATCCCAGAATAACGCCTTGCATGTCAAAAGGACAATTTTCAAGATCAGCTTTTGTAAGGTTCTAGGTAACCCCTAAACCCAAAATAGCTCATGTGGTAAAGCCTCAAGGTTAGGCACACCTCACTTGTATAAATCCTAGTTAATTCCTTAGAATATAGGATCAAAATGTTCGACAATCCCTAAGAGACTAGGTGCGTCATCCATAGGTTCCTAGCAGAAAGGAGTCCTATTTCTCGGCCTAATCCCCCTGAAGGATCAAAATTTCCGACAATCCCTAAGAGATTGGGTGCGTCATCCATAGGTTCCTAACAGAAAGGAGTCCTATTCATGGTCCGATCCACCATACGGATCAAAACCCCTAACAATCCCTAAGAGGCTTGGTGCGTCATCCATAGGTTCCTAGCAGAAAGGAGTCCTATTCATGGTCTGATCCACCATACGGATCAAAACTTCCGACAATCCCTAAGAGATTGGGTGCGTCATCCATAGATTCCTAGCAGAAAGGAGTCTTATTCATGGTCTGATCCACCATACGGATCAAAACCTCGACAATCCCTAAGAGACAGGGTGCGTCATTCACAGGTTCCTGTCAAGTATAGGAATCCCATTCTGGTACGGCTTACCATACAGGCTAGAGTTTAACCGCCCTAGGGTATTCAAAAGACGAGTCCCTAGGTATTCACTTGAACCCGCTATACACCGCGCATGCCGCACGAGCATCAGGCAGGTGATCAACAGGTAAGTAACAGGTGGGTCTCTCTACTTTCTCTCTCACGTCAGCAAAAGAATGAAGAGCAGAGCGTTCACCAACGGGACAAGAAAGATTGAGTGTCAAGATTCATTTTTCTTTTCCCCAGTCGAGTCCGTCTAGACTCAGGTGTCACCTGTCTTTGAGCGAAACCACTCACGAGATTCCTCTCAAAGAGGGGCAGCTGTTGACACCTGATTTTTAACCAAGTCTTTTTCAGTTTTATTTTTGAAAAATCACAAAAAATTCATAAAAAGTCAAAAAATTACAAAATCAACTTTGGTGGCCTTAGCCAAGCCCAAGGAACCATTATTGACCAAAAATTATTTTTTTTTTTATATTTTTCACATTTTTTAGTATTTTTAAAAAATAGGAAAATACTCAAACAATTCAAGAAAAATACCATTCGAGGTCACAAAAATATGGAAAAATGTCCAATATTTTTATTTTTAATCCCTTGTATTTTTGACCTCACAAAAAGTTCAAAATTAAATTCAATTATGGGTGTTCCTTTGTAACCCGTACTATTGAATTTGAGAAAAAAATATCAATTGAGTCTTTTAAATTCCAATTTTGGCATTTTCTAGGATCTGGACATTCAATCTAATCGTCCCCCACTTCAATTTGACCTAATTGTTCGGATAAATTGTTCAATTGCAAGCATAATTGCATTTTAGTCCTTGAAATTGAGCATAATTGAAATTACTTTCAATTCAAGGGCTACCATTACAAATTGAACATGCCACCCAATGGATTTCACCATTTTAAATCGATTGGCATAGGTGGTTTGACCCAATTTGATCATCTGTACCCTCAATTACACGATCCCCAATTTCCAATTAAATAGGAATTTGGGGGTTTTGTAGAAATTGATGAAAACTTTTGGGCAAAACCACATTTTTAAATAAAATCCATGGCCTAAATTTGATTCTGAGGCTGAATTGCAAAATTTTCCTAGAAATTTGGGTTTAATTTGAAAAATGATAAGTCGAAACCGGTTCGGACCGGTCAGACCGCCGGTCCGACCGGTCGAACCGGTCCAGAACAGTGTCGTCTTCCCCACTGAGCCTCCGTGCAGATGAACAGTGCCAAGACGAGTTTCAACAACAAAATTGACCGACCGATCGACCATAATCGGAGAGGCATTGTTGGGCGTTTAATCCTTTAGACCATTCCCCATCGATCGGGACCGGAATGGTGATGAACGACCGCTGGAGTAGATAATAATTGGCCGGTCAAGACATGAGACCTGCGAAAGTCAACAAGTGCCAAATGCAAGCCAAATTCGTGCCAAATCGCTCAGGATTAGAACCCGCCGGAGGATCAAACGAAGCTAAACAGAATACCCCAGTCTCCCCGACGTCGTTTGGACCTGAAGTCATGTGGCTACACGTGCGATTCAAGTCTGTTAGTCCTTGCCGCCCCCGCCAAAATTCGAAACAGGTATATAAACTAAGAAGCCTTCGCGAAGCAAGAGGTGGTTGAATTCAGTTCGAGGAGAAGAAACTGAATCGAGAGAGAGAAAGAAAGAGAGAGAAAGAGCTCACCTTCCCTCGCGGTGGTCGAAGGTTGGAGCTCAAATTGCAGAGCGCCGGTTGGGCCTTCCGAGGCAAAACCAAAGCTCCACGAGGTCACCAAGAGGCCGCCCAGAGTCCCTTGAGTCGATCGCTGTCAAGCCGAGCACGTGAATCCCACGAAAACAGGTAAGACGCAGCTTCAAGCTCTCTACTATGCATCAATGGCGACTAGTCTGTTTCACGATCATTCTTGCGATTTGTGTGTGCATTTCGTTCCTTGAACACCACTGACCATGTTCACGTCTTGATTTTGCATCGATTTCGCTCACAACCCCTGAATCGAGTCTTTACACTTAGCCTCCACAGCCGATTCTTGCCCAGCCAAACCTGGGTCGAGCGGGCTCAATCGGAGCCCGAGGTAAGTCTCCTGAACCTCCTGCCATGTTAATACGTGGAAGAATTGATCTGATTTCGTGTGACCTGTGTGATTGAGTTTCCATGGCCGTACTCGGCAGTTCGCATGATACTCTCGATTCTGCAAGTAGGTCGCCTCGATTCTAAGATATGTTAAGATAGAGATGATTGCGAGTCGATTGCCGTCGGTTTCATGAGATTTCATCGAGAGTCCACCGCTAGATCATCATCGGAGAACCACAGCCGTCCACTCTACCGGAGTCGCGAGGTTGAAGATGAAGCTGACATGGCACGGTCAAACGGTCAAACTCCTAGTTGGCATTCGGCCATTGGTCCACGTGTCTGTCGAGTCAGCTCGACCGTTAGTCTGTTAGGGTGAGTCAGCGTAGATCGGGCGGTTCTGGTTAATCGAGTCCAACAAATGGTGGTCGTCCGATTAGAAATTAGATAATTCGAAAAAGATTTTTAATCGAAAATAAAAAATGGTTGAAACGGCGCCGTATGGGTTAGTTAGTGGATGGCGTTGTTTTGGTTAATATGAATAGACGGTCTAGATCGAGTCTTAGGATCTAATCGTGGCCGTAGGTTTAAGTAATCCGATCAGACGGCCCTGATCGGGTGTTCGCCTAATCTGAACCGTAGGTTTTGGTAATCTGATCTGGCGGCCGTGGATTAGCCGCGCGGTTCAATAGGAACCGTCGGATCAAGTCTAAATAAAAAAAAAGGAATAAACGGCGTCGTTTCGTGGCTGTGGATCGCGCGGGTCCGGGTTCGGACCGGGTTCCGACCCGAGTGGGTCGGGTCGACCCGGTCCGAATCACATTTTTTAATTAAAAAATCAAAAAAATGATTTTAAAAAATAAAAAAAATCAGAAAAATCCTAGAAAATCCAAAAAATGCTAGAAAAATTCCAGAAAATTCCAAAAAAAAATGTGGAAAAATCCTAGACACCCCAGAAACCCCCAAAAATCGAGGATTGACCACAGACAACTGGTCACCCCTATTTTTGGGGTTTCTTATCCATTCTCATGAGACTTGACGACATTACCCTTTAGGGGTAAGTCGCCTCTGCTGTGTATGCGAGATAATGCCGATAACGCCAAGGTAAGAATTAGGGTCGATTAGATGACCAATTCTTGAGTTTGGGTTTCGAGTCCCGCACCTTTTCTCAAAATGACGATTTTGTCAATCAATAGGAAAATTGTCTTTCTTGTCTCAATCGAGTTCTGAAAATTGCTTAAAGTAAGGGTTTGGGTCAGGTGGACGACCAACCCTAATATTTGAGATTTCCAGTTCTCGTCTCTGTCCAAATGACGACTTTACCCCTCCAAGGGTAAAATCACTTGAAAATTCCAGAGAAATCTTGGAAATTCCCGAAAAATAGGAAATGGATTGGATTGATGGCCAATCCTATTTCCCCTATCTTCTGACTTTCCAATTTATCTAAAATGACAAATTTACCCTTTTAAGGATAAATTTTCCCGAAGTATTCAAAATCACGATTCTGCCCCTCATGGGCAAATCATGTCCAAATCACTCCTAAGCCTTGATTGATATTTCTCTAGGCTAATAGGGCCTCATTAGGGATACCATGCTGACTTCATGCGTTTTATCTGCATGTACTGGATCCTTGATTTGCGCATTTACTTCTATTGATTGTGATTGATAGGGTAGTAAGTCCCATCTGCATGAACTCCTAGATTTAGGATCTGTACCCCATTCATCTGTATGAAATCCTAGGATCAGATAAACCATTCAGCTTAGGAACCGAAAGGGCGTCAACTTTGACAGTCGACGTAACTAAGTCCCCGAACCCACTTCTCTGGTTTCCGCAGAATCGAATAGACCACTCCCAACTATTCGATAGGGTTTCCGATCGTACCCTCCACGAAACGATTGGTGGCGACTCCTTGGCATGCACACTCATCACATGTCACTAGACCGCACTGAAGGTCGATCACGTATATCCAGCAATTGCGACTTGGGTAATGAACCTTGGGAGAGGCCCGCGTCCGATCATGCTACATCGGACGGGCCATTAACCCTCGCTAGCCCATCCAGATGGCGCGCTCGGAAGGGTCGCGACAGTGACATCCCCGCCTAAGGTGGTATTAGAGCAAGTTCAGCCGGATCCATCTGGTCATTGGCCTGGAGTGATAAGGAGCGCTAGGATTTAGGATAGTTAGTAGGATCCTAAGCTTTTGCATGTGTTTGTTACTTAATTTCTTGAGTGATTTTTGGTAATCTCATTACGCGTTGCTTGGGGTGGACAGGACTCCGTAAGTTACCTGTTTAATGAGCGACCGTAATGAGAGGGTGTCTAATGGAAGGATAGCTCAAGAAGATCCCAAAGTGGATGGGATCCTGCAGACGTTGGAAACCTTGATAACTGTAGTTGGACAGCAAGTGAGTAGTGTCGCGACCCTCTCAAGGCGCTGGTCGGGCTCTCGAGGGTTAATGGGCCGCCCGATGTTGCCTGATCGGACGCGGGCTTCTCCCAAGGTCCGTTACCCAAACGCAATGGCTGGATATACGTGGTCGACCTTCGATGTGGTCTGGTGACATGTGATACATGTACATGCCAAGGAGTCGCCACCAATCGCTTCGTGGAGGGTACGATTGGAAACCCTATCAAATAGTTGGGAGCGGCCTATTCGATTCTGCAAAAACTAGAGAAGTGAGATCGGGGACTTAGTTACGCCAACTGTCAGAATTGACGCCCTTTCGGTACCTAAGTTGAACGGTTTATCTAATCCTCAAGATTCATGCAGATGAGTGGGGGACAGATCCTAAATCTAGGAGTTCATACAGATGGGAATGGCTACCCTATCACTCATAATCAATAGGAATAAATGCGCAAATCAAGGATCCAAAACATGCGGATAAATCACATGAAAGCAATGTGGCATCTCTAATAAGGCCCTATTAGCCTAGAGAAGTATCAATCAAGGCTTAGGAGTGATTTTGACATGATTCGCCCATGAGGGGATAAAATCGTAATTTTAAGAAATTTGGAGATAATTTACCTCAAAAGGGAAAAATCGTCATTTCGATTAAATGGAGAGTCAAAAGGTAATGGAAATGGGATCGGCGATCAAACCAATCAATTTCCTATTTTCGGAAATTTTCAGAATTGTTCTGGAATTTAAAAGTGATTTTACCCTTGGAGGGGTAAAATCGTCATTTTGGACGAAGACAAGAAGTGAAAATCTCAAACATTAGGATTGGTCGGCCGCCCGACCCAAATCCTAATTTTAAATAATTTCTACACCTCATTGGAGTAGGAAAGACGATTTACCCTTTGAGGGGAAAATCGTCATTTCAAGGAAAAGAATGAGATTAAAAAACCCAAGCAAAAGGATTCGCCACTTGACTGGTCCTATCCTAATCTAGGCATTTTCGACCTATCTCAATTATAAAGCAGGGACGAATTACCCCTAAAAGGCATAATTTTCAATTTTCAGAAGAATGGATAAGAAATCCCAAAAATAGGATTGACTAGTTGTCTGTGGTCAATCCTTAATTTTTTGGAATTTTTGAAATGTCTAGGAATTTCTCACAATTTTCCTACATTTGTTTGGGGTTTTCTAGGATTTTCTAACATTTTTTTTAGAATTTTCTAAGATTTTTCTAATTTTTTTTTTTATTTTTTAAAATCATTTTTCTATTTTTTATTTAAAAAAATGATTCAGACTGGGTTAGAACCCGGCCCAGACCAGGACCCGTGCGAACCCAGCCACCAAAACGATGCCGTATCACGTTTTTTCATTTTTCTATTATTCAAATTTAATCCGACGGTTCTTATTGAACCACGTGGCTATCCCACGGCCTTAGGATTGATTGACCAAGATCTACGGCTCAGATCAGAAGGTGACTACTCCTCAGTCGTCAGATCTGATTACTTAAACCTGCGGTCATGATTAGAAGCCGAGATTCGATCTAGATCGTTCACCCTTACTAACCTAAACGACGTCGCCTGCTCATTAACCTAAATGACACCGTTTCGATTCATTTTGATTTTCGGATTTTAAAATATTTTCGAATATTCCTAATTACTAATCGGACGGCCACTAAAATTTAGGCGCGATTTATCTAAGTCGTTCGATTAGCATGTTCGAATAACAAACTCTAACGGCCATGCTGACTGGACGAACACGTGGACCAATGATGGACTGCCACCTAGGACCACTGACCATTTGACCAGTCACGTCAACTTCGTCTTCAACCTCGCAACTACAACTGAATGAACGGCTGTGCATCTCTGGCGGCGATCCAACGGTGAAACCTTAATGAAATCGCGCGAGACCGGTGCTAATCGACTCGCGATCATCTCTAGTTCAACATATCTAAGAATCATGGCATCTAATTCACGAAATCACGAGTATCATGCAAAATGCCGAGTACGGCTATGGAAGTTCGATCGCACGATTTACTCCAAACCATGGCAATTCAGTCACAGAATAGCATCAATAGAGGTTCAGAAGACTTACCTCGAGCTCCGATTGAGCTCGCATGGCTTAGATTAGGCTAGGTGAGAATGAATAGTGTTCGGCAATGAAGGTTGGATTTGAAGACTTGATTCGATGTGTTAAGACAAAATCGATACAAAACAGATATGCGACGATGGTCAGTGACGTCTAGGGAACAAAACGCCCACTCTAGATGCGAGAATGAACAAGAGATACGTGAATCGCCATTGATGCACAGTGAGAAGCTCAGAAACGCATCTCACTTGTTCCAGTGGTTTCAGGCGGCACGGCCAGCGACAATTGCTTCCTGGAGTTCCAAGAGAGCTTCCTGCAACCTCATGTGGCTTCGATTTGGCCGTAGATGGCCCAACTAGTGCCCTCCAATTTCGAGCTCCAACCCTCGACAATGGCAATGGAGGGTGAGCTCTCTCTCCTCCGTTCTTTCTCTCTCTCGATTTTGTTTTCCACCACTCAACTGAATCAACTAACTCTCTCCTCTAGAAGGACCAATTGGCTTTTATACCTGTTTGAAATTTTGGCCCCAAACGGGAGGTTGAGTCGGTGACCTTCGTACGTGCAATCAAGTGCAAAATGGTCACCGGACACCGATGAACGTCCGGGACGAATTGGCCACTAATTCTAGTCACCCGGTAATGCCAATTTCACTCGAATTCCACCTGCATTTGGTCATGCGTTTGGTTTGCAAATGGCCGGTGGGTATTTGTCCTTCGGCGGTGCCGCTCCGACAGACCTAGACCGTCAGACTGGTCTTGATCGACGAAGAGCTTCTTGGCCAACAAAACGCCTCTATTAATTCTACCAATTGAAGCCGATTGATGGTCCAATTTTTCAATTGAAATTCACCTTCCAAACCTGCAATTGGCGCGTGAAACTTTGGGGAAGAAGACACTATAGAGGACCGGTTACACCGGTCTGACCGGGCGGTCTGACAGGTCCGAACCGGTTCCTATTTGAAATTTTCAAATTAAGCCCAAATTGATGGGGAATTTTTGCAATTAAACCTCAGAATCGAACTTAGGGCATGAGTATTATCTAAAAATGTGATTTTGCCCAAAAGTTCACATCAATTTCTATGAAAACCCCAAATTTTCATTTAATTGCAAATCGGGAAATTATGCAATTGAGGGCTCAAACGGTCAAATTGGACCAAACCACCTATGCCAATCAATCCCAAATGGTGAAAAAATTTGGGTAGCAACTTTAATTTGTAATGATAGTCCCTAAATTGAAAGTAATTTCAAATATGCCCAAATTTAAGGACTAAAATGCAATTAAGTATGCAATTTTGCCCAATTCATGCAATTGAGCAATTTGCGCAAATAATTGGGCTAAATTGAAATAAGGGACAATTAGATTGAATGTCAAGATCCTTAAAAATGCCAAAATTATAAATTAAGAGACTCAATTGACATTTTTTTACAAAGTTTAATCATATGCGTAACAAAGGAACACATAAAGGTTTATACTCGTGAGCTCATTCCTCATCTGGAGAGATATCAATCATCTCGAGGCAATGATAATAATAATGCAAGCAAAGCTTTTCTTTGACCAATGCAATTATGTAAAAACGACTTAGGACGGTTATCCAAGACATCCCAAAGCATGCAAAGATGATCAAGAATCCCTGTGATGAATATCCTGCATCAAACAATTTGAAATTTCCAACTAAAGCTTACTTTTAAGCATTTTATTGGAATGTCTCCATCAAAAAGGGCTTCTTACCAATTCTTTAACCTTGGTCTTTTATAACGAAAGCACTCGAATTTCCTAATAACCTTTACCTGGGTTTTCGGGGGCATTTGCAGCGCATATATTTCGATCAATCGGGTGGTCTTCGCGGGACCGTAATGTTGGGCTTGTACATGGTTTCCAAGGGGGACTCATTCTTTGAGTCAAGTCCTTTTGAACGAAAGATTTTCTTCATTTGCTTCGGGTTTACAAGTCAAGAACCCTGTAAAAATGAGAAAGAAATAATCTTGCTCGTACCTCTTCGAGCTAAGGTGTATATTAACCTAGGCGTCTTAGTCGGAAAAGACTGCAAAGGATTGTAACTTTGGTAGGTTTGTGGACCAGAAAATGCTTGTTCTTTGGCCCAGAATCGTGAAGGGTTTAACATTGGTGATCACTTGCCAATCAGTCCTCCGTTCGATCCCTGATTGACAATTCTTTGAAGGACGCTTTTAGTCTTCTCATCACTACGTATCTTGAGAATGGGTCTAATCTTCGAGAAGCATTGCTTGTCATTTTGGCGTTTGGCGACAATTCTATTTGGGGAGGTTGCTTCTCATTGCAAAAATCCCGGAGGTTCTTCTCACCTCAAAATTTGTCGGGGGGGTTGAGATATCCTAGTAATCTCTTATGATTAAGCTCTATGACCTTTCAACATTTTGGTGGAGGTCAGCCTTGTTTTTGTCAGGCTTTTGGTCTCTTTTCTTAATACATAGGGATTTGGCTTTTTCTCTTTTTCGATCCCGCCTTTTCCTTTTCTTTTTCCAAGAGCTAAGATCTTTGGTCATCCTGTAAGGTGTGTAACTTGAGTTTCATTCTGTCTTTGAATACCTCCCTTTGAGATTCTCATGTAATTCTCACTTTTGAACTTCTCTAACCACCAGCGGTTTGGCCGTTTTCATCTTGAGGCTGTGCAATGACCACCAATGAGGATACATGAAAAGAATGTGCAGGCTCAAATTGGTTATGCAATGGGTGTAAGTGTGTAGGGTAGAGAAATGAACATCTCTTTGTCGTCCTAAGGTGCATGGATTAATATTTATCAACACACGAAGATTGATGTTAATTCGAGCAAAAAGATTTCTAACCATTTACCTGTTCACGCCATTGGACGACCTCTGCATAACCCCAATGCGAGGTGGCTCTTGACAGGGTTGAGAAATGAAAACCACCGCTCAAAGGGTTTGTCAATGTTCACCTGTAATGTTTATGGAGAGAAATGAATGACTCCATCATCTTGATCCATGTAATCGATGCGAATGGCTCTTATAACCTCTGGTTCAGGCTTTTCTATCCTCAGACTTCACTCATCTCTCGAGTGTGTATATGACATGTTTGGATCAAGTTTGCCTCTTATCTTGGGGGAACATTCCTGCTAGATAGCTTAAAACAAACCATATTTTGGAAAGATCACTTTATTTTTCTCTAGGCATCTCACCCCACCGGGGATTTTAATGATGTATCCTGTATACTCTGGCGATGCTTGGTTAGCCTTTAGTCCCGACAGGTATGCAGTAAGTGTCAAGAATTTATTTTTCTAAAGGACAATTCATCCTTAATTCCAACCACATGAATGTTCATTCCCCTGGTCTCTTTATCTTATAAAGGGGTGAGAAATTTTACAGTGCTTCTCCATCGCTGTCTTCTGTCTTCATCAGGCATTCCCTATATATAGAAAGAGTAGACATTTCTATGAGTGAAAGATAGTTTAACCTTTGATGGAACGGATACATATCACCTGGTTTCAGACGTCGGGGACCCTTCTGCTTTTGGCTCGATTTGAATGAATTTGATTCTGAGTCCATTTCTCGAAATTTGGCAAAACAGAACACATGCTGATGTATGCATGGATGCATGATATGCTTATGTAATGGCCGTTATGATGACTCGGGATATGCCATGTGATCAACATCTGATTTCATTTCAAAGATAATACTTCTTCACAGCATTTGAATTTACAGGGTATCCCAATTCTTCTCCTTCGGAATTTATAAGAATTAATGCTCCTCCCGTGATGACTTTCTTGACAATATAAGGGCTTTCGTAATTCGGAGTAAAATTGCCTCCCGGATGGACAGCGTTTGGCAGAGCCTTCTTTACCACCAGGTCATTCACCTCAAAGTTTCTGGCTTTAACTTTCTGATTAAATGACTTGGCCACCCTCTTCTGGTAACCCTGGCCATGACAGATTGCTCTAAGACATTTCTCGTCTATCAGATTCACTGTTCATATCTGTGTTCAAAATACTCGGTCTCGGGGAGTTTAGCCTCTGATAAGATTCTCAAAGAGGGAACCTTAACCTCTATAGACAGGACAGCTTCCATCCCATACACCAGAGTGTAAGGAGTTGCCCCTGTTGAAGTCCTGATCGAAGTTCGATATGCCAGTAAGGCAAATGGTAGCCTTTCATGCCAATCTCTGTAATTCTCGCCAGTCTTAGCCAAGACCTTCTTGATATTTTTGTTAGCCGCTTCTACTGCCCCATTCATTTGTGGGCGGTAAGGGGAAAAATTAAGATGTCGAATACCAAAGTGATCCAGCAGATCATCGACAATCTTATTGTACAAATTGGATCCATTGTCCGAGATGATCGCTCGAGGGGTGTCATATCGAGAAATTATGTCTCTCTTAATAAAACTCGCCACATTTCTTGCAGTGACATTCTTGTAAGAATTAGCTTCTATCTACTTCGTAAAGTAATCGATCGCCACCAGAATGAAGCGATGACCATTTGAAGCCGTTGGATTAATAGATCCTATCATGTCTATTCACCACATGGAAAATGGCCAAGTTTTAGACATTTGATGAAGTTCGTTCGGGGGCGTATTAATCCTATCGCCATATACTTGGCATTGGTGGCATGACCGGACATGTTGACAACAGTCTGATTCGATGGTCATCCAATAATAGCTGAGCGCATGATTTTCTTGGCGAGGAGGTGGCAGTTCATATGTGGCCCACATATACCTTCATGGATCTCCTTCATGAGAAGTTTGCTTCTTTAGCATCTACGCACCGGAGTCAAATGACCTGTTGTACAGAACTTGTCCACTGAGGAAGAATTTACTGGCCATCATGGTTATGTATTTCCGGTCTCCTGCCTGATACCCTTCAGGAAACTCCCTTTTCAAAAGATTATTCTTAATATTGTGATACTAGGGCTCTCCGTCGAATTCTTCTTCGATCAACATACAATAAGCTGGCATTTCAATTATGTCGATCCTTAGTGATTCTATTTCCAGCCCATAAGTTGTTTGCAATATCGAGGCCAGTGTGGCTAGTGTGTCTGCAAATTGGTTATGAGATCTTGGCAGGTACTCAAATGACACATCTTCGAACTTAAGTGTCAACTCTTCAAGATATTCATGATAAGGGATAAGCTTTGCGTCCTTTGTTTTCCACTCCCCTTGTATCTGTGGAATAATGAGCATGGAATCTTCGTAAACTTGCAACCTATAAACTTCCATGGAGATGGCCAATCGTAAGCCTAGAATACACGCCTCATATTCTAAAATTTTGTTGGTACATGGGAAAGTCATCTTTGATGCAACACAGTAATGTTGTCCTTCGGGGGATATCAGTATTGCCCTAGTACCAGCTCCCGACAGATTAACAGCACTGTCAAAATACATGACCCATTTATCCTCTGCCAAGTTCAAAACTTGATTTTTCGCCTTTGCCTTTCCAGAAGACTTGCAACTTTATGAATTCTCTGCCAACATATCGGTTATGGCTCTTCCTTTTACTGATTTTTGTGGAGAATAGCTGATGTCAAATTTGGATAATATCACTTGCCATTTTGCTAACTTCCTAATCAGAGCGGGTTTCTTCATGAGGTATTTAATAGGATCATTTTCTGTTACCAGCTGAATATGGTGATGTAGGGTATACTATCTCAACCTGCGAAGTACCCATACTGTTGCTACGCAAAGCCCTTTCAACAGGTACGTATTTCGTTTCAGACTAGGTGAATTTCTTACTTAAGTAGTAGATGGCTCTTTCCTTACCATTTACTGGGCTTGTTTGGGCAAGTAAGGCTTCCAAAGATTCCTGATGTATAGTCAGATATAAGGTCAAGGGACGACTTGGGATGGGTGGTACAAGTACTGGTGGAGTGATCAGATAGTTCTTGATCTTCTGGAATGCCTGGTTGCATTCCGCATCCCAGGTCACTTTTGCGCATTTCTTGAGTCAAATGACCTTTTGTACAGAACTTATCTACAGAGGAAGAATTTGCTGGCCATCCTGGCTATGTATTTTCTGTCTCTTGCCTGACACCCTTCAGGAAACTCCCATTTCAAAAAATAATTCTTAATATCGTGATACCAGGGCTCTCCGTCGAATTCTTCTTCGATCATCATACAATAAGCTGGCTTTTCAATTATGCCGATCCTTAGTGATTCTATTTCCAGCCCATTAGTTATTTGTAACATCGAGGCCAGTGTGGCTAGTGCGTCTGCAAATTGATTATGAGATCTTAGCAGATACTCAAATGACACATCTTCGAACTTAATTGTCAACTCTTCAAGATATTCATGATAGGGGATAAGCTTTGCGTCCTTTATTTTCCACTCCCCCTATGTCTGTAGAATAATGAGCATAGAATCTCCGTAAACTTGCAACCTATACACTTCCATGGAGATGGCCAATAGTAAGCCTAGAATACACGCCTTGTATTTTGAAATATTGCTGGTGCATGGGAAAGTCATCTTTGATGCAATAGGGTAATGTTGTCCTTCGGGGGATATCAGTACTGCCCCAGTGCCAGCTCCCGACAGATTAACAGCACTGTCAAAATACATGACCCATTTATCCTCTGCCAAGTTCAAAACTTGATTTTCCGCTTCTGCCTTTCCAAAAGACTTGCAACTTTGCGAATTCTCTGCCAACATATCGGCTATGGCTCTTCCTTTTACTGATTTTTGTGGAGAACACCTGATGTCAAATTCGGATAACATCACTTGCCATTTTGCTAACTTCCCAATCAGAGCGGGTTTCTCCAGGAGGTATTTGATAGGGTCATTTTCTGTTACCAGCTGAATATGGTGATGTAGGGTATACTGTCTCAACCTGCGAAGTACCCATACTGTTGCTACGCAAAGCCCTTTCAATAGGTATGTATTTCGTTTCAGACGAGGTGAATTTTTTGCTTAAGTAGTAGATGGCTGTTTCCTTACCATTTACTGGGCTTGTTTGGGCAAGTAAAGCTCCCAAAGATTCCTGATGTATAGTCAGATATAAGGTCAAGGGACAACCTAGGTTGGGCGGTACAAGTACTGGTAGAGTGATCAGATTGTTCTTGATCTTCTAGAATGCCTGGCTGTATTCGGCATCCTATATCACTTTTGCGCCTTTCTTGAGTAGTCTGAAGATCGGTTTAGCCACATCTGATAACTAACTGATGAATCTGGCAATATAGTTTAATCTCCCCAGAAGACTCCATACTTCTTTCACTGTTGAGGGAGTTGCCAGATCATGGATAGCTTGAATTTTTGAAGGGTCAATCTCAATGCCCCTACTATTGGCCATAAATCCGAGAAGTTTCCCAGATTTTGCCCCAAACACACATTTGTTAGGGTTCAACCTCAACTTGTATTTGCGTAGTCGTTCAAATAGCTTTCTTAGCACCTGAATGTGATCTTGTCCTTTCTTGGACTTGGCAATCATATCATCGACATATACTTCAATCTCTTTATGGATCATGTTATGAAATAGTGTGATCATAGCCTTCTGATAGGTGGCCCCAGCGTTCTTTAGTCCGAAGGGCATAACCTTATAGCAAAAGTTTCCCTAGGGCGTGGTAAATGTAGTTTTCGGCTTGTCCTCCTATTTCGTAAATGTAGTTTTCGGCTTGTCCTTCAGATCTCGATAATCTACGTAGATCCGAACTCTGCCATCCTTCATCATGACGGGGACTATATTTGCAATCCAATCCGAATATGGCATAGCTTCAATAAAGCCTACCCTAAGAAGTTTCATCACTTCTTCCTTAATTTTGTCTTCTAACTCGGCTTTCATCCGTTTACTGCCTTGCCCGACAGGTTTAACACTAGGATCTATGGGTAACGCATGCTCCACAATCTTAGGGTCTAAACCCGACATGTCGGCATACGACCATGCAAAAACATCCTGATATTCCTTTAATAATTCCGTAAACCTGAGCCTTTTACCTGGGGATAAATGCCCATCGATCTTGATTTTCTTGATATTTGTAGAGTCACCCAAGTTAATAACAACTTGTTCTTCTGAAGTAGGATGCATCGACTCTTCGAAGGCGCTCCATTCTCTACGGATAGTTTTATTCCTTAGGACTTGCTCCTTTCGATCCAAAATTCGCAATGGCTTTTCTATATATTCACCTTTCTCGCTCACCTCAATAGTCTCATAATCCAACACGTGCTCTGTATTTGGATGATATTTCCTCAGCATCGAAACATGAAACACATCATGTACATTTGACAGCTTTGGCGGTAAGGCTATTCGATAAGCCAAATCTCTTATCTTTTCCAGAATTTCAAAAGGTCCAACATATCTGGAGCTTAATTTTCCTTTCCTCTCAAATCGTGATATTCCTCTGAGTGGTGAGACTTTCAGAAACACATAGTCACCCACTGCAAACTCCAATGGCCTTCGCCATTTATCCGTATAACTCTTCTGACGGCTTTGGGCTGTTTTAAGCTTATCACGAACAATCTGTACGACCTCAGTTGTGATTTGGATCAATTCTGGCCCTGTGATTCTTCCTTCTCCCACTTCATCCCAACATACAAGTGTTCTGCATCTTCGTCCATATAGAGCTTCGAACGGTGCCATGTCAATACTCTTTTGGTAACTGTTATTATAGGCAAATTCTACTATGTGTAATTTCTCTTCCCAGTTACCTTTAAATCCAAAATACACGCTCGAAGCATATCTTCTAGGATTTGTATGACTCTTTCTGTCTGTCCATCTGTCTGGGGGTGGAAGGCTGTACTAAACTGAAGTTTAGTTCCTATGGCTTCCTGTAAGCTCTTCCAAATTTTTGATGTAAATCTTGGGTCTCGATCTGAAGTAATGCTCACTGGAATCCCATGCAGTCTTACTATAGTCTGTACGTACAGTTCAGCCAATTTCTCCAAAGAGTACGTTGTCCTGACTGCTAGGAAATGAGCTGACTTAGTCAATCGATCCACAATTACCCAGATAGAATCATGTCCCTTCGATGTTCTAGGTAACCCTTGGACGAAATCCATCATTATATGTTCCCACTTCCATTCGGGAATATCCAATGGTCTAAGCATTCCAGCAGGCTTCAAATGTTCTTCTTGTACTTGCTGGCAAGTTAAGCACTTTGCGACATATTTAGCAATGTCTTTCTTCATTCCGTTCCACCAGTAATGTTGTCGAAGATTTCGATACATCTTCGTGCATCCAGGATGAATGCTATAGTTACTTCGATGAGCTTCATTCAGAATGTCTTTTCTTAACTTTTCCTCTTCTGGTACACATAAATGTCATTGGAAACGAAGGATTCTGTAACAGCTTGGGCCCACCGCGCACCACTGCGTCACTACTTGCAAGATATTGTCCACTTTGGACACACAGTCCTCACGGTTTTTGTGACATCCCCATCCCAGGAGTCCCACATGGCTTAGGGGGAGCTTGAGATGGGCTTATAAGCCTTGGGCCCTCTTTGACTAGTAAGACGCGTTTTCCGGGTTGAGTGCTCGAAAAGCAAAACTGTGCGGGTTGCAAAGCCCAAAGCAGACAATATCTTGCAAAGTGGCGCAGCGGTGTGCGGTGGGCCCAGACTGTTACAGTTGGTATCAGAGCCGACCCTCGACCACATGTGTGGACTCCCGTAGCTGGGTAGCGGTAGCGGCGGAGTCCGCGAGCCTAGTGCGGTACGGGCATAACGGGGACGTTGTGTCCGAAGGGGGGGAGATTGTGACATCCTTATCCCAAGAGTCCCACATGACTTAGGGGGGAGACCTTGGGCTAGTATATAAGCCTTGGACCCTTTGTAAACTTGTAAGACGCGTTTTGTCGGGCGTTGTGTGACGGCGCACGGAAAAGCAAAACCGTGAGGCCTGCATGTCCAAAGCGGACAATATCTTGCAAGTAGTGACGCATCGGTGCGCGGTGGGCCAAGGCTGTTACAGTTGGTATCAGAGCCGACCCCCGACCGCATGTGTGGACTCCCGTAGCTGGGTAGCGATAGCGGTAGCGGTGGAGTCCACGAGCCTGTGAGCCCCAGTGCGGTACGGGCACAACGGGGACGTTGTGTCCGAATGGGGGAGATTGTGACATCCCAATCCCAAGAGTCCCACATGGCCTAGGGGGGAGCTTGGGATGGGCTTATAAGCCTTGGGGCCCCTTCGACTAGCAAGACGCGTTTTCCGGGTTGAGTGCTCGGAAATCAAAACCGTGCGGGTTGCAAAGCCCAAAGCGGACAATATCTTGCAAAGTGGCACATTGGTGCGCGTTGGGCCCAGCTGTTACAGTTGGTATCAGAGCCGACCCTCGACCGCTTGTGTGGACTCCCGTAGCTGGGTAGGGGTAGCGGCGGAGTCCGCGAGCCTATGAGCCCCAGTGCGGTACGGGCACAACGGGGACGTTGTGTCCGAATGGGGGAGATTGTGACATCCCCATCCCTAGAGTCCTACATGGCTTAGGGAGAGACCTTGGGCTAGTATATAAGCCTTGGACCCTTTGTAAACTTGCAAGATGCGTTTTGCCGGGGGTTGTGTGACGACGCCCGGAAAAGTAAAACTGTAACAGCCTGGGCCCATCGCGCACCGCTGGGCCACTTTGCAAGATATTGTTCGCTTTGGGCTTTGTAACCCGTACGGTTTTGCTTTTCAAGCACTCAACCTGAAAAACGCGTCTTGCTAGTCAAAGGGGGCCCAAGGCTTATAAGCCCATCCCAAGCTCCCCCCTAAGCCATGTGGGACTCTTGCAAGACGCGTTTTCTGGGTTGAGTGTTCGGAAAGCAAAATCGTGCGGGTTGCAAAGCCCAAAGCGGACAATATCTTGCAAAGTGGCGCAGCAGTGCGCGGTGGGCCCAGGCTGTTACAGATTCCATCTTCCGACATTGAGAAATCTGGCCTCTTGCCCTATGTTGTTTCTTGTCGAAGCTTAGAGATCTCAAGATCCGTCTGTTGTAACTCTTTGATCCTTTGTACCAATTCGGACTCGATTCTCAGTGTGGCAAACACGCCAGTCAATTCATCTAGTTCAACTACGAAATCTGAATTCAACACTTCTTCTAATAGCTCCCACTCTTTGCTCATCAGACTTGCCATATGGAGCGTAGTTTTCCTACTCAAAGCATCTGCCACCTTGTTTGCTTTGCTAGGGAGGTAAAGAATTTCACAATCATAATCCTTGAGTAATTCCATCCACCTTCTATGCCTCATGTTTAATTCCTTTTGAGAGAAAAGGTACTTTAAACTTTTATGATCAGTGAAGATTTGGAATTTCTCTCCATACAGATGATGTCTCCAAATTTTCAATGCGAAAATCATCGCTGCCAGTTCTAAGTCGTGTGTTGGATAATTCAACTCATAAGGTCGTAATTGTCTTGAAGCATATGCCATGACCTTTCCATGTTGCATTAGAACACAACCCAATCCTTTATGAGATGCATCCCTGTATACCACGAATCCACCTGGTCCTGATGGTATAGTTAATACTGGAGCCGAAGTCAATCTCTTCTTGAGTTCTTGAAAGCCTTGTTCACACTTCTCAATCCATTCAAACTTAACTCCCTTTCGTGTTAATTGAGTCAATGGTCCTGCAAGTCGAGAGAATCCTTCCACAAACTTGCGGTAATACCCAGCAAGACCAAGGAAACTTCGTATGTGACGCCCTGGAAATCCGACTATGGTAAAGTGCCTGAATTCAATAAAATAATTTAATATTGAATTTCAGTCGATAAAATTTATTGGATCGTAAGAACTGAAGAGACGATAATTAGACGATTTATGAAATTTCAGTCGATTTAGATTAGGTTTCAAATTCCTAGTCGCCGTAAATTATGATTTCAATCCACGTGACCTGAGCCTAACCCTGACCGAGCCTAGCCTGTGAAATTACAAAAATTACCCTTCGTCTATTTTACCAACTTTCGTTCAGTCCCGATTTGTCAAAAGACCGTATTGCCCTTGGATATTTTGCATATGAGACAAAGGAGCCTCAAAAGTCTTCTTGGTGGACCCCACGTGACTCTCTCTCTCTCTCTCTCTCCGTCTCCCGCGGACGAGCCACCCCTTCCCAGTTCTTCTTCTTCTTCTTCTTCTTGGGTCGTTCTTAGCCGACCACCACCTCAGCTGGCACCACCACGTCCAGCCATGACCTCCAGCAGACCGCCACCACCATCATCGACCTCTCTGGCGCCGTCGTTAGCCGTCGGACAGCCGCGAATCGCCGCGGGAAGCCACCCCCCTGTTTCGGCCTCCAAGAACCCGAGTGCCTCCGAGCTTCCCTCGGCCGTTTGTGACGCCACCGCCGCCACCCACCACCTTGTCCTCGTCCCTCAGCCTCCCCTCGAAATCTTCAATCCCCACCGCCGATTAGCCACCGGAGCCGCCGGAATTAGGCCTAAAAGCCCGGTTCCCCTGTTTTAGGGCTCGGTTCGAATTTTCTTCGATCCGGCCTTTTTACCACCCACCGCCTCTCACCGCCGCCGCCACCGACGACCTCCCCACACCCCCTTCCACCTTCCCTCAGCTCGGCCGAGCTTGCCACCGCGCGTAGTGGCCGGAAAGCCACCCGAACAGCTCCATTGTTCTTTGACCGCGGCTAACCCCTGTTCGGCCGGTTCTGTTCGACCACCGATCAGCCACTTTCGGCCGCCCTCCGCAATGCTCGACCTGTCCCGAAGACTTCCCTCGACCCGTAGGTGAGTCCCCAAGCCTTGGCAGACTTCATCACGGCCGTTGAGGCCGAGAATCGCTGGAAAACAGTCTGATTTCCCTATTTTCACCTCTGACCGCTACAGTTCACAACCGCCGCCGCCGCTCGCCGGAGCTCCTTTGGCCTGCCACCTGTCCCGACGACTATGCCGGACTCCCTCGTGGTGTTTCCGAAGTTTGGGTTCGTATCGCCGCGCGATAAACTCTAGAGTTGCCGAGAACCGCCGCCGCCGCCGCCGTCGCCGTTCTTCGTTGCCGCCCGCATCGTCGTTTTTGTGACCGCTCGAGCTAGTTAATAGTGAGTTGACCCTAATCCTTGGTTAGGGCGCTAATTGCGCCTAGGATTAGTCGTTTTGTTAATTGTGAAATTTAGGTACACGATCGGGGCCAATTTGGATAGAAATTAAGATTAGGTTAAATGGCCGATCGACTTGGTTAGTCGGAGTGATTTAATTGTCTGTGGCTAGTTGGTTGCTAGATTGAATTGATTGATTGATTGGGCAATGGATTGTCGCTGTTTGATCGCGAGCGAGCGATAGGCTAGAGACGAGTGAGCGATCGATGATTTAAACTGACTAGTTTGACTAATAAATAATTATTGCATGAATTCGAGCCTTTAAGTGGCCTGATCGGATTGATTGTTCGAGGTTGTATTGCTTACCTCGTTGGATGGCTTGGTTGATTGGCTGAAATGACTGTTGGCTATTGGATTATTGATTAGGGGTTAATCGCCCTGTGTGTGGTGACTAGTGGGTAGTCTGCATTTGCATATGACCGTGTGTGAAGTCAAAATACATATTTTAGCATGAAAATGGCCTTTGGCCGAGACTTTTACATACCTGTGTGAGGATCCGGCCTTAACCAAAGATAATGAAAATGGTTGATTGCTGGATGTATTATGTATGGTCATACGAGGGAAAATAATGATGCTGCTGGCAAGTTCATGTTCTATGATTTGTATGGAACCATACGACTTTCCAGAAGCACGATAATTCATGCCCCGGACCAGACGTACGGTCTTAAGGGATTATCGGATGCCGAACGCAGCCAGAGCTGGACCGACGCGCCATTTAGGGATGCCTACTTGCTGGTGCCATGATGGGTACACTTGATACACCGCTTGTAGTAGCCGTTGCCGAGAGTAAAGGAACGTAGACCGGTGCTGCCGGTGAGATGTTGGATCGCACTGAGGTGTTAGATCGCGTTATTGGGAGAGTCGAATCATGCTCTCTTTCGCTTAGATCCTCTCTTGTGCCATAGGCATGATCATCGTTAATAAAAGGATTGAATACAATGTAACTTCGTGCATGGGTTAGTGTGAGCGCATCCCGACTACGAGTTTGGAATGGGACAAATGGAGTAGGAAGACGGACGTTCATACTTGCTTGTGTTCGAGTTATTATTGTATAGTATGTATACTGGTGGATATAATGCTGTGATTGAGTGATTGATTAGTTTGACTATTGAACCGAGTCAAGCATTGCATTATGTGTGGCTGAGGCTGGTAAGTGTGCATGTGGATGGTTGTTATATTGTTATTTGTGAGTGGCTGTTATACGTGCCTTTGTGGTCTTTGAGCTTCCGTTAGGATGCCTTGGGTGAATCAGTTTCCTTACCGAGCTTAGGCTTGATTCATTGAGATTTATTCTCACCCCGTCGTGGGATAATAATTTCAGGTCCCTTCGGATGAAGACTCGTGGATGCCAGGGTTTGGCTTTTGGATTTATAAGTTTGGAGTAGATGAGAAGTCAATCTTACCTGACCGAGGAACTATTTGAGGTCTAGTGAGCCACCATGAAGTAAGGGGTTATTTATTTAGCTATAGCCCAATGGGGTTAAGACTCATATATGTATGTCGAATGATTTATAATGGTATATTTATGAATGACTGTTGTGACTACCTACTTTTTTATCCCTGTTTGTTTATGCTGTCAGGGTATTAAAACGTTTCCGCATGCGCTGGTATATGATAGGTCGGTAGTGTGCTTGGGACGCTATCTCTATGACCTCGTGGTGATTTGACAGGGATGTCTTAGGCTCGAGAGTCGGGACGTGACATCGTATCTCTGTAACAGTAGTCGGTCGCGGCCAATTTATAATAGCTTCGATTTTGGCGGGATCGACAGAGATTCCCTTCTCTGTTACCATGTGACCAAGTAACATGACTTTGTCCAACCAGAATTCACATTTTCTGAATTTCGCATACAATTGGTGTTCCCTCAATACTTGTAACACCGTTCATAAATTTTTCTCGTGTTCCTTCTGTCCCTTGGAATACACCAAAATATCGTCAATGAACACTATCACAAATTGATCCAGATAGGGTTTGAACACTCTGTTAATTAAATCCATGAATGCAGTAGGTGCATTGTAAGTCCAAATGGCATGACTACGAACTCGTAGTGTCCATACCTGGCTCGAAAAGCAGTCTTGGGGATATCTTCTTCTCTAACTGCTAATTGATGATAGCCCGACCTTAAGTCAATTTTTGAAAAAACAGAGGCTCCTTGCAGTTGGTCAAACAAGTCATCAATTCTTGGCAAAGGATACCTATTCTTGATGGTCACTTGATTTAATTGTCTATAATCAATGCACAAACGAAGTGACCCGTCCTTTTTCTTGACGAATATTACTGGCGCTCCCCATGGTGAAGTGCTTGGCCTAATAAATCCTTTGTCCAATAATTCCTGCAATTGTACTTTTAACTCCTTAAGTTCAGTCAATGCCATCCTGTAGGGAGCTCTGGAAATAGGCTTAGTTCCTGGGGTCAACTCGATAATAAACTCAACTTCTCACTTCGAGGGTAGTCCTGGTAGTTCTTCAGGGAAGATATCCAAAAATTCTTGAACTACTGAAACATCATTAATATCCACTTCCTTCTTGGTCAAATCTCTGATGCTGGCAAGGAAACCCTGACATCCAGTGCCTAGAAATTTACGAGCTTCCACTGCGGATACTAAAGGTACAATCGTACGAGTTCCAGTTCTCACAAATTCAAAACTAGTCTCATTAGGAGGGCTAAACCGAATCACCTTTTTGAAGCAATCTACATTGGCTCGTAACTCACACATCCAATCCATGCCAATGATGTCATCAAAATCATAGAAACTCATACCTATTAGGTCTATTTTCTGACTTCGACCACCTATCACGATTTCACATCCCTTGCAAATCAGAGTAGTCACTATTTTATCCTTCAGCGGTGTGGATACACTAAGGGGTACCTCGAGTGTTTCAGGCTTCAGTCCACACAATTCAGCGAATCTCGTTGATATAAAAGAATGCGTTGCTCCAGTGTCAAATAACACATATGCATCCTTATCACATAAAGGAATCATACCTGCTATAGTAGTCCCGGAAGCTTCTGCTTTCTCTCGAGTCATAGCCTGGATCCTGCCTTGAGTTGGAGGCCTTTGCGGTGCTCCAGGTTTCGCTCAGTTGTCTTGATTTTGTTGAACTTGCTATCTTTTCTGAGGAAAGTCCATCACCAGATGTCCTACTCATCTACATCCATAACATTCTCTCCCAGTATTACACGGCAGGTTACCATGAGCCTTGCCACAGCGGTTACAGACTCTGTCTCGGTTTCTAGCTTCTTCCATTGCTCGGTTCTTTCCGACTCCACGAAATTTTCCAAAATTGCTTCTTTTATAGGGAGTCTCTTGGGATTTATCAAACCATCTAGGCCTCTTGTTGTCTTGCTCCTGAGTTACCACGCGGCTGGCTCCTGCCTTCTGTTCTGCTTCTTTCTTTTCTTTTGACAGCACTTGCTCCACCAACTGAGTTCGTTCATATAACTCGGTATACTCTCTAATTCTTAGAGACGTCAGTTGTTTCTATATTTCAATCTTGAGACCATTCAAGAACCTCTTGCATCTGCGTTCTTGAGTTTCAATTAGTTGAGGGGCAAACCTGGAAAGCTTAGAGAATTTTTCTTCATACTGCACTACAGTCATGCTGCCTTGAGTTAGGTTCATAAACTCAGAAATCTTTTGGTCCCTAGCACAGTCAGAAAAATACTGGCCATAAAAGGCATTAACGAAGGCTTCCCATGTTACCGCCGTTCCTGGTGGAAACACTACATCCTTGCTCGCATTCCACCAATGCTAAGCATTGTCTTCCAGTTGATACTCCGCCAAGGTGACCCTATTCACATTGTTATAGTGGAACAACCTGAAAATTTTCTCCATACTCTTTATCCACTTTTCAGCCTCATGAGGTTCTTCTAACCCCGTGAATTGTGGTGGCTTTAGTTTCAGGAAGTGCTCTACCAACTTCTGTAAGCATCGGTCTCCTGCTCCATCTTCGACTCTAGCTAGAGCTTGTCGAGGTTGAGCTCCTATTGCTGTACCAAGATTAGCCAAAGCTTGCAGGATTTCATCAATCCGATCAACCGGTCCTTCGACTCTACCTCCTGTCCTAGCATCATCGTTCCCTCCAGAAGATGATGCTCTTGTCCTTCTCATGATGAACTATTGATCCTGTACATCAACCCATCTTCAATTGAGCCCGACTTATCAAATCTTACTATCACTGCCAAGGGGAAATTTCGGCGAGGAGTCTAGACAAAGCTGTTAAGTACACGACTACTAAGCAATCACATGCATTGGTCTTTGTTGCATGCATGCTGACATTCTAATTCCCATCACACCTTATTACTCCGAGTAAAACTATGCTCTGATACCACCTCGGACGAGCTGTGGCGTCCCAGACCGTCACCCTACGGTCACAGGTCTCTAATAACGATAATTAGAGGTTAAACTAATAATAATCAATAGACTAAGGTCTATGATCCACAGGCCACAATAACACAAGACGATCTTTAATAAAATTTAACAACTCATAAATAACATGAGGCAATCAAACATAAGGACTACAACTTTTATTTAATAACATCATACAAGACCACATAGGAGTTCATATATATAAAAAAAAAATATGACTCTGGTCGTCGATCCATAGGCATACTAGGATGGCCAACAAAAACTACTCCATCAACCTAAGTAGTCGGCCACACCAAAAAGTCGCCAAGACTGTCTCCAGTCCTCAATCCTCCTCGGATAGGTCGGAAAGAAACATCTCCTCGCCCTCAAATGGGTCGGGTGGAGGAACATACACGTCTGGCATAGCAGGTGCTGGAGGAGGAGGGATAGGTTCAGCGATAGCAGCAGCAACGACAGGTGGAGGAGGCACAAGGGCTACAGGCACTATAAGAGTTGGGGGGACGTCGAAAGTACTCTCAGAAAACGGACCAACTAGTATATTACCCTCACGGATATAAATAGCATACCAACGATAAATGGTCAATGCAGGCTCTCCCTCATCAACCTACATAATATGTACATGCACTACAAGCTTCAAATGCGGAACATCTAGGCGTATCATATCACGATAGTAGGAATCATAGTCAAATGGGACCCCAAAACGCCTGTGGACGTTCGCCATGGATACTAATCTGAAAATGTGTCCACAAACGTGGGTTAGCGCGACGGCTAGCGAGAAAACATTCAATCCCACCATAGGGGTCCTACGACTCCCTAGGACAAACTATAGATCAATTCTATAACAGTAAAATACAATAGCAATTCACAATTTCAATCAAGAATCATAAGATGCAGAAATGCCATGATATCATGAAAATGACGTGCTCTTCGCTCACACAACCATCGCCAAGCCCAAAGACTTGCGACCCCTACTCCAGGGCATCCTCGACGCATGGTACGGCTTTACCCCGCACACAGCTCAGGGGTCATCATGTACGTACAAATCCCCGCACACAGCCCAGGGGCGTCATCTCGATTCAGTGCATTGAAGAGCAAATACTCCACATATCTCATCATATATCGATCGGCATCACATGCCAATGCATGCACAGTCATGAGTCGCATGATATTTCGACCTCAGTTCTGCAATTAGTTTCACAATGCCAGGCTAACATATAGGCATGCATATTCACAATGATACGCGCATGGAATCTTTCATCCTGATATTCAATCACGCATGGCATTATAAATAACATTTCCATTGATCGAGAGACTATCACCTCCATACTTTGAAGCTCACGGGTCAATCCTGCATCTCAGTCGTTAAAAGACAATTTCTAACAATTTAATCAATCAAGACTCAGTCACAAAATCAACAAGAAGACTTCCCTCGGTCCTATTATAAATTTCCATCTTAACAACTTAAACTTAACCATTTCTTCATCAATTCGAGCCACAAAATTATTCTGGTTTTAACCCCTGATCAATCACGGTTTGAACCCCAAACGAACCTAGTACTTCTCAAGCGACCACCTATACCTAGTCCTATGATTTAGGGGCAAGTCTATATAGCAAATAAAACACTTAGCCTCATGATAACCGATTTTCACCTCAAGGTTTCACGAGGACCCGAACGGACTTCTACTGCATACCGAACCTAGTTTCGGTCCTAGCATACAATTTATTCTAAATCATCCCAATCTAGCTAGGTAACCGAATATCCATGACATCCCCTTCCTTTTCCTCCAGACTTACCTCCAATATCTTGTAATGTAGCTCCAAGAAACGCTCAACTCAGCAAGTAGACCAAAACCGTAACATATCAGTCCCTTCACCAACTTACAGAAACTATTTCCAGCTTTTAAATCCTCACATGAATTCCTTGATGAAACAAAATCACAATGTACATCTAACCTACAATGAGATTGAAGGAATTCTTGCATTTTTCTTGCTCGAGCTCGACGTTTCCTCCTTGATTTCCTTGACGACGCCACGTCGTTCTTCTTCCCTTCCTCTTGCTTCTCGGCCTCTATCTCTCGCTCACTCTCCTTCGCAAACTCTCTCTCTCTCTCTCTCTCTCTCTCTCTCCCTCCCTCCCTCTAGCTTGCTCTCACGAACTCCTTCTCTCTCTCATTCGCTCTTGGGTTCTCATTCTCTCTCACTCTAGCTTGCTCAGCCGAAGGAAATGGAAAAAGTGAAAGAGAAGACGAAGAGTTTCCTTCTTGTTGCATGCATGGAAGCTCTCAAGTGACACTTGTCACTCATGCATTTCCTCCTAGTCTTCGCTTGCCACATGGCATTACCCCTAGTGGCTACTAATCATTGTCATAACATTGATGAGATTGATCACCAATGGCTTTTCTTGTATTCCCAAGTGTGGTTAACCAATTGCATTTTATGCAAGGGAGAGTTCATGCGCCACTTGTACACCCCATTCATGGCCGAACATCTTGGTGGGATTTCATAGAGATTGGCAACCAATGATCTTCTTGCATTTTCCCTTGGTTCATTCACCAATAAAATCTCAAGCAAGGGAAATGTTGCCGCCACTTAGCATAATCCTTCATGGCCGAAAATAATCTTAGAATTTAGTAGGGATTGGCACAATAATACTTGCCATTTCCTAAGTGAAATTCACTAATAATTTCTCATGCAATAAGACTATGGGCGCCACTTAGTATTTTACCTCATGGTCGGCTATTGTGATGGAACTAGAACTAATAATTGGTTCTTTCTTTATGTCGATTCGGCCAATTAATCTTCACGTAATAGAGAACATTGCTACCCCTTAGCATTGCCCTCATGGCCGCTCCATTCTTGGCCATCAAGCTTAGAAAATTTCGAGTATAAGGCTTTATGCACAAGAATTCTCATAAATTCATAGGTAGCAGGTTCGTTCGATGGTCATCCTATTTCTCTCCAGATTTGATCCAATGCATCGTTGTTCCTTAAAAATACAATCCTCGATCATTACCCCATTGTTCGTCTATTTTGCTGAGAAATCAAATCCTCGTTTTGCAGGCATTTTCAGCGAATCCTCAAATTCCCAATTCCTTGTGTCAAGAGTCAGCTTCAAAATCCATTTGAGCATTTCTAGTCATTAGGAATCTAGTAAATAGGGGATGCCACAAGATTGGTCCATGTCTTTGGCACCGTTGACATCCCTTAGCATATTCAATGCAGTCTTTCGTGATTGTTGGTCAAAAATATCCATGTCGCCTTAATAACCATTTTGTCTTCAAACCCGCTTGGTGTGCTCCACAAATCCCTTCGTGAACCTCCGTGATTGCGAGCTTTGCTTCTCCAATCTTGTCGATCTGACACTTGATTTGAACCGTTGGCTGGTTCTTGTCGAACCATAATTACCCGAGCTTCTAACGAAGGTAGAACCTCCTTTTGAGTAATAATGTGATTCGCCAGTTCTCATGATATTCTGTACCCGGATGCCACCTGGGCTAGCTCGTTGGCTTCTGAATTTTCTATTCTTCCCACATGGATCAAGTCGTACTCGGTAAAGTTCGACAATAACTTCTTTGCGAGTTGATAGTGCGATATGATGTTCACACTCAGGCATTGGTACTCACATCTGAGCTGTTTTATCACCAGTTGAGAATCACCTTTGATCATGACCGACCACACTTCCATGCCAATCAAGATGTTCAACCCTACTATTAAAGCATCATATTCGGCCTGATTGTTTGAACAATTGAAATCAAGCCTGACATGAGCTTTGTTTTTTGTTGGTAGGGAGATACGATCATGATTCTAGCCCTCGATGATTCTGATGTTACCGACCCATCGAAATAGAGTATCTAGGGTGCGATACGAAGATAATTTTCATCATCCTCTATTTTTAAACCCGTTGGATATTCAGTGATGAAGTCGGATGCGACCTGCCCTTTAACTGCTTTGAGTGGAACATATATCAAATTGATTTCCGTCATAGTGGATATCCATTTTGTGATCCGACCTCTTATGATTGGCCTAGATAACATGTACTTTATTACATCTATTTTTGAAATTACATGTACCATAGTTGGCAGCATATAATGACGTAATTTCGTACAGGCATGATACAAAGAAAGGCATAGCTTCTCAATGAGAGTGTATCTTGTCTCTACGTCGTTGAGCATCCTGCTCAAGTAGTACACGGCCTATTCTTTTCCTTCATCATTCTCCTAGGCCAGCATACTCTCGACCTTAGTATCGGTCGCAGACAAGTATAATTTCAATGGCCTACCTGTTTTCGGTGGCATCAAGACTGGTGGCTTAGCCAAATAACCCTTTAAATGCTCAAAAGCCAACTGGTGTTTTTCCTCCCAGATAAATTCTTGCTCGCTTTTCAACTTGAGTAAAGGGGAAAACACTTCAATTTTTCTTGACAAGTTAACTATAAGCGTCACAGGAAATTCAATTTTCTAATCAACATCTGGAATTGTTTTTTGTTAATGGGGGACGGAAATTCTAGAACAGCTTTAACTTTGTTTTTATCCACCTCAATTCCTCTTTGATGGACTAGAAATCCTAGGAAATTACCAGCCTTTATCCCAAAAGCGCATTTTAATGGATTCATTTTTAACTTGAATTTGCGCATCCTGACAAAAACTTGCTCAAGATGGTCTAGATGACTTACTTGATTAGTCTTGACTATCACGTCATCAATATAAACCTCCATGAACTCTCCAATCATGTCATGGAAGATGAAGTTCATCGCCCTTTGGTAGATGGCTCCGGCATTCTTCAATCCGAACGGCATGAGGACCCATTCGAATGTTCCAATAGCTCCAAGACATCTGAAAACTGTTTTGTGAACGTTTTCCGCAACTATGAAGATCTGATTGTACCCGAAATGACCATCCATACGGGACATGATTTCATTACTAGCGGATGAGTCAATAGCATATCTGCCATAGGCATTTGATACTCATCTTTGAGTGTGGCAGCGTTTAGGTCGCGGAAGTCAATCCAAACCCTTAGTTTGCCATTCTTTTTCTTGACTGGGATGATGCTTGACAGCCATTCGACGTATCTAGCCGTCCTTATGAACCCAGCAGAGAAGAGTCGTTCGACCTCCTCCTTTATTTTGAGGATCACTTTAGGTGCGAACCTCTTTGGTGATTGCTGATGCGGTCGAAATCCTCTTTTAATTGGTAGTCAATGCTCGACTATATTTCTTGCTAGATCAGGAATCTCATGGTAATTCCACGCGAAGTAATCTTTATATATTTTGAGCAAGTCTATCAATTGTGATTTATATGACTGATCAAGCAACTTATGTAGGTTGGTTGCGATGAAGCTTCATCTCCAAGGTTTACCTCTTCCAATGAATCTTGAGCTTGAAACACCTTTGTCGTTTTCCTTGATTGGAGACTCCTCGAAATCCATGATCCCATCAACCACTTCATCTGTTTGCTTGGCTTGCTTGGCCCTATAGGCCTTGTACCTCTCAACGAGTTTTTGCGATAATTGCTGATCCTTCATTAGTAAATTCTTCAAGTTGGACCGTTGGTTCCTTCCTAGGGATCCATTCAGTATTTCCCTTATTGAAACGGCAGAAAGCAATATCCCTGGAGTCGATCTCATGGGGTTTTGAGATACGCAAGCAGTCATCTGGCATGACCTAGTCTCGCCCTAATATCCTAGTCCATGTGACGCAAATATGAGGATTGGCTTTTATATATTCCACCTTATCCCCATTCCAGAATTCCAGCATTTGATATAGTGTAAAGGGGACACACTGGTTTCTATGTATCCAGTTTCTTCCTAGTAGAAGATTATATGAGCCATCAGCATCCACCACGCAGAAGGATGTTCTTGATGTCTTGGATCCTACGAAAAGATTGCCAACGTATATCCCTTTGACTTCAGTGATTTCCTCGGTGAAATCTGATAGCTGAATGTTTGACGGGATGATTTCGTCGTCAGTTCTCCCAATCTTTCTGAAGAATCTGTACGGGATGAGGTTCAGCGTTGAACCACCATCTACCAAAACCTTCATCACTGGTCGTCCATTTATCTTGGCGTTAATGTTGAGTGATCTCAAATGATTAGAGACTTCTTCGATGGGTTTTTTTGAACTCCATGGTCTCTTCATCGTCAAAACAGAACTGAGCACTCTTCTTTTCTTGCACTGTTACTTCATCATCAAGGTGCCTCGGGTTTGACTCGAATCGGAACTTATTGGGCAGCTTGACCTAGACCATGCAAGAGCCTAATGGTGAAACTGACCTGCTTATACGAGTGCTGAACTGAGAATCTGGCCATGACGGTTTTAAGGGCTTAGGCTGTCCGTGAGTTGCTTGCGCCTCCAAACCAGGTTTCTGGCTCTACGGAACCTCGGGCGTTCCTTCACCGGTTTTCGTTCAGATAAGGTGGCTAGATGCTGTAGCACGCGGCCCCTCCTTTTCCTTTGTGCCATTCTTTTCTTGGTACGGGTCATGATTTCTTCTTTCTTTTGGGCTTCCGTAACCTCGTACCATGATTCATTTACTAAACTAGCTGGAATCTTCAAAGTTCGTTGGTGGCGTGGCCGAACTGGAGTATAGTGGTTTCGATGCATCCTTCTGTCGAATTTATCCTTTCTCATTTAGGAAACTGTCTCCTGAGTACAGGCTAGTGTAGGACCGTTGCTGACATAATAATCAAATTTTCCACGGGGTTGTCCTAGTGTACCAATAGTGGGGTCCCCTTCCTCGTGCCTCTACTTGAATGATTTGTAACTCTTTTTCTTGGGGATCACCTTCCTGACCTATGGTATGTCTCGGCCTCCTTGGTTGTTGCGGGAGTTTCGCTGGCTTCGACTTGTACCTTCTAGTTTCTTCTCGTACTGCGGACAAAAGTTTGGCAATATGTGTCCTTTGTCTGACTGCTTCAGGGACACCATTCCAGTCATCACAGGAAATGGGTCGGTATCAATGTCCATAGGGGACTTACCTTTATCATCAGCGAACCGGATCTTTTCTTGTCAGATTGCTTCTTGGATGTTCTTTTTGAGAACTAAACAATCCGATGTATTATGGCTCCATGAAAGGTGCCATTTGCAATATTTGTTACTGGTCAATTCCTCCGTGGACCGTATCTGTTGTCCTTCTGTTAGCTTGATTTGCCCATCCGCCAACAACATGTCAAAAATTTCTTCGGTCTAATTCGCATCGAATGAATAGTACACTGCCTCCTTGGCTTTAGCCATAATGGTTGACTTCTCCTTCATCTTCGCTGGCCTCAGCGCCTGACAAGTCTATGGCTTGTCTATAATTAGTTGAGCTATAGCGACTTCGACCGGTTCTGCCTGTTCCTCGTCGAAATCCTGGGCTTCGACAAAACTTGCTTCCCCTCTTCGGGTGTGTCTCTTGTCTTTCTCCTTTAGCAGGCTCTCATGTTTGACTGCCATAGTAGATAGTTCGAACAAATCCGCGCGCGGATATCCTACCATCATATCTCGTACTTCGAACTTTAGCCCGTTAAAGGTAAATCCCGCAAATGTTTTCTCAGGTAGGGGAACCAAACACTTGTTCCTAGCTCACTTGAATCTGGTAATGAACTGGTCCACTGTCTCATTGTACATCTGCTTCATTATTGACAAGTCTGCTACGGATAGTTTTGGCACAGCTCGTTGAAACTGCCCATGAAAAAGGCGCTCCATTTGTTCTCATGAAAGTACTGAATTCGGTGGCAGAGCAGTGTACCAAGTGAAAGCTATTCTGGATAAAGAGAGTGGGAACAGTCTCAGCTTCCAATGATCAACATGGGTAGCATCTCCACATAGTGTTAGGAAGCGATTGACATGTTCATAGGTGGATTGGTCATCTTTACCAGTGAACAATGTGAATTCTGGTATGTTGAATCCCCTTGGATATGAGATCGTATCCATCCAGTCAAGGTATGGTTTTCGGTAAACGTTGACCTTGTACCCTATTGCGGGATCATTATACCCTGCTATTTGCTCAACAACTGGTTCATTTTGATACACTGGTTGGTATGGTGTCTGATACCCGGGATTCGGTAGGACTTGATATGCTGGCTACATGGCAGGTTGAAGACCTTGTGGTGCAGGCTGATTTCCCTGTTGCGGCAGTATCTGATTCGCCTGCTGGTATCCTAGATACATGATCTACTGAGGAACCGCTGGCTGAATAGGTTGGTCCTGCCCCCTGGGCTGAGAGAATTGGTCCTGCCCCCCGGGCTAGCACTGCCCCCTAAGAAAGGCTGGCAATGCTCCATAGTTTTCGCCGATCACGGGTGCAGGCTGTTCATTCATAGGTATAGGATTTGCTTGTGCAGCAGTCCCATACAAGGCAGCAGGTACATCTTATCAAAAATGATGGCTTAGGAATATACCTAGGTCACTCGCTTGAGGGTTGGGCTCACTTGTTGGTAGAGTTTCTCCTCGTGGCAAAATTCTGATAGGTACAACCGGTGGTGCGTTCTGACTAGTAAGTCCTGCGTTTGTTGCTGGCAAAGGTGCGTTCACTGTAGGTATGAAAATATTTCTCATTTGAGGCTGTGGGAAACTTGGCGATGCCCCATGCTGTCCTAACGCGCATTCACAGTATGTATCAATGATCAATGGTCTGACGACCTTGGTCATGCGCTGGACCATGCGATATGCAAGCTCGTTCTGGGCTTCCTCAATTGTACGCCTTACTGAGGACAACATAACTCGCATCACTTTAGGGTTTCGCCTTGGTTCTTCGACAGGCCGCCGTTGAACCTCACCATCTTCAATCTAAGGCAGATCTTGGATTCCTTGAATTGTTGAAGATTCTGCTCGTGGTACTTCTTCCATGAATTCGTCACCGTCTAGATAGCTAGACCTCTTGTACGCGGCATAGCACTCTCTCAAACTTGACGCCTTAGTCCTACCGGGCGTGCCAAAAAAGGATTGTTGCGCGAAAATCTGCCTCGGTAAGGCCCAATGAATTCTCCCAAGGTTCGGCCCAGGAGGTCGAAGCCCAAAAAGGGTTGTGATCGCGAAAAATTCCTTTTATTGAACGTTAACAATTCGTTAAGAAATAAGGGTTCCAGTCAAGCTTTGGACAGAGAGTGTCAAATGCAAGATATCTTATAGATAGGAGCGTGTCTTTTGACAGCTTTGTACAAGATTTCGACAGACCTATAGGAGACGAATTTCGATGAACTTGTCGAATTGCTTCGACGAAAAAGGTAATCGAGATGCAACACCAGAATTGAATCGACGATCTGTAGGGCACGATGCCAGAATTTAATTAACGACACCGGATGGGTGGAAATGTATGACACAGCACCGAAATTTAATCGACGGTACTGGACGGGTAGAAAGTGAACCAATACAGCACCGGAATTTAGTCGATGGCACTGGACTGGGCCAGTAGAGGTCGGAATTTAATCGATGACACCTAACTCTGAATATGAAACACGTCGAAATTGAATCAACGACGGGAATATAAAAGCTACAGCTAAAACTAGGCTAAATTGAAAGATAAAGACTTGTTGTGTTGTGTTTGGGAGGGCGTTGGTGTAGGATATACCCTTAGGTATTTATAGGCATGCTCAGGTAACCGTCGAATGGCCTTTGCCTTGGGCTCCAAGCACATCTTCTTTTGGTGACTAGGCTTGCTTCGATAACTGCTGGACAGCTGTCACCTTCGACCTTTGCCGCACGTTTCTCTTCGAAAAATCTTGTGGATGAAGTCTCTAACGGTTCCCGCACCTTCTTTGTCCCTTTTTGATGGGATTGCCGCCAAATCCTATGATTGCTCCTGGTCACGTCTTCTTTTGTGTGCCTTTTTTTTTTATCTAGCATCTTTGGACAAATTTCGCCAAAATCATCCTTTAGGTGGCGTCGCTGTAGCTGATCTTTGCTTGCGCCGTACACGCCTTTCCGCAGCTGATTATTTCCTTTTCTTCGTGCGCCTCACGTGACCCTTAGGGTAAATTTGGGTGTCAACATCCATATCGCGAAGGCACTCTCTCTCGGATGGGGCACAACTTCGCTATTTAGGATCTGCCATCTCCATTTGAGGTGTCAAGCAGAATTCAATCAGGATTCATTTACTGGGTAAACGCACAAAAGTAAAGGAAAAGAGGGTGAGCCAAAACAGGAGAGAAAAACGAGAGACGCAAGGAGAAAAAGAAGTCACGGCTCCTGCATTATCATCACACTCTCATCATTCGTCGCCTTCCAGTTGTCGTTTATTGCCATCGGTATCTGTTGATACTAAAATTTTGACTACCATTTTTAGTCATTTAATTTTCCATAAAAATCGGGAATTAAATTTTAGTTCCTACAAAAAGTTACTAAATCATTTGTCATATAGGATAGTTTATTTTATGCATTCATGCATTACATTTTGCATTGGACTGACGATGGAAGCGGACCCAAAATCAGACAAGTAATCGATATAGCATGAGAAATTCGGCTAAGGCATGGGGTTGCGTCAAAATTCAAAGCGGGCTTTGATTTATTTTCATTCAGCCCACTAAATTTTAATTCAAGAAAAGGCCTTTAAATTAAAGTTTATTAATCGAAATAAGGCCAAAACTTAGACCTGCATTACTAGGTTTGACTTACGCGTTTTCTATATAAAACACCTCTAGATTATGTAACAAGGGGGAAGCCATTAGAAGTTTTTGTTTAGAGGCCAATCAAAAATTTTACATATGGCACGTAGAGAAGAGGCCACTCAGTGGAATATACGGTAGATTTTTTAGAGAAGAGGAGGGGTGGTCTTTTACGTGAAAAGAAGGAAAAAGAGAGAACTTCTCTGTCGGGGGTCCGAAAAATTCAAGACACGGTTCAGAGAAGATGGAGTTCTCCCAAAAAGAAAAAGTTCATGTTAGAGGAAATTCAACGTAATTGCTTCTCGGTGATTCGCTAGAAGGGTGGTTTCATCATTGTCCAAGAAGTTGTCGTTATTGGAATTTATTTTTTGTGATGATCACCCCCTTCTCCTGAGTTTGCTTTTTGCAGGCGAAGACGAAGCCATTGCTCTCCATGTCGCCAAATAAGACCAAGCACTCAAAACTCCAAATTTCATAGCCATAGTGGAGAAATTGGTCAACAAAGAGTAGGCTGACTTTCTCCACAAAGCTACTGCAGATAGTAATACGGGAGTTACTGAAGCTTTCGAGGGCCATCTATGCATTTTTTGGTGCCAGCTACAGCGCCAATTTAGCCACGTTTTCGTCTCCTATTCGGTGTTATTTTGCATGTTGATCAGCATTCGTTGAATCCCTAGTGATGTTTTTGGGAGTTTCTTGATAACTTTCAGTGCAGAATTTTTGCTCATATTTTGATTCGATTAACACCCGCTTTTGGTGTAAAACATCCGCTCTTCAGACCAAAAACGTGCAAGCAGCAGCTACAGTTCAACTCGTTGAATCCTTGTAGTCGCATGTGATCCTCAGCCGATCGGTCCAAGGTGCTGAAGTTTTGGTTCGAATTAGGTAACATTCTTATCTTGATATATTCTGAAAATTGTTTGCGTTACTTGGAAATTGATTTTCGGATAAGTTATGTTGCTAATTTTAATTTCTGAACTTGAAACATATCTTGAGGATACTGAACACATTTTCCGACCAAATTCTGAGCATGTCTCACGAATATTAATCTTCTGCATTGATCGTTGCCAATTTTGGACGTAAGGCATATTTGGGAGATCTTGTGCATATCTTTAAAATTGAGTATATATCTGGGTACTTGACATATTCATGAGATAATCCAAATTCTGATCTTTGTCTTAAAAGGTTGTGAATATTTTTCGGAATGTCTAATGATCAAACTTGGAATCTTTGTGGAAATCTTGAGCGGGTAAGATATTTATCTCAAAGGGAATAACTGAACATATCTTTAAAATTTTGGGAATTATCTGAAATATTCATTTCAAATCTCAAGAGATAATTATCCTAATTTAAGATATGTCAATCCTTTGCAAATAGGGGTTTATCTCCTTTAAAATTCGGCACCTATCCCTAGTTGGCCGAAGATCATTTAATTTTAATTCAAATAAACTTATAATCTACATTGAGTATAATACATGCTCCCTTATGCCTTGTCTCTCGCAAGAATATGTGCAATATGATTACTATCTGACTTCACTCCCGAGGTACGACGTCATCCGCACATCAATTTGTCTAACCTATTCCATAACTTTGGGACTGGACCGACAAATTTCAAAATTCACTATCTGACCCGACCTCTAGGGTACGACATTAATAAATTATCTTCTGACCCGACCTCCAGGGTACGAAGCGAATTCATCGAAAAAATTTGAAATTTAAGGTGTATTATGCTCAAGGTATATTATATCTTTATTTGATTCATTTTTCATAAAAAAAACACAAAAAAAATAACAAAAATCATAAAAAAAAACACAAAAAAATCATCATGACATGGCTTTAAATGAATTTTTCGGAATTCACATCCCAAGTGAACTCTTAATGTAAATTGGATTTTAATTAATCAATTTGTGTTAACTGTCGGACAAATCCATCATAAAAACTGAAAATTCATTAAAAGTTTTGACATCTCATTTGCACACCATATAATTTAATTGCCATGCACTCTTACATGTCATGATTCATGTGCATTTCATATTGTATCCATGTCATTGCCATCCATTCATATTTTTATGTTATTAGCATGCCATAGAGTGCTCTTGCTTGTCACTTATGCCATGTCATCTTACAAGTCATCTAGGTTATATTCATATTTTCGAATACCTAGGGTAGGTCATACCTTTGCCCGTCATTCATGCATTATTTTATCACGTCACAAATTCCATTGTGTGTCATCTAAAATGGAAATCATGTTTCATTTGCATTAAATTCAATTTTTTTCTCAAAGATCATTCATGCATTGTTTTTTTTAAATAATAAATATATCATCTTGCATGTCATTTAGAATTTTCGCATTTCATGCATATTACACGTCATTCATGCATTATTATGCCATGGCATTTAGGTTCATGCATTATCGTGTCACACGTCATTTAGATTAGAATTCACATTTTTCTCGCATTAAAATTTGATTTTTTCTAAAGTCATCATGCATGGTTATTTTTCTCGTCTTATATTTCATATAGTTGCATTTTTGCATAGCATTCATCCAATCAAGAAAATTTTTCACAAAAATGGTACCGAAAGGGTGTTAATTTTTAATTAACATAATCAAATTCTCGAACCTAAATCTCTGGTTAGCAGAAAATAAAGTATTTTCCCATATTTTATTTAGGTATCTAATCTACCTACCAAAAGGATTGGTGGTAGCTCCTGAATTAAAAATCATTTCAATGAAACCTAAGTTGCGAATTGGTAGGGCTTGGAAGAGTCCGGATTAGGTTAGTTAATTCATCTAATTAACCTAATAATCCATTAATCCAGAATTCAAATCCGAATTTTAGGTCGCGACAGTGTCTTTTCTAAATCTTGAAAAGCACCAAAAAACTTACTCTTTTTTTTTTAGATTCAACATTCTTGAACCAAGGAAGATCGTGAGTGATGCTCATGCGTCTACTATGACTCCGACTATACGCATCACTTAGAACTATCGTATTTTTTCTAGTCGCCGATTGTTGCTTTTTCGCCCTTAAATCAGGATTACGACGCCCATTGTCCACGAGACAAAGCCATTGACCGAACTTTACTTCTCGAAAAAAAATTACGGCTACGGATCATATGTGCTAGCTTCCTATTTCCAGCCATGGAGGTGGTGGACGGTAGCCGTGGGTGGTGGAGGGCAAAGGCAGTGGCGGGCGGAGGTGATGGCATGGGCAGCAGTGTTGGGCGGGCAAAAAATGAGTCAAAAATGGAAAATTACAGGTCATGGCCCAAAAATGAGCAAAAGATGGGTCCAAAGTGGGTCGAAAGGACCTTTTTTAAAATCTTCAAAATCTATATGTGACCCAAGTGAATAAAGGCGGATTAAATAGTGTGCCCATATGACATCTCTACTCGAAACTAATAATGTTTTTCGCAGAATCTAATACGGGTGGAAATTTTGATAGATAAAAAGTAAATTTTTTTTAATAGCAGAAGGACACCTCAAGTGACATTATTCATGTATTGTCATGCCCCGGTCCTTGAGCACGCGCCATCCTTACCAAATCACCTCGGGTCATAAGAAATAACGTCCCAAGCACATTATCGATCGATTTATTTTATCTATGGTTACACATGCGGAAACGTGCAACTCGTAAACATCAAATCGAACAACATGGATAGTTAAAACAAACAGTCATATCAATCAAATCACGATAGCTCACATAGTTAACATTTTATTTAACTATATTTGTTTAGGCAATAAACACAAGCCACTCTCCATAACTACTCCAATAAGTTCACGTCTACACCTAGTTCTCCAAGCCATCACTCTAGACCTGAAAATGTTGACCAGGATGGGGTGAGATATAAATCTCAATGAAGTCAACGCCTAAACGCGGCTAGAACGTTGATTCACCTAGGACATCCTAACAAACCACATGACATATCACCACAGAACATATATCCGGCCACATGCAACTAACCGCCGGAAGCCACACATAATACGAAGTAGACACGACATGATAGTCAAACAGCCCAATCTAGGCAAAGCATCACATCAACATGCTTACGCAGGACACCATGCAAAGCCATTTATTAGAAAATGGGGCATGTCAGCCCGGTACACTAGTCATTCGGTGCCTAGTGCACTGGTCAATTGGTACTCTTCTGGCGGCACCAGGCATCATCCTTACTTCCGACAACTGCATTCAGTAATTCGTGTAGTTCCTATCATCACGGCATAGAGCTACCAAGAATCCCTTCTGGGCTTCAGTTCGTCACAAGTTACGATTGACATACAATCAAACTAGCATCACAAAATGACATGAATTCAACAAGTAGTATTCTTCCGATCATTACGGTACAATCTTGTCAAGACCTTGTGGGGAATCTCATTGTCCCACCATATGACCATACATCACATCCGACAATCAATCAGTTTTATCATCTTCGATTTGTTGTGGCTAGCGTTATCACCTAGAGGGGGGTGAATAGGTGATTATAGTGCAATTTAAAAGTTTTTTCGCGGAATATCAATTGTACAAATGTTACTATAACGTCTTAGATGATGGCAACACAATATGATAATATAAACAGTTCGTATACAGTTCTACTATCATTGTCACGCCCCGCTTCCCTTAAAAGTGCGCACATCTACTAGTGCCGTAAGACCTGTCCCATGATACCCTTCTAATACGGCCAAAGAAAATAAGACTCGCAAGCGGAAGGGTAAAAGAAAATAAAAACCCATCTCCACTCCAGTTGACCCTTATAAAAAAATAAAGAATGAGATATGGGAGAAATAAAAGACTTTTATACATCCAAAAGATAAGTATGTACAAACGAGAAGATGCACTAGCCATTATCATAAGCTGAGGTCGAGTAAGACAAAAGGCAATCGGTAAGCTCCACCAAAAGATCATTGCCACCAAAACATCTCAAAAAGTCATGCGTCACCCAAAACGCCCTAGGTAGTACTAGTATCGTCAGCTCGACTCATGTCCTCAGCGGGATCGTAGTCCGAAAAAGTCTCCGATCGAACTTCAATGGTGTCCTCCTCCATGTCGTCCTCCGAAGCTGATATCTCTATCACTTCGATACTTGCCTCGCCCACTGGTTCTCTTTCAGGCACATTTCCTGAACCCACCGTGGAAGTCTCTATCTCTATCTCTTCTCGGGTAGGGTGACACCATGAGGGTATGACTCTTTTCGGACAAAACGTCACCTACTCTACGAAACCACGCCTCAAACCTATGTGGCTTGCTCGGCACTTTCGGTTCGTCCACCCATACTACCGTAGTCTTTCTCACATAAACCGTACCTCGGCCATCGGGAAACTCCTCTATATACCATGTCATCTCTTGGGGATCGCCCAATCTGATAGGAAGCATCTTTAGGTCTTGGGGTCTGAAAATATGGTCCCACGACGAGGTGAGATTGACATCTCAGTAAGATAAGTCCTAACCCTAGATTAGGCAGGCCGTATACTCAGACGAATGCAAATATGACTATGAAATGCTCAAGCAACCACATGAATATTCAGCAGTCATAAATAACACATGAGAATCAACGAACATCAATTATGCACTCATGGAAACAATTCTCATTATTCGAGTCAAGCACTCATTGGATAATCAAGTCACGTCATCCTTTCTTCCCCACCGCCATTTGATTCACGCCAGCGTTTAGAACGCCTCAGGCTCGGTCCGCGTAATTACGCCTCAGACCATCTCATTGACAAACCCGCGTAAATGCCTCAGGTTTTCTGTGTCATCTCAAGCCTGTGTCGACACATATAAAATTCTCGTCCCGCGTCTCAACGTGTCAGGACACTGGCCATTTCTACCACGCGTCCCAACGCATCCGGGTACCACTCAACTACTCCTGCGTCTCAACGCCTCAGGATAGCACAAGTTTCTCAAGCATGCCAAGGTTCATTTCTAGTCAAGACTTCATGATCGAATATAAGCTCATGTATTGAGCTCACAATTTAGAGCATGCGAGACAGTCAATTTCAACAATCAAGAGTGGCACTCAATCCATATCATGAACATTCAACAAGCATTTAAGCAAACGGCACAACACGTGAACACCCATGAAATAATACTACCATAGCTCACCAAAACTAGTATAATTTCCATCGCATTCAACCAATCGAGTCCAATCCTCCTAGCCAAGGTTTAGGAACTCCTTACCTTAAGCTCCAATTAACAAAATTCTCCTTCCAAGCACTTCAAGTCTTCGGCCTCACGGGAACCAAACGGAACAACCCGCACCTAAAACAAATTCCACCCAATCCCTAAATTTTTGTTCATCCAATCATTAAATCATTAGGCATAAACCCTCTTGACACATCAATCGGCATGCTAGCACGTCTCAACGACGAATTTCGAGCTCAATTGAACACCTAATAGCCCTTACCAACTCGGTTTGCATAGAACCGAAACAAGGCATTTTCGATTCTGTTCTTACCTCCCTTAAACAGTCCATAAATCAACATAAATCTCTAATTTAACCACTAATCTATTTACCAACACAAATTTTTACATGTTGGGGAGCTTCACCTAAAATTTGAGATCAAAGCGACGCCAAATGGTCCACAAATAGTGCCGATCCTCCTAGGTTCTCAAATGGTCAGTTTCTGACCTCCAAACACAACAACACTTCGATATCAAAACTCCATCAAACTTGTCTCAAATTTTACCACAACTCAGTATAAATGTGCCCTAGATGTCCACAAAATTAGAGCGAAAGATTCAAACGATTCGAGGTCCAACGAAGTTCAAACAGCAACTTACCTCCAGTTACGTCGGTTTCCGTCGACTCGCGAGAAAACGGCCGAACAGAGCTCGTCCGATGACCAAACACAGTGCTTCGAGTTGGAGCTAGTCGGCAAGAGGAAGAGGAAGGTGATGGTGGTTGGCTCGACGGTTGATGGTCGCCAGTCGGGACGCTAGACGGCGGTGAAACCGGCTGCAGCTGCTGGTCGGGTGGTAAGCAGAATTTGCTCGTGAAAGAAGAAGAGAAAGAAACGATGGAGATAGTGAAGCTGTTGATGTGGTGTCGTGAATTAGCTGAAGGAATAAGAGAGAGAGAGAGAGCTCAATCTCATCCCAAAAGATTTTTAGAAGGTGATTTAGTGAGTGGGAAATAAATGAATACCACTAAATTAAGACACTTGGCTTGGCATCAATAAAATCTAAAATTCTCTTCTATTTCTGCCCTCCTCCTAATCGGCTGCCACAAAGGAAATGCAAATGACCAGAATGCCATCATCCGAATAATAAAGCAAGGTCATCACTCCAGGGACAAAATCGTCCTTTCACACCCTTCGTCCGAAAATCCAATTTTTTCGCAAATTTTCTTTCTTGATTAAGCACGTCTATTCCAAACTTATTCTTACAATTCTTCATTTCTATTTTCCATTTCCAAGATCCCATATCGTGATTAATTTTTCGTCGTTCGTAATTTCAATTTATCTTGAACTAACGAGCGGCTTTTGCGGACGTTACACGTATCGACTCTATGATTCTCATCACACTCAGGAAAACTCAACTACGGCAAATTTTGGTTGTCATGTAATCGCAAGGGTCTATTGCTAGTCCCGACGGCCGCGATCGTCATAAATCGATTTAGGAAAAATTCGCAAATCATACGTTGGTTAAGCGTCATCACCCGCGCTCCAATTGTATAACACTAGCAATGGATTCCTTAATCGTTCTCAGATCGGCCTCGGTTCTAAATGTCCCCTCAACGACCCTTATGGTCAAAACGTCGTTTTCTTATCGAGTTTTCTAGGTCCACGTATCTCATCGCGCGTTAGCCTTTTCCCTTTGGTTAGTTGACTCAAGACTGATCAGATCTGAGCGAGATACAACTGAAATACTTCAATGGATATCTTATAGTCAAGGTCTCGAAATGGCAGGAAAATCAGAATGTCACAACTCTTCCCCCTTACAAAAATTTCGTCCTCGAAATTTGTTACAACCTAACTACTCAAACAAATGGGGGTATAGACACCTCATTATCTCATCATTCTCCCACGTAGCGCATTCCGTTCTATGGTGCTCCGAGGCTACTTTGACTAATGGAATAGTCTTGTTTCTTAGAACGTGCTCCTTTCGCTCTTCAATCCTGCTAGGCTTTTCTACAAACAAAACTTTGTCATCCACTTATATAGTCTCGTAATCCAAAACATGCGTCAGGTCTGGCTCGTACTTTCGTAACATCAACACATGAAACACATTGTGTACTTGAGACAAATTCGGCGGTAAGGCAAGTCTGTAAACCAAAGTCCCGATCCGTTCCAAAATTTCGAATGGCCCTATATATCTCGGACTCAACTTCCATTTCTTTCCGAATCGAGATATACCTCGCATAGGCAATATCTAGAGGAAAACATGATCCCCAATTTGAAATTCTAAAGGCTTACGTAGCTTGTCGGCATAACTCTTCTGGCGACTCTACGTTGTTTTTAGTCTGTCTCTGATTACTTTCACTGCCTCGACGGACTGTTCTACCAAATCTGGGCCCGTGATGCTTCTTTCTCCCACTTCATCCCAACACAAGGGAGTCCTGCACACTCTGCCATACAGTACTTCAAACGGTGCCATTCCAAGACTTTGCTGATAACTATTATTGTACGCGAACTCCACTAGGTGCAAGTGATCTTCTCATCCGCCTTTAAAGTCTATAATGCATGCCCTCAACATGTCCTCGAGCGTTTGAATTGTCCTTTCTGATTGTCCATCGGTCTGCAGATGATACGCCGTGCTAAATTGTAATCTAGTTCCCAAGGCGTCCTGAAAACTCTTCCAAAAATTAGCCGTAAACTTAGGATCTCGATCCGACGTAATCATGATAGGTACTCCATGCAGTCGCACAATGTAACACATATACAATTCAGCGTATTTATCCATTACGAAATCCTTCCTCACAAGAATGAAGTGAGCAGACTTAGTCAGTCTGTCCACGACTACCCAGATCGAATCATGTCCTTTCTGACTCCGTGGTAGTCCCATAACGAAATTCATGGTTACGTGCTCCCATTTCCATTCCGAAATTTCCAAAGGTTGTAGCAATCTGCCAGGCTTACAATGCTGTGCTTTTACTTGCTAGCAAGTTAGGCACTTTGCCACATGCCTAGCTACATCCACTTTCATACCGTTCCACCAGTAGTGCTGACGCAAGTTCCGATACATCTTCGTGCTACCTAGGTGAATACTATAGTTACTTCGGTGAGCCTTAGACAAAATTCTCTCTTTAAGCTCTTCATCATTAGGCACGCAAAGATGCCCACGAAATTTTAAAATTCCATCCTCAGTCACCTGGAAATCGTCTTTTCTCTTCGTCGCATCCATATTAAGAATTTTCTGGATTTCAGGATCCGTAGTTTGTAAGACTTTTATCCTTTCCTGAATTTCTGGTTCGACTCTCAATGTCGCTATTAAGATCGTCAATTGGTTCACTTCTAATTTGAACTCAGAGTCTCTCAATCCTTCGAGCACATACCATCCTTTAACTATTAAGTGCGCAATACTAGACTTCCGACTGAGTGCATCGGCAATTCTATTCGCCTTCCCAAGATGATACAAGATGTTGCAATCGTAATCCTTAAGCAACTCCATCCATCGACGATGTCTCATATTTAATTCCTTCTGTGAAAATAGATATTTCAAACTCTGATGGTTCGTAAAAATTTGAAACCTTTCTCCACATAAGTAGTGCCTCCAAATTTTCAAAGCGAAAACAATCGCAGCAAGTTCCAAATCATGCGTCGGATAATTCAACTCGTGGGGTCTCAATTGCCGTGAAGCATAGGCTACTACCCTTCCGTGTTGCATTAGTAGGCACCCCAATCCTTTCAACGACGCATCGCTATAAATCTCAAAGCCTCCAGGTCCAGAAGGTATCGTGAGAACTGGTGTGGTTGTCAAGCGATGCTTAAGCTCACGAAAACTCCTTTCACATTTGTCCATCCGCTCAATTTTCATAGACTTCTTAGTTAACTGCGTCAATGGCATGGCTATAGAGAAAAAATTTTCCACGAAGCACCTATAGTATCTAGCCAATCCTAGAAAACTCTGAACTTCAGTGACTGTCGTAGGTCTAGGTCAATTTATCACAGCCTCAATTTTCGCAGGGCCCACAGAGATCTCTTCTCCATATATTATATGTCCGAGAAATGCCACTTTGTTCAACCAAAACTCACATTTACTAAACTTGGCATAAAGCGAGTGTTCCCTCAATGCTGCAAAACAATTCTTAAGTGGCTTTCATGTTCTTCGTTACTTCTTGAATAAATTAAAATGTCATCAATAAACACTATAACGAAACGATCGAGGTATTCCTTAAACACTCGATGCATCATATCCATGAATGCAGCTAGAGCATTCATCAAACCGAAAGACATCACAATAAATTCATAATGTCCATATATTGTCTTAAAAGCCGTTTTCGGAATATCCTCTAGTTTAATCTTCAACTGATGGTATCATGTTCTCAAGTCTATTTTAGAGAACATTGAAGCTCCCTGCAGCTGATCGAACAGATCATCGATCCTTGGCAATGGAAAATTGTTCTTAATAGTCACCTGGTTCAATTGCCTATAATCGATACACAGACGCAAGGATCCATCCTTTTTCGTCACAAATAACACTGGGGCTCCCCATGGTGACGCACTAGGCCTAATGAATCCCTTGTCCAGCAACTCTCGTAACTGTACTTTCAACTCTTTCAACTCCGATAACGCCATTCGGTAAGGTGCCTTCGAAATTGGCTTTGTCCCAGGAGCTAACTCAATTACAAACTCGATCTCACGCTCGAGTGGCAATCCCGGCAGTTCTTGAGGAAAAACATTAGGAAATTTACGTACTACAGCTATATTTTTCCAATTTCGGCTCTTCGACCGTCGTATCAACTACCGTAGCCAAGTAAGCTTAGCATCCCTCATCTAGTATCTTTGTCGCTTCAAGCGACGAAACCAAAGGAATGGAAGTTCCTCCACGACTTCCCTTAAACTCATAGCTAGGACGATCATCCGGGTAAAAACGAATTACTCTTTCACCACAGTCGATTATAGCTTTTTGTCTATTCAACCAATCCATCCCAATGATCACATCAAAGTCATACATAGGTAGTACCGCCAAGTCTATTCTTTCCTCTCTACCATCAATGACTATCTTACAATCCGCGCAACCTAGCGAAACTATCACTTTATCCTTTAGCGGAGTAATAACATGCAAAAGCTTCAGACTCATATCAACCATATTAGCAAATCGAGCAAACACAAAGGAATACGAAGCTCTAAGATCAAATAATGCATAAGCAACTTGGTCACACAAATAAATCATACCTGTGACCACACCAAGCGCATTCTCCACATCGCCTTGAGCTACAGCATACACTCGCCCTCGGGCTGGTGGTCGGTTCAATTCATTCTGTGGAGCAATAGCCGGGGGTCCTTTCCGTGGTCGTTGTCCTTGAGGTCTAGCCATTTGAGCTTGGTTGGGGTAAAATCTCATCTGATGGCCCATCTGACCACACTTAAAGCATGCGTCCGTCCTAATCGGGCAAGGTCCGCTTCAATATCTCCTTCCACAGAGACGATAGTTCGAGCTTGACTGAAGCGGCGGTTTCCCAATATTCCTCCTCATAGGAGGAACAAATTGCCTAGGATTTGTCATTGGTCTCTTACCTAACTGGCTATTATCTCTAAAAGGAGTGAATCGCGATCCAGATGCGACTGCTCTTTCCCTCATATCTCGTTCTATCATCTGGCTTCACTCATAAATTTCCTTGTATGTTCTCTAGTTCACAGTCACCAACTGGCTGCGAAGCTCAGGCCGTAATCCATCTCGAAACCTCCGCGCCTCTTCTAGCAGATCCTTAACATAACGCGGTGCGTACCTCGACAATCTCATAAATTCAGCTTCATATTGATCCACTATCATGTGCCCTTGGCGTAAATTATGAAATTCTACTAGGTTACTTTCTCGTGCAGTCTCCGAGAAGTACTTGTAATTAAAAGTAGTAGTAAAAGCAATCCAATTCAAAGACGTGCCCTCGGGAAATATTCCACGTTTCTTGGCATTCCACCAATCATTCGCGGTACCCTTCAGTCGGTAAACCGCCAAAAGCACTTTTTCTTCGTTATTACATTTTAGAACCCCAAATGTCTTCTCAAGCTTTTCTATCCACCTGGGTGCTAACTCTGGGTCACCAGTTCCATTAAACTGGGGTGGCCTCAACTTCACAAACTGCTCCACTAGTTGACCCATATCTCGAGGGGCAGTAACATTACCTGGCATATTGTCTACTCCCACACTTTGGCCAGCATTCAAATTAGCCTGCGCATTACTAGCTCCTCCGCCCTGGCCATTGCTACCGCTACCTCCGCCCTTGGCATTGTTACCAGTCGTCACATTAACAATAGTCAAGGCAGCTCCCACAGCCTGGGTTATAGTGACGTCCTTATCCTAAGCCTGTCTATCTATCATATTTTCGATTTGTTCCAAGGCTCTCAACACATCACCCATTCCAGGATTTTCTATCACAAGTGGCCTTGAACTAGAAGCCCTACCACTAGGTCTTCTACGTCTAACAGGTCGATCGCTCATCCTTATGCTGCCTACACCACTATAATTCCACCACTAAATTAAAGACTTAGATCAACCATTCCAGTCTAGTGGTTCTATGCTACACAACAAGCAATGCTCACGACAAAGCAACTCTTCACCAAACAATCTCAAGAGTACAACATTCAAGGATACACAATCATGTTCCGAACACAGATGAAATAATCAACACTTCATCAAGCAGGCATTCACATGCAATGCACACGCTCAGTATAAAGCTTGATCGCATCCAATCATCATAACAATGCCACTTTCGTGATGCCACTCACATTCGCCAACTCATATGCCAGGCATGTCCTAACCTACTTCAGCGAACCCTTTCTACAGTTTCTCTATTCAATCACCCCGGATCTAATTCCTCCTTATTACTCCAATTCTCAATCAACTTGGATCGAGCTGACTTGGCTCTGATACCACTCAAACGGGGATGTAACGCCCCGCTTCCCTTAAAAGTGCGCACATTCACCAGTGCCATAAGACCTGTCCCAAGATACCCTTCTAATACGGCCAAAGAAAATGAGACTCGCAAGCAGAAGGGTAAAAGAAAATAAAAACCCATCTCCACTCCAGTTCACCCTTATAAAAAAAAATAAAGAATGAGATGCGGGACAAATAAAAAACTTTTATACGTCCAAAAGATAAGTATGTACAAGTGAGACGATGCACTAGCCATTATCACAAGCTGAGGTTGAGTAAGACAAAAGGGCGGACAAAAGGCAACCGCTAAGCTCCACCAAAAGATCATCGCCACCAAAACATCTCAAAAAGTCACGCGTCACCCAAAACGCCCTAGGTAGTACTAGTATCGTCAGCTCGACTTATGTCCTCAGCGAGATCGCAGTATGAGAAAGTCTTTGATCGAACTTCAATGGTGTCCTCCTCCATGTCGTCCTCCGAAGCTGATATCTCTATCACTTCGACACTTGCGTCGCCCACTACTCTCCTTCAGGCACATTTCTTGAACCCACCATGGAAGTCTCTATCTCTATCTCTTCTCGGGTAAGGTTACACCATGAGGGTACGACTATTTTTGGCACATCCTGGGGCTTTAACTGTTCGGACAAAACGTCGCCTACTCTACGAAACCACGCCTCAAACCTATGTGGCTTGCTCGGCGCTCCCAGTTCGTCCACCCATACTACCGTAGTCTTTCTCACATAAACCGTACTTCGGCCATCAGGAAACTCCTCTATATACCTTGTCATCTCTGGGGATCGCCCAATCTAATAGGAAACATCTTCAGGTCTTGGGGTCTGAAAATATGGTCCCACGACGGGGTGGGATTGACATCTCAGTAAGATAAGTCCTAACCCTAGGTCAGGCTGGCCGTACACTCAAGGGAATGTAACTATGAATATGAAATGCTCAAGCAACCACAGGAATATTCAGCAGTCATAAATAACACATGAGAATCAACAAACATCAAATATGTACACATGGCAACAATTCTCATTATTCAAGTCAAGCGCTCATTGCATAATCAAGTCATGTCTTCCTTTCTTTCCCACCTCCATTTGATTCACGCGCGCGTCTAGAACGCCTCAGGCTCGGTCCGCGTAATTATGCCTCAGACCATCTCATTGACAAACCCACGTAAACGCCTCAGGTTTTCTATGTCATCTCAAGCCTGTGTCGACACATATAAAATTCTCATCCCGCGTCTCAACGCATCAGGACACTGGCCATTTCTACCCCGCGTCTCAATGCATCAGGGTACCACTCAACTACTATCGCGTCTTAATGCCTCAGGGTGCCACAAGTTTCTCAAGCATGCCAAGGTTCATTTCCAGTCAAGACTTCATGATCGAATATAAGGTCATGTATTGAGCTCACGATTTAGAGCATGCGAGACAGTCAATTTCAACCATCAAGAGGGGCACTCAATCCATATCACGAACATTCAACAAGCATTTAAGCAAATGACGCAACACGTGAACACCCATGGAACAATACAACCATAGCTCACCAAAACTAGCATAATTCCCATCGGATTCAACCAATTGAGTCCAATTCTCCTAGCCAAGGTTTATGAACTCTTTACCTTAAGCTCCAATTAACAAAATTCTCCTTCCAAGCACTTCAAGGGATCCAAAACAGAATAGCCCGCACCTAAAATGTCACGCCCCGAACCCGGCGAGCACATGAGCATCCCACCTTCGCCGTTATCTTTGATGATCTCCTAGGAACCAACGGCCAATAACTTAGAGACCTATATAAAGCATGCACGCGAAAGCGATGACAACTCAATAAAAACAACTCATCAAGATGACTTAGGACAAGAAAGGGAGACACTTCTCAATAAAGCCAAGTCAGGTACAATTATAACTACAAAGAATATACAGCCTCTAGGGTCTTAATCAAATTAAATCTTCACATCCTCCAAAAACTTCTTCCAATGCCACTCCTTTACAAGTTTGGGCTTTTTTTTTTTTTGCTTGGGACCTGAAAAATGTTAAGCCCCTACAGGGGTGAGATATAAATCTCAACAAGTAAACCCTGAACCTAGACCAAACCGCCAGTCCCACCAGAGTACACCACAAGTAATAGGCAGAAGCTCAGCTAAACAATATCACGTAATAAGAGATTCAAACTTCGCATGTTAGCAAAAGCAAACACACCACTTTCACAGGGCATAAAAATGACATTTTACTCAATCATCGCTAGGGCTCCAAGCCGCGATGTATATCTCTAGGGCACTCTGGCCAATTCACTCACAAGGGCTCTCTGGCCATTTGATATCATAGGGGCTCTCTGGCCATTTCATTTGCATCAAGGCGCACTGGCCATGCAAAGCATCAGGGCACTCTGGCCAATTACAAGCATCATGGCACTTTGGCCAATTACGATGCAAAAGGGCTACAAGCCAATAACTATTTCGCAAGCGCATTCTGACCATTCATTTGCATAAGGGCTCCCGGGCCAATTACAATGCAAAAGGGGCTCCAAGTCATGGTCATTCATTTGCATCAGGGCTCCCGGACAATTACGATGAAAAAGGGGCTCCAAGCCAATTGATCGCTGGGGCACTATAGCCCATTCACATCTCAAGGCATCAAGCCAATTCACATATCAGGGGCATCAAGCCAAATCGTTTCACGTGGGCATTCAAGCCAAATCACTTCATATGGGCATTCAAGCCAAATCATTACACATGTACTCATGTTCGACTATCACAAATCAAATTTCAATCAATCCACTCATTGATCAAATCATCAATCCAACGCATCCAGTAGCGTCCTAACGTCCTAGTAGAGGTTTAAGGGACACTTACCTCAAGAAATTAGCAAAAGTCCACTTCGATCAATTTTCCTTAACCCCACAAGTGTTCGGCAACCTAAGGTTCTCGTACTATCCTAGGAAATTCATCAATTTTGGATCAAAATCCAATCAATTCTCATTTCCTTGATACCAATCCCTCAATAATTAATCAAATGGCAACTCAAGATGCCTTATCAATTGATCGGATATACGACAACATCTTCATTCATCCTCCATATATTCGGTTCGTACGACAATAATAAGGGCATACTATACTTCGAAGATTTTACACACATATTAGCCCTTAAATCACCTCTAAAGCCCAATCCACTTCACATAACTTCCTCTAACACCTTAATCAATATTATAGGTAGTCCTTTGCATAAATTTGAAGTCAAAATACCCTTCTAACAGCCCCCAACAGATTCGGTACAAATAGAGTATCATCCAAAGCAAAATCGGTTTTGGGTCCCAACCGTTCAATCGAGCCATAAATCAATTCTAATCCTCAATCCTTCAATAATCAACTTTCTAAGACCTTCCTTTATGGGTTTAGGAAGCTTACCGTGATATTTGAAGCAGATTGATACCCCAAAGACGTTGAAATAGCCCGATCTCTTCAAAGTCAGAATCTGTCCATTTTTGTACCACCCATAAGCAGCCATAAAACTCATTCTTAAACCATCTATTTGCAGCCATAAACCATCGGAACATAGTACTAGATGTTATGAAGCTTTCCTAAAATATTTAAGGTCATTTGGAATTTCTAAGAGCTAGAACCAACGCTTCTCCTCAGCTAGCTCAGAATCCGTCCATTTTTTTTTCCAAAAATCACCATAAATTAACTAGACCTCCAAAAATCACGAAACCAATGGAAAAATGTCAAGGACATCTTAAACTAACCTGTGGTCTTCGGCGGAAGCAAGCCGACTGTGACATTCTGAATTTCGGCCCTCTCCGAGGCTATGGATTGGAAAGATATCAATCAGTATATTTCAGTTGCATCTCGCTCGGAGCAGGCCACTCTCGAGTTAACTGACCAAAAGGGAAAGATTAACGCGGAGTTAGTACGTGGACCTGGAAAATTTGAATAAGAAATGGCACTTTGACCATAAGGATTTTCGAGTGGATACTTTGGGCCAGCAGAGATCGATCTAGGAACAATCATGTCTTGCTAGCGTTATACGTTGGGACGCGGGTGATTCCGCCTAACCAATGTGTAATTTGCGAGAATTTCCTAAATCGGATTCCGATGATCAGGACCGCAGGAACTAGCGATAAACCCTCGCAATCACATGACAACCAAAGTCGCCACGACTTGAGAAATCTAGAGGTCGATACGCGTAGCGCTTGTAAGAGTCGCCCGTCAGTTTGAGATAAATTGGAAATACAATCGACGAGAGCTTAACATGAATTGGACCTCGGAAGTAGGTATCGGACATTGAGGAATTCCAACATTGGAAGAGAATTGGACGTCGCCTCATCGAGGGTAATTAAGATTTGGAAAAGTAAAATTCGGATCTAAGGTGAACAATTACCCTTTTTGCCCCTAGATGGATATCCTTCCTTTTGAAACAAGAAAATGGCATTTTGGTCAATTGCCTCTCCTCCATTGGTGGCCAAAAATGTGAGGGCTTAATGGTCTTTTGAGCTCCAAGATTTTTATTGAAGAAAGAGACAAGTGTCATAATTTGAGGGAATGTGATTACTTAGCCTAGACAAGGGACCTATGTGCATTAATTTCCATGTCTTTTCTTACCTACCATTCCTCTCTCTCTCTTAGCCTTGGGGAGTAAGCAAACTCTCTCTCTCTCCTCTAGTCTTGACTGAAGACCCTCTATTCCTCTCCATTTTATCTCTTTTCTCTCACACTCTCTCTCGCTCAGATTTTTTCTCGCTGCCCTTCCCGTCTCCGCTCACTGTTATGGCCATAACTTCCTCTTCCGTCATCCAATGGAGACGATCCACCCATCATCAGAAAAATATTTTTCTTGCCGTTCCAACAAGGTATTATACGCCCAAATCCACTCAGCCATTTGTCCCGTAGAGCCATTTTAGTGGGCGAAGGTCGCTGACCGGTCTGACCCGAACCCGAGGAGCTTCAAGTTGGATTTCCGAGCTTATTATGGCTTGATTCTTGGTAAGACCACCTCTCAAGCCTATTTAAGACATCCCTCTTTGTGTTCAAGAAGTTTGGTTGGATTTTGATGAGTTTTAATGGTTGAATCCTCATGGTCTTCAAGAGGACAGAAACTGTCCCCACCGGTCAGACTTGGAGCCGTGGCTCCTTGAGGATCTTTGAGGCTTCGTCTTGCTTGGATTCCACTGGTAAGCCATCTTAGAACTTAAACCTAAGGTTTGATTAGCTTGTGGTTAAGTTTGGTGAAGTTTAGAAGTAGTTTGGTAGCTAAACTTCGAGTGATTCCCAATTGGACAGAATCCATCCACCGCCGGTCAGGTTTGGAACTGCGGTACTTTAGAGTTCCTTGAGGCATCATTTGACTTGGAAATCATTGGTAAGTCATCTTAAGGCATGGTATGATGTGTTAGCAAGATGTAGTTGAGCTAGAGTTGAATTTAGAAGGATTATAACGGCCGGTTTTCTATGACCTCCTCCAAGAACAGAATCTGACCGCCGAGTACCAATATTGAGGCCGCGAGCTTTGTGCGGTCCTTTGGTCAATTTCTTTGGCTCAAATATTTGGTGAGACTTCTTAAGACTTGTTTGAGATGTTAGGGTAGCTTGTGGTTGGATTTGGAAGTGGATTAAGGGAGTTTAATGGTTGAAATTGTGTGGAACTCCTAGGAACAGATTCTGGACAGATTTGGAACAAGGGCATGTGTTGCTTATTTCGTGGACTTCTCTAGCTAATATTATTGGTAAGTTATTCCTAACCCTTTATTAGGAGGTTGGGTTACTAATGGACGCCCTTGTTTGTGAAATTGACGATTTATGCACCGGTTTATGTTGAGAGAATTCAGAACCAAATCTGCCTTGTTTTTAATGGAGCTGTTTGAGTGATTTTGGCATGAGAATTATGAAGTCAAGGTTGATTTAAGGAGTTCTAATATGGTCATGATGAATATTGGACCTTGAGTAAGCCGTGTGGTAATTCCAATTTGAATTGAGTACTCTAACTGGCATGGATTGTTAAACCGAGTCTTGAGTTGAGATTTTGAAACCGTGAGTTGCATCAATCTTGACTTTTGTGAAATGGCCGTGGAAGGCTTGTGCTTGACTGAAATTTTTTAACATGGAATATATTTTGTCCAGTTGAGGGACGTTGAAAGGAATGCCTCGAGTAGGTAATGAACTACTTGATTTCATGAGTTGTTCTTGAATGATGAATTTTTAAGGCATGAATTGTTTTCTTTAAATGAAAAATCTGAGCCTTTCTATAACTGAAATTTTTATGAATAAAATGGCGTGTGGGATTGCTGAGGAAACAATAAGTGCGCTGGCGTGTGGGATCACCCGGAAAAATTATAAGTGCATTGGCGTGTGGGATCGCTAATGGCGTGTGGGATCGCCAAGGAATTATGAAATTTGGCCAATGTATTGGGAGGGAGTTACTTCCATTTGACCTGACGAGGTCGTGCGACTAGAGAGTCCCATACTGACACGATTCATCTACATTGAAAATGGGCGTCAAGAGTCGTATGGTGACCGAATCATCTCTAGGTCCGGACGCGAGAGTCTCATATGGACCGATGGGTCATATGGAGACCGAATCATCTCGTAGCCCCAAAGTGACCGGCCTAGGATGGACGGAATTGGAAAGACCTGTTTTCTAGAAGAATCGATGAAAGGATTTTGGGAAATTGAAAATGCCTCATGAATTGAAAAGTTTGCCTCGTGATTTGAAAGTGGCCCAGTAAGGGCGTGGAAGAAAATGATATATTTTCTAGAAGTCCTGAGAATGGTATTTTGAGAAAATTTGAGAGTTGCCTCGAGTGTGTATCTTTCATTTAAAACCATGCCACTGTACGAAGCTCAGATTTTTGCTACGATTTGTGACTGAGTCGAATTGATTTGGAAATACCGAAAAGCCATGTTTTGAAGGAATCATGTTTTTGCCATGCCAAAGTTTTTAATCCCAAAAATGCCGATTTTTAAAAGTGTCTAGAGGTACTGGCAGCCTAGTTTAGGGTTAGGTTTAACTTATTGAGATTATATATCTCACCCCGTCGTGGGATCACATTTTTCAGGTCTCCGACGATGGAAACCCAAACTTGCCATTGATGGGCATTTGTTGAAGTCACAACAAGAAATGGTTATGAACTTATTTTTCGACCTTAGGGTTGTCATGAATAATTGGGGATTTAGAGTTGTAACCTCTGAAGTGTGATTGACTCTAATGAGAAGAATACCTTTTTGTCCCAAGTCATCTTGTGATGTTTTGTTGTATGGTGTTGTTTCACGTTTCTGCATGCAACTCATTTAGAAGCTTTGAGTTCGTTGTTGGCCGTTGGATCCTGGGTAATATATTGATAAGAAGAATGGCTTGGTGGGATGTTCGCGTGCTCGCCGGGTTCGGGGCGTGACAACGACGACGGGAGAGGCCGGTCGTACGGACTGAACAGAGGGCACAGAAACTATTTTTCTGGGCAGTTTTTGGTAAGAAGAAGAAGAGAGAAAAATCAAAGGGATATGGTGGGGGAAGTGCTACCCTCGGCTGAAGGCTGTAAAATGGGATGTATCACACATATAATTGAGATTAAATTGACAAGATGTGATTAGGTGGGTAATAAATGTATGGGGCCTTTGTCGCGACCCGTCCGAAAGCGGACACGGCTAATGGATTACCGATCGCGGGCCTTCCCCCGCACAAGGGTGCGGATCGCGGGCTTTGGATCGGCGCGAGCCCTCCCAGGCCCATACCAAATCGCGGCGGGAGTATTTTTCAGGAGGATTCGACGATAAGAGTCGATCGCTTTCGACCTTAGTGTGGTCGTGGTGGCATGTGCAACTTGTGCATGCATTTGGAGTCGCCACCGGTCTTTCTTGGAGGGTAGACCGGAAACCTTACTGATCGATTGGGAGAGATCGATCAGTTCTACGGAACCATAGATTTTGGGTTCGGGGACTTGGTTACGCTGGTGTCGTTACCAACGCCCTTTCGGTACCTAACGTGAGTGATTTTCCTAACTAGGATTTCATGCAGGCGCAATTTTGGGTGAGGTAAGTCTGACTTTGCACATTAACCAGTTTAACATGCTCACGTAATCATAATAAATAAATAGACGTCAATCACATAAACATCTATCCTACGTGGTGATCATGGAATTATGATTTAATGGATCTCGAGCCAATGAGACCACATTTAATCATTTTAATATTTTAATAACGGAGAGCCGCTCTTCGCTTCTTCTTGGTTTCTTGAACTCTTCAAGAATTGGGCCCCAAAGAGCTCGCCGACTTAAAAGGTTCCTCCACGTAATCCTCGTAGCATTTACATCAACAATTGACTATGCTAAAAATAAAGATTACATGAAAAATAAAAGGAGTACGCAGCCTCCATTTAATAATTACAACCCCAAATATATAAATAATCATCATACATTCATATATACATCAATCACATTGATTAGGGATTTTTCCATGATCACCACCCTTTCACGTAAGTAATAAATTCACAATTTAAAACTTAGGAAGACACAATAAAAATTCTACGTTGAATCATATTCAGAATTTTTACGTAAAATAAGATAGCCATAAATTTTCGATTCAAAATTGATTTAGTCTCAATTTTTGCTACGTTGATTAATTTATCATATAAAATAATCAATCTCCATTAGCCATGTAAGACGAACAATTCGTTAATACATATTGGCCATAGTATTGCAAAAATTGCAAAAAATCAATTAAATGCACGAAAACACCTAAGGATTGGCTCTGATACCACTGTTGGGATCCACGTAACACGTAGCGGAAATAAATAACAACCCATACATGTATCTCCAGAGGCGTACTTCGTGCATTTCAATCGAAAAAATCACAAAGTCTCAAAGGGAGTAAATAGATTACCTCTCGTAGCGTGCTTGAACGGAGGTGTCGGTTCGATGTTCTTCGATCTCAGCCTCCACAAGTGTTAGGCATCTAATTCGGACGCACCACCAATTGACGAACGGGGAGACGACTAATAACTCCACAACAATTGTGCTAGCAATATGCGGAATCAATATTCCGAACTTAGTATATTTTGCTCTCTCAAGATTATGAGAATATAGAGAGTGTTTGTGTTCTTCTCTCTAAGCTCTCAAAAATTTGCACACTCTACAAAATGTCTCCCCCCTCAACCTCAAAACTCTTGCCATCCTTTTATAGCCAAAAATACCTTCCAATAAATTGTATTTAAAAATAGCACTAACAATTATAAATTCTATCTAAAAATAGCACTCACAAATAAATGACATTTAAAAATAGCACTAACAATAACACTCACAATTTATAATACAAAAATGCTATTTAAAAATAGCACTAACAATAGCACTCACAATTTATAATACAAAAATGATATTTAAAAATAGCACTAACAATTATAAATTCTATCTAATAATAGCACTCACAATTTATGATAAATAAATGCCATTTAAAAATAGCACTAACAATAGCACTCACAATTTATGATAAATAAATGTCATTTAAAAATAGCACTAACAATAGCACTCACAATTTATAATACAAAAATGCTATTTAAAAATAGCACTAGCAATAGCACTCACAATACAAAAATGCTAAAAAAAGGCACTAACAAAGGTGTTAAAAATAATAACCATTATTATTATTACAAGAGTTAAAGAGGTTACCAAACAGTACAAATATGCATAACGTATAAATACGTATGACGTATAAATACGTAGAACATACGTATACATCCGCGAAACCGGGGACTAATTGAAAGAAAAATGTGCAATTAAGCCCTTTTGGTAAAAATTGATTAAATTGGAGGGCAAATTGACCTAATTGCACTTTAAGACTTTAGAATCCAATGTCATAGCTTATAAAAAGTGAGAATTGAAAACTAAAAGACTCGAAAATGATTTTTTTTAGGCTCGGTTCGGGTTTATGTTTGTGAAGGAACATATTGACCCGAGCCGAATTTTTGAGATTTAAAGTGACACACTTGAAGAGGAAATTAAAACAAAATTATCGAATATTTTTGGGTATTTTTCTGACCACGAATGGTATTTTTTCTGATTTTTTGGGTATTTTTATAATTAAATAAACTCGAAAAATATTAAAAATACCGAAAACTATTTTTTGTTCAAAATTGGTTCCTAAGGTTAAACCAAGGTTCCAAAGTTGATTTTGTGATTTTATGACCTTTTTTGATATTTTTAATTAATTTTAAAGAATAAAAATCACAATAATAAATGGTAAAAAAATCAGGTGTCAACAGCTGCCCCTCTTTGAGAGGAATCTCGTTAGAGGTTTCTCTCAAAGATAAGGTGGCACCTGATTCCTAACCGACTCAACTGGGAAAATAAGAGAAGAAATGTTATGACATCGGATCCTTAAGCCTATTGATAAAAGCTCAAATCAATCCCCGGTTTGCTCTAACAATTTGAACATGGGCCGGAGTGAGATAGGCTTACCTGAAGCTCACCTGTCGGATGCTGCCGGTTGCGACGACTTTCAAGAAGATGCCTAGGACTCGTCATTCAGAATATCCTAGGGAGATTAAGTTCTGACCTGTATGGTAGGTCATACCATGATGGGATTCCTAACTTGTAGGAACCTAAGGAAGGCGCATCCCACGCTTTGGGATTTGCCAAGGATTTTGATCCGTATGGTGGATCAGACCTTTGTGTTGATCCTTACTGCGATATTTATCAATGAGTTGACCCTTATGGCGGTTTCTACCAATGAATTGACCCTTATGGCGGTTTCTACCATATGTGACCCTTCAGGCGGTTTCTACCATTAATGTGATCCCTCAGGCGGTTTCTACCTTGGTTTGACCCTTCAGGCGGTTTCTACCTTGAGTTGACCCTTCAGGCGGTTTCTACCTTTGATTTGACCCTTCAGGCGGTTTCTACCTTGTGTTGACCCTTCAGGCGGTATCTACCATGTGTTGACCCTTCAGGCGGTATCTACCTTGTGTTGACCCTTCAAGCGGTATCTACCTTTGATTTTGACCCTTCAGGCGGTATCTACCTTTGATTTTGACCCTTCAGGCGGTATCTACCTTTGATTTGACCCTTCAGGCGGTATCTACCATATTTTGACCCTTCAGGCGGTATCTACCTTGATTTGACCCTTCAGGCGGTATCTACCTTATTTTGACCCTTCAGGCGGTATCTACCTTCATTTGACCCTTCAGGCGGTATCTACCTTCATTTGACCCTTCAGGCGGTATCTACCTTTGAGTTGACCCTTCAGGCGGTATCTACCTTATTTTGACCCTTCAGGCGGTATCTACCTTGTGTTGACCCTTCAGGCGGTATCTACCTTGTGTTGACCCTTCAAGCGGTATCTACCTTTGATTTAACCCTTCAGGCGGTATCTACCTTCATTTGACCCTTCAGGCGGTATCTACCTTCATTTGACCCTTCAGGCGGTATCTACCTTGTGTTGACCCTTCAGGCGGTATCTACCATGTGTTGACCCTTCAGGCGGTATCTACCTTTGTTTTGACCCTTCAGGCGGTGTCTACCATCAGTTTTGACTTTGAAAAGGGGTCTCATGACGAGGGTTCTCCACGTCCGATGAGACTGTTTAAATTATGAAAAGGGGTCTCCTGACGAGGGTTCTCCACGTCCGGTGAGACTGTCTGATTTTTGAAAAGGGGTCTCATGCCGAGGGTTCTCCACGTCCGATGAGACTGCCTAAATTATGAAAAGGGGTCTCATGACGAGGGTTCTCCACGTCCGATGAGACTGTTTGATATTTTGAAAATGGGTCCTGGGACGAGGGTTCTCCACGTCTGATAGGACTTTTCTTTTAAAAGGGTTTTTCTTCCCCCTTTTTTTTTTGGAGACCCCGAAGTTTGTCGGGAATTCAGCTTTTTGAAGCAGTGAAAGATTTTATTTTGACAAAACTTCACTTGAGTCTGTTGAGGCGACATTCTGGGAGCTGGGTTCTCCAGGTATCCTGCAAAAGTTTGAGCCTGAAAGATTTTTCTTCACCAAGAAAACGTTAGTAATCTTTGGGAAGACCACGGCTGTCCATTTTGACAAAACCGTATGATTTAAGTTTTAATCATGAAATGTGCATTTTGATGCTGGAGGTTATCCAAAGCATTCTTGCAACATGCAAATGTGATCACAAATCCCTTGCACGGAAAATCTGGATCAACAGTTTGAAAATTCCAAAAAGAGTTTGTTCAAAACATCAATTGGAATATTTCTCGACAAGGAGGCCATCTCATCTGTTTGGAGGTAATGATTTTTATAAGGGACGCACTCAATTCCCTACTAACCTGTGCCTAGGTTTTAGGCTCATTCGCAGCGCATACATTTTGATCGGTCGGGAGGTCTTCCACGGGACCGTAATGTTAGGCTTGGATATTGGCTTTCAAGGGGGACTCGCTTTGGAGTCGAGGCCATTGAATGAAAGTCTTCACCATCTGCTCCGGGTTTACAAGTCAAGAACCCTGCAAAATGAGAAAGAAATAGTCTTGCTCGTACTTCTTCGAGCTAAGCTATATGTTAACCCAAGTGTCTTAGTCAGAGAAGACTGTTTCGGGGTTGTAACATTGGTAGGATTGGGGACCGAAACAAGCTTATTTTTGGCTCAGAATTTATGAGGGGATTGACATTGGTGATCATCGCAGATTTGACACCTGTCCTTTCCTTTCTGCATCTTTAGTCTTTGAGGTGCGCAACTGATTTTGAGGTGTACACCAACTCTTTAGAGAGCCCCTCTTGTTGCATTCAGAGAACGAGAACTCTCTCTGTGTCTTTGTTCTGCGCTCGGCACCATTTGGGGAGCAATCCTTTTGGATTTGGCTCCTTCAGGGATTTCTTCTTTTCCCATCCGGCTTCATTGTGGATCAATCAAACAACTTACACGAGCATCGGCCTTGCTTTTACCAGGCACTTTGCTTTTTCTCGATGCCGTGGATTTTTCTCATTCACTTTTGAAATCCCATTTTTTTTCATGGGATCGTGTTAGACATATAGTCTAAACATGCTTTAAATATCAGTCCGGGATTTCTCTTTCGTAATCCCTGAGTCTTGAACTCTTCCATTTTTGAAGTGGTGCAGCATCCGTCTTGGAATGATCACCAATGGGTTCATGAAACGAATTTGCAGGCTCAACTTGGCTATGCAAAGGATATAGTGTGTGGGATAGAGAAATGGATGCTTCTCGTCATCCTATGGCACTTGGATTACCATATAAACAGCACACAAAGATTGATGTTAGTCCGAGCAAGAAAATTTCTAGCCATTTACTCCTGATGCCGCTGGACTCACATCCATTTTGCCCCGATGTAGGGTGGTTCTTGACAGGGTTAAGAATGAAAACCGCCGTTCGAATGGGTTGCCAACGGTCACCTGTAGTGTTTATGATATGAAACGAACGCCTCCGTCGTCCCAATCCATGTAATCGCTGCAAATGGTCCCTACCTCCGTAGGTCCAGATTTTACTATTTGATTCGCTCCATTCATCTCTCAAGTGTATGTAGGATGTGTTTGGATTTGAGCTTGCCTCTCTTTTGAGGAAACATCCTTTTGAGAGTTTTGAACAACTTTTGATTGGAAAAATCTCTTTCGTTTTCCCAAAAATTTTACCCGTCAAGGGGATTTTATGGTGCACAATGCATGTTCAGACAACCTCGTGTTTCAAAACATGAATGCCAATGAAGTTAGAATTCCATGTCTTTTCTAGACATCAGATTTTGAAAGCTTTTCTTTTTCTCTCTGTTTTTTATTTAACATCTTCCATGGATTGGGGAAAGGGATACTTACCTGTCTCCCGCGGCTGGAGATCCCTGAAAATGCGGAAGAAACATGTTATTGTATGTTCACGAATTTTTCAAAAAAATTAGAACGATACATCTTACCCTTGGTCATATACTCTAACGAGTATACCAGGTTTGTAGGAAATCTGCCCGCTTTGATGACGAGTTCCTGTCAAGGATAAATAATAAGTGTCAATTCATGTTCCCAAATTCAAGATAAATTAGGACGATACAACTTTACTCTTGGTTCTCATCATGTTCTGATGTTGCGTTTTTTATATGAATAACATCTATCGAATCCGCCTATCCATGCTTGGAGTGTTTGTAACATCAATGGTTCCTCTGCCCCCAGTTAGGCAACGTCTATTCTGTTATTTGAATAGATGGCTCCTTGAGTGATTTACCCACGTTTATCACCTGAGAAGGGAAAGAAAGGAGATATTACTTTGGTATTCGGTTGAAGATCGTTTAGGAACGATACATCGTTTTACCAAATAGGAGGCTTCGTGACCAAACGTATTTCGTGCTGAATGGGGTAGATCCCACTATGCTCCGCGGGTGATAGTCATCATTCATGGAACTTGCTCCACAGATTAAGTGATTAATCCACGGCCCTTGGCTCGAAGATGTTCAAAGGGTGACACTCAGAGCGGTTAGTTTTAAGCGTTAATTAAAATGTTCCCGCGGGAACTTTACAACGAGATTCGTAACACATTCCTTCGACGTATTCGCCTCTCACTCTCCTGAGCCTTCTAATGATTTTGCATACGAGCTTAGAACCAGACGTCTGGTCGCCGGTACCGGTCACGACTGCGAAGATGCACTTGTTCCAAAATGCTTGACCCATAGGCTGAGTTGCTCATTCAGGAGATCGTCTGACTGTTCGAGTCGTTCAAGTTGATCATCCTTAATTGCGGGTGACGGACTTCTCTCATTTTCGGCACGAACAACCCGGTTCATCGGTTTATGCGTGATCCACACGCCGAGTTGCTCACTGAGGGACTCACTTGAAATTTCAAGCCATTGACGCCCAAGTCGGGCATCCTCAACCGTTGGCGATGGATTCCTCACACTACTTTCGGCATGAACAACCTCACTTCTCGAGTTGGTACTTTCATCGTTGTCCAGTAGGTTTGTATCCAATGCTGGATTCGCCGTAGGAATAACACTAACGATCGGTTGGTGCTCAAATTGGGGAGTCCATACCTGCTGAAATTGTTGTACATACTCTTGAGGAGTACCGGGGTAACTCAGGGGGGAATTCAGCCGATCGAACCAAGAATAGATGTTCTCAAGGAGATCATCTGAACCATCGAGCGACTGACACTCAGGTTGAGTATTGTCAACTATTGGAGAAGGAATCTTTTCACCATTTTCGTCATGGACCACCTGATTCTTCGAGCCGGAATCCCCGTAATTGTCTCGCAAGATTGTATGTGCATCTCTTGCCAATGTTAGATCCGCTGTAGGACTAGCATTACCGGCCAGTCGGTGCTCAGACTGGGGAGTCCCGATTTGCTGAAATTGCGGTACATACTCCTGAGGAGTACTAGGATAACCCAGGGGAGTACTCTGATTGATGCCTGAACAATCGACCGTGTGATTGCCAGTCCCATCGGTGTTGAGAAGTGATTGGATGCTTCCTGCTTCATGAGGATTGCGATCACAGCCATGCTCATCGTTTAAACTTGAACCGCTTCTATCTTGGTCTAGCGCCACTCGGCCATCTCTCAGTAGTCTTCTGTAGCACCAAAGGTGGTTCCTGACTTTATTTCTATCCAGCTCCGGCATGTTCATGATCTTGAGTATGCGCGATGGGCGAGCCAAACTGATCCCTAACTGTTGAACTGCATCAACAAATTTGCTATGAAGCTCCGAGGTCCAATAAAACCTTGTTTTCTTGCTAGCCGAAGTAGTGTTGGCAACTCGGCGGCTACTCTTCGCGGAATCTGGTCGTGTTGAACCGCCTCTATCTTGGTCTAGCGACGCTCGTCCATCTCTCAGTAGTTTCTTGTAGCGCCAAAGGTGATTCTTGACCATATTTTTCGCCAATCCCGGCACGTTCATGATTTCGAGTATGCGCGATGGGCGAGCAAAATTGATCCCTAACTGTTGAACTGCATCAACAAATTTGCTATGAAACTCCGGGGTCCAACGAAATCTTATTTTCTTGCTAGCCGAAGTAGTGCCAGCCATTTGGCGGTTACTCTTCTCGGAATCTGGTCGTGTTGGAGGTTGCTCTGGAGGGGATTTAGTGGTCTCAGATCGGCTGGTCACGATGGTGAGTTCATCATTGAGCGGACCTGACTTGTCATGACGCATGTTCCCTTCCACAATGGGCGTCGACTTTGATCTTATAGCACTAGTTTCCTCTTGTAGATCCTCGGCGGTACCCGCCTGTTTCGAAAGATGTTGCGAAGGGCATTGCAACAAATGAGCATTATGAACCCCCAGATCTGGCTCTTCAGTGAATACTCCGTCCGTGGGAACAGGGTTACCGCACTCAAGACAAATAGCGATGCTTAGAGCTTTTTTGTACTGAATGTTTTTTATTCGAAGCTTTTCATTTTCCTCACTCGCAATCGCTAACTCGTGCCGATCGCGTTGCTGCTTCAGCCGGGTTCGTTTGTTTTCAAACCAGCACTTGACCTTCCGAGGCTCCCACCCTATCTCCTGGCCCATTTTGATTCTCTGTTCCATGTCCGGATAGGGGTATTCCCTGAAAAACAATTCGAGTTTATGGACTTGACCTGAAGTGTTGCGTTGGAGATATTCCCCTTTCTGACGCTGATCACAGTCGCGGGTACTGTTCTCGTTAACCAAGCCGCGGGTCTCATCATTAGAAGGATCGGTCTCCATGGCCCTCGTGTCAGGTTCGGTCCTGAGATCTTCAAATTCTTCCAGCAGCTCAAGCTCGGAGACCTCCAAGTCTGGCGCTTCCAGTAAATGACAGAACCCCTTGAACATTTTGATCGAAATATCACTACTTGATTTTCTGTTAACTCAGCTTTCTTTGTTCCTCCTTGGATCCTCACTTTCTCTGCAAATTCTGAAAGGTTAAAGGAGTCGGATCACCGTTCTTTGATCAAAGGTGATGGCTACCCGACGAGCGCTCTTCTCAATGCTTCGAGATTCTCACTTCGTCCTTTTGTGATGGCTACCTGACGAGCGCTCTTCTCAAGGCTTCGTAATTCCCACTTCGTCTTTTGTGATGGCTACCTGACAAGCGTTCTTCTCAAGGCTTCGTAATTCCCACTTTGTCCTTTTTTTTTTCTTTTCTGCGTGAACGGAGCATGAAGATCTCTTGCGTTGATTTCGCTCTGTCGAGCACTACGCTTGTCCCCCTGGCCCAATCTCTAGAGTAACAAGCCTGCCCACCTTTCGGCGCCATTATGTTTCGTAAAACCCGAGATCACAGGACGGTAGTGGATTCGTGACTCATCGGGGAGGCATTAATGAAACCCGTTTGGCTCTACTGCACATAAACTATTATTATCACTTCTCCCTGCTTACTCGAGCATTTATAAGGTGATAGATTGACGTCAAGAAGATTAACACTTTAGCCTTATCAGACTCAGCCTCTCAAACACTCTTCACATTCCCACTCTCCTCTCTGTCATTCCATCGCATATGGATTCCTCGTCTGTGCCTGCTGCCTTAGCTGAAGCTTCGACCCAATGGGAGAGATTTTACCACCTCTTGGGTAGAGGTTATGGCTACATAAACAATCATCCTGAAGTTGAGGTTGAAGTTCGTACTCTGATTCCGGCCCTGGATACTGCGTGTATTGAAGGTACAAAACTGCAAAGGGAGTTTGTGATCTTCCCAACTCTCTTCAACAATTTCATGCAGGCTTACGAAGTCGCTAGCCGGGAGGTCACTTTGGCTGGTATCGTGCGAGCCCGCTATCAGGACCGAACTGAGTCCCTGATGTTGGCCACGCTGACGGCCGATAACCATAAAAGGGCTGTTGAATACGCCCACGCTCAGGTTTCGATGCTGATCCGTGAGAGGGACAACTTGGTGGAGCGTCTGGCTCTTTTTGACACCGCCTTTGAGCAAGACCGGAACAACCTCGTGCTGAGGTTCCAGTGTGCCTGGTTGGGGGAAAGGCTTGAAGACCTGAGCATGGATATAGCTCGCGGGAGGGTGCTGGCTCATGACTTAGAGCTTGAGTTCGAGTACTATGAGACCAAGGTGAACGAACTTAAGGAGAAATGTCGTCTCCTTTTCTTCAAGCTTGTAGACCTCGATTCCCGGAGTGTGGGTTGTAAGCAAGGCATGGATAGCATGGAGGGTCAGTTAAGCTTTTTTGTGATGCTTGTCAGAACTCATTTTGGGTTTACTGCTCCCCCTCAGTGATCCACTTGTAAACTTCCCTGTTGAATGAAATAAATGCGAGTTTGTTTATATACGCTCTTTCATTCTGCATTGTTGACTAGCCAAGAAAGGTTTTTGCTTTCAGATCTACGCGACTCCTTTTCGCATGTGTCAACAGCTTGACTACGCATCATTCTCAGAGCCCGACGCTTTATATTTGTTTGACTTGAATGCCTCGTGAGAAATAGATTTGTAGTTGCTCGAAACTTAAAGATTGCCCCTGATTTTGTGGTCACGGCGTTTGGGGCCGCTAGTAATCTTTCGCTTTCGAGCTCGATCACATTCTGCTAGTAACTCATGCTATCAATTCTGCCTTCACGCGTCGGGGCTGATTTTACCTTGAACTTAATAACAAGGAATTACCGTATACACATGAGATGACGTTCGCGAAAAACATTATGCAAAATCAACTCTAGCTATTGAAGAAACAATCGCGTGCACCGATGAGAACTTTACAATAGGAGATACATCCTTCTCGCGTACATCCCCTTCTTTCTTTGGGCATGTACAATGACCAACCAATCTGGCCTCGGCTTAGGTGTGCCATTACCGACTGCAGATCATGGTTGCCAATCTTTAATAGCTTCCAACTGATTGAACCAGGTATCAAGTCCTTCATTGAAGAAATCACCTGACCCCTCGAACGATTGATGTATAGGTTGAGCTGCATCGCCCGACGGATTCTTCGAACTGGAACCCCCATCCTTATTTGGGATTATAAGAGGAGATTTGATCGGTTGACTACCACAAGCATCTCCCACTTGGGAATTAGGGAAATAAAAATGCTCCAAGCATTCTCCCATTAGGTCATCTGAAGCCACGTGCTCCGATTGGGCAAACCCTTGAGCACTGAGCGTGGTGGGCTGATCTGCGACAGGATGAACACTGACTAGCTGCTGCTCGGACGGGGGAGTGCTTACTCGCTGCACTTGTGATGCGTGTTCTTGAGGAATATTGAAATGACTCGCGAGGATATCCTGATCAAATCCCCAATAGTCGTCCAGATTCGACCGGGCCTCCTTTGACATAGGGGTGCTGGGCTCGCAGCCGAGTCTATTGCTCGGATTCAGCTCTGTATAACGCTGTCTTAACGCCCTTCTGTAGCAACCAAGGTGATTCGCGACTAATTGCTTGGTAAGTCCCGGTACCTTCATGACCCTAAGTATGCTCGTCGGACCTATGAAGTCGAGTCCTATCTGTCGAACTGCGTCTAAGAACTTGAGATGAAGCTCCGGGGGCCAAATGAATTTCTTCTTCTCGTCGTCCAGAGTGGCGCTGATAGCCTGCCGACTAATCTCTAACTCCTCTTGAACTGTATCTGATCTTACCGGAAGCTGTTGTGGAGGAGATTCATGGGCTTCGATGAGGTGACTCCGATCATAATGACACGTATCTTCTTCCTCCGAAGACACTGGTATAATTTCTGTGGGATCGATCTCCTCATGCGCGCCATTAGCAGGATCTGATTGTGCCGGAGATGGCTCAAGGGAGCAGGGGGATGAATGAGCACCTTCCATCCTCGTAGAAGGCTTACCGGGGAACAATTTACTGAGGGTGGTAGGGCCACCGCAGTCAGGGCAGATAATAGTATTGAGGATTTTCTCATACCGCATGTTTTCCATTCGAAGGTTTTGGTTCTGCTCTTTTAGGGCCGTGATCTCCTTACGCCTGTGTTGGACACCTAGTCTGAAACGTTTATTCTGAAACCAAAATGGATTCTCATAGGATTCATTCCCAGCTTCTGGCCCAATTCAATCTTTTGTTCCTCGTTTGGGCAAGGGCATTCATCGAAGAAAGCTTCAAGCTCCTGGATTTCTTTCCGAGCGTAGCGCTGGCGACTTTTTCTTTTCCGGGGTTGAGCGTCGTGGCCACTGCCGTCGTCACCACTGCGATCTTGATGTTCGTCACCGGCGATGTTGAGTTCCATGGCTTCGATGTCGAATTTGATTCTAGAGAATTTGAGGTCTTTCAACGAACTCGTCACTCGGGGTTCTCTGTTCTCTTTTGTATACTCGCTCTTTCGATTTGTTGCCTCCTTTTCCTCGAAAGCTAGGTCTGTTCAGCGTTCTGTTTTTGAAACGACGGAACTGTTTACCTCCTGCTCAGCTTTCCGACACGAAGGGGTAACCAAATCCTTCCGCGGCTTCTTCGATAGTAGCGCTCGCCTTTCACCTTTCCTCAATAGTCGTGTCTGTTCAGCACTGTCTTCCCTTTTTTAAGTGGCAGAGCTGTTCACTCGCCGCCCAGCTTTATGTGTGACGGAACAACATAATACTTTCGCGGCTTCTTCGATAGTTGCGCTCGCCTTTCACTTTTCTTCAATAGTTATGTCTCTTCAGCACTGTCTTCCCCTTTTTTAAGTGGCAGAGCTGTTCACTCGCCGCCCAGCTTTATGCGTGATGGGACAACCCAATCCTTTCGCGGCTTCTTCGATAGTTGCGCTCGCCTTTCACCTTTCTTCAATAGTTATGTCTCTTCAGCACTGTCTTCCCCTTTTTTAAGTGGCAGAGCTGTTCACTCGCCGCCCAGCTTTATGCGTGATGGGACAACCCAATCCTTTCGCGGCTTCTTCGATAGTTGCGCTCGCCTCCCTCCCAGCTTTAATAATGGCGAGACCGAATTTGCCAGGCCTGAAATCGCGGGCCAGGATATGTCTGGTGATTCACGGGAGAAGCAGCCCCCTCTTTACATTAATTAACCCGGCTCCACGAGCATTAGCTGCAACTTTTCTCCGCTCTCGAGACGCTATAAAATGCGGGGTTGGTGTTTGGGAGATTAACGCTCTCATATAATTTGCTTCCATCCTCTAATCGCTCCACTACACACATCTCCGTCGAAAATGGCTTCTTCCCAAGTTCACACTTTCTCAGCCGAAGCTTTGACTCGATGGAAAGAGTTCTATAACCTCTTGGGTCGAGGCTACGCTCACATAGCCGATCATCCCGAAACCGAGGATGAAATCCGAGTCATGTTCGGGGACCTGGACATCACCTCCCTCGAGGGTACCGCGTTGGGGAGGGAATACAGTATTTTCCCAACGCTCTTTACGAACTCCTTGGAGGTCTACCGCGCTGCTCATCGGGGAGTTACCGTGGCTCGTGTCTTGCGAGCCCGTTATGAGGATCAGTCCGACCGCCTAGCGTTGGCTGACTACCTGGCCGATAGTCACAAAAAGGCTGTTGAGTTCGCCAAAGAGCGGGTTTCGACATTGCTACGCGAGAGGAGGAATCTGGTGGAGGACTTAGCTCTATCTCTGGCTACCTATGAGCGCGATCGACGCAATGCCCTGCTAAGGAATCGAAGCGAGTGGCTGGAAGAAAGGCTCAACGGCATAAATGAGGATATAACTCGTGAGAATGGACTTGTTCGGGACTTGGAAGCAGTCGTCGAAGATCACGAGACTCAGGTTGTTGCAGTCAATGATGAACGCAAACGCCTTCACCTCAGGCTTGCGGACCATGATACGCGGAGTGGTGCGTATAAACAAAGCATCCATAACCTGGAGGGCCAGCTGGGCTCCTTTGTGTCGTTGATTAGGGCTCACTTTTGCTTTACTTTTCCACCCCAATGAATTGTATGATCTGGTTTGGGCAAGAATGAATGAAAACCCCTGTGTTTGTTTTAGCTTTTATATGATCCATTTCTTCGAGCATCCAGACATTTTAGACTTGGATGAGCCGATCCACGATAAGTCGAGTAGATGTGTTCTGATTTTCTAACTCGCTCATGATCAGATGAAAGAATAGCCCCAGACTTATCCAGGAAAAGATTTCTCTCTATTACCCTATATTTTTTTTTACCTGTAAATGAAATGACAGAATCAGAAGGAATAATTTGAAAAATAAAGCATAAACCCCTTTCAATCTTATGCTTGCTCGTGATTAATAAGGACAAAAATTTTTTACAAGGGTTTTAATCTTGTGTAAAAAGCTTTTTATCAGTATTCCTCGAAGGAAAGCATACTATTGAAAGGAATGTAATTCACGATAATCGCTTTCGACCAATTTTGAGAAGAGCGAATTAGTCAAAAGTGCAAGGCGTAACGACGTGTTTTAAATTTAATTGAAGATACGGCATCCAAATCAAGGCCGTTTGTTAAGAACGAGGGCAATTTGGACATCTATCTCGTCATTAAATTCGAAACAATGCCGATACTCTTGATCGATTATCGTGGATTACCAATGACGTACGACATGCATGAATCAATTCAAGTGTATAATTCCTTCTAGTGAAATTGGGGTTGGATTACCCTATACGACCAAAAAGGTCATGCAAGATTTCCAATTTTGATTTCCTCTAAAGGAATTATAAACTTGACTTGGGAGTATTCGGATGATTAGAGAAAATGCCACTATCACATTCCCATGACCCGTTAAAAGAAATACAACCAAGCTCCATCTGAGTGTATACACCAATAGATCCCTAATACAATCACTCTAAGGGGTGAGATAGAGAAAACCTCGGTAAAAAAATAAACCCTATACAAGAGGACTAGTAATGGAAAATGAAACAAAGGAATGTGATCCTAACGTTTAAGGATGCCCCAAGTTCGACCTGTGACTTCCGGATTACTTGCCCTAACTCGTCATCTTCATTGGACGATACCCCAATAATGTCCATAGTAGGCTCCTTTGTTGCACACTCGGTGTTCGCGATGGGATATCGCCCTCCTCGTCTTCTATCAAGGATGTTGGAGAAAAACACACATATCTACCCTCGAAATGGCATTTAATCTAATCACCAGAATGCAATGAATGAAATGCATATATTTATATGAACTGAAATAGATTTGAGGGATAGAGAGTCTTACCAACCAAACTCCTCGACTTATGTGCGGTTTTAGGTGTACCAACCGTCTAAAGACATGCGCATGAGACAAGTGATGGTAAACTTCTAAAAATCAGAGGGTTTGGCACCTAAGGTTAAGGTTCCCACCTCGAGTTCTAGAAAGAGCCGATTCCATTGCACAGCTATCGTTGCATTGGGACTCGATCCATAGTTCGAAGCGAGCGGAATTGAAAAGTGGATTACCCCGCGTTTTTCCTCACGGAGATTCCATTTTCAATTCCTTCTATTGTGTTCCTAAAGGCGGCGCCCGGGGTTTTAGGCGCGATTGTGTGTGTTCATGTGTTGTGAGTATCACAATGCAAGTCATGCACAACAGTTTATCAATCGACGCTTCAAATCATCCATACAACATACATTCCTACGCCAACCTGCATAAGACAATGTTAATCACGGACTACACCCCTTATCTCTCCAATCTGCAAAAACATATAACACCTACCATGAGCGGACTTACCTCACCTTCACGAGCGCCTGCATGGTTAGAAAAATCACTCAGCGTTTTAATTACGGCCTAAGTCCACTTGAGGTCTAGAACCATTGGTTCTAGAACAAAGGTCCCCAGCGGAGTCGCCAGCTGTCGCGACCCGTCCGAAAGCGGACGCGGCTAATGGATTACCGATCGCGGGCCTTCCCCCGCACAAGGGTGCGGATCGCGGGCTTTGGATCGGCGCGAGCCCTCCCAGGCCCATACCAAATCGCGGCGGGAGTATTTTTCAGGAGGATTCGACGATAAGAGTCGATCGCTTTCGACCTTAGTGTGGTCGTGGTGGCATGTGCAACTTGTGCATGCATTTGGAGTCGCCACCGGTCTTTCTTGGAGGGTAGACCGGAAACCTTACTGATCGATTGGGAGAGATCGATCAGTTCTACGGAACCAGAGATTTTGGGTTCGGGGACTTGGTTACGCTGGTGTCGTTACCAACGCCCTTTCGGTACCTAACGTGAGTGATTTTCCTAACTAGGATTTCATGCAGGCGCAATTTTGGGTGAGGTAAGTCTGACTTTGCACATTAACCAGTTTAACATGCTCACGTAATCATAATAAATAAATAGACGTCAATCACATAAACATCTATCCTACGTGGTGATCATGGAATTATGATTTAATGGATCTCGAGCCAATGAGACCACATTTAATCATTTTAATATTTTAATAACGGAGAGCCGCTCTTCGCTTCTTCTTGGTTTCTTGAACTCTTCAAGAATTGGGCCCCAAAGAGTTCGCCGACTTAAAAGGTTCCTCCACGTAATCCTCGTAGCATTTACATCAACAATTGACTATGCTAAAAATAAAGATTACATGAAAAATAAAAGGAGTACGCAGCCTCCATTTAATAATTACAACCCCAAATATATAAATAATCATCATACATTCATATATACATCAATCACATTGATTAGGGATTTTTCCATGATCACCACCCTTTCACGTAAGTAATAAATTCACAATTTAAAACTTAGGAAGACACAATAAAAATTCTACGTTGAATCATATTCAGAATTTTTACGTAAAATAAGATAGCCATAAATTTTCGATTCAAAATTGATTTAGTCTCAATTTTTGCTACGTTGATTAATTTATCATATAAAATAATCAATCTCCATTAGCCATGTAAGACGAACAATTCGTTAATACATATTGGCCATAGTATTGCAAAAATTGCAAAAAATCAATTAAATGCACGAAAACACCTAAGGATTGGCTCTGATACCACTGTTGGGATCCACGTAACACGTAGCGGAAATAAATAACAACCCATACATGTATCTCCAGAGGCGTACTTCGTGCATTTCAATCGAAAAAAATCACAAAGTCTCAAAGGGAGTAAATAGATTACCTCTCGTAGCGTGCTTGAACGGAGGTGTCGGTTCGATGTTCTTCGATCTCAGCCTCCACAAGTGTTAGGCATCTAATTCGGACGCACCACCAATTGACGAACGGGGAGACGACTAATAACTCCACAACAATTGTGCTAGCAATATGCGGAATCAATATTCCGAACTTAGTATATTTTGCTCTCTCAAGATTATGAGAATATAGAGAGTGTTTGTGTTCTTCTCTCTAAGCTCTCAAAAATTTGCACACTCTACAAAATGTCTCCCCCCTCAACCTCAAAACTCTTGCCATCCTTTTATAGCCAAAAATACCTTCCAATAAATTGTATTTAAAAATAGCACTAACAATTATAAATTCTATCTAAAAATAGCACTCACAAATAAATGACATTTAAAAATAGCACTAACAATAGCACTCACAATTTATAATTCAAAAATGCTATTTAAAAATAGCACTAACAATAGCACTCACAATTTATAATACAAAAATGCTATTTAAAAATAGCACTAACAATTATAAATTCTATCTAATAATAGCACTCACAATTTATGATAAATAAATGCCATTTAAAAATAGCACTAACAATAGCACTCACAATTTATGATAAATAAATGTCATTTAAAAATAGCACTAACAATAGCACTCACAATTTATAATACAAAAATGCTATTTAAAAATAGCACTAGCAATAGCACTCACAATACAAAAATGCTAAAAAAAGGCACTAACAAAGGTGTTAAAAATAATAACCATTATTATTATTACAAGAGTTAAAGAGGTTACCAAACAGTACAAATATGCATAATGTATAAATACGTATGACGTATAAATACGTAGAGCATACGTATACATCCGCGAAACCGGGGACTAATTGAAAGAAAAATGTGCAATTAAGCCCTTTTGGTAAAAATTGATTAAATTGGAGGGCAAATTGACCTAATTGCACTTTAAGACTTTAGAATCCAATGTCATAGCTTATAAAAAGTGAGAATTGAAAACTAAAAGACTCGAAAATGATTTTTTTTAGGCTCGGTTCGGGTTTATGTTTGTGAAGGAACATATTGACCCGAGCCGAATTTTTGAGATTTAAAGTGACACACTTGAAGAGGAAATTAAAACAAAATTATCGAATATTTTTGGGTATTTTTCTGACCACGAATGGTATTTTTTCTGATTTTTTGGGTATTTTTATAATTAAATAAACTCGAAAAATATTAAAAATACCGAAAACTATTTTTTGTTCAAAATTGGTTCCTAAGGTTAAACCAAGGCTTCCAAAGTTGATTTTGTGATTTTATGACCTTTTTTGATATTTTTAATTAATTTTAAAGAATAAAAATCACAATAATAAATGGTAAAAAAATCAGGTGTCAACAGCCTTCTAAGAGTGACATGTGGCAATATCCAATAATACCATTGACTTCCTTGACTCCTTGCACATTAAGTTTCGGTAGCTTAGGGGGAGGAGGAAATGACCATTTTGACCCTCAATTATCCTTAAGGCAAAGGCAAATGGGCGAGGGGTAAAACGATCATTTGTTATTTTTCATCTGAAATTTCGTTTTCTCTATTATAAATGACCATTGGTGAGATGACGTCAAACCATTTTCCAATTTTGAAATTCTTCATTTTCAATTGCCAATTCGAGTTTTCATTTCATATCTCAAGCCTCGAGGAGCGGAAATTTAGAATGTCACAATTCTTCCCCCCTTAAAGAAATTTCGTCCTCGAAATTTGCCATCTTCTTATCCACTCAATCTCTTGGGCATCGACGCCTCACCGCTACCTCACTCTTTCAGATAACCTCTTCCATTCGCCTAACGCCATTATTATTAAATCCTCACCAGAATGTACTCCTTAGTGCCCATGCCATCAGGCGGATCATTCTCTTCAAACGTCCGTTTGTACCAATGGAGATTCAAGGGCTTAATCAACTTGCCCTCCATTATCCAAATCGAGCTATGGCCCTCTCGATTTCTTAAACCATTTCACGGTTACTACCGCAGTAATCCGTTCTCGACTCCATTCGAAAATTCCCTTGGATCAAAGTAATCCATTAACTTTCATGGTCATGTCCCTCTCTTATCGGCATGTCTAATGATCGACCACATGATAGACTAATCCAACTCTCAGTCCATATCACCAATAGTATTAAGGAAAAATCTTGGCACATCCTTGTGCCATCTCAAGGGACACCATAATTCTTCCGTCAAATTTTCGATGAGGCCATCTCTTTAAATTCCCCTTTCAATATTGGACTCATACCCTCGTCCATGGAACGTCAATGTTTCTATTCTCAACTTCCATAATTTCTTTCCTAAGTACTTGGAAGTCTGGGTTTCTTTTCTACTATGTTCACTCTCATAATTCTTTGGATCTCAGGGTCCACTCCTCGCAATCCCCTTAATTCCTTTCTGACTTTCGGGCCTGATTATTCCAGTAGCCATCATCCTAGTCAATTGGCGAACTTCTAATTTAGAGGTTGAATCTCTTACTTCTCATGGAAAGATCTGTCCCTCTATCACCAATTACACAAAGCTCCACTCTCAACCTCTTATAATTCACATAACTTGTGAGGCTTCTCTTTATACAAGCAACGCTTTCATACTCATAAACAATTTTACTTATTCATGTTGCATCATGCTTAATTCCCCTCGGGAATCTCTTCATACTACATTATTCTCTCGTGGTAGCTACAGACTCAATATCTTCTTCCACTCAAACAAGGTTTTCCAAACTTTGTCGCGAGGACATTCGCAAACCAATTCCAATCATGCTCTAAGCATTCCAACTCATATGGCATTATCGTCACAGCACATTCACACAGCCCACTTTAATCTGCCTTTCTATGCCTCAAATTTCTTTTCCACCTCACATCATTGTGGTCCTCTCCACTCTTTTGATTCCATACAGAAACGCCATTAATAGTGTAATCATCAACCTGACTCAAGCCTTCAAAGACGCATCGCATTCATTCACCCATTCGGGTTACATCCCATTCTTAGTCCACTTCATCAATGGAACAACTCTTATGGGGAATCTTCCCATGATTCGTCGGTAATAATTCATCAATCCCAAGAAACTTCAAGTTTCAGCAACTCACATTGACCCTAGTCGATTCGTCACTTATCCCCATCCTCAAAGGCTCCACAGGGATTTCATTTCTCATAAATTTCACGACTGAGAAATCTTACCTCATCAGGCACATGGTTCATGCTTTTCACAATTAGAATACAACGAGCATCTCTTTAGAGTCCATACGATACTCTCGAAAGTTGTTCATGTTTCTCATGACTCCTTAGATGAGTCCAATCATCGTCTCTCAAGACGGTAACAATCAATCCAAGTGCTTCTTGGATACTTCATCCGACTGTTATTTACTTCATCACTATCAGGTGTCAAATCATTCCAACTGTCCATGGTATCATTCACTTGAGAGCTCATATCTTGGCTCTCTACTCTCAAGGGTCTCCACTTGGACCATACACAACATTTTATTTATTTTTGTCACTCTTCCCTTAAGAAGCATTAGTGACTTAGCCTCTAGGTTCCACAACCAGCTAATGCAACCATACCCCAATCTCATCCATTCGACTGAACGTCAACATTATCCTGGAATTCAACGCTGTCGACAGGACAGTTTCTTGGACTTCACTTCTAGGAATCATTCAAGCTCCGCATCTTCTTTCTCAGTCCAGACGCTCAATCTTAACACCACATCAAGTAAGATTTCTTTCTCTTTCCACACTAGGGTCTCTTACCCTATGAAGGAAACTTTACACTTCAATGGCATTCCATTTCCTCAATAATTCAGTCACCTCAAGGGACAAGGTCCAAAAGGATCGAAGTTCCTCCTCAGTTTCCACAATTCCACACCTAGGATATTCAAGTCAATTAAATCGATCATCTTGCGGCTATAAAACCAAGTAGCCTTTTTGATTAGTCATCCATTCATTAAAATTACAAACGGCTCGGACTACCAAGTCCAATCACTTTCCTTTCCATCAACAACCATCTCATGGTCCAATCGCCCTTTAAGAATGACACCCTACTCATTAGGGGTGACCACTCACAATGTCATTTCTTGGGATTCTGACTCAACCTCAATCGATCTCATAAAATCAATAGGGTCCGACAGACTGACACGTCAGTCTCTTTTATATTCCCCATAACGACAAGAGATCAACCACCATAAGCCTTACGACAAGGTAATAGCCATCTTCACGGGCACGTCTCATGTTCCGCTATGAACATTTCTTTGCTCATTATCCATGAGCAAGAGTTCTCTTATTCACATGTCTTCCGATCATTCACTTCTCTTACGGAGTCCCATTATCATTCCTCAAAATCAGGAATAACAACTAGCCATAAGGCTTTCAAATTTCAATCTACTTGGAGGCCTCGCGTCTTACTTAAAATGTCATTAACTACCCTTAATACACTTAGACAACCTTGAGAACTCTGTCTCTTATTGGTCGATCATCTTCAAATCCTTACAGGACTACTAGGATTCAAACAACTTTTCCTCTCAAGCAATCCCAAGAAAGTACTTCCATTAGGCGAACTAGACAGATATCATGCCTTCAAGTAGAACTCTTCCTTTGGTGACATTTCACCAATCATCAATAGCCTCTTAAGGCTAATAACTGCCAGGGTCACTTTCTTTCTTTGATGCACTCAAAACCTTTAAGGTTTTCTCACGAAACCCTCAATCAGGAGGGAGACAGTTTCAAATTCACTTTCTCCATTGAACCTTAGTTGACCTCAACCACGTAGTCTATCTCACCAGCTATTCAAAACCCTCACAGTTCTTCCCACACCTTCAATTTAGAAGTAAGTAACTTATAGTCACCTTTCTTGTGACTTTCGTCAGTTAACTCATCAGCACTAATATATGTCACCACTGTGACTTAGGCACAATGGCAGCTCCTCCTCGAGCATACCTACCCATCAATTTTTCTCATTTCCATTTAAAGTTCTTACGATCACTTCAACTCTTGGGTCTCACGCACTTTTCGAACTTGAGCCAAATGCCCTTCCAGCGCTCATATTCCAGTTGTTCATCTTTATTCAGTTCTCACGACTCCTTTCAGTGTTAGAGTCCTTTCATATCTTGCATACTCAAGCTAATACTCCTCTTGTAACATACTCTGGTCGTTTACCCTCATTAGATTCTCATGTCACTCCAGTTATTACAATTCCCTTCAGGAATTAAAGACTTAAGTCATCTACTCAAGTCTAGTAGTCTCAGGCTGCTCATCTCATCATCGTTCACCATCAGCCATCTAGTGGTTCCCACTCTCAACTAGTTGTTCACCATCCAAGTATTCCAAAACATCCTTAATCAGCAACCACATAACAAGTAAGCCTCCACGAGGCAACTTCTCAAATAACAGCCAGTTACTAGACAAGCCTCACTAGGCTAAAACTCAACTAAGACAACGTCAAGCAAGTACTCAAAGTACCATTTCAATTGTTCATGCCATAAATTCAGGGGCATCTGCCACTCTAGTATAAACACAACATGCTATCTTAATCTCAACAGGCATCAGTTCAATAAGTATAAACCTCACATGCCGTCTAATCTCTCAGTTAGACCCAGCCACAACAATTACATGATGCCAATTACAACATATGCCAACTAGGCCAATCACAACATCAATTTTCTTTTTCAAACGGCACTCACTACCAAATACAGGGCTCTCAGCCATACCTATCACAGGCGCCATTACAAATGCCATGCCACTTTTGAACATTCATTGTAAGAATCAATCATGTGCCATACATCTCTTAACCATAATCAGACTCAACCCTGATACATAGGCTTTCCCTTTCAATTTATGACTTTGGTCATCCCAGCCTCCTCGCTATCTTAGAAGCCTGCCAGGAGCCGCTCCTTGTCCGGACCTCTCTGTCCCAGCGATCACTCTCCGCCCTCATTAGACCTGGTTGTTACAGGTTGTCCCAAGTAATACATCTACGGAGGAAACCCCGTTCCACACGTCCCATAACATGCTTCCTTACGGTTTATAGGTATTCCATCAACTCGTCCCATACCAAGCGATAGTTTGTTAAGTCTGACAGCGATAAGCTCATGCATGCACCCTCATCAACTTTTATTTTAATGCCACAAACACATGCACAACATGTTTGTTCTCACTACCTGTCATACCACAATCGTCTCAGATCAATTCTTATTTATCGAAGATTTCTAATTCCATCAATGATGGTCACATCACATGGATCAAGGGCCTATATTCCATCATATACCTCAAGTCTAGTCGCTATTCAAGTCAAATCCTTATTGATTCGGTCACAACTGACCTTTAATACCAAATATTCCTTATCTGGTTCCTCGTATACATCTCATCTCATATTATCCAAAGTTGTCAACAACCATCGATAACTAAAACCATCAAGGTATAACACGATTCAAGCTTGAATCCACTAATATCAATCGTCTCTTTATAACTCACATTCTTCAAGTTAGGTCATTGACAAACCACAATCACAATCAGGTAATCCAATTGACCCATCATTCACAAACAATTCTCTACTAACCTCAAGCATAATTACTACCTCAAAATCCATGCCTATGTCCCTTTAGTTTCTGCTTGTTTCCACTTAAACCTCGATAATATCACCACCCAAGATCACCGATCAAAATCAACACTATGACCATGAAGACACAACAAGAATTCAAGCCTAGAATCCTCAAGATTCAGCAATCAAAGCCTAATCCTGTAGGTCTCAATAACTAATTGTCCTCAAGTCATCACTCCTTATCACTCCAAACCTCAATCACATTGGATCGAGCTGACCTTACTTTGATACCACTTAAACGGGGATGTCACGCCCCGAACCCGGCGAGCACGCGAACATCCCACCTTCACCGTTACCTTTGATGATCTCCTAGGAACTAACGGCCAATAACTTAAAGACCTATATAAAGCATGCACGCGAAAGCGATGACAACTCCATAAAAACAACTCATCAAGATGATTTAGGACAAGAAAGAGATATACTTCTCATTAAAGCCAAGTCAGGTACAATTCTAATTACAAAGAATATACAGCCTCTAGGGTCTTAATCAAATTAAATGTTCACATCCTCCAAAAACTTCTTCCAATGCCACTCCTTTACAAGTTCGGGCTTTTTTTTTTTTTTGCCTGGGACTTGAAAATTGTTAAGCCTCCACTGGGGTGAGATATAAATCTCAACAAGTAAACCCTAAATCTAGACCAGACCGCCAGTCTCACCAGACTACACCACAAGTAACATGCAGAAGCTCAGCCAAACAACATCACGTAATAAGAGATTCAAACTTCGCACGTTAGCAAAAGCAAACACACCACTATCACATGCCATAAAAATGACATTTTACTCAATCATCGTCAGGGCTCCAAGCCACGATGTATATCTCTAGGGCACTCTGGCCAATTCACTCACAAGGGCTCTCTGGCCATTTGATATCACATGAGCTCTCAGGCTATTTCATTTTCATCAGGGCACTCTGGCCATGCAAAGCATCAGGGCACTCTGGCCAATTACGATGAAAAAGGGCTACAAGCCAATAAGTATTTCATAAGGGCATTCTAACCATTCATTTGCATTAGGGCTCCCGGACCAATTACGATGCAAAAGGGGCTCCAAGCCATGGTCATTCATTTGCATCGGGCTCCTAGGCCAATTGATCGCTGGGGCACTATAGCCCATTCACATCTCAGGGCATCAAGCCAATTCACATATTAGGGGCATCAAGCCACATCGTTTCATGTGAGCATTCAAGCCAAATCATTTCACATGGGCATTCAAGCCAAATCACTTCACATGGGCATTTAAGCCAAATCATTACACATGGGCATTCAAGCCAAATCACTTCACATGGGCATTTAAGCCAAATCATTACACATGTACTCATGTTCGACCATCACAAATCAAATTTCAATCAATCCACTCGTTGATCAAATCATCAATCCAACGCATCCAGTAGCGTCCTAACGTCTTAGTAGAGGTTTAAGGGACACTTACCTCAAGCAATTAGCAAAAGTTCACTTCGATCAATTTTCCTTAACCCCACAAGTGTTTGTCAACCCAAGGTTCTCGTACTGTCATAGGAAATTCATCAATTTTGGATCAAAATCCAATCAATTCTCACTTCCTTGATACCAATCCCTCAATAATTAATGAAATGGCAACTCAAGATAGCTTATCAATTGATCGGATATACGACAACATCTTCATTCATCCTCCATATATTCGGTTCGTACGACAATAATAAGGGCATATTATACTTCGAAGATTTTACACACATATTAGCCCTTAAATCACCTCTAAAGCCCAATCCACTTCACATACCTTCCTTTAACACCTTAATCAACATTATAGGCAGTCCTCTGCATAAATTTGAAGTCAAAACACCCTTCTAACAGCCCCCAATAGATTCGGTACAAATAGAGTATCATCCAAAATAGAATAGGTTTTGGGTCCCAACGGTTCAATCGAGCCAAAAATCAATTCTAATCCTCAATCCTTCAATAATCAACTTTCTAAGACCTTCCTTTATGTGTTTAGGAAGCTCACCGTGAGATTTGAAGTGGATTGATACCTCAAAGACGTTGAAACAGCCCGATCTCTTCAAAGTTAGAATCTATCCATTTTTGTACCACCCATAATCATCCATAAAACTCATTCTAAAACCATCTATTTGCAACCATAAACCATCGAAACATAGTACTAGATGTTATGAATCTCTCCTAAAAAATTTGAGGTCATTTGGAATTTCTAAGAGCTAGAACCAACAGTTATCCTCAGCTAGCTCAAAATCCGTCCGCTTTTCTTCCAAAATCACCATAAATTAACCATACCTCCAAAAAACATGAAACTAATGGAAAAATGTCAAGGACATCTTAAACTAACATGTGATGGTCGGCGGCAGCAAGGCGACTATGGGAGAGACCGGTCGTACGGACCGAACAGAGGGCACAGAAAATGTTTTTCTAGGCAGTTTTTGGTAAGAAGAAGAAGAGAGAAAAATCAAGGGGAAATGGTGGGGGAACTGCTACCCACGGCTGAAGGTTATAAAATGGGATGTATCACACATATAATTGAGATTAAATTGACAAGATGTGATTAGGTGGGTAATAAATGCATGGGGCCTTCTAAGAGTGACATATGACAATATCCAATAATGCTATTGACTTCCTTGACTCCTTGCACATCAAGTTTTGACAGCTCAAGGGCAGGAGGAAATGACCATTTTGACCCTCAATTATCCTTAAGGCGAAGGCAAATGGACGATGGGTAAAACGGTCATTTGTCATTTTTCATCCGAAACTTCATTTTCTCTATTCTGAATGACCATTGGCGAGACGACGTCAAACCCTTTTCTAATTTTGAAATTCTTAATTTCTAATTTCCAATTCGAGCTTCCATTTCATATCTCAAGCCTCGAGGGGCGGAAATTCAGAATGTCACATAAAACAAATTCCATCTAATTCGTAAATTTTTCTTCGTCCAATCCTTAAATCATTAAGCATAAACCGTCTTGACACATCAATCGACATCCTAGCACGTCTCAATGACGAATTTCGAGCTCAATTGAATACCTAATAGCCCTTACCAACTCGATTTCAATAGAACCGAAACAAGGCATTTTTGGTTCTGTGCTTACCTCCCTTAAATAGTCCATAAATCAACATAAGTCCCCAATTTAACCACTAATCTATTTTCCAACACAAAGTTCTACATGTTGGGAGCCTCACCGAAAATTTGAGATCAAAGCGACGCCAAATGGTCCACAAACGGCACCGATCCTCCCAGGTTCTCAACCGGTCAGTTTCTGACCTCTAAACGCAGCAACAATTCAACATCAAAACTCTATCAAACTTGGCTCAAATTTTTACCACAACTCAGTATGCATGTGCCCTAGACGTCCACAAAATTTGAACGAAAGATTCAAACGATTCGAGATCCAACGAAGTCCAAACAGCAACTTACCTCTAGTTACGTCGGTTTCCATTGACTAGCGGGAAAACGGCCGAACGGAGCTCGTTCGATGACCAAACGCAGTTCTTCCAGTTGGAGCTGGTCGGCAAGAGGAAGAGGAAGGTGATGGTAGTCATCTCGACGGTTGATGGTTGCCGATCGGGGCACTAGACGGCAGTGAAACCGGCTACAGCTGCTGGTCGGGTGGTGAGCAGAATCTACTCGTGAAAGAGGAAGAGAAAGAAACGATGGAGATGGTGATGGTATTGCTGTGGTGTCGTGAATCAGCTAAAGGAAGAAGAGAGAGAGAGAGAGAGAGCTTAATCTCATCCCAAAAGGTTTCTAGAAGGTGATCTAGTAAGTAAGAAATAAATTAGTACCACCAAATTAAGACACTTGGCTTGGCATCAATAAAATCTAAAATTCTCTTAATTTCTGCCCTCCTCCTAATCGGCTGCCGCAAAGGAAAGTCAAATGACCAGAATGCCCTCATCCGAATAATAAAGCAAGGTCATCACTTCAAGGACAAAATCGTCATTTCACACCCTTCGTCCGAAAATCTAATTTTTTAGCAAATTTTCATTCTCGATTAGGCGTCGTCTATTTCAAACTTATTGTTACAATTCTTCATTTCCATTTTCCATTTCCAAGATCCCATATCGTGATTAATTTCTTGTCGTTCGTAATTTCAATTTATCTCGAACTAATGGGCAGCTTTTGCGGACGTTATGCGTATCGACTCTATGATTTTCATCACACTCAGGAAAACTCAACTACGGCAAATTTTGGTTGTCATGTAATCGCATGGGTCTATTGCTAGTCCCGACGGCGGCGATCGTCATAAACTGATTTAGGAAAAATTCGCAAATCATACGTTGGTTAAGCGGTATCACCCGCGTCTCAATCGTATAATACTAGTAATGGATTTCTTAATCGTTCTCACATCGGCCTCGGTTCTAAATATCCCATCAACGACCCTTATGATCAAAACGTCGTTTTCTTATCGAGTTTCCTAGGTCCACGTATCTCATCACGCGTTAGCCTTTCCCCTTTGGTTAGTTGACTCAAGACTGATCATACAACTGAAATACTTCGATGGATATCTTACAGTCAAGCTCTCAAAATGACGGGAAAATCAGAATGTCACAATCACAGTTTATATAATATGATCAAAGTAGAGATAGAGAAGACTGCACAGAGGGTTTATTGTGGTTAGGCTTTGGTTAAGCCTACGTCCACTTCTTCGGCTATTAGCCAATCGGTTAAATTCCACTAGTAAACTGCTCGAAAGGTTACAGCTTAGTGATCTCCTTGACACGCAGGATACCCCACCTAGAGCTCAACACTCTTGTGTACACCTCCTCGCAATTACAATGGATGAATCAAGAAGTGTGTATAAAATGAAGTACTCTCGATCTAAGAATTATAAAGACTTTTCCCTCCTAACGCCGACCTATTCTTCCCTTTGACCTTGAGATGTCTTTTATACCCATCCGCCTCCAATCTACCTGTTGAAAGGCTTCCAAAAGAGGTCTCTCCAAAACTCCCCGTTTGGACAAGACATACCAAAAGAAGATCTCGTAACCATTGGGGATTGCTAAAGGAAAGTCTTCCCCGTTCGGATCAAATCACCCATACAATTACGATCTTGGGTTTCCATAGAGGATTTCACTCATTTGGAAAGTCGTATGTTTATCTCCTTGATTTCGCATCCTTGATTGATCTCTATCCCCGAGAATCCTCAAGAATGATCCAGCTCGATTGTATCCATTGTAGTATTTCAAATACGCACATTTGAAAGTTCTCTTCAAGTTCTGATTACAACACGTGAATACTCCACTCAGAGCTTGAGCATCAGTCCAACGTCTGAGCTATCCCCGCTCAACGTTCAACGTCTGAGTTATCCCTACTCACCGTCTAAGCTCTAACCAGCATCTGAGTCCCTCAGAAATCCCATCTGAGCAAAACATTTTTGACAGATTCAATCTTGTGCATCCCACACCAAAGGATAATCTATAAAATAAATATTCTACGGCATTATCTCGAAAACTTAAGAGTATTTGGATTGTTTTGTCAACTTCAAAATCACTTAGGAATTTTTCTCAACAATCTCCCCCCTTTTTTATGATGACAAAACTATCTATAAAAGTAACAATCATTTTGATAATAAGGATGTGCAACTAAGATTTAGTTACTCTTAGTACAATCTTGCTAATGAAAGATTTCAACAATCTGCACTTTGTACTTTCTAGCAAAGATATGTTCTGAAGTCAATATTTTCACAATATAAGCAGTCTCAGAACTTGCGATAATACTTAAGATTTAGAGATTAAGCACAAATATAATTTCAAAGCATTGTCATGTGATTCTACTTGATTTTCTATAGAGGTTAATCACATGTATGACAAACTTGAGCAGCATGATAATGATGAGCATATTGCTAATGATATGGAATTACTGCACAATGGCTCAGAACATGTATGTGAGCATGAACTTAGTAACTCATAGATTATATATGAGCGTATTGCTTGTGACATATACTTGCTATACAATAGCTCAGAACTTGCAGTTTAACACATGCTCAGATCACAACGGTTTTAACATGCTCAAGTCAACCTGTTTTGGCAGATGTGTTGCCAAACATACATATTAATAAAATGATCGTAGTAAAAGAACTTGTTCACCTGTTCGACTTAGGAGAAAAATTGTATTTCTTTTCAGATATTGTTCCTGCTGAACATAGTGAAAGTATATTTTACTAGTCCCATCTTTTCAGCTTTAAAAACCTCTATGTGTGAATATCCTGTTTGTGAAGTCTCACATAACTGTTGTACCTGAAACAGCTTATCATTCACATCATATGATATTCACAGTCATGGATATATCCACAGAGATAAAATGTCTTCAATAAGTATCTCCTGTATATGTAATCATTGTTCCTGTATATCCAATCATCATGACTTATGATCATCATGACTTATTGTCATAAGTCACATGGGTATTTCTTGTCTCCTCCTGTTTGATAACTTAATTTTTGTGTAACCGTCTCCCCCTTTTTGTCATTAGCACAAAAGGGTAGGAGAACGACCGATATGGTCAAACATATATGGAGCAATACTCCCCATGAATATATGATTCATCCAGTAAAGCATAAATGATAACAGAAATAGTCCCCTTGAATATATGATTCATCCAGTAAAGCATAAATGATAACAGAAATACTCCCCCTAAATGATGTAACAGTAAATAACAAGGATGAGGAAAGTACTGAAATAAAATCCAAATAGCATCCAGAATTGTCAAGGTACACTACCAATCAAACAATTAACCAACAACAAAAAGATTAAGAACATTTTGAAAAATCTTTTTAGTCTTTTGGTGGTGGCTGAGGGGTAGAGGGTGCAGAAAAATTATTGGGATTGTTGTTGGAAAAGAAATATGAATGACTGAAGCGAGCTTTAGTCGAGAGGCGTTAAGGATAGCTTTAGAGATTGGAGGAAGATTTAGCGTAGAGCCGGAATACAGCAGATTTTGTCATTTCAACGATCTGCAATTTGATTTCATCTTCCACCTGATTCAGTTTCTTTGTTGTCTCTTCAATCGTCAGACAAGTAAGATGACATTTCTTCCCCATGTCATCATATAGACTTCTGCTTTTCAGACTCAATTCTTCTTTGAACTAAGATAGAGTGATAGTGAAGTCTGAGCGAAATTTTCTCAGGTTATCTTTGTATTCACCTTGTTTGAACAGAATATCCCATAACTTGTCTGAATCTGAGAGATCTTCCCTTTTTTCCTTTTCCTAGCAATCACAGGTTAGTTCTCGATCCTTGGCATACTCTTGTTGTTGTATTTCTACATCTATTTCATTATTTATCTGTAAAGACAATCTTTCAAGAGCATACATACCTAGTAAAATTTCAATAGGATTAAGTTGATTTTCTTGGACAAGACATCTTGCATATTCTGCTCTTGCCATTTCTTGTTCGTTTTCCTTACAAAATCTTATGAGATCTGGAATCTTGAAATCATTTAGCAGTGGAGCAGTTCTAGACTGAACATCTGTTTGTTTGGATGAGGCATTCTTATGCGAATTCAACTACATCCTCTTCCGAAACAAAACCATTATGCACTATCAAATCTTTCACAGATCTGTTACTGTCTCCTTGTTCCTTAATTTCTATAATGGCTTCTCTAACACCTCTAGCAAGTATAATTTTTCTCTCAAGATAAAAAATAGGTTTTTCAGCAGTGAGAGACTTTACCATAGTAGAGAGTTGTGCAGACTCATGCGTCACTTTATTGGAGTCTTTATGAACTGGCTTGGACAGGGTGAAGTCTTGAGAAAATTTCTTCACAACCATTTTGGAGAATTTTCCCAATTCACTGTTGATGACTTCATTGAGTCTTTTCATCCTTGACTCAATGTGATCCATTTTGAGAATGACTAGGCCAGTCTTCTCAGACAAGTTATTCAGTAACTTTGAGAATTCTTGCGCTAACTTCTCTCGTAACTTCCTATCTTCCTGAAACAAAATCTTGTTCATTTCATAAGTTTGATGTTTCAATTCATTCTGAAAGTATACAACCTCCTTCAGCAGTTCAGCATCCGTTTCCTTGTTCAGTTCTTCCTCCTCTTCTTCAGTTTCCAAGGCTTCGTTGATTCCATCCAATTGATGGTCATCTTCTCTTTGCTTTGCATGAGGGCATGCTATTCATCTAACATTTCTCCGCGATAGATTTCCTCTTCGTCCATTCTGGCTTTTGATTCAACCTCTATCTCATCCTCTTCTGTTTTGATAAATGGATCAGCTCAGTCAAGATTAGACTTGGGCGCGAGGATTTAAATCCTAAATCGCGATAACTAAGATTTCAAATCTAATATAATCCGACTGACATTTCGAGAATCGTCTAATATCGCCGCCTAATCCTTAAAATCCGATATCTTTGTAACGAGCCGAAATTAGATACTAAATCCTTTTTATCAAATTTAGCTATCTTACGAACCTTGAATTTCCAGGGCGTTACACGTACGGCACTCACTTTAGTACCAAAATTTTTTGTCGGCTAACTTAAGTGCCAGATCAGAAAAATATAATCACTTAAATGCTAGTGACGAGATATTCCGGGCCAAAATAAGTACATTGCTTTTTATATAAAATAATTTAATGACATGAAATTTTTAATTTTAACAATTTAATGAGATGGCTTTTTTAGATTTAAAAAATAAACTCCGCGAGTGCGAAGAGAACGACATCCCTCAATCGGCGTGGCCGGGATGTGTTAAACTTACAACACACAAGTGATCACGTTATACAATTCATGTCATTTAAGAAAAACTTGGCACTCAAACAATCATAACATACAGGTGCGCGACAGTCGTGCACCAGTAAGCCCACCGCGCGACTGACGCCCCCCGGCCTACGACAGCAAGGACGCAGGCCTATGTGGCGCAGTGAGCACCGTAGGACAGTCGCATGCCAGTATGACTATCGCGCGACTTTCCTCCCCTGCAAGCCTTTCGCGGCTGCTCTTTGCCTTTGCCCTTCTCTCATTTTATTCTCACTCTCTTTCATAGAATACTTTCCTCTCTCACTCTATTCTCTCGGAAAAAGTACACTTTTAGTGCCAAAAGTTGTGTACGAAGATCACTTTGGTGCCAAAAATTTCAATCGGACCACTTTAGTGCCAAAAGTTATAAAAACGATCACTTTGGTGCCTCCAGCCAAAATTACCACATGATTTTTTTTAAATATTTTTTAATTTTAACTGGCATTTAAAAAAAAGTCCATATTGGCTCCATGTGGACTTTAAAATGAAGGAAACAATAAAAATAAAAAAATAACAGAAAATCCTTAAAATAAAAATTTTATTTAAAATAAATTAAAATAAGTGGAAAATTTAAAAAAAAAAAGATAAAAGAAATGACAGGCGGCAGCGAGCCGCCGCCCTACCAATGCCAGCAACTGCCGGCGGGGGTGTAGCATGGCCGGCGGGGGTCGCCGAGCCCCGTTTGGGGGCCGACGACCGACCTCAGGTAGGGGCCTGCGACCCTCGCCTAGATCAAGACGTGGGTCGCGGCCCTCAACCGGAGCAGGGCGAGGGTCGTCGATCCTCGCCCAAGTCTGGCGAAGGGCCCTAGATCTGGGCGAGGGTTCGCAGGCCTCCGTTGGCAATGCTCCACCCTTGCCGACCGTTGCCAACGTTGATGGGGCGGCGGCGGCGAGGGTTACAGCCTCACCGCCTGCCTTGAATTTTCTCTTTTTTTTTTTTTTAATTTCAGCTATTTCTCAAATTATTTTAAATTAAAAAGTTCAATTTTTAAAAAAATTGCCATAATGGACCGTCGACGAGCCACATCAGCCGAAAATATTAATAAAAAAGTGTCGCATCAGATTCTGTCCGCAAATAAGACTTAGCACCAAAGTGATCATCTTTTTTATAACTTTTGGCATTAAAGTGATCCGATTGAAACTTTTGCACCAAAGTGATCTCTGTACACAACTTTTGGTACTAAAAGTATACTTTTGCCCAATTCTCTCGTCCCCACACTCATTTCCAAAGATCAAAACGATCGTCTCATCATCATTCTCACGCTTGTTGTTATTTCGCTCGTTTTCCCTCTTGCTCTTAGTCCTCGTTGTAGCCTCAGTCGCTCTCGCGCTCGTTTTCTCTCTCGGACGGTCGTCTCAAGTCCTCGTTCTATATCGTTCATTGTCCCTCTCTCAGGCACCCTCGGCATTAAACTCCCTCGTACATTCTTGTTTAAATTTTTTTAATATTTTAATGATGTTTAAATTGATATATAAATTTTTTATTTGACATATAAGACGGGCCTTCTCTTGGCAATTGAAGCTCCTCTCGGCATGTTCTCCGAGGTAAATTTTATTGTAGTTATTGATCGCAGTTTCATAAGCATAAATTTATTTATTGTGTCGTTATTTATGCCTGAATCATGTATGTCATTTATAGATTGTCACTATATGTCTCGAGAAACGTGGGCTGGGTTTTACTCGGTCCAAAGAATATTTTTTAAATAAATTAAAAATTCAAATAATGTCAAAATCATAAAATTTAAAAAATTTGAAAAATATAAAATGACCACGATCAAGTAGCCATGGACTATTTTTGGTAATTTGGCCTATGATTTTTTCAAACTGATGATTTTGCCCTTTTGGAAAATTATCCCCCAAAAATTACAACAAAAATCTTCAAAATCTAAAAAAATTCAAAAAAATAGAAAATGACCACAATCGACTGGCCATGGTTTATTTTTGGTAATTTGGCCTCCATTTTTGAAAATGACGATTTTGCCCTTTTGACAAATTATCTCCAAAAAATACAAAAAAATTAAAAATTAATAAAAAATTTCGAAAAATATAAAATGGCTACAATCAAATAGCCATGGACTATTTTTGGTAATTTGACCTACAATTTTTTTAAAAATAATAATTTTTCCCTTCTGGCAAATTATCCTCCAAAAATTAAAAAAAAAAATCTAAACCGAATCAAAAAAATCCAAAAAATAGAATGTTTCCTTTCCAAGAAATTATCTTGCCAATTTGGCCCTGCATAATGATGACACGGTCGCAGGGCTATAATTTTCAAATTCGAAATAATTTATAATTTCTTTATTTAGCAGAATGTTGTCTATATATTTCGCGATTGTACGTTGGGAAGGTACAATAGTACGAAATCAATATGGAGTTGATTACGATGGCGCGCACAATATATTATGTTCAAATTTGGAAGCATATCCACATTGGGTAAGCTAGGTGCTACGATTGGGCGTGTACTGAATATAGCAGAAAATCAGTATATTCGAAGCTTGATGTATAGATACCCGAGTGCAATGGGTACAGATTTTGCCATATATGATATTATGGAGGTGCATCATGATGGTGTAGTTTCGATGATCCAACATACTGCGCTTTGAGGTCGTTCTACGGAATATTTACTGTTCTGTGTAACTCGAGATGAGCACCAGCATGTTGGTGAAGATGACGTTAAGGAAGCCTGCGATGTTGGTGAAGATTCGGTTAGTTTGCACAATCGGCACGAGGAGTCCGATGATAAAGATGATAATGATGGAGATGATAGCAATGAACAAGATGATAATGATGAAGATGATAGCAATGAACAAGATGATGAAGATTGGATTGACACTGATGAAGATGATGTCGGAGGCGATAACATGGACGCTTACTACAACACTCATTGCACCAATCCTATTATGCCGTTTGTAGATCCACCACGATATTCCCAAATTGACTTTGATATGATGCGAGTCGATACAAGAGCCAATCAAGACAACTTGTTATTTGATCCATCAAATGAATTTGATGTTGACATGGTATTTCCATCACGGGACGCGCTGCAGTTGGCTGCGAAAGAGTACTCCCTGAGAAGAAATCATTATTTTCGTAGTGATGTGACCAATAATGCACAATATGTGATAATGTGTGGTAATCGAGACAATCCGTGTGTGGTTGGAGGCTTCGCGCATCTAAGAAAACGGGTACACTAGCCTGGAAAATAACTAAGTACGCTGGGCCACACACATGTAGGAGGACAACGTCATCACGGGATCATCAACAACTTGACCAGAAGTACTTGTGCAGCCAGGTAAAAGCAATTGTCACCGCTCAACCAGATATCAAAATCGCAACACTGTTGGTGGAGATTACAGACAATGTATAGTTCAAACCTACTTACCACAAAACATGGGTAGCTAAAAAAATGGCGATTGTAGAAGTTTTTGGAGGATGGGATGAGTCATACAGTAGGTTGAGGAAGTGAATGAACGAAATGGTGATAAAGAATCGAGGTTCTCATTTTGTCATCGATGATCGCATGAGCCTAGAAAACTGCAGCACGATTTTCGAGCGAACACTTTCAATTTAAGCCGTTACTTAGTTTTTTGTAACATAAGTTATTGGCATTTAATAAATTTTGTTATTTTTTTATATCATTACCAGGGTGATGGCATCGAACGTGCCTTACATATTATGGACACCGGCAATCTATCTTGTCACACCTGGAGAGAAGTACAGAAAATACTTAGGGCAATGTTATACGCCTAGCATGAGAAGAGTCGGATAACAATGATGCCACCACCCCAGTCAGCAACTACAGCAACACCAGTTGGGCCACTTGATGATGATGATCCACCTAGCCTATTCGACAGACTCGGAGGACCACTCGACCTCATCCAGGTCGAAACGGTGTCCCCTTCACCTTGGAATATCATACACAATATTTCGCTCCGGGGTTCACTCTTTATGGTTTGGCCCGACGGATTTCGATACAGGGTTTGCCCAGTTTGCTGGCCCATCTCATGGGGGTTTCTCTTTTTCATTTGGTGACATTCAAGAGCCGCATACTCCAGCTGTTTCTCCGGCTTCATGGGGATCCGATTTCTCTCCTTTTTTTCAAGGTTATCATACAGCAGGATATGAACAGTCTGGGCGTGGCATATTTCTGGACTTTGATGATGCATCATTACAAATTCGTGAGCTATCAAAACATATGCTTTAGTCATCTATACATCATGCTCCTCTGAATCCTCGTTCTCATCGTTACAACACCAAACCCGCCGATCAACGGAGATCACCTGATTACAGAACATGAGCTCATGTAGAAGGACAACATCATTTGTGCATGTCAGTGCGATTGAGGTTGAGGATTGTTCTTTAATCCTCAGGTAAGGTAACTGGCCATGTTATCTATCATTATAAATTTGAATTGCTGGATTTTTTTTAACGCATGTATTTATTTATGTTCGTTTAATCCGGATATGTCGTATCTTATCAATTCAATTTTATGTATATTTTTTATTAATAATTTACATACTAAATTAATTAATTTCAATAAATGTCACAAAGAAATTAATGAAATAAGGGTTGGTGGGAGGGCGACAGTGGCCGGTGGGGGGGAGACCGGGTAGCTGGCTGGCCGTTGGCACGTCATCGCGCGACGGCCTGGCCACTACGCGGGCCATTGCAGGATGGCCTGACCACCGGGAGGGCCATCGCGTGATGGCCTGGTATGACCACCGCGCGGTGCCCACACCATCGAGCCAGACCTAAATTGATAAATAAATTCAAAACCTACCTAATTTTGTAAATAATTTTTATTTTTGAATTAATTTGGAAATTTGCCCTACAAATCCAGCTGAGTAACCTTCTCTCGTGCTGATTTTCTCCCATTTAACAAAAGAAGCTTTGGTTCTCTGAGGTTATCCATTTGCTAATGGCGGACGCCGCGAAAGTTCGGTTGGTTCGGTGTCCCATTTCCAGTGGTCTGTTGCCGGAGTTTGCCCATTGCCCTTTTAACAACTGCGGTGGTTGTGGAGATGTTCTTTGAAGTAAAGTTTCTTTTTTTTCTTTTTATTTCCCCCTTGCTGAGTCAATTTGAGTCTTGTTTAGTTAATAGAAATAGTGTGGACGGTAACATAGAGCGGAGGGGTTCGCAATTTACTAAATAGTTGAGGCATCGTGTAAGATGCATCGGTTGGAAATTTGATGTTGAAGGAGACTAGGGAGGTTTAGTGGACATTAGAAAGTACCTGATGCAATTCAAAGCCTAGTGCATTGTTTTGCTGCTATGACCAATATTCTCTAATGGCCTTTCTGACGTATGTTTCTTGAACATCAGGTAAGAACTTTCAAACTCACAAGTGGGAAGAAGGAATCGCAGCTGTAACAGCGACCAAGTTGGAGATAACTTCTGGTGGAGACTGTGCATCCTCATCCGCAGTTAGCACAGGTGGTATAGAAGCCACTCAGGAACTTGTCCGTAATTCAGCATGAGTACCTCAAATGACGATACTGCAGGAAGAAAAACCTCGCCAGCTCAGTCGTGTGACATGTTCATCCTCCACGTCATCTGGATAATGTTAGAAATTAAACCAAGAATCATGATTGTAGAGATCTCCTATGAAGTGACCATTCGACTCCCAAGGCGCATGCATAAAGGCGTGCACGTACCAAGACTTGTCTTTATCATTGCGGGTTTTTCAAGAGTCATTATTAGTTGTGTGTCTTGAGAGTCTTTTAGTATTTCATTGTGTAATAATTGCTATGTATCTAGATGTGTCTTTTCATGTATCTAGAGTAGTTCAAGAGCCGTGTTTTTAAGCCTACAAATAGGCATGTCTTGTAACCATTTCAGTATGGGTGAATCGATTGTGAATACATAATATTGAAAAGCCATCTTCTGTCTCCTCCTCCTTCGTGAGAGTAAAGTTTGAGTTTGTGAGTGCTTGTTGAGTGCCCCACTTTCAATTCTTCCCATCAAATTGGTACCATAGCTCATGGTTTTGTGGTCATGGAGTCAACAAGCAGTCTGCTTCCTTTTCAATGTCCATGTCTCACCAAAGAAAACTATGGTAGCTGAGCTTCCAGAATCAAAGAAGTTCTCATGGAAGAGGAAGGAATGCAAATGTACGGTATGACAAATCAAAAGTTCGTTGTTATAATTGCAATAAAGTTGGTCATTTATGCTTTTGATTGTTGGCACAAATAAAGTAGTGGAGCATATGGAAAGACAAATTTGGTGTATGATGCCGATAATGTTCTTATGTTGGCATTCAAAAAAGACGGGGGAGAAAGGAGTGATACGTGGTACTTGAATACTGGAGCAAGCAACCACATGTGCGGCCAAAAGGAGATGTTTGTCGAAATGGATGAGCCAGTCAAAGGAAAAGTATCATTCGGTGATAATTCCCAAATTCTTGTCGAAGGGAAAGGTACGATTCTGATTCGTCTGAAGAACGGAACACGTTAGTTTATTACTAACGTGTATTATGTGCTGAAGATGTCGAGCAATATTTTGAGTTTGGGACAGCTTCTTGAGAAAGGTTTTACTGTCCAGATGAAAAATCTAAGCCTTTTGTTCATAGATCGCAATAATAAATTGATTGTGAATGTGAAGATGTCGAAGAACGGAATGTTCACTCTCAACATCCAAAATGAAATGTCTACATGACTTCAAGCATGAGTAGACGATCCTTCATGGCTATGGCACTTGAGATTCAAGCATCTCAATTTCGGTGGTCTCAAGATGTTATCGCACAAGAAGATTGTATATGGTTTACCGAATATTGATGAACCCGATCAATTATGTGAAGGGTGTGTAATCGGTAAACATTTTCGAACAAGCTTCCCGAAGGAGTCTACTTATCGAGAGAAGGAACCACTGGGGTTGATACATTATAATGTGTGTGGCTCGATTACTCTTCAGTCTTACGACATTCATCGATACTTTGTTACTTTTATTGATCATTTTACATGAAAGAATTGGGAATTTTTCTTGAAAGAACAGTGAGAAGTGTTTGCTAGTTTTAAGCACTTCAAAAAAATGGTTGAAAAAGAGAGCGGTTATTTTATCAAGGCCTTGAGAACTGATCGTTGAGGAGAATTTACTTTCGGTGAATTCAACCAATTCTATAACTATCATGGCATTTGAAGCTTCTTGATGGCACAGTACTCCCCACAACAAAATGGAATCACTGAGAGAAAGAACAGAACCATCGTCAATATGGTTCACAGTATGCTGAAAAGAAAAAATTTGTCGAAGGAGCTTTGGGACGAAGCTATTATGTGTGTTGTTTATCTACAAAATTGATGTCCCTTGCAAGGACTCAATGGTGTGACTCCACAAGAAGCATGGAGCAGGAGAAGAGCTATTGTTTCTCACTTGAGAATTTTTGGGAGCGTTGCATATGCTCACGTACCCAACCAAAAAAAGATTGAAGCTGGAAGACAAGAGCAAGAAGCTCAATTTTATCGAGTATGATGACTCATCAAAAGCTTACAAACTGTTTGATCCTAACACTTTGAAAGTGTATGCAAGCATAGATGTGAAATTCGATGAAGAAAACTTGTGAGAGGACAATCGACAAGTGGTCAAGACCATTTGGAATTCTATCGAAGTGGAGACAGAAGATCACTCTTTGTTTCCTTCTCCGATATCCTCTCCATCATCATCAGCTTCAACATCAAATGCTGTCGAAGAGCCGCCAATACCGAGATCAAGGAGATTATCAGAGATTTATGAAGCTACCAATGAGCTTCACCTTGTATGTCTTCTTGCAGATTATGAACCACTTGATTTCGATGAAGCCGCCAAAGAATAGTCATGGATGAAGAAATTAAAGCTATCGAAAAGAATCAAATATGGAAACTTGCTGATCTTTCGAATGACAAAGAGCCAATTGGCGTCAAGTGGGTATATAAGGCCAAGAAGAATGAGAAAGGAGAAGTGACTCGATATAAGGCCAGGCTTATCGTGAAGGGCTACAAACAAAAGGCTGGAACCAACTATGATGAGGTATTTGGACCGGTCATCTGAATGGAAACCATAAGATTGATGATTTCCATTGCAGCTCAAAATCGATGGCTAATCTATCAAATGGATGTCAAATCGCCATTCCTAAATGGTGTTCTTGAAGAAGAAATTTATGTTGAGCAACCCCTTGAGTATGTTGTGAAAGGTCATGAAGACAAAGTGTTGCAATTAAAAAAAGCTTTGTATGGGCTTAAACAAGCACCGAGAGCTTGGAATTCCAAAATCGATGCTTATTTCAAGGCAAATGGCTTCGTATAATGTTCGTACGATCATGCTCTCTAATTGAAGCAAGAAAAAGGTGATGCCTTATTGGCATGTTTATATGTCGATGATCTTGTCTTCACGGGCAATAACTTTGGATTGATCAACACTTTTAGAGCATCGATGGTGAAAGAATTCGAGATGACAGATAATGGTTTGACGAGTTATTTTCTCGACATCGAGGTAAAGCAAAGTGGAGATGGGATTTTTATTTCCCAAAAAGGATATGCTGAAAATATCCTTGAAAAATTCAACATGAAGAATTGCACGTTGGTCAATACACCGATGGATTGTGGTGTCAAACTTTCGAAGTTCGATGAATGTCACGTCCCGACTCTCAAGCCCACGACATCCCTTGCCAAATCGCCACTAGGTCATGGAGATAGCGTTCTAGGCGCACTAACGACCTACCACTTACTTACTCATGCGGAAACGTGTTAGCTCCCTAACAACGATTAAACATGTAATAGAGGAGTAGGAAACAACAACAGTCATCCAACAAAAGATAATTACAAAACATTAGTCACAAGCAGATGAGTCTTAACCCTACTGAACTACAGCTGACACAAATAACCTCACACTTCGGGGCGGCTCAATAGGACCCCAAAAGGTTACTTGGTCGGGTAAGGTTAACTTATCATCTACTTCAAAAAAACTAATCCAAAAGCCAATCCTTGGCGTCCACGATGCTTCATCACTTGGGACCTGAAATTTTATCCCTCGACGGGGTGAGAATAAATCTCAGTTAATCAAGCCTAAGCTTGGTTAGGAAACTGATTCGCCCAAGACATCCTAACAGAAGGTTTACAATATCATATCACCACATATAGCGCCCAAGTACAACCATGATATAATAATCATCTACATGTAGACTTACCAGCCTTTAGCCACACATAATGCAATGCTTGACTCGACTCAGCAGTCATATCAGACAATCACTCAAACAAGCATCACATCCACAAGTATGCACAGGATACCACACAAATCCATTTATTAACGATGTTTGCGCCTTTGGCGCAAAGAGAGGATCTACGCGATTGGCGTGATTCGACTCTCACAAATAGTATGATATCATACTCATCCGGACAAACCGGGTTACTCTTCTTTTTCCCTCACGGCAGCGGCTGCTACAAGCGGTGTATCCAGTGTACCCGTTGCACGGCACAGCGAGTAGGCATCCCTATATGGGGCGTCGGTCTTTCACAAGCTACGACCGACATCCGATCAACCCTGAGGACGTACTAGTCGGCACAGGGCAGTAATTGTCGTGCTTCTGGCAAGTCACGTGGTTCCGTACAATTGATACAGTACCAACTTGCCAGGAAAACCATCATCGTTCCCTCATATGACCATAGACACACCCGGTAATCAATCAGTTTTATCCTCTTTGATTTAGGCCGGATGCTCACACAGACGTGCTCAAAGACTCGGCCCACGGCCGTTTTCATGCTAAAATATGTCTTTTGAATCCGCACTCGGTCATATGCATATGTAGTCTACCTAATAGTCATTCCAATCATACACGGGGCGATTGACCCCACCAAACAGCGATCAATCATCCAATGTATATTCCGGTTAATCAATCAAGCCATCCAACGAGGCAATCGCTCCAATAAAAGTCATCGAATCAATTACGAGCATTTAATTCCGATTAGACAATATAAGGCTCGATTCGTGCAATAGTCCATCATTAACCGAACCAATTGATTTAAAACGTCGATCGCTCGATCGTCTCTAACCTATCGTTCGCTCGCAATCAATCAATCAATTAATTTCAAGTAATCATAATTAGTCACAGACAATATAATTAACCAAGCTAACTTAGTCTATTACGGTCATTTAACCTAAACCGGGGTTTCTAACTAAACCGACCATAATCGCCCAATCTAATTACCCTAACGGCTAACCCGACAAATCCTAGGTGCAATTAGCGCCCTAACCAAAGATTAGGGTCAACTCGCCAAGTGAGTTAGCTCGAGCAGTCTCAAAATCGACGGCGACAGTTTTCGACAACACAAGGCCAAGCTTTGGGTTCCTTGCCCTAATCAAGCGGCGATTCAACCCACAGCAGCTGAGACACATGGCAGAGGTTCGGAAAAGGGCTAATGGCGACGGCGAGGCTCTGACGAACGGAGAACGGCTGTGAACAATCATGGTCAGGAGTAAAACAGAGTAAATCGGTATGTTTTAAGGAGTAACTCGGCCTCAAAGGCTAAGGCAAGGCCGGCAAGGGCTGTGGGACTCACTAGCAGGTCGAGGGGGACCTTCGGGACCGGCTAGGAGCGACGGACGGCTACCGGAGGAGGCGGAACCCCGGCTGGATAGAATCGAATAGAACATGGGACTCTAGGCGCCAAAACAGGGGAGGCCAACTGGGGTTGAATTCGAGCTCCACAAGCGGCAGTGCACTTCCAGGAGCTCAGGGTAGCGGAGAAGGGTTTAAGGAGGCCGTTGGCGGTGGTGGTGAGCGGCGGCAATGGCGGACTTGGCTGCGATAGAAGAAAAATCGAACTAGACCCCAAAACAGAGTACGGTGACTCTCAAGGCTGTTCGCGGCACCTCCGGCGGGTAACGGCCAGAGGGGAGGCGTTGAGGAGGTCGACAGGAGGCTGAGGGATGATGGTGTGGTGGTGGTTGAAGGTGTTGGCGGCGAAAATGATCGGAGAAAGAGAGAGAGAGGCTCTCGGGTCTTGGGATCGAAAACAGGGCAGGACGTTCTCCGAGTGTTTCATGATCGTCCGGCGGCTGACGACGGCACCAGAGGGGTTGTTGATGACCGTAAGATGTGGCTGAAGGTGGTGGTGGTAGGAGATGCGGTGGTGGTCAGCGCAAAAACCCAATGGAGGAGGAAGGAGGAGGTTTGGTCGGGAGGGGGTGTGAGAACCACGATTTACAGAGGGAGAGAACGTGAGAGATGAGCAGAAAGGAAGAGAGAGAGAGAGAGAGAGAGAGAGAGAGAGAGAGAGAGAGAGTTAATGAGAGGTGATGGGTTGGTAAGGGATTAGACTGGTGGTGGGACCCCCAATAATTCAAAAATTTTGTCTTATGTGCATAAAGGAGGGTCAAAATGGTCATTTGGTAATTCGAGACTAAAAATGAATTTTGGTATACTGACGGAGGGTATTTTCACAAGCCGAGCTTAGTCAAGATTCAGATCAAGCGCAAGAACTGAATTCCTAATTGGCGATGACTAAGAATTACGGATCCTAATCTAACCGACAAGTAGTTTCGAGGATCATCCAAAATTCGTCTCTTACTTCCTTACGGTCCAAAATTCGTACTCAGACTGAAATTCCATTTGATTCCAATTTAATGATTTCAGTCACTTACTAAGGGTGAATTTTCGGGGCGTCACAACTTTCCCCACCTTAGGAAATTTCTTCCTCGAAACTACAGCACAACCACAACTACTCAAAAATATAAGGGTAGCTACTCTTCATGACTTCCTCATTCTCCCATGTAGCTCCTTCGGTACCATGGTGTTGCCAAATCACCTTGACCAACAGAATCGTCTTACTCTAGAGCACTTGCTCTTTCTTGTTAATGATCCTGACTGGTCTCTCCACATGCGAGGCTCGCTCATCCTATTCAATCTCTTCATAGCTCATCACATGAGCGGGATCCGGTTCATACTTCCTCAACATCGACACATGGAAGTCGTTATGCATTTGAGCAAGTCTCGGCGGCAACGCAAGACGATAAGCTAGAATTTCAATCCGCTCTAGTATCTCGAAAGGTCCAACATACCTTGGGCTGAGCTTTCATTTCTTGCCAAAACGAGATATCGCTCTCATAGGCGACACCTTTAGAAAGACACGATCGCTCGCCTGAAACTCCAAAGGTCTGCGCCTTCTATCAGCGTAACTTTTCTGGCGACTCTGAGCTGTCCTCAGTCTATCTCTAATAACTTTGACAGCTCTCGTCGACTATTCCACCAACTCAGGTCCAGTGATCTTTCTTTCACCAACCTCATCCCAGCATACTAGCGTTCTACAAGCTCTCCCATACAATGCCTCAAAAGGCGCCATCTTTATACTCTGATGGTAACTGTTATTATAGGCAAACTCAACCAAATGCAGCTATTCCTCCCAACTACCTTTGAAATCCAATACACATGCCCTCAACATGTCCTCCAAAGGCTGAATCGTCCTTTCAGGCTGGCCATCTGTCTGCGGGTGATAGGACGTACTAAACTACAGCTTTGTCCCCAAAGTAGTCTGTAGACTCTTCCAAAAGGTGGCAGTGAACTTAGGGTCTCGATCGGAAGTTATCATCACTAGCACTCCATGCAACCTCACAATGTGTCACACATACAGTTCTACATACCTGTTCAATGCAAAGTCCTTTCTCACTGGAATAAAGTGCGCTGACTTTGTCAATCTGTCAACCACTACCCAAATTGAGTCATGCCTCTCTGACTCCTTGGTAAACCCATCACAAAGTACGTCGTGATATGCTCTCATTTCCACTCTGGAATCTCTAAGGGTTGCGGTAGTCCTCCAGGTTTAGAATGCTGCGCCTTGACCTGCTGACAGGTCAAACATTTGGCCACATGCTTGGCTATATCCGCTTTCATGCCATTCCACTAGTAGTGTTGCCTCAGATTCTGGTACATCTTCGTACTACTAGGATGGATACTATAACTACTACAATGTGCTTCCGATAAAATCCCCCCTTAAACTTTCATTAGCAGGCCTAACCAATTGTCCTTTGAACTTTAGTATCCCATCTTCGGCTACTTGAAAGTCGACCCTTCGCTTAGTTGAATCCTCTTGAAGGATCCTCTGAATGGTGGAGTCCGTCAACTGCAGGCTCTTAATCTTAACTTGCACGTTCGACTCAATCCTCAAAGTAGCCCCAAGACACGACAGATGACTTACTTCCAACTTAAAGTCTAAGTCTCTCACTTGCTCAAGCAAACGTCACTCATACATATGTAATTGAGCAATCACTGATTTTCTACTCTGGGCATCAACAACCTTATTCGCCTTACCCTGATGATACAGGATCTCACAATCATAATTATTAAGAAATTCCACCCATCGGCGCTGCCACATGTTCAGCTCCTTCTGAGAGAACAGATACTTCAAACTCTGGCGATCAGTATACACCCGAAAACTTTCCCCAATCAGATAATGCCTCCAGATCTTCAAAGCAAAGACGACCACAGCCAGCTCTAGGTCGTATGTCAGGTAGTTCGACTCATGCGGCCTCAATTGACGAGCTGCATATGCTACTACCTTACCATGTTGCATTAAAACACAACCCAGTCCTCTAAGCAAAGCATCGCTATAAATCTCATAACCTCTAGGACCAGACCAAATTGTCAGAACAGGAGCTGTAGTTAGCCTATGTTTAAGCTCTTGGAAACTATGCTCGCACTTGTCTGTCCATTCAAACCTTACATCCTTCTTCAACAGCTTAGTCAAAGGCGAGACTATCACTGAGAACCTCTCCACGAAACGTCTATAATAGTCGGTCAATCCAAAGAAGCTTCTGAGTTCTGTTGCGGTCGTTGGTCTTAGCCAATCCATAATGGCCTCAATCTTTGACGGATCCACAGCTATCCCTTCACCAGAAATCACATGGCCTAAAAAAACCACGCGAGCTAGCCAAAACTCGCACTAGCTAAACTTGGCATACAACTGATGCACCCTCAGAGTTTCTAATACGATCCTCAAATGTTGCTCGTGATCCTCAGAACTCTTCGAATACACCAAGATGTCGTTTATGAAAACAATCACGAAGCGATCCAAGAACTCTCTGAACACTCTATTCATCAGATCCATAAAAGCAGCAGGAGCATTTGTCAAACCAAAGGGCATCACAGTAAACCCATAATGTCCATAACGCATCCTAAATGCCGATTTCGGTATATCCTCTTTCCTGATCCTCAGTTGATGGTATCCCGTCCGTAGATCGATCTTAGAGAATACTGATGTTCAATCCTCGGCAGTGGGTACTTATTCTTGATCCTCACTTGATTCAGCTACCTGTAGTCTTTACATAATCTCATTGATCCGTCCTTCTTGACAAACAACACAGGCACTCCCCAAGGCGATGCACTAGGGCGGATGAACCCTTTATCCAACAACTCCTGCATCTGCACTTTAAATTCCTTCAATTCAGACAACGTCATTGGATACGGTGCCTTAGAGATCGGCTCCATCCCAGGAGCTAACTCTAACACAAATTCAATTTCCCTTTCTAGTGGCAAGCCAGGTAAGTCCTGAGGGAAAACATCTGGAAACTCACATACAATGACAATCTCCTCTAACTTAAATTCCTCAATAGACGTATCAACCACATAAGCTAAATAACCTTGGCAACCACTCTCCAATAGTCGGGTCGCTACTAACGATAATATCATCACAGTCGAGGTTCCTCCTTGATTACTCACAAACTCAAAGCTAGTCCCATCCAACGAATTGAATCGAATCACTTTACTATAGCAATCCATTGTAGTCCTTTACTTCGTCAGCCAATCCATTCCCACAATCAGATCAAAATCGTACATCTCCAGCACAGTCAGATCTATCCTACTTTCATGATCGTCCACAACAAGTCTAAAATCAGGACAACCTACTGCAGCTACTACACTATCCTTTAAAGGCGTAGACACTTTAAAAACAACATGCAAGGGTACCAAACTCAACTCAAACAACTTAACAAACTGGTCCGCAACAAATGAATGCGTGGCACCTGGATCAAACAAAGCATAAGCTACTTGGTTATGCAAGAGAACCGTACCTGTAACGGTTGGCGAATCCTTCGCTGCTTCCAGGGTGACAATAAACACCCCTCTTTACGCCGGCAGACGATTTTGAAAGCTCTGCGGTGCAGCACCTCTTGGTGGTTCTCCCTGTTGTGGCGGCATCTGACTGCCCTGCTGCCTCTGCGGACATTCCTTCACTTGATGGTCAAAGAGACCACAACCAAAGCAAGCTCCTCCTCTAAATAGCCACGGCCCCAGGCCTATGCTTCTGGCGGAACAAATTGCACACCTCACTTGTGCGGAAAGCAAGCTTACTGATAGCCCTTCGGCGATTGGGTGGAATGTGGTACTAACTCCCATACAATGGCTTTTTCCCTTGTCTCTGCTCAAACCTATTGGAGGGCGTAAATCGCGATCCAAATGCGGTAGTCCTCATAGCCAATTCTCGTTTCACTATTTGCGCCCTTTCATAGAAGACATCATAGTCATTGAGATTGAAAGGCGCTAGCACACCTCGAATCTCAGGCTTCAGTCCTTCTCTGAACCTTATTGCCTTGCCTATAAGTTCCTCAACCAGTTTTGGAGCATACTTAGATAGCTCAGCAAATTTGGCGTCATATTGGTCAACTATCATAGGGTTCTGTCGGTGGTGGAAGAACTCAGCCATATTTTGCTCTCTAGCTGTATCCGAAAAGTACTTGTTGTTAAATGCTTCCACGAAAGTACCCTACACCAAGGCTGTACCTTCAGGGAAAGTCCTACCTTTGATAGTTCTCCACCAAGTGCTCGCATTCCCTTGGAGTTAAAACAAAGCCAGGACAACTCTATCCTCATCCATGCACCTCATCATATCAAAGATCTCCTCTAACTCCTCGATCCATGAGGTGGCAGCCTCGGGATCCCCACTCCAGTGAACTTAGGCGGCTTCAACTTAAGGAATTGCTCCATCAACGTCTGAACTCTACGCTCCTCAACTATCACCACAGGTGGCGGGTTCACTGGCGGTTCTACAGGCGAAACATCAGCAGTAGCGGCAGCAACATCATTTTGATTCCTCACTTGCTGCCCCATCAAATCTCCTATGGCTCCCAAAGCTTGCATCACTTCAGCCATAGTCGGCTCTTTCCTAGCAGGTCTAGCAGCACCGGATGCTCTACTTCATCACCCACAACTTCTTCAATCGGCCTATCAGGTCTGGCTCGAGGTGCTCGGAGCGCTCTTCTGCCACGTCCGCTCATTTAGTATATATGATACGGAGTCCTGCGTACCCCATAGCAAAACGCGATCAGAGGGCAACCCCAATAACTTACTACACAATCAGCAATCACAAGCACAAGGCTCATAATCCTACTAACTATTCCATTTTCCAACTCTCCTCATTACTCTAGGCCAATAACCAGATGGATCAGGCTGACCTTGCTCTTATACCATATTGGGCGGGGATGTCACGCCCCGACTCTCTAACCCGCAACATCCCTTGCCAAATCGCAACTAGGTCATGGAGATAGCATCCTAGGCGCACTATCGACCCACCACTTACTTACGCATGCGAAAACGTGTTAACTCCCTGACAATGATTAAACATGGGATAAGGGAATAGGAAACCACAACAGTCATCCAACGAAAGATATTTACAAAACATTAGTCACAAACAAATGAGTCTTAACCCTACTGAGCTACAGCTAACACAAAGAACCCCACGTTTCGGGGCGGTTCACTAGGACCTCAAAAGGTTACTTGGTCGGCAAGGTTAACTTCTCATCTACTTCAAAAGACTAATCCAAAAGCCAATCCTTGGCGTCCACGAGGCTTCATCACTTGGGACCTGAAAATCTTATCCCACGACGGGGTGAGAATAAATCTCAGTGAATCAAGCCTAAGCTCGGTTAGGAAACTAATTCGCCCAAGGCATCCTAGCAAAAGGTTTACAATATCATACCACCACATATAGCGCTCAAGTACAACCACGATATAATAATCATCCACATACCGACTTACCAGCCTTCAGCCACTCATAATTCAATGCTTGACTCGACTCAGCAGTTATATCAGTCAATCACTCAAACAAGCAACACATCCACAAGTATGCACATGATACCGCACAAATCTATTTATTAATGATGACCGCACCTTTGGCACAAAGAGATGATCTACGTGATTGCCGTGATTCAACTTTCACAAATAGTACGATATCATACTCATCTGGACGAACCGGGCTACTCTTATTTTTCCCTCTCGGCAGCGGCTGCTATAATCGGTGTATCCAGTGCACCCGTTGCACAGCACGGCGAGTAGGCATTCCTATACGAGGCATCAGTCTTTCACAAGTTACGACCGGCATTCTATCAACCCTTAGCCTATGCTAGCTGGCACGGGGCAGGAATTGTCATGCTTCTGGCAAGTCATGTGGTTCCGTACAATTCATACAGTACGAACTTGCCAGGAAAACCATCATCGTTCCCTCATATGACCATACATCGCACCCGATAATCAATCAGTTTTATTCTCTTTGATTTAGGTCAGATCCTCACATAGACGTGCTCAAAGACTCGGCCCATGGCCGTTTTCATGCTAAAATATGTCTTATGATTTCGTACCCGGTCATATGCATATGCAGTCTACCCAATAGTCATTCCATTCATACACGGGGCGATTGACCCCCAAACAGTGATCAATCATCCAACGGATATTCCGGTTAATCAATCAAGCCATCCAATGAGGCAATCGCTCCAATGAAAGTCATCGAATCAATTACGAGTATTTAATTCCGATTAGACATTATAAGGCTCAATTCATGCAATAGTCCTTCATTAACCAAACCAATTGATTTTAAACGTCGATTGCTCGCTTGTCTCTAGCCTATCGCTCGCTTGCAATCAATCAATCAATTTTAGCTAATCACAATTAGCCACATGCAGTATAATTAACCATGCTAACTTAGTCGATTACGGTCATTTAACCTAAACCGGGGTTTCTAAATAAACTGACCATAATTGCCTTATCTAATTAACCTAATGGCTAACCCGACTAATCCTAGACGCAATTAGCGCCCTAATCAAAGATTAGGATCGAGTCACCAAGTAAGTTAGCTCGGGCGGTCTCAAAACGACGATGCGGCGGCGGTGGCTTCCGACAACATACGGCCAAGCTTCGGGTTCCTCGAGTTCCTTGCCCTAATCAAGCGGCAATTCAACCCACAACGGCAAAGACACGTGGTAGAGGTTTGGCGAGGGGCTAACGGCGACGGTGATGCTCCGGCGAACGGCTGTGAACAGTAATAGTCAGAAGTAAAATAGAGTAAACCGAGCTGTTTTGAGGGGTAACTCGGCCTCAAAGAATAAGGCAAGGCCAGCAAGGGCTGGAGGACTCACCAGTAGGTCGAGGGAGACCTTCGGGAACAGCTAGGGACGGCAGATGGCGGCCGGAGGCGGTGGAACGCCTGCTGGATAGAATCGAACAAAACATGGGACTCTTGGCGCCGAAACAGGGGAGGCTAGTCGGGGCTGAATTCGAGCTCCACAAGCGGCAGTGTACTTCCACAAGTTCAGGGGTAGCATAGAGGGGTTCGAGGAGGCTTTCGGCGGGGGTGGTGAGCGGCGGCGACGGCAGACTTGGCTGGGATCGAAGAAAAACCGAACTAGACCCCAAAACAGAGCATGGAACCTCTTGGGGCTATTCGCGGTGGCTCCGACGGGTAACGGCCGAAGGGGAGGAGTCGAGGAGGTCGAGAGGAGGCTGATGGATGATAGTGTGGCGGTGGTTGAGGGTGGTGGCGGCGAAAACGACCGGAGAGAGAGAGAGAGAGAGAGAGAGAGAGAGAGAGAGAGAGAGAGAGAGAGGTGCTCGGGTCTTGGGGCCGATAACAGGGCAGGGCTTTTTCCGAGCATTTCACATTCGTCCGGCAGCTGACAACGGCGCCGGAGGAGTTGGTGATGATGGCGGGAGGTGGCTAAAGGTGGTGGTGGCCGGAGATGCGGTGGTGGTCGGCACAAAAACCTAACGGAGGAGGAAAGAGGAGGTTTGGTCCGGAGGGGGTGGGTGCTCCATGGTTTGCAGAAGGAGAAAACGTGAGAGATGAGCAGGAGGGAAGAGAGAGAGAGAGAGAGAGAGAGTTAATGAGAGGTGATGGGTTGGTGGAGGATTAGACTAGTGGTGGGCCCCCAATAATTCAAAAAATTTGTCTTATGTGCATAAAAGGAGGGTCAAAATGGTCATTTGGTAATTCGAGACTGAAAATGAATTTTGATATGCTGATGGAGGGCATTTTCACAGGCCAGGCTTGGTCAGGATTCGAATCGGGCGGGAGAACTGAATTCCTAATTTGAGACGACTAAGAATTAGGGAGCCTAATCTAATCGACAGGTAGTTTTGAGGATCGTCCAAAATTCATCTCTTACTTCCTTATGGTCCAAAATTCGTACTCAGATTGAAATTCCATTTGATTCCAATTTAATGATTTTAGTCACTTACAAAGGGTGAATTTCTGTTTGAAAAGTATATACAAACTCACCTTACCAAAAAAAAAGGGTGAATTTCTGGGGCATCACAATGAAGATGTCGATATTGATTCGACATATTATAGAAGCTTGATTGGAAGCTTGACGTATTTGATCTGTACTCTGCTTGATATCGTGTACAGTGTTGGAATTGTGAGTCGATACATGGGAAAGCCGAAGGCATCTCATCTCAAAGTAGCAAAAAGGATACTTCGGTACATCAAATGTACTATCTCTCTTGGCTTACATTATTATCAGTCTGAATTTTTCAGCTCAAAGGTTATTCAGACAGTGATTATGGGAGAGATGTCGATGATCGAAAAAGCAGTACGGGCTTTGTATTTTTTTCTATGTGAGGCTGCTTTCACGTGGTCATCGAAGAAGCAACCCAGTGTTACTCTATCGACATGCGAAGCTGAATTTGTGGTTGCATCATCATGTGTTTGTCATGCAATATGGCTGAGAAAGCTTCTCAAAGAAATTCATATGGAGTAGAAGAATGAGACAGAGATTTGTGTCGACAATGTTTCATCATTGCTTTGGCGAAAAATCTAGTTTTTCATGAAAGGAGCAAACATATCGATGTTCGATATCATTTTATTCGAGAACAAGTCAGTGACAAACAAGTCGAAGTAACGCACATTAACACATGAGATCAAGTTGCTGATATTTTTACGAAACCTCTCAAGATCAATGTTTTTCGAAAATTTGGAAGTTTACTTAGAATGATCGACGGAAGAGAATTTGGTTTAAGGGGGATTGTTAGAAATTAAACCAAAATTCATGATTGTTGAGATCTTCTATGAAGTGACCATTCGACTCCCAAGGCGCATGCATAAAGGCGTACATGTACTGAGACTTGTCGTTATCATTGTGGGTTTTTCAAGAATCATTATTAGTTGTGTATCTCGAGAGTCTTTTAGTATTTCATTGTGTAATAATTGCTATGTATCTAGATATGTCTTTTCATGAATCTAGAGTAGTTCAAGAGCCGTGTTTTTAAGCCTATAAATAGGTATGTCTTGTAACCATTTCAGTATAGGTGAATCGATTGTGAATATAGAATATTGAAAAGCCATCTTCCGTCTCCTCTTTCGTGAGAGTAAAGTTTAAGTTTGCGAGTGTTTGTTGAGTGCCCCACTTTCGATTCTTCCCATCTTATAAGACTACGATGTTTTCTTGACTTTTGGAGGACCGATACTTCGCTCTGGGATCACAGATTTCATGTATGCAAGCTTATTAGCTGCCGGAATTCACACATATAGAGATGATGAAGAGCTGGGAATTGGAGATGAGATCGGTCCTGAGTTACTCATGGCAATCAACCATTCAAAAAGTTCCATTCCCATCTTTTCCAACGGCTATGGCTTTAGTAAATGGTGCCTTAATGAGTTGGTCCGAATGGTGTAGGAAATCAAGGAGATAGAGGATCGTGCCAATTATTTACTATGTTTCACCAACCGTGGTTCGTCATCAAACTGGGTCTTATAAAGAAGCCTTTGTCTCGCATGAGAAGCGATTTGACCATAATGTTATCAGCAAGTGGAAGGCTGCTCTCAAGGAGGTTGGCGATCTAAAAGTCTAGGACATTGATTCGACAACCACTAGGTACTCGTTTTTGTGGTTTCTAGTTTTCTGATTCATCGCAGCTTCCACATAATGTTTAACATACCATCTTCTTCAAACTTCAAATTGTTCTTCAGTTTTGCTTTCACAATATAAGACGTGAAGGAGACCTTGTAAACCTTATTGTCCAGAAGGCTGTAGCTGAGTTAAAAAAGGCTTATCTACTGGCGTTTGATTGTTTGGTCAGCGAGGAACATCATACGAAGGAAATCACAGAACGGTGTTTGCCAATTTAGATGACATACAAATTCTCGGAATCCATGGTATGGGAGTATAGGCAAGACTACTCCCGCCAAAATCATATACAGCCAATTATCCCATCATTTTGAAGATTGTTGCTTTCTTTCTAACGTTAGAGAAACTTCCCAGCTAAAAGGAATTGAGTGTTTCCAGATTCAACTACTCTCCGACATCCTGAAAAGAAACTTGCCGAACTATAGTAGTGTTGATTATGGAATCAAGACAACAAATGAAGGGTTGTGTGGCAAAAAGGTTTTAGTTTCACTTGATGATGCTGATGAAAGGATTCATTTGAATGGACTAATGGGAAGGCCCGGGTGGTTTGGAAAAGGAAGTAAAATTATTATCACTAATACAAACAGGGATGTCTGCAATATGCCTGAGGTCTGTTTTACTTATGAGCTTAGTGGAATGGACTTCAACCATTCTCGTCAACTTTTTTGCAAACATACTTCTAGTGGAGAACATCCTTTGCATGCGTATGCTGCTCTCTGTCCAATGAAGTGGTAAAAATGACAGGAGGTCTTCTTGTTGCTCTTGAGGTTGCAGGTTCACTACTATGGGGTAAAAGCAAAGATGTTTGGGATGTCACATTGCAGAAGCTGGAAACGGTTCCTCATGACGAAGTTCAGAGAAAGTTGAAAATATGTTATGGCGCTTTAGATTTATCGGTAAACTCAGATCTTTCTTGATATAGGCAGTTTTTACATTGTATTTGATGAAACGAATGTGCTTCACATGTGGACTTCCGATCTCTTCCCAGGTGAAGGTCTTCAAGTCCTCCAAGCAGAGGTCTTTCGGTAAGAATTGGAGAAGGCAACAAGCTATGGATGTCATGTTCAGCCAAGGGACCTCGGCAGAGACACTTTTTGCCAAGAACGTGACAGGGAACTAGAGAACAGACCAGTTAAAGGAATCCATGAGGGAGCTTTGGACATTTATGATGAGGTAGAACATTTATTTGACATTTGTTCGAGCACATTGGGAGTGGGAGCTCCCTCTGATGTTGGAACCATGTCCTCCTTCTTTTATCAAGCAGAGACAGAGTACAAGTACTGCAATATTATCAGATGGTGGGCAACGACGAGGAAACGTAGGTCCTAGACGTTCTGGAAGGACGAGAAGTACGATAAAATTAGTTGAATATCGTATTTCTCGATGTTCCTGCAATAAGAAAATCGTATTGTAATATTTTGACACCTAATGAACTGGAGAGTTAGCAACTCAGCATCTATCCGCCACACTGTGGAGTGGCCACAGCGCCACTGACAGCGACTGTATATCCAGAACTTAAAACCCTCGTAACGAAAACACTAGTAAACTTCACGGAGTAAGGAAAATTCAGTGCTGATAGCAGTACTGAAAACACAATTGCAGACGGAAATCGGCCTAATCCGCACGGGCCGTTTGAAGCCATTGGTACTCCCAAAATAACACAAATTTCCAGATTTTGAGGTTTCGGGCGACCAAGTTGGTGACCCCGTAAATCTGTCGTCCGTGACTGGTTTGAAAAGATTCATGCAATTATGGAAACAACGCACGAAGTGTTGCAAGTATTGATGTAATGTCGAAGGAAATCAATTACATGGGCGCTTTTGGCCTCATTTTCATAATCCTTCAACCAAATCGCACGAAATGAGCGGCATTAGAACCGTAACTCGGTATGGAATACAAAAATACCTGCGAATCTTCCCGATTCTCGCTAAACAATCCACGGGCCATTGCCCAGTGACCAGCAGCCTCTTGCCGGCCCAATCAAAATAAAAGAAAAACGAAAAAAAAAAGTGACAGAAGAATTATTAGAAAAATACAAAATAATTACAACAATCAAAAAGTGTTACAGTATTATTAAAAATTTGTCATCCAACGTCGGCCGGCCAAATAAACTGAGTTAACAAAAAAATTAAGATTAAATTGATACAATTTTAACAGGTTTAGGACTTCGACCAAAAATTTAAATTTACGATCGGAAAATTTTCCATGATGAGAGTCTCTCCCTTAATGAATAACGCCAATTATTAGAGAGTTCAGCATCAGACAACCTCTTACCTTCCATAGCTATCCTTATGGTTTTTTTCTCTAGCACTATCTTATAATGAGGTATTTTCGGGGTATTTGGCTTAGCTTTCATTTTTTTGTGCATTTTTTTGGGTTAATACCCCGGAAAATCCTAAATTGGTACACTTGTGACAAATATATCTCAAATTATTTTTTTGACGACAAAGAACGTCAAATTGATACATTTATGATAAATTTACTTCAAACTAGTACACCTGAGATAGGTTTACCCTTTGCTAATTTTCATTAAATCTAACAATCAAATTGCTGAGTTGGATAACATGTGACAATACAAAGATGTAACAGTTTAGGATTTTTACCCTATATTCGTCACCTATATATCAATTTAATATTTTTTTGTGGTATTAACCCAATTTAGCGAAGCTTAAATATGCGAAAGGTGTGCCAGTTTTGGGGTTTTCAGTTAAAAAAATTAATTTAGATTAAGTTGGTCACGGATGTACTAGTTTAGTATTGGGTAAATTTATCACAGATGTATCGATTTAGAGTCTTTTTTGTTGTTGTATCGATTTAGAGTCTTTCGTGGTATTAACATTTTTCTTTTTTATACCTTGTTAATCAAACATTCGCGGCTTTCAACATACTTCTAAAAGCTTACCACATCGCTCCTTCAAATTGGTTTCCTATCGTGGCAACAGTCATTTTACAGTTTAAATAGAAATGCTTGAAAAATATTAGCTGTGCGTGACATTTTATATTGGCCAAATTAAAAGGTAGGATAAAATTGGCACAAGCTCAGTAGGCTTACGACTTTTTCTTTTTTTTTTTTGGTAATTATCCCGAATTCAAGAGGCTACTATTTTTCTAAATAGAAGCCCCTCCACTTACCTAAATACCATTAGACTACAATACGACACAAGAACTTAAACGAAGACATTCAAGTAAATTTTGTACTTAGTTCCAAATTGAATTGTCACGCCCCAAATCCCGAGCACGCGACATCCCGATCAAATCGTCCCAAGGGTCATAAAGGATAGCGTCCCAGGTTCGCTACCGACCCACGACAGTTTATTACGCATGCGGAAACGGCTTACTCCCAGACAACATAAATTTGAACAGGGATACATTAGTAGAAGATAAATACCAAGACAGTTCACAAAAGATCATCACACACATAAAACCAAACAACTGATGATAATTAACCCTATTGAGCTATAGCTGACATAAACAACCACATACTTCGGGGCAGCTCACTAAGACCTCAAAAGGGTATTCGGTCGGGTAAGGTTAACTTCCCATCTACTTCAAAAGATCACTCCTACCGCCAAACCATGGTGTCCACGGGCTTCATCACTTGGGACCTGAAAAATGTTATCCCACGACGGGGTGAGAAATAAATCTCAGTGAATTAAGCCTAAGCTCGGTTAGGAAACTGATTCGCCCGAGGCATCTTAACAGCAGGCTCACAAACTCATACGATCACATAAAATACCCAAGTATAGTCCCCATATACTAATCAATCACATGCATACTTACCAGTCTGCAGCCACACATAATGCAATGCTTGACTCGACTCAGCAGTGAAATGAGTCAATCACTCAAAACAAGCATCGCATCCACAAGTATGCACAGGACACCACACGAGTCCATTTATTAACGATGATCGTGCCACTGGCACCATGAGAGGATCTACGCGACTGGCGTGATTCCACCCTCATAAATAGTACGATCCCATACTCATCCGGACGAACCGGGCTACGCTCCTTTTCCCTCTCGGCAGCGGCTACTACAAGCGATTATTCCAGTGCACCCGTTGCACGGTACGGCAAGTAGGCATCCCTATACGGGGCGTCGGTCCATCACAAGCTGCGACCGGCATCCGATCAGCCCTGTGCCCGTACTAACCTGCACGAGGCAGGACTGTCGTGCTTCTGGTAAGTCGTATGGTCCCACATGACTGGTACTGGTGTACTATTAGTACACTACGAACTTACCAGGAAAAACCCATCATCGTTCCGTCATATGACCACACAATGCACCCGCCATATCAATAAATTTTATTTCCTTTGATTTAGGCCAGATGCTCATACAACGTGCTCAAAGACTCGGCCCACGGCCATTTTTCATGCTAAAACATATTTATTTGACTTTGCACACGGTCATATGCATATGCAGACTATCAATTAGATACTGCAACCACGGAACGAATAACTCCCAAATACATGTCAATTCATTCAAAGAACATTTCAGGCATCCAATCATAAATAGGGCGATAAATCCCCAAGTAGCGATTAACACTCAATAGTAATTCCAGTCACACCATCAGCCCTCCAACGGGATAATCACACCGATGAAAATCATCGAACCAATTAAGAGCATTTAATTTCATTTAAATAATATAAAGCTCAATTCGAACAATAATCATATATTTGCCCATTTAATTTATAATTGCCGATCAAACACTCGTCTTTAATCTATCGTTCTCTCGCGATAAATCAATCAATTTCAACTAATCACAATTAACCACAGATAATATAATTAATCACGCTAACTTAGTCGATTACGGTCATTTAACCTAAACCGGGGTTTCTAACTAAACCAACCGTAATCACTTTATGTTATCACCAAAATTGCTAACCCAACTAACCCTAGACGCAATTAGCGTCCTAACCAAGGTTTAGGGTCAACTCACAATTTATTTAAGCTCGGGCCGGCTCAAAATCAACAATGTGACGGCGGCGGCAACGAGCGACGACAACGACGGCGGCGACGGTTCTCGGCGATAAAACACGGTTAAGCCTCGGTTCTAAGGTTTCTCGAGAGGCGTCACGACCCGGCACCAACTAGGATACGTGACGGAGGTCCGGCGAGGTGGCGACGGCAGAGCTCCGGCGACCTAAAACAGAATTTTGCAGCAGCATTAAAACAGAGGAACGGGGCTATTTGAGGCGGTCCTGGGCTCCACGGGCTGAGGCGAGGCCGGCCAATGCTCGGGGACTCACCTAGGGGTCAAAGGGGATTAGTTGGGGCCGGCTAGGGCGGCGGACGGTGGTCGGAGGTGGCCGGCCAGCAGCGAAACAGAATCCTCGCGGGTCTGTCCACGCCTTGGAGCCTCGGATTCATGTGACAATAGAGTTGGAAGTGTCATGGCATCGCCAAACGAAGGAACCAGCAGTTGTGGATATTGGAACCGGGGGTCGAACGACATGGCAAAGAGGAGTTTCGGGATTGAGAGCTTCGGATCTAGACCCTCGGGTTGGCTTGAGCTCGGGTGAGGCAGCTGGAAGTTATCGATGGATGTCGAGGATGGTCGGTTGGGGTTCGAGCGAGGCTCGACTGAGCTGGAGTCGGACAGCGACGGCCCGACGAGATGATGATAGTCGGGTTTGACGGGGCTGTGGGTCAATGGTAGACCAGGCTGGCATCCGGCTCGGCTGGTGATGAGATGCAACGAAGGAACGAGCTCTGGCTGGATGGGGTCGTGGGAGATGCGTTGGTCGATGGAAAAAGGGTGGCAAGCGATCGGGAGCAGCGCAAGAACTTCGGAGCAGAAAATACCCACTGAACCCGAAAATAAAGCAGAGGCGACGGGCTGTTTCGGGGTTCCTCCGGCAGTACACGGTGCTGAGAACGGCGGCGACTAGGTGGTGGAGCAACAAAGGAAGCCTAAGGTGTGATCGGTCGTCGTGGTCGAGCAAAACAGCGGAGGAAGGAGGAGTCAATTGCGGTGGGGGGCTTCCACGCGTGTACAGAGGAAAAAGAAGAGGCAACAGACAAGAAAGAGGGAGGGAGCGTGAAAGAGAGAATAGAAAAAAGAGAGAGGGAGCAGAAGGGTGGGGGAAAAGAGAAAGAGTGGGCAGAAAAGGGAGGGGACAACGGGAATAAGGGGAAGCAAGGGAACGTGGGGGAAGGAATTTGGGGAAAAGAGAGAGACAAGGGATAGTGGGGAGGGACCACAAATTTAAAATTTGGGGGTATTACAACTCTCCCCCTCTTAGGAAATTTCGTCCTCGAAATTACAGCACAATTACAACTACTCGAAAAGATAAGGGTAACTGCTATAGAGACATACTTCCCCAGATGCAATTGTTCTTCCCAACTGCCTTTGACATCCAAAACACATGCCCCCAACATGTACTCTAAAATCTGAATTGGCCTTTAGACTGGCCATCCATTTACAAGTGATAGGCCATACTGAACTATCGTTTCATTTCTCTTAAATTTCTACTACGCTCGCTTTTGATCAATCCTTATCTCCTCTCAGTGCACCAAAACCATAAAGCGACTATTAAGCCCAAGTCAAATTCAAGCTTACGATTCTCGATTACAAATCTATCACAAAATCCATATTCACAATTCATTTAAACAAGTTAATCATCTAACTCCAAAGATTTATCCCGAATTTGTCATCATCTAAACTTACTATCCATTCCACCTGTCGATCGTCATACTATATCCACAATCAATCACAGAAATCATCCATCCCTATGTATCGATCAACAACCTCTTATCGAAAATGGGTAGAAGTCGTTCCTATTTTTACCACTAAAACAAACATAGTCTTTCACTTATCACGTAGTGTCCAAATCATCCTTTCAAACTAGCCACTTGTCTGCTGATGGCAAGTCGTACAAGACTGTAGTTTCTTTTCCAATGCAAATTGCAGACCATATTTTCCAAAATGTGGTAATGAATTTGGAACCATGATCCGAGTTGGTCGCCACTGACACTCCAGTCAACGCACTATGTGCCAAAAAAAAAATACAAAATAGAATCTCTATTCAAAATGAAGGTATTCCTTACAACTATAAAATAAATCAAGTCCGACAAATGATATCAAGACCCAAATCGAGCTGTTGTCTCTCTAACTTCCTGACTATCCCACCGCAACGTCCAACATCAAAAGCTCGCATTTCCCCCTTGGAATCTCAAGGTGCTGTAGAAATCTTCTAGGCTTACAATAATACTATTCCTTGATTCGTCGACACGTTGATCACTTTGCCACACACTTGGCTATGACAGCCTTAATACCAAACTACCAAAACTAATGCCTCGAATTCTGCTACAACCACCTACTAACTAGGTTAATACTGTAGCTACTGAAAAGGACTTCTACAAAAGTTCTTTCTTAACGAACGTAAGCCCCCTTATGGTCATTAGCTCAGTAAACTACGTGGCCTTACTACACTTCCATGACTCTCTAATTACTTATTTTCCTTAACCACACATCTCACAATCTTAATCTTACTCTAGGTCATCACGGACCTTAACAACTCATAGACTCATCCGGCAAACTACAATGTCATCTACTCATAACTTGTCATTGCAACCTTTCACGTTCGTTTCCACAATTCTTTGATCGAAATGCCTGCCTGTGGTTCTGCTGGTTACAATCTCACAAAATAAAATTTCAAACAAGTTTGATGCCATCTAGAGCTCTGCAGATACATCACTGCAAGCACATATAAATAACACATTCCTTTTATAAACGAGATCTTTTTCGATAACAACCTCAAAATATCACAATAGACTTTCACCAACTTCCCACCGGGCAGTTCAAACATTTCCACTTATCTCATCCATTCATCTTTTCCCTCATTGAAACGCAATGTTATGCCATGCACTTTCGAAAATATTTTCACTTCGAAAATCATTTTTTTTATGCAATATATCTTTTAATAAAGGTCAGACTTAGCACAACGCCTAGACCTACATTTCAATGCGTGACTTGGTTCATCCCTACTTCCAACACCATCCTAGAAGCCTGCCAGAAGCCATTCCTTGCTCAGGCCTCTCTGCCCGGCGCCACTTCCCGCCCTCATCGGACTGGGTGATTACAGGACTTCCCCAAGTCAGGCACCTACTAAGAAGATCCCGCTCGACATGTCCCATACCATGTCTTACGGTTTATAGGTATCCCGCACAGTTTGTCTCATACCAAGCGACGATTTATCAAGTCCAATAAAATAATGATATGTTCATGCATGCACGTTTCTCAATTTTTATTTTAATGCAATAAATAAATGTAATGCACGATCGTCCTCACTAATCATCACACAAAACTCATTTCCTTATCAATTCTTATCAATAGAAACTTTCTAATTCCACAAGCGACTATGACATCTCATCTCACACCATCCAAGGCCGTCAATAGCAATTGATAACTAAAACCATCAAGATATAATGCACTTCAAGCCTAAATTCACTAATACCAGTCATCTCTTTATAACTCATATTCACAAATGAAACCTATCAATCAATTGTTTCCATTTCAACTTATTGTCCAATCCACCGTCAATCTCTGAACTATAACCTCAAATCACCATAAAATCATCAATTAAAGTCGATACTAAAACCATCATAATGCAACGAAAGTTCAAGCCTATAATCCATAATTATCAATCGCCACAGATTCGGGCCTATAATCCTTGAGATTCCACGGCACTACCTGATGACGGTTACTTACTTCGCAGAAATATTATGGAAACCTACTCGACTAAAGTCGATATGCTAGGAGAACTTAAAATCAGTAATCCGAAGGTTACTCAACAATCACAATGGCCTATAGTCTAAACGTCCGTTGCTTACTTGCAATTTTTGTCAATCAGAGTCGCCAATAAAATCGATAACTTAATCCATTAAGGTGCCACACCACTTCAAACCTATAATTCACAATTATCGATCACCACAATCGTTCTAGATAGGTTACCCTCAAGCTTCGATGATTCAAATCTAATTCTTCACCTTTCAAACTTATCACTCAAACTGCCTGTCAAACAATATACCATACTCTTAAGTTTCGTCGTTGACAGTTAAACATAACGATCATATGATCCCACAAGCCCTTTTCTTCCAATCGTTTCTTGTTTGTTTCCTACCCTCACATCGTCAATTATTTAAGTCTTTCCACAACAATCGATATCTAAAACAATTAGAAGCCAACACAATTCCAAACCTATGACCCACCAAAATCAATCATCAAATTTTTCATTCCAGACTATCGATATGAAATTCTCATCTCAACTTATCGTCCATAAGCGAATCACTATGCCTCAAACACATCTATCAATTCAACTGAACGCATAAAACTTCCTAGTTTCTCGCAAATCTCGATCAAACCACTCAAGGCCAACAACGAAAGTCAATAATCAGAATCATTATTATACACATAATTCAAGCCCATATAATCTACAAATACCAGTAGTCTCATCACAACTCCATGTCCACAAGTCAAACCTATCAATATCTCTGTTCCATTTGACTCATTGTCCTCCTTAGATAATCATGTCAAGGGCCTAACTATTGCAAAGAACCTTTCCATAAAACATCTATAATAGTTCAACAAATCTAAGAAAATTTAAACTCCCATCAATATCGAGGGTTCTGCCAATTCATGACCACTTCGGACTTAATCAAATTCTTAAACATCACTTCACCAAATCCAGATGCTTAAGAGAGTTACGCCAGTTAACCAAAACTCACATCTGCTAAACTTGACAATCAATTATGCCCTCTAAGGGTCCTCAATATATATTCCTCAAATGTTATTCACAATTCCTCGCAATTTCTCGAGTACATCAAGATATCACTTATGATCGCTACCACGAATTGATTCAAATGTTCCCTGATCAATCCTTTCATCAAACCTATAAAGAGGTAAAGACACTTGTCAAACCAAACAGCATCACAATAACTTATAAGGTTCTTAACACGATCTAGATGCCATACTCGGTATATTCTCCTTAAACGACAAAACTAGCAAAGTCGAGGTTCCTCTTCGATTATCATCAGACTCAAGCAATTCCCATCCAACGGGTTATACCACATCACTTTATATCAATATCCATCGCAGTTCTAGGACCAATCATACTGACTATCACATCAAAACCACACATTGCCAACATGCTTAAGTCTATTTTCTCCATATGATCGAATGTAATCAACGTACAGCTCAAAACATCTTACTGCAGACACTATCTCATCCTTTAGTGACGTCAAGATCGTAAAGACAATCCCGACAATTCTGAACTCTACCCAGTTAAATCAACAAACTACGCTCTCAGCGGGTACTATACGGGGTCCTACTCAACCCAAAGCAATGCTAATGAGAACTCAGGCACACGACCTTAAAACTTGAGTAACAATCACATGCACGAGGTTTTCAATCCTACTAACTATCCCAAAATCCAACGCTCCTTATCACTCCAGCAGCTGTGGATATTGGAACCGGGGTCGAACGACATGGCAAAGAGGAGTTTCGGGATTGAGAGCTTCGGATCTAGACCCTCGGGTTGGCTTGAGCTCGGGTGAGGCAGCTGGAAGTTATCGATGGATGTCGAGGATGGTCGGTTGGGGTTCGAGCGAGGCTCGACTGAGCTGGAGTCGGACAGCGACGGCCCGACGAGATGATGATAGTCGGGTTTGACGGGGCTGTGGGTCAATGGTAGACCAGGCTGGCATCCGGCTCGGCTGGTGATGAGATGCAACGAAGGAACGAGCTCGGGCTGGAGGGGGTCGTGGGAGATGCGTTGGTCGATGGAAAAAGGGTGGCAAGCGATCGGGAGCAGCGCAAGAACTTCGGAGCAGAAAATACCCACTGAACCCGAAAATAAAGCAGAGGCGACGGGCTGTTTCGGGGTTCCTCCGGCAGTACACGGTGCTGAGAACGGCGGCGACTAGGTGGTGGAGCAACAAAGGAAGCCTAAGGTGTGATCGGTCGTCGTGGTCGAGCAAAACAGCGGAGGAAGGAGGAGTCAATTGCGGTGGGGGGCTTCCACGCGTGTACAGAGGAAAAAGAAGAGGCAACAGACAAGAAAGAGGGAGGGAGCGTGAAAGAGAGAATAGAAAAAAGAGAGAGGGAGCAGAAGGGTGGGGGAAAAGAGAAAGAGTGGGCAGAAAGGGGAGGGGACAACGGGAATAAGGGGAAGCAAGGGAACGTGGGGGAAGGAATTTGGGGAAAAGAGAGAGACAAGGGATAGTGGGGAGGGACTACAAATTTAAAATTTGGGGGTGTTACATGAATGATCACAAACCAGTGATTTATGTTCTTTGAAATAGCTCACTCCTCCCTATCATCAGGCATTTCACCCGAGATTTGTCTTTTTTCCATCAAATGTTTTACATGGGCAATACCCAATTTCAAGTGCCTTCCTCTCTGCCTACCTACAATTTCTTATGCTTTTTGGGGAGGAGAAGGTTTATGCATTTTGTTTATTATTAGCTCTCCACTGTAGGCTCTACGGATATGGTTGGAGCTGAAAGATCAAATTGGACTTGTGATGATTATTATAACGAGCACTTCGAAGATATCTCAATCATTCAAAAGATGCGATTCATTGCAATAAGGGCCCAGACATGTAGTGAATTTGCAGTTTGTAGTGGAAGGGATATAGATTAATTTGAAAATCTGGGGTGGATTTTCATTCAAATGCCGACGATTTGAGCGGAATTTTTTTTTTCTAAATAAATAATATATAGGTGGCTATGTTTTGGATGGTAGAAAAAAAAAAGTAGGTAGCCAACCATGTCTTGCCATTTTAACTACTACTTATACAAATAATTAGGAAATTTGGTTACTGCAATTGGAGGGCCAAGGTCCAATATACGGGAAAAAAATAGCCTATACTGCTCTCTATCATTCAATTATCATTAAACAGAGAGAGAGAGAGAGAATTCTCCAGCTACCGACAACTTTTGAGTTTGAACATAGAGGTAGAACCATCACCAGTTGTATCTGTGTGAACTAGTTGCCGAGGCTCCGTGCCAAGAATTCTCGCATGCAATCCTGAACATGAGCTCACCTCATCTCGGTCATTATATAATATAGACAATGGCGTTTTTTATGGCTGAGGTGGAGTGGGCTCATTGTTAGAGTTTTCCTAAGGCTCCATTTGTTTCACGGAAAATATGATATTTTCGGAAAATATTTTTCAAAAATTTATTTTCCAAGAAAATGATCATATTTTTCGTTGTATGGTTGAAAGCTAAAACTAAAAGGGAATTTTCCGGCGTTTGGAAAAAAAATAATTTTTTATTTGCTTCCCTAATTCTATTGTTGTCACTGTAGAGTTAAACATTCCTTCAACCAGAAAAAAAAAAAAAAATCGAAGGCAACGCTCAATCTCCCTCGCTCTCTGTCCTCCGCCTCTCGCTCCCGGGCCACCTCCTGAACGGCACCCGAATTGCCTGATCAAAGGCGAATCTGAGCCTCTCTCTCTCTATCTTCCCCGTGTTTTTCCCATGTATTTCTTCTTCCTTTTCTTTTGCTCTGGGTTTTGGTTTTTTCCAATTTGATGATGAGTTCTCTTGCGCTGTAGTTTGGAAAAACGGACTCTTTTTTCACGAAAGAGGCAAAAAGGAACCCTTCTTTCAATCCTCCTCTGGCCTTGTGCTGTTAGGAGCAATCTTAGGGTTTGGCATTCGACTCACATGAGTCTTGAGGGATGAGGCTTTGCCTCCCGGAGAGGCTCCTGGGTGTACCCGCGGCGGTTGCCGCCTCTCCGGTAGACGGCAGGGGCCGATGATTTCGCCGGCCCGCGACGGTGAGCGTGCCTTGGCGCATGTCTCCACCACCTGTCTGAAACGGCCGTTCCGCGAAACAAATGAAAATTGAATTTAAACCAACGACCACGCCATGCTTGCTTCCCGATCCGACCCAATCTACGCCTTCGTGTTCATACACGCCGCCACAACCACCAAGACCAACGACCTCCAACTACGACTCCGATCTCCGCAGATTTTGGCGGGGGGGGGGGGGGGGGGGGGGGGGGGGGGTAGCGGCTCCATGGGCAGCGGCGGAGAGGAGGGCGGAGGAGGATAAGAAGACGACGAAGAATTCAGTGGAGAGAGAGAGATGTGATTTTAGAGAGAGAAATTGAGAGGAGTAAGACGAGGTGGAAGAGGGCTCTCGGCACAAAGAAGAGGACAAGGAAAGGTGGAAAATGATCTCCCTTTCTCAAAAATGGAGATCATTTTCCTCAATTTTAAGAGTATATTTTATGTCGATCGAAAAGTATTTTCTTTGACCATATATTTTCTGCCCCCCAAACATCAGAAATTGGGAAAAGTATTTTCCAGAAACTTATTTTCCGTGAAACAAACGGAGCCTAAGTGTGGGCTTATATTAATTGGGATCGTAATTATCGTTTTACGTGATTAATTTACCGTTAACAGGGTTGGTATAATAAAGTGAGATATATGGATTCTTAATAGGCCTAATATGAGTCTGGCTGGGGTGGGCCGAGTTCGGCCCGGCCCGTGATGAGAGGGCCCCGGCCAAAGAACCCTATAAAAGCGATAAGGCAACCCTCCTCTTGCCCAAATCTTTCATTCCACGCCATCTTCCTCTCATCAAGCCAAGAGAGGGAACTAAGGAGGGTGGTCTCATCGACGCCAGGAATTTGGAGGGCCAAAGAGGTGATGCGTCTAAGCCGAGGATCGTCGGAATTCTGCCTATTGACACCTGATTTTTGACTATCTCTTATTATGGTTTTTATTTCTAAAATTAAGTAAAAATATCAAAAAGTTCATAAAATCACAAAATCAACTTTGGAAGTCTTGGCCTAGCCCCAGGAACCAATTTTGAACAAAAAATATATTTTTGTTTTTTTTTAATTTTTTTTTTGAATTTAATTAATTATGAAAATACCCAAAAAATCAGAAAAATACCATTAATGGTCAGAAAAATACACAAAAATATTCAATAATTTTTTTTAATTCCCTCTTCAAGCTTGTCACTTTAAAACTTGAAAATTCGGCTTGGGTCACCATGTTCCTTCACAAACATAAACCCAAACCGAGCCTAAAAAAATCCTTTTCGAGTCTTTTAATTTTCAATTCTCACGTTTAATAAGCTATGACATTGAATTCTAAAGACTTGAAGTGCAATTGGGTCAATTTGCCTTCAAATTTGATCAATTTTAACCAAAATGGCTTAATTGCATAATTTTCTTTCGATTTAGTCCCCGGTTTCACGAATCTTGAAATTAAATTTCACACGGGCACACCCATTAAAATAAAACACCTCTACCCTATAGTTTTCATCATGCTTAATCCATTGGTGGCCTCAATTGGGACTAATTTGGCCGTTTGGACCCCCAATTGAGCAAAAATCAGTTTCGGATCCTAGGGGCAATTTGGCGTTTTCACTAAATTTCAGTCAATTGATTCACCAAAATGCCCATATTTGATAGAAAGCATGTTAAGGAGTCCGATTTTGGCATCAATTTCATGAAAAGAGATCGATTTGGGGCTCAATTGGGCGAAGAGAGTCAAATCGGGCCGGTCAGGTCAGACCCGACACGACCCGGTCCGACCGGGTCTGCAACATGCGCACAAACAGGGAAAACAGGGGAAGATGGGGACAGCGTAAGAGCCGATTTTCAAGATACAAAAGGACGAGCTGCATGGGGGACATAGACAGAGGGACGATGCTCGTCTTTCCAGGCCGAGGAGCGCTGGGCGGCCACGAGGAAAAGGTGAGATTCTCGGTTTAACCAAGCTCGGACCGAAGAAAAGGAGGGAGGTTGAGCGAAAACTGGCGGACAAGAGTCCACCCGGACCTTCAGCGACACTCACTGAGCCTGATCGGAGCTTCAGCAACCACCGCCGAACCTGGAACAGGTCGGTTTCCCCTTCCCCGACCTTCATTTCTCATATGCACGCAACCTGTTCGAGGAAATGCCTGAATGAGTTATTTATTTCTTATTCTCGGCCGGGCCTTCCCCGGGCTTTATTTGTATGAGATTGGCTTTACATCTTCGTTATAACTATCTCTAAGCTCGACTTGTCCTTCGTTTTGCATTGAAACGCAATGGGAAACCGACGGCCGGAGCTCCACCATGTTTGGACGAGCTGAGAGCTTGACAGGGAGGTTCCCGCTGCTGTCGCCCTTCAAGGGACCTCAGGTAAGCTTCCTAACCTCGCTTAGATGCTGTGTGATTGAATAAATTGAAGCTTTAGAGAAAAAAAATTTCTGCAACGAGCTTGCCGGCGCTGGACCTGTGAGCACCTCTCGGACCTTTTTCCGACGTTGTTTTTGCCATGAAATGCTGGTTTGTGGATGTGGGATTCGTGGGGATCAGTTTCTGGTCGAAATAGCGCTTCGGAGCCGGCGTTTTTACGTCGGAAACAAAGCTCCGGCAAGGCGCGGGCTAGAATGGCCGGCGCCGGTCGTCTTTTCCGGCGGATTGTGGCCAGTCAACGAGTCAACGGCTGACGTGGCTTGCCACGTCGGCTGCCACGCCAACGTGGTGGCCCAGCTCGATTTAAAAAAAAAATAAAAAAACTGATTGGACGGTTAACGATTGGCCACGTGTCGCGATCTTGAATTTTCAAAATTAATAAACGATTTGCGGAATAATAAAAAAAACTTGATCTAACGGCTACAAATGCGCCAAGTGGCATCCTCTGGACCGTCCGATCAAGTCCAAGATCGGACATACCGTAAGTGGCCACGTGGCGCATTGTGGGTTATTCGATCGGGGCGATTTTCAGAAAATAATAATAAAAAATGGAAAATTAAGGAAAAATTCAAAAAAAAAATTGGAAAAAAATTGCAGAAAATTCCTAAAAAAATTCTAGATGGGTGGTTAATCCGAAATGATGATTTTTACCACTCAAATAGTAAATCGACTTTGATATTCCGATGACTTGTGGAAATTGCTTAGAATTTGACGATGGGTCAGATGGGTGGCCAAACCTTATGTTTAAGATTTCCATATTTCATCGTCCTTTTTAGAAAATGACAATTTTACCCTTTAGGTGGTAGATCGATTTCTAAAGTTTCAGAAAATTCTAAAAATTTGTCAAAAAATACGAAATGGGTCAATTGGGCAATCAAACCTAGTTTTGACATTGTTTGACTCTGGATTCATTCAAAGTGACGATTCTGTCCCCTTTCGGGCAAATCGTCCATTTACTTCAAAATTACGATTTTGTCCCTAATGGGCAAAATCACGTCTAAATGATTCCTGAGCTGTGATTGATACTTCTCTAGGCTAATAGGGCCTTGCTAGGGATGTTATGTTATTTATTGCGAGATTCCTTTGGATTCCTTGATTTGCGCACTTTATTATTGATTATGATTGTTTGGATAGTCATTCCTATCTACATGAACTCCTAGATTTAGGATTCGTACCCTACTCATATGTATGAAATCTCAGGTCAGAAAATTCAATCAACTTAGGTACCGAAAGGGCGTCAACTCTGACGGTTGGCGTAACTAAGTCCCCGAACCCATTTCTCTGGTTATCGTAAAATTGAATAGAAACTCCCGACTATTCAATAGGGTGGTCCAATCATACCCTCCAAAAAATTATTGGTGGCGACTCCATGGCATGCATATTCAGCACATGTCACTAGACTATACTGAAAGTCGACCACGCACATCTCCGTTGCGATTTGGGTAATGGACCTTGGGAGAGGTCCGTGTCCAACCAGACAGGACGGCCCATTAGCCCTCGAGAGCACAGACAACCTCGAGATGGCCGTGACACCGCCTAAAGACCGACGAATCCAAAACAAGTACTCAAGCTCGTCTCTTTCTCTGTACGGTCCATACTCTCACTATGGTGATCTTAGGAGAGCCGTGATAAGGTTTTTCACGGCCATCATGTCGTATCAGAGCCGCTATAGCGAAGATCGGGACAATACTGTGTTTGCCAGTTTTCGAAAATTTTCCTGATGAAAATGTTTTTTGATCATATATTTGGAACGGGCTCGTCGAGACGAGCATTTTGATGGGTGGCTCGCCGCTAGAGGAGACCAGACGGCTCCGCACGCGCCACCGGCGTACGCCGCAGTGCTATTCATGCTCGCCCATGCGCGGTATGAGTGGCGCACGCGCGCTCGCTTAGCAGGCGCCTCTTGCTCGTCGACACGTGTCGACACTTCAGGAGCAGCTTTGTCGCAAGAAAGATGACGTCATTGTGACATCATCGCGACGTCAGCGAGTCGTCGCCTCAGGACCCAACCCGGATTGACTGGGTCGACCCGTTGACCAGGTCAAACTCGACCCGTTAACTGACCCGGATTGATCGGGTCAACCTAATTTTGACCCGACTATGGACCATTGACAAGTCAGACTGGTCAGTGGTTGGACCGAAAAATCGATCGGACCGGTAGTACGTTAGATCGGTCAAACTGGTCGTTGGATAGGAGAGCTCGTCCCGCACATGAGGAGCACGTGCGGCCCGTGTGCCCACGCGCTGAGACTTTGGCAGGCGTGTGTGGGCACGTGTGACGTCCATTGGGGGCGATCTTGGTATCGGCGTGCTCGTATGGAAATTCTCTACACTGTGGTATATTTGTTTGGCATGTCTGGAGCTTTTAAAAATAGAAAAATGCATAAAGACCCTTATGTATGTATAATTTTAGGGGTATTTTAGGCATTTTTCATGTATTTCCATACGGTTTGGGGAATATTAAGGTTGGCTCATATTATCATGACCGCATACAGGATGTGTAGAGTATAATGAGGTGTTGGTATGTATAAAGTTTTCACATGCATCAATGAATATAGCAATGTTATTGGCATCGCCTATGATTTCATAATAAAGTGCCCCATAGTGAAATCTGAAATCACTTGGATATGATAAACGTGAGACATAAAGCTTATATCCCTGGTATGAGAGAGTTTCAAGGATTCAGTCAGGTAGTGACGGCCAAAGTGGCACACTTGGTTGGATTTGAGAAATATCAGTCTCGTATTGTGGAATGATGTCTCATGTTCTAATGCATGGTCATATTCCCAAAGGAGGTGATTGTGTATTGGTTCATGGAGGGATACATGTACAGCATATGGTTGGGATTGACCGATTCTAGTGAATTATACACCCAAAGATGGTGATTCACGAAGATTAGATTCTCATGGCCGCTGTCATGTGGAGTGTTTGAAACTACATGTCACATCTTCTGGCCAAAGGTGATTATGTGATGATGTATGCAACTCTCCGTATGTGTACTCAAGTAGTTTTTTAAAGTTACACAATATTGGTTCATGAGATATCACATGTGCAACATAAAGTTTGAGAAGCGGCTGATCCTAGTGGTTTATCCACCCAAAGGTGGTGATTCATAAAGGTTGGATTTATTCTCATTATAGGCTGTCACATATAAAGTGCATATTATGTATTCTGCCCAAAGGTGATTGCAGGATGGTGCATCTGATCCTCAAGATGTGTACTTATAAGGATCAAGTTACACAGTACTCACATGGTGCCATTATTCTACATTGCTTATTAAAGTAGTCACATTCCCTGTAAATGGTAACTCCATTAAGATTGAGGTTCATACTGGTTCAGACTTTGTGAAGTAAGTGGAGGATATTAAGTTTTGTGATATGGCTGGTAGAAGTTTATTTGCTATTTATAAGGATAAGTCGACAGATTTTACTGTTGACATAAAGAACCCGAGAAGAGACATTTTGTTGCCTAGGTTAAAGAGCAGTCGGATTTGCTTGTGATTTTTAAAGTAATATATTTAGTATTGCTGTGAGAGTAGATGGCTAGCTAACTGCACTGCTATATGGATGATGGAAGCCTTGGTAGCTTGGGTCTATGTCTCGTTCACAGCTGATATTATGATACATCTGTGAGGACTCTTCATTATAAGGTTTGATGGTTTTTATGAAGTCAGAGATTACGTCATAAGGATGGGGGACACATTGAGCGAAAAGTTTAAAGATCATACTCATAAAGGAACTCCTGAAACCACTGGTCATTCAGACAGTTTGGGTCCAAAGATGACATCTTTTGAGAAAAATTGTGACTATGACTTCTTTTATAAGAAGAAATGTCACATAAAGTGGGACTGCTATTGTAATAAGGCTTGGTCATCTAAGTGTGAGCATGTAGGTAATGATTCTTTGGCTTTGATTCGCGAATCCAATCTATCAGAAGTCTCATCCAGTTCATGGAGATTTTATAAAGGTGTGACCAATTACATTGCATTCACCATACAAGGATTCGTGAATCATAAGAAACCAAATCAATGTGGATCAAAGCTCACTATAGGAAACATCCATAAAGTTGACAATGAATTCATGGGAGATGTGTCATTTTAATTCCAGTTTTCGATTTTGATCTGACATTAAGGAATGCATTTTCTGTACCTACATTTAGACGGAACTTAGTTTTCCCTATCATATTTGGACATGTGCAGCTACTCTTTTGAACTGAAAGAACAACAGAATTTCCGTGTTCTCAAGTCGAATAAGAATGGGTGCTGCAATGTGTCAAATGAATTGTATATATTATGCTTAACTCTCAATAATGTCTATGTCGCTTATACAGTGAAAGGTTGTTTTCAAGAAATCTCTAGCTAAAGAACAGTTTTACGCATTGTGGCATAAAGTTTTGGCCACTTATCTAGGGAAAGAGTGGGAGGCTGGGAGGCTGATAAAGCTTAACATCCTAACTACTCTTAAATGTGATCTGGAGAATTGCGTAAACTAATGTGGAAATAAGATGACAGAGATAATGAAGATAATTACAGTCCATAGTTCTGACCTATTGGAGGTCATACAGTTTTGTGTCAATGGACCTATACGACAACTCTATGTTGAAAATTTTATTTCGACACATTTGCTGACGACTGTTCCACATATGGTTACGTGTACTTGATTAAGGAAAAATCTGAGTCTCCTGACGAGTTTAAGGTCTTCAGGCTAATGTCAAGGAATAGTTGGGAAAGGTCGTAAAGGTTGTCAAAATTAGACCAAGGTGGTGAGTATTATGGTGTAGATGGCCATGCTGGAAAGCTTTAAAGGTTATTTACCATATACCTAAAATGATTCTGGGATAGTAGTTAAGTTTGCTATGCCTAAAAGTTAAAATGGTGCGGCCGACAGGCGTAAGCGCACTTTCAAGATTGTAATGAGGAGTATGATTAATAGAAGGAACCTATAAGGTTTTGTGTAGGGATAGCCTTTTGTGCTACCTTCACATTTTGATTCGTGTTTCCACCAATGCTGTTCTACTAACTCTTTTGAGTTATGGATTAGACGTAAATCTAGACAAACCATCCAAAGATTTGAGGTTATCCTACAGAGGTGAAGATGTATTGTCCAACATTAGGTAAATCCAGATCATTTGAAGGGATATTTGGTTAATGGTTCCAACAGAAGTACAAGAATTATGGAACAACAGACAAGGAAGTTTTTGAAATTTAATGAGGCCAAAAGATGCTAAGACTATTAAGGTTGAAGGTACGATACATATATTGTGTCGTTTTCTCTGCCTATATAGACGATCATAAAGCCTACCACATCACAGGCTGAGCCTATCGGGGTTTAGGATAGTGTTATTCACACAGATCCTGATGAAGCTCTTCAAGCCCCATAGGTGCATGATGAGGTTAACGAAGCTCCATTTTGGAAGATCTCTAAGATAGAGACGACCACTATAAAGCCAAACTTATAGTCTATCTGGAGAGCATCGTTATAATATCGGCCATATGGTTAATCCAGAGACTTATACATATGATGTTTCTTGTACTCATTGAGATCTGAAGTTTGATGTGATAAAAGACGAGATATGGTCAATGAAACATAATGGTTTTTTAGAGCATGATGGATAGCTGAGGGTTATAAGTTCATCAGCGGCAAGTGGGTGCATAAGACAAAAGGTCTCTAAAAGAAAATCTGAGAAGTTTAAAGCCAGACTGGTTGTCAAGATTTCACTTTGAGAGGAGATGAAGACTATAAAGTAACTTTTTCCTCTAGTCTCTCATAAAGGTTCTTTCAGAGTAATTATGACATTTGTAACTCATCTTGTTTTGGAGTTACACCAGTTGGATATTAATATCTATCTTCTTGAATGGAGACCTTGAGGAGGAAAGTCTATATGGTATAACCCAAAAGTTTTATGGCTGATGATTCAGATAAACTTATCAGCAGACTTAAGGTCTCAAGAAACAGCTCTCAGATAATGATATCATGAGTTTCATAAGTGTTGTCACTTTATTCAGGAATCAAAGTCAATTGAATCAATGTATATACTACAAGGTCGGTGGGAAGAAATATTATCTTCCTTTGAACAATATGTTGCAAGCGGTGATATTGAATTACTGCATGAAGAAAAGCACATATTGTCATGACGGACCTTGGTAAGGTGTCTTTTGTCCTGGGCATTGAGATCCATTGGGATCGTTCTTGCCGTATATTGGGTTTGTCTCATAGGACATGTGTTGATCGTATTATGAAAGATTTAGTATACATCACTGTAAGTCAAGGATTGATCCTGATATTGAGGGTGATAAACTAAATCTATTGCCGTGTCCTCATATGGATGTGGAGAAAACCCAAAATGTTGTTTTGAGAACATGAGGCAGATATCTGTAAAATCCATAAAACGATCACTGGATTACTACCAATAAAGTTTTAAAGGTACTTAAAGAGGACAAAAGACTACATACTGATTCACATACAAATTGGACACTCGCGGCTAGTAAGGCATTCAGATTTGGACCTTACTAACCATTTGAATGACGAGAAGTTGACAACATGATACATCTTTGTGTTAGCAGGCAATGCAGTATAATGGAACAGAGATAAAAACAAGTCTGTATTATCCTCTACCATTCAAGTGGAGTTTATAGCAAGCTTTTGGGCTGCTACTCAGGTTATTTAGCTCCTGAACTTCATAAGGGAGTTGACCGTATTTAATTTTGTGTATGGACCCATACAGTTCTGGTATGATTATGGCTCTGCATTGTTGTTTATATACAATAGCTGAGGTTTTAAGGGGTCTAAATATCTGGCGGTTAAGAATTTGACCATAAAGTGACTAGATCAAAATGGTGACATTAAAGTGAAGCATAGTTTCAAAGATGATACAGTTGTAGTTCCACTGACTAAAGTATTTGTCTTTATGTATTTGAAATGACGTCATTAAGATGGGCTTAGCAGCATCATTGGATGCAGTTATTCAGTGGGAGCTATTTTCAATTTTTTGCTCCAATAAAGTTTGCATCTGTGATTGTTACATTTGTAACATCTTGATATGGATCAACTCTATTGCATGCAATGAAGTTTTTGAGTTCAGTTGATCAATTGAAAATCTCAAGGTATGTGTAAACCTTGAATATAAGGCTGGGAGCATTGAGATACTAGCTTTGAGGATATGTCTTGTTACACTTAAGGTACAGTTGACTATAAAGATAAGACATATGTAGGTTCATTAGAACCATAAGGATATTCTCTGGTGCACATCAGGTTTTGTGACACTTAAGGAGTGAGAATTGTTGGAAATATGAGGTATTTTGATGGTGAATGAATGAGAAATTGTTTCTCAAAGAACACCATTGAGTTGGAAGTGGGAAGTGACAAAGCATTAGTCCCACATAGGAAAGGAAGAAGGCCTTGAAGTGCTTTATATATGGATACACTCTCTTTGAGTGGTAACTATCATAGCACAAGCACTATGCCTCGCGCGCACGCGCAGGGGGGTGCAAATCTCGGACCCCGACGGAAGCCCGACAAGTTGTGATGTATCTAGCAATATCTCCTAGAGGGGGTGAATAGGAGATTCTGAACAAAATTGAAATTTTTTGCGGAATGAATAAAGTTCAATGTACGATTAGAAACAAGAACCGTAACAATGTGCAGAAAATCTAAACGCAAGGATAAGAGTTTAGAGAAGAGAATATTGCACATGATATTTACAGTGGTTCGGCTTAGATCAAGCCTACGTCCACTCTCCCACGATGACAGCCGATCGGGTGGATTTCACTATGAAGAGTCAAGAGGATTACAACCACTCAAGTATTTTGTTTCTCTCTCACACAGATTTTCACAGTGAAGAATTTTGAGTACACAGAATACTCTTTGGATGAAACTCAAATTATGCTTGCACTTTGGATTGTTGTTCGCACTTCCTCCCTTAGTTCATCATGATTCTTCTTTTATACTCCACTGCCTCCGAACTAGCCGTTGGATTCCAGCCAAGGGATCGCTCTTCAATCCTTGATTGGACGTCATCAATCGTGATTGAACGAGACTGTATCTTCAAAAGATATGTAGACCGTTGGGTAAGACATTGAATCTTTCTGATTCAATCGCCCATACAACTGAATCTCCAGCTTCAATAAGTGTGATAAGTTTGAGTTGATTCCCAAGGATATATTCCTTAGAAGATGATATCCCATTATAGAAAGTCCCTTAATTGATTAGAGGGGATATCAGGATAATCGAATATCACATGACTTGATCGGAAACCTGGCATACGTGGTTTAGATCAGTTGGCACGGAATGGTAATACGGAGATTTGATGTGATCCATCCGTCACTGTTTAGATCGTCAAGAGCACTTCCATCTGACCCTTGGTCAGAAGCACTTCCATCTGACCCTTCGTCAGAAGCACTTCGATCTGACCCTACGTCAGAGGCACTTCCATCTGACCCTTCGTCAGAAGCGCTTCCATATGACCCTTCGTCAGAAACGCTTCCATCTCACCCATCGTCAGAAGCGCTTCCATCTGACCCTTCGTCAGAAGCGCTTCCATCTGACCCTTCGTTAGCGTGATAGAATTAGAATCACTCAACCTGCTGCTTACACATTCTTCCTGCAACACATTTCATTAAACAATTTCTATTGAAGGTTTTGTCAAAATCAAAATATAGGAGAATTTCCACAATAATCTCCCCCTTTTTTATGGTGACAAAACTTCTCCAGTTGCAAATTACAAATGAGTGATTAAAGGAAAATTTAACCAGTGATAAAATAATAAAAGTGAGTAACCATCACATTTGCTCCTGCAGGTAATCAACATTAGAGATCTTGTAATGAAGGTGTTCTCATAGAAGAGCATGATCAGAGTAAGATTATCCTGCAAAAGGTAAGTTAGGTCTTCTCCCCCTTTCTTCTAAATTGAAATATAATTAGAGGTAATCTAATGAGACTACATAGAAGTAAATTCAACTTCTCCCCCTTTTTGTCAACATCAGAAAGAATTTTGTATAAAAAGTTGCTTAAAATAATAACGCATTCTATAAGAATAGAAAATGAAATAAGAGTTTTTAAGAAGATGGATGATCTTCAGGCTCATTATCAGCCTCCACTTGGGAAGGTCCTTCATAGCTTCTTCCCATCATCTGAGCATGGTCTCTTACAGCTTGAGAAGAGGGCAGGTTTGAAGATGTACTGTCCGTTCTGACTAGTGTGTATGTAGGCATGTTGGCGATCTCAGCACAAAACATTCTCCCTTAGAGATCAATTGACTTTTCCAGCTTAGTCACCTGACTAGTCAAACCCTGCAGCTTCCTTTCTGTCTTCTGTTCAAAAGTCTTCATTTTCTGATCAAATCTTGTTTCCATTGCAGCCATCGTCTGAAGAAGAGTATTTTGAAGATTTTCAAAATGCGCTTGAAGTTCCATTTGTGGTTCTGAAAGTGCAGGTTCTTGAGTCTCCCCCTCAGTTTGTGCCTTGGTGAAAGCTTGAGAAGCTAGGACTTCAGTGAGAAAAACATATGATGTAACAAGCACAGGCTCTTTCTCCCCCTGATTTATAGCTCTTTTCCCTTTTGCCTTTGAGCTTGGCACAGAGACTATTTCCTCATCAATATCCATTGGAATGGACTGTGCACTGGACAATTGATCTTCTCTGGCAATTGCTGAAGCTAGACTTGCAGCATCTTTGTGAATTGTTCCCTTGGTGGAAGAGACAAAGTAAGCTCCAATGTCATCTTGTTCTTCCTCTTGTTCATTTGACGCCAACGTTGCTAGAACTTGTGCTAGCAATTGCTCATGATCACAGTTGACAATTGTGATGTCATACTTTGTGTCATCTTCAATTCGTGCAGCTTGCTCCTCATCCCACATTGTGAGGAATTCTTCCTCAGTCAGATCACAGGGATATACAACTTTTTCTTGTGCTTGTATTCCTGTTTCATCTCCTTCTTCCTCATCTCCTTCAGCACTATGATTTTCAGACTCACCATCTTCATCTGATCCACCTCAAGATTGAGTAGCTTCAGAATCATAATCCCCTGTTTCTTCCTCACTTGCGTCTGAGTCCTTATTAGTAGGATTGTCTGTTTGTTGCCCCTTAACAGCCATGACTTTTCTCTTCTTTGGAGATTTCTGCTTTGACTCTTCCTCGAAGTCCACAATGACTGGTTCATTGTTCTTTGTTCTACATCCAGCAAGAGTCATCTTGTACCCCATCTTTGTTACCATAGTCTCTCCAGCAGTCATCAGATGAATTTCCTAATTGATAAAGGAACCTAGGCCATCAATCTTAAAATAGTTGATTATTTTGAAGATCAAGGCGGCATAAGGAAGTTGTCCCTTTGGCTTGAGAGCTGACCGTACATGTGCAATAGTACTGTATGAGCAAGGGAAATCCTCTGTCCTGTCAAGATTCCCCATAATAGCTTTGCCTCGTACTTTGATATATCTGTCTTTGATGCTGCCTTAGGTCTGAGACATTCGATGATCACCTTGTGCATCATGATATGTTTCAAGGGAAAGTCTGTGTAGGCAATATGTGACTTTGATTCCCTTGAGAAACTCGATTTGCCAGTCAGGAAGCAGAAAGCTTCACCTGCAGTGACATCTAAGGGTTTGAAATCTCCCTTTCTGGTTCCCATGATTACAACCAATTCATCAACAGTCAGAAAATACTGCTTTCTTTTGACTGTGAAAGCTAGAGAGTTGAAGTTGACAAACTGAAGATTTGAATAGAAGTAAGATACCAAATCAGGAAAAGTGTAGCCTCTCTTAGTTATAAACTGATCTATCTTCACCTTTTCTAGATGCTTCCTCAGATAGATGCCATTGCTGTCAAAGTACTTTAACTCAAATACCCTTTGAGGTATAATACCTCTCCGTTTCATTGCTTCAAACCTTTCTTTGTGAGCCTGATTCTGGAACAAGGGATCAAGAAAGCTTTTATCCAAAATAAAGCCTATAATTTTCACAAAGTCATTGAACAGAATGTCATCATCATCTTCCACCTTTGCCTTCGTGCCGCCAGGTCTAATTGGGGATGGTTTTCGTTTCGAGCTTGTCTCTGCCACTTTCTCATTTCCTTTTCTAGAGACTGATGTAGGTTTTTCTACAGCAATTGGTTCAACGATTTTCCCAGGGAAGCTAAGAAACTCCAATAGGTCTCTCTCACTATCGAAATAATGAGTGTTCAGCAGTTTTCTAAGTTCGTTACCAAAATCTCCTGCAGCCTTAATCCTATCATACATTGGCTTAATAGAATGAGCCACAGATTCTTTTCCTTCAAAGGCAGACAGAGACAGACCTTTTGCCAGGCGAAGTGCTTCTCGCTGTTCGTTGATTTGGGTTTCTGTGAGTTCCGCGCCACTTGCAGTTGAGCCGGAGAACTTTCTCTTCGACTGAGGCGTCTTCTTCGAGTCAGAGGCTGATTTTGGAGCCATTGATGCGTAGAAAGTTTAAAACTTTGAGTGAAAGAGTGTTGTTTTGAGGAGGAAATCGAGAGCGATAGATTTCGAACACTGTTTTAGGGTTTTGATTTGAGAGAATTTTGAAAGTGAGAGAACAGAGGTGACGGTTCAGCGTTTTTATAAAAGAGGCGGTTATTTTTGGAAACAAAAGAGAGAATTTTGATTTTCAAAAAAAAAATTCTTTTAATAGAACAAATATTCACCGTCAATCAGATATTTGGAGATATCTATTTATATGAGGAACTTACAAAAAAAAAACTTTTAGAGATAACTGACCTTTTTTTTTTAAAGAAAGTGTGAATTTCTTCTTATGTGCCTTTTTGACGTTCCTTCTGATGCTCCTTCTGATGCTCCTTCTGACGCTCCTTCTGACATTCCTTCTGACTCTCCTTCTGACGTTCCTTCTGATGTTCCCTGTTCTAAGGTATACTTAAGAGGGAAGGTTAATGATGGATAATTCATTTCTGATAAAATTAAAACTCTGTTTATCAAGAGGTTTAGTAAAAATATCTGCAAGTTGATTTTTCGTATCAATGTATTGAATGTTAACATCACCGTTTTGAACATGATCACGTATGAAGTGATGCTTGATCTCAATATGCTTTGTTCTTGAGTGAAGTACAGGATTCTTTGTGAGATTTATGGCACTTGTGTTGTCACATAGGATTTCCACAGTTGATTCTTCAACACCATAGTCTTTGAGCTGCTGTTTTAGCCAAAGTATTTGAGTGCAGCAACTTCCAAGAGATACGTATTCTGCTTCAGCTGTACTGAGTGCCACTGTATTTTGCTTCTTTGAATACCATGAGACAAGCATGTTTCCCATGAGCTGACAAGTTCCAGATGTACTTTTTCTATCAACTTTGCAACTTGCAAGATCTGCATCTGAATATCCCCTTAGTATAAAATCAGAGGATTTAGAATACCACAAACCATAGTTGGGATAAGTCCCTATGTATTTGATTATTCTCTTGACTGTTGATAGGTGTGATTCTCTTGGGCTTGACTGAAATCTTGCACATAGGCAGACACTATATAGAATGTCTAGTCTTGAAGCTGTGAGATAGAGTAATGATCCAATCATACTCCGATATAGTTTGGGATCAACTTCCTTTCCATCTTCATTTTTATCTAATTTGGAAGAGTGAGACATAGGAGTTTCTGTCTTCTTGCCATTCTCCAGACCAAACTTCTTCACTATTTCCAATGCATACTTCTCTTGAAATATGAAGGTTCCTTTCTGAGATTGATGAATTTGAAAACCAAGAAAGAACCGTAATTCTCCCATCATACTCATCTCAAATTCATCCTGCATTGCTTTAGAAAATTTCTTGCAGAGACATTCATTAGAGGAGCCGAATATAATATCATCAACATAAATTTGAACTAAAAGGATATCTTTACCTTTTCTTTGAATGAAAAGAGTGGTGTCTACATTACCTTTAGTGAAGCTGTGGTGAGATAAAAAGTTACTTAACCTTTCATACCAGGCGCGGGGTGCTTGTTTCAATCCATAGAGTGCCTTTTTTAAGACATATACCAGATCCTTTTCTTTAGGTTCTTCGAAGCCAGGAGGTTGTTCAACATATACATCTTCTTTGATGTAGCCGTTTAGGAAGGCACTTTTCACGTCCATCTGAAAAAGTTTGAAGTCATTGTAACAAGCATAAGCAAGAAGTAGCCTAATGGCTTCTAACTTGGCAACCGGTGCGTAGGTTTCATCGTAATCTATCCCTTCTTCTTGAGAGTATCCTTTTTGCTACAAGTCTTGCTTTGTTTCTTACAACTTTTCCTTTGTCATCAAGTTTGTTTCTGAATACCCATTTTGTTCCAATTACTGGACGATTTTTGGGACGATTGACCAGTTCCCAAACATTGTTGACCTTGAACTGATGTAGTTCTTCCTGCATTGCATTTTTCCATTTTTCATCTGCTAATGCATCTTCAATCCTTTTTGGCTCCAATTCAGATACAAAGGCGATGTTGCTCATTGCTTGCTTGAATTTGGATCTTGTCTTTACGCCATCACTTATGCTGCCTATGATAAGTTCCTTTGGATGACTTGACTTATGCTTCCAGTCTTTGTCAAGGCCATCATTTGAGGATATTGTGGATTCATTCTGTTCATCTTCTGGTCTTTCTTCAACTGAGGAAGTTTCCTTCTAAACATTCTCCGAACCCGTATTTACATCTGAGTCTGCTCGTGAGTTCATGACTTGATGAAGTGTATGCATTTGAATGAATTCAGTTTCATCATCCTGGTAGCTTTCATCAAACTTGATGTTCACTGATTCCTCAACAGCACGAGTGTATTTGTTGTAGACTCTGTAGGCTTTGCTAGTTGTTGAATATCCCAAGAAAATTCCTTCATCTGATCTATCATCAAACTTTCCAACTCGATCATTAGCATTCTTTAGAATAAAGCATTTGCAACCGAATACATGAAAGTATGCAACATCAGGCTTTCTTTCTTTGAAAAATTCATAGGGAGTTTTCTCAGAAAAGGGTCTGAGGGAAATTCGATTTAAGATATAACATTCTGTTGAAACGGCCTCAGCCCAAAAGTTAGAGGCAATTTTACTCTCAATGAGAAGAGTTCTGGCCATTTTTTGCAAAGATCTGTTTTTCCTTTCTACTACCCCATTTTGTTGAGGAGTATAAGGTGCAGAGAAGTTATACTGAATTCCGAACTTAGTGCAAAAATCTGAGAAACTTTGATTCTCAAACTCTCCCCATGATCCGTTCTCAAACTGGAAATAGTGTAACCCTTTTCATTTTGAATTCTTTTAGCAAATTTTGAGAAGGATATGAAAGCTTCAATTTTGTGAGCAAGAAATGAAACCCATGTAAATCTAGAGAAGTCATCAACTATGACAAAGGCAATATCTCTTACCTACAATGCTTAGAGTTGTATTTGGTCCGAAGATGTCCATATGAAGTAGCTGCAGACAATGCTTAGTGGAAACTTGATTTAAGGACTTAAATGAACTTCTTACCTGCTTACCCAGTGTGCATGCATGACATAGTCCACTTTTCTCAAATTTAGTTTGAGGTAGTCCTCGAACAAGTCCCTTCTTGGAAAGCTTTGAAATATGTTTTACACTAATATGTCCTAACTTTCTGTGCCAAAGTTCAGATTCATCCTTAACAGAAATAAGACATTTAGCAAGTTCACAGTCAGCATTAATATCTAAAAGATAAATGTTCCCATGCCTTCGTCCCGTGAAGGATTGCTTCTTATCCTTGCTCATACCTGTGCATTTTAGATCTTGGAACCAAATATCATATCCAGAGTCACAGAGTTGACTTACAGAAATCAAGTTGTAGTTCAATCCTTTGACTAGAGAGGCATCTTTAACGGTCAGATTCCCAATCTTTATATTTCCTTTCCCGATGACCTTTCCCTTGTTCTTTCCTCCAAACGACACGCTTCTTCCATCACAATCTGAGAAAGATATAAATACATCTGGATTTCCAGTCATGTGACTTGAACAACCACTATCCAGAAACCACTTGTTCTTCCTTCTCTTTGGTACCTGCAATTAATAACCAACTTATTGTTTCTTTGGTACCCATGTTTTCTTGGGTCCTTCTGTGTTAGTATATTTTGACCTTTTAATAGGTCTCCAAATTTTCTTGCAGTAATCCTTAGTATGGCTAGGATCACCACAATTCACACAAGGTTGTCGAATGTATGATCTAGTAAAATGCTTATGAAAATTATGCTTGTAATCGAAAAACGTTGGTTTTCGAAATTCAGTTTTAAAGATATTTCTTTGGCTACTTTCCCTTTTAAAACCTAACCCAGATCGGTCATTGAAGAGTATTTGTTTTGAAATAATGCTATTTAGAGTTACTGAGCTTTGTGAAAACCTTTTTGATATATCAGAACCTTTTTCTTTCAAGGAAGCATTTTCTTTTGAAACTAAATCATGATTTTCTTTCATCTGGTGAAACTCTTGTTGTAGAAAATCAATTTTTTCTTTTTGGGACAAATTATGTTGTTTTAAAGAAGCATTTTCCTTTTTCAAACAAGAAACTTTCTCAAGAGCTTCTTTGTAGTTTCTACACAATTCATCAATATATTCAATAACTTCATCAGGTAGTTCAAATGAACATACCTCAGTTTCTGAATCTGAACTTGAATCTAATTCGGCCATGAGACAGATGTTTGCATAATCATTTTCGCTTTCATCAGAATCACTTAATGTTTCTGCCTTTAGAGCCTTCTTGTACTTCTCATACTTGAGTTTGTCCTTCTTCAAAGTTGGGCAGTTCGGTTTGATATGTCCTGCCTTCTTACAGTGGAAACAGATCACGTCTTTGCTATCTTGTGAGTCGTTGCTTGATATTTTTACATCACTCTTCTTCCAAGGTTTCTTTCCTTTGATGTTTCTGCCTTTCCGAGCCATCTTCCTAAATTTCTTGACCATGAGGGCTAATTCTTCATCATCCCCATCTTCATCATCTGTATCAGAAAAACATTGATTAATTTCAGTTTTTAAGGCAATAGATTTTTTACCTTTCTGTTCTCCCTTTTTGTTTGCTCGTTCTGTTTCATAGGATTGGAAAGTTCCGACTAGCTCATCCACCGAGAGTGGTCTGATTGTTTGGCATTCTTGAATTGATGGCTTGATGTAATTCCAATCATCTGTGAGTCCACGTAGTATCTTCCTGACTTGCATTTGTTCAGCGATAGGTGCGCCTTGTCTTGCAAGTCCACTTGCCAGAGTTTGAAACCTGTCTATCATATCTGCAATAGATTCATCAGGCTTCATTTCAAATGCTTCATAGTCACTTAGTAAAATACTGAGCTTTGTTTCTTTCACACGATTTGTTCCTTGAAAAGTAACATGAAGTCTATCCCATATTGCCTTAGATGATTCTTCCTCTGAGACACGATTATAAAGAGGAGTAGATAAGGCACAAAAGAGAGCATTGATAGCTTTAGAGTCAAGGCCTTTTCTTTAAGCCTTTTCAGCATCAGTCATTGTTGTGATAGTATTTACTCCGTCAGCAGAGCTTGGATTTGTAGGAACTATTCAATTTGTAACGACATCCCACATCAGATCATCATAGGCTTTGAAGAACCACTTCATCTTGTTGCTCCACATAATGTAATCCTTTCCATAAAAGTATGGTGGCTTGTTGGCAAAGTGCGAATCGCTTGTTCCTGAAGAGTGATTGCTAGACATAGTAGATCGTTAACTCTGAAGTCAATAAACACTTCGTAAAATGAGCAACCTGCTCTGATACCAATTGATGTATCTAGCAATATCTCATAGAGGGGGGTGAATAGGAGATTCTGAACAAAATTGAAATTTCTTGCGGAATGAATAAAGTTCAATGTACGATTAGAAACAAGAACCGTAACAGTGTGCAGAAAATCTAAACGCAAGGATAAGAGTTTAGAGAAGAGAATATTGCACACGATATTTATAGTGGTTCGGCTTAGATCAAGCCTATGTCCACTCTCCCACGATGACAGCCGATCGGGTGGATTTCACTATGAAGAGTCAAGAGGATTACAACCACTAAAGTATTTTGTTTCTCTCTCACACAGATTTTCACAGTGAAGGATTTTGGGTACACAGAATACTCTTTGGATGAAACTGAAATTATGCTTGCACTTTGGATTGTTGTTCGCACTTCCTCCCTTAGTTCATCATGATTCTTCTTTTATACTCCCCTGCCTCCGAACTAGCCGTTGGATTCCAGCCAAGGGATCGCTCTTCAATCCTTGATTGGACGTCATCAATCGTGATTGAACGAGACTGTATCTTCAAAAGATATGTAGACCGTTGGGTAAGACATTGAACCCTTCTGATTCAATCTCCCATACAACTCAATCTCCAGCTTCCATAAGTGTGATAAGTTTGAGTTGATTCCCAAGGATATATTCCTTAGAAGATGATATCCCATTATAGAAAGTCCCTTAATTGATTAGAGGGGATATCAGGATAATCGAATATCACTTGCCTTGATCGGAAACCTGCCATACGTGGGTTAGATCAGTTGGCACGGAATGGTAATACGGAGGTTTGATGTGATCCATCCGTCACTGTTTAGATCGTCAGGAGCACTTCCATCTGACCCTTGGTCAGAAGCACTTCCATCTGACCCTACGTTAGAGGCACTTCCATCTAACCCTTCGTCAGAGGCGCTTCAATCTGACCCTTCGTCAGAAGCGCTTCCATCTTACCCTTCGTCAGCGCGACAGAATTGGAATTACTCAACCTGTTGCTTACACATTTTTCATGCATCACATTTCATTAAACAATTTCTATTGAAGGTTTTGTCAGAATCAAAATATAGGAGAATTTCCACAACAAGTTGAACTTGGGCGCGTGCGCACGACCTGCGTACGCGAATGCCGGACCAGAAAGTAGGCCTCGCGACAAGCCCATTTTTACCTTATGTTTTAATTTTTCCAACTCAAGCCGTTAATCGTGCTTACGTTAATTACCGGTGTGTAAATGGTATTAACTAAGTAACGACTGCTATAATTCTGTGATTACAGAATTAATTACATAACGGAAGAATTAATTTGGCCATTATTATTTATTTTCTCAATGCCCCGCTTAGCCTATAAATAGGTGGCTTCCCGTTCTATTTAGGACATGACGAAAAGAACTGCGAAAATCTCCCTCTTTTGAATTGTCTGCATTTGCATTATTTTCGATAGTGTTCTCGTGTTGTTCAAGTTCGCCGGAAGCTTTGGAGTGCTGTGTTTACCTCTATTGCTGCTTAACCGTTGTATCCTGGGAGATAGACGTCCACGAAACCTCAAAGCACGTACTAGAGGGGACGAATCTGTTTTAAGGAAACTGTGTTTGACACAGGCCTCGGTATTCCTTCTAAATTTAATTTATTTATATTGTTATATTTCCGTTCGGATTTTGTTGCTCAGAAGGTCAGAAGGAGACTCAGAAGGAAGGTCAGAATGAGGGTCAGAAGGAAGGTCAGAAGGAAGCCTCAGAAGGAGACTCAGAAGGAGCCTCAGAAGGAAGGTCAGAAGGAGGGTCAGAAGGAAGGTCAGAAGGAAGCCTCAGAAGGAGACTCAGAAGGAGCCTCAGAAGGAACTCCATTTGATGGGTCCAGAAGGACTGCATCTGACAAGCTCAGAAGGACTGCTTCTGACGGGTCCAGAAGGACTGCATCTGATGGGTGCATCTGAGTTGCATCTGACGGGTTCAGATGCAGTTGCATCTGACGAATTTTTGCATCTGACGAAATTTTGCATCTGATGAATTTTCAATCCTGTTTCTGAAGGCTCAAATTAGTATTTTCATATTTGAGGCAGCTTGCTTATATTTATTATTGTCATTCGAATTGTAAGTATCCTACATACTCTTTAAACAGTTTTGTTATTTATTTAACACTGTTATCGAACAAGAATGTTGCCCGACAGTAGGGGATAACACATAAATTTTTTGTCTTAATACATATCTTATGAGGTGTTATCCAACTGCCACACTACCATATTGAATACATATCAGTACAGTTAAGGACATTCGTGATCATGGATGGCTCTGCGTACATTTTTATGCAATTACTGCCATGATTCGGTGTTTAAGACTCTGTGGGATCGGATTGGCCATTAATAATAATATCTAGACCAACATAAAGATACGCATATACAGTACAGTTTCAATTAATATTCGCCTAAGTAGGAGAATGTTAGAGTTTTTCTAAGTGTGGGCTTATATTAATTGGGATCGTAATTGCCTTTTTACGGGTTAACTTACCGTTAACAGGGTTGGTATAATAAAGTGAGATATATGGATTCTTAATAGACCTAATATGGGCCTGGCTGGTGTGGGCAGTGTTCGGCCCGGCCTGTGATGAGAGGGCCCGGCCGAAGAACCCTATAAAAGGGCTAAGGCAACCCTCCTCTTGCCCTAATCTTCATTCCACGCCATCTTCCTCTCATCAAGCCAAGAGAGGGAACTAAGGAGGGCGATCTCATCGACGCCAGGAATTTGGAGGGCCAAAGAGGTGATGCGCCTAAGCCGAGGATTGTCGGAATTCCGCCTAAAGACCGGCGAATCCAAAACAGGTACTCAAGCTCGTCTCTTTCTCTGTACGGTCTATATTCTGACTATGGTGATTTTGCGAGAGCCGTAATAAGGTTTTTCACGGCCATCACTCATATGCCGGGACTCATATAAGATTTGCTCATTCTTGAGGGGCAAACTCGAGGATGATGCCTAGAAAGCAACTACTAAGCACGTGCTGATGAAGATTACTATAAGTGAAAAGGAAAAGCCTACTTGGAGCAATAATGGGAATGCTCATTCACCGGATAATGCCTAGAAGGCGACCCCTAGGCACTTCGATAAGTCTAGATCCACACACCAGTTTATTATTCTAATTATATCAATTATATTGGTTCCTAAGCCTGTGCTTCCCGTCATTGAAATGTTGACTCCTGAAAGCCCATAGGAACAACGGGCCGCTTGTTAAGGATCACAAGAAGGCAATGACTGCGGATTTATTTTTAGTCAATTGACAAGTACGTGTATGAGATGTGTCGATGTCGCGACCCTCTTGAGGTTGTCGGGCTCTCGAGGGCTAATGGGCCGTCCTGTCTGGTCGAACGCGGGCCTCTCCCAAGGCCCATTACCCAAATCGCAACGGAGGTATGCGTGATCGACTTTCAGTGTGGTCTAGTGACATGTGCTAAGTGTGCATGCCATGGAGTCGCCACCAATCATTTTTTTAGGGTATGATTGGACCACCCAATCGAATAGTTGGGAGTTTCTATTCAATTCTGCGAGAACCAGAGAAATGGTTTCGGGGACTTAGTTACACCAACTGTCAGAGTTGACGCCCTTTCGGTACCTAAGTTGACTGAATTTTCTAGCCTGAGATTCATGCGGATGAGTAAGGTATGAACCCTAAATCTAGAAATTCATGTAGATAGGAGTGATTATCCTAGCAATCACAATCAGTAATAAAATGCCCAACTCAAGGAATCTAGATATGCAAATAAATCACATGGCATTCCTAGTAAGGTCTTATTTATCAATCACAGCTCAAGAATGATTTAGCTGTCCTAGCCATTCTACACACGATCTAACCTAAAAAAAGCATTAGGAAGCATTGAAGGAGTTCGAGAGTACTCACATGGGGTTTGCCGTGCCCTGGTTTGGTCTTGGACGAGCTATCGAGCTCATGCCGACCCGATTATATTTGGGGATCCACTCGGCGTTTTACACCATGAAATCATGTGAAACAAAAACGAAAATATTCAGCAAGGGGCATTTATTGTAGATGGTGGTCGATCTAATTGGACGTCAAGACTAAAAAAGATGTAGAAATTTACAAATTAAAATACTTGAATGACATTTTTTTGCTAAATTCAACTCTATGCGTCGTGAAGAAACACATGCAATTGAACTTGAATTTTGACTATTTATGAGTTCAAAATGTAAAAGAAATTAAAATAAAAATATTGACTATTTTTCTATATTTTTACGACAGCGAACGCTATTTTTCTTCATTTTTCATGTATTTTTCTATTTTTGGAAAATATTAAAAAATATTAAAAATATGAAAAATTATTTTTTATCAAAAATGGTTCCTTTAGCTTGGTCAAGGCTACCAAAGATGATTTTTTTAATTTTTTTAACTTTTTATAGATTTTTTATGAATTTTTTAAAAATAAACTATGAAAGACTGATCAAAAATCAGGTGTCAACAGCTGCCCCTCTTTGAGAGGAATTTCGTCAGAGGTTTCTCTCAAAGACAAGGTGACACCTGTGTTCCGATCAACTCGACTGGGAAAAGAAAAGAAATCATGACATCCAGTTTTCATGCCCATCAATGTGTGCTTTTCCTTAAAAAGAGATGTGCTCATTCAATTCCCTAATATGATGTAAGAAAGTTAAGGAGTAGATAGACTTCCCTGCCCCTTACCTGCCGAATGCTTGCGGCATTTGCTGTGTCTGATGGGTTCAAGTAGATTCCTAAGGACTTGTCATCGGAGTGTCCTGGGGATGTTAAGCTCTGACCTGTATGGTAGGTCAAACCATAATGGGATTCCTAACTGATAGGAACCTAAGGAAGACGCATCCCACATTTGGGAATTTGCCAAGGGTTTTGATCCGTGTGGTGGACTAAACTAGAAATGGCTTGCCTAATGTAAGGCTTATTAGGGAAAACGACTCCTCCCGCGTTCGGGATTCATCAAGGTTTTGATCCGTATGGTGGATCGGACCATTGGGTTGATCCTTCAGGCGGTCTCTACCAGTCCTTTGACCCTTCAGGCGGTTTCTACCATTCATTGACCCTTCATGCGGTTTCTACCATTGAGTTGACCCTTCAGGCGGTTTCTACCATTGGTTGACCCTTCAGGCGGTTTCTACCATACATTGCCCCTTCAGGCGGTTTCTACCATTGTTTTGACCCTTCAAGCGGTTTCTACCATTGGTTGACCCTTCAGGCGGTTTCTACCATACATTGACCCTTCAGGCGGTTTCTACCATTGTGTTGACCCTTCAGGCGGTTTCTACCGTTGATTGACCCTTCAGGCGGTTTCTACCATTGAGTTGACCCTTCAGGCGGTTTCTACCATTTATGAGATTCCAAATTGATATGAATCAAAGGATGACGTACCCGCTCTTCGGGGCTAGTCGGAGACTCGATCATTCTGTGGATCGGTCTTAGAAAAGATTTGCCTACTAAAAGGCTTCACCTAAGGATGACGCACCCAGTCTTTGGGGTGGCCAAAAGTCCTGTAAAAAGCTTAGACCTGAAAAAATTTTCCTCGCCAAGAAGATATTAGTAATCTTTGGGAAGACAATAATTATCTAACTGACAAAATTCTACGACTTAAGTTTTAGTCATGAAATGTGCATTTTGATTGTTGGAGGTTATCCAAAACATTCCTGCCATATACAGATGTGATCATAAATTCCTTGCACGGAAACTCTAGATCAAACAATTTGAAAATTTCAAAAAGAGTTTGCTCAAAACATCCATTGGAGTATTTCTCACCCAATAAGGCTCCTCACTGCTCTGTGATAATGATCTTTAATAGGGAAAGTGCTCAATTTCCTACCGACCTGTGCCTGGGTTTCAGGATCATTCGCAACGCATACATTTCGACCGATCAGGAGGTCTTTCACGGGACCGTAGTGTTAGGCTTGGATATCGGTTTCCAAAGGGGACTCACTTTTGAGTCAATGCCGTTGAACGAAATTTTTCACTATCTGCTCCGGGTTTACAAGTCAAGAACCCTGCAAAATGAGAAAGAAATAGTCTTGCTCGTACTTCTTTGAGCTAAGTTATACATTAACCCAAGTGTCTTAGTCAGATAAGACTACTTCAGGGTTGTAACATTGGAAGGATTGGGGACCGAAAAAGGCTTATTTTTTGCTCAGAAATTGTGAAGGGTTTGACATTGGTGATCATTGCAAATTTCTTGAAGTGTACACTCCTCTTTTAGAGCGCACAAGGATGTTTAAAAGCGTCTCTTGTTACATTAAGAGACCGTCTGTTTGTGTGTTTGCAATTTGAGCACGACATCATTTGGAGAGTAGTCATCTTGATCTAACTCCTTTGCAGGGTCTTTTCATCGTCTCTCTAGACTTTACTGGGGATATTTTGAATAGACATCAGCCTTGCTTTTTACCAGGCACTTTGCTTTTTCTTGATGTCTAGGGATTTTTCTTTTCCCCCTTTTTTTAATCCCGTGTTTTTCTTTTCTTTTGGAGCTAGGATTTTCGGCAATCATGCTAGATATGCAACTTAAACTTTGGCACGCTTCCATTCCTAGAGTGATGTTGCCTTTGCTTTGGAATATGCAATGATCACCAATAGGTTGATGAAATGAATTTGCTGGCTCAACTTGGTTGTGCAAAGGATAACAGTGTGTAGGATAGAGAAATGAATTATTCTCGTCATCCTATGACACTTGGATTATCATATAAACAACACACAAAGATTTATGTTAGTCCGAGCAAGAAAATTTCTAACCGTTTACTTTCTGATATTGTTGGACTAACCTTCATTTGCCCCAATGTGGGGTGGTTCTTGACAGGGTTGAGAATGAAAATCGCCGTTCAATGGGGTTCTCAATGGGCATCTGTAGTGTTTGGAATGAAGAAATAAATGCCTCTGTCATCTCGATCCATGTAATCGTTGCGAATGACCCTTATATCCATAGGTTAAGGTTTCGCTATCATTTCCAATCTCCTCATCTCTCAAGTGTGTATGGGACGTGTTTGGATTAGGCTCGCTTCTCTTATGAGAAAATACCCTTTTGAACAGTTCAAACGACTCTTGTTGGAAAAATTCATTTCATTTCATCAAGATTTATCCTTCAAAGGGATTTTATGATGCACCATACATGTGTAATTCATGTTCAGACAATCTCATGTTTTAAAACATGAATGTCAATGAAGTAAGAATTCTATGTCTTTTTATATGTGAGAATCGAATTAATTCTGAAAGTTTTTAATCTCCAATGAATTGGGAAAAGGGATACTTACCTGCCCATCGAGGCTGGAGATCCTGGAGATATAAAAGGGATATGTCATTGTATATTTTAAAACTTTACAAAAATTGGAACGATACATCTTACCCTTGGTCATATGCTCCAACGAGTGTACAAGGGTTGTGAAAATCTGCACTTCACATAGTAACACAAGATTGTTGGGTGTTCTAAAGTTCTTTCGACTTCTTGGTTTTTGGAGAAAAATGAAACTTACATGTCTGCCCTGATGGCGAGCTCCTGCCAAGGATAAATATTAAGCATTATTTTGGGTTTCCAAATTCAAAACAAATTGGGACGATACTACTTTACTCTTGATTTGAATTCCATTCTGCATGCCAATGTGCGGATTGTAGAAGCCGGCCCTTAAGCTTGTGGCCATGATTTCTTCGTCTGGTTGGGCAACGAATCCACCTCGAGGATTTACGTCGGAGGAGATTCATTCATCTTTTTGGGCGTGTTTCATGCACTGTTTTGTTATTTGAATGCATGGCTTCTTGGGTGCATCATCTCTGTTCATCACCTGAGAGAAAAATGAGAGAACATTATCCCCGCATCTGATTGAAAATCATTTAGGAACGATACGTTCTTTTTACCAAATGGGTGGCTCCGCGGCCAAATGTGTTTTACATTGAAAGGATGGATTCCATTACGCTCTGCGGATGATAAATATCGCTTCGGGGACTTGCCCCACGGATCAAACGATGAATTTGATGTCTTCGGCTTCGACATGCTTTCCAGATGTAGGAATGGTTTGCCCCCATTTTCAGTGGAGATGGGTTTTGTCGAGTAGGCAAGATCAAAAACTCATCCTAGATTTGGCTTTAGTCGAAGGTTGAAATCCCGACCTTGGATAAGCGAATCATGATTCATCTCCTTCTACTTCGGATTTGTCATTTGCATGCTTCACATTTTACAATACCAACTTCGCCGCTTGATGAAAATGAATCGATGATTTTCGAATTGCCCCAAGTTCTATAGTCATCTGCGTCGAATCTCTTTGAACTTCATCGGGTGATAGACAAACTGATAAAATGATTTTTCAATCCTGAGATCGAACTCCTGACGTTTCGTACCACTTCCAGTTCACTGACTACCAGGACACAGCACTATTGGCGTCCCTAACTGGTTCGTTTTTTGTTATAAAATTCTTGAAGCAGTTAGCGACCCCCATCGAGAATGAAACAAGCTCAATTTAGAGTTCATAACGACTAAAGGTCCCTTAGAACGATACAGAGCTAACCGTCTTTGAGCTCGCTCGGGCTTTTGCTCGCATTTTCCTATGTGAAGCCTTTAAATGTTTTTCTTCGTGGCGTTCAATTGATTCGCCTCGACTCTAATCTAACAAGGGATTGTCGTACTCAAGCATGATGATGCTCGCAGGTAGTACTGATCGCTGCCCCAGATTAACTCTAGGCATTAAGGAAGATTATCTTGCATGGAAGACTTTATGACAGAAAGATTAATGATACATCCATTCACATGTGCCTAGTTCCCTTGAGGATTCTCGGTGATCAGCCAGCTACACCATGAATCAGACATATAATCGTCATTTTGGATCATAACTTCATAAGTCCATCAGTTTTAAACTGATCGATCCAGATATGGAGCTCCTCATCAAGGAAATCTTTTGATTCTTCGAGCAACTGATATTCGGGTTGACCATCATCGCTTGGCGTTGAAGGATTCATGTTTCTGTTGTGAGCGATCTGATTCTTCGAGCTAGAACCTTCGTCGTTGCTCGAGATTATAAGAGGATGATTGATCGGTTCACTATCAAAAGCACCTTCCATTTGGGAATGGGAGAAACAAAAATCCTCAAAGCATCCGCCCGCTTGATCTTCCGAAATCATATGCCCAAGCCGGGCAGATCTTTGAACACTAGGCGCAATATGTTGATCGGGGATAGGAAGAGCACTAGCGAAAAGTTGCTGCTCAAACCAAGGAGTTCGTACCTGCTGCACTTGTGGAATATACTCTTGAGGGGTGCTGAGATGATTCGAGGGAATATTCTGATTAGCGCCCAAGTAGTCGATGGTGCTGCTACCAGCTTGGTCGGTGCCTAGATTCGGCAGGGTATTTCTTACTTCAGGGGCATTGTAGTTATAGCCATGCCTAGTGTTTAGGCACAAGTTGAGTTCTTTCAGGTTCAGTGCTGTGTGGCGCTGTCTTAGCGCCCTTCTGTAGCTCTTGAGGTGACTCGCGACTCCATCTTTAGTGAGTCCTGGTATGTTCATGATCTCAAGTATGCGCGTTGGATATGTGTCGCGACCCGTCCGGAGGCGGACGCGGCTAATGGATTACCGATCGCGGGTCTTGGATCGGCGCGAGCCCTCCCAGGCCCATACCAAATCGCGGCGGGAGTATTTTTGAGGGATACGACGATAAGAGTCGATCACTTTCGGCCTTAGTGTGGTCGTGGTGATATGTGCAACTTGTACATGCATTTAGAGTCGCCACCGGTCTTTCTTGGAGGGTAGACCGGGAACCTTACTGACCGATTGGGAGAGATCGATCAGTTCTGCGGAACCAGAGATTTTGGGTTCGGGGACTTGGTTACGCTAGTGTCATTACCCAACGCCCTTTCGGTACCTAACGCGAGTGATTTTCCTGAATAAGAGTTCATGCAGGTTGGACGACTATTCCTATCAATCACAATCAATTTTTGGAAGACGATTCGCCCAAAGGGCGAAATCGTCATTTTAAGAAGGTTCGGGGTTCAAAACACCCGGAATGAGTCCTGGCCAGTTGTCTGTGGCCGTTTCCTATTTTTTGGGATTTTCCTGGATTTTTTAGAATTTTTTTTTTGTGATTTTCCATTTTTTTACGGTTTGCCGAAAGGGCGAAACCGTCATTTTTGGAAAGATCGGGGGTCGAAAGACCCGAAACAGGTCATGGCCAGTTGAATGTGGCTATTTCCTATTTTCTGGAATTTTTTAGAATTTTTCTGAATTTTTCGAATTTTTTTGAATTTTTTGTGATTTTCCATTTTTTTTTTATTGATTTTTGAATTTTTTATTATTATTATTATTTTTTATTATTTATTATTATTATTATTCTAATTTTCTGGGCCGGGTCAGATCCGGCCACCGACCCGGACCCGCGACCCAAGCCCGGCCCGCTTCCCCCATGGTCAAAACGACGCCGTTCCGAAAGCTTCGAACGGACATCCCAGATCGAGACACGTGGCGCGTCCTGGACCGTCGGATTTTTTGACCGTTGACTGTTGACTGTTGACCGTTGACTGTTGACCGTTGACTGTTGACTGTTGACCGTTGACCGTTGACCGCCGGCGACTTCGCCGGAGAAGACGATGAATAGTGAAATTTCCGGCGATGTCGCCGGAAATCTCGCCGGAAAAAGCAAAACAGCCCCGAAACTTAGTAATTTTGACCCGTTCTTTTGGCGTCCGACTCCCTAGGACTTTGGCATCAACATGAAACTAAGAACAACGCCATGCGTACGTCAAAAACAGCGGACCGGACCTCCTCAGTTCCCCCTCCGGCGAAAATATGCAGAAAAATTTTGCTACTTGAAGCTTGATTCTAATCGTTCAGGGAACATCTATGGGGGGTCAGAAGACTTACCTGAGATCACCCATTCCTCGGTGATGGCTCGAAGCTGCCCGTCGAGCTTGCGGTCCGGAATCGCGGCCGGCGAAGCTTGGGTTCGCGTCCTCGGCGTTTCTCGACGCGAAATAAAGACTATCCCGAGATTGAGGATGGTAGCTGAAGCTTTGACGATGATCTACTGAAGATCCAAGACGCCGGTTCCGCCTCGCTTCTCGCCGCTCCGCCAAGATCTCCTCCCCCCTGTTTTTTCTTCCTCTCGGCCCCCCTCTTCATTCAACCGAGCCTTCCTTTTTCCCGCCGTGGCCGACCGGCTTTTCTTCCTCCTCGACCACTCGCCTTTTTGTCGCCCACGATCGTCGTTTCTTTCCTTAAAAAAATCCGGCCGATCTCCCCTCTTTCCTTCTTTTTCTTTCCTGTTTTGGCACCGCACGGGTCTGCAACACTGAGTTGCAGACCCGGTCCGGACCGGGTCGGGTCGGGCCTGACCCGACCGGCCCGGTTCGGTCACTTTCGTCAAATTGGGCCTCAAATTAACCCATTTTCATACAATTGACACCAAAATCGGACTCCTTGACATGTTTTCTATCAAATATGGGTATTTTCTAGAATCAATTGATTCGAATTTAGTGAAAACCCCAAATTGTCCCTAGGATCCGAAAATGATTTTTGCTCAATCGAGGGTCTAAATGACCAAATTAGTCAAAATTGAGGCCACCAATGTATTCAGCACGATGAAAAATATTGGGTAGAGGTGTTTAATTTCAATGGGTATGCCCATACGAAATTTAATTTCAGAAATTGTGAAACCGGGGACTAAATTGAAAGAAAATTATGCAATTAAGCCCTTTTGTTTAAAATTGATCAAATTGGAGGGCAAATTGACCTAATTGCACTTCAAGACTTTATAATACAATGTCATAGCTTATAAAAACCAAGAATTGAAAATTAAAAGACTCGAAAGGGATTTTTTAGGCTCGTTTCAGTTTTAGGTTTGTGAAGGAACCCCATGAATCGAGCCAAATTTCCCTAATAAAAAGTGAAAATATTAAAGGGGGAATTAAAATAAAATTTCTGAATATTTTTTTGTAATTTTCTGACCACGGATGGTATTTTTCTGATTTTTTGGTTATTTTTAATAATTAAATAAATAACAAAAAATATTAAAAAATACAAAAAAATATTTTTTGTTCAAAATTGGTTCCTAAGGCTAGGCTAAGGCTTCCAAAGTTGATTTTGCAATTTTGACCTTTTTTTGCTATTTTTAATTAATTTTAGAAATAAAAACTAAAATAAAAGATGGTCAAAAATCAGGTGTCAACAGCTGCCCCTCTTTGAGAGTGAGCTCGTCAGAGGTTGCTTTCAAAGACAAAATGATACCTGAATCTTAACCGACTTGACTGGGGAAAAGAAATGCTATGACATCGGATCTTTAAGCCTTTTTGATGAACGCCCAAATTAATCACCGGTTTACTCTTGCAATTCGAACATGGGTTGGATTGAGAGAGGTTTACCTGAAGCTCACCTGTCGGATGCTGCCGGTTGCGATAACTTTCAAGAGGATACCTAGGACTCATCATTTTATCCTAAGGAGATTAAGCTTTGACCTGTATGGTAGGTCATACCATTATGGGGATTCCTAACTGGTAGGAACCTAAGGAAGGCGTATCCCACGCTTTGGGATTTGCCAAGGATTTCGATCCGTATGGTGGATCAGACCATAAGCGGTTCACCTACAGCAAGGCTTACCTAGGAAAATAACTTCTCCGACATTTAGAATTAGTCAAAGCTTTGATCCGTATGGTGGATCGGACCATGGGATTGATCCTTATGGTGGTATCTACCTTTGGATTGACCCTTCAGGCGGTTTCTACCTTTGGTTGACCCTTTAGGCGGTTTCTACCATGGTTGACCCTTCAGGCGGTATCTACCTTTGTTTTGACCCTTCAGGCGGTTTCTACCTTTGATTGACCCTTCAGGCGGTTTCTACCATTATTTTGATTTTGAAAAGGGGTCTCATGACGAGGGTTCTCCACGTCCGATGAGACTGTCTGAATTTTGAAAGGGGTCTCACGACGAGGGTTCTCCACATCCGGTGAGACTGCCTAAATTTTGAAAAGGGTGTCCTAGGACGAGGGTTCTCCACGTCTGTTGGGACAGTTTGCTGACTTCTTTTGAAAAATGGTTATATCCTCACCCTTTTTTTTTTGAAAGATCCCAAAATTCGCCGGGAATTCAGTTTTGAAGCAGTGAAAGATTTTATCTTGACAAAGCTTCACTTGGGTCTGTTGAGGCGACATTCTGGGAGCTGGGTTCTCCAGGTATCCTGCAGAAGTTTGAGCCTAAAAGATTTTTCTTCACCGAGAAAACGTTAGTAATCTTTGGGAAGACAATAATTGTCCAATTGACAAAATTTTATGACTTAAGTTTTAGTCATGAAATGTGCATTTTGATGCTGGAGGTTATCCAAAGCATTCTTACAACATGCAAACGTGATCACAAATTCCTTGCGTGGAAAATCTGGATCAACAGTTTGAAAGTTCCAAAAAGAGTTTGTTCAAAACAATCAATTGGAATATTTCTCGACAATGAGGTCTTCTCACCTGTTTTGATATAGTGGTTTTTTATAGGGGATGCATTCAATTCCCTACTAACCTGTGCCTGGGTTTTAGGCTCATTCGCAGCGCATACATTTTGATCGGTCGGGAGGTCTTCCACGGGACCGTAATGTTGGGCTTGGATATTGGATTTCAAGGGGGACCTGCTTTGGAGTCGAGGCCATTGAATGAAATCCTTCACCATCTGCTCCGGGTTTACAAGTCAAGAACCCTGCAAAATGAGAAAGAAATAGTCTTGCTCGTACTTCTTCGAGTTAAGCAATATGTTAACCCAAGTGTCTTAGTCAGAGAAGACTGTTTCAGGGTTATGATGTTGGTAGGATTGGAGACTGAAAAAGGCTTGTTTTTGGCCCAGAATTTATGAGGGGATTGACATTGGTGATCATTGCAAATTTGTCACCTGTCTTTTCCATTCTGCATCTTCAGTTTTTGAGGTGTGCAACCGCTTTTGAGGTGTGCACAAGTCCTTTAGAGAGCGTCTCTTGTCGCATTGAGAAGGTTGACAACTCTGTCTGCGCCTTTCCTCCGCGCTTGACATCATTTGGAGAGCAGTCCTTTTATCTGACTCCTTTAGGAATTTTCTCTTTTCCCATCCAAGTTTCACTGGGAATCAAGCAAACAGCTTGCACGAGCATCGGCCTCGCTTTTACCAAGCACTTTGCTTTTTCTTGATGCGGTGGATTTTTCTCATTCATTTTTGGAATCCCGCTTTTTTTTCTCATCTTCATGGGATCATGTTAGACATATAGTCTAAACATGCTTTAAATATCAGTCCGGGAATTCTCTTCGTAATCCCTGAGTCTTGAACTCTTCCATTTTTGAAGTGATTTTCCTTTGTTTTGGAACTTGCAATGATCACCAATGGGTTTATGAAATGAATTTGCAGGCTCAACTTGGCTATGCAAAGGATATGGTGTGTGGGATAGAGAAATGAATGCTTCTCATCATCCTATGGCATTTGGATTACCATATAAACAACACACAAAGATTGATGTTAGTCCGAGCAAGAAAATTTCTAACCATTTTCTCCTGATGTTGCTGGACTCACCTCCATTTTGCCCCAACGTGGGGTGGCTCTTGACAGGGTTGAGAATGAAAACCGCCGTTCGAAGGGGTTGTCAATGGTCACCTGTAGTATTTGGGGATATGAAACGAATGCCTCCGTCGTCCCAACCCATGTAATCGCTGCGAATGGTCCCTACTTCCGTAGGTCCAGATTCTGCTGTCTTATCCGCTCCATTTCTCTCTTAAGTGTGTATAGGACTTGTTTGGACTAGGCTTTGCCTCTCGTCTTTTGAGAAAACGTCCTTTTGAAAGTTTTGAACAACTTTTGATTGGAAAAATCTCTTTCGTTTTCTCCAAAAATTTTACCCGTCAATGGGATTTTATGATGCCCAATGCATGTTCAGATAACCTCATGTTTCAAAACATGAATGCCAATGAAGTTAGAATCCTATGTCTTTTCTAGACATCAGATTCTAAAAGCTTTTCTTTTCTTCTCTATTTTTTATTCAACATTTTCAATGGATTGGGGAAAGGGATACTTACCTGTCCCCCGCGGCTGGAGATCCCTGAAAATGCGGAAGAAACATGTTATTGTTCGTTCATGAATTTTTCAAAAAATTAGAACGATACATCTTACCCTCGGTCGTGTGCCCTTGCAAGTGCACACAGGTTGTCAAAATTTGTCCTCCTTGATGGTGAGTCCCTATCAAGGATAAATAGCAAGTGTTAACTCATATTCCCAAATTGAAGACAAATTGGGACAATACAACTTTGCTCTTGGTTCTCATCCCGTTCTGACGTCGCGTATTGATATGAACCACGTCTATCAAATCCGCTTATCCATGCTTGGAATATTTGCAATATCAATGGTTCAGCTGCCCCCGGTTGGGCAACGTCTGTTTTGTTATTTGAACAGATGGCTCCTTGGGTGATTTATCCACGTTTAACACCTGAGAAGGGAAAGAAATGAGACATTACTTTGGTATTCGGTTGAAGATCGTTTAGGAACGATACATCGTTTTACCAAATGGGAGGCTTCGTGACCAAACGTATTTCGTGCTGAATGGGGGTGGATCCCATTATGCTCCGCGGGTGATAGTCATCGTTCATGGAATTTGCTCCACGGATTAAGTGATTAATCCATGGCCCTTGGCTCGAAGACGTTCAAAGGGTAATGTTGACACTCAGAGCGGTTAGTTTTCAGCGTTAATTACAATGTTCCCGCGGGAACTTTACAACGAAATCCGTAACACATTCATTCGATGTATTCACCTCTCACTCTCCTGAGCCTTCTAATGATTTAGCACACGAGCTTCGAACCAGATGTCCGGTCGCCGGTACCGGTCACGACTGCGAAGATGCACTTGTTCCAAAATGCTTGACCCATAGGCTGAGTTGCTCATTCAGGAGATCGTCCGACCGCTCGAGTCGTCCAAGTTGAGCATCCTTAATTGCTGGTGACAGACTTCTCCCATTTTCGGCATGAACAACCTGGTTTCTCGGTTTATGCGTGATCCACACGCCGAGTTGCTCACTGAGGGACTCGCTTGAAATTTCAAGCCATTGACGCCCAAGTCGGGCATCCTCAACCGTTGGCGATGGGTTCCTCACACTACTTTCGACATGAACAACCTCACTTCTCGAGTTGGTATTTTCATCGTTGTCCAGTAGGTTTGTACCCGATGCTGGATTCGCCGTAGGAATAACACTAACGATCGGTTGGTGCTCAAATTGGGGAGTCCATACCTGCTGAAATTGTTGTACATACTCTTGGGGAGTACCAGGGTAACTCAGGGGGGAATTCAGCCGATCGAACCAAGAATAGATGTTTTCAAGGAGATCGTCTGAACCATCGAGCGACTGACACTCAGGTTGAGTATTGTCGACTACTGGAGAAGGAATCTTTTTGCCATTTTCGTCATGGACCACCTGATTCTTCGAGCCGGAATCTCCGTAATCGTCTCGCAAGATTGTATGTGCATCTCCTGCCAGTGTTAGATCCGCTGTAGGACTAGTATTAACGGCCAGTCGGTGCTCAGACTGGGGAGTCCCGATTTGCTGAAATTGCGGTACATACTCCTGAGGAGTACTGGGATAACCCATGGGAGTACTCTGATTGATGCCTGAACAATCGACCGTGTAATTGTCAGTCCCATCGGTGTTAAAAGGTGATTGGATGCTTCCTGCTTCATGAGGATTGCGATCACAGCCATGCTCATCGTTTAAACTTGAACTGCCTCTCTCTTGGTCTAGCGCCACTCGTCCATCTCTCAGTAGTCTTTTGTAGCACCAAAGGTGGTTCCTGACTTTATTTCTATCCAATTCCGGCATGTTCATGATCTTGAGTATGCGCGACGGGCGAGCCAAACTGATCCCTAACTGTTGAACTGCATCAACAAATTTGCTATGAAGCTCCGAGGTCCAATAAAACCTTGTTTTCTTGCTAGCCGAAGTAGGGTTGGCAACTCGGCGGCTACTCTTCGTGGAATCTGGTCGTGTTGAACCGCCTCTATCTTGGTCTAGCGACGCTCGTCCATCTCTCAGTAGTTTCTTGTAGCGCCAAAGGTGATTCTTGACCATATTTTTAGTCAGTCCCGGCACGTTCATGATTTCGAGTATGCGCAATGGGCAAGCAAAACTGATCCCCAACTGTTGAACTGCATCAACAAATTTGCTATGAAACTCCGGGGTCCAACGAAATCTTATTTTCTTGCTAGCCGAAGTGGTGTCAGCAACTTGGCGGTTACTCTTCTCGGAATATGGTTGTGTTGGAGGTTGCTCTGGAGGGGATTTAGTGGTCTCAGATCGGCTGGTCATGATGGTGAGTTCATCATCGAGCGGACTCGACTTGTCATGACGCATGTTCCCTTCCACAATGGGCGTCGACTTTGACCTTATAGCACTAGTTTCCTCTTGTAGATCCTCGGCGGTACCCGCCTGTTCCGAAAGATGTTGCGAAGGGCATTGCAACAAATGAGCATTATAAACCCCCAGATCTGGCTCTTCAGTGAATACTCCGTCCGTGGGAACAGGGTTACCGCACTCCAGGCAAATAGCGATGCTTAGAGCTTTTTTGTACTGAGTGTTTTTTATTCGAAGCTTTTCATTTTCCTCCCTTACAACCGCTAACTCGTGCCGATCGCGTTGCTGCTTCAGCCGGGTTCGTTTGTTTTCAAACCAGCACTTGACCTTCCGAGGCTCCCACCCTATCTCCTGGCCCATTTTGATTTTCTGTTCCATGTCCGGATAGGGGTATTCCCTGAAAAACAATTCGAGTTTATGGACTTGACCTGAAGTGTTGCGTTTGAGATATTCCCCTTTCTGACGCTGATAACCGTCGCGGGTACTGTTCTCGTTAACCAAGCCGCGGGTTTCATCATTAGAAGGATCGGTCTCCATGGCCCTCGTGTCAGGTTCGGTCCTGAGATCTTCAAACTCTTCCAGCAGCTCAAGCTCGGAGACCTCCAAGTCTGGCGCTTCCAGTAAATGACAGAATCCCTTGAACATTTTGACCGGGATATCACTGTTTGATTTTCCGTTAACTCAGCTTTCTTTGTTCCTCCTTGGATCTTCACTTTCTCTGCAAATTCTGAGAGGTTAAAGGAGCCGGATCACCGTTCTTCGATCAAAGGTGATGGCTACCCGACGAGCGCTCTTCTCAATGTTTCGAGATTCCCACTTCGTCCTTTTGTGATGGCTACTTGACGAGCGTTTTTCTCAAGGCTTCGTAATTCCCACTTTGTCCTTTTTTGCTCTTTTCTACGTGAACGGAGCCTGAAGATCTCTTGCGTTGATTTCGCTTTGTCGAGCACTACGCTTGTCCCCCTGGCCCAGTCTCTAGAGTAACAAGCCTGCCCACCTTTCGGCGCCATTATGTTTCGTAAAACCCGAGATCACAGGACGGTGGTGGATTCGTGACTCATCGGGGATGCATTAACGAAACCCGCTTGGCTCTACTGCACATAAAATATTATTACCACTTCTCCCTGTACTCGAGCATTTATAAGGTGATAGATTGATGTCAAGAAGATTAACACTTTAGCCTTATCAGACTCAGCCTCTCAAACACTCTTCACATTCTCACTCTCTTCTCCGTCATTCCATCGCATATGGATTCCTCCTCTATGCCTGTTGCCTTACCTGAAGCTTCGACCCAATGGGAGAGATTTTACCACCTCTTGGGTAGGGGTTATGGCTACATAAACAATCATCCTGAAGCTGAGGTTGAAGTTCGTACTCTGATTCCGGCCCTGGATACTGTGTGTATTGAAGGTACGAAACTGCAAAGGGAGTTTGTGATCTTCCCAACTCTCTTTAACAATTTCATGCAGGCTTACGAAGTTGCTAGCCGGGAGGTCACTTTGGCTGGTATCGTGCGAGCCCGTTATCAGGACCGAACTGAGTCCCTGATGTTGGCCATGCTGACGGCCGATAACCATAAAAGGGCTGTTGAATACGCCCACGCCCAGGTTTCGATGCTGGTCCGTGAGAGGGACAACTTGGTGGAGCGTCTGGCTCTTTTTGACACCGCCTTTGAGCAAGACCAGCACAACTTCGTGCTGAGGTTCCAGTGTGCCTGGTTGGAGGAAAGGCTTGAAGACCTGAGCATGGATATAGCTCGCGGGAGGGTGCTGGCTCATGACTTAGAGCTTGAGTTCGAGTACTATGACACCAAGGTGAACGAACTTAAGGAGAAATGTCGTCTCCTTTTCTTCAAGCTTGTAGACCTCGATTCCCGGAGTGTGGGTTGTAAGCAAGGCATGGATAGCATGGAGAGTCAGTTAAGCTTTTTTGTGATGCTTGTCAGAACTCATTTTGGGTTTACTGCTCCCCCTCAGTGATCCACTTGTAAACTTTCCTGCTGAATGAAATAAATGCGAGTTTGTTTATATATGCTCTTTCATTCTGCATTGTTGACTAGCCAAGAAAGGTTTTTGCTTTCGGATCTACGCGACTCCTTTTTCGCCTGTGTCAACAGATTGACTACGCATCATTCTCACAGCCCGACGCTTTATATTTGATTGACCTGAATGCCTCGTGAGAAATAGATTTGTAGTTGCTCGAAACTTAAAGATTGCCCCTGATTTTGCGGTCATTGCGTTTGGGGCCGCTAGTAATCTTTCACTTTCGAGCTCGATCACATTCTGCTAGTAACTCATGCTATCAATTCTGCCTTCACGCGTCGGGGCTGATTTTACCTTGAACTTAATAACAAGGAATTACCGTATACACACGAGATGACGTTTGCGAAAAACATTATGCAGAATCAACTCTAGCTATTGAAGAAACAAACGCATGCACCGATGAGAACTTTACAATAGGAGATACATCCTTCTCGCGTACATCCCCTTCTTTCTTGGGGCATGTCCAATGACTAACCAGTCTGGCCTCAGCTTAGGTGTGCCATTACCAAGTGCAGATCATGGTTGCCAACCTTTAATAGCTTCCAATTGATCGAACCAGGTATCAAGTCCTTCATCGAAGAAATCACCCGACCCCTCGAACGATTGATGTGTAGGTTGAGCTGCATCGCCCGACGGGTTCTTCGAACTGGAACCTCCATCTTTGTCTGGGATTATAAGAGGAGATTTGATCGATTGACTACCACAAGCATCTCCCACTTGGGGATTAGGGAAATAAGAGTGCTCCAAGCTTTCTCCCATTAGATCATCTGAAGCCATATGCTCTGATTGGGCAAACCCTTGAGCACTGGGCGTGGTGGGCTGATCTGCGACAGGATGAACACTGACTAGCTGCTGCTCGGACGGAGGAGTGCTTACTCGTTGCACTTGTGATGCGTGTTCTTGAGGAATATTGAAATGACTCGCGAGGATATCCTGATCAAATCCCCAATAGTCGTCCAGATTCGACCGGGCCTCATTTGTCATAAGGGTGCTGGATTCGCAGCCGAGTCTATTGCTCGGATTCAGTTCTGCATAACGCTGTCCTAACGCCCTTCTGTAGCAACCAAGGTGATTCGCGACTAATTGCTTGGTAAGTCCCGGTACGTTCATGACCCTAAGTATGCTTGTCGGACCTATGAAGTCGAGTCCTATCTGTCGAACTGCGTCCAAGAACTTGAGATGAAGTTCCGGGGGCCAAGTGAATTTCTTCTTCTCGTCGTCCAGAGTGGCGTAGATAGCCTGCCGACTAACCTCTAACTCCTCTTGAACCGTATCTGATCTTACCGGAAGCTGTTGTGAAGGAGATTCATGGGCTTCGATGAGGTGACTCCGATCATAACGACACGTATTTTCTTCCTCCGAAGACACTGGTATAATTTCTGTAGGATCGATCTGCTCATGCGCGCCATTAGCAGGATCTGATTGTACCGGAGATGGCTCAAGGGAGCAGGGGGATAAATGAGCACCTTCCATCTTCGTAGAAGGCTTACTGGGGAACAATTTACTGAGGGTGGTAGGGCCACCGCAGTCAGGGCAGGTAATAGTACTGAGAATTTTCTCATACCACATGTTTTCCATTTGAAGGTTTTGGTTCTGCTCTTTTAGGGCCGTGATCTCCTTACGCCTGTGTTGGACACCTAGTCTGAAACGTCTATTCTGAAACCAAAAATGGATTCTCATAGGATTCATTCCCAGCTTCTGGCCCAATTCAATCTTTTGTTCCTCGTTTGGGCAAGGGCATTCATCGAAGAAAGCTTCAAGCTCCTGGATTTCTTTCCGAGCGTAGCGCTGGCGACTTTTTCTTTTCCGGGGTTGAGCGTCGTGGCCACTGCCGTCGTCACCACTGCGATCTTGATGTTCGTCACCGGCGATGTTGAGTTCCATGGCTTCGATGTCGAATCTGATTCTAGAGAATTTGAGGTCTTTCAACGAACTCGTCACTCGGGGTTCTCTGTTCTCTTTTGTATACTCGCTCTTTCGATTTGTTGCCTCCTTTTCCTCGAAAGCTAGGTCTGTTCAGCGTTCTGTTTTTGAAACGACGGAACTGTTTACCTCCTGCTCAGCTTTCCGACACGAAGGGGTAACCAAATCCTTCCGCGGCTTCTTCGATAGTAGCGCTCGCCTTTCACTTTTCCTCGATAGTCATGCCTGTTCAGCACTGTCTTCTCTTTTTAAGTGGCAGAGCTGTTCACTCGCCGCCCAGCTTTATGCGTGATGGAACAACACAATCCTTTCGCGGCTTCTTCGATAGTTGCGCTCGCCTTTCACTTTTCCTCAATAGTCATGCCTGTTCAGCACTGTCTTCTCTTTTTAAGTGGCAGAGCTGTTCACTCGCCGCCCAGCTTCATGCGTGATGGAACAACACAATCCTTTCGCGGCTTCTTCGATAGTTGCGCTCGCCTCCCTCCCAGCTTTAATAATGGCGAGACCGAATTTGTCAGGCCTGAAATTGCGGATCAGGACATGTCTGATGATTCACGGGAGGAGCAGCCCTCGCTTTACATTAATTAACCCGGCTCCACAAGCATTATTGCTGCAACTTTTCTCCACTCTCGAGACGCTATAAAATGCGGAGTTGGTGTTTGGGAGATTAACGCTCTCATATAATTTGCTTCCATCCTCTAATCGCTCCACTACACACATCTCCGTCGAAAATGGCTTCTTCCCAAGTTCACACTTTCTCAGCCGAAGCTTTGACTCGATGGAAAGAGTTCTATAACCTCTTGGGTCGAGGCTACGCTCACATAGCCGATCATCCCGAAACCGAGGATGAGATCAGAGTCATGTTCGGGGACCTGGACATCACCTCCCTCGAGGGTACCGCGTTGGGGAGGGAATACAATATTTTTCCAACGCTCTTTACGAACTCCTTGGAGGTCTACCGCGCTGCTCATCGGGGAGTTACCGTGGCTCGTGTCTTGCGAGCCCGTTATGAGGATCAGTCCGACCGCCTAGCGTTGGCTGACTACCTGGCCGATAGTCACAAAAAGGCTGTTGAGTTCGCCAAAGAGCGGGTTTCGACATTGCTACGCGAGAGGAGGAATCTGGTGGAGGACTTAGCTCTATCTCTGGCTACCTATGAGCGCGATCGACGTAATGCCCTGCTAAGGAATCGGAGCGAGTGGCTGGAAGAAAGGCTCAACGGCATAAACGAGGATATAACTCGTGAGAATGGACTTGTTCGGGACTTGGAAGCAGTCGCCGAAGATCACGAGACTCAGGTTGTTGCAGTCAATGATGAACGCAAACGCCTCCACCTCAGGCTTGCGGACCATGATACGCGGAGTGGTGCGTATAAACAAAGCATCCATAACCTGGAGGGCCAGCTGGGCTCCTTTGTGTCGTTGATTAGGGCTCACTTCTGCTTTACTTTTCCACCCCAATGAATTGTATGATCTGGTTTGGGCAAGAATGAATGAAAGCCCCTGTGTTTGTTTTAGCTTTTATATGATCCATTTCTTCGAGCATCCGGACATCTTAGACTTGGATGAGCCGATCCATAATAAGTCGAGTAGATGTGTTCTGATTTTCTAACTCACTCATGGTCAGATGAAAGAATAGCCTCAGACTTATCCAAGAAAAGATTTCTTTATGCTACTTGTTTTTCACCTGCAAATGAAAAGACCGAGTCAAAAGGAATAATCTGAAAAAGAAAGCATAGACCCCTTTCAATCTTATGCTTGCTCGTAATTAATAATGACAAGAACTTTTACAAGGGTTTTAATCTTGTGCGAAAAGTTTTTATCAATATTCCTCGAAAGAAAGCATACTATTGAAAGGAATGTAATTCACGATAATTGCTTTTGACCAATATTCAGAAGAGCGAATTAGTCAAAAATGCAAGGCATAACGACGTGTTTTTAAATTTAATTGAAGATACGGCATCCAAATCAAGGCCGTTTTGTTAAGAACGAGAGCAATTTGGACATCTATCTCGTCATTAAATTCGAAATAACGTCAATACTCTTGATCAATTATCGTGGATTACTTAGTGACGTATGACATGCATGGACCAATTCAAGTGTATAATTCCTTCTAGCGAAATTGGGGTTGGATTACCCTGTACGACCAAAAAGGTCGTGTAAGATTTTCAACTTTAGTTTCCTCTAAAGGAATTATAAACTTGACTTGGGAGTATTCGGATGATTAGAGAAAATGCCACTATCACATTCCCATGACCCGTCAAAAGAAATACAACCGAGTTCCATCTGAATGTATACATCAATAGATCCCTAATACAATCACTCTAAGGGGTGAGATAGAGAAAGCCTCGATAAAAATAAACCCTATACAAGAGGACTAGTAATGGAAAATGAAACCAAGGAATGTGATCCTAACGTTTAAGGATGCCCCAAGTTCGATCTGTGACTTCCGGATCACTTGCCCCAACTCGTCATCTTCATTGGACGATATCTCAATAATGTCCATAGTAGGCTCCTTTGTTGCTCACTCGGTGTTCGCCATGGGATATCATCCTCCTCGTCTTCTATCAAGGACGTTTGGGAAAAACACATGCATCTATCCTTGAAATGGCATTTAATCTAATCACCAGAATGCAATGAATGAAATGCCTATATTTATATGAACTGTAATAGTTTTGAGGGATAGAGAGTCTTACCAACCCAACTCGTCGACTTATGTGCGATTTTAGGTGTACCAACCGCCCAAAGACATGCGCATGAGACAAGTGATGGTGAACTTCTAAAAATCAGAGGGTTTGGCACCTAAGGTTAAGGTTCCCACCTCGAGTTCTAGAAAGAGCCGATTCCATTGCACAACTATCGTTGCATTGGGACTCAATCCATAGTTCGAAGCGAGCAGAATTGAGAAGTGGATTACCCCGTGTTTTTCCTCACGGAGATTCCATTTTCAATTCCTTCTATTGTGTTCCTAAAGGCGGCGCCTGGGGTTTTAGGCGCGGTTGTGTGTGTCCATGTGTCGTGATCATCACAATGCAAGTCATGCACAACAATTTATCAATCAGCACTTCAAATCATCCACACAACATACATTCCTACGCCACACCTGCGTAAAATAAAGTTAATCACAGACTACACCCCTTATTACTCCAATCTGCAAAAACATATAACACCTATCGTGAGCGGACTTACCTCACCTTCAAGAGCGCCTGTAAGGTTAGAAAAATCACTCAGCGTTTTAATTACGGCCTAAGTCCACTTGAGGTCTAGAACCATAGGTTCTAGAACAAGCTCCCCAGTGGAGTCGCCAGCTGTCGCGACCCGTCCGGAGGCGGACGCGGCTAATGGATTACCGATCGCGGGTCTTGGATCGGCGCGAGCCCTCCCAGGCCCATACCAAATCGCGGCGGGAGTATTTTTGAGGGATACGACGATAAGAGTCGATCACTTTCGGCCTTAGTGTGGTCGTGGTGATATGTGCAACTTGTACATGCATTTAGAGTCGCCACCCGGTCTTTCTTGGAGGGTAGACCGGGAACCTTACTGACCGATTGGGAGAGATCGATCAGTTCTGCGGAACCAGAGATTTTGGGTTCGGGGACTTGGTTACGCTGGTGTCATTACCCAACGCCCTTTCGGTACCTAACGCGAGTGATTTTCCTGAATAAGAGTTCATGCAGGTTGGACGACTATTCCTATCAATCACAATCAATTTTTGGAAGACGATTCGCCCAAAGGGCGAAATCGTCATTTTAAGAAGGTTCGGGGTTCAAAACACCCGGAATGAGTCCTGGCCAGTTGTCTGTGGCCGTTTCCTATTTTTTGGGATTTTCCTGGATTTTTTAGAATTTTTTTTTTGTGATTTTCCATTTTTTTACGGTTTGCCGAAAGGGCGAAACCGTCATTTTTGGAAAGATCGGGGGTCGAAAGACCCGAAACAGGTCATGGCCAGTTGAATGTGGCTATTTCCTATTTTCTGGAATTTTTTAGAATTTTTCTGAATTTTTCGAATTTTTTTGAATTTTTTGTGATTTTCCATTTTTTTTTATTGATTTTTGAATTTATTATTATTATTATTATTTTTTATTATTTATTATTATTATTATTCTAATTTTCTGGGCCGGGTCAGATCCGGCCACCGACCCGGACCCGCGACCCAAGCCCGGCCCGCTTCCCCCATGGTCAAAACGACGCCGTTCCGAAAGCTTCGAACGGACATCCCAGATCGAGACACGTGGCGCGTCCTGGACCGTCGGATTTTTTGACCGTTGACTGTTGACTGTTGACCGTTGACTGTTGACCGTTGACTGTTGACTGTTGACCGTTGACCGTTGACCGCCGGCGACTTCGCCGGAGAAGACGATGAATAGTGAAATTTCCGGCGATGTCGCCGGAAATCTCGCCGGAAAAAGCAAAACAGCCCCGAAACTTAGTAATTTTGACCCGTTCTTTTGGCGTCCGACTCCCTAGGACTTTGGCATCAACATGAAACTAAGAACAACGCCATGCGTACGTCAAAAACAGCGGACCGGACCTCCTCAGTTCCCCCTCCGGCGAAAATATGCAGAAAAATTTTGCTACTTGAAGCTTGATTCTAATCGTTCAGGGAACATCTATGGGGGGTCAGAAGACTTACCTGAGATCACCCATTCCTCGGTGATGGCTCGAAGCTGCCCGTCGAGCTTGCGGTCCGGAATCGCGGCCGGCGAAGCTTGGGTTCGCGTCCTCGGCGTTTCTCGACGCGAAATAAAGACTATCCCGAGATTGAGGATGGTAGCTGAAGCTTTGACGATGATCTACTGAAGATCCAAGACGCCGGTTCCGCCTCGCTTCTCGCCGCTCCGCCAAGATCTCCTCCCCCCTGTTTTTTCTTCCTCTCGGCCCCCCTCTTCATTCAACCGAGCCTTCCTTTTTCCCGCCGTGGCCGACCGGCTTTTCTTCCTCCTCGACCACTCGCCTTTTTGTCGCCCACGATCGTCGTTTCTTTCCTTAAAAAAATCCGGCCGATCTCCCCTCTTTCCTTCTTTTTCTTTCCTGTTTTGGCACCGCACGGGTCTGCAACACTGAGTTGCAGACCCGGTCCGGACCGGGTCGGGTCGGGCCTGACCCGACCGGCCCGGTTCGGTCACTTTCGTCAAATTGGGCCTCAAATTAACCCATTTTCATACAATTGACACCAAAATCGGACTCCTTGACATGTTTTCTATCAAATAGGGGTATTTTCTAGAATCAATTGATTCGAATTTAGTGAAAACCCCAAATTGTCCCTAGGATCCGAAAATGATTTTTGCTCAATCGAGGGTCTAAATGACCAAATTAGTCAAAATTGAGGCCACCAATGTATTCAGCACGATGAAAAATATTGGGTAGAGGTGTTTAATTTCAATGGGTATGCCCATACGAAATTTAATTTCAGAAATTGTGAAACCGGGGACTAAATTGAAAGAAAATTATGCAATTAAGCCCTTTTGTTTAAAATTGATCAAATTGGAGGGAAAATTGACCTAATTGCACTTCAAGACTTTATAATACAATGTCATAGCTTATAAAAACCAAGAATTGAAAATTAAAAGACTCGAAAGGGATTTTTTAGGCTCGTTTCAGTTTTAGGTTTGTGAAGGAACCCCATGAATCGAGCCAAATTTCCCTAATAAAAAGTGAAAATATTAAAGGGGGAATTAAAATAAAATTTCTGAATATTTTTTTGTAATTTTCTGACCACGGATGGTATTTTTCTGATTTTTTGGTTATTTTTAATAATTAAATAAATAACAAAAAATATTAAAAAATACAAAAAAATATTTTTTGTTCAAAATTGGTTCCTAAGGCTAGGCTAAGGCTTCCAAAGTTGATTTTGCAATTTTGACCTTTTTTTGCTATTTTTAATTAATTTTAGAAATAAAAACTAAAATAAAAGATGGTCAAAAATCAGGTGTCAACAATATGCTGAGTTGATCCCTAGTTGCTGAACCGCACTAAGGAACTTGAGATGAAGCTCGGGGGACCAATTGACCCTCGTCTTCTTGCGACCCGGAACAGTGTTGACAACTTGGCTATTGCTCTCTGGCCTATTTCCAGTAGAATTTGATCGAGCCGGAAATTGTTGTGGAGGGAATTCATCAGCTTTGGATTGGTCGGTCGTGATAGTAAGCTCATCGTTAAGGAAACTCCAATCATGGTGACGCATATCACATCCTTTAGAAGGCATCGATATTGACTTCGTAGAATTGATTTGTTCATGCATATCTCCAACAAAATCCGATTGTATCGAAGATGGTTCGAGGGAGTGGGGTGGTGAATGAGCATTTTCAATCCTCATATAAGGCTTATCAAGGAACATTTCGCTGAGAGTGATAGGGCCACCGCAATTAAGGCAAGCGATAGTGCTGGGAGCTTTCTTATACCTCATGTTCTCCGCTCGAAGCTTTTCGTTTTCCTCCTTTAGAATCGCAAGTTCTTGACGTCTGTGTTGAGCCCTCAATTTGGCTCGCTTATTTTGAAACCAAAACTTGACCCTCAAAGGTTTCATCCCTAGCTTCTGGCCCAATTCATTTCTTTGTTTCATGTTCGGGAGAGGGCATTCACTAAAGAAAGCTTCAAGCTCTTGGATTTCATTCTGAGTGTGGCACTGGCGACGTTTCCTTTTCCGGGATTGACCATCGCTGCTGCTGTTGTCGTCGCTGCTGAGATCCTGAACTTCGTTGCCGAAAGGGTTGGGTTCTGTGGTTCTGGTACCAGACGCCATCCTGGAATCTTCGAGATCTCTCAGTAGTTCATTTTCTGAGATTTTTGGATCAGTCGCCTCTAGCAACTGATGGTAACCCTCAAACATGTTGGATCGAAAAATGTTCGATCAATTTTTGCTCACTCAGGGTTCTCTACTCTCTCATGTATGCTCACTCTCTCTAAATTTTCTTTTGAGTGGTTCTGTATGCCCATGAAACGTTCTTTAAACATGGATGAAGATCATCAGGCAAGCGTTGCTCCCAAGATTTCGTATTTCCCGCTTTGTCGTCTTCTTTCTTCTTTTCAACGTGGAGGGACACCAAATCGATTTCCTTTTCTCGATATCCATGTCTGTCTCCCACTTATTTTCAAAAAGGTGGAACTACGCTCGCCTCCTGCTCAGTTTTTTAATATGATGGGACCGCCAAATCCTTTCGCAACTTTTTTCGATAGTTGCGCTTAACTCCCGCTCAATTTTAATATGGTGACACCGACATATCTTTTTACAACTTTTTTAGGTTTATCAAGCCTGAAATCGCGGACTGGGACAGATCTGATGGTTCACCGAAAGAGCCACCACTGCTTTACCCAATTAACTTGGCTCCACGAGCATTATTGCTGTGCCTTTCTTCATTCTCGAGTTGCTATAAAATGAGGAGTTAATGCAGAGAAGATTAACACTCTTACATAATTGCCTTTTCTTATTTTAATCACTCTACCACACTCATCTTCTTCTCCCTCACTCCAACGAAAATGACCTCCTCTCCTATTCGTGCTTTCTCGGCCGAAATTTTGGCCCAGTGGGAAAAACTCTATAACCTCCTCGGTCGAGGCTATGCTCATATAGCCGATCACCCAGAAACTGAAGATGAAATCCGCATTTTGCTCGTGGAAATAGACACCACCTCCATCGAGGGCACAAATTTAGAGAGGGAATATAGAATCTTCCCAACCCTCTTTATAAACTTTTTAGAGACTTACCGTGTCGCTCATCGAAAAGCTACCGTGGCTCACGTTTTGCGAGCTCGCTATGAGGATCGGTCCAACTGCTTGGTGTTGGCCAACCTTGTGGCCGATAGTCACAGAAAGGCTGTTGAGTTCGCCAACAAGCGAGTCTCGATGTTGCTTCGCGAGAGGGGAAATTTGGTGGAGCGCTTGGCCTTATCCCTGACCACCTATGAGCACGATCGTCGTAATGTCGTGTTGAAGTTTCAATGTGAGTGGCAGGAAGAAAGGCTTGACAGCATTACCGCGGATATAGCCCATGGGAGAGGACTAGTTCGGGACCTGGAAATAGCCGCCGAAGATCACGGGACCAAGGTTGCCGAGCTTAAAGGGGAATGTAAACGCCTTCTTCTTAAGCTTGCAGATCTCGAGTCTCGAGGTGGTGAGTATAAGCAAAGCATCAATAATATGGAGGGCCAACTTGGTTCCTTTGTGATGCTAATTAGGGCTCATTGCGGTTTTATGTTTCCACCCCGATGATTTGTATGATCTGCTTTTAAGGTCCCTCGATTGAGCGAAATGAATGAAAGCTCTAATGTGTGTGTCTCAACTTCTGTATGGCTGACTTTCTCGAACACCTGACCACTCTCAACCTAGGCAAGCTGCGCTTTGACATTGATGATTCGAGCGTGTACATCTTGATTTTTTAATCTTGCTTATGATCGGATAAAGGAACCTCCCACCGCGATTATCCACAAAAAGACTTCTCTTCTCTACTTGTTTTTAACCTGTTTCAAATGAAAAGGCAAAATCAGAAGAAAGAATTTAAAAAATAAAGCATAAATCCTTTCAATTTTATGCTTACTTGTGATTAATAGGGATAAGAGCTTTTACAAGGGTTTTGGCCTTGTGCAAAAGCTTTTATCAATATTCCTCAAAGGAAAGCATATCATTGAAAGGAATGTAATTCACGATAATCGCCTTTGATCAATTCCAAGAAAATCAATGGAATGTTCAAAAGTACACAATTACGATGTGTTTTAAATTCAATTGAAGATACGGTATCCAAATTAAAGCCGTTTGCTAAGAACGAGAGTAATTTGGATATCTATATTTTCATTAAATTTGAAAAACACGAATACTCTTTGATCAATTATTGTGGATTACCAATGATGCAAAACATGCATGAACCAATTCAAGTTTATAGTTCCTTCTGGCGAAATTGGGATTGTATTGCCCTATACGGCCAAAAGGTTGTATAAGACTTCCAATTTCAATTTCATCCAAAGGAATTATAAAATTGATTTTGGAGTATTCGAGTGATTAGAAGAAATGCCACTATCACATTCCAATGACAAGTCAATAGAAATACAACAAATTTCAATCTGAATGTATATAAACACAAATATATCCCTAATACAATCAATCTAAGGGATCAGATAGAGAGGATCTCAGCAAAATAAATCCTATACAATAAGGCTAGAAATGAAAATTAAAACAAAGGAATGTGATCTTAATACTTAGAGATGCCCCAGTTTCTATCTTTGAGACGTGACTTCAGGATCACCTATTCCAAATCGTCATCTTCATTAGATGATACCTCAATGATGTCCATAGCAGGCTCTTCTTGTCCACTTGGCGCTCGTAATGGGATGACACCATCTTCATCTTCCATCAAGAACATTGGGAGGAAAACACACCTATCTATCCTCAAAATGGCATTTAATCCAATCACCGGAATTATGCAATGAATATAATGATTAAGAGCTGTAACAAGTTCGAGGGATAGAAAAGTCTTACCAACCAAACTTAAGAGAAAATCAAGCTTCTCTGTATTTTTAGCAGTGTTTGGTATACTAACCTTCCATAGACAAACGCATGAGACAAGTGAGGGAAAACTCCTAAAAATCAAAAGATAGGGCTTGGTACCTAAAACCAAGGTTCTCACCTCGAATTCTGGGAAGAGCCGATTCCATTGCACAACTATCGTTGCATTGGGACTCAATCCATAGTTCAAAGTGAGCGGAATTGAAAAGTGGATTACCCCATGTTTTTCCTCACGGAGATTCCATTTTCAATTCCTTCTATTGTGTTCCTAAAGAGGGCGCCCGGGGTTTTAGGCGCAATTGTGTGTATTCATTGTGTCGTGCTAAAGCAATAGACATGCATTTTATTTAACAATCACCGCTTCAATATAAACATCCACACAATCATACATCCAAAACTCCTGCCTGCATAAAACAAAGTTAACAAGCACTTCACCCCTTATTTCTCCCGTCTACAAAAACATCTAACACATTCGTTAGCATATACACCTCACTTTCGAGAGCATCTGCATAAAATTAGGTTAGAAGAATCAATCAACTTTTTATTCGGCTCAAGTCCACTAAATGGTTAAGAACCAGTCCCCAGCGGAGTCGCCAGTCTGTCGCGACCCTCTTGAGGTTGTCGGGCTCTCGAGGGCTAATGGGCCGTCCTGTCTGGTCGAACGCGGGCCTCTCCCAAGGCCCATTACCCAAATCGCAACGGAGGTATGCGTGATCGACTTTCAGTGTGGTCTAGTGACATGTGCTAAGTGTGCATGCCATGGAGTCGCCACCAATCATTTTTTTAGGGTATGATTGGACCACCCAATCGAATAGTTGGGAGTTTCTATTCAATTCTGCGAGAACCAGAGAAATGGTTTCGGGGACTTAGTTACACCAACTGTCAGAGTTGACGCCCTTTCGGTACCTAAGTTGACTGAATTTTCTAGCCTGAGATTCATGCGGATGAGTAAGGTATGAACCCTAAATCTAGAAATTCATGTAGATAGGGGTGATTATCCTAGCAATCACAATCAGTAATAAAATGCCCAACTCAAGGAATCTAGATATGCAAATAAATCACATGGCATTCCTAGTAAGGTCTTATTTATCAATCACAGCTCAAGAATGATTTAGCTGTCCTAGCCATTCTACACACGATCTAACCTAAAAAAAGCATTAGGAAGCATCGAAGGAGTTCGAGAGTACTCACATGGGGTTTGCCGTGCCCTGGTTTGGTCTTGGACGAGCTATCGAGCTCATGCCGACCCGATTATATTTGGGGATCCACTCGGCGTTTTACACCATGAAATCATGTGAAACAAAAACGAAAATATTCAGCAAGGGGCATTTATTGTAGATGGTGGTCGATCTAATTGGACGTCAAGACTAAAAAAGATGTAGAAATTTACAAATTAAAATACTTGAATGACATTTTTTTGCTAAATTCAACTCTATGCGTCGTGAAGAAACACATGCAATTGAACTTGAATTTTGACTATTTATGAGTTCAAAATGTAAAAGAAATTAAAATAAAAATATTGACTATTTTTCTATATTTTTACGACAGCGAACGCTATTTTTCTTCATTTTTCATGTATTTTTCTATTTTTGGAAAATATTAAAAAATATTAAAAATATGAAAAATTATTTTTTATCAAAAATGGTTCCTTTAGCTTGGTCAAGGCTACCAAAGATGATTTTTTTAATTTTTTTTAACTTTTTATAGATTTTTTATGAATTTTTTAAAAATAAACTATGAAAGACTGATCAAAAATCAGGTGTCAACAGTCGACAATGTAGTAAATTTCGCGATAATCTTAATATGATATCCTTTTTTTTTCAATAATATTTTATCCTATTTGATGACACTTATTGACACTTTTTTAGACACGTTAGTGAGGACCTGGGGATTTTTATTACATTTCGTTTGAAAAATCAAACGAGATCTTTGACCACAAAATCTAAATTTTTATAGCAATTCTGCAGTTTTCCCTACTCAAGTTATATATTTACCAAGGAAAAAGTCTTCGCTATGACACATTTGGTGTCTTACTTGACGAATTATCTGAGGTAAATACGTGTCTACTGTGGTATCTTTTTTTATGATGATAATTGAACTCGTGGAACATTAGATGTCATAAATTATATAAGAATCTTCATTCTGGGAAAACGTATTTTCGAATGTAGTGAGAGGCATCTTCGAGTGTTAAAACATTGTTTTACGGGTAACGTCGTCAACGACATTTAACCATTTATGTGTGGACGGTAAGAAGCCTCATTTTCATGATAACTTGTTCACAGGTATCCCTCTTCCTAGTAAACACGTCTTTAATGCATAAACAATAGAAATACCTTTTATTAAGTCATTACATATGAGAAATTTTTAATTTTTTTTTTCAAAAAAGCCTTCGTAGTATTTCGCAAAATAACTCATCTCACAATTCATAGAACTTTGAGTTGTAAAATTTCATCGATTCATGGGAATTTTGTGCGATATGTGGTTAGAACCTATGTAGCACAGACACGCTCAAAAATGCATTTTTTGTGTATCGGACCGTGTCTATGGTTAAAACCTACGTGGCGCAGACACACTCAAAAATGCATTTTTCGCGTGCCGAACACCTGTTGGATTGAGACACGGTCTGACATGCGATCAACATGTGTCCACATGGTCAACGCATGTTTGAATTTTGGACACGAAATCCATGATTGAGACATGCAAGTCCCACACTTCCTAAGAGCAATTTGGTCAAATATTACATCATGAAACTAAAGTCTGGGCTGTTGGCCAACGGGCTTTTCCAATGGCCCATCTATGCTGTCCAATTCAGGAAGTTACTTCTGGACAGAGCTACTTTTTTATACACCACTTTCCCTCTCTCTCTCTGTGAACTTATGTTCGATGTGGGTCATGCAAAGAGAGGGAAAGCATTTCCCGATGGCCCATCAACGCCATACAACTCGGGTCCGAATCGCCTAACCTCCGGTTAGGAGGTTAGGTAGATCCCCACCCTCCATTAATACCCTAAAATATTTCGCCCCTATTAATGGAGGGTGGGGATTCCCCTAACCTCCGGTTAGGAGGTTAGGGGACATACAACTCGGTATGTATTTGTTGCTTCCTTTTTTTTTTCCCTTTTTGTTGTAATATGCTGCTTCCTTTAGGGCTCGAAAGAGCACATAGCTCTTTTCTAATGTACATTCGTTTTAGGGCTCTTTTATTATTTATTTATTTATTTATAACATAAAAAATAATAATTTATATATAATAATATATATTTAATACACAACGGGTCTCGGTATTCTAGAATTCTCTATTTTTTCAAAAATCATGCATCAACATGTTGTGTCGTGCTGTGTCGTGTCTCGTTTCCCGCGTTCCATGTCATGTCGGTGCTACATAGGTTAAAATGCAGAGTAATATTACCTTTTTTTCTTCGGCAAAAGGATACTAGGAGTGTCAATATTTTTCTAAGGCGCTCACTTTAGTGCCAATATTGTTTTTAGCACTTGAGTGTCAATATTTTTTAGAAACGTTTATTTAAGTGCCAACTCCGATGAAATTCATCGAAAATTTGACATGGCATCTACATGGCTCACTGGAACTTCCTAGTCAATATAAAAATAAGTTAAAAGTCAATAAAAAAATCATATAATATTAAAAAACGTAAAAGTAAAATAAAAAATCTGAAAAAGGGAGGGAGGGAAAGGGAGAAGCTATTGCAGCGGTGAAGGTTGCGTGCCCTCGCTGCAGCCGCCTCACCATTGCCGACAATGGCTAGGGAGGGGTGAGGAACGACTTAAGAGGTCGTCGAGACTCGGTGACCTCTATCGAGGCTCGGCCTCGCAGACCCACGGCGAAGCTCAACCTTACCCAGATCTAATAAATAATTTGATTGGATGTAAAATTCACGGCATAAATCACCTAATGTTTAAGCCCAAATCAAAAGCTTTTGGTATGGCTGAACCAAGAACGTATTTCACATTTGTTGACACTTGAATTTTCGCCCACTTGTCCAATTAGATAAAAACTTGAGATTTGGGATCTCTGATTGCAACAGGGCCCGTTTCTTGGCAAAAAAAAATAGTTGTTTTGGTGTCTAGAGCTCCACTCGCATGTAGAGACCAACAGCATTCCATTCCAATCGTAATTTGGTGCCGATTCCCTAATGCATCAAGGGTTGACTTTTGAAACCGTGTGTTTGGGCATATAAATGAGGGAACTTTCGCGACACGTTCATTCCGAAGACTGATTGATTTAGGAATTTAGACTTTGGAAAAAGTAGCCACGTGAGATCAATGAGAAGAGAACGTAGAGTTGAAATGTAGAATAAGAAACCGCGTTGGAGACTTCTAAAAGTCCGCTGTCACTGTCCGGGACACTCCCTAGTGGGCTGACGCGGACTTTCTGTAGCACTGTGCCGTTGACCCCGCTGGTAATAAACGAAGAAAATGGGATGAGCAAATGACGAGAAGAACCAAATCAAAAAGAGGGGAAGAAAGAATGAGCAAGGCTGTTGTGCTTGGGTGGTGAAGCCAGAGCCAAACCCCTGTGCTTTGCAATTTGCTATCATTGGATAAGAAGAGACGCCGCGATGAGCAACCTGTGGCGAAGGATCGGCAAAAGGTAGAGCAACGACAGTCAATCGTCGTTGGAAAAAAATGCGATTCAGAACAAGCTGGTGTTGTTGGGGAACCCCGCGAAGAGGTTCGATTTGGAGAATCTTAAGAGGGCCAATTGGGAGGTGTTGGGGGAAGGGATAGTCGGGACAACTTACAAGGTTTACCTGGAGGGATCACCATGGTGGTCGTGAAGAGGCTTAAGGATGTGGTCTTGTCGGCTGAGGATTTCCGGGACAAAGTCAAAGCTTTGGAAGTGACAGATCACTATAACCTGCTCCCTCTGAGGGGTTACTTGTACAACAAAGACCAGAAGTTGCTCTTGTACGATTACGAGAACATGTCGTCTGCCCTGTGCAAATCAGGGCAGACGATCAGGGCAGACGGGGCCTTGTCAAATTAGGGCCGTCCGTTCAATCACGGATGGCCCTGATATGATGGGTAAATAAATAAATGCGGCCACAATTTTGGGAGATCTGGGCCGTCCGTTGTTGAACGGACAGCCCGGATTTGATAGGGCACGTTTGCCCTGATTTGCACAGGACAGACGATACGATTACATGCCCTTCGGAAGCTTGTCGGACCAATTGCATCGATACAATTGAGGCAGAGGAAATCCCCTGTTCTGGAAAGTCAGGCTATCGATTGCCCTCGGAGCTGCCCGGGCCATCGAATACCTGCACGCTCAGGATATCCACTACGGAACTGTTGAAGTGATATTTTACTTCCTTATCTTGTAAGGATTTGATGTGATGTATTGTATCGTGTAAATTAGGGAGGTATCGTAGATGATTTTATTTCTTTATTTTGTAGTATTCTGTTATCATAACGTTGGACACAAGGGAATGGCTGTATATACACAGGATTCCAATTGTTAATATGAATATGAGAGAAAGATTTTCTTTGAAAGTTGTCATGGTATCAGAGCGTCCTCGTTCCTAGGACCAGAACCAAGCCGTTGGCCCTCATCTCGATGGTAATGGCGATGCAACTTTGGCTATCCTTGAAAACCTCACAAAGACAATGAAGAAGCTTTTGACCTAGAACCAGACTTCTACCCCAACCGAAACTGCTGCACCACCGATCGATGTCAAGCTTGATGGCAAGAACTATGGTCTTTGGTCCCAAATTGTCGAGATGTATGTCTCCGGCAAAGACAAGTTGGGATATTTGACCGGTGAGACTGCACAGCCGATTTCGACCGACCCAGGATACCGGAAGTGGAAGACCGATGACTCTACTATTAAGAGTTGGCTTATCAATTCAATGGACCCATAATTGATTGGAAACTTCATACGATTTCCAACTGCTAAAACCGTGTGGGATGCAGTAGCAACAACATTTTTTTATGGCACCGATACCTCGCAAGTCTATGATCTGAAGCGTAGGTGTCTCGGATGAAGCAAGATGGTGGACCGATCGAGACCTATTACAATAACCTGCAAGGCATCTGGCGAGAAATAGATTTTCAGCGGCCAAACCCAATGGCGTGCACTGTTGACATCGCCAGGCATGCTGCGGCTATACAGGAGGATAGGGTATACCAATTTCTTGATGGTCTTGATGATAGATTGGACAACGTAAGGGCAGACGTCCTCTAGATGCAACCGTTTCCTGCGGTTGAACAAGCTTATGCTCGGATCAGAAGGGAAGACATGAGGCAGGCAATGATGTTATCGTCAGGTGAACTGGAAGGCGGTGGGGCGGCAATGGTTTCCTGACGTGGTTATCCAGAGACTCAGCTAAAGCTAGAAGGAAATTTTGATAGCCAACGACCCAGATCAGGATGGAGACAGGTTACCACTGAGGGGTGTTCCCATTGCGGCAACTCTAAGCACACGAGAGGCACATGCTTTGTCACGCCTAGAACCCGGTGAGCACGCGAACATCGCCCCAGGCCACTCTGTTTCCTCTGGTATTCCAGGATCCTTAGGCCCACTTCTTCCTGCCGAGATTACATACAAATAGGCGAAAGCAAGAAATCACCTCCATACAAAATCAATACAAGATGACTCAGGACAAAAGGTTCATACTTCTTATAAATAAAAATTCTCCTCAGAAATTAGCGCCATCAAGTACTCCAAAATTCAAGTTCTAAATCCTCTAAATTCATATACAGTCCCTACAACCACAAAGATACAGAACCATTCGTTGCCATTACTTCATCGAGAGCTTGTCCTGGTCTCGCCAGTGTTCCCACCTTCAAGGACCTGAAAAATTAAGCCCCTACTGGGTGAGATATAAATCTCAGCGAGCTATCCTAACCCTAAGTTAGGTCATTCGTCCCACCAAACCAAACAAGCATAGACGTAAGTAATCAGTAGACAAGTGCAAAACATGATAACAACACATGGCATCACATCAATATTTCATAAGAGTATCCCATGAGAGCACTATAACGCACATGACCAAGCTTCCGTGCTAACCCAGTAGGAATCTCATCATTTTCATAAAAAAAAGAGAGGTAGTTCCACTTTCATCCACAACCCCGCCAATTCATCGCCTTAGGGTGTGCCTCGCTTTTCACCCCATGTCATATATGCACCTCAGGGTGATTCACAACTTTCCAACCCCGTGTCATATAGGCACCTCAGGGTGATTCACAGCTCTCGACCCTGCGATTACATTGCATCAAGGCATTTCACATTTCTCGACCCCACGAATACATCGCATCATGGCATTTCACATTATATGAGTTCTCACGTTTCCACGACCCATTTCCTCAGTAATTCCTATCACATATTTCATCGCGACAATCATTTAGTCGCATTACATCATGAGGATAATTAAACATTCAAATGCAACTCAAGGCTTGCCAAGGATATATGTGCTTAAACACCAATGAGACCCGAGAGTCAATACTGTAACATCTTCTAGGCAAGCAAAATACTCAACAAGCCTTTCATCATGTATATCACAATAACAAAAAATACATGGCAGGACGCTCTCATAGTTCATACGTAATCAGAATCAATCGACATTCAATCATTCGAGCCTAACAATTCTATGGTTTCTTAAGGAAAACGTTCAGTCGCATCCGAACATCCTAATAGAGGGTTAGGAGTCACTCACCTCTTCATTCAAATAGCAAACCCCAATCACCATGCTCCTCCAAGGTCAGCAAATTTCAAGGCCGAACAGGGCATCCACGGTGCACCTAGGAAAACCATATCAAAGTCACATTTTCTTCGTGCCAAACCTCAATAGCACAAGCCACCCCTTATTCTCATGTTTTCACAGCGCCAATCCAATGGCCCTAAGCATGTCAATCACCGTTCTATCAAGGTAAGTCATCATAAATATCAATCCACCAAAAACTGTTCTATTTAGGCTCCACGTTTAGCTTCATTCACAAATAAACTGACATTGACCCTTCGACCTTTTATGAAATCAACTTTTAGAATCTTAAACTTCAATGTCTTATGGATGCGTGGACGAAAGCGGAGCTCAATTCGGATATCGGACGACATAGAACGACTCATTTCAAAACCGGTGCGCGATGAAAACAGTTTAGTCGGTCTTAGGAGTTTCACTATGTCTTATCCAACATGTAAAACTATGTCTTAAATAGCCCTACCAACAATTTCCCCGCAAGGCGACACCCCAAACAACCCTCAAGAACTCAGATTGCACAAACCGAAACAGAGGACTATTCTGTTCTGCTCTAAACCCGACTAATCAGTCCATAAATCATCCTTAAACCTCAATTTACCACAAATTCCTCTTAGTAACATCTTAATATACAAGTCACAGAACCTCACCAAAAATTTTGGAGCGAGACGACGTCCGAAAATTCACAAACAACTCCAGTTTCCACAAGCCTACCGCCGGTCAGATTCTATTCCAGAGAAACACCTCATTTCAACCAATGAAACTCATCCAAACCTCTGCCAAATTTACCACTTCAACTCAGCCACGACTAGTACTATAAGTCTACTAGGCCTCAGCGAAAATTGGAGGCAAAATGAAGTCTCAAAGTGGTCGAACGGAGCCTTACCCTCAATTGAGTCCAATTCTGTCCAGTTCTGGAAACGGGGCTGGTCGGTGCTCCTCCGGCGTCCAAAAGCCGAGCTACCACTTGGATTGGGTCAAGGACACGTCAAGGAAAGTGATGGTGGTCGGCGTGAGGTTGATCGATGGACAACGACGCCGGCGGCTGGAGCTGGTCTCGTAGGAGCAAATTCTGTTCTTGAGGGAAAACACAATAAAATGAAGAGAGGAGGAGGGAGTTGTCGTCCAAGCTAGCTGAAGAAGAAGGGAGGGGTTTGCTTAATCCATCCACTAGTCAACAAGGGAGAATGGTAGGTAAAAAGTTAACTAATAAATGCCATTTAACCATCAAATGACACTTGTCCTCAAAGCAATAATTTAGATCATCCAATGGCCATTACTTCTTCTAATTTTCGGCAGCCTTGGGGGTAGGTCAATGACCAAAATTCCGTTATTCATTTATTAAGACAAAGCCAAACCTCGAGGGGAAAAATTGTCTTTTCACACATTTCGTCCGAAATTCCATTTTTCCGATATTTTTCACCCTCGATAAGGCGATGTCCAATCCATATCCATTGTTGGAATCCTTCATTTCCATTTTCAAATTTCGAGATCTCATTCCATGTCTCAAGTCGCGAGAGGCGAAAATTCAGAATGTCACAACTCTTCCTCCCTTAAAGAAATTTCGTCCTCAAAATTTGTCCTTTCCAATCATCCGATCTCATGGGGGAATAAACGCCTCACCACATTCTAATTCTTTAAAATAACTCCGCTCTTATTAAACCGTTGCAATTATGCGCTCTTTGGCAATCTCATCATTTGATGTATCACTCCCTCCAAATGTTCTCTTGTACCATCGAAGAATCATGGGCTTTATCAACTTGCCCTTTACTATCCCAATCGAGTGATAGCCTTCTCGACCCCACTCAAAAATCTCTAATGATCAAATTGATTCACTAAATCTCGTGGCCCCATCTCTTTCTCTTGTCGGCATGTCTAACGCTCGACCATATGTTAGACTAATTCAACCTTTGATCCACATCATCGATCGTATTAAGGAAATCTTGGCACACCTTTGTGCCATCGAACGTCACACTTTATTTTCCGTGTTCTGTTCACTCCTATAACCCCTTAGATATCCGGGTCCGATCATGGCAACATCTCAATTCCTTTCTGACTTTCAGATTTGGCGCTTCAGAGAGCCACCAGACTAGTCCCTTGGCAAATTTTCAATTTAGGAGTTGAATCTCTTATGTCTCCAGGAAAGATATGTCCCTCCATCGCCAAATAAATAATATTCAATTCTTAATTATAAGCATCCGCCAGTTAATCCACCCTTCCTACCGTTGTGATAACATTTGGGTGATCCCTTCGTTCCACGTGCCTTTCCACCAATTCCCTTTCGGCAATCCATGCCCTCAACCTTTTATAGTTCACATAACTTCGAGGTCTTTCTTTATCCACGTAACGCTCTTATATCCACAAGAAATCTCGTGCATTAGTGTTGCCTCTTGTTCAATTCTTCTCGAAAAAACTATTACCTTATTCTCTCGTGGTAGATAATGACTTGAAGTTTTCTGCTACCTACAATGTTTCCTGAACTTTGTCGCAAGAACAACTGCAAATCACCCCAACGTACATTAGGCGTTCCAACTCAGGTGGTCTTACTGTCACGGTGCATTCACATAGCCTGCTTCAGTTCGCCTTGCTACACCTTAAGTTTCTTCCCTGTATCACTTCATTATGGCTCTCTCGACCCATTTCATTCCAACTAGGAATGCCATTATCAATACGGTCATCATCTTGACTCAAGTCCTCAGAGACTCTTTTCATGTTCATTCATCCCTTCACCAACCTCATGAAATTTCAACTTCCAGCAACTCACACCGACTCAGTCGACTTATCACTTATTCCAATCCTCAAAGGCTCCATCGGGATTTCATTTCTCAGAAATTTCACGACCAAGAAATCTTACCTCATCAAGTTCGCAGCTCGTGCGTTTCACATTTAGCATGCAACGGACATTTCCTTAGAATTCATAGAATGCCCTCAAAGTTGTTCATATTTCTCATGACTCTTTAAATGAGTCCAATCATCGTCTCTCAAGACAGTAACAATCAACTCAATCATTCCTTGGGCACTTAATCCGACTATTATCGACTTCTTCCTACCAGATGTTGAATCTTCCAAATTGTTCCTCACACTTTTCACTTGAGAGTTCAAACATTAGCCCTCTGTTGCCACGGGTCTCCACTAGGACCACGTGACATTTTGTTCATTTTTGTCACTCTTCCTAGAGGAAGAACTCTTATCTTAACCGCTGATTTCCATAGCCAGTCAATGCGACTTTACCCCAATTCCATCCGTTCCATTGAATGTCAACAGTATCCTGGAATTCAACGTTATATACATGATAATCTCTCGGACTTCACTTACAGGAATTATTCAAGTTCCGCGTCGTCTTTCTCAGTTCAGACGTTCGGTCTCAATACCGAGACAATTTAAATTTCCCCTTCCTTCCACACTGGGGGTCTCTTACCCTATGAAGGATACCATACACCTTAGTGGCGTCCTTTTACTTCGAATTCATTTTGCCCTTCCTATTCCATAGAACGTCAGTCCTGGAGTCCATGTCAATGGCGGTACTTTCTCCCCCAGGATTCAAATGTCTACATGCCTGACATCCTTCTTCTAGTGATCCAATCACCTCAAGTGACAAGGTTCCCAGGAGTCGAGGTTCTTCCTCAATCTCCATACAGTCACGCATCGAATACTCTATTCGACTACCTCAAGTCACCTTATAAGTACACCGTAAGCGCTCTTTTCACTCACTCAACCATTCATTCGAATTACGAATAGCCAGGGCTATCAAGTCCATTCACCTTCCATCCATCAACAACCATCTCATGGTCTAATCATCATTAAGAAAAACACCATATTCTTTAGGAATGATAATTCACAACACCCCCTTTAGTGATCCCTATTTAATGCCAAACAATCCCAAAATTCAATGATGTCAAACAACTGACAAAATTCTTTCTTCAGTTCCCTCGTGATAGAAGAAACAAAACATCAACGCCCCCTCACAAGCCTTGCGCCAAGATAACGGCCGTTTCTCGTAGGCGTGTTCCATATTCCATTCTGAACTTTTCTTTGCTCGAACTCCATGAGGATGAGTTCTCTTATTTATACATCGTCCGATCCTTTTCTTCTTTTACTAAATCCATTACCATTCCTCAAAATTAGGAATAACAACCAGCCATCAGGCTTTCAAGTTCCAATCCCCTCAGGGATTTACTTATCTTATCCAAGGAGTCCTTGACCACTCTTAATGCACTTTGGTGACCGCGAAAACTCTGTCTCACATTGGTTGATCATCCTCTGATCCTCGTAAAACTATCAGGATCCAAACAATTCTTGCTCTCAGGCAAATCCAGGAAGGTACTTTCCGTCGAACAACTCAATAGAGGTGGTGCAGGCAGATATTATGTCTTCGAGGAACCCTTCCTCTGGTAACCTTTCACCAATTACCAATAGCCTCTTAAGGCTAAGAACTACCAGGATCGCTTTCTTTCTTCAGCGCACCCCAAAAGGTCTAAGGTTTTCTTACCAAGATCCCCAATCTAGAGGGAAACAATTTCAAATCTCATCCCTCCATCTACCTCAGTCGATCTCAATCTCATTCATAGCTTCACAAGCTTTTCAAAACTCTCGTGGTTCTTCCCACGCATTCAATTTAGAAAGGATTAACTCAGAGTCACCTTTCTCGTGACTTCCATCCTTTAACTCATCATTACAAGCATCAGTCACCACAGCGACTTATACAATCATGGCAGTTCCTCATCGAGCTTGCCTACCTATTCGTTTTCTCATTTCCATTTAAAGTTCTCACGACCCCTTATCACATATGGGTCTCGCACGATTAACCGAATCTAGCCATATACTCTTCTCGTACTCCCATTCCAATTGTTCTCTTTACTCAATCCTCACGATCCCTTTTTAGTTCTCAGATCTTCTATACCATTTATATACTTGAGCCCTAAGCTCTTCCACGACCATGCTTTGGTCGTTCAACTTCATTAGGGTCTCATGCCACTTGAACCACTATGATCCCCTCTAGGAATCAAAGACTTAGGTCATCTAAGTCTAGCAGTCGCAGGCTGCCCATCTTATCATTCATCATTGTCGCGACCCTCCTCTCGATGGCGGGTGAGGGGGCTAATGGGCCGCCCGATCGCTGGCTGATCGGACACGGGCCTCTCCTAAGGTCCATTACCCAAATCGCAACGACTGGATATACGTGGTCGACCTTCAGTGTGGTCTAGTGACATGTGATACGTGTACATGCCAAGGAGTCGCCACGAATCGTTTCGTGGAGGGTACGATCGGAAACCCTATCGAATAGTTGGGAATGGTCTATTCGATTCTACGGAAACCAGAGAAATGGGTTGGGGACTTAGTTACGCCAACTGCTAGAGTTGACGCCCTTTCGGTACCTAAGCTGAATGGTTTTATCTGACCTAAAGATTTCATACAGATGGGTGAGGTATAGATCCTAAATTTAGGAGTTCATGCAGATGGGAATGGCTACCCTATCACTCACAATCATTAAAAGTAAATGCGCAAATCTAGGATCCAGTACATGCGGATAAAACACATGAAAGAAGCATGGCATCCCTAATGAGGCCCTATTAGCCTAGAGAAATGTCAATCAATGCTTAAGAGTGATTTGGACATGAATCGCCCATGAGGGGTAGAATCGTAATTTTGAACAATTCGAGGACAATTTGCCTCGAAAGGGAAAATTTATCATTTTAGGTGAATTGGGAAGTCAAAAGATGGGGGGAAACAGGATTGGTCATCAATCCAATCCATTTCCTATTTTTCGAGAATTTCCAGGATTTTTCTCGAATTTAAAAGTGATTTTACCCTCGGAGGGGTAAAGTCGTCATTTTGGACAAAGATGATAACTGAAAATCTCAAATATAAGGGTTGGTCGTCCACCTGACCCAAACCCTAACTCTGAGCAATTTTTAGGACTTAACTGGAATGGGAAACACGATTTACCCTTTGAGGAGTAAAATGGTCATTTCAGGGAAAATGATGAGATTCGAAAGTCCTAGCAAAAGGATTCGCCACCTAACTGGCCCTATCCTAATCTAGGCATTTTCGACCTATCTTGAAATACAAAGGAGGGGCAAATTACCCCTAAAGGGCATTGTCGTCAATTCTTGGAAGAACGATGAGAAATCCCAAAAATAGGATTGACTAGTTGTCTGTGGTCAATCCTCAATTTTTGGGGATTTCTGGAGTGTCTAGGAACTTCCTACATTTTTTGGAATTTTCTGGGATTTTCTGGAATTTTTAATGATTTTCTAGGATTTTTCTTTTTTAAAAAAAAAAAGAAAATGTTTCGGACCGAGTCAACCCAACCCACTCGGGTCAGAACCCGGCCCGGACCCGGACCCGCGAGACCAACTCCTTAAAACAACGTTGCCTCGCGTGTTTTTTATTTTCGATTTAATCGGATTTAATCCGACGGTCCCTAATGAACCGCGTGGCTAATCCACGGCCATCAGATGGTCTGACTAGATCCTACGGTCTAGATTAAACGAAGACTCACCCAGGACCGTCTGATTGACTTACTAAAATCTACGGCCACGATTAGAACCTAAGATTCAATCTAGACCGTTTATTCACACTAACCTAAACGACGTCGCCTACTAACTAACCCATACGGGGCCGTTTCAACCAATTTTTATTTTCTGATTAAAATCATTTTCGAATTTTCCTAATTTCTAATCCGACGGTCATCATTCATTAGACTCGATTAATCTCAGCCGTTGGATCTATCTATTCGATTAACAACCTCCAACGGCCGAGCTGACTAGACCGACACGTAGACCAATGACCTACTGCCACCTAAGCATTTTGACTCGTTGACTCCCCAGGTCAGCATCGTCTTCAACCTCTCGACCCTGGCGGAATGGACGGCTGAGAAACTCCGGCACTGATCTAACGGTAAGACCTTTATGAAATCGCGCGAAACCAACACCAATCGACTCGCAATCGACTCTATCCTAACATGTCTAAGGATCGGAGCATGTAATCCACAGGATCAAGAACATCATGCGAATCGCCGAGTACGGCCACGGAGGTTCAAACACATAGGCCACGCGGAATCAGGCCAATTCATTCACAGATTGACATGGCAGGAGGTGCAGAAGACTTACCTCGAACTCCGATCGAGCTCGCAAGGCCTAGATTGGGCTAGGCAAGTATGAACAGTGGTCGGCTATGGAGGCTAAGTTCGAAGACTCAATTTGAGGTATTCAGGCAAAATCAATGCAAAAAGAAGATGCGATGATGGTCAGTGATGTTCAAAGAGCAAAACGCACACGTTAAATGCAAGCATCATAACTAAAACTGAAATCCGCCATTAAAGCTCGGTGTAGAGTTCGAAGCTCGGGATTACCTGCTTTCGTGGTTTCAGGCTGCGCCACCACTGGCGACCGCTTCCTCTCAGTATGGGCGACCTCCTGACGATCTTCTCAAGCTTTGGTCTAGCCTGGAAAGGCCTGACCGATGCTCTTCAATTTCGAGCTTCGCCCTCGACAATGGCGGTTGGAGGGCGAGCTCTGAGTCGGTTTTTCTCTCTCTCTTTCGATTCTGCTCCTTCCTCTCCAACTAAACTCGCTAACCTCCTTAACTAAAAAGTTCATTAGCCTTATATACCTGTTTCGAATTTTGGCACGGAGCGGGGGAACTCCCATTGGCTCTGTCACGTGCCCTACACATGCCATTTGGTCACCGGACGGTGACGGAATCCGTTGGGTACCTGCCCAAGTCCGTCAAGCCTTTCTTCGAGTCCTAATGGATGGCCAATTTAGTAGTTTCATTGATGTTGACTTTCACGGCCGCCGGGGCATTGACTGATCGATTTCTTCCTCCTCCGACGGCCATTAGCCGTGACCCTGGTCTCAATCGACGGTAAACTTCATTGTCTACGAAACGCCTCCATCAATTTTACCAATTGAAGTCGATTGAGGGTCCAATCTTGCCATTAAAATCCAATTCGCAAGTCTGCAAATGGCGCGGGAAGAGTTGGGGAAGAAGGCACTATAGCAGACCGGTTTGACCGGTCCGACCGGCGGTTCGACCTGTCCGTCCTGGTTCTGAATTATAATTTTCGAAATTAATCTCAATCTGTTGGAAATTTTTGCAATTAATTTTCAGAATCGAATCTAGCGCATGGATTTTATCTAAAAATGTGGTTTTGTCCAAAAGTTCATATCAATTTCACAAAAAATCCCAAATTTTCATGTAATTGCAAATTAAGGATTTATGCAATTGAAGGCCCAAATGATCAAATTGGGCCAAATTACCTATCCCAATCGATTCAAAATGGTAAAATCCATTAGGCAGTATGTTTAATTTGTCATGATAGCCCTTGAATTGAAAGTAATTTCAATTGTGCCCAATTTCAAGGACTAAAATGCAATTTAGCATTTAATTTGTGCGATTGGGCAATTTGTGCGAACAATCGGGCTAAATTGAAGTGGGGGACAATCAGATTGAATGTCAAGGTCCTTAAAAATGCCAAAATTGCAAATAAAAAGACTTAATTGATATTGTTTTTCTCAAATTCAATCACGTGCGTTACAAAGATACACACAAAATTAAATTTGATTTTGGACTTTTTGTGAGGTAAAAAAGACAAGGGATTTAAAAGAAAAATATTGGCTATTTGTCCATTTTTTTGTGACCTCAAATTCTATTTTTCTCGAATTTTCTAGTATTTTTCCTATTTTCTAAAAATACAAAAAAAATGTAAAAATATGAAAAAATATTTTTTTTCATCAAAAATGGTTCCTTAGGCTTGCCAAGGCCACCAAAGTTGATTTTGCAATTTTTTTGACTTTTTATTAATTTTTTTATAATTTTTCAAAGAAATGACAAAAAAAGGCTAATCGAAAATTAGGTGTCAACAGCTGCCCCTCTTTGGGAGGAATCTCGCTAGAGGTTTCTCTCAAAGACAGGTGACACCTAAGTCTAGACCGACTCGACTAGGGAATAGAAAAACGAATCCTGACATTCAATCTTTCTTGTTTTGCTGGTGAACGCTCTGCTTGTCTTATCTTTGCCAACAGGAGAGAGAGAGAGGCGGGGTAGAAATACTTACCTATTACTTACCTCCTTGACGCTCGTGCGGCGTGCGCAGCCTATAACGGGTTCAAGTGGATACCTAGGGACTCGTCTTTTGAGTATCCTAGGACGGTTAAACTCTAGCCTGTATGGTAGGCCGTACCAGAGTGGGATTCCTATATTCGACATGAACCTGTGAATGACGCACCCAGTCTCTTAGGGATTGTCAGGGCTTTTGATCCATATGGTAGATCATACCATGAATAGGACTCCTTTCTGCTAGGAACCTATGGATGAAGCACCCAGTCTCTTAGGGTTTGTCGAACATTTTGATCCTTCAAAGGGATCAAGCCGCGAATAGGACTCCTTTCTGCTAGGAACCTATGGATGACGCACCCGTTCTTTAGGGATTGTCGAGGGTTTTGATCCGTATGGTGGATCAGACCATGAATAGGACTTCTCTCTGCTAGGAACCTAAAGATGATGCACCCGTTCTTTAGGGATTGTCGAACATTTTGATCCTTCAAGGGGATCAGGCCGAGAATAGGATTCCTTACTGCTAGGAACCTATGGATGACGCACTCGTTCTTTAGGGATTGTCGAATATTTTGACCCTATATTCTAAGGAATTAACTAGGGTCTATACAAATGAGTTGTACCTAACCTTTAGGCTTGACCAAATGAGCTATTCTGGGTTTAGGGATTACCTAGAACCTCACAGAAAGCTGATTCTGAAAATTGTCCTTTCGACATGCGAGGCGTTATTCCGAGATTTGGGGATTCCAAGTATCCTGCAGAAAACTTGAACCTGCAAAAAATTCGATAAGATTCTTCTGTGATCTAGGGGTTACCTAAAATCTCGCAGAAAGACGATCTTGAATATTGTCTTTTCGACATCGGAGGGGGCATTTTGGGATCTGGGGGCTCCAGGCATCCTGCAGAAAGCTTAAACCTGTAAAACTGAAATCTCGCATAGAGATGACTCTGAAGATTGTCCCTTTGACATTGAAGGTGACATTCTGGGATCTGGGGACTCCAGGTATCCTGCAGAAAGCTCAAACTTGTAAAACTGAAATCTCACATAGAGATGATTCTGAAGATTGTCCTTTTGACATTGAAGGTGACATTCTGGGATCTTGGGACTCCAGGTATCCTGCAGAAGGCTTAAACCTGTAAAACTGAAATCTCACATAGATATGATTCTGAAGATTGTCCTTTTGACATTGAAAGTGACATTCTGGGATCTGGGGACTCCAGGTATCCTGAAAAAGGCTTAAACCTAGAAAAACTTTTCATAAGAATGTATCTTCCTGAGATATGGGGTTACCAGGGATCCTGCAGGAGAATAGACTTGAAAGCTCTTCTTCATAGAGCACGGCATCATTCTGGAATCCGGGGTCACCATGAGTCCTAGAAGCTAAGACCTGAGAGTTCATTCCTCATTTGCCAAGATATTAGCCCTCTTGAGGTAATGACAATTATAATGCAGGTAAAAGGCTTCATTTTAACCTACGCAGTTTATGTAAAATGGCTTAGGACGTCGGAGGTTATCCAAACATCTCGAAGCATGCAAAGATGATCATGAATCCTTGTGAGGAAAAATCCTTGGATCAAACAATTTGAAGTTCCCAACCAAAGCTTACTTTCAAGCATTCTATTAGAATATCCCTGTCAGAAAGGTCTTCTCACCAGTTTTCTTATTTGGTCTTTTCACAATTATAGCACTCGAATTTCTGACCTGGGTTTTCGGAGCCGTTCGTAGCGCATACATTTAGATCAATCGGGAGGTCTTTACTGGACCGTAATGTCGGGCTCGGATATGGCTTCCAAAGGGGGACTCATTTTCTGAGTCAGGTCTTTTAACAAAATTTTCTTCATCTGCTCTGGGCTTACAAGTCAAGAACCTTGCAAAATGAGAAAGAAATAATCTTCCTCGAAATTCTTCGAGCTAAGTTTAAGCTTTAAACCCTATGCTAACCCAAATGCTTTAATTAGAAAAGACTTCTCGGGGTTGTAGTATAGGTAGGATTGGGGACCGAAAAAAGGCTTGTTTTTTGCCCGGAACTCGTGAAGGGTTTAATATTGGTGATCACTGCAGATTTGCTGCCGATCTTGGTACCTTGTGGTTCAAAGAGCGTCTTTAGTCTTTTGAAGCGCATTGATAGTCTTTTGGAGGACCTCTTTCTTGCGCTAGCGTGGCGTCAACATCCGAGTGTGACATCATCAAATCTCACTAGTGACCTATACATAGGTATCATGCCATATTTCGGCATTTACAAGATCAAACACGTTATTTACAAGTGTACAAGCATTTGGAAGGGCATTGGCCTTGCTTTTACCAGGTACTTTGCTTTTTCTTGATGCCCAAGGATGGAATTTTTCTTTCACCCATTTTTTTTTAGGTCCATTCTTTCTCTTTTGGGAGCCAAGATTTTTCAAATGAATGTGCTAGAGGTACAACTTGATTCTCAACACTCAATCATTAGTCTGAGGATTTATATAAATCCTATCTTTCGAATTTTTCGCTCTAAAAGTGGTGTTGCTTCTGTCTTGGAATATGCACTGATCACCAACAGGTTTATGAAATGAATGTACAGGCTCGACTGGGCTGTGCAAAGGATAAAAGTGTATAGGATAGCGACACGAATGCTTTTCGTCATCTTAAAGCACCCGAATCACCATAGAAGTTAAAATGACAAGCAACACACGAAGATTGATGCAAGTCTGAGCAAGAAGATTTCTAACTATTTACCTCCTGATACCGCTGGACGTACCTCCAGTTTGCCCCAATGTGGGGTGGTCCTTGACAGGGGTAAAGAATGAAACCGTCGTTCAAATGGTTATCTATGGTCACCTGTAGTGTTTAGGATAGAGAAATGAATGCCTCCGTCTTCCCGATCCATGTAATCGATGCGAAGGGCCCTTGTATCCTCAGATTCGGGTTTTCCTATTCTCACTTTTCTCTCATCTTTCGAGTGTATGTAAGACATATTTGGATCAGGTTCACCTTTCATTTGGAGGGATATTCCTGCTAGATAGTCTAAGCAAGCCCTGTTTCTGGAAAAATCAGCTTGTTTTTCTCCACAGGGGATTTCAATGATGCATCATGCATGCTTTGGACCATTTCCTGATTTTAACAGGTGTGCAATAAATGCAATGAATTCATTTTCAGAAATAATGTTTATTCCTGAGCCCAAGTATGTGAATGTTCATTCTCTCGTTCTTTTCATCTTACAGGAAGTGAGAGATACTTTACTGCGCTCTTCTTTTGCCGTCTTCCATCTTCATCACTCATTCCTGCATGTAAGATAGAAGAGGCATCTTTGTCAGTGAAAGATGGTTTAACCTTTGATGGAACAGATACATATCACCTGGTGCTTGGTGTCGAGGTCCCTCCAGTCCAGGGTTCCGCTCGAATGAATCCGATTTTGAGTTCGTTTCTTGGAACCCTGCAAAACTGAGCAATGCTAGTGTATGCGTGGATGCATGACATGCTTATGCAATGATTGTCATGATGATTCGGATTGATTCTGGACAAGCCGCACAACCAAAATCTGATTTTATTTCAAGGGTAATACTTCTTCACAGCATCAGAGTTTACAGGGTGCCCCAATTCTTCTCCCTCAGAGTTTACAAGAATCAATACTCCTTCTGTGAGAATCTTCTTGACGATATATGGGCCTTCGTAATTCGGCGTGAACTTGCCTCCCAAATGGACAACATTTGGCAGAGTCTTCCTTACCACCAAGTTGTTTACTTCGAAATTTCTGGCTTTAACTTTTCGATTAAATGACTTGGCCACCATCTTCTGATAGCTTTGACCATGACAGATTGCTTTAAGACGCTTCTCGTCTATCATATTCAGTTGTTCATATCTGTGCTTGGAGTACTCTGACTTGGATAATTTACCCTCTGATAAGATCCTCAAAGAGGGGACCTTAACTTCCACGGGTAGGACCGCTTCCATCCCATACACCAGATTGTATGGAGTTACCCCTGTAGAGGTCCTGATTGAAGTTCGATATGCCAATAAGGCAAAGGGTAGCCTCTCATGCCAATCCTTGTAGTTTTTTGCCGTTTTAGCCAAGATCCTCTTGACGTTCTTGTTGGCTGCTTCCACTGCCCCATTCATCTACAAGCGGTAAGGGGATGAATTCAGATGTCGAATACCAAAGTGATCCAGCAACTCATCGACAATCTTGTTGTTCAGGTTGGATCCATTATCTGTAATGACTGCTTGATGGGTACCATATCGAGAGATGATGTCTCTTTTAATGAACCTTGTCACGTTTCTCGCAGTGACATTCTTGTAAGAACTGGCTTCTATCCATTTTGTGAAGTAATCAATCGCCACTAGGATGAAGCGATGACCATTTGAAGCCGCGGGATTGATAGGTCCTATCATGTCTATCCCCCACATAAAAAAAAGGCCAAACCTCAGACATTTGATGTAATTCATTCGGGGGCGCATTAATCTTATCGCCATATATTTGGCACTGATGGCATGACCTGACATGTTGAAAACAGTCTGATTCGATGGTCATCCAATAATAGTCAAGCCGCATGATCTTCCTGGCGATGAGGTGGCCATTCATGTGAGGCCCACATATACCTTCATTCGAATATTTTCTTCTTTAGCATCTACACACCTTAACAGAGTAGAGTCAAATAACATTTTGTACAAAATTTGTCCACTGAAGAAGAACTTACTGGCCATCTTGGTTATGTATCTCCGGTCTCCTGCCCGACATCCTTCAGGAAACTCCCCTTTTGAGAGATAATTCTTGATGTCATAGTACCACGGCTCTCCATCAAACTCTTCTTCGATCAGCATGCAATAGGCTGGCTTTTCAACTATGCCAATCCTTCGGGGTTCTATTTGTAACCCATCAGCCATTTGTAACATTGATGCCAGGGTGGCTAGCGCGTCTGCAAATTGATTATGAGATCTTGGCAGGTATTCGAATGACACTTCTTTGAACTTAAGTATCAATTCTTCAAGGTATTCATGATAAAGGATGAGCTTTGCGTCTTTCGTCTTCCACTCTCCCTGTGTCTGCAAAATGATGAGCACGAAATCTCCGTAAACTTGCAGCTTAGGTATTCCCATGGAAATGGCCAATCGTAAGCCTAAAATGCACGCCGCATATTCCGAGATATTATTGGTGTAAGGGAAGGTCATCTTCGCCGCAACAGGATAATGTTGATCATCAGGGGATATCAGCACTGCCCCGGTGCCTGCCCCTGATAGATTAACGGCACCGTCGAAATACATGACCCACTTATCCTCTGCTAGGTTCAAAACTTAGCCTTTTGCCTTTACTTTTCGGGAAGGCTCGCAAGTCGAGGAATTTCCAGCTAACATGTCAACTATAGCTCTCCCTTTTACTGATTTTTGCGGAGAACACCTGATGTCAAATTCAGACAACATCACCTGCCATTTTTCTAACTTCCCAATAGCGCGGGTTTCTCCAGGAGGTATTTGACAGGGTCATTTTCTGTCACCAGTTGAATATAGTGATGTAGGGTATTCTGTCTTAACCTGCGGAGTACCCATACGGTTGCCACACATGCCCTTTTAACAGGTATGTATTTTGCTTCAAATGGCGTGAACTTCTTACTCAAGTAGTAGATGGCTATTTCTTTACCATCCATTGGGTTTGTTTGGGCAAGTAAGGCTCCTAAAGATTCCTACTGTATAGTCAGATACAAGGTCAAGGGATGACCTGGGATGGGCGGCATAAGTACCGATGGAGTGACTAGATAGTTCTTGATCTTTTGGATTGCCCGACTGCATTCTGCATCTCATGTCACTCTCGCGCCTTTCTTGAGTAATTTGAAGATTGGTTTAGCCATATTGGACAGCTGATTAATAAATCTGGCGATATAGTTCAGTCTCCCCATAAGGCTTCTCACTTCTTTTACTGTGGAGGGAGTCGCTAGATCATGGATGGCTTGAATCTCAATGCCCATGTTACTGACCATGAATGCAAGAAGCTTCCCAGATTTTGCCCCAAACACACATTTGTTAGGGTTCAACCTTAACTTGTATTTGCGCAGCCGCTCAAATAACTTTCTTAACACCCGTATATGATCATGTCCCTTCTTGGACTTGGGGATCATGTCATCGACATATATTTCAATTTCCTTATGGATCATATCATGGAATAATATGACCATAGCCTTCTGGTAGGTGGCCCCTGCGTTCTTTAGTCCAAAGGGCATAACCTTGTAGCAACAATTTCCCCAAGGTGTGGTAAAAGCAGTCTTTGGTTTGTCCTCCTATTTCATGAGGATTTGGTTATATCTAAAGAATCCATCCATGAATGAGAATAATTCATACCCTGCAGTACTATCTACCAACACATCAATGTGAGGTAATGGAAAATCATCTTTTGGGCTTGCTCTATTCAGATCTCGATAATCCATGCAGATCCGAACTCTACCATCCTTCTTCATGACGGGGACTATATTTGTAATCCAGCCCGAGTATGGGATAGCTTCAATAAAGCCTACCCTGAGAAGTTCCATGACTTCCTCCTTAATTTTGTCTTCCAACTCGGCCTTCATCCGTCTGCTACATTGCTTGATAGGTTTAACACTGGGATCCGTGGGTAATGCATGCTCCACAATCTTTGGATCCAGACCTGGCATATCAGCGTAAGACCATGCAAACACGTCTTGATATTCTTTCAGTAATTCAATGAACTCGAGTCTTTCATCTCGCGATAAATGTCCACCAATCTTGATTTCTTTGATATTCACAGTAATCGGTTCTTCTGAAGTAGGAGGCATCGATTCCTTAAAGGCATTCCATTCTCTGCGGATAGACGCATAACCTTCGTCCTCGTCTTCCTCAATATTGTAGGAACAATCCATGTGGCGATCCGAATCGCATAACAACCTGGTATGTATGTTTGAGATGACATGCCTAAAATGTCATGAGCATGGTTAGTCTGTATTCTATAAAAATACCATGCATTAGTTGCGAAAAATCTTTTCGAAAGAGTTTTCAAAATAAATGCAGATATAAATAGAACTAGTCCTCTCATCATGGGACATCCTTGCTCTTTCGAAATCCTTTAGAAATCAGCAATCATATGGAAAATCAGGCCTCAAGCTTCTACGCAGAAGACTATTATCATCAACGGGCTGATTTGTGGTTCCATATGTCCTTAATAAAACTTGCATGATTTTATTGAATGCAAAATGGACCGCATTACAAGCTATGCTGTTTGGACCAACGGCCGGAGATCCAAAGGCGCTTTCCTACATCTATAACAAGGAATGAAAATGCAACAAAATGTAGAAAGTTCTAGTGCAATATTTAAAGAAGGAGAGAAGCTTCTTTACTCAGAGGAAGTGGCTCTGTCGTCCCACCACTCTATGACGACATTCACAAAATCATCTTCGAAAAAAGGGTTCGCCAGATCCGGTTCTGTTGATGAAGTGATATCCTCTTCTGACAACCATTTAGAGTTCTGGCTGAAGTGGGCGTTCAAAGGATTATTGAATATCTGCGACCTGCCTTTCCAAGTTGGAGAACCGATGAATGGACCCTTCGGGTTGTTCTGGCCTCCATGGCGTCCTAGGCTCTTACCTCGGCCTCGGCTTATTGCTTTTGAGACAGATTCGCCCAATTGGTTTCCCAGGCCCATCCTATGCTGATTAGCTTTCAACTGCATGGGGGTACTCATTCCTTGACCGTGTTTGCCCAGACCTTCTCCAAGGTTGAACCCATATGCCAGTAGCATCTTAGCTGGTAGAAGATTGGTTTCAGAAATATATGGAGCCCTCAATATTGTCCCTACAAGAGTGTGTACTGTCTCTACTAACTCCAGGGAATGATAGCTCGCTTCTATCTTAACTTCAGGCTCGATGTAGGGAATGACGCTATTCTGGTACGTTTGGAGGTCGACTTCTCCATGTACGGTAATCACATTCCCATCTACTACAAAGCACACTTTCTGATGCAAACTGAACGGTACGGCTCCCGCTACATGGATCCAGGGTCTTCCCAGCAAGAACCCGAATGCACTAGGCAGATCCATTACTTGGAAGTTTATGGAAAATTTTGTTGGGCCAATGAGTACGTCGAGCCCGATCTCGCCTACCACAGTTTTCTTCATTTCATCAAAAGCTCTTACAGCTGTTTTGGATGTATTAATCATTTCCTCATTGATTCCTAACCTTCTCAAAGTAGCTAGAGGGCAAATGTTGAAGGTTGATCCGTTGTCGATTAGTACGTGTGCCACTCTCTTCCCATTACATTGCGCAGAAATGTACAAGGCCTTGTTGTGTCCTCTTCCTTCCATGGGGAAGTCTTCATCAAAGAAGCGCAGTTGATCTTTCAGGAGGATCGCCCTTACGAAGTCCCCTAACTGCACATCATTGATCGTCTCGGGGACCTACACCTCGTTGAGTATATTCAGTAGTGCATTCTTGTGCTTTTCTGAATTGATGAATAAATCAAGTAAGGATATTTGAGCTAGCATTTTCCTCAATTGGTCTATTACTTCGAACTCGCTAATCTTTATAATAGACATGAGCTTTTCTGCGTCTTCTTTCGAGACCTCATTCTTTTCGGACTCACCCTCCCTAGGGGCATAAAATTGTCCAGATCTCATTACTGCGTCTACTTCCTTTGTCCCATAGTCCCAGTGGACAACTTTAGGATCGTACTCTTCTATTGGAGGGACTTGTATGGTTATTGTTGTCGGACCAGGTTCCTCTAGTTCAGCTATGTTGCCTTCTTCTTCTTCTTCCGGCAATCGAATCACAACATGCTTGACTAGGCAATCTTCTACCTCTTCTAAGATATCAAGATCCTCCAATTTAATCACCATTGTTGTAGCAGCTTCAATCATCAACACGGTGTTGTCAAAGTGTTTTGTAAAAGACTTTTCCATGCCTCTCGGGATCTCGGGTTGAGCAGGATCATCCATTCCTCCCCATCCGTCTGGTACGATATCCTCCATTCTCTGATAGAAACTAGGAGGAGCAGAATATTTTACTTTAAAGTTGTATCCTCCATAATCCTGACCCAGGTTGTCTATGATATCCCTCATTTCGAGTGTTTTAGCCACGAATCTACGATATGTTAGACTTCGCTTCTTGGCCTCCAGTTCGTCCTCTTCGAATTCCTCTTCTGGCTCCATGATCGGCCCAAGGTTGCCTACCAGATCCTCATACGGGACGTTCCACGTGCTACCTTGCTTAGTTTTGATCACGAAGTGGCTTCCTTCCAAAGACAGAGAAGTTTCGACTCCCTCGAATCCTTCATCGGTAATATCAGACATTATCCCCAAGCTCATCATCTTGGTGATACATAGCTTCTTTACGTCAGCAGGGATCTCCCCTCCTTTTGGGTATGACGAAGCGGTGACCAGAAGGTCAGCCAGTTTAGACATGTCCACCTTCAGCTTGAGGTGGCCTTCCTCCTCTTCAGTGAATATTGCCCCAATTGCTTGATGATCAGGGAGCGAGTTTTCTTGCACATTTGGAGCCACGTTGTCAAACTTTAGAATCTTACTATCAATCAGAGCTTGTACCTTCAGCTTAAGGATATAGCAGTTATCCACATTATGTCCCATTTCGCCCATATGGTAGACACAGGTCTGGCTCTCGTCAAAGCCAGGATACTTAACAGGATTTATCCTAGGTGGTTCCTTCGCCACCAAGTGTTGCTCTAGCAGCATCGGGAGCAACTTGGATAAAGGCCTCGGGAGCCGAGAGAACTGCCTTTGGGGTTGCCTCTTTCTAGGCTCCTGTCCCTTCGGCATCGACCACGACGATCCTCCCTTGGTCTGATTAGGATTGTTGAACGTCTTGGGCTTATGGGGGTCTGGTATGAACGCTATGTCAAGCCCTGCCTCTTTCTCCCTCTTTAGGGGATACTATTTTCTAGTAGACGCTTCATGCTGCCTCCTTTCTCTTAAGGCCCATTCGAGCCTTTCTGCCACTTTTATCAAGTGTGTAAAGGTTTGGCATCCAGAAGTGTTTAATCTATTGAAATATTCGTAGGGGAGTGCCTTCAAAAATAGATCAATCAGCTCGTCCTCGGGGATTGCCGGCTTTACTTGGGTTGCCAAAGCTCGCCATCTCTGGGTGTATGTTCTAATCAACTCGCCCCTTGTCTTTGAGGTTCGCAGCAAATCTTCTCTCGTCGGGGTCGTAGCCGTGTTGAACTTATATTGCCTGAGGAAGTCTTCTACGAGATCTTCCCATCCATCATAATCTTCTAGGTCCAGCTCGATGAACCAAGCCAGAGCAGCGCCAGCCAGACTCTCTTGGAACGTGTTCATCAGTAATGGAACATAGTCTGAATACTGCGCCATCTTGCGTAGATAATATTTAAGGTGAGCGCGGGGACAGCCTATCCCATTATATTTCCTCATGAAGTCTGGTTCCTTGTAGTCTGGAGGAGTCTCCACCTTGGCGAATGGAGATATCTTGTCGAAGCGAGCCAATTCGTAACCTTGGCTGCTCGAGCATTCTTCGATTTTGGCTAATCTCTTAGCCTCCACTTCAGTTTTCACGGCTTGCTTCCCCTTTTCGTCATTCTCAAAGTTGATGACAACGGGGGGTGCCTTTTGCTGTGTCTGGACGTTCGGCACACGGATATCTTCCTCTGTACGTTGGGTATTTTCCGCTGTCTCTTTATCAGCTACATCGGGTGCAAGTGACGGACTTGAGTTATTCTGATTAGGGGCTACTGCCTGTCTGGCGAGGGAGGCTTCCAGCATCGCCTTAATATCAGCCATTATAGTTGCCATCGCAGTCATCTGTGTTTCCAACATGCCTACGCGTGAGGTCAACTCTTGTTGCTCCATTCTTGTCTTAAGTCGAGTGCAAAAACGATGCGTTGGCAATTCCGTGATGAGAGTGTACCTGTTTTCAGAAGAAATTTCAATGAGTATTTCTTCGGTATTGCCAAAAGGAATTACTTGATCATTCTAATTGCATGTTTTCTATTGGTGAATAAAAAAAAAGACTACCTGATGAGCCTTAGTCTCATGTAAGTAGTTCTTTTAATCATTTTCCAAAGAGAATTCATGAAATTAAAAGAAGTGTAATTTTTTACGATAGTTTTTTTTTATGTATTTGTAAAACATATCCACATTCATGCTCATGTATCCAAAATAATATCCAGTACAAATGAGAATGCATGAAAAGGCATCGCAATTTTTACTCATTTTACACTTGACAGAATAGTCTATTCAAGTCTAGGACGCTTGAGGTCTAAGGTATCCTCATCGTCCCAATATGGATTCCTCTCTTCAGTCGGGGACTCTTCATCTTCTGAATATGACGGCGACCCCTTATCTTCGGGTATGTACGGCTCTACTCCAGGCATGTACGGTATAATATACTCAGGTATATAAGGCTTGACAAACCTGCGTCTAGTCGCCTCAAAGTGCTAGATGTACTCAGCGGTGGCCCTGTGAATATTCTCCTTGCGAGTCATATTCTCTGGCCAACTTATATCTCCGGCTGTAGAGTTCTTCAGAGAGTGAATAATAAACGCCACTTTGGCTTCGAACTGTTTCTTCTTTTCTCCCAAGAGGGTCTCGTTTGGTATGTCAAAGGAAAAGACACCAGGTAGTGGTGGAGAAGGGATCTCCTGTAATGCCTCAAATTGTCGGATAACCCTCTTCGGATAATATGCAGCAGCGCCCGTGAATCCCAGCAAAGGGACTAGATCTTCGCCATTGCATGCTAGTCTGACTTTGCCTAGTGTTGGCAACCTTAGCCGCCATCGAAGCTGTTCGGGTTTTAAAGCTCTAAGAAATTCTTTCCATTCTCTAAAATTGAACTTATGAATGCGTGTATGGGTTCTGACGAAGGTTTTAAGGGGATGAGCATCGGGGCTAATCTTAGTGAAACCCATGCGGATATGGAATTTTCTGACGTGAGATGTGAACCACAGGTACAGAAGATCACTAAAGGCTATAAAGATTCCCTTCTTATTTTTCTTGAAGCGATTTAGGGAAAGAAATGTCTTAGCAAGGATGATGTTTGAGTAATCCCACCCATAACAGACTTGTCTGACTACAACGGCCATAATAGGATCGAAGGTGACAGACGAGATTGGGAATAACATGAAGCTAAAGAAGGCCAACATAAAGGCTCTACCTGATTTAGTCCCTTTAGCGGCAGGGAGGTTGGGAAATTGATCTAGGAGGAAGGATAGTGAAACTCGCCCATAATTACTTTTGGCGTCTGCTTTGACTTCTTTGAGGCTTGTGCCAAGGAATTCAGCTAATTGACTCAAGGGTTCAAATCCTATGGGAGGTTGGACTAGCGAGTGAGTGAACTCAACTCCGATGACGGCGCTGCATTCTTCAATAGTAGGGGTAATCTCCAGTCCTTCCATACAGAATGTAGCGGTGGTAGGATCCCAATAGAGCGCCATGGCTTGGATAAAGGCAGGTGGGCACTCAATCTTCAGCAGATCTAATAGACATCCCAATCGTGATTCGGCGTACTTCTGGCTGGCTTTGCTCATGCTATCCCACCATGATTGGAGTTCGGCCCGAGGAACTTTGAACACTTGAATGTCATTCTTTCCCATCAAGTCTAAAATATGCAAATAATTTTGAAAAGTCAATCGTCAAAAATTACTTTAAAACATGTGATTATGCGGATGCCATGAAGTATGCATGGGCTAACTTAATTGCATAGTTCAATTTGAAGAAATGGAAATTAGGACCTTTTTAGGTCTCGAAGGCCTGACTTAAAGCCTAATTTGAATTTCAGGGAAGTGATTTATGCAATTTAGTCAGGTTCACTCCAGTGGCTAAGGGAAACAACAATGTCACATTCCATTGGTCAATACATCAAATGAACAGAGTGGAATGAATTTCTTATTACAATCAGGACGCCTAATGAAAGAAAGGTGAAGAGAGACTCTTCAAACAAGAAAGTCATAAACGGCCGATGGAATGTGAGGATCTAAATCACCCTTTTCCTAGAGGTCTACCCCTCTTCACAATGAAAGTCAGTCGGGAACCCTCCTCTAGTCGAGTGTGAGGGGTTGTCTTCAGTGGATTGATCCAAGTGCCTTAGTTCTTCTGGCCATTCTCTTGTCCATGGTATGATGACCTCAGGAACTTTCTCGAGTTTCACCTTCTTGAGTGTGATGTGTTTCGGCTTTATCTTGGTCGCAGGGCGTCTTCTCTTTCTCCAAAAAGTGATCATGGGCATGTCTTCTTTAGCCTGTCGTTCGGCCTTCCGACGGGCGTATGCCTCCCTAGCTAGGCGGTTGCGAAGTTGCCTCTGCATTTCCAAGTAACTCCTGAACATCTCGTCCCTTTGTCGCTTGAATCTGAGGTTGTCGACATAGTAGCGGGTTTGACAATCTTAAGCATATCCTAACTTGCGTCCAGTCAGCTTCCGACCATGCACGAACCTAGTGAAGTGCAGCCTTGTGTTCGGTCCAGGGTGAGTGACTTTCCTCAGGTACTCGAAGGTTACCAATTCTGTCGAACTCTTGGGAAACAGTGACATCCTACCCCTTATCATTGTTATTTTGATTATCCATTTGAGTGATTTTCATAGTGCCAATGCATGTGAATGTACGTAATGCATGAGCCATACTATGAAATAGGGAATAGTGAAGTACATTGAAAGTAAATGCCTTACCAACCACACTTGGGGGATGTGAAGTGTTCCCCTATAACCATGGGTGGTTTTAGGTATACCAATCATCCATAGACATACGCATGAGACAAGTGGGTATACTCAAGAAATCGAAAATCAGGTGAGGAACCTACGGCTCAGGTTCCCACGATCCAAATATGGCAGATTCCTCCTCAAGAGTACCCACCCAAGAGGGCTAAATACCGCCAATTTGGATTGTGAGCGGGAACGAACACGAAAGTCTCAAGTGCCATCAAACACAAGATCCTTTCGTACCCTTTCCCTATCTAAGGTAACCTAGAGGTTGTTGCAGTCGGGGTTTGACCGCCTGTGTGTGCAATGTGTCGTGATCATCACAACGCAAGTCATGCACAACAGTTTGTATCAAAACACCGCTTCAGTAGGTGCGTAAGATAAACATACATTCCCAACTCCAACCTGTAGGAAAGATGTTAACAATCACTCCACTCCTTATTTCTCCAATCTGCAAAAACATCTAACACAATGGTTAGCGTACGTACCTCACCTTCGAGAAAATAAGGTCAGATAAACCAAATAACTTTTTAATCGGCTCAAATCCTGTAGAATTCGTAACCAGAGATTCTGGTTTAGAATAAGTCCCTATTGGAGTCGCCAGTCTATCGCGACCCTCCTCTCGATGGCGGGCGAGGGGGGCTAATGGGCCGCCCGATCGCTGGCTGATCGGACGCGGGCCTCTTCCAAGGTCCATTACCCAAATCACAACGACTGGATATACGTGGTCGACCTTCAGTGTGGTCTAGTGACATGTGATACGTGTACATGCCAAGGAGTCGCCACCAATCGTTTCGTGGAGGTTACGATCGGAAACCCTATCGAATAGCTGGGAGCGATCTATTCGATTCTGCGGAAACCAGAGAAATGGGTTCGGGGACTTAGTTACGCCAACTGCTAGAGTTGACGCCCTTTCGGTACCTAAGCTGAATGGTTTTATCTGACCTAAAGATTTCATACAGATGGGTGAGGTATAGATCCTAAATTTAGGAGTTCATGCAGATGGGAATGGCTACCCTATCACTTACAATCATTAAAAGTAAATGCGCAAATCAAGGATCCAGTACATGCGGATAAAACACATGAAAACAGCATGACATCCTTAATGAGGCCCTATTAGCCTAGAGATATGTCAATCAATGCTTAAGAGTGATTTGGACATGATTCGTCAATGAGGGGTAGAATCGTAATTTTGAACAATTCTGGGACAATTTGCCTCGAAAGGGAAAATTTGTCATTTTAGGTGAATTCGGAAGTCAAAAGACGGGGGGAAATGGGATTGGTCATCAATCCAATCCATTTCCTATTTTTTGGGAATTTCCAGGATTTTTCTAGAATTTAAAAGTGATTTTACCCTCTGAGGGGTAAAGTCGTCATTTTGGACAAAGATGAGAACTAAAAATCTCAAATATAAGGGTTGATCGTCCACCTGACCCAAACCCTAACTCTGAGCAATTTTCAGGACTTGACTGGAATGGGAAACACGATTTACCCTTTGAGGGGTAAAATCGTCATTTTAGGGAAAATGATAAGATTCGCAAGTCCTAGCAAAAGGATTCGCCACCTAGCTGGCCCTATCCTAATCTAGGCATTTTCGACCTATCTCAAAATACAAAGCAGGGGCGAATTACCCCTAAAGGACATTGTCGTCAATTCTTGGAAGAACGGATGAGAAATTCCAAAAATAGGATTGACCAGTTGTCTGTGGTCAATCCTTAATTTTTGGGGATTGCTGGAGTGTCTAGGAATTTCCTACAATTTTTCTACATTTTTTGGAATTTTCTGGGATTTTCTAGAATTTTTTATGATTACCTAGGATGTTTTTGATTTTTTTTAAATGTTTCGGACCGGGTCAACCCGACCCACTCGGGTCAGAACCCGCCCCGGACCCGGACCCGGACCCGCTAGACCAACTCCTTAAAATGACATCACCTCGCGTGTTTTTTATTTTCGGTTTAATCGGATTTAATCCGACGGTCCCTAATGAACCGCATGGCTAATCCACGGCCATCGGATGGTCTGACTAGATCCTACGGTCTAGATTAAACGAAGACTCGCCCAGGACCGTCTGATTGACTTACTAAAATCTACGGCCACGATTAGAACCTAAGACTCAATCTAAACTGTCTATTCATACTAACCTAAACGACGTTGCCTACTTATTAACCCATACGACGCCGTTTCAACCAATTTTTATTTTCTGATTAAAATCATTTTCGAATTATCCTAATTTCTAATCCGACGGTCATCATTTATTAGACTCGATTAATCTCAGTCGTTGGATCTATCTATTCGATTAACAACCTCCAACGGCCGAGCTGACTAGACCGACACGTGGACCAATTACCTTCTGCCACCTAAGCATTTTGAGTCGTTGACTCGCCATGTTAGCATCGTCTTCAATCTCTCGACCCCGGTAGAATGGACGGCTGAGAAACTCCGGGACTGATCTAACGGTAAGACCTTGATGAAATCGCGCGAAACCAACACCAATCGACTCGCAATCGACTCTATCCTAACATATCTAAGGATCAGAGCATATAATCCACAGGATCAAGAACATCTTGCGAATCGCCGAGTATGGCCACGGAGGTTCAATCACATTGGCCGCGCGGAATCAGACTAATTCATTCACAGATTGACATGGCAGGAGGTGCAGAAGACTTACCTCGAGCTCCGATCGAGCTCGCAAGGCCTAGATTGGGCTAGGCAAGTATGAATAGTGGTCGGCTATGGAGGCTAAGTTCGAAGACTCAATTCACGGTATTAGGCAAAATCAATGCAAAAAGAAGATGTGATGTTGGTCAGTGATGTTCAAAGAGCAAAACGCACACGTTAAATGCAAGCATCATAACCAAAACTGAAATCCGCCATTAAAGCTCGGTGTAGAGTTCGAAGCTCGGGATTACCTGCTTTCGGGGTTTCAGGCTGCGCCACCACCGGCGATCGCTTCCTCTCAGTATGGGCGACCTCCTGACGATCTTCTCAAGCTTTGGTCTTGCCTGGAAAGGCCTGACCGATGCTCTTCAATTACGAGCTTCGCCCTCGACAATGGCGGTTGGAGGGCGAGCTCTGAGTCGCTTTTTCTCTCTCTCTTTCGATTCTGCTCCCCCCTCTCCAACTAAACTCGCTAACCTCCTTAACTGAAAAGTCCATTAGCCTTATATACCTGTTTTGAATTTTGGCACGGAGCGGGGGAGCTCCCGTTGGCTCTGTCACGTGCCCCACACATGCCATTTGGTCACCGGACGGTGACGGAATCCGTTGGGTACCTGCCCAAGTCCGTCAAGCCTTTCGTCGAGTGCTAATGGATGGCCAATTTAGTAGTTTCATTGATGTTGACTTTCACGGCCCCCGGGGCATTGACTGATCGATTTCTTCCTCCTCCGGCGGCCATTAGCCGTGACCCTGGTCTCAATCGACGGTAAACTCCATTGTCTATGAAACGCCTCCATCAATTTTACCAATTGAAGCCGATTGAGGGTCCAATTTTGTCATTAAAATCCAACTCACAAGTCTGCAAATGGCGCGGGAAGAGTTGGGGAAGAAGGCACTGAAGCAGACCGGTTCGACCGGTCCGACCGACGGTCAGACCGGTCTGAACCGGTTCTGAATTATAATTTTCGAAATTAATCCTAATCTGTTGGGAATTTTTGTAATTAATTTTCAGAATCGAATCTAGGGCATGGATTTTATCTAAAAATGTGGTTTTGCCCAAAAGTCCATATCAATTTCACCAAAAATCCCAAATTTTCATCTAATTGCAAATTAGGGATTTATACAACTGAAGGCCCAAATGATCAAATTGGGCCAAATTACATATGCCAATTGATTCAAAATGGTAAAATCCATTAGGCAGTATGTTTAATTTGCCATGATAGCCATTGAATTGAAAGTAATTTCAATCGTGTCCAATTTCAAGGACTAAAATGCAATTTAGCATTTAATTTGTGCGATTGAGCAATTTGTGCGAACAATCGGGCTAAATTGAAGTGGGGGACAATCAGATTGAATGTCAAGGTCCTTAAAAATGTCAAAATTGCAAATAAAAAGACTCAATTGATATTTTTTTCTCAAATTCAATCATGTGCGTTACGAAGAAACACACAAAATTAAATTTGATTTTGGACTTTTTGTGAGGTCAAAAAGACAAGGGATTTAAAAGAAAATTATTGACTATTTTTTCATTTTTTTGTGACCTTAAATTCTATTTTTCTCGAATTTTCTAGTATTTGTCCTATTTTCTAAAAATACTAAAAAATGTAAAACATATGAAAAAAAATGTCAAAAATGGTTACTTAGGCTTGGCCAAGGCCAGCAAAGTTGATTTTGAAATTTTTTGACTTTTTATGGATTTTTTATAATTTTTCAAAGAAATGACAAAAAAGGCTAATCGAAAATTAGGTGTCAACAATCACCACCAATCAACCAGTGGTTCTCAAGCAACTCTCAACTAGTTGCTTATTAATCAAGAAATCCATATCATCCTTAAGCAGCAACCACATAACAAGCAAGCCTCCAGGAGACAACTTCTCAATCAAGCCAAATATTAGGCAAGCCTCAACTAGGCCAAAACTCAACTAGGTCAACACCATGCAAGTATTCAAAGTGTCATTTCAATTGTTCGTGCCATAAATCCAGGGCATCTGCCACTCTAGCATAAACACAACATGCTATCTCAAACTCAATAGGCATCATTTCAATGGGTATAAACCCCACATACCGTCTAATTTCTCAGTTAGACCTTGGCCAAGACAGTAACACGATGCCAACCATAAAATACACCTAACAGGCCCATCACAACATCACTTTTCTTTTTCCAACGGTATCCACTGCCAAGCACAAAGCTTTCAACCATGCCACTCATAGGCGTCATTTCACATGCCATGTCACTTTTGATCATTCATTTCGAAAATCAATTCCGTGCCATACATCTCTTAACCACAATTTGGACTGAACCTGATACCTAGACTTTCCCTTTCAAGTTATGACTTGGGTCATTCCTGCGTCTCGCCATCTTAAAAGCCTGCCAGGAGCCTCTCCTTGTCCGGGCTTCTCTGTCCCGGCGATCACTCCCCGCCCTCATCAGACCCGGCCATTGCAGGTTGTCCCAACTCATACATCTACCGAGAAAAGCCCTGTTCCACACGTCCCATACCATGCTTCATAACGATTTATAGGTATCCCATCAACTTGTCCCATACCAAGCGACAGTTTATTAAGTCCAACAGCGATAAGTTCATGCACGCACCCTCATCCGCTTTCGTTTTAAGGCCATAAACACATGCACAGCACGTTCGTTCTCCCCACTTATCATACCACAATCGATTCCACTTCAAGCCTCAATTATTGAAAACCTTTAGTTCCACCAATGACTATCACAACTCACAGATCAATTGCCTATATTCAACCGTATACCTCAGAACTAGTCGTTATTCAAGTCAGATCCATCTGTATTCAATCACAATTGGTCTTTAATCCAAATTTTTCGTGTCCGCTTTCTTGTATACACCTCTTCTCATACCATCCAAGGTTGTCAATAGCAATCGATAACTAAACTGCCAAGATACAATGCAACTCAAGCTTGAATCCACTAATGCCAGTCGTCTCTTTTTAATCCATACTCCTCAAGTTGGGTCGTTGACAAGCCACGATCACAATCATATACTCCGATCGATCCTCCATCATAAGCTATTCTCTAGCAACATCAATCCAAGCTTGTGACCATTCAACTCCTACTCACTTCCTTGCGAGCCTTATACATAAAATCACTCATGGTCATTCATTAAATCAATACTAGGACCGTTAGAATACCACACAAGTTCAAGCCTATCACTCCCAAGATTCCACAATCTATGCTTAATCCTAAGGGTCTCATTATCCAATCGTCCTCAAGTCATCACTTCTTATCACTCTAGGCCTCGACCAAATTGGATCGAGCTGATCTTGCTCTGATACCACTTCAACGCGGATGTCACGCCCGAACCCGGCAAGCACGCGAACATCGCCCTAGGCCACTCTGTTTCCTCTGGTATTCCAGGATCCTTTGGCCCACTTCTTCCTGCCGAGATTACATACAAATAGGTGAAAGCAAGAAATCACCTCCATACAAAATCAATACAAGATGACTCAGGATAAAAGGTTCATACTTCTTATAAATAAAAATTCTCCTCAGAAATTAGCGCCCTCAAGTACTCCAAAATTCAAGTTCTAAATCCTCTAAACTCATATACAGTCCCTACAGCCATAAAGATACAGAACCATTCGTTGCCATTACTTCATCGAGAGCTCGTCCTGGTCTCGCCAGTGTTCCCGCCTTCAAGGACCTGAAAAATTAAGCCCCTACTAGGGTGAGATATAAATCTCAGCGAGCTATCCTAACCCTAAGTTAGGCCATTTGTCCCACCAAACCAAACAAGCGTAGATGTAAGTAATCAGCAGACAAGCGCAAAGCATGATAACTACACATGGCATCACATCAATATTTCATAAGAGTATCCCATGAGAGCACTATAACGCACATGACCAAGCTTCCGTACTAACCCAGTAGGAATCTCATCATTTTCATAAAAAAAAAAAGAGGTAGTTCCACTTTCAACCACAACCCCGCGAATTCATCGCCTTAGGGTGTGCCTCGCTTTTCAACCCCGTGTCATATAGGCACCTCAGGGTGATTCACAACTTTCCAACCCTGTGTCATATAGGCACCTCAGGGTGATTCACAGCTCTCGACCCCACGATTACATCGCATCAGGGCATTTCACATTTCTCGACCCCACGAATACATCGCATCAAGGCATTTCACATTTTATGAGTTCTCACGTTTCCATGACCCATTTCTTCAGTAATTCATGTCACATATTTCATCGCGACAATCATTTAGTTGCATTACATCATGAGGATAATTAAACATTCAAATGCAACTCAAGGCTTGCCAAGGAAATATGTGTTTAAACACCAATGAGACCCGAGAGTCAATACTGTAACATCTTCTAGGCAAGCAAAATACTTAACAAGCCTATCATCATGTACATCACAATAACAACAAATACATGGCAGCACGCTTTCATAGTTCATACATAATTAGAATCAATCGACATTCAATCATTCGAGCCTAACAATTCTGTGGTTTCTTAAGGAAAACATTCAGTCGCGTCCGAACATCCTAATAGAGGGTTAGGAGTCACTCACCTCTTCATTCAAATAGCAAACCCCAATCACCATGCTCTTCCAAGGTCAGCAAATTTCAAGGCCGAACATGGCATCCACGGCGCACCTAGGAAAACCATATCAAAGTTCAATCATTTCTCATTTTCTTCGTGCCAAATCTCAATAGCACAAGCCACCCCTTATTCTCATGTTTTCACAGCGTCAATCCAATGGCCCTAAGCATGTCAATCACCATTCTATCAAGGTAAGTCATCATAAATATCAATCCGCCCAAAACTGCTCTATTTAGGCTCTACGTTCAGCTTCATTCATAAATAAACTGACATTGACCATTCGACCTTTTATGAAATAAACTTTCAGAATCTTAAACTTCAATGTCTTATGGACGCGTGGACGAAAACGGAGCTCAATTCGGATATCGGACGATATAGAACGACTCATTTCAAAACCGGTGCGCGCTGAAAACAGTTTAGTTGGTCTTAGGAGTTTCATGAAATCCGGCCACTAAAACTCATCCAAACTCCATTTTAATTCATCACACTCTTCACCAACATGTAACACTATGTCTTAAATAGCCCTACCAACAATTTCCCCGCAAGGCTACATCTCAAACAGCCCTCAAGAACTCAGATTGCACAAACCGAAACAGGGGACTATTCTGTTCTGCTCTAAACCCGACTAATCAGTCCATAAGTCATCCTTAAACCTCAATTTACCACAAATTCCTCTTAGTAACATCTTAATCTACAAGTCACAGAACCTCACCAAAAATATTGGAGCGAGACGACGTCCGAAAGTTCCCAAACAACTCCGGTTTCCACAAGCCTACCGCCGGTCATATTCTGTTCTAGAGAAACGCCTCATTTCAACCAATGAAACTCATCCAAACCTCTACCAAATTTACCACTTCAACTCAGCCACGACTAGTACTATAAGTCTACTAGGCCTCAGCGAAAATTGGAGGTAAAACGAAGTCTTAAGGTGGTCGAACGGAGCCTTACCCTCAGTTGAGTCCAATTCTGTCCAGTTCTAGAAATAGGGCTGGTCGGTGCTCCTCCGGCGACCAAAAGCCGAGTTCCCACTTGGATTGGGTCAAGGACACGTCAAGGAAAGTGACGGTGGTCGGTGTGAGGCTGATCGGTCGCCGAACGAACCGCTCGTGGACGACGATGCCGGCGGCTGGAGCTGGTTTCGCAGGAGCAAATTCTGCTCTTGAGGGAAAACGCAATAAAATGAAGAGAGGATGAGGGAGTTGTCGTCCAAGCTGGCTGAAGAAGAAGGGAGGGGTTTGCTTAATCCATTCACTAGTCAACAAGGGAGAATGGTAAGTAAAAAGTTAACTAATAAATGCCATTTAACCATCAAATGACACTTGTCCTCAAAGCAATAATTTAGATCATCCAATGGCCATTACTTCTTCTAATTTTCGGCAGCCTTGGGAGTAGATCAAAGACCAAAATGCCCTCATTCATTTATTAAGAGAAAGCCAAACCTCGAGGGGCAAAATGGTCTTTTCACACCTTTCGTTCGAAATTCCATTTTTTCGATATTTTTCACCCTCGATAAGGCGATGTCCAATCCATATCCATTGTTGGAATCCTTCATTTCCATTTTCAAATTCCGAGATCCCATTCCATGTCTCAGGTCGCAAGGGGCGGAAATTCAGAATGTCACATGTTTCAAGCTCCACGGCTATCCTGATTGGTGGGATGAGCTACATAAGAAGAAAAAGGCAGAAAAGAGATCGGGAAAGAATTCAGGCAAGGCGGCAATGGTCTCCAGTGGATCTAATCTCTCACTTGTGCCAGATCAGATACCAATTGACTCTTCGGAAGGTACCCTCAGGACATGTTTTTTTTTTGTAAGGTAAGTTTGTATATACTTTTCAAGATGCTAGGTACAAAGAAACCGGACACAAAAACCATGAACCAATAATGACAGTGAGATGCCAAGATGGGTTCAACGGTGAACCGGATGCAAAATAAATTAACGTATCACGCGCATAAACCATAGAGGCCACAAGGCATCTAATGCAACGGTAAGAAAAGCACTAAGAAGAGAAAGCTAAAAAGGCCAAACAAGCGGCAAATATTGGCAAAAAAGATGGTCAAAGCATCGACCACACAAGGGTTGGGGTACATAGAAAACCATTTGTGCAATAGGTTGAAGGGAGCCAAGAAGACAGCCCGCCAAAACCCCAGTCGAAGAGCAGAAAGTGATTGGCAAAATCCTCCAACACATGTAACATGTGATATATAGACAAAAGAAGAAGGCCAAGCATTGGCCATACCAAAAAAGGGAGAGAAAGGTGAGTTGAGGAGCCAAGAGAACAGCCAAAGCTCGCCAAAGTAGTCGGCAAGTGCAGCAAAGAGCAGAGGAGAGGACCTGCAGCAAATCTGAGCAGTAGAGAAAAAGCATCCCAGACCCTGTACTTAAGAAAAGGATGTGAATGTGACGAAGAGCCCTGGGATAGGAGTAGTAGTAAGAAAGCACAAAGTGGCCAAATAGAGCAGCCAAAACCAAAGGGTAGGGAAAGGGTAATAATCCAACATCCCAAAATAAAGAAATCTAACAAGAAAATATCTAAACAAAGATAGAAACAAAAGAGGCCAAAAGCAAAGGACCAACTCCAGCAGCAGCAACTTGGGGAGGGAGGCCAATGAGTGAACAAGAAGGTGCTCGAGAAGGCCTTGCAGCAGTGGAAAAGATGGTGTAGAGGTTGCCCACCAGGTCTGAGTTGCAATAGATTGAATCCATTGGAAAAATACTATAAAGCTTGGCATTGCTCTTCAAAAATCTCAGCAGAAAGTCCCCAGTTTACTTGGAGACGTCTATTACGAGGGTGATCACGAATACGACCCATAGAGGCAACCTTATCCTTGACCCTCTTGGTGAGATGCAAAATCAGGGCCGGTAAAAAGAGATCTTTGTCATGGAATAGTATATTGTTTCTCTCGATCCAGATAATATGACATAAAGACCCAAGTGAGAATCTAGAAATCTGATGCGAAAAGGAGGAGCCACCTATGTGATCTTTGGCCCACCTAATGAAGTCATCCCAAGGGAGATTTTTCCATTTCAAGTTGCATTTAGAAGCCCATGTGGAGGCCAAACCCCCAGTGATCTTACAGCCAAATAATAGATGATTAATAGAATCAGGCCTAGAATGGCAAAAAGCACAAGAAGCATCATCAATTCTCTGATATTGGAGTAGCAATACCTGAGTCGGTAGACGGTTATGAGATGCTCTCCACATGAGGAAGGCATCTCGAGAAGAAAAAGCCTTGTCCCATAAGAACTTATGCCAGTGTACCATATGTCCTTTGTGTCTGATGTGATCCCAGGCGGAGGCAACTGAGAAATCCCCAGAACTCACCCCAATCCAAGAGAACTTGTCATCTTTGGATTCCACAAAAGTTGGGACCGAGTCCAACCAAACCCACAAGGAGTCAAGAGTGGCGGAAGGAGCCCAAACCGGGGAGAAGAACTCCCTCACTATGGCCTGTCTTGGTACTCTAGTACGGTAAATGTCACCATCCGTGAAAAACTTATGAATGGGGCCTCTTTCGTGCCAATGATCAAACCAGAAAGAAGTCAATCGGCCATTTCCAATTTTCCACCTAAAGTTTGAGCAAAGGTCAAGACGGAGATCTAATATTTTCTTCCAAGACCAGGAACAAAAGGTAGGTCTATTGGCTATCCAAAAATTGGTGTTTTTGAGAAACGTCGAGTGTATCCATTTACACCAAAGGGACTTTTTATCAGTGAAGAGGAGCCAAATATGCTTTAGGGTCATAGCCTTGTTACAGTCCACTAGCCTACGGATACCCAAGCCCCCCTCATTTTTAGGGAGGCATATATCCGCCCAAGACACCTTAGCGCCCCCAACCCCTAAGTCGGGGCCTTTCCATAGGAGTTGTCTCAGTATAAGCTCAATTTTATTCAAGACGGACTTCGGTAGGGTGAATATACTAGCCCAGTAGACATGTATAGAGTGCAACACAGATTTTAAAAGCTGCAACCGCCCAGCATACGATAGAAATCTTTGAGCCCAAGAGCGAGCTCTAGCAGTGATGGCATTAACCAGGGCATCACAATCGGATTTGCTAATTCTAGTAGAGATGACGGGAACCCCTAGGTAGCGAAAAGGAAGGGATCCTTGTTGGAAGCCTAGACATGGCCGAATTTCTTCTTGAAAGTCGACTGATCCTCCTGAAATGAAAACGTCACTCTTGGAGGGGTTCGGTCTAAGGCCCGACCAATTGGAGAAAAGATCCAAACCATCCTTTAAAAGCTTGACGGTATGAAGGTTCGCTTCAGCAAAAAGAAGAACATCGTCAGCAAAGAACAAATGAGAAACCCGAGAGTGTCTACAATGCCAGAAGAACTTGAACCCCGGAAGTCGGATCTTTGAATGCAAAATACCGGAAAGCACTTCCATTACCAAGGTGAAGAGGTACGGGGACAACGGGTCACCCTGCCGAATTCCTCTAGAGCTCGAGAAGAATCCATGTAGTTCTCCGTTAATAGCAATTGAGAACTTAGGAGTTGAAACACACTCCATGATAAGTTTGACAAAGAAGTCAGGGAATCGGAATCCCCGAAGCACCAACTCAAGAAAGCCCCAGTCAACAGTGTCATAGGCTTTGCGAAAATCCACTTTAACAGCACATTTTGGAAGATAAGGCTCATGGTGGAAGTTGACAAAAAGTTCTTGTGTTAGCATAATGTTGTCGCTAATCCTTCTCTCTTTAACAAAAGCTGTCTGAGACGGGGAGATAATGGATGGCAGAACCAAAGAGATCCGATTGGCTAAAATCTTCGTGATGCATTTGTATATGGTATTGCAACAGGCAATTGGGCAAAAGTCATTCATGGCGAGGGCATTTTGAGTCTTGGGAACAAGAGATAGGATGGTCGAGTTGGTTTCTTTGAGAAGCCAACCAGACCTAAAGAATTCCTTGATAGCCAAGATAATCGACGGGCCAACCACATCCCAGCAAGAGACAAAGAACTCAACAATGAAGCCATCGGGGCCCGGAGCCTTGCCTTTGGCTAGTGAGTGGAATGTTACCCGAATCTCATCATCCAATACAGGTCGGGAAAGGGATGCCACTTGGTCATCATCAAGGCGATGGTCTAAAAGAGCACAAACATCCAGTACCTCGGGACGGGTGGATGTCGAGCTTCCATTAAGCAGCTCTCGGAAGTGCTCGATAATATGCTGCCGAACCTGAGTAGGTTCAGTTAAAAGATCCCCATCCGAGTTAGAGACAGATAGGATATGATTAAGAGATCTCCTCTTGTTGACGAAGTGATGAAAGTATCTGGTATTGGAATCACCCTCTTTGAGCCATCTAATTCTGGATTTCTGACGGAAAAAGGACTCCTCCTGAATTCTGAGAGTGGAGAAGGTCCGAATGTGCTCTCCTTCCTGATCTACTAAAACTTGGTTAGTATGGTCAAGTTGTAGAGCATCCTGAATATAAGTCAAGTTTAGCCTAGCTTGCTCGGTGCGGTTGGAGATCTCCGAAAAGGTGTTCCTGTTCAATTGTTTGAGGTGGGTCTTGAGTAGTTTGAGCCTACAACAAACAACAAACATAGGAGTACCATCAAAATTAGTAGCCCAAAACTACCAAACAATATCCTTAAAGGAAGGGTGTAACATCCAATAGTTGAAGAATTTGAACGGCTTCCTTGAGAGAGGAGGAGGCAAGATTTTGATAACCATATGAGTGTGGTCCGAGATCCCAGGAGCCAAGAAAGAAGCCTCTAAGAAAGAAAAAGTATGGTTCCAATGTTCGTTTAAAAGAACACGATCAATCTTTCGCTGTTTCCGAGATAATCCAGAGGAAGTTGCCCAAGTAAATCTATGACCAATATAATGTAGGTCATCAAGTCCCGCTTGGTCTAGACAGTCTCCAAATTCGTCAAAAGAGGGGATCCAAGAGTTTGAACTCCCCATTCTATCAGTGTGGTCACGAATGGCATTAAAGTCCACGGCCACCATCCAGGGTTCCTGGCAATCACTCAGCCGAATGAAATCAGCCCAAAGAGGTCTCCTGGCAACGAAGGTGTGGTCACCATAGACAATCGAGAGAAGACAAGTATTGTGTAGAGTAATCATTCTAAGCCTGGCATGAATCATCTGAGAATTTGTTGAAATAATAAGTAAGTCAACCGCCACGGGATCCCAACCAAACCAAATCCTACCACGAGGAGAGTATTCATAATTAGCCATCCATCGCCAGCCCGGTAGAAGACCATCAGAGATAGTCACAAAATGAGACACTTTAACCTTCGTCTCCAAAATACCAACACAGGAAAGTTTATTATTCCGAACAAGATTACGTATTTCTGCCTGTTTAAGAGGGTCATTGAGACCCCTAATATTCCATATTCCAAAAAACATATGTACACAGGAAGAAGGAAAACATCCTATCGTTTCTTTCCTTTCTTCTTCCTAGACTTGGGGTTAACAGTCTTAGGAGAAGAAGGGGCCTCTTCATCACCACTAGCTGGCTCAGCTGGTTGAGGACGAAGAACATTAGGGTCTTTAGTATGAGCAAAGACCGTAGCACGAGACCTTGTAAAGGGGGGTGAATGAGTAGAGATATCATCTTCACAGTCACTACTTATATTGCTTGCTGAATCAATACCAATTTCTGAGTCAGCAGACTCACCAGACTGTGGCCGAGCCGAGAGGATTGGTTGAGGATGACTGACCACATTTCCAGTCGAGGTCCCAGGTCTGAACAGCTCCTTCCCAGCCTGAGTAGTCCCAATTCTGTCCATATTCATCCCAGTCGCAGTGTTTGCAGATCTGCCATAGTCCTCTACAACCTGAGCCGAGACACTCTCAGGTATGCTAAATTCCTCCCCAGGTTGGGCAGCAATGCTTTGGTTTCCATCTGCCTGGGGTCTTGCCTGAGCTGCTCCGCTGTTACGACGATCTTTCTTGCCTCTAACCTGTTGCCAGCCACCATCAATCTGTAGAGGTGCAAGAGATGTTGCCTTCTCTTGCAGATTGGCCTCTTGAACAGTAGCACAAGACAAGCCATTTGTGCCATTTTTGTGGCCAAATACTTTGCAAGTGTTGCACACTAGTGGGTTCCATTCATAAACAACTCCAATATTAATCAACTCATCATCCCACCAGATCTTAACAGCATCAAGGCGAGCTTGAGAAGCATTAACCCCTACACAAACCCGAGCATATGAAAGTCTCTTCATTTGTTCAGTTTGAGCATCCACATAAAGAGGATTGCCAATGACACTAGCAATACGGCTAATACCAACAGAAGACCAAAGAGAAAGAGGGACGCCTCTCAATCTAACCCACACCGAAAGGGTGCTCAGGACATGTTTTTCGGTCTCCCTTAAAGGAAAAAACTTAGGCTGGATTATTGACTCCGGGGCTACGGATCATATGACCTTCGATCCACATGACCTTATCAATTCTTCTATGCCAAGACGCGATTTCATTATCAATGCAAATGGCCTTAGTTCATGTGTGTCTGGGGCTCGTGATGTTAAGCTATCCCACAACCTATCTTTATCTAGCACATTGCTTGTACCCTCATTGTCGGGTAGGTTTTTATCAGTTGCACAACTTACTAGTGAATTGCAGTGTTGTATACTCATGTACCCTGAATTTTGCCGTTTTCAAGACATTATCACGAAGGAGATTATTAGGTGTGGTACTAAGAGGGTGGACTCTACTTTGTGGATGAAGTGGGTGGCAGCCGGGTATTCCAAGCCAAGGGTCAGACTGATGAAAAGAAAGAGCAGATTCAGTTATGGCGTCGTCGTTTGGGGCATCCTTTGTTTGGGTATTTGAAGATCTTGTTCCCAAATTTATTTCGTAGTTTATTAGAATCGTTGTTTACTTGTGACACATGTATTCAAGCCAAGAGCCATCGTGTTCACTTTTCTCCTAGTATGAATAAAACAACTAAACCTTTTTTGATTGTTCACTCTAATGAATGGGGAGCTTCCCCAATTTCTACCACTTGTGGTTTTAGATGGTTTGTTAGTTTTGTTGACGATTGTACACGTATGACTTGGCTTTACATGATGAAACATAAGGATGAGGCAACAGGCATATTTGAAACATTTCATGAAATGGTAAAAACCCAATTTGGAGTAAAGATTCATATGCTTTGGTCTGACAACGAGGGTGTGTATGTTAATGGGAAGCTTGCCGAATATCTTAGGACACAAGGAGTCATCCATAAGACTTCGTGTTCTCAAACTCCATAGCAAAATGGGATAACAGAACGAAAAAATTGACATATATTGGAAACGGAAAGAGCCTTGCTTATAGGGGCAATGTGCCAAAGAGGCTATGGCACACGGCTTTGATTACTGCTGTTTACTTGATGAACAAGATGCCTTCTCGGGTGCTGGGGTTCCAAACTCCGTTACAAGCATTGGCAAAGTATGTAGAACTTCTGTCTATCTTGACATTATCTCCTAAAGTGTATGGGTGTGTAGCATTTGTGCACCTATACAAAAATCATAGAACGAAGCTGGATCCGCATGCAGAGCGATGTGTGTTCGTGGGCTATGGATCACACAAGAAGGGTTACCGTTGTTACAATCCTAATACAAAGAACATACATGTCACACTAGATGTTACCTTTGTTGAATCAGAGATGTTTTTCTCTACTCCGAACGAGGATTTTATAATAATAAAAGATAAAGAGGATGGACAGTGGTGGTTAGTCGAGCAGCGAATAACTCAACCTGGACAGAACAACCGAAGATTGCCGTGCATCCTTCACATACTGTGATCACTCCAACTACAGATTCGGCTCAGCCTGTGGTTGGAGTAGGGTCAAGAACAGAAGAAAGAACACAGCTGATCAATGGTGATGAATCTGAAATTTTAGAAACAGAGAGTATTAACTCTGAATCGGGAGGAAGAAAAGACGAAGAGAAACAAGCACGAGTCCATCCCTCATCCTCTATAGTACCCGACCAAACTCCTGCGAATGCGCCTGAGGTAAATTCTATTCCACCTGATATTTCTGATACTTGTCAAACGTATGTTCTTCCTAAAAGGCATAATAGGGTCATGCCACCTGATCGGTACTCTCCCGAAGGAAAATCAGAAAAGGCCAAGTAACCAATCAACAATTATGTGTCTACAGAAAAACTCTCAGAATCATATAAAGCCTTTATCAACAATGTTTCAGCTGAGAAAATTCCAGAACGGGTGGAAGAGGCAGTTAGAAGTCCGAAGTGGGTTGCGGCCATGAAAACAGAAATGCAAGCACTGGATAAAAATGACACTTGGAGTCTAGTCAATCTCCCGCCAGAAAAAAGGCCTGTAGGCTGCAAGTGGGTGTTTACTATTAAGTACAAAGCATATGGGTCAATCGAGAGGCACAAGGCACGGTTAGTGGCGAAGGGGTATACTCAAACTTATGGAGTTGATTACAAGGAGACGTTCTTACCGGTGGCAAAACTAAACACTGTACGAGTCCTAGTATCACTGGCGACTAACATGGAGTGGCCTCTGTACCAACATGATGTGAAGAATGCTTTTCTCCATGGAGATTTGAAAGAAGAGATTTACATGAAGATTCCACCAGGGTATACTTGCAAAGACAATCCAGAAGCTATAAGTAGGTTAAATCGGTCACTCTATAGACTTAAACAATCTCCTCGGGCATGGTTTGGAAGGTTCAGTTCAGCTATAGAGCGGTGTGGGTACAAACAGTGCAACTCTGATCACACTCTCTTTGTATGCCGACAGGAATCCAAGTTGACCCTTTTGATTATATACGTTGATGATATCATTATCACAGAGAATGACTCGAGTGAGATCTCGAGACTCAAGGCTAGACTCGGTGATGATTTCGAAATGAAGGACCTCGGAGAATTAAAGTATTTTTTAGGGATTGAAGTAGCAAGATCCAATGAGGGAATTTTCTTGTCTCAGCGGAAGTATGTGCTCGATCTTCTTGCAGAAATAGGCATGTTAGATTGTGCACCAGTTGACACTCCAATCGTTCAAAATCACCTATTACAACAATGCACTGATCGAGTTGTGACTAACAAGGAGGTGTATCAGCGATTGGTAGGAAGGCTAATTTACCTCTCACATACTCTACCAGACATTGCCTATGGAGTGAGTATGGTAAGCTAATTTATGCACGATCCGAGGAAGGATCATATGGAAGCAGTAATCCGGATTTTAAGATATTTGAAGGGTGCACCCGGGAGAGGATTATTTTTTGGAAAACATTGTCATCTTGATGTTATAGGATATACTGATGCTGATTGGGCCGGAAACTTGACTGATTGGAGGTTGACTTCAGGGTATCTCACCATGGTGGGAGGGAACTTGGTTACATGGCGGAGCAAGAGCAGAAGGTCGTTTCCCTCTCGAGTGCAGAGGCAAGGTTTAGGGGTGTGGCAAAAGGCGTTTGCGAACTACTCTCGCTAAAGAGGTTGTTATCCGAAATTGATTTTTTCCCCAAGAGTGGAATGTAGTTGTTTTGTGGCAATAAAGCGGCCATTGATATTGCTCAGAACCCTATACAACATGATCGAACTAAACACATTGAGATAGATCGTAATTTTATTAAGGAAAAGCTGGAAGAAAGAGTGATTGAAGTACCGTTTGTTAGGTCAGCTGAACAACTTGCAGACATGCTCACTAAAGCCATATTTGGAAGGGAGTTTAGAAACTCACTTGACAAGTTGAGGATCAAAAATATTTTTTCACCCACTCTAGGAGGGGTGTAGAAGTGAGATTTTATTTCCTTGGATTTGATGTGCTATGTCGTATCGTGTAAATTAAGGAGGTATCGTAGATGATTTTATTTCTTTATTTTGTAGTATTCTGTTATCATAACGTTAGACACAAGGGAATGGCTGTATATATGCAGGATTCCAATTGTTAAGTTGTCAGGAACATCAAATCGCACAACGTCCTCCTCACGCCGTCCTTCGAGGCCCTGGTCTCTGGTTGGAGCTCCCCCACCTCACAAGGTCTAACCCAAAAGCCAGCGCCGACCCGTCAAATGCGGATATATATGGCTTCGGGGTGTTGCTTCTCGAGTTCCCGACGGTGATGGTGTTTTGGATGAGAATCTCTCATGGTGCCACGACGATGTGGGTGCGTTGTTGCCGGTGGCGATGAGTTGTGTATCCACTAAATTGGTTAAGTGTCCTCAGATGTCTGACGTCCGTAGAGAGATCGAGGAGCTGTGTAGCCATGGGGGACAGCGAGATGGGGACTTTCGACCAAAAAATAAAGAAAAAGAAAAAAAAGATGGGGACTCACAGCCTGATAAGGTCAGCCACTGGACCATGGATACATCTTCTTCTCTTGTTCCTAGTGCACAAGTTGAGGGCTCGCAACTTGGCCAATCCAGCGAACTAAACAATGATATGTATAGAGGGTGAGTTGATTTAGAGACTGGCAAAAAAGCTTCGCTGCCTAACTACATGACTCCTTTTAGCAACTTAAGATCATTTTAATCTTCTTTAATGTTCCCCATAGACAAGTTAATTAGTGAGGAAGCGTAAAACTATATAAGAGGAGTGGGAAGGAGGGATAAACATGCAGAGTTTCGCATCTTCAGTGTTGGAGAGAACGGAAGAAATAAATTCTGGAAATGTTATTCACTTTCATGTTCTACTAAACGATTACAAAGGGCGCCTATTTATAAGTTGTAGGCATGACTCTACGACTTCTCTAGACACACGAACAGATACGTCCAGATACATGACATTTAAAGTTAATAAATAAACATAATCTTCTAGATAACAACGTCTAGGACTCTTCCTATTCTCTAGATAATAATTGCAACAACTTAACATCTTCCAAAACTCCACTTCACGATGAGCTTGGATTACGAAGAGTCGTGACTTTTGCGATTCCCAATAGCCTCCCTTAAACCGAGCTCATCTTGATCATGCCGATCATTGTCTTGAATTTAAGGAAGGAGTCTGTCTTCAACGGCTTCGTGAACATGTCTGCCACTTGGTGTTCTGACTTGCAATACTGCAGCACAATCTCCTCGGACTTCACTAGATCTCGAATGAAGTGATACTTTATATCGATGTGCTTGCTTGTTCCATGAAAGACTGGATTCTTTGCAAGTGCTATGGCTGACTTATTATCACAATAAATCATCGTCGAATGCTCCTTCTTATAACGAAGTTCAGCGAGCATCGAACGTAGCCAAACTGCTTGAGTAGCACAATAAGCCGCTGCTATGTATTCTGCTTCTGCACTGGACAAAGCAACCACCTGCTGCTTCTTTGAAGATCAGGAAAAAATTTCATTTCCTAAAGAAAAAACATAACCGGAAGTACTTTTTCTTTCTCCAATATCACCTCTCCAATCACTGTCTGTATATCCCACAAGCTGAAAATCATTAGAAAAAGTGTAGAATATACCATCATCCACAGTACCTTTAATGTACCGAAGAATCGTTTTTGCCGCCTGCAAGTGTGATTGTCTAGGAGCCTTTATAAATCTTCTTATCATCCCAACACTATAAACAAGATCTGGCCAAGTAGAAGTCAAATATCGTAGACTCCCAACTAACCTCTTGAAATAAGTTGGATCAACTTCGGAACCACTTCCATCTTTTGTCAACTTCAATCTTTCCTCCATGGGAGTGTTAATTGGTTTACAAGTAGCCATCTTGAAATGCTCAAGAATATCCTTGGTATACTTCTGTTGACAAACAAAAATACCATCCTCCGATTAAATAACTTCTAGACAAAGAAAATAATACATGAGTCCCATATCTGCCATCTCGAACTCATAGGTCATGGCCTCCCTGAAGTCACAAATCATCTCTTGACAATCTCCAGTAAATATGAGACCATCAACATATAAGAAGACAATGAGCATTTCACCATTCAGGCCAACCTTGACATATAAAGTATGCTCATAAGGACAGCGAATAAAGCCATGATTCAAGAAATAAGGATTCTGGTATACCTAGCTCGTGGTGCTTGTTTGAGGCCATAAAGAGCTTTATTCAATTTGTAGACTAAGCCCTCTTGTCCTTTCTTGACATAGCCCTCCGGTTGATCTACATACACCTCTTCCTCAAGTACACCATTGAGAAATGCGGACTTGACATGCATTTGGTGTATTTTCCGGCCCTTTTGAGCTGCTAAAGAAAAAATCATACGAATAGTATTCATTCTTGCAACCGGAGCAAATACCTCAAAATAGTCAATCCCAAGTTTCTGTTTGTAACCCTTGACTACAAGACAAGCCTTCAACCGATTAACATCACCATTAGGCTTGCGCTTGGTTTTATAGACTCATTTCACACCGTTGGACTTCTTGCCTTCTAGAAGAGACGTGAGTTCCCACATATCATTCTTCTCGATCGCATATATCTCATCATCCATAGCATGAACCCAACCATCATCTTGGGAAGCCTCCTTAAAGTGTGTCAGATCACAATCTGCAAAAAGAGCATAATTGACAATTTCTTCATCAGAGGGATCATCATCATTCGACAAAGAACAATCCCTCAAACGAGCAGGTAAAACACGTTCTCGCCATGGACGGGAGGAACTTTCGACACGATCTTCGACAAGATTTTCGTCGACATGATTTTCGATAAGATTTTCAATAGGGTCTGCGACAGGATCTGCTGTCGAAGTAGGCTGCGTCGAACTCGTTGCTGGTTTAGATTGAACTGACTCCTCCTCATCGAAGACAAAGTGAAACTGCTTCTTCTCTTCCACGTTCCAAGTCCACTCAGCTTCCTCATCGAAGGTGACATCTCGACTGATAACCACCTTCTTCGATATAGGATTATACAACCGATAACCCTTTGTTTCGCTGCTGTACCCAAGAAAGATGCATTTCTCGCTCTTCTCATCAAGTTTCTTGCGAAGCTCATTGGGTACATGGGCATAAGCAATACACCCAAACACAAGAAGATGCTGAACTGGCGGGATTCGACCACTCCACACCTCCGTCAGCGTCTTGAAATCAAGACTTTTAGTAGGATAGCGATTCAACAAGTAAACAGTAATCGCTTCTGCCTAGAAATGCTTAGGCAAATGTTTGGAATGGAGCATGGTACGTACCATGTCAACAATAGTGCGATTTTTCCTCTCCGCTACTCCGTTCTGTTGAGGAATATATCGTGTTGTCAACTGATGCTTGATGCCGCACTTCTTGAAGAAACCATCTCCAACCAAGTATTCCGTGTCACGATCAGTTCGCAAAATCCGAATTCGATGTCCACTTTGCTTTTCTACATAGGCTTTGAACTCCTTGAAAGCATCGATGGCTTTTGACTTTTGTTTCAAGAAATAAATCCATGTTTTTCGACTAAAATCATATATGAAGGTAACAAAATACCTGTACCCCCACTCACCGAGCGGACCACAGAGGTCAGAGTGCACCAACTCCAACGGCCTTGACGCTCTCCATGATTTTCCCGAAGGGAAGCTTTCTCTGCACTTCTTCCCAACAACCCATGGTTCACAAATCTCCTTCGGAGAAGAAATTTCGGGTAGTCCACGTACCATCTTCTTCTGAGACAACAGCTTCAAGTTGTCGAAATTCATATGTCTGAACCGCTTGTGCCAAAGCCATATCGAATCTTGCATCGAGTCACTAAAACATGACATAGCATAGTTAATATACAAAGGAAAAAGTGATTTCGAGCCATTTTTATCTTTGCAATCAACTTTCCTTTACCATCATGGACCGTGCAAATCTCATCCTTAATGGTCGTGAGATAGCCTCGCTCAGATAACGGTCCCATACTTAGGAGATTTTCTTGAAGACCGGGGATATAATGGACGTCGGAAATGCTTTGAACCAACCCATCCTTCGCCTTGATTTTAATTGTTCCCTTTCCCATGATAGGAACTTTGGTATTGTTCCCAAACCTCACCTCCGAACGAAAGGCGTCATCGAAATTCGAGAACAATTCCTTCTCACCACACATGTGATTGCTACACCCGGTGTCTAAGTACCAAACATTCTTGTGGTTCTCCACCGCAGAATTACATGTGAATAAAAGAGCATTACCTTGCTCACTATCTCCATCGTCATGTCTATCGACGGATCTTGCTACCTTGGCATGGAACTTTTGACCCCTAGTCTTCCTGCTCCGACATTTAGATTTATAGTGCACATACTTTTTTACAATTAAAGCACTGAATAAGGGACTTATCTTTTCATTGCCCGGCATGCTTCTCTTGCCGCTTTGGATCTTTCTTTTGACTAGAAAGATTCTTCTTTTCATCGGGCAACACCAACTGGCTTTGTAAAGCTTCCTCCACCATCTTAGATTTCTCCTTGATTCGTTGCTCGTGCATTTGTAGAGAGCCCACCAACTCATCGACGGACAAGACAGAGAGATCCCGTGACTCTTCGATGGAAGTCACAATATATTTGAACTCCAAAGTTAGAGTCCGAAGAATCTTCTCAACGATCAGTTGATCATGAATAGCCTCACCATTGGCCTTCATTTGCTTGACAAGAGCCAACATCTGCGAGAAATAATCAGAAATGGACTCCGAGTTTTCCATCTGAAGGAGCTAGAACTGTCGTCGAAGAGTTTGAAGCCAAACCTTCTAGACCTTCTCAACGCCTTTGTAAATGTTGATGAGAGTACCCAACGCTTCTTTCGCCGTCTTCGAATTCGCCACTTTTTCAAAGATTGATGAATCTATCGCTTGAAAGATGTAAAATAGAACCTTACGATCTTTCTTACGATTCTCTTTTAGCGTCTTCTGCTCCTCCGTTGTCAAATTTGCTGCAGCTTTTGGCTCCTCGAATCCTTCTTCCACAATCTCGGTCAGCTACTGAAACCCGAATGGCACCTCTATCTGGATCTTCCAATGCTCAAAATTCTTCCCACCGAACCTCGGGAGTTGAGGTTGGACCATCCTGGCACCACCCACAGAAGCCATCTGACTCGAGAGAAAAACTTAGCCTAACTAGCCAAATTGGCTCTCACTGGCTCTAATACCAAATGTTGGATCTTAGAGGCGCAGCACTCTGATACCAAAGAACGGAAGAAGGAAATTCTGAAAATGTTATTCACTCTCATGTTCTACTAAATGATTACAAAGCACGCCTATTTATAAGCCATATGCATGACTCTACGACTTCTCTAGACACATGAACAAGCACGTCCATATACATGACATTTAAAGCTAATAAATAAACATAATTTTCTAGATAACAATGTCTAGGACTCTTCCTATTATCTAGATAATAATTGCAACAACTTAACATCTTCCAAGACTCCACTTCACGATGAGCTTGGATTACGAAGAGTCGTGACTTTTGCGATTCCCAACATTCAGGGCCTACTATCGATCTTTCATGCAACAATAGAAGCCTCCACCCAAAATAAATGAATCAACTACACAAAGAATTTACTTGTTACAATCCATACAAAGTAGAAATGTTTTAATTGTGTTATATATACAAAACTGGGATGAACTTAAGCTCTTTCAAGATGCTTGACTTGAATAAATTTTATTTAATCTTGGTGAACGACGACCTTACCCAGCAGATACATTTCGTAGGGAACCACCAGATGGGGTTCTGGAAATTTCTAAAAGAGTTCATGCTAAGTGTTTAGATGTTCAATGTTGGTCTCTTGATAATTTGAAAGTGCAACATTGGCAGGGTACCTAACTGTACATACTTTCTTTGGTTTAGTGTTCTGGATTCATTGAGATGGTATTAATGGCCTCTAATTTTGTATTCTACGATTTAACAGGAAGCCTCATTGGTTTGACAAGAAATAGTTTAGGTTATTGATATGCTTCTGCTAAAGCATTAGTTTTTCTTCTTCTTCTTTTTCCGTGTGAAATCAGGCTCTAGGGCCACGAAAATCAAGGATGGATCTCATAGTCCAACGTAAGAAACAACCTATTTCCTGCAGAAGCAGAGTAATATCCAACATGAGGTGTACTGAGCTGAACTCATTGCCTCTTGTGACGCTCTGGAAATTCGACTTCTGTTAGGTGCATGAATTCAATAAAATGGATTAATATTGAATTCTAGTTCGTATATGATTTTTGGATCGAAAGGACTGAAGAGACAATAATTGGACGAATTTTGAAGCTTTAGTCGGTTTAGAATAGGTTTTGAAATTCTTAGTCGCTGCGTATTAGGATTCCAATCTTTGCTCCCGAGCCTAATCTTGACCGAGCTTAGCCTGTAAAAACATCAAAATTACCCTCCGTCCAGTGTACCAAAATTTCATTCAGTCTTGAATTATTGGATTACCAATTTGCCCAACAATAATGCATATAAGACAAGATATTTGAAAATCTTGTGGGCCCCATCTCTAGTCTCTAGTCAACTCCCACCAACCTATCAACATCTCACCTACCAATCAATTCACTCTCACTCTTCCTCTTTGCCACTCACCCTCTCTCTCACGCTCCCTCCTCTCTTCTTTGATGGACAACAACCCATTCGACCGCCTCCTCCTCCATATCTCATCCTTCTTCTTTCATTTTTGTGCGTCACCATCCATAATGAGCGCCACTACGTCCAGCCACACCTCGCCATCATCGTCAACCTTTCCGGGGCCATCGTCAGCTGCCGGACGGTCGCAAAACCCACAGCGGAAGCCCTACCCAATTTTCCAGCCCCCTAACCCAAGAGTTCCGCCCTTTCCTCCGGCCATCTCCAGCACCATCGCCGCCTCCCACCACCACGCCGTGACTCACCTATCTCCTGAGCATCACCTCGAGCCAACCTCTTGTTTAACGCTCGCCAGAGCCGCCACGAACCGTCTCTAAAGCCGTGCCATCTGTTTTGCAGTTGGTGTACAATTTGCCTCTGCCTTAGCAAGAACCGACGTCGCCTCCGCACACCACCGCCACCAACGACTACTTGGAAGTCCCCTTTCGTTCCTAAGAGCTCGTGGTGGCCGTTCATTGCTTGAAAAGCCGTGAAAACCCTTTGGCCAGTGCCCATGTTTTCTACGTGCCTCCCCTGTTTCGGGTCGAAACTATTCCCGACACCGACGACCACTTCTGGCTTCCCTCCGTCGCTTTTGGTCGATCTCGAAGACCATCCTCAGTCCTCTAGTGAGCCCTCCAGCCCTTGCAATCCTTTCCTCATCCCTTGAGGCCGTGAACCTCCTCAAAATAGTTCAATTCCCCTATTTTTAGTTGCTGACTTGTGTCATTTCCGCCGCTGCTCATTGGCGCTCCAGTCATCAGCCACCTGTCCCGGCGACCCCTACTGAACCTCGAGTGGTGTCTTAGCTTTGTTAGGTCAAGTCGCAGTGCGTTTAGCCGTATTCTCATCGAGAATCGTCGCCGCCATCCCCGTCACCGTCGCCGTTCGCTGTCACCGCCCGTGCCGTCGCCATTGAGACTGCCCAAGCTAGCTCACTTTGTGAGTTGACCATAATCCTTGGTTAGGGCTCTAATTACGCCTAGGATTAGTTTGGTTAGCCGTTAGGGTAATTAGGTAGAGCGATTATGGTAGCTTTAGTTAGAAACTCCAGTTTAGGGTAAATGACCATAATCGATTAAGTTAGCTCGGATAATTGAATTGCCTGTGGCTAATTGATATTAGATTGGATCGATTGATTGTGGATTGTGGTTTAATCGCGAGCGAGCGATAGGTTAGAGACGAGCGATTGATCGGCGAGTATAAATTAAATCGACTAATAAATGATTATTGTACCAATTGGCCGTTATATCACGTAACTGAATTGATGGCTCTGATTAGGTTGATCGCCTCGTTGACATGTTTGATTTGATGCATGCAATGTTTATTGAGTGAATTGGCATTCGTTTGGAGGTTAATCATTTCGTGTGTAAATGCAGCGTCTAAATGGCAGTCTGCATATGAATATGACCATGAGCGAGATCAAAAGACATATTTTGGCATAAAAACAGCATTGGGCCGAGTCTTTGAGCATGTCTGTATGAGCATCCGGCCTTAATCAAAGATAATGAAATAGATCGATTGTCGGGTGGGTATTGTGTGGTCATATGACGGAACGGTGATGAGTTTTTCCTGACAAGCTCGTATTGTACTAATTGTACACATCGTACCAATCATATGGAATTACACCACTTGTTAGAAGCATAATAATTCATGCCTCGACAGTACGTGTGGTTTTAAGGGATTGTTAGATACCGGTTGCAGCTTGTAATGGACCAACGCCCCATATAGGGATGCCTACATGATGTTGCCGTGCTGGGCACACTGGAGACACCTCTTTGTCGCGACCCGTCCGAAAACGGACACGGCTAATGGATTACCGATCGCGGCCCCCACTCTGAAATGTGGATCGCGGGCCTTAGACCGGCGCGGGCCCTCCCAGGCCCATACCAAATCACGGCGGGAGTATGTCTTTTGAGGGATTCGACGATAAAAGTCGATCGCGTTCAACATTAGTGTGGTCGTGGTGGCATGTACAACTTGTGCATGCATTTGGAGTCGCCACCGGTCTTTCTTGGAGGGTAGACCGGAAACCTTACTGACCGATTGGGAGAGATCGATCAGTTCTGCGGAACCAAAGATTTTGGGTTCGGGGACTTGGTTACGTCGGTGTCATTACCAACGCCCTTTCGGTACCTAACGCGAGTGATTTTCCTGACTAAGAGTTCATGCAGGCGCGATTTTGGGTGAGATAGGTATGAGTCAGGGTTTCATGCAGATTGGAAGACTGGTCCTATCAAATCACAGTCAATATAATGAAAGCGCAAGTCAAGTGCATAAATAAATCATGTCAATGCACATCAATTTCAATCATTGGCCTCCTAGTATAGCCATAAGGGCTTAGGGAAGATGTGATTTAGGGCTAGGGGTAAAATGGGAAGATTCGGGGACAATTAGCCCGAAGGGCAAAATTGTCATTTTTGGAAGGTTTGGATACCGAATTACCCAAAATATTCCATGGCCAGTTGATTGTGGCCATTTCCCATTTTTGAGAATTTTTTGGAATTTCTTGATTTTTCTTCAATTTTTGGAAGACAATTCACCCAAAGGGCGAAATCGTCATTTTTAAGAAGGGTCGGGGTTTAAAACACCCAGGATGAGACTTGGCCAGTTGTTTGTGGCCATTTCCTATTTTTTGGGATTTTCCTGGATTTTTTTAGAATTTGTTTGGAAGACGATTTGCCGGAAGGGCAAAACCGTCATTTCTGAAAAGATCGGGGGTCGAAAGATCCGAAACAGGTCGTGGCCAGTTGAATGTGGCCATTTCCTATTTTCTGGAATTTTTTAGAATTTTTCTGAATTTTCCGAATTTTTTGAATTTTTTATGATTTTCTATCTTTTATTGATTTTTTGAATTTTTATTGTTTTTTTATTATTTTCTGAATTTTTTTTACTATTTAAAAATATTTTCCGGACCAGGTCAGACCCGGCCCGCGCCTCGCGGGTGCCCGGCCCGACCCTAGAGGTCGACACCGGCCTAAAACGACACCGTTTTGATTTTTTCTATTTTTTTAAACATTTTTTTGATTTTTTATTCATTTTCCTTAATTATCCGAAAATTCCCCGGATCCGACGGTCCAGAGAGCGCCACGTGTCATGATCTCGTGCGTCCGATCTCTCGCTTGATCGGAGGACCCACAGAGAGCCACGTGGCACAATCATAGCCGTCGGATCAAAAATTAATTTATTTTCTTTTCTAGAAAAAACTACAAATCGGACGATCAGAAGTGCACCACGTGTCCAATCGTGGTGCGTCCGATCTTGGACAAGATCGGAGGATCCACAGAAGGCCACTTGGCACATTCTTGGCCGTCGGATTGAATTTATTTAATTATCCGAAAATCATTTATTTTATTTTGCAAAATTCTAGGATCGCGACACGTGTCGCGATCGGGGCCGTTGATTTGTTTTATTTGAAAATAACCGGACCGGCCCCACCCGGCTGACGTGGCGCCTACGTGGCATGCCACGTCGTCCGTTGACCGTTGACCGCCGGCGAAGTAGCCGGAGAAGACGATGAACAGTAAATATTCCGGCGACTTCGCCGTAAAACTTCGAAACCGAGCCAAATCTTCAAATTTTTTATTTCTTTTTTCGGCATTAGACTCCCTAAGACAACAGCATTAGCGTACAGCAAAGACAAGGGCCATGAACACGTCGGAGAAGCCTTGAACGGGCGGCCACCGAACCGGCTCCGGCGAGGTAAACTTGCAGAATTTTTTTGCGTTTAAACTTGATTTCATTCGATCACATGGCATCCAATGGAGGTTAAGGAAGCTTACTTGAGGTCCTTTGATGGTCGGTGGCCGTGGGCTTCGCCGGTGTGAGCTTTAGGGTCGGCCCGAGCACATCGAACTTCGGCCATCGCTCCCGGCATGGTTCCAATGCAAAATAAACACATAAACAAGCTTAGGGTCGGTTCTAGTGAAGATTTGAGGTGAAACTCGCAACAATAGAGCCCCGAGACTACACGGCCGAGAGCTAAAAATCACGAAGCCCATTTGGGCGTTTCGTCGAACACATGGTGTGCGTGTGTGAAATGATGGTTGGAGAGGAAGACCGACCTATTTGGAACTCGCCGGCGACCCCCCCAAGCTCCGGTGATGATCTAGGAGTGACACTGAAGGTCCGGGGTTCTCCGTTTTCGTTAGTCTTCGCCCGAAATCCTCTCAAAAAAATCTCCCGCACGCCAAGGCCGAGCTCCGTTTTTTATCAGGGAATGTCTCGGTTTCGCGTGGCCGACCGCCCGCCTCGGCGCCCGTTTTTTTTTTTCAGAACGAACATGGGCCTCCGCCAGAAGTGTCCCCCACGCCCGTTCTCTTTTTTTCTTCCCCAAAAACCGCACGCCCCCATGCTCTGTTTTTTTTTGTTCTTCTGCGTTCTGCACATGGTCTGCAACAATGTTGCAGACCCGGGTCGGACCGGGTCGGGCCGGGCCGGACCCGACCGGCCCGGTTCGGCCAAATCGCCCAAATTGGGCCCCAAATTGACCTCCTTTCATGAAATTGATGGCAAAATCGGATTCCTTGACATGTTTTCTATCAAATATGGGTATTTTGTGAATCAATTGATTGAAATTTTATGAAAACCCCAAATTGTCCCTAGGATCCGAAAATGCATTTTGGCTAATCGAAGATCTAAACGATCGAATTAGTCAAAATTGAGCCCACCAATGGATTCAGCATGATGAAAACTATTGAGTAGAGGTGTTTAATTTTAATGAGTGTGCCCGTGTGAAATTTAATTTCATAAATTGTAAAACCGGGGACTAAATTGAAAGATTTTTATGCAATTAAGCCCCTTTGGCTAAAATTGATCAAATTGGAGGGCAAATTGACCCAATTGCATTTCAATACTTTAGAGTCCAATGTCATAGCTTATGAAAACCAAGAATTGAAAATTAAAAGACTCGAAAGGGATTTTTTAGGCTCGTTTCGGTTTTAGGTTTGTGAAGGAACCCCATGAATCAAGCCAAATTTCCCTAAAGAGGGATTTAAAATAAAATTTCTGAATATTTTTGTGTAATTTTTTTACCACGGATGGTATTTTTTTCTAATTTTTTGGGTATTTTAATAATTAAATAAATAAAAAAAATATTAAAAAATACAAAAAATATTTTTTGTTCAAAATTGGCTCCTAAGGCTAGGCTAAGGCTTCCAAAGTTGATTTTGTAATTTTTTGACCTTTTTTGATATTTTTAATTAATTTTAGAAATAAAAACTAAAATAAAATATAGTCAAAAATCAGGTGTCAACACTCTTGAAGTAGCCGTTGCCAAAGGAAAAAGGAACGTAGCCATGTTCTGTCGGAAGAACGCTAGATCGTACTAATGTACATGATCGCGTTAATTATGAGAGTCGATCACGCCAATTGCGTAGATCCTCTCATTGCACCGTGGCGCGATCATCATTAATAAATGGACATGTGTAGTGTCATGTGCATACTTGTGGATGCGATGTATTATCTGAGTGATTGATTGATATGACTGCTGAGTCGAGTCAAGCAAAACATTATGTGTGGCTGAAGGTTGGTAAGTGTGTATGTGGATGATTATCATATTGTGATTGTGATTGGCTGTTATACATGTCTATGTGACCTTGTGAACCTTTTTTTAGGATGCCCAGGGCGAATTAGTTTCCTAACCGAGCTTGGGCTTGATTCACTGAGATGTATATATCACCCCGTTGTGGGAACTATTTTTAGGTCCTAAGTGATGGAGCTTCTTGGATACAAAAGAAAGGATGTGAGAGTAGCTTTTTGAAGTAGATAAGAACACATGTGACATTCCGAATTCCGATCCTCTCAAAGTTATGGAATGGAAGGTATCGATTGGTGTGTTTTAGCTGTAACTCGCTCGAAGTTGACCACTCCTTAGTTAACTGACCAGAAGGGAAAGATTGATGCAGAGTCGGGTACTTGGGCTTGGGGGATTTGAATGAGAAATGACACTTGACCATATGGATTGTTGAGGGAATATTTTGGGCCAACATAGATCGATCTAGGAACGATCATGGAATGCCTTGCTAGTGTTATACGTTGGGACGCGGGTGATTCCGCTTAACCAATGTGTAATTTGTGAGAATTTCCTAAATCGGATTCCAGCGATCAGGACCGCAGAAGCTAGCTATAAACCCTCGTAATTACATGACAACCAAAGTCGCCACAGTTTGAGAAACCCTAAGGCCGATACGCATAGCGCCTGCAAGAGTCGCCCGTTGGGTTTGAGATAAACTGGAATTACAGTCGACGAGGGCTCGACATGAAATTGGACCTCGAGATCAGGTATTGGACATTGAAGAATTTCAACATTTGAATTGAAATGGATTTCGCCTCATCGAGGACAATTTAAATTGGAAAAATGAAGTTTTGGACGGAAAGTGTGAAATAACCATTTTGCCCCTCGACCCTTGTCATTGCCTTAAGAAATAATGGAGGACATTCTAATCTTTTTGGAACCCCTTGGCTGTTGAATTGAGAGGGAAAATCTGGTCAAAAAAAGTTAATGGGGATTTAGATATTATTTGGATAGTGACAAGTGTCATTAGGAGAAGCCATCTTATCTCTTTGGCATTTGTTGCCTATCTTGTCTCCACCAACCTTCTAGAAGGAAGGCTAAAGTGGGATTAAGCATTTTCCTCTCCTTCCTCCGTCTTGGTCGCCAGCCATCTCTCTCTCTTCACTATCTCCATCGTTTTCTTCCTCCCACAGAAACTGCTCGCTTGACCAGTCCCGACCACCTCCCTTCTTCCGGCCATAACTTCTTCGTTCGGTGTTGGATTGAGGTGATTCCATCACCATCTGAAAGCGTATCGTCTTATCTTTCCATGGACATATTATAAGCTTGATTTGGTCAGGTATTTTTTCCAGTAGGTCAGTTTGAATGGACAAAGGTCAGATTGAGGTAGAGTCTGATCAGTTTTGGGGAAAGACCTGTTTCGTTGGCTTTAAGGCTTCAAATGGCTCCAAATTTTCGGTGAGGTCTTCTACACTCATAGTATTATAGTTGGTTGAGCTGTGGTTGTAATTTTATTTGGGTTTTGATGAGTTTTCATGGCTGATTGGGAGCAGTTTCCTTGAGACAGAATTTGACCGCCAGCGCATCGAAGAGAATTGGACCGATTGGAAGCCTTTGTGGTGTCGTTTTGCTTCCAAATTTTCGATGAGCTCCCTTAACATGTGGATTAAGGTATTAGCAAGTTTTTTTCATGGTAAATTGGAGTTTAGGATTGATTTATGGACTGATTTGTGCGGATTAAAGCAAAACCAATTCTGCCCTGTTTAAGTGCTATATGAACCGAACACTTTGGGGGTTCGTGGAGGTGTCGCCGTGTCTTTAAATGGTTGTTAAGACATCATAGGTTGCCATTTATGTGTTGTTGATATATTGGCAAAGTGGAGTTGAGAAATCGATGAGTTTGATTTGGAAATGTAATTTTTCTTAGGATGGCGCGTGACCCTGCTGTGGCCGTGAGTTTGCTGATCTAGGGGGACTTTTTTGGCTTGGAAATTGCTAGCTTGATCAAGTGTAAGTGTCCCTTAAACCTTTACTCAAACGTGAGGACACTATTGGATGAGATTGATTGATGAATTGTTGTTTATTATGACCAATTAGATGTTGAACGCATGAGATTGTTGTGGTCGATCCATATGCCTTGGTGTGAGATTGAATTGATGAATTCCATAATTGGAATGATGTAGTGTGACCATAGTTTTCACGAGGACTAATGTGCTTGTGTGGCAACTAAATCTTGGTTGTGTGATATTGGCAATGTAATTGCCTATTGTGCATTATGAGGTATAAATGACTATAGTGCATATGTGATATAAAAGGCTATGTTGCATGTGTGACTTAATTGGTTATGATGCTTTATAATTGGCCAGAGTGCCCTTGTAATGATTGCTTGGCCAGAGTGCCCTTGTGTGAAAGCATGGCCAGAGTGCCCTTGTTCATCGTAATTGGCCAAAGTGCCCCGATGCTTTGCATGGCCAGAGTGCCCTGATGCAAATGGAATAGCCAGAGTGCCCTTGAGAAACACATCGCGGCCTGGGAGCCCTTGGCGATGAGTAATGTGATACCATTGTGTTAACTCTGAAATTGTGAATTCATTATGTGCTGGTGCATGAAGCTTGGATCTCATAGTGTGTGATGTGCTTGTCAATGAACCTTACTCATGTCATTTGCATTGAGACATTAGATATTTGAATGCCATGTGATATTGTCTGGCTGAGCTTCTGCTTATCGCTTGTGGTGTAGTCTGGGGGGATTGGCGGTCTGGTCTAGGTTTAGGGTTCACTTGCTGAGATTTATATCTCACCCCATTGGGGATTAAATTTTTTCAGGTCCTAGGAGATGAAACATCAAATTTGTCAAGGTTGGATTTTCGAAGAAGAAATCGTAGGATATGGATTCACACATTGTGATGTTGGGAATTGTATTTCTGTTTGTGGTTGTAGAAATTGAATCTCTAGTCTTTGAGCATTTGAAAAGGATTCGAAGTGTATTTTATGGTTATGAGAAGTGCACAAAATTTTCTATCTTAAGTCATCTGGATTTTGTATCTGTGTAAGGAGATGTCTTATTGCTTCTGCATGATTAAAGACTTTGAAGGTTAATGAGGTCGGGTTCGATGGATCTCGGGAATCATCTACAGACAATGGTCCCAGAGAGATGTTCGCGTGCCTATTGGGTTCGGGACGTGACATAACCTTACCCAACTGAGTAACTTTTTGAGGTTTTAGTGAGTCGCCTCGAAGTATGTGTTGAGAAAACCCATTGGTGATTTTGAAGTTGACAAAATAATCTAAGTACTCTTAAGTTTCAAGATAATGCCGTGAAATACTTATTTTGTAGATTGTCCTTTGGTGCGGGGATGCACAGGATTGAATTTGTCAAAATGGTTATTTATGAGGGACTTAGAGGTTGGTTCGACCTCAGACGTTGAGCGGGGATAGCTCAGACGCTGGAATGATGCTCAAGCTCTGAGTGGAGTATACACGCACAGTAACCAGAACTTGAAGAGGACTTCGAAATGTACTTAATTAATACATTACAATGGACACAATCTTTGCTTTTTATTATTTTATTATTTATATGTTATTCTTTTTTCCTCAATCAATCTTTGCTTTTTATTTTTGTTTCTTTTTATTTTATTTTTATTTTTTTGGGTTCATTGACCGCCGACCACATCTAGTTTGGGATAAAGGTATTTTTGATGTTGATGTTGAATGGACACAATCGAGTTGGATCATTCTTTAGGATTCTCGGGGAAAGAGATCAGTCAATGATGCAAAATCAAGGAGACACACACGGCTTTCCAAATGAAAGAAATTATCTATGGAAACCTAGGATCATAATTGTATGGGCGATTTGTCCGAATGGGGAAGACTTTCCTTTGGCGATCCTCAACGGTTACAAGTTCTTTTGGTGATTGTCTTATCCAAATGTGAAGTTTTGGAGAGACCTCTTCTTGAAGCCTTGTAACGGTAATTGGAGGCGGATGAGTATAAAAGATATCTCAAGATCCAAGGGAATGAGAGATCGGCGTTAAGAGGGAAAAGTCTTTATTCAATGTTCATCGATTAAACTTTAAGTTGCATAAATGTGGAGTGAGAATTAGACAATATGATTGGTTATTTTGAAAAAAAAAAAAGGGTTAGGAAGTCAATTTGGCATGGGAAAGAAATCAACATAGACAATGCAAACTTGTGTGATTATCAAGAGAAAAGAATAAGGATTCGAGTGATAGTTAAGGCGAACAAGCCAGAGATGTTTGCAAGAGAACAAATGAAAATTCTTGGCCAATCATTTTTCATGCATAAAAATTGATGATGCATCTTGCATTACCCCCATTGGTCGAGTTCCCTTGGCTAGATTGTGTTAAGATCTTAGACCAATGATTTTCATTGCATTTTCCCTAGGCAATTTCGACCAATGCCCTTTCATGCAATAGGAGACAATGCCGCCACTTGTCCTTACCCTTAATGGCCGACTATCTCTTGCAAGATCTTGATGGGACTAAGAGCCAATGATTGGCCATGTTCCCTTGCTAATTCCCAATGCCATTTGGCCAATCCCTCTTCACGCACATGGGTTAGTCTTGCCAAGTGTTCTTGCCCCAAATGGCCAAAAATATCTTGCTCCCCAAGAATAGGGAAATTAAATCATACAACCTTGCTTATCATAATCTTCACGAGCTCTTGCTCAATCGGCATTCATTGATTTCCTTGCTCCTCAAGACAAATCCAAGGGTGGCAAGTCTCTTCATATTTTCGGCCATGTAATACTTCCAAGGTAATTCTTCTAGTTTCCTCATCAACTCCACTTTATAAAAACTTGGTCTCGGAACCATATATCTCCACCAATGTACCATGATCCGAAATGCTTCAATTGATCTCCTTAATATTCTGATTTGAATTCTTGTCCATAAAGTTCATCAATGTACACGACCAATCCTTGTATCATCACGTGAGCCTTAATAAATCCAAAATTATAATTTCCTAACGCGTTCCCGCATATGCCACCTTGACATATCTTCATTTCTTTGCTTAATCCAACGCAATGAGCTTCTAAATCTTTGCTCTTAAAGTCAATTCTCTAATCCTTTTCGGATTTCCTTGCTCATTAGGAATCTAGCAAATGGGGGATGCCACAACTTCTTCCCCCCTTATAAAAATTTCGTCCTCAAAATTTGAACTTTACTCCCTCCTTATCAAATGCAAAAATCTTATGATCTTTACCTCACTAGACCTTGTGGCCTTACCATGCTTCCATTGCGCAATCTGATCACTTGTTCTCTTCGATTCTCATATTCAGTGATCATAATCAATTCTTGTTGTCCTTCTCAGCCTTAACATTTCATAACTCTCAGGTGATTCCACAATGCTACCCACTCATAAATTTCACTATGACTACTCTCTTTCATTTCCACAACTTGTCATTTCTCGATGCTAAATTCACATGCCATGCATGTGGTTCCGTTGGTTATAGTCCTCATACATTTCGTACCTCATCAAGAAATCGTCGAATTGCCAGCGGACTAGCCATTTCGACATAAGGCCCCATGCCTACATAGCATGGCCTTCTCCGACTCACATTCGGAAACACAAACCGACTTTCACTAACACCACGAGACACATGGGCATTGTTTATTCCCAGCATCTCGATCCACTCATCACTTTCATTCGTCGCTTTATATGCAATGCCATGTATTTTGGAAAATAATGATCATTTTGAAATTCAACTTTAATGCAATGTATCTTTTAAATATTGGTCAAACTTAGCCCGATACCTAGACCCATCTTTTTCGATATATGGCTTGGTTCATTCCTGCCCCCATCGCCATCCTAGAAGCTTGCCAGGAGCCACACTTTGTCCGAGCCTTCTTGCTCCGGCGATCATTCCCCGCCCTCATCGGATCGGGTCGTTACATTCCTTCCCCAAACCACACATCTATGAAGTTGAGTCCCGCTCGACATGTCCCATACCATGTCTTACGGTTTGTAGGTATCCTGTCTATCTCGTCCCATACCGAGCGACAATTTATCAAGTTCGACAAAACAATGATATGCTCATGCATGCACATTTCTCAAAATTTCATTTTAATGCAACAAATCCGTGCAATGCATGAACGTCCTCCTTACTCTTCTCATCACTCACTTTCATATAAACCTTTATCTTAAGCTGAACTTTCTAACACCATAAGCGACCATCGTACTAAAGATCAATTACTTATGGCCAATCTATAACCTCAAGTCTGGTCGCTTTTCAAGTCGAAATTATATGCATTCCATTACACTGGCCCTCAGTCCAAATGTTCATCATTCACTTCCTTGTGAACTTCTTACCTTACATCCTTCATGGCCCTCAATAAAGATCGGTAACTAAAATCATCGAGGTACATCACATTCAAGCCTAATTCCACCAATACCAGTCATCTCGTTATAATTCTCATTCATAAGTCGGGCTTATCGATAAGTCGTTTCCGTGCCGACTTTTCATCCAATCCAATGTCGATCACTAATTCTATAACCACAATTAATCATGTATATCGTCCAGTCCTAAATAGTGATCGATAAAAACTTCTCATCCATAGCGTAGCGTAATCACCACTAACAATGTTCGTCAATCTTAAACTCTGTCAGTGCATTCGTCTTCTCTTTTATCTCATGTTACCATAATTATTACTGTCAAACACTCTTCTTCGTTCATGTCCATTCCAATTGGACTTGACATGCTCCTTAGAGAGCACTTTTCACCCTTTTGTTTCTTTCTACTTTGAACCAAGAGCTATTTTTATTCTTGCACTTCTTGATGATAGTTTCCCATCAGTTGTCTACAAGACCATCATCAACAACCTTTATCAAATGAGCATCTCCATTCTCTACACCCATGCATATACTCTTATATTTCTTTATCACTTAATGGACCCTCTAGTATTCAAACCAAGTCGTTAACTGAAAAGGCATTCTTGCGCTTATCAATTGTTGTAAACTCCCTTGAATAATCCAAATTTTATATCATGAACACCCCCGTCCAATACTCCATCTTCCTTTTGAGCCCTCTTAGAGGATCTTGCATCTATCGTCTTTGTCGAAGCCATTAATAAGATCAAAGTCCTTTCACCCACAAATGTCAAGCCCATGAATTTCATACTTCTTTGTAAAATCCGATACTTGTAAGGCCATCTCTTTTCCTCGAGAACCATCATCTTATTTGCCCTTGAATAATTCTTGTCCTATCCATCTGTTTCTCCCAAGTCTCTTCAATTTCTCATTGGCCTCATCTTTTAACTTGATCCGAGAGAGTCCATTACCCGTTCCTATCCATCAATGAACGAATTAGGACACAACTGTACTCATCAAGTCATTCTATCATTGCACTTATCCATTTGTCCACTTTGACTCCAAGGTTAGAACATATCCTTCTACTTGCTTAAAGATCCACTTGGTAGTCAGGCTACCATACAACCATTACCAAACAGTTTGTGGAAAATATCAATCTTGTGTCATCAGAAAATATCACTTTCCTTCATCTTGATATCCACCACAAGTTCTTCATTGTCTATGTCAATTTATTTTTCATACCAAGTCAACTTCCTGATCCTTTTCATCTATCAGGATAACCAATCATATGAGTTGATTCTCGCTCCATGTCTCTGCAACTCATAGCTAAATCAAGAAGGTTCAGACATACCATGATCTCATGTAAACGAATCCTTCTTAATCTCATTCAATCGTTGGCAAGTATGCGGGGAATGTTTCTCTTGGTAATTTGTCCTTGACAAGCCACTTAACCTTGTCCTCTATATTCATCTCCACTTTCTAAAGCGTGACGTCCTCAGGTTATTTCTTGGAAAGTTGGCTTTGCTTGGCAAGGCGGGAATGAAATGTTCCTTGTCGATCAATCTTCTAGAGCATGTCATGCTATCTACATGGCCATTAAGATGGTCCTTCAGAGTGTCTTCGGCAACCGTTTCCACTGGCGTTGAATGACGCTAGGTTGCCTAATCCAAAAGCACGTAATATTCCAAGCAATTCCTTAACTTGCTTTATTGCATATGGAATTGACAACTCTGAGTCAAGAACAATCCTCCTTGGACTAAATACTCTATCATCTCCATTCGAAAACTAACTTCAATTTCAATTTCCTAGATTCGTCCTTTTGATCCCTCCAAGAGTTTCTTATCCCAAGTGTTTTATCAGGCTTAAACCAGACCTTATCCTCAGAAACTATCATTGTCCAAGGTCATTCACTAAACCTTAATTCACACTTTCAAGTTCATTCCTAAACTTTACAACCTTCACTTGCTCCCTTCCGAACCCATGAGTAATGGTTCCACATTCACATTCATGGCCTTTTGATACAAATCGATGTCTATCATCCTCAATACAATGATGTAGATTCAAGCCTATAACTCCAAAATATCATTCACTTCATCTTAAGTCCAAAAATGTCAATCAAACAAAGGCAATTCCTTAAACCCAAAAGTTGATATATCAGACTATCCATCGAACCATGACAATGTCAGTTTATATCAAACTATCACCAATCTCTCAAGATCAACGCAAATATTCAAGCGTATAACTCTCAAGCATTCTTCACTTTATCTCGTGTCCAAGGAAATCCATCACAAAGAAGCAATACCTAATTTCCAAAAGTGGATTTATTAAACTATCCATCCAATCTCACAATTCAAGCCTAATGCACAATTACTCTTGATTCATTGTCCAATGATATCGAACACAAGAAGTGATTCCATAATCCGAAAGATGTTACATCATACATGCCATCAAACTCTGTCAACGTCAGTTTATAACAACGCTATGACTAATCCATCAAGATCAAACGCACATATTCAAGCCTATGATCCACAATTGCTAATCTTTAGCAATTTCATATCCAGAATCCATCATAAAAAGGCTAACCACCAAGCTTCACATTTCAAACCTATCAGTAGATGAATTACCCTTTCGACATAATGTCCAATTCACTTGTCAGTCACCAACGATATTTACTATTAAGTAGCAAGCTACTACCAAGCAAAATTACCAGCACAAGTGATTGTACTTGTAAGTACTAAACGCGTTCGTGCCTGCTAACTATCTTAACTGCTAGCGCACCTTACCACTCCATTTAACCTAAGATTTGATACCACCTAAAGCGGGATGTGGCATCCCAAGTCTCTCCTAGCCTCCAACTCCGATACCAATCTAAAGCCTAGCTGTCATATCTCCCAATCTGAAAAATGTTCCCACAACGTGTGTTAGCACGACGGCTAGCAAGAAAAACATTCAACCCCACCATAGGGGTCCTAAGACTCCCTAATACCAACTAAAAAGGACAACCATATAATCAAGGCATCAAGATCATGTAACAGCATCAATTCAAATCATTAGACATCAAAAATATGAAGAAATGAGAATGCCAATGCAATATGGAATGACGTGCTCTTCAATCATCTCACCATCGCCAAGTCAATCGACTTGCGACCCCTACTCCAGGGCATCCACGACGCATGATACGACTCTCCCCTACACACAGCTCAGGATCCTCAAGTACGTATAAATCCCCGCACACAGCCCAGGGGCATCACGACACGTGGAACGACTCTACCCCGCACACAGCTCAAGGTCGTCAAGTCCGCATAAATCCCCGCACACAGCTCAGGGGCGTCAACTCAATTCAATGCACTGAAAAGTAATATCTCCACATAGCTCATCAAGTATCAATCCATGTACCATGTATGCTGGCCAAGAACATCACAGTTCTCAATCTCAATTCTTGCATGAAATTTCACAATGCAATGCCAACATAATGTCACCAATGACTACACAAGCAGGTACATGAATACACAATATCAATAATCACAATCACGAGCAGCATCCGCAGGCTTATACGAGGTTCGTCAAGATTCAAGTCAGAAACTATGCTATTTGAGGATCATATATTTAAACCTCGAGCCATATAGATCACTTAATTAATTCCATTAACTCAGGTCCAATCGGATGAGTCACAAAATACCTAAATCGAACCTCCTCAATTAAATTAAACGGATCCACTTCCTTTCCTTGCCCTTGGGCAAGTGAAGTCCAACCATTTAAATCACATTTCCAGCAAGTAAACTCATCAATTCCTAGGCCTAAAGACCATCAAGGTAACTACTACCTCATTCCTCAAGCTAATCCCTTCATGGAACACTTGAATTGGCCATTTCCTTCACCATTTCACAATTCACTTGAAATACTTATACCACTCATATCAATAGGATTAAGCCTCGAGATATCAAATCACTCAATCAAATTCCTAGGCCAAGTTCTACTCGGTTGAGCCATAAATTACTCTAACCGAACCTCTATGGCCATTTCACAATCAATTCCCTCTTCTTGATGCTCTCGGGTTAGTCCTATTCTTGACCATCAAATTCACAAATTTAACTAGTAAATTCCTCAGGACTTAACCTAAAGATCCACGAGAAAACATCCTTTAATTCCGTCGTTTTTATTTCTTCATAAACAATTCCATGTGGTCATTTCTTTCACCAATTCACCCCTAAATATCTGATCTGTTCTAAACCAAGTCAGCCACGGTTTTGCTTCTAAAAAAAGACCTAAACTCTTCAATTTAGCTAGCCATTTGCACCCCTATATTCCATAAATGTAACTCAGCAATATTCAAGGCAAGAGAGCATGATATAGCTCGGTTTATATATAAAAAATAACTCATTAACACAGAACAAGTTCTATCCTAGGAACCGAACACATATTCGATTTTCTAGCTACAAATCTGTTCCAAACTTCCTCAATTTGGCTAATCATCTTCATCTTTTCGTCATCTAATTTTGATTCATCCATAATTTGCTCAAGAGAGGACAATATAGCTCAATTTGACAATAATTTCGCACTCAAATCAGAACCGAGCTGCGTTAGTCCTAAATCAGTCCACAGAACCATTTTCTTGCTCCTGGTTAGAACTCCCTAGCATAGCAGCAAAAATGAACCTCTATCCTACAGCAAGGTTGAAGGAATCCCTTGCCTTTTTGCAACTTGAACTCGTCCAAGCTTCCACGATCTCCTCCTTTGCCACGGCTGATCAGACCCGACTCTTCCTCTCCTCTTTGTGTTGCTCGAGCTGCTGTCCCTTGGCTTGAGCTTTGTGGACATCCAAATGAAGAGGGTAGAGAGGGAGAGAGATATCCCAAAAACCTCTTTTGCTTGACCCCTATGCAGCTTATATAGAGCTCCAAAACTTGGGGATCAAGCTAGGCGACAAATGTTTATTCGGTTTTGACACTTGGCGGACATTCGGCGAGCTACGCCACCATTTGGTCTATTTGTCTTGCATGCGCACCACTTGTTTCTCATGCATTCTTATAGCTTTCTCCACTTGCCACATTATCCTCTCCTCCTTGACACTTGTTACTCATGCACAAGAACTTGAATCTGTCCCACAATCCCGTCCACAGTCATTCCCATCCAAACTGGCAATTTTTCATCCACTCCTCTGGCAACTAAAGCTCAGATTTGTATTGTTCATTGTCTTATGGTCGTGTGGGAGAAAACGGAGCTCAATTTGGACTCCGGATGACTTTGAATGAGCCATTTTACTTTCGGCGCGCGCTGAAAAACGGAAATACGGGCTCTCGGGTCCTCGCCGTTTTCCATGTAACCCACTTTGTATTAAGGGCCAACGAAGCTCCTATTGTTATGATCCAAATGTCCTCTTGCATGTCTTAAGAAGTTCTTGATTTTGACACCTGTCTTACATCCCATGATATGAGGATTTCCCTTACAAACTTACGCCACTTGGCATTACCCTAAATGGTCCATTGTCAATTGCAAGGTCTTGATTGATTGATTATATCCTTTGCTTGTTCCCTAGGCTGCTTGGCCAATCATTTTTCATGCATAAAAATTGATGATGCCATCTTGCATTACCCCCATTGGTCGAGTTCCCTTGGCTAGATTGTGTTAAGATCTTAGACCAATGATTTTCATTGCATTTTCCCAAGGCAATTTCGACCAATGCCCTTTCATGCAATAGGAGACAATGCCGCCACTTGTCCTTACCCTTAATGGCCGACTATCTCTTGCAAGATCTTGATGGGACTAAGAGCCAATGATTGGCCATGTTCCCTTGCTTATTCCCAATGCCATTTGGCCAATCCCTCTTCACACACATGGGTTAGTCTTGCCAAGTGTTCTTGCCCCAAATGGCCAAAAATATCTTGCTCCCCAAGAATAGAGAAATTAAATCATACAACCTTGCTTATCATAGTCTTCACGAGCTCTTGCTCAATCGGCATTCATTGATTTCCTTGCTCCTCGAGACAAATCCAAGGGTGGCAAGTCTCTTCATATTTTCGGCCATGTAATACTTCCAAGGTAATTCTTCTAGTTTCCTCATCAACTCCACTTTATAAAAACTTGGTCTCGGAACCATATATCTCCACCAATGTACCATGATCCGAAATGCTTCAATTGATCTCCTTAATATTCTGATTTGAATTCTTGTCCATAAAGTTCCTCAATGTACACGGCCAATCCTTGTATCATCACGTGAGCCTTAATAAATCCAAAATTATAATTTCCTAACGCGTTCCCGCATATGCCACCTTGACATATCTTGATTTTTTTGCTTAATCCAACACAATGAGCTTCTAAATCTTTGCTCTTAAAGTCAATTCTCTAATCCTTTTCGGATTTCCTTGCTCATTAGGAATCTAGCAAATGGGGGATGCCACATTTGGAACAAGCTCTACATCACATATGAAGGAACAGACAGAGTCAAGGAGACTACAGTCAATTTCCTTCTCGGCCAGTATGAAGCATTCAAGATGAAGCTCGGAGAAACTATGAAACAAATGTTTGACAGATTCTCTGAAATAGTGAACGGCCTCTCATATCATGGACAACTTGTTTCTGGACCAATGAGAGTCAACAAGCTATTGAAAGCACTCACAAAAGAATAGGATAATGTCAAAACCTCCATTTGAGAGACTCAAAGAATATCTCCTTTATCTATGGACGAGCTTATTAGAACTCTTCAATCCTATGAGGAAGAAAGAGTTAATGAAGAGACTACGTCAAAAGGTAAGAAGTCCATTGCTTTAAAATCTAATGCTGATTCTGATATTTCGAACTCAGAAGATGAAGATGATGAAGAATTAGCACTCATGGTCAAAAGATTTAGAAGAATGGCTAAAAAAAGGTAGAAATTTCAAAGACAAAATAATCTCAGACGATATGATCAGAAGCGACCATTTGAGACCAAAAATGAAAGCTAAGAAGTCATCTGCTACGAATGCAAGATGAGATGTCACATTAAACCAAATTGTCCTCTACTAAAAAGGAAAGGTAGGGATGAAAATTACAAGAAAACCTTGAAAGCAAAGACTTGGATCGACACCGAATGTTAAAGTGATGAAGAGTACGCCAACATATGTCTTATGCCAGACTCAGATGGTGATCTCGAGGTAACTCATTCAAACAATCCTTTTGAGGTATCTGATTATATAGATGAGCTATGTTTAGAATACAAAGTTACTCTTAAAAGACTATCTGAATTAAAAAAAAAAAAAGGAAGTTGCCACTTTTAAACAGAGAGATCTTTCTAAAAAATATAAGATTAGTTTTCTCGAAAATGAATTTTTTCAATTAAACGAAAAGTCTGATTTTGTGTCTAATGAGAATATTCGTTTGAATTCTGAATTAGAAATTCTTGAGAAAGAAACTGAATCCTTGAAAAAGGAAAGAAATCTTTTTGATGAAGAGAGGAATTCTTTGAAAAAGAAAAAAGATCTTTTCGAAAGAGAGAATGTTTCTTTAAGGAAAAAATCTCAAATATTCATAAAAAATTCTCTACGGGATCCAAAACGTTGCAACACATACTTTCTATACAAGTTTCATATTATAACAAATCGGGATTAAGTTTTCAAAAGGAAAGTATTGTGGAAAATCATTTTCCTTTTGTTAAAGAAAGAATCAAAAGAAGACCTCCTAAGAAATCTTACGAGAGCCATTTTAGAAAACAGTTTGTAAAATTCAAAAATCAAGATCCATATACTTGTTCAAACTGTGGTGATACTAGACATGTTAGGAGTTATTGTTCCAAGATCAAACGATCAACTCGAGACATTCTTAGATATGCAAATGTTGCTAACCCCAAAGGACCCAAACTGATCTGGGTACCAAAGAAAATTTGAATTTCATTGATCATTACAGGTACCAACGCAAAAGAAAAATAAATGGTACCTCGATAGTGGGTGTTCAAGGCACATGACTGGAGATGCTACAAAATTCATCAATCTTGAGATGTTCAATGGTAGAAACGTTTCCTTTGGAGGAAATAACAATGGAACAATTATAGGCAAAGGAATCGTGAATATTGGAAATCTTCATATCAATGATGTTTCATTAGTTAAGGGCTTGAATTTCAATCTTATTAGTATTAGCCAATTATGCGATATAAGATATAAAGTTTATTTTATAGAAAATAAGTGCTCAGGCACAAGTCAAGATAATGAATCTTCATTCACTAGATGAAGATAAGGTAACATGTGCCTTCTGGATACATCACGTGCGGAAGAAAAATGTCTTCTATCTGTCAAAGATGATCCAGAACTTTGGCACAGGAAGCTGTATATAAGCCTCAAGCAAATACCAAAGCTCTCCAAGAAGATGCTAGTGAGAGGACTCCCAAAAGCCAAATTTGAAAGAACTAAGCACTGTGAAGCTTGCACACTTGCAAAACAAGTAAGAGGTTCTTACAAATCTATAAATGAAGTGTCTATTATAGATGTCTGCATATATTACATATATATGTCTTCGGACCTACTCGAACTCAGAGCATTAGAGGTAAAAAGTATTGTTTAGTCATTGTGGATTATTATACCAAATTTACTTGGGTTTTCTTTCTTGCACATAAAAGTGATGCTTTCTCATATTTTGAAACATTTTCAAAGAAAGTATAAAACAAAAACGGTTACTCTATTTCAAGCATCAAAATCGATCATGGAGGGAAATTTGAAAATGATTTTTGTGATCAAAATGGTTTTCAACATAATTTTTCATCTCCACACACTCCACAGAAAAATGTAGTTATTGAAAGAAAGAGTAGATCTTTACCAGAAATGACACGAACTCTTTTAATTGAAAGCAAAGCTCCATCCTATTTTTGGGCTGAAGCTGTTTCTACTGCTTGTTATATTATAAACTGTGTTTTTCTTATACCATTACTTGAGACAACTCCCTATGAGCTTTACAAAGGAAAGAAGCCAAATATTTCATAATTTCATATTTTTGGTTGTAAATGCTATATTCTTAAAAACTCAAGTGACCGGCCAAGTAAGTTTGATGAGAGATCAGATGAAGGAGTATTCTTGGGATATTCTACTTCAAGCAATGCCAATCGAGTCTTCAACAAGAAATCTCAAACAATTGAGGAATCCATGAACGTGAAATTCGAAGATCAATACACTTCTCAGAAGATCACTACTGGAAGTGAAGTGTCAGATGTTTAGAACCCACACATGATAAGTAGAACCTATCATTTGAAGCTGAAGAAGCAAATGAATCTTCTCAGAACATGGAAAATATTCAGCCAATTGCAACTTCTAAAGATTCAAATGCTAAAGACTCAGTTGAGAATGAGCTTGAAAATTCAAAGAAGAACTGGAAATACAAATCTAGACATCCCACAGATCAAGTCATTGGAAACATTAATGAAGGAATCAGAATCAGATCAAAACTGAGGAATGCAATAAATGCATTTGCTCTGGTTTCTGAGTTTGAACCCAAAATAGTTGAAGAAGCTCTTGAAGATGAAAACTAGATTGAAAGCTATGCAACAAGAGTTACATCAATTCAAACTCAATGAAGTTTGGGAATTGGTACCAAGACCAAATGATCGTCTTGTTATCGGAACCAAGTGGGTATTTAGAAATAAACTAGATGATAAAGGCAAGGTAACTAGAAACAAGGCAAGACTTGTTGCTAAGGGCTACTCTCAAGAAGAGGGAATCGACTATGATGAAACTTATGCCCCAGTAGCAAGACTGGAATCTATCAGACTCTTACTCACCTATGCTTGCTATCACGATTTCAAACTATATCAAATGGATGTCAAAGTGCATTCCTGGATGGAAATATCAAGGAGGAAGTCTACGTTGGTCATCCTCTATGTTTTGAATATCCAAAAAGTCCAGATCATGTATTCAGGCTTCAAAAAGCCTTTTATGGACTCAAGCAAGCACCACGAGCATGGTATGAAAGGTTAAGTAATTTCCTTACCAACAAAGGTTTTGCGAAAGGTAAAGTCGATACAACTTTATTCATCAAAAGGGAAGGTAACGAAATCTTACTTATTCAGATTTATGTAGATGATATTATATTTGGATCCACTATCGAAAATCTCTGCAAGCAATTCTTTAAGATCATGCAAAATGAATTTGAGATGAGCATGATGGGAGAACTTACATTCTTCCTAGGACTGCAAGTCATTCAGACTAATCAATGCACTTTCATACATCAAGAGAAATATGCTCTTGAATTGGTAAAGAAGTTCGGAGAGGAAAACTGCAAGAAAACTAACTTACCAACGTCTTCTTCATCCAAGCTAGACAAGGATGAACAGGGCAAACAAGTTGATCAGAAGCTTTATAAGAGTATGGTCGGTTCATTACTATATCTTACTGCTTCTAGATCTGACATTTTTTTAATGTATGTAAATGTGCCAGATTTCAATCAGATCCTAAGGAATCACATCTTACTGCTGTCAAAAGAATTATCAAATACAAAGGAACCTACCATAATTCGGGACTATGGTATCCTAAGACTTCAAATCTTATATTATATAGATATTCAGATGCTGACCTTGCTAGTTGTAAGTTAGATAGGAAAAGTACTTCAGGAACATGTCAATTTCTAGGATCAATGCTGGTATCTTGGTTCTCCAAGAAACAAAACACCGTAACTCTATCAACTGCAGAAGCTAAGTATGTTGCCTTAGGAAGTTGTTATGCACAAATCCTATGGATGAAGCAACAACGGAAGGACTTTGGTGTTCAATCTCACAATGTGAAAATAAAATGTGATAACACCAATGCAATCAATCTCACTAAGAATCTAATTCTGCACTCACGAGCTAAGCATATTGAAATTAAGCATCATTTTATTCGTGATCATATGCATAATGGTGATATTAGCATTTAATTTGTTGATTCAAAGCATCAATTAGCTAAAATATTCACCAAGCCACTTGATAAGAATACATTTGAATATATCAGACAAGAAATAGATATTACTATGATGCCTGTTTGAGTTGTTATTTAGACATGAAGATTTTGCTTCTGAACTTAAAGAAGTATATGGAAGAAGCACAAGATGCCAAAGCTTCTTTTGAAGAAGTTTTATTACTACAAGGAACTCAGAACTTAAAGCATTATCTGAAGATGATATCTTTTGAGTGGAAACGACTAAAGTTTTGATCATTCAAAATTTTTGGCGTGTGAGTAGTTATATTTCTGGCAACAAATAAGGTACGCACCATTACAATCTTTCTAAATATTCTAAAAATATTATGATTGTGCCGATTACCGTGATTGATTAATTGATTGGCTGTTTACTTGATTGATCTAAATTGATCGATTGAGCGTATTATTTCCAAAACTATTTCAATCATATCTTCAGATATCTCTACTTCCAAATGAATTCCAGTAACCTTATTATTTAAACATTCTCTTCAAAAGAGTATACGCATCTCTGTTCTTTTAATTCTCAAGAGCAATACTCTTTTCTCTAAAACCTACTCTACCATCCTCCATGGCTTACGACAATCCTAGTGCCTCAAAGGAATCCTTTGATGATCTCAAAATCACTCTGAGCGATTTAGAAGATGAAAAACACCTTGTCTTTGATAAGTTCATGGTGAAAGAAGGAAAGGAAAGAGAAGTTGAATCAGAAGCTAGAATGGATGAAAATGAAATCTATCATAGGGAAATGATAGACGAGTATCATTTCTTTATGCAAGAAAACAGAGAGGATGGTATTCAACTAGATGAGATCAAGGGAATAAGGGTGTTATGGCTAGCATTATTACCTAGAGGGGGTGACTAGGTGATTATAGTGCAATTTCAAAGTTTATCGCGAAATACAAATTGCATAGGCGTTAATATGATGTCTCAGATGATGGCAACATAGTATATCACTATGAACGATTCATATGTGTTGACACCTAAATTTTGATCAACTTTTTTTCCTTTATTTTTCGAAAATTCATAGAAAATCCATAAAAAGCTAAAAAATTACAAAATCAACTTTGGTAGCCTTGGCCAAGCTAAAGGGACCATTTTGGATAAAAAAATATTTTTTCATATTTTTTATTATTATTATTTTCGAAAAATATAAAAATAAAAAGAAAATAAAAAAAAGTAGTATTCGAGGTCACAAAAATATATACAAATAGTCGGTATTTTTATTTTTAATTTTCTTTACTTTAGGACCTCATAAAATAGTAAAATTTAGGTTCGATTTTAGGTGTTCTCTGATCACCATAAAATTGAATTTGGCAAAAATATTAATAATGATTAAAAGGAAAAGGAGTGAAAACATCATCATTTAAAAGGAAAAGGGGACTAATCATTTTGTCTTCGCTTTTGATTATTTTATTATTATTTTTACTTTTTAGTATTTTATTATATTATTATTATATTATTTTTTTATTATTATTTTATTTTTATTATTATTTTAATCTTCCCCCCTCCCCCTCATCATCCGTCGCCTCCTCTTCTTCCTTCTTTCTTCTTCTTCTTCCTCCTCTTCTTCTTCTCCTTCCTCTCCCGTAGCTTCTTCTTCCTTTTCTTTTCTTCTTCTTCGTGGACGCCTAAAATGGAACCCCCCCCTTCCGCCGTCGTCGCTAGCCGTCGTACCTCAAAGCCGCCGTGAACAACCCAAGACCTCCGGCCTCCACCCGTTTCGGAGTTTGGTTCGGGATTGTTTCGGATCGGGCCAAATCCGTCATCGCCAAAGCGCGCTATCGCCTCCGGCGACAGCCCCGGAGTCCTACCTCCTCCCTCGGAGCTTATGGAGCCTACGCGCCGCTGGTGGAGCCCAGAAACAGCCTCGGGTCACCACCCCGTCGTCGGAACGTGTCCGGATGCGTCGAAACGTGTCCGGACGTGTCGGAGCGTGTCCGGACGTGTCCGGGCGTGTCGGACGTGTCGGAGCGTGTCCGGGCGTGTCGGACGTGTCGGAGCCGTGTCGGAGCCGTGTCCGAACAGTGTCCGAACAGTGTCGGAACAGTGTCGGAACAGTGCATGAACAGTGTCGGAACAGTGCATGAACAGTGTCCAATTTTTTAATTTTTTTTATTTTTTTTATTTTTTAGTCTTAATTTGTGAAATTGACTATCGACATTCTAATGGCGATCGACAGGTAACGGGCATGGGGAGGGTCGCAGGCTGAGGCTGGGCGATTGAAGGCCGGTGTCCAATCCGGTATGTTTTACGTACCCGATCTGTATATCAGGATTATTTTTCTAAAATATTGCATTTATAGACTTGATTTGTATGTATTTGTTTCAGTCTAGTGGTTAGCTTATTTATCTGGTTGAGTGTTATCTATTGTCAAAGACATGCTTTTTGTTAAAATATTTTCTGAAAATATAAAAAAATATTAATAAATCAAAAATGCCAAAAAAATGGAAAAATTAAAGAAAAACAAAAAAAATTGAGAAGAATTGCAGAAAATTACTAAAAAAAATTCTAGAAAATTCCCAAGGCTGAAAATGATCAAAAGAAATTGATTGGTTGTCGTTTTTTTTAGGATTTTCTCCCATTTAATCCAAAACGACGATTTTACCCCTCAAAGGGTAAATCGTCTTTGATATTTCGATGAATTGTGGAAATTGCTTAGAATTTGGCGATGAGCCAGATAGGTGGCTAAACCTTATGTCTAGGATTTCCACATTTCATTCTCATTTTTAGAAAAATGACGATTTTACCCTTCGAATGGTAAATCGGTTTCTAAAATTCCAAAAAATCATGAAAATTGCAAAAAAAATAGGAAATGGGTCAATTGAGTGACCAAACCTATTTTTGACATCGTTTTACTCCGAATTCATTCCGAAATGATGATTTTGCCTTTTTTGGGCAAATCGTCCCTTTTGTCTCAAAATTACGACTTTACCCCTTATGGGTAAAATCATGTCTAAATCATTCCTAAGCTTGATTGATACTTATTTAGGTTAATAGAGCCTTCTTATGAGTGTCATGTTGATTTGATGTGTTTACTTTGCATACTTGGATTCATTGATTTGCGCCTTTTATTATTGATTGTGATTGCCAGGATAGTCATTCCTATTTGCATGAATTCCTAGATTTAGGATTCATATTCCACTCATCTGCATGAAATCTTAGGTCAGAAAATTCAGTCAATTTAGGTACCGAAAGGGCGTCAACTCTGACAGTTGGCGTAACTAAGTCCCCGAACCCATTTCTCTGGTTATCGCAGAATTGAATAGAAACTCCCGACTATTCAATAGGGTGGTCCAATCATACCCTCCAAAAAATGATTGGTGGCGACTCCATGGCATGCACACTTAGCACATATCACTAGACCACACTGAAGGTCGACTACGTATACCTCCGTTGCGATTTGGGTAACGGGCCTTGGGAGAGGCCCGCGTCCGACCAGACTGGACGGCCCATTAGCCCTCGAGAGCCCATGGCGAATCTCGAGAGGGTCGCGACAGACTGGCGACTCCGCTGGGGACTTTAGAGAACTTGAGCCGATTAAAAAGTTGATTGATTTTTCTAACATGTTTTATGCAGATGCTCTTCAAGGTGAGGTACGTACTTTAACCTTTGAGGTGTTAAATGTTTTTGCAGATTGGAGAAATAAGGGGTGGAGTACTTGTTAACTCTGTTTTATGCAGGTTGGGCGTAGGAATGAATGATTATGTGTATGTTTTATATTGAAGCGGTGATTGTTAAATAAGATGCATGTTTATCGCTTTAGCACGACACCGAAAATACACACAACCGCGCCTAAAACCCCGGGCGCCGCCTATAGGAAAACAATAGAAGGGATTGAAAATGGAATCTCCGTGAGGAAAAACACGGGGTAATCCACTTTTCAATTCCGCTCACTTTGAACTATGGATTGAGTCCCAATGCAACGATAGTTGTGCAATGGAATCGGCTCTTTCTAGAACTCGAGGTGGGAACCTTGACCTTAGGTGCCAAATCCTTTGATTTTTAGAAGTTTTATCCTCCCTTGTCTCATGTGCATGTCTTTAGATGGTTGGTATATCTAAAACCACCTAAAAAAAAAAATCGGTGATCCTGGAGTCACATCTCGAAGACTGGAACTGGGGCATCTCCAAGTGTTCGGGCCACATTCCTTTGATTGACTTGACATTTTTAGTTCTCTTGTATAAGATTAATTTTGCTGAGATCCTCTCTATATCGTCCCTTAGATTGATTGTATTAGGGATCTATTTGTATTGTATACATCTTGATAATGCTCATTTCTATCGAAAATGGGGGCAAATTCCCCAAACCCTTGGAGCATAGTGGAATTCGTCCCTTTAGTGCAAAATATATTTGGCCGCAGAGCCACTCGTTTGGTGAAAGGACGTATCGTTCCTAATTGATTTTTAATCAGATCTGGGGATAAGTTTTTTTCCATTTTTTTTTATCTCAGGTGATAAAAGAGACAATGCACCCAAAAGCTCATGCATTCAAATGACAAAACAGACGTCGCCCAGCTGGGGCAAATGAACCGTAGGCGTTGCAAATACCTTCAAGCACGGATGGAGGAATTTGATAGATGTTGTTCATATCAATATGCAACATCAAAACGGAATGCAAATCGAGAGTAAAGTTGTATCGTCCCAATTTATCTTGGATTTGGGAATGCGAGTTGACACTTGTTATTTATTCTTGATAGGGACTCGCCATCAACGAGAACAGATTTTCACAACCTGTGTAAACTCGCTGGGGCACACGACCAAGGGTAGGATGTATCATTCCAATTTTTATAAAATTTTGGGGACATACACTGACATATTTCTTCTTTATCTCCAGGGATCTCCAGCCACGACGGTCAGGTAAGTATCCCTTTCCCCAATCAATTGAAAATGTTAAATAAAAAAATAGAGAAAAAAAGAAAAGCTTTTAGAATCTGATGTCTAGAAAAGACATAGAATTCTAATTTTATTGACATTCATATTTTAAAACAGGAGGTTGTCTGAACAGGAATAAAACATGCATGGTGCATCATAAGATTCCCGTGAAGGGTAAATTTTGGAGAAAATGAAAAGAATTTTTCCAATAAAAGTTGTTCAGACCGTTTAAAAGGGTGTTTTCTCATACGAGAGGCGAAGCCTAATCCAAACATGTCCAACACACACTTGAGAGATGAGTGGAATGAGCAGATAACAAAATCTGGGTCTACGGGGGTAGGGACCATTTGCAGCGATTACATGGGTTGGGACGACGGAGGCATTCGTTTTATATCCCCCAAACACTACAGGTGACCGTTGATAACCCATTTGAACGGCGGTTTTCATTCTTAACCCTGTCAAGAACCACCCCACACCGGGGCGAAAAGGAAGTAAGTCCAGCAGCGTCAGGAGAAAATGGTTAGAAATTTTCTTGCTCGGACTAACATTAATCTTTGTGTATTGTTTAAATGGTAATCCAAGTGCCATAGGATGACGAGAAGCATTCATTCTTTATCCCACACACTGTATCATTTGCACAGCCAAGTTGAGCCTGCAAATTCATTTCATAAACCCGTTGGTGATCATTGCACATTCCAAGACGAAGGCAGATCGCTTCAGAAACGAGGGAGTTCCAGACTTAGGGTTTGCAAAAAAAAAATCCTAAGTTAATGCTTAATCTTGTTAGACCTTTGATCATAGGTCTAACACTATCCCATGAAGATAAAAAAATGGGATTTCAAAAGTGAATGAGAAAAATCCACGGCATCGAGAAAAAGCAAAATGCCCGGTAAAAGCAAGGCCGATGCTCGTGTTCCGCAATGAAGCCGGGTGGGAAAAGAGGAAATCCCCGAAGGAGCCAAATTCCAAAAAGGCTGCTCGTCAAATGGTGTCAAGCGCGGAATAAAGGCGCAAAAGAGAAAGGACAGGTAGCAAATCTGCAATGATGACCAATGTCAAACTCTCCAAGAATTTTGGGCCAAAATAAGCCTTTTCGGTCCCCAATCCTACCAACATCATAACCCTAAAACAGTCTTCTCTGACTAAGACACTTGGGTTAACATATAGCTTAGCTCGAAGAAGTACGAGCAAGACTATTTCTTTCTCATTTTGCAGGGTTCTTGACTTGTAAACCCGAAGCAGATGATTAAAACTTTCATCCAATGGCCTCGACTCCAAAGCGGGTCCCCCTTGACAACCAATATCCAGGCCCAACATTTCGGTCCCGTGAAAGACCTCCTGATTGATCGAAATGTATGCGTTGCGAATGATCCTAAAACCTAGGCACAGGTTAGTAGGGAATTGAGTGCATCCCCTACAAAAAAAAAAAAAAAAAACCACTATCGCAAAACAGGTGAGAAGACCTCATTGTCGAGAAATATTCCAATTGATGTTTTGAACAAACTCTTTTTGGAATTTTCAAACTGTTGATCCAGATTTTCCGTCCAAGGGATTTGTGATCACATTTGCATATTGCAAGAATGCTTTGGATAACCTCCAGCATCAAAATGCACATTTCATGATTAAAACTTAAAACATACGGTTTTGTCAAATGGACAGCCGTGGCCTTCCCAAAGATTACTAACGTTTTCTTGGTGAAGAAAAATCTTCCAGGCTCGAACTTCTGCAGGATTCTTGGAAACCCCAAATCCCAGAAAAACATTTGCTCCGTGGAGTGGAGCACGCAGGTTTGAACTTTCTACAGGATACCTGGAGAAAACAGCTTCCAGAATGTCGTCTCAACAGACTCAACTGAAGTTTTTTCAAAATAAAATCTTTCACTGCTTCAAAACTGAATTCCCGATAAATTTCGGGATCTTTCAAAAGAAGTGGTGAGGATGTGATCCCATTTCAAAATTTAGGCGGTCTCATCGGATGTGGAGAACCCTCGTCATGAGACCCCTTTTCAAAAATCAAGCAGTCCTAGCTTGACGTGGAGAACCCTCGTCCTAGGATCCCTTTTCCAAAAATATCAAACAGTCCTGGCATGACTGTTGACACCTGATTTTTTTTACCATTTATTATTGTGATTTTTATTCTTTAAAATTAATTAAAAATATCAAAAAAGGTCATAAAATCACAAAATCAACTTTGGAAGCCTTGGTTTAACCTTAGGAACCAATTTTGAACAAAAAATATTTTTCGGTATTTTTAATATTTTTCGAGTTTATTTAATTATAAAAATACCCAAAAAATCAGAAAAATAACATTCGTGGTCAGAAAAATACCCAAAAATATTCGATAATTTTGTTTTAATTTCCTCTTCAAGTGTGTCACTTTAAATCTCAAAAATTCGGCTCGGGTCACTATGTTCCTTCACAAACATAAACCCGAACCGAGCCTAAAAAAAAGAATCATTTTCGAGTCTTTTAATTTTCAATTCTCACTTTTTATAAGCTGTGACATTGGATTCTAAAGTCTTAAAGTGCAATTAGGTCAATTTGCCCTCCAATTTAATCAATTTTTACCAAAAGGGCTTAATTGCACATTTTTCTTTCAATTAGTCCCCGGTTTCACGGATGTATACGTATGCTCTATGTATTTATACGTCATACGTATTTATACGTTATGCATATTTGTACTATTTGGTAACCTCTTTAACTCTTGTAATAATAATAATGGTTATTATTTTTAACTCCTTTGTTAGTGCCTTTTTTTTAGCATTTTTGTATTGTGAGTGCTATTGCTAGTGCTATTTTTAAATAGCATTTTTTGTATTATAAATTGTGAGTGCTATTGTTAGTACTATTTTTAAATGACATTTATTTATCATAAATTATGAGTGCTATTGTTAGTGCTATTTTTAAATGGCATTTATTTATCATAAATTGTGAGTGCTATTATTAGATAGAATTTATAATTGTTAGTGCTATTTTTAAATAGCATTTTTGTATTATAAATTGTGAGTGCTATTGTTAGTGCTATTTTTAAATGTCATTTATTTGTGAGTGCTATTTTTAGATAGAATTTATAATTGTTAGTGCTATTTTTAAATACAATTTATTGGAAGGTATTTTTGGCTATAAAAGGATGGCAAGAGTTTTGAGGTTGAGGGGGGGGAGACATTTTATAGAGTATGCAAATTTTTGAGAGCTTAGAGAGAAGAACACAAACACTCTCTATATTCTCATAATCTTGAGTGAACAAAATATACTAAGTTCGGAATATTGATTCCGCATATTGCTAGCACAATTGTTGTGGAGTTATTAGTCGTCTCCCCGTTCGTCAATTGGTGGTGCGTCCGAACTAGATGCCTAACACCTGTGGAGGCTGAGATCGAAGAACATCGAACCGACACCTCCGTTCAAGCACGCTACGAGAGGTAATCCATTTACTCCCTTTGAGGCTTTGTGATTTTTTTTCGATTGAAATGCACGAAGTACGCCTCTGGAGATACATGTATGTGTTGTTATTTATTTCCGCTACGTGTTACGTGGATCCCAACAGTGGTATCAGAGCCGATCCTTAGGTGTTTTCGTGCATTTAATTGATTTTTTGCAATTTTTGCAATACTATGGCCAATATGTATTAACGAATTGTTCGTCTTACATGGCTAATGGAGGTTGATTATTTTATATGATAAATTAATCAACGTAGCAAAAATTGAGACTAAATCAATTTTGAATCGAAAATTTATGGCTATCTTATTTTACGTAAAAATTCTGAATATGATTCAACGTAGAATTTTTATTGTGCCTTCCTAAGTTTTAAATTGTGAATTTATTACTTACGTGGAAGGGTGGTGATCATGGAAAAATCCCTAATCAATGTGATTGATGTATGTATGAATGTATGGTGATTATTTATATATTTGGGGTTGTAATTATTAAATGGAGGCTGCGTACTCCTTTTATTTTTCATGTAATCTTTATTTTTAGCATAGTCAATTGTTGATGTAAATGCTACGAGGATTACGTGGAGGAGCCTTTTAAGTCGGCGAGCTCTTTGGGGCCCGATTCTTGAAGAGTTCAAGAAACCAAGAAGAAGAGAAGAGCGGCTCTCCGTTATTAAAATATTAAAATGATTAAATGTGGTCTCATTGGCTCGAGACCCATTAAATCATAATTCCATGATCACCACGTAGGATAGATGTTTATGTGATTGACATCTATTTTTTTTTTTTATGATTACGTGAGCATGTTAAACTGGTTAATGTGCAAAGTCAGACTTACCTCACCCAAAATTGCGCCTGCATATCCTAGTTAGGGAAAATCACTCGCGTTAGGTACCGAAAGGGCGTTGGTAATGACATCAACGTAACCAAGTCCCCGAACTCAAAATCTCTGGTTCCGCAGAATTGATCGATCTCTCCCAATCGGTCAATAAGGTTTCCGATCTACCCTCCAAGAAAGACCGGTGGCGACTCCAAAAGCATGCACACATTGCACATGCCACCACGACCACACTGAAGGTCGAAAGCGATCGACTCCTATTGTCGAGCCCATTAAAAGAAAACTCCCGCCGCGATTTGGTATGGGCCTGGGAGGGCCCGCGCCGATCCAAAGCCCACGAGGTCCGCAATCGGTAATCCATTAGCCGCGTCCGCTTTCGGACGGGTCGCGACAGCTGGCGACTCCACTGGGGACCTTGTTCTAGAACCTATGGTTCTAGACCTCAAGTGGACTTAGGCCGTAATTAAAACGCTGAGTGATTTTTCTAACCCTGCAGGCGCTCTTGAAGGTGAGGTAAGTCCGCTCATGGTAGGTGTTATATGTTTTTGCAGATTGGAGAGATAAGGGGTGTAGTCCGTGATTAACATTGTCTTATGCAGGTTGGCGTAGGAATGTATGTTGTATGGATGATTTGAAGCGCCGATTGATAAACTGTTGTGCATGACTTGCATTGTGATACTCACAACACATGAACACACACAATCGCGCCTAAAACCCCGGGCGCCGCCTATAGGAAAACAATAGAAGGGATTGAAAATGGAATCTCCGTGAGGAAAAACACGGGGTAATCCACTTTTCAATTCCGCTCATTTCGAACTATGGATTGGGTCCCAATGCAACGATAGTTGTGCAATGGAATCTACCCTTTCTAGAACTCGAGGTGGGAGCCTTGGCCTTAGGTTCCAAACCCTATCTTGATTCTTAGAGTCAAACCTCGCTGGTCTCATGCGTATGTATGTGAATGATTGGTACACCTCGAAACCAAAAGGTCATTCAGCGCCGCTTATGAGTCAAAATCCAAAAACTTGTGTGAAGAATCAGTCGCGAGTTGAAACGAACCAGGATGGCATGGAAAAGCGCTGGACCACCTTGGAGAGTCAACTGACGAGGGCAAATGCCTCTTGACCGGGCAACCGAATCAAGGATAAGGACGTGTCATTCCTAATTGATTTTCAATCAGATAATGGCATAATATTTCATATCTCTTCCTCTCAGGATAAGATGGTTAAAGGCCAACAAAAGGGAGCTTGCCTTCCCTACAAGATGGAAATGAGTGCACCTTCATCGGGCATCACCCATTGGGTTTGCAAAAACAAGATGGATTTATTGTGATGAGCCTTAAGTAGACAACGTGAAGCTGGGGCAACCTAATTTGGATCGACTCTCCCCAAGTCGAAAAAGTTGTATCCGTTCCAAATCGGATTGACCGGTTCACGAGTTGATATGGTTTTCCATTCTTGCAGGTGATGACAAAAATGAATGGGACCACTGAAAAATTTCCAGCATCTTGGATGCCAGAAGTGACCAGAGCAGGGATAGTAAATCCGTAGTCGTTTCAATTAAAGCGGAGCCATCCATTTGGTAAAAGGACGTATCGTTCCAAAATGATTGTTTTTTCTATATGGGAATAATGCTTCCTTCCTTTTCCTCTCAGATGATGATCAAAAGCAGAGGACTCAGGATGCAGTGCTTTCCAATGACAAACAGGGAGTACCCCTTTTAATGGCATCTCAGACATGCATTGTGGCTAAATATTTTCAAGAGCATTCTAATGGCTCAATTTGTGAACAAAACCTTTGAGAAAACCTGAAGAAGTTTCTCATCATTTAGAAATCTCCGTGAAAAGAACACTTGAAAAGAAAAATTCAAGTTTTGCAGATTGACACATCTGATAAAAATGCTTTCTCTGAATAGAGTGAAAAGCACGAACTCATTTTTCGTTGCAAGCATACCTAACATGCATCATGTATATCATGTACATATCCTGCATACAGATAACCCAAAGGGAGAAATGCCGGTTCCCGCAGGATAATTTTCAAGGGTAAATTGTATCGACTCCAATAGTCAATTATACATGCCATTTACTCATGAGGTCTCTTCTCTTCAACAGGCAAACATCAAATACTTCAAATGGCGACGATGATCGAGAGAATCACAAAACCGCCACACGACAAATCCCAAGGCCGTCAAGCCACCTAGAGACGGATAAAAATAATTGAAGATTATGACAATTGAGATAGAAGATCAGAATCGGCGAAACCCATGGGAGTGCATGGACGTTGTCAAAATTGAATTGAAAATTGCCAACAAACACGCAAAGTGCTAAGGCATGTTGCCAAGACGAACACCGCCCAACTGGGGCAAAGCAGTTTTGGAAGTAATCAGGAATCATCTCACGAACAACACCCACAAATGCAGACGAGATGAAGCAATACTCATCATCCACATCAATATACGATATTGAAATGACCTCCATCAAATGAGAAGCGTCAATAATCGGCGAAAGAAGGGAATACATCAGTAAGACGTCATCATGAATCCCAAGAGAAAAGACACCCCCAAATAGGATGGGGATTGCAACAAAATGCAGGAATGAAGTTAGCTGGGGCAAGTGTCACCTAGCTACGACAAATCACACCCAACTGGGGCAAGTGAATCATTTGTGCGCCGGACAAAGAATGACGTTTCTCCTCTGGCAAAGTCAATGGACGCAATAACAGAGTCGTCCGCATCAGAATTAAACCCCAAGATACGAATTTGGGTGAACGGTAACCTTGTATCGTTCCAATTTGCTCTTCGAAGACCACATACCTAACATGAGTTTTTACTCATTTTGCAGGAAGTCGTTGGCGCTGAAAGCCCCAAATGAAAAGAGCGCGCTAACAGGGAGGCGAATTGAATCAGTGGCCCTAGAAGTCAGAATTCCAGGAGATGGTCTTTGATCATAAGACCTAGTGGATGGTAAAAAGTATCGCTTCCACACTTCATGCTTTGACATACATTCTGATAAAAATTTCATTTTTCTTGAATAAAAGGAACTATGAAGAATGGCGCTGGAATGCGCCCAAAAACACAAATGGATCTCCTTTGGGGCAAATCCTCGAGAATGATTCATCGCCAACCAAACGGAGGAATCGTGGCCGCAATATAGATGGCCAATTTCTGCAAGCCGCGCGTTTGTGTTCAAATGAAAACACCAAGCAAGAACAAGGCGGTATCGTTCCAATTTGTCTTGAATTTTGGAACGCAAACTGACACTTATTGTTTGTTTTTGACAGGGGCTCACCATCAAGGCAAAGCGGGTTTTCACATCCCATGTATTACCCGTTGGAATACATGACCAAGGGTAAAATGTATCGTTCTAATTTTCTTTGAAAAATTCATGAACGAACAATAACATGTTTCTTCTGCATTTTCAGGGATCTCCAGCCACGAGGAACAGGTAAGTATCCCTCTCCCAAAATCCCTTGAAGATGTTGAATAAAAAATAGACAAGAAAAGAAAAGCTTTCAGAATCTAATGTCTAGAAAAAGACATAGAATTTAAATTTCATTGGCATTCATGTTTTGAAACAGGAGGTTGTCCGAACATGAATAAAAACATGCATGGGGCATCATAAAATCCCCTTTGACGGGTAAAATCTTTGGAGAAAATGAAAACGATTTTTCCAATAAAAAAAATGTTCAAAACAATCAAAAGGGCACTTCCTCAAAAGACGAGAGGCAAAGCCTAAATCCAAACACGTCCTATACACACTTGAGAGAGGAGTGGAGCGGATCAGACAGCAAAATCTGGACCTACGGAAGTAGGGACCATTCGCAGCGATTACATGGATTGGGACGACGGAGGCATTCGTTTCATATCCCCAAACACTACAGGTGACCATTGACAACCCATTTGAACGGCGATTTTCATTCTTAACCCTGTCAAGAACCACCCCACATCGGGGCAGAATGGAGATGAGTCCAGCAGCATCAGGAGAAAATGGTTAGAAATTTTCTTGCTCGGACTAACATTAATCTTTGTGTATTGTTTATATGGTAATCCAAGTGCCATAGGATGACGAGAAGCATTTATTTCTCTATCCCACACACCGAATCCTTTGCACAGCCAACTTGAGCCTGCAAATTCATTTCATGAACCCATTGGTGATCATTCCAAGACGGATGCCACACCACTTCAAAAATGGAAGAGTTCAAGACTCAAGGATTACGAAGAGAATTCCCGGACTGATATTTAAAGCATGTTTAGACTATATGTCTAACATGATCCCATGAAGATGAGAAAAAAGCGGGATTCCAAAAATGAATGAGAAAAATCCACCGCATCAAGAAAAAGCAAAGTGCCTGGTAAAAGCGAGGCCGATGCTCGTGCAAGCTGTTTGCTTGATTCCCAGTGAAACTTGGATGGGAAAAGAGAAAATTCCTAAAGGAGTCAGATAAAAAGACTGCTCTCCAAATGATGTCAAGCGCGGAGGAAAGGCGCAGACAGAGTTGTCAACCTTCTTAATGCAACAAGAGACGCTCTCTAAAGGACTTGTGCACACCTCAAAAGCGGTTGCACACCTCAAAAACTAAAGATGCAGAATGGAAAAGACAGGTGACAAATTTGCAATGATCACCAATGTCAATCCCCTCATAAATTCTGGGCCAAAAACAAGCCTTTTTCAGTCCCCAATCCTACCAACATCATAACCCTGAAACAGTCTTCTCTGACTAAGACACTTGGGTTAACATATTGCTTAGCTCGAAGAAGTACGAGCAAAACTATTTCTTTCTCATTTTGCAGGGTTCTTGACTTGTAAACCCGGAGCAGATGGTGAAGGATTTCATTCAATGGCCTCGACTCCAAAGCGGGTCCCCCTTGAAAACCAATATCCAAGCCCAACATTACGGTCCCGTGGAAGACCTCCCTACCGATCAAAATGTACGCGCTGCGAATGAACCTAAAACCTAGGCACAGGTTAGTAGGGAATTGAGTGCATCCCCTATAAAAAAACCACTATCGCAAAACAGGTGAGAAGACCTCCTTGTCGAGAAATATTCCAATTGATGTTTTGAACAAACTCTTTTTGGAATTTTCAAACTGTTGATCCAGATTTTCCGTGCAAGGGATTTGTGATCACATTTACATGTTGCAAGAATGCTTTGGATAACCTCCAGCATCAAAATGCACATTTCATGATTAAAACTTAAATCATACGGTTTTGTCAAAATGGACAGCCGTAGTCTTCCCAAAGATTACTAACGTTTTCTTGGTGAAGAAAAATCTTTCAGGCTCAAACTTCTGCAGGATACCTGGAGAACCCAGCTCCCAGAATGTCGCTTCAACAGACTCAAGTGAAGTTTTGTCAAAATAAAATCTTTCACTGCTTCAAAAAAACTGAATTCCCGACAAACTTCGGGGTCTCCAAAAAAAAGGGGGAAGAAAAACCCTTTTAAAAGAAAAAGTCCTATCAGACGTGGAGAACCCTCGTCCCAGGACCCATTTTCAAAATATCAAACAGTCTCATCGGACGTGGAGAACCCTCGTCATGAGACCCCTTTTTCAAAACTTAGGCAGTCTCATCGGACGTGGAGAACCCTCGTCATGAGACCCCTTTTCAAAATTTAGGCAGTCTAATCGGACGTGGAGAACCCTCGTCATGAGACCCTTTTTCAAAATTTAGGCAGTCTCATCGGGCGTGGAGAACCCTCGTCATGAGACCCCTTTTCAAAACTTAGGCAGTCTCATCGGACGTGGAGAACCCTCGTCATGAGACCCCTTTTCAAAAATTTAGGCAGTCTCATCGGACGTGGAGAACCCTCGTCATGAGACCCCTTTTCAAAATTCAAACAGTCTCATCGGACGTGGAGAACCCTCGTCATGAGACCCCCTTTTCAAAATTCAGGAAATCTCATCGGACGTGGAGAACCCTCGTCATGAGACCCCTTTTCATTTAGGCAGTCTCATCGGACGTGGAGAACCCTCGTCATGAGACCCCTTTTCAAAGTCAAAACTGATGGTAGACACCGCCTGAAGGGTCAAACAAAGGTAGATACCGCCTGAAGGGTCAAATGAAGGTAGATACCGCCTGAAGGGTCAAATGAAGGTAGATACCGCCTGAAGGGTCAAAATAAGGTAGATACCGCCTGAAGGGTCAAAATATGGTAGATACCGCCTGAAGGGTCAAATCAAAGGTAGATACCGCCTGAAGGATCAAAATCAAAGGTAGATACCGCCTGAAGGGTCAAAATAAGGTAGATACCGCCTGAAGGGTCAACTCAAAGGTAGATACCGCCTGAAGGGTCAAATGAAGGTAGATACCGCCTGAAGGGTCAAAATATGGTAGATACCGCTTGAAGGGTCAAATCAAAGGTAGATACCGCCTGAAGGATCAAAATCAAAGGTAGATACCGCTTGAAGGGTCAACACAAGGTAGATACCGCCTGAAGGGTCAACACATGGTAGATACCGCTTGAAGGGTCAACACAAGGTAGAAACCGCCTGAAGGGTCAAATCAAAGGTAGAAACCGCTTGAAGGGCCAACTCAAGGTAGAAACCGCCTGAAGGGTCAAACCAAGGTAGAAACCGCCTGAGGGATCACATTAATGGTAGAAACCGCCTGAAGGGTCATATATGGTAGAAACCGCCATAAGGGTCAATTCATTGGTAGAAACCGCCATAAGGGTCAACTCATTGATAAATATCGCAGTAAGGATCAACACAAAGGTCTGATCCACCATACGGATCAAAATCCTTGGCAAATCCCAAAGCGTGGGATGCGCCTTCCTTAGGTTCCTACAAGTTAGGAATCCCATCATGGTATGACCTACCATACAGGTCAGAGCTTAATCTCCCTAGGATATTCTGAATGACGAGTCCTAGGCATCTTCTTGAAAGTCGTCGCAACCGGCAGCATCCGACAGGTGAGCTTCAGGTAAGCCTCTCTCACTCCGGCCCATGTTCAAATTGTTAGAGCAAACAGGGGATTGATTTGAGCTTTTATCAATAGGCTTAAGGATCCGATGTCATAACATTTCTTCTCTTATTTTCCCAGTTGAGTCGGTTAGGAATCAGGTGCCACCTTATCTTTGAGAGAAACCTCTAACGAGATTCCTCTCAAAGAGGGGCAGCTGTTGACACCTGATTTTTTTTACCATTTATTATTGTGATTTTTATTCTTTAAAATTAATTAAAAATATAAAAAAAGGTCATAAAATCACAAAATCAACTTTGGAAGCCTTGGTTTAACCTTAGGAACCAATTTTGAACAAAAAATATTTTTCGGTATTTTTAATATTTTTCGAGTTTATTTAATTATAAAAATACCCAAAAAATCAGAAAAATACCATTCGTGGTCAGAAAAATACCCAAAAATATTCGATAATTTTGTTTTAATTTCCTCTTCAAGTGTGTCACTTTAAATCTCAAAAATTCGGCTCGGGTCACTATGTTCCTTCACAAACATAAACCCGAACCGAGCCTAAAAAAAAAGAATCATTTTCGAGTCTTTTAGTTTTCAATTCTCACTTTTTATAAGCTGTGACATTGGATTCTAAAGTCTTAAAGTGCAATTAGGTCAATTTGCCCTCCAATTTAATCAATTTTTACCAAAAGGGCTTAATTGCACATTTTTCTTTCAATTAGTCCCCGGTTTCACGGATGTATACGTATGCTCTACGTATTTATACGTCATACGTATTTATACGTTATGCATATTTGTACTGTTTGGTAACCTCTTTAACTCTTGTAATAATAATAATGGTTATTATTTTTAACACCTTTGTTAGTGCCTTTTTTTTAGCATTTTTGTATTGTGAGTAATATTGCTAGTGCTATTTTTAAATAGCATTTTTTGTATTATAAATTGTGAGTGCTATTGTTAGTGCTATTTTTAAATGACATTTATTTATCATAAATTGTGAGTGCTATTGTTAGTGCTATTTTTAAATGGCATTTATTTATCATAAATTGTGAGTGCTATTATTAGATAGAATTTATAATTGTTAGTGCTATTTTTAAATAGCATTTTTGTATTATAAATTGTGAGTGCTATTGTTAGTGCTATTTTTAAATAGCATTTTTGTATTATAAATTGTGAGTGCTATTGTTAGTGCTATTTTTAAATGTCATTTATTTGTGAGTGCTATTTTTAGATAGAATTTATAATTGTTAGTGCTATTTTTAAATACAATTTATTGGAAGGTATTTTTGGCTATAAAAGGATGGCAAGAGTTTTGAGGTTGAGGGGGGGGAGACATTTTGTAGAGTATGCAAATTTTTGAGAGCTTAGAGAGAAGAACACAAACACTCTCTATATTCTCATAATCTTGAGTGAGCAAAATATACTAAGTTCGGAATATTGATTCCGCATATTGCTAGCACAATTGTTGTGGAGTTATTAGTCGTCTCCCCGTTCGTCAATTGGTGGTGCGTCCGAACTAGATGCCTAACACCTGTGGAGGCTGAGATCGAAGAACATCGAACCGACACCTCCGTTCAAGCACGCTACGAGAGGTAATCCATTTACTCCCTTTGAGGCTTTGTGATTTTTTTTCGATTGAAATGCACGAAGTACGCCTCTGGAGATACATGTATGTGTTGTTATTTATTTCCGCTACGTGTTACGTGGATCCCAACAGTGGTATCAGAGCCGATCCTTAGGTGTTTTCGTGCATTTAATTGATTTTTTGCAATTTTTGCAATACTATGGCCAATATGTATTAACGAATTGTTCGTCTTACATGGCTAATGGAGGTTGATTATTTTATATGATAAATTAATCAACGTAGCAAAAATTGAGACTAAATCAATTTTGAATCGAAAATTTATGGCTATCTTATTTTACGTAAAAATTCTGAATATGATTCAACGTAGAATTTTTATTGTGCCTTCCTAAGTTTTAAATTGTGAATTTATTACTTACGTGGAAGGGTGGTGATCATGGAAAAATCCCTAATCAATGTGATTGATGTATGTATGAATGTATGGTGATTATTTATATATTTGGGGTTGTAATTATTAAATGGAGGCTGCGTACTCCTTTTATTTTTCATGTAATCTTTATTTTTAGCATAGTCAATTGTTGATGTAAATGCTACGAGGATTACGTGGAGGAGCCTTTTAAGTCGGCGAGCTCTTTGGGGCCCGATTCTTGAAGAGTTCAAGAAACCAAGAAGAAGAGAAGAGCGGCTCTCCGTTATTAAAATATTAAAATGATTAAATGTGGTCTCATTGGCTCGAGACCCATTAAATCATAATTCCATGATCACCACGTAGGATAGATGTTTATGTGATTGACATCTATTTTTTTTTTTTATGATTACGTGAGCATGTTAAACTGGTTAATGTGCAAAGTCAGACTTACCTCACCCAAAATTGCGCCTGCATATCCTAGTTAGGGAAAATCACTCGCGTTAGGTACCGAAAGGGCGTTGGTAATGACATCAACGTAACCAAGTCCCCGAACTCAAAATCTCTGGTTCCGCAGAATTGATCGATCTCTCCCAATCGGTCAATAAGGTTTCCGATCTACCCTCCAAGAAAGACCGGTGGCGACTCCAAAAGCATGCACACATTGCACATGCCACCACGACCACACTGAAGGTCGAAAGCGATCGACTCCTATTGTCGAGCCCATTAAAAGAAAACTCCCGCCGCGATTTGGTATGGGCCTGGGAGGGCCCGCGCCGATCCAAAGCCCACGAGGTCCGCGATCGGTAATCCATTAGCCGCGTCCGCTTTCGGACGGGTCGCGACAATGACGTGGAGAACCCTCGTCCTAGGACCTCTTTTCAAATATCAAACAGTCTCATCGGACGTGGAGAACCCTCGTCGTGAGACCCCTTTTCAAACCAAAACAAAGGTAGATACCGCCTGAAGGGTCAAATGAAGGTAGATACCGCCTGAAGGGTCAAATCAAAGGTAGATACCGCTTGAAGGGTCAACACAAGGTAGAAACCGCCTGAAGGGTCAAATAAAGGTAGATACCGCCTGAAGGGTTAAATGAAGGTAGATACCGCCTGAAGGGTCAAATCAAAGGTAGAAACCGCCTGAAGGGTCAACACAAGGTAGAAACCGCCTGAAGGGTCAACACAAAGTAGAAACCGCCTGAAGGGTCAAATCAAGGTAGAAACCGCCTAAATGGTCAAACCAAGGTAGAAACCGCCTGAAGGGTCAACTCAAAGGTAGAAACCGCCTGAAGGGTCAACCAAAGGTAGATACCGCCTAAAGGGTCAAACCAAAGGTAGAAACCGCCTGAAGGGTCAACCAATGGTAGAAACCGCCTGAAGGGTTAACACAACGGTAGAAACCGCCTGAAGGGTCAACCCAATAGTAAAAATCACTTAAATGGTCAACTCAATGGTCCGATCCACCACACGAATCAAAACCCTTGGCAAATTCCCAAATGTGGGATGCGTCTTCCTTAGATTCCTATCAGTTAGGAATCCCATTATGGTTTGACCTACCATACGGGTCAGAGCTTAACCTCTCTAGGATACTCTAGTAACGAGTTTCTAGAAATTCTCTTGAATCCATCAAACACCGCGAAAATCGCACAAACATCGAACAGGTAAGTGGCAGGTATGTCTCTCTATTATCTCACTCTCTCATGTCAAATAAATGTTTCCCCCTTCAAGAAAGAGCATACATCGACAAGCATGAAAAACTGGATGTCATGACTCCTTTTCCTTTAGTTTCACGAGTCGAGTCGATCAGGACTCAGGTGTCACCTTGTCTTTGAGAGAAACCTCTGAGGGGATTCCTCTGACGAGATTCCTCTCAAAGAGGGGCAGCTGTTGACACCTAAATTTTGATCAACTTTTTTTCCTTTATTTTTCGAAAATCCATAAAAAGCTAAAAAATTATAAAATCAACTTTGGTAGCCTTGGCCAAGCTAAAGGGACCATTTTGGATAAAAAAAAATATTTTTTCATATTTTTTATTATTATTATTTTCGAAAAATATAAAAATAAAAAGAAAATAAAAAAAGTAGTATTCGAGGTCACAAAAATATATACAAATAGTCGGTATTTTTATTTTTAATTTTCTTTACTTTAGGACCTCATAAAATAGTAAAATTCAGGTTCGATTTTAGGTGTTCTCTAATCACCATAAAATTGAATTTGGCAAAAATATTAATAATGATTAAAAGGAAAAGGAGTGAAAACATCATCATTTAAAAGGAAAAGGGGACTAATCATTTTGTCTTCGCTTTTGATTATTTTATTATTATTTTTACTTTTTAGTATTTTATTATATTATTATTATATTATTTTTTTATTATTATTTTATTTTTATTATTATTTTAATCTTCCCCCCTCCCCCTCATCATCCGTCGCCTCCTCTTCTTCCTTCTTTCTTCTTCTTCTTCCTCCTCTTCTTCTTCTCCTTCCTCTCCCGTAGCTTCTTCTTCCTTTTCTTTTCTTCTTCTTCGTGGACGCCTAAAATGGAACCCCCCCTTCCGCCGTCGTCGCTAGCCGTCGTACCTCAAAGCCGCCGTGAACAACCCAAGACCTCCGGCCTCCACCCGTTTCGGAGTTTGGTTCGGGATTGTTTCGGATCGGGCCAAATCCGTCATCGCCAAAGCGCGCTATCGCCTCCGGCGACAGCCCCGGAGTCCTACCTCCTCCCTCGGAGCTTATGGAGCCTACGCGCCGCTGGTGGAGCCCAGAAACAGCCTCGGGTCACCACCCCGTCGTCGGAACGTTTCCGGATGCGTCGAAACGTGTCCGGACGTGTCGGAGCGTGTCCGGGCGTGTCGGACGTGTCGGAGCGTGTCCGGGCGTGTCTGACGTGTCGGAGCCGTGTCCGAGCCGTGTCGGAGCCGTGTCCGAACAGTGTCCGAACAGTGTCGGAACAGTGCATGAACAGTGTCGGAACATTGCATGAACAGTGTCCAATTTTTTAATTTTTTAATTTTTTTTATTTTTTAGTCTTAATTTGTGAAATTGACTATCGACATTCTAATGGCGATCGACAGGTAACGGGCATGGGGAGGGTCGCAGGCTGAGGCTGGGCGATTGAAGGCCGGTGTCCAATCCGGTATGTTTTACGTACCCGATCTGTATATCAGGATTATTTTTCTAAAATATTGCATTTATAGACTTGATTTGTATGTATTTGTTTCAGTCTAGTGGTTAGCTTATTTATCTGGTTGAGTGTTATCTATTGTCAAAGACATGCTTTTTGTTAAAATATTTTCTGAAAATATAAAAAAATATTAATAAATCAAAAATGCCAAAAAAATGGAAAAATTAAAGAAAAACAAAAAAAATTGAGAAGAATTGCAGAAAATTACTAAAAAAAATTCTAGAAAATTCCCAAGGCTGAAAATGATCAAAAGAAATTGATTGGTTGTCGTTTTTTTTAGGATTTTCTCCCATTTAATCCAAAACGACGATTTTACCCCTCAAAGGGTAAATCGTCTTTGATATTCCGATGAATTGTGGAAATTGCTTAGAATTTGGCGATGAGCCAGATAGGTGGCTAAACCTTATGTCTAGGATTTCCACATTTCATTCTCATTTTTAGAAAAATGACGATTTTACCCTTCGAATGGTAAATCGGTTTCTAAAATTCCAAAAAATCATGAAAATTGCAAAAAAAAAATAGGAAATGGGTCAATTGAGTGACCAAACCTATTTTTGACATCGTTTTACTCCGAATTCATTCCGAAATGATGATTTTGCCTTTTTTGGGCAAATCGTCCCTTTTGTCTCAAAATTACGACTTTACCCCTTATGGGTAAAATCATGTCTAAATCATTCCTAAGCTTGATTGATACTTATTTAGGTTAATAGAGCCTTCTTATGAGTGTCATGTTGATTTGATGTGTTTACTTTGCATACTTGGATTCATTGATTTGCGCCTTTTATTATTGATTGTGATTGCCAGGATAGTCATTCCTATTTGCATGAATTCCTAGATTTAGGATTCATATTCCACTCATCTGCATGAAATCTTAGGTCAGAAAATTCAGTCAATTTAGGTACCGAAAGGGCGTCAACTCTGACAGTTGGCGTAACTAAGTCCCCGAACCCATTTCTCTGGTTATCGCAGAATTGAATAGAAACTCCCGACTATTCAATAGGGTGGTCCAATCATACCCTCCAAAAAATGATTGGTGGCGACTCCATGGCATGCACACTTAGCACATATCACTAGACCACACTGAAGGTCGACTACGTATACCTCCGTTGCGATTTGGGTAACGGGCCTTGGGAGAGGCCCGCGTCCGACCAGACTGGACGGCCCATTAGCCCTCGAGAGCCCATGGCGAATCTCGAGAGGGTCGCGACAGACTGGCGACTCCGCTGGGGACTTTAGAGAACTTGAGCCGATTAAAAAGTTGATTGATTTTTCTAACATGTTTTATGCAGATGCTCTTCAAGGTGAGGTACGTACTTTAACCTTTGAGGTGTTAAATGTTTTTGCAGATTGGAGAAATAAGGGGTGGAGTACTTGTTAACTCTGTTTTATGCAGGTTGGGCGTAGGAATGAATGATTATGTGTATGTTTTATATTGAAGCGGTGATTGTTAAATAAGATGCATGTTTATCGCTTTAGCACGACACCGAAAATACACACAACCGCGCCTAAAACCCCGGGCGCCGCCTATAGGAAAACAATAGAAGGGATTGAAAATGGAATCTCCGTGAGGAAAAACACGAGGTAATCCACTTTTCAATTCCGCTCACTTTGAACTATGGATTGAGTCCCAATGCAATGATAGTTGTGCAATGGAATCGGCTCTTTCTAGAACTCGAGGTGGGAACCTTGACCTTAGGTGCCAAATCCTTTGATTTTTAGAAGTTTTATCCTCCCTTGTCTCATGTGCATGTCTTTAGATGGTTGGTATATCTAAAACCACCTAAAAAAAAAAATCGGTGATCCTGGAGTCACATCTCGAAGACTGGAACTGGGGCATCTCCAAGTGTTCGGGCCACATTTCTTTGATTGACTTGACATTTTTAGTTCTCTTGTATAAGATTAATTTTGCTGAGATCCTCTCTATATCGTCCCTTAGATTGATTGTATTAGGGATCTATTTGTATTGTATACATCTTGATAATGCTCATTTCTATCGAAAATGGGGGCAAATTCCCCAAACCCTTGGAGCATAGTGGAATTCGTCCCTTTAGTGCAAAATATATTTGGCCGCAGAGCCACTCGTTTGGTGAAAGGACGTATCGTTCCTAATTGATTTTTAATCAGATCTGGGGATAAGTTTTTTTCCATTTTTTTTTATCTCAGGTGATAAAAGAGACAATGCACCCAAAAGCTCATGCATTCAAATGACAAAACAGACGTCGCCCAGCTGGGGCAAATGAACCGTAGGCGTTGCAAATACCTTCAAGCACGGATGGAGGAATTTGATAGATGTTGTTCATATCAATATGCAACATCAAAACGGAATGCAAATCGAGAGTAAAGTCGTATCGTCCCAATTTATCTTGGATTTGGGAATGCGAGTTGACACTTGTTATTTATTCTTGATAGGGACTCGCCATCAACGAGAACAGATTTTCACAACCTGTGTAAACTCGCTGGGGCACACGACCAAGGGTAGGATGTATCATTCCAATTTTTATAAAATTTTGGGGACATACACTGACATATTTCTTCTTTATCTCCAGGGATCTCCAGCCACGACGGTCAGGTAAGTATCCCTTTCCCCAATCAATTGAAAATGTTAAATAAAAAAATAGAGAAAAAAAGAAAAGCTTTTAGAATCTGATGTCTAGAAAAGACATAGAATTCTAATTTTATTGACATTCATATTTTAAAACAGGAGGTTGTCTGAACAGGAATAAAACATGCATGGTGCATCATAAGATTCCCGTGAAGGGTAAATTTTGGAGAAAATGAAAAGAATTTTTCCAATAAAAGTTGTTCAGACCGTTTAAAAGGGTGTTTTCTCATACGAGAGGCGAAGCCTAATCCAAACATGTCCAACACACACTTGAGAGATGAGTGGAATGAGCAGATAACAAAATCTGGGTCTACGGGGGTAGGGACCATTTGCAGCGATTACATGGGTTGGGACGACGGAGGCATTCGTTTTATATCCCCCAAACACTACAGGTGACCGTTGATAACCCATTTGAACGGCGGTTTTCATTCTTAACCCTGTCAAGAACCACCCCACACCGGGGCGAAAAGGAAGTAAGTCCAGCAGCGTCAGGAGAAAATGGTTAGAAATTTTCTTGCTTGGACTAACATTAATCTTTGTGTATTGTTTAAATGGTAATCCAAGTGCCATAGGATGACGAGAAGCATTCATTCTTTATCCCACACACTGTATCATTTGCACAGCCAAGTTGAGCCTGCAAATTCATTTCATAAACCCGTTGGTGATCATTGCACATTCCAAGACGAAGGCAGATCGCTTCAGAAACGAGGGAGTTCCAGACTTAGGGTTTGCAAAAAAAAAATCCTAAGTTAATGCTTAATCTTGTTAGACCTTTGATCATAGGTCTAACACTATCCCATGAAGATAAAAAAATGGGATTTCAAAAGTGAATGAGAAAAATCCACGGCATCGAGAAAAAACAAAATGCCCGGTAAAAGCAAGGCCGATGCTCGTGTTCCGCAATGAAGCCGGGTGGGAAAAGAGGAAATCCCCGAAGGAGCCAAATTCCAAAAAGGCTGCTCGTCAAATGGTGTCAAGCGCGGAATAAAGGCGCAAAAGAGAAAGGACAGGTAGCAAATCTGCAATGATCACCAGTGTCAAACTCTCCAAGAATTTTGGGCCAAAATAAGCCTTTTCGGTCCCCAATCCTACCAACATCATAACCCTAAAACAGTCTTCTCTGACTAAGACACTTGGGTTAACATATAGCTTAGCTCGAAGAAGTACGAGCAAGACTATTTCTTTCTCATTTTGCAGGGTTCTTGACTTGTAAACCCGAAGCAGATGATTAAAACTTTCATCCAATGGCCTCGACTCCAAAGCGGGTCCCCCTTGACAACCAATATCCAGGCCCAACATTTCGGTCCCGTGAAAGACCTCCTGATTGATCGAAATGTATGCGTTGCGAATGATCCTAAAACCTAGGCACAGGTTAGTAGGGAATTGAGTGCATCCCCTACAAAAAAAAAAAAAAAAACCACTATCGCAAAACAGGTGAGAAGACCTCATTGTCGAGAAATATTCCAATTGATGTTTTGAACAAACTCTTTTTGGAATTTTCAAACTGTTGATCCAGATTTTCCGTCCAAGGGATTTGTGATCACATTTGCATATTGCAAGAATGCTTTGGATAACCTCCAGCATCAAAATGCACATTTCATGATTAAAACTTAAAACATACGGTTTTGTCAAATGGACAGCCGTGGCCTTCCCAAAGATTACTAACGTTTTCTTGGTGAAGAAAAATCTTCCAGGCTCGAACTTCTGCAGGATTCTTGGAAACCCCAAATCCCAGAAAAACATTTGCTCCGTGGAGTGGAGCACGCAGGTTTGAACTTTCTACAGGATACCTGGAGAACACAGCTTCCAGAATGTCGTCTCAACAGACTCAACTGAAGTTTTTTCAAAATAAAATCTTTCACTGCTTCAAAACTGAATTCCCGATAAATTTCGGGATCGTTCAAAAGAAGGGGTGAGGATGTGATCCCATTTCAAAATTTAGGCGGTCTCATCGGATGTGGAGAACCCTCGTCATGAGACCCCTTTTCAAAAATCAAGCAGTCCTAGCTTGACGTGGAGAACCCTCGTCCTAGGATCCCTTTTCCAAAAATATCAAACAGTCCTGGCATGACGTGGAGAACCCTCGTCCTAGGACCTCTTTTCAAATATCAAACAGTCTCATCGGACGTGGAGAACCCTCGTCATGAGACCCCTTTTCAAACCAAAACAAAGGTAGATACCGCCTGAAGGGTCAAATGAAGGTAGATACCGCCTGAAGGGTCAAATCAAAGGTAGATACCGCTTGAAGGGTCAACACAAGGTAGAAACCGCCTGAAGGGTCAAATAAAGGTAGATACCGCATGAAGGGTTAAATGAAGGTAGATACCGCCTGAAGGGTCAAATCAAAGGTAGAAACCGCCTGAAGGGTCAACACAAGGTAGAAACTGCCTGAAGGGTCAACACAAAGTAGAAACCGCCTGAAGGGTCAAATCAAGGTAGAAACCGCCTAAATGGTCAAACCAAGGTAGAAACCGCTTGAAGGGTCAACTCAAAGGTAGAAACCGCCTGAAGGGTCAACCAAAGGTAGATACCGCCTGAAGGGTCAAACCAAAGGTAGAAACCGCCTGAAGGGTCAACCAATGGTAGAAACCGCCTGAAGGGTTAACACAACGGTAGAAACCGCCTGAAGGGTCAACCCAATAGTAAAAATCACTTAAATGGTCAACTCAATGGTCCGATCCACCACACGAATCAAAACCCTTGGCAAATTCCCAAATGTGGGATGCGTCTTCCTTAGATTCCTATCAGTTAGGAATCCCATTATGGTTTGACCTACCATACGGGTCAGAGCTTAACCTCTCTAGGATACTCTAGTAACGAGTTTCTAGAAATTCTCTTGAATCCATCAAACACCGCGAAAATCGCACAAACATTGAACAGGTAAGTGGCAGGTATGTCTCTCTATTATCTCACTCTCTCATGTCAAATAAATGTTTCCCCCTTCAAGAAAGAGCATACATCGACAAGCATGAAAAACTGGATGTCATGACTCCTTTTCCTTTAGTTTCACGAGTCGAGTCGATCAGGACTCAGGTGTCACCTTGTCTTTGAGAGAAACCTCTGAGGGGATTCCTCTGACGAGATTCCTCTCAAAGAGGGGCAGCTGTTGACACCTAAATTTTGATCAACTTTTTTTCCTTTATTTTTCGAAAATTCATAGAAAATCCATAAAAAGCTAAAAAATTACAAAATCAACTTTGGTAGCCTTGGCCAAGCTAAAGGGACCATTTTGGATAAAAAAATATTTTTTCATATTTTTTATTATTATTATTTTCGAAAAATATAAAAATAAAAAGAAAATAAAAAAGTAGTATTCGAGGTCACAAAAATATATACAAATAGTCGGTATTTTTATTTTTAATTTTCTTTACTTTAGGACCTCATAAAATAGTAAAATTCAGGTTCGATTTTAGGTGTTCTCTAATCACCATAAAATTGAATTTGGCAAAAATATTAATAATGATTAAAAGGAAAAGGAGTGAAAACATCATCATTTAAAAGGAAAAGGGGACTAATCATTTTGTCTTCGCTTTTGATTATTTTATTATTATTTTTACTTTTTAGTATTTTATTATATTATTATTATATTATTATTTTATTTTTATTATTATTTTAATCTTCCCCCCTCCCCCTCATCATCCGTCGCCTCCTCTTCTTCCTTCTTTCTTCTTCTTCTTCCTCCTCTTCTTCTTCTCCTTCCTCTCCCGTAGCTTCTTCTTCCTTTTCTTTTCTTCTTCTTCGTGGACGCCTAAAATGGAACCCCCCCCTTCCGCCGTCGTCGCTAGCCGTCGTACCTCAAAGCCGCCGTGAACAACCCAAGACCTCCGGCCTCCACCCGTTTCGGAGTTTGGTTCGGGATTGTTTCGGATCGGGCCAAATCCGTCATCGCCAAAGCGCGCTATCGCCTCCGGCGACAGCCCCGGAGTCCTACCTCCTCCCTCGGAGCTTATGGAGCCTACGCGCCACTGGTGGAGCCCAGAAACAGCCTCGGGTCACCACCCCGTCGTCGGAACGTGTCCGGATGCGTCGAAACGTGTCCGGACGTGTCGGAGCGTGTCCGGACGTGTCCGGGCGTGTCGGACGTGTCGGAGCGTGTCCGGGCGTGTCGGACGTGTCGGAGCCGTGTCCGAGCCGTGTCGGAGCCGTGTCCGAGCCGTGTCGGAGCCGTGTCCGAACAGTGTCCGAACAGTGTCCGAACAGTGTCGGAACAGTGCATGAACAGTGTCGGAACAGTGCATGAACAGTGTCCAATTTTTTAATTTTTAAATTTTTTTATTTTTTAGTCTTAATTTGTGAAATTGACTATCGACATTCTAATGGCGATCGACAGGTAACGGGCATGGGGAGGGTCGCAGGCTGAGGCTGGGCGATTGAAGGCCGGTGTCCAATCCGGTATGTTTTACGTACCCGATCTGTATATCAGGATTATTTTTCTAAAATATTGCATTTATAGACTTGATTTGTATGTATTTGTTTCAGTCTAGTGGTTAGCTTATTTATCTGGTTGAGTGTTATCTATTGTCAAAGACATGCTTTTTGTTAAAATATTTTCTGAAAATATAAAAAAATATTAATAAATCAAAAATGCCAAAAAAATGGAAAAATTAAAGAAAAACAAAAAAAATTGAGAAGAATTGCAGAAAATTACTAAAAAAAATTCTAGAAAATTCCCAAGGCTGAAAATGATCAAAAGAAATTGATTGGTTGTCGTTTTTTTTAGGATTTTCTCCCATTTAATCCAAAACGACGATTTTACCCCTCAAAGGGTAAATCGTCTTTGATATTCCGATGAATTGTGGAAATTGCTTAGAATTTGGCGATGAGCCAGATAGGTGGCTAAACCTTATGTCTAGGATTTCCACATTTCATTCTCATTTTTAGAAAAATGACGATTTTACCCTTCGAATGGTAAATCGGTTTCTAAAATTCCAAAAAATCATGAAAATTGCAAAAAAAAATAGGAAATGGGTCAATTGAGTGACCAAACCTATTTTTGACATCGTTTTACTCCGAATTCATTCCGAAATGATGATTTTGCCTTTTTTGGGCAAATCGTCCCTTTTGTCTCAAAATTACGACTTTACCCCTTATGGGTAAAATCATGTCTAAATCATTCCTAAGCTTGATTGATACTTATTTAGGTTAATAGAGCCTTCTTATGAGTGTCATGTTGATTTGATGTGTTTACTTTGCATACTTGGATTCATTGATTTGCGCCTTTTATTATTGATTGTGATTGCCAGGATAGTCATTCCTATTTGCATGAATTCCTAGATTTAGGATTCATATTCCACTCATCTGCATGAAATCTTAGGTCAGAAAATTCAGTCAATTTAGGTACCGAAAGGGCGTCAACTCTGACAGTTGGCGTAACTAAGTCCCCGAACCCATTTCTCTGGTTATCGCAGAATTGAATAGAAACTTCCGACTATTCAATAGGGTGGTCCAATCATACCCTCCAAAAAATGATTGGTGGCGACTCCATGGCATGCACACTTAGCACATATCACTAGACCACACTGAAGGTCGACTACGTATACCTCCGTTGCGATTTGGGTAACGGGCCTTGGGAGAGGCCCGCGTCCGACCAGACTGGACGGCCCATTAGCCCTCGAGAGCCCATGGCGAATCTCGAGAGGGTCGCGACAATATGTAGTTCAACTATCACAAGATATATAATATGATCAGAGCAAGGATAGAGAAGACTGTACATAGGGTTTTTAGTGGTTCGGTTTTGGTTAAGACTACGTCCACTTCTTCGGCTATCAGCCAATCGGCTGGATTCCACTAGTAAACTATTCAAGAGATTACAGCTTAGTGATCTCATTGCCACGCAGGATACCACACCTAGCATTCAACACTCTTGTGTACACCTCCTCACATTTACAATGGATGAATCAAGAAGTGTATATGAAATGAAGTACTCTCGATCTAAGAATTATAAAGATTTTTCCCTCTTAACGCTGAACTTTATTCCCTTTGATCTTGAGATGTCTTTTATACTCCTCCGGCTCCAATGTAACCGTTGCAAGGCTTCCAGAAGAGGTCTCTCTAAAACTTCTCCATTTGGACAAGACGATCACCAAAAGAAGATCTCGTAGTCGTTGGGGATCACCAAAGGAAAATCTTCCCCGTTCGGATCAAATCAACCATACAATTACGATCCTAGGTTTCCATAGACAATTTCTTTTATTTGGAAAGTCGTATGTGTCTCCTTGATTTCGCATCATTGATTGATCTCTATCTCCAAGAATCCTCAAGAATGATTCAACTCGATTGTGTCCGTTGTAATGTATCAATTAAGTCCATTTCAAAGTCCTCTTTAAATTCTGATTACAGCACATAAATACTCTACTCAGAGCTTGAGCGTCATTCCAACGTCTGAGCTATCCCCGCTCAACGTCTGAGCTCGAACCAGCCTCTAAGTCCCTCAGAAATCCCATCTGAGCAAGACGGATTCAATCTTGCGCATCTCCGCACCAAAGGACAATTTGCAAAATAAGTATTCCACGGCATTATCTCGAAACTTAAGAATACTTGGATTATTTTGTCAACTTCAAATTCATCTAGGGTTTTTCTCAACAATCTCTCCCTTTTTGATGATGACAAAACTATCTACAAAAATAACAATGATTTGAGTAATAAAGATGAGCAACTAGTGTCTCGTTACTCTTTATTAGAGTCTTGCTAAAAATAAATTTATCAAAGTTTCCTTTGTTCTTCTAGCAAGAATAAGTTATGAAGTTCAAAAAGTTGATATTTCAATATTACGAATAATCTCAGAACTTGTGATAACTCTTAAAATTTTGAATTTAAGCACAAGTATAGTTTCAGAGCATAGACATGTGATTCTAATTGATTTCATATAAAATTTAATCACATGTATGAAAATCTTGAGTGGCATGATAAGTGTGAGCATAATACTTGTGATTTAGAATTGCTATACAATTGCTCAGAACTTGTAGTTTTAACACATGCTCAGATTATGACGATTTTAACATGCTCAAGTTAACCTATTTTGGCAAATATGTTACCAAACATACATATTAATATAATACTTAAAGTAAAGAACTTGTTCACCTGTTCGGCTTAAGAAAGAAATAATATTTCTTTTCAGATCTTGTTCTTGCTGAACATGGGAGCTTGTGTTATCATATTTTCAACTTGAAAACTTGTGAACCTGTAAGTATATCTTCACATACATATCATGTTTGTATATACTCACATAGTTTCCACAGCATTTACTTCTACTGTTGTACCTGATATCATTCACAAGATATATGCATTTCACAGAATTTCAATAGCGTATCATGTTTTGTCACTTCTCTACATTGTGACTTTTGTAACTTCATCATTCTGTAACTTTTGTATCTTCTCCCTCTTTTTGTCATCAGTACAAAAGGGTTAAATGAATGATCGATAAGATCAAACATAAACAATAAAGAACAAAGATAAAGAGTTACTCCCCTGAATTTGATAATCATCCAGTAATTACACCCCCTGAAAAATATGTCATCGAATATGGAGATTTACTCCCCCTGAAGGGTATATAACTGATATGACTATAACAAATAACAGTGATGCATACAGTGATCATAAAGAATATACTCAAACATCCATAGCAATAATCAAAGTACAATATCCAAACATCCAACCAAATATTTAATTACAGCACCAACAAAAAAATATTGTTAAAATAATAACCAGTTCTAAACACCAAAAAAAGATTAAAAACATTTGAAAAATATTTTTAGTCTTTTTGGGCTGGTTGGGAAGTTGATGGGGCTGGAGTTGATTGGAATTGGGTTAAAACCAAAGATATGCTTAGTCGAAGCAAGTTTTATTTAAGAGTAGAATGATTTGAGGATTTAGCTTGAGAGTTTGTTGGTAGATTCAGCATAGAGCTGAAGTGCAGCAGATTTGGACATTTGAGCTATCTTTAGTTTGATTTCTTCTTTCACCTCATTCATCTTCTTTTCACTCTACTCAAGTTCTAGACAAGTGAGATGACATTTCTTTCCCCTGTCATCACGTAGACTTTGGATTTTCAAACTCATTTCTTCTTTGAATTGAGATAAGGTGATGTTCATGTCTGTTCGGAACTTTCTCAATTTATTCTTGCATTTACTTTTTTTGAACAGGATATCCCATAACTTGTCTTTATCAGACGTTTCTTACTTTTTCTCCCAATAGTCACACGTCTGTTCTTGTCTCTTATCACATTCTTTCTTCTTGATTTCTACATCTATTTCTTCATTCATATGTACTGACAATTTTCAAGAGCATACATTCCTAGCAGAATGTAATTAGGATCTAGCTAATTTTCTTGAACAAGCCATCTTGCATATTCTGCTCTGGTTACTTCTTGCTCATTTTCCTCACAGAATCTTATAAGATCTGGAATATTGAAATCACTCAGCAGTTGAGTAATAATGTGCTGAACATCTTTTTGTTTGGATGTGGCATTCTTCAACTCTTCTTCAGTTGATTTTGATGCAAATTCAACAACATCCTCCTCTGAAACAAAACCATTATGCACTATCAAATCTTTCACAGATCTTTCGTTGGCCCCTTGTTCTTTCGCTTTTACAACAACTTCTCTAATAGCCCTGGCAAGTATGATTTTTCTCTCTTAGAAAGCAGCTTTTTTAGCAATGAGAGATTTTACCAGGATAGTGAGCTGTTCAAATTCATATTTCATTTGATCGGAGTCTTCATGGATGGATTTTGATAATGTGAAGGCTTGAGGGAATTTCTTCATGACTATTCTGAAAAATTCTTCTAGCTCATTGTTGATGACTTCTTTGAATATGTCTATTCTCTTCTCGATGTGATCCATTTTGAGAAAAACTAAGCCAGCCTTTTCAGACAGGTTATTTAGCAACCTTGTGAATTGCTTTGCTAACTTCTTACGTAACTCCCATGTTTCCTGGAAGAGAATCTTGTATAGTTCATGAGTTTGATGCTTCAGCTCATTCTGAAAATACAGAATATCCTTTAGTAATTCAAAGTCTGTGTTAACACTCATCTCTTCTTCTTCTTCTTCTTCTTCTTCTTCTTCTTCTTCTTCTTCTTCTTCTGTAGATTTAGTTTCCATAGGTTCCCCTATTCCCTTGATCTCATTCAGTTGAATACCATCCTCTCTATTTTCTTACATAAAGACATGATATTCGTCTACAATCTCCTTGTGATAGATTTCTTCTTTGTCCATTCTGGCTTTTGATTCAATCTCTTTCATTTCCTCCTTTCAACATGAACTTGTCAAAGGCAAGACGTTTTTCATCTTCTAAATCACTTAGAGTGATTTGAGATCATCGAAAGATTTCTTTGAGGCAATAGGATTGTTGGAGGCCATAGAGGATGATAGAGTTCATTTTAGAAAAGGGAGTATTGCTCTTGAGAATTAAAAGAATAGAGGTGTGTATATTCTTTTGAAGGGAATGTTTAAATAATAGGGTTATTAGAATTTCTTTGGAAGATTTTGCTATCTTGATTTTGCAAGCTTAAAGTTTAATGCGATAAGATTTCTAGGAAACCTCATCTTCCTAAAAAGATCAATTAGATAAGATCTCTACGAAATCATATCTTACTAAAATATTTAGGAATTTTTCAGGATATAGTAAATCAAATCAAGATAGCAATCATCGGGAAAGATAAGGAAAAAACAATCAACAAGATCACGACCATCGTCCCCTTCTTCAATTTTTTGAAAAAATAGGTATTCAGACTTGAAATCGCCCTTTTGAAGATAGCAAATCGAACCTAAACGGCGATAGTTCAAATCGACGTAAATCAAGATTTGTGACCAAAACTTAGGTTTTGATGATTTAGATCGAAAAAGGTGTTCTTTGAATTTTCGAAAAAAGTTTGCATCTTGCTTAATGTCAGCATTAGAATCATACGAATATAGCTTCACTTTGGACCAAAACGGCATGCCAATAATGTGAGAAACAACAAGCAAACCACTCAACAAACATACTCGAAATAATCCATACCGTGTAAGAGTAATACCTTAATCCGCGAGTCAAAACGGGGACCGGCTCGATGAGAGAGCTTCAACGATCAACAAGTCGGCAACGTACGAAAATAGACACAGCGCAGCGATGGTGGTGCATAATTGGTGCAAGCTGGAGCGATAATGCAAGCATCAACGGAAGCGGCGTCGGGCGTCGGCAAGGGGGAGGCTGTCTTTGGGCAGGGACGGTGAGCAGGAATAGCGGCAGGGTGGTGGGCTTCGGTGCAGCGATGGCGAGTACGAATGGAGGCCGAGTGGTGATCTTCGAGGGGGAGCAGAACTAGGTGACAGGCGGCGGTTACTCGACGCGGAACAGGAGTGACGGGCGGCACGACAAGAGCAGTGACGGCGCGGAACGGGAGCGGCGGTCGGGGGCAGCAGGTGGCGAGCAGCGAGAGAGAGAGGCGGCGACATGCAGCGAGAGGGGGGAGGATAGTGAAAGAGAGAAAGAGAGCGAGAGAGAGGCCGAGAGTGAGAGATTGTATGCAGATTTTTTTTTTGCTTCCTCCCTTTTACCCTAAGCCTAAAGAAGTATATATAGAGAATATTATGGTAATGCTCTAAGATTCAATCCTAGCCATTGAATTAAAAGAAATCTCAAACAAGATAATAGCCGTAGGATTGTAATTTAAGGCTTTATCCTTAAATAATGTATGAAATTTTCAGCCACTATAGGGAAAGCAAGGACTTAATCGGGCTTTAATTAATTGAAGGGGTAATTAACTAAAAGCCTTGCTTCTTGAAAGAATTAAAATGGACTGAACTGAATTTGAATTGGGCCCCATATAATTTTCGGCCATTCCCCTCTCCTGTGATCGAAAATTTCAAATTGGTCTTGGTCTTGTCCTTTTGTCAAATTAAGCTCAATCAACTCGCCTTCGATTGAACACCAATATATGACAGAAAAATAAATATGTTATGCATGTGAATTTATTTTTGCGAGAATTATGGTTAACTCTCATTTTATGCTTAAATGAATAAATTTCTTAAAATCAAAATTTAGGTGTTAACAAGGAGATTTTGTCGATGGCAGATGATTGGGCGAGTATGACCGGATGCTGCATCAGTGTTGCCTAGAGTCGCAGTTTAACAAACATTAAAAAGACGGGATTCACACGTAAAGCCGACTCATGCCGACTCATTGCAAGCCTGTCTATACGTTTGCTTTTTTAATGTTGAATTTTGATGTACCATTAGTACGTTTTGTGGTTGTCATGTCGTCTTTTACTACTTATATACCATGTGAAATTTCAAGTATATGAACGTTCACTGTGCGTTGGGCTGACATTGGTAGGTAGGTTAGGTTGGGACAGCTAACAAAAAAATGTGTGGGTTTATTCATGTGGTGACGATATCGGCAAGATTATTTTTTGAAGAAACAAAGGTTGGCATGTTTTGGTTGCTAGAAAGAAATAGCAGTTAGCTGAATATGTCTGGCCATTTCTAACTACAACTAATGCAAATAATCAGGGCATTTGTTTACCGCAAGTCGAGGGCCAAGGTCCACACAAGAAGGCAAAGACTATTCTAAGCATTATGATTAATACTCCTTAACTACCAATAACTTCTTTGTTAAAACATAGAGGTTAAATCGCCACCAGTTGTATTTGCCTGAATTAATTGTTGAGGCTTCGTACTAAAAAGTCTCGGATGCACCCCGAACATGAGCCCCCTTTATCACGGCCATAGGATAATATAGATTCCCCGTGATTTAACGGCTAAGGTGGAGTGGCCTCATATGCAATGAATGCATACTAGATTTGCTCATTCTTGAGCTGGCAAATGCCGAGGATAATGCATAGAAGGCAACGACTAAGCACTTTCCTATGTCTAAGCCCAAAACTAGAGAGCATGTGCTATTGGCTCTGCCTTCCAGGCACAGGCGAAGTTCCCCGAAAAGCTTGCTTCCTTGAGATTGATGGCCCTGATAAACTGTCTTGAGATCCATGAGATAAATTATAAAAAGGCCGTCTTTACTTTGATTTGCGGTAATATTTATACTTGTTCGGTAACTTGGCAAAATATAATTTTTAAAATTTTAATTTGCTCAATATGATTCTCATTTTTTAGTAATGTTTAATTTAGTTCCTAAATTATATCAAAATATCCAATGTTACCATTCCATAATTTCAAGTTTTGTCGACTTGGTTTTCGATTTAGTATGCTTGAACATTCAACAAAAAAAAAAAAAATACATGTGAATTACCCATGCAATGATATTGGCAAATTAGGATACTATAGTTTATGTCACCAAATAACATGGATAGCCTTTTTTCCGAATAGAACAAGTGGGACATATCAAGAAGCTTACATCCTACAAAATTACCGGATTAGAAAATTCCTTGACTTTATGAAAGGATAAATAGAACATTTTCATATACACAAAAAGTTTAGAAGTGATATTAAACATAAGGATAAATCAAGGGATCCATTGAATAAATTAAAATTTTAAAGACAACATTATACATTGAGTCAAAATTCAAAAATTATTTGCGTCATTTTCCCTTTCAATTTTCTATTCACCTTTTCCCTTCTCTTTTTTTTGTTTCATAGTTAGTGGTCCTATCCTTATCCCCCGCGGCCCTGGTACTTCCGCTTCCCTTGCTAATTTTCTTTTTTCGCACTAATTGCACTCCTTACATAACTAAATTCACCCCATTTTTAAACTAAAAAGGAAAAGATGCCCTAAATCATTTAATTGTAATTTAAAGTGATAATCCCAAAATTATTTACTTCCCTCCCTTCTTTTCATTCCTTTTTTGTTTTTATATAGAAACTAGTTGTCATAATTAAGCATTTCACATGTTTTATATTTGTTCAATAATATCGAAGGAATTAATAGAAAAATAAATGGGAAACAACAAAGGGGACACGAGAGATTTATGTGAGTCCGTCTAAGTGTCGGCATCTATTCCACGAGGAGAGCCAGCATAAAATATTGGAGAATCGGAGTTACAACCATTCATCCACTCAAGTATTTCCCACATCTAGATTAAGCCTGGACCCGCGGTGTTTATAAATAAATAATTCAGTTAAAAGCAAAAATCGCAGCATAAATCATCTAATGTTCAAGCCTAAAAATAAAAGCTTTTGGTATGGTTGAACTAAGAACGCGGTTCATATTTGTTGACACAAATTTTAGCCGACATGTCCAATTTGATAAAAACTTGAGATCTGGGATCTCTGATTGGCAAGGCCCGTTTCTCGGCAAAATGTAGTCGTTTTGGTGCCTAAAACCCGATTAGAATGTAGATGGGAACTTTCGTGACACATTCATTCAGAAAATTGACTGATTTAGGAATTTAGACTTTCGAAACATTGTGGGAAAAGCCATGTGAGATCAATGAGAACGTAGAGTTGAAATGACGAAAAGAAACCGCATTGGAGGGCCTAGGGTTTTCTTCGAACTCTTTTGAACCATCGGACAATGGACATGAGCGAAACTATCATTTTGGCAAGGAAAATACACTGCATTACCTACATTGATGTGCGCTTTTTTTTTTTTTTGTAAAAGTAAGATATACAGATGGGAAAAGCGCTAATTACAGCTGAACCTCCGCTGCACTCCACCGAAGTGTTGTAAAAAGTATAATGGCAGCTCGGGTTGGAGGAAACAGAAGAAACAAAAAACTAAGCAAGATAGCAGCTACATATATACAAAATACATGTGTAACCTAAACATGCAGCTATACAAAAGGAAAAGACAGCCAAACAAGGCGGCCAAAATAGCATCAAGGAGGTTTGAACCTCCACCCACATCAGTAAAAAATAGCCGAGGTGATTTTCCAAGAAGCTTGAATTCTACGATTTCGAGAGATGTCATCAACTTGGTTGAAAGTGAGAGCCTTGTCATTGACAACCTTCTGGAGGTATTCTTTAAGTTAGGATATATTGAGTTGCTTGTTATGGAATAGGATACGATTTCTTTCCATCCAAATCATGTGGCAAAGGGCGCCAAAAGAGAATCTAGCTATGCATTGGTGGAAGGAGTGGCCTCGGATGTAACTTATCGCCTATTGAATATTGTCTTGCCAAGAGACGTTACGCCAGGCCAAGTTGCATTTGGCCAACCAAAACATAGCAAGGGCATTTGTAGTTCGACATCTGAAGAATAAGTGGTCTACCGAATCAGGCCTGCAATTGCAAAAGGCACAAGTACCTTCCGTAATACGACGATATGTAAGAAGAAGGACCTGACTAGGCAACCTCTTGAGAGTGGCTAGCCACAATAAGAAGGAATGCCAAGGAGCAAGTTGATGATCGCAAACAAAAGAGTGCCAGAGAACAACTTATCCTTTATGTCGAAAAGACTCCCACGCCGAGGCTGAGGAAAAAATGCCAGAGGGATGGCCAAACCAAAGTAAGGTATCCGCATTCTCCCCGTTCTCAGGAGTGAGAGACGGCATGGGATCTGACCAAGATCCCATGACGGTAATCACCCTAGAGGGAAAGTGAGTGGTAGATAAGAAGTCTCGAACCGTGGCGCTCCTAGGGACACTAGATCTTGGGATGCTAACAGTCGAACCAGAATGAAATATTGTCTCTCTTCACTCGCCAGCAGAAAACATGCTGCATTGATGTGCGCTTTTTGGTTCTAAAAAATCAAAACTTAGTCTTAATCCATCGAAAACTTAAGGACAAGATCTTGCTAAGTGTTCATGATGGTTATTTATGTATTTTTTTTCAAAATTTTCTAAAACTAGACTAATTTAACGTACATAAACCTAGGCAAATCAAACCAATGAATTCAAGTGTGCAATCAAGGAATCGTGGCATTGATAAATCGCAGCATAAAACTGTAATGAATCCTAAGGGCTTAGAGAAACATGGTTCTGTTGGGAAAAAACGGATAATATGCGAAAGCGAAACCCTTTCTCCCTCCTTGCGTGATCAAGATGGGCAAAAAGAAAATAAAGAAATGTAGAAGCGGAGAGACACATAGAATTTTACGTGGAAAACCCAAAAGGGAAAAACCACGAAGAGATCGTCCACTATAGTAGCAGGTACAACAAAGTGTCTTCATCGAAATTGGTGGATCTCCCTCATCAGTATGGTGAAATACAAACAAGTACAAGAGGATAACACTCTCTCTCACACTCTTCACACAATGGTGGATAGCTCTCTCCCTCTCGGAGGATATCTCTCGTTTTGTCGAAACTGACGACGAGACTTGTGGAAATTGGCTTCGACGCTTTCTCTCTTTGATGCGGAATGTGCACCATAACTCTCGCAATCTGGGTGATGCTACAACACATCTCTTCATCCCTTATTTAAAGGAGGCCATAGGATATCTCTTCCATGCTCTAGAAACTTCACCAATTAATGTGTTTGATTTACGAAGATGATTAGCACCTTCTCAATGCACGGAGCCACGAGAATTCACTTTCCCATGCGAGGTGGTTACATTGGAACTACGTGGTCATCAACGCATTAAATTCTCCCAACTAAATAAGGAGAATCCCAACAAATCTCCCCATTCGACTTAATTAGAGGGGATAATTACTACACTGACACCTTCACAACACTCATCGAACTTCTTCGATGGAATTACCTTGGTCATCATGTCAGACCAGTTCTTCTCGGTGTGAACTTTGTCGAGCTAAGATGCTTCTCCTCTATGACATCTCGAATCCAATGATATCGCATATCGATATGTTTTGATCGAGAGTGATAGGCTGAATTCTTCGACAAGTGTATGGCATTCTGATTATCACATTTCAGCACATACTTTTCTTGCTTATGACCCAGCTCAAGCAAGAAGTTCTTCATCCAGAGCATTTCTTTACATGCTTCTGTGGCTGCAATGCATTCAGCTTCGGTGGTAGACAATGCAACACATTTTTGGAGCTTCGACTGCCATGACACAGCTCCCCCTGCAAAAGTAGTCAGGTACCTTGATGTCGACTTTCTCGAATCGACATCACCACCTAAATCACCATCTGTGTACCCTTCTAACACAGATTCTTCTTTGTTGAAACACAAACATCTCTTCGATGTACCTTGGAGATATCGAAATATCCATTTGACAGCTACCCAATGCGCCTTTCCAGGATTTGAAAGGTATCGGCTCACAACACTGACTGCATGAGCAATATTCGGCCTGGTGTAAATCATTGCATACATGAGGCTGCCAACCGCCGATTAATACGGCATGTTCTTCATATCTTCTTTATCTTTCTCAGCCGATGGACTCTGCTTCTTACTTAATTTGAAATGTCCAGCAAGAGGAGTACTTACTGGCTTGGCCTTGTGCATATCGAATCTCTTGAGAATCTTTTCGATATATTTCTCTTGGGATAGCCATAATAGCTTCTTCGAATGATCTTGCAAGATCTTCATCTCAAGGATCTACTTCGCTACACCTAGATCTTTCATAGCGAAGGACTTGCTCAAGGCTTTCTTCAGGGCAGAAATTTTCTTTGAGTCTTGCCCGACTATCAGCATATCATCGACATAAAGCAAGAGAATGATGAAATCACCACTGACATACCTCTTAATAAACATGCAGTGGTCAGTGGCAGTCTTCTTGAAGTCATGTTCCGCCATGAACGAGTCGAACTTCTTGTACCACTGCCTTGGTGCTTGCTTTAAACCATAGAGGCTCTTCTTGAGACGACACACCATGTGCTCTTTACCTGGAGCTTCAAAACCCTCGGGTTGCTCCATATAGATTTCTTCCTCTAGGTCTCCGTGAAGAAAAGCAGTCTTTATGTCGAGTTGTTCGATCTCCAAATCTAGACTAGTGGCTATACCAAGGACAGCTCGGATAGATGACACATTCACCACCGGGAAAAAAATTTCATCGAAATCGATGCCCTTCTTCTGGCTGCATCCTTTGACAACAATTTGAGCTTTGTACCTTGGCCGCGAGCTGTTTTCATCAGCTTTGAGTTTATACACCCACTTATTTTTCAATGCTCGCTTTCCCTTCGGCAGCTCAACAAGTTCATAGGTGTGATTCTCATGCAAGGATTGCATCTCCTCATGCATGGCTTTCTTCCATTCTTCTTTCTCGTTGCTGGCAACAGCTTCTTCATAGCACTGAGGCTCCCCTTCCTCTGCAAGAACTGTATAGTCATCCGCAAGATATCTGGTCGAAGGACGCCTGACTCTTGTGGATTGCCTCAACTGAGGTTGCTCTTCAGGCTCTTGTTCGACTAGTTCTGTCTCTGTCATTTCAACATGTTTTGTCTCTGTCATTTCGACATGTTCTTTTGTTGGTGGTTCGACGTTTCCATCACCAATTTCTTCATTGTTGTTCTACGATGATTCTCCCCTTGAATCATCACACTCCTTAGAAGATAACACATGATTGGAATGGGTAACAACCCTGGTCTTTGTCTTGTTGACATCTTCGTGAGTCTAGTCTTCAAGGAACACAACATCACGGCTTCTCACGATCCTCCTTTTTATAGGATCTCATAGTCTATAGCCAAACTCATCTTTTAGTGAACCTAGGTAAATACACTCCTTGGTCTTCGCATCGAGCTTAGATCGTTCATCTTTAGGAATATGAACGAACGCTTGGCAACCGAACACTTTCAAATAACCGTATGACGCCTTCTTCCTTGTCCAAACCTCTTCTGGGATATCTCCATCCAAAGGTCTTGACGGCGACAAGTTGATTATATCAATGGCAGTCTTCACGGCTTCATCCCAAAAAGACTTGGGTACTTTGGCGTGAGATAACATGCATCGAACTCTTTCTTCAATAGTTCGGTTCATCCTTTCAGCTACACCATTAAGCTGAAAGGATGAACTAGGAGTATTCTCCAGCTTAATACTATGTGACCTGAAATATGCATCGAATGAGCAACGATACTCACAACCATTATCGGCTCGCACGCACTTCAATTTCCTCCCAGTCTCCCGTTCTACCATGGCATGGTACTCCTTGAACGCTTGGAGAACTTGGTCTTTCGTGCTCATCAAGGACACCCATACTTTCCTTGAGTAATCGTCGATAAAGGTGACAAAATGATATGCACCGCCAAGGGATTTCTCTATCATTGAACAAACATCAGTATGAACCAAATCAAGAACATACCTTCTCCTTCTCGGTCGATTTGGTTTCTGGAATGGCACTCGGCGTTGTTTGCCGGCTAGACAATGAGTACAAGCCTCCAGCAATTGGCCTTTTACATCGGAGAGTAGCTTCTTCTTGGCGAGGATCTGCAATCCCTTCTCGCTCATGTGACCAAGCCTTTTGTGTCATAACTCCATGCTTGAGTCACCGTGGGTAACGTTAGCATCTCCGTTGCGTATTCTTCCTTGCATGACATACAAGGAGCCTTCTTTCTTTCCTCGGGCAATAACCGTACTCCCTTTGGCGAGTTTCCATTTGGCCGCACCGAAGTGATTTATCATCTCGGCATCATCCAGCTTCCCAACTGAGATAAGGTTAAGGCGCATGTTTGGAACATGCCTCACCTCCTTCAATACTAACTTGTATCCCGCGTCGGTTATCAAGGTGACTTCAACAATTCCAACAATTTTGCTGGTGACGCGGTTTCCCATTTTGATTGTACCAAAGTCACCACTTTGGTAGGATGAGAAGAAACCTTCATGTGGAGTGACGTGAAAGGACGCACCTGAGTCAACGATCCACGAACAATCATCGTCGGCAACATTAAGGTAGTTGGCTTCTCCAATAAGGAATATATCATCAACTTCAGTTGCAGCAACGGCCGTAGTGCTCTTCTCCTCCTTCTTCTTTGGGTCAATCTGATCTGGCTTAACATTGCCGGTCTTCTGATCTCTCTTGAGAATCCGGTACTCCCGTTTCTTGTGACCGGGCTTCCCGCAATAATAGCAGGTTACCTTGGGGCGAGATTTGGACCGCCCATGAGTCTTGTCATATCTGCGGCTTTTACTTCTTCCACGGGTCTCACTTCGGCCATAATTGTCGACGACGTTTGCCTCATGTTGGTTGGACGTGCCTCGTTCTTTTGGCCTAACTTCTTTATTCATTAGGCTATCGGCAACGCCATCCATGGAGAGCTTCCCATCCGGGGTTGAGTTACTTAGAGTAATGACTAACGTGTCCTAACTTTCTGGTAGGGAACTGAGGAGTATAAGGGCTTGCAACTCATCATCAATCTTCATCTCGATCTTTGTCAGTTGATTCATGAGCCTCTTAAAGGTGTTTAAGTGCTCGATCATACTTTACCATCCTTATACTCCAGCTTCACCAATCGTCGCAGTAGGTGAGCTTTATTGTGAGGAGTCTTCTTTTGAATCATGGATTCAAGCTTCGACCATAATTCATGAGCATTAGTGTAAGTCGACACTTGCTCGAACAAACTCTTGTCGATATATTTGCGGATCATTGGGACCGCCTTGCAATTCAAGAGCTCCCACTCTTTATCGTCTTTTCCTTCCGACTGCTCCTCATTTAGGATTGGCTCGTACAAATCCCTGCAATACAGGTGGTCCACCATCATGGGCTTCCAATAGAACTAATTCTTCGCAATAAGTTTGAACATATCACCATCATGGGTGACGGTGGCCTCCATCTTGAAACACATGATGCTGTTGAACCAAGCTCTAATACCACTGTTGGGAAAAAAAGGCGGATAATATGCGGAAGCGAAACCCTTTCTCCCTCCTTGCGTGATCAAGATGGGCAAGAAGAAAATAAATAAATGTAGAAGCGGAGACACACATATAATTTTACGTTGAAAACCCAAAAGGGAAAAACCACGAAGAGATCGTCCACTATAGTAGTAGGTACAACAAAGTGTCTTCACCGAAATTGGTGGATTTCCCTCATCGGTATGGTGGAATACAAACAAGTACAAGAGGATAACACTCTCTCTCACACTCTTCACACAATGGTAGATAGCTCTCTCCCTCTCGGAGGATATCTCTCGTTTTGTTGAAACTAACGACGAGACTAGTTGAAATTGGTTTCGACGCTTTCTCTCTTTGATGCGGAATGTGCACCAGAACTCTCGCAATCTGGGCGATGCCACAACACATCTCTTCATCCCCTATTTATAGGAGGCCATGGGATATCTCTTCCATGCTCTAGAAACTTCATCAATTAATGTGGTGGATTTACGAAGATGATTAGCACCTTCTCAATACACGGAGCCACGAGAATTCACTTTCCCGTGCAAGGTGGTTTCATTGGAATTACGTGGTCACCAATGCATTAAATTCTCCCAACTAATTAAGGAGAATCCCAACAGGTTCGAGTTTAATTGCAAAGAAATTTATGATTCTTCTAAAAAAAATAAAATGTATGCCATCTAGGATATGTTGGCAAAAATTTATGAAATGATTTCAAACTAGTCTAATTTAAGTTTCTTCTTTTTTTGGGATTTTCTAAAGTTTTTCTAATTTTTTATAATTTTTTTTTAAAAAAATTCGCACTTTTCATTTTTTATTTTATTATCTTAGATATTTTTCTTTGGAAATGAGCTTGTTCTGTTGTACATTGAGGGAAAATTGATGAGAGAACTGAAAAGGAAAAGTGAGAGATATGTGACTTTATTCTGTTTTGTGATTTTCAAAAGTGATTATTTTTTCAGAATAAACTTTTTTGTCCTTGTTTTTTCTCCAAAATTGCTTCTAGGAACACAATCAGAATCAGAATCACTTATATTATCAAACAGTATTCTCATATTTTTTGTTCCAAGAAATTACAGAATCAATGAACAAAATGGTTGTCATACATGCCCTTAAAGTCCGGTACCAGAGTCTGGGACACTTCCTAGTAGTGATATGGTTGACCACGAGGGAAAGAGCGAGAAGAAGACTTGGACCTGACGAGATCAAAGAGCTGAGGAGAAAGAAACCGTCTCATGCTGCCAATTTCCAGTGGTCCTAGAATCCGCGTGGGCTTTGAAGTAGTGGGGAGAATGAAAAAATTAAAAGATAAAGGAAGAGAAGAAGATAGAGAGAAGCCATTCATCTTTGACCTAAACTTTGTATTTGCTTGCCCTGGAAATCATGATTCACAACGCGCTGTTGATCAGTGGCGAATAAAAATAGATTTCATCGTAAATTGCTCACGAAAATTCCATGAACTTTTTTAAATCAATCTGATGAACACAAGCTACATTATTTAAGGTAAAAACGCGGAAAAAAAAAAAGCACAACGCACAAAAAGCATATATAGTCGGCCAACTAAGAGTCAAAGATATAACATGTTCTCGTGCTCTAAAGCAGAATTATGATCCGCAACAAGAACGAGAGTACATGACAACTAAACTTCAGGATAGACTAGCTGAATGGGACAACCACATTAAATAGATGATCACATAGGACCCTAGAGTGGTGCTCACCATCTCCATTGAATGTTATATATTGCAAGTCATTTTTAAGGTATTGGAGAAAAGAGGAAGCTTGATCTGTGTAGGGTCAGGTATTTTGATTAGTTATATGTCCAAACCTATTAGACTCATTAGAGGTCGCGTTATCTATCTATCGGAGTGACGCATTAATCACCAATCAGATGACAAATTAAAGCAACAGCAAGAATCACGGAATTTCCATAAGTACGCTCTTGCTCTAGCACCTCTCTTCACAAACAATTAGACTAACTTTCCTATAATGGAATCCCCACATCACTTTTTCCAATCGAGGTATGAATAGCCATATAGTTATGCAAAACTAATCTAACTATAGAAACCAGCTCAATGGTCACATGGCCTCTGCACGCGAGGGCCCTCTCTTTGTGATAATGAACGCCAACTGCCATCTTCAAATTAACTTGAGTTAATTAGAGAAACAATTTAGAAAGAAAATAAAGAGCAGCGAACTTGACTCTCCTACTTGACGTTGTTATAAAATTTCTAGTGAAGACATATTCGAGAGCTTAGGTTGACATATCTATGTACATGCTACGCACATCTCATACCAATTCTTTGATATTCCATGCAAAACCAATCATAGATAATCATTTTCTCTTTCTATAAATGTCACGCCCCGACTCTCGAGCCCGCGACATCCCTTGTCAAATCGCCACAAGATCATAGAGATAGCGTCCTAGGCACGCTATCGACCTATCACTTAACTACGCATGCGGAAACGTTTCAACTCCCTGACAAAGATTCACATGGGATAGAGAAGTAGAAAATCACAGCAATCATTCACAAAAGACACTTACAAAGCGTCCATCATAAGCAGATGAGTCTAGATCTTATTACTACTAACGTATGTACACAACCCCATACTTCGGGGTGACTAGACAAGACCTCAAAAGGTCATTCCGTCAAGTGAGGTCAACTTTCCATTTTCTTCAATAGACTACTCCAACAGCCAATCCTTGGCATCCACAAAGCTCCGTCAGAAGGGACCTGAAAATGTTATCCCACGACGGGGTGAGAATAAATCTCAATGAATCAAGCCTAAGCTCGGTTATGAAACTAATTCGCCCAGGGGGTCCTAACCAGATGCTCACATAGACATGAATAACACCCAAACACAGTCACAGCATCAAAAACATCCATAGGCACACTTACCAGCATTCAGCCACACATAATGCTATGCTTGACTCAACTCAACAATCATCTCAGCCAATCATTCGAAAATGCATTGCATCCATAAACTTACACAGGACACCACACGAGTCCATTTATTAACGATGATCGTGCCCCAGCACATGAGAGGATCTACGCGAAAGAGGGCGTGATTCGACTCTCACAAATAATGCGATATAACACCTCGGTGTGATCCAGCGTTCTACCGACAGAACCGGGCTACGTTCCTTTACTCTCGGTAATGGCTATTACAAGCGGTGTATCTAGTGCACCCGTTGCACGGCACCAGCAAATAGGCATCCCTAAACGGGGCGTCGGTCCAACACCAGTTGCGACCGGCATCCGATAATCCCTTAAGACCGTACGACTGGCACGGGGCATGAATTATCGTTCTTCTAGCAAGTCGTGTGGTTCCATCACATTGGTATGGTACGCACTTGCCAGGAAAAGCATCATCATTCCCTCATATGACCATATAGAACACATCCAGCAATTAACCCATTTCATTATCTTCGGTTAAGGCCGGATGCTCACACAAGCATGTAAAAGTCTTGGCCGAAGGCCATTTTCATGCTAAAATATGTCTTTTGACTTCACACACGGTCATATGCATATGCAGACTAGCCATTAGTCACCACAACCACATATAGGGCGATTAACCCTCAATCATTAGTCCAACAGCCACAGTCATTCCAGCCAATCAATCAAGCCATCCAACGAGGCAATCAATACAAACACGAACAATCAATCCGATTAGGCCACATAAAGGCTCGAATTCATGCAATAATTATTTATTAGTCAAACCAATCAATTTAAATCGTCGATTGCTCACTCGTCTTTAGTCTATCGCTCGCTCGTGATCAAACCACGGCAATCCATTGCCTAATCAATCAATCAATATTCATCTAGCAACAATTAGCCACAGACAATTCAATCAACTTGGCTAACCTAATCGATCGGCCATTTAACCTAATCCCAGTTTCTATTTAAATCGGCCCCGATCGCGTACCTAAAATCCACATTTGACTAAACGACTAATCCTAGGCGCAATTAGCGCCCTTACCAAGGATTAGGGTCATTTCATATCCAAATAGCTCGGGCAGTCTCTACGGCGGGGGCAAGAACGGCGACGACGACGGCGGGGGCAGATCACGGCTCGGTTCGACGGACCACGGCCTAAAATTCTCGGACAACTTGGCCCATGGACCCGGCACAATGGCCCAGCGACTCGCCACTCGGCCCACTCCCTCGGCCACTCGGCCTAAGACAAAACGGGCCACGGCCCGTGCAATTCCCGGCCCGAACAGGGCACTTGGCCAAAACAGGGCAGGGGTGACGGCGGGGCTGAGGCGACCGAATCGACGGCCGACGGGCGGTAGCCGGCTCGAGGGTCGACGGTGGAGGCTTGAGGAAATGTGGGGGAAACTGAGGGAGGCGACGACGGTGGCGAATAGAACCGGGCAGAGCTCGACCAAAACATGGAAAAAACAGGGCGTCGGTCGGCGGTCGATTCCGGCCTCCACGCACGGCGGCGAGCCTCGCCGAGCTCAGGGAAGGTAGAAGGGTGTTCGGGGAGACCGTCGGCGGTGGCGGTGAGCAACGGCAATGGCCGGTTCGGCCGGATCGAAGAAAAACCGAGCGATGCTCGAAAATAGGGGAACCGCGGCTTCGGGGCTGTTCGCGGCGGCTCCGGCGGCCAACGACCGGTGGGGTTGGTTCGGGGAGGTCGAGAGGGGACTGGTGTTGACACCTGAGTTTTTATCAGTCTTTCATAGTTTATTTTTTAAAAATTCATAAAAAATATATAAAAAGTTAAAAAAATTAAAAAATCATCTTTGGTAGCCTTGACCAAGCTAAAGGAACCATTTTTGACAAAAACAATAATTTTTCAATTTTTTAATATTTTCCAAAAATAGAAAAATACATGAAAAATGAAGAAAAACAGCATTCGATGTCGTAAAAATATAGAAAAATAGTCAATATTTTTATTTTAATTTTCTTTTCATTTTGAACTCATAAATAGTCAAAATTCAAGTTCAATTGCATGTGTTTCTTCACGACGCATAGAGTTGAATTTGGCAAAAAAAAATATCATTCGAGTCTTTTAATTTGTAAATTTCTACATCTTTTTTAGTCTTGATGTCCAATTAGATCGACCACCATCTACAATAAATGCCCCTTGCTGAATATTTTCATTTTTGTTTCACATGATTTCATGGTGTAAAACGCCGAGTGGATCCCCAAATATAATCGGGTCGGCATGAGCTCGATAGCTCGTCCAAGACCAAACCAGGGCACGGCGAACCCCATGTGAGTACTCTCGAACTCCTGCGATGCTTCCTAATGCTTTTCTTAGGTTAGATCGAGTGTAGAACGGCTAGGACAGCTAAATCATTTTTGAGCTGTGATTGATAAATAGGGCATTACTAGGAATGCCATGTGATTTATTTGCATATCTAGATTCCTTGAGTTGCGCATTTTATTACTGATTGTGATTGCTAGGATAATCACTCATATCTGCATGAATTTCTAGATTTATGGTTCATACCTTATTCATCCGCATGAATCTCAGGCTAGAAAATTCAGTCAACTTAGGTACCGAAAGGGCGTCAACTCTGACGGTTGGCGTAACTAAGTCCCCGAAACCATTTCTCTGGTTCTCGCAGAATTGAATAGAAACTCCCAACTATTCGATTGGGTGGTCCAATCATACCCTAAAAAAATGATTGGTGGCGACTCCATGGCATGCACACTTAGCACATGTCACTAGACCACACTGAAAGTCTATCACGCATACCTCCGTTGCGATTTGGGTAATGGGCCTTGGGAGAGGCCCGCGTCCGACCAGACAGGACGGCCCATTAGCCCTCGAGAGCCCGACAACCTCAAGAGGGTCGCGACAGACTGGCGACTCCACTGGGGAGTGGTTCTTAACCATTTAGTGGACTTGAGCCGATTAAAAAGTTGATTGATTCTTCTAACCTAATTTTATGCAGATGCTCTCGAAAGTGAGGTGTATATGCTAACGAATGTGTTAGATGTTTTTGTAGACGGGAGAAATAAGGGGTGAAGTGCTTGTTAACTTTGTTTTATGCAGGCAAGAGTTTTGGATGTATGATTGTGTGGATATTTATATTGAAGCGGTGATTGTTAAATAAAATGCATGTTTATTGCTTTAGCACGACACAATGAATACACACTATTGCGCCTAAAACCCCAGGCGCCCTCTTTAGGAACACAATAGAAGGAATTGAAAATGGAATCTCCGTGAGGAAAAACATGGGGTAATCCACTTTTCAATTCCGCTCACTTCGAACTATGGATTGAGTCCCAATGCAACGATAGTTGTGCAATGGAATCGACTCTTCCCAGAATTCGAGGTGAGAACCTTGGCTTTAGGTACCAAGCCCTATCTTTTGATTTTTAGGAGTTTTCCCTCACTTGTCTCATGCGTTTGTCTATGAAAGGTTAGTATACCTAACACTGTACAGAGAAGCTTGATTTTCTCTTAAGTTTGGTTGGTAAGACTTTTCTATCCCTCGAACTTGTTACAGCTCATAATCATTATATTCATTACATAATTCCGGTGATTGGATTAAATGCCATTTTGAGGATAGATAGGTGTGTTTTCCTCCCAATGTTCTTGATGGAAGACGAAGATGGTGTCATCCCATTACGAGCGCCAAGTGGACAAGAAGAGCCTGCTATGGACATCATTGAGGTATCATCTAATGAAGATGACGATTTGGAATAGGTGATCCTGAAGTCACGTCTCAAAGATCGAAACTGGGGCATCTCTAAGTAGTTAAAAACAGGTAGAGAAGAGAAGTCTTTTTGTGGATAAACGCGGTGGGAGGTTCCTTTATTCGATCATAAGCAAGATTAAAAAATCAAGATGTACACGCTCGAATCATCAATGTCAAAGAGCAGCTTGCCTAGGTTGAGAGTGGTCAGGTGTTCGAGAAAGTCAGCCATACAGAAGTTGAGACATACATATTAGAGCTTTCATTCATTTCGCTCAATCGAGGGACCTTAAAAGCAGATCATACAGATCATCGAGGTGGAAAAGTAAAACCGAAATGAGTCCTAATTAGCATCACAAAGGAACCCAGTTGGCCCTCCATATTATTGATGCTTTGCCTATACTCACCACCTCGAGACTCGAGATCTGCAAGCTTAAGAAGAAGGCGTTTACATTCCCCTTTAAGCTCGGCAACCTTGGTCCCGTGATCTTCGGCGACTATTTCCAGGTCCCGAACTAGTCCTCTCCCATGGGCTATATCCGCGGTAATGCTGTCAAGCCTTTCTTCCTGCCACTCACATTGAAACTTCAACACGACATTACAACGGTCGTGCTCATAGGTGGTCAGGGATAAGGCCAAGCGCTCCACCAAATTTCCCCTCTCGCGAAGCAACATCGAGACCCGCTTGTTGGCGAACTCAACAGCCTTTCTGTGACTATCGGCCACAAGGTTGGCCAACACCAAGCAGTTGGACCGATCCTCATAGCGAACTCGCAAAACGTGAGCCACGGTAACTTCTCGCTGAGCGACACGGTAAGTCTCTAAAAAGTTTATAAAGAGGGTTGGGAAGATTCTATATTCCCTCTCTAAATTAGTGCCCTCGATAGAGGTGGTGTCTATTTCCACGAGCAAAATGCGAATTTCATCTTCAATTTCTGGGTGATCGGCTATATGAGCATAGCCTCGACCTAGGAGGTTATAGAGTTTTTCCCACTGGGCCAAAATTTCAGCCGAGAAAGCGCGAATATGAGAGGAGGTCATTTTCGTTGGAGTGAGGGAGAAGAAGATGGGTGTGGTAGAGTGATTAAAATATGAAAAAGCAATTATGTAAGAGCGTTAATCTTCTCTGCATTAACTCCTCCTTTTATAGCAACTCGAGGATGAAGAAAGGTCACAACAATAATGCTCATGGAGCCAAGTTAATTGGGTAAAGCAGTGGTGGCTTTTTCGGTGAACCATCAGATCCGTCCCAGTCCGCGATTTCAGGCTTGATAAATCTAAAAAAGTTGTAAAAATATATGTCAGTGCCACCATATTAAAATTTAGCGAGAGTTAAGCGCAACTATCGAAAAAAGTTGCAAAAGGATTTGGCGGTCCCATCATATTAAAAAACTGAGCGGGAGGCGAGCGTAGTTCCACCTTTTTGAAAATAAATGGGAGACAGACATGGATATCGAGAAAAGGAAATCGATTTGGTGTCCCTCCACGTTGAAAAGAAGAAAGAAGACGACAAAGCGAGAAATACGAAATCTTGGGAGAAACGCTTGCCTGATGATCTTCATCCATGTTTAAAGAACGTTTTCTGGGCATACAGAACCACTCAAAAGAAAATTTAGAGAGAGTGAGCATACATGAGAGAGTAGAGAACCCTGAGTGAGCAAAAATTGATCGAACATTTTTCGATCTAACATGTTTGAGGGTTACCGTCAGTTGCTAGAGGCGACTGATCCAAAAATCTCAGAAAATGAACTATTGAGAGATCTCGAAGATTCCAGGATTGCGTCTGGTACCAGAACCACAGAACCTAACCCTTTCGGCAACGAAGTTCAGGATCTCAGCAGCGACGACAACAGCAGCAGCGATGGTCAATCCCGGAAAAGGAAACGTCGCCAGTGCCACACTCAGAATGAAATCCAAGAGCTTGAAGCTTTCTTTAGTGAATGCCCTCTCCCGAACATGAAACAAAGAAATGAATTGGCCCAGAAGCTAGGGATGAAACCTTTGAGGGTCAAGTTTTGGTTTCAAAATAAGCGAGCCAAATTGAGGGCTCAACACAGACGTCAAGAACTTGCGATTCTAAAGGAGGAAAACGAAAAGCTTCGAACGGAGAACATGAGGTATAAGAAAGCTCCCAGCACTATCGCTTGCCTTAATTGCGGTGGCCCTGTCACTCTCGGCGAAATGTTCCTTGATAAGCCTTATATGAGGATTGAAAATGCTCATTCACCACCCCACTCCCTCGAACCATCTTTGATACAATCGGATTTTGTTGGAGATATGCATGAACAAATCAATTCTACGAAGTCAATACCGATGCCTTCTAAAGGATGGGATATGCGTCACCATGATTGGAGTTTCCTTAACGATGAGCTTACTATCACGACCGACCAATCCAAAGCTGATGAATTCCCTCCACAACAATTTCCGGCTCGATCAAATCCTATTGGAAATAGGCCAGAGAGCAATAGCCAAGTTGTCAACACTGTTCCGGGTCGCAAGAAGACGAGGGTCAATTGGTCCCCCGAGCTTCATCTCAAGTTCCTTAGTGCGGTTCAGCAACTAGGGATCAACTCAGCATATCCAACGCGCATACTTGAGATCATGAACATACCAGGACTCACTAAAGATGGAGTCGCGAGTCACCTCAAGAGCTACAGAAGGGCGCTAAGACAGCGCCACACAGCACTGAACCTGAAAGAACTCAACTTGTGCCTAAACACTAGGCATGGCTACAACTACAATGCCCCTGAAGTAAGAAATACCCTGCCGAATCTAGGCACCGACCAAGCTGGTAGCAGCACCATCGACTACTTGGGCGCTAATCAGAATATTCCCCTGAATCATCTCAGCACCACTCAAGAGTATATGCCACAAGTGCAGCAGGTACGAACTCCTTGGTTTGAGCAGCAACTTTTCGCTAGTACTCTTCCTATCGCCGATCAACATATTGCGCCTAGTGTTCAAAGATCTGCCTGGCTTGGGCGTATGATTTCGGAAGATCAAGCGAGGGGATGTTCTGAGGATTTTTGTTTCTCCCATCCCCAAATGGAAGGTGCTTTTGATAGTGAACCGATCAATCATCCTCTTATAATCTCGAGCAATGACGAAGGTTCTAGCTCGAAGAATCAGATCACTCACAACAGAAACAAGAATCCTTCGCCGCCAAGCGATGATGGTCAACCCGAATATCAGTTGCTCGAAGAATCAAAAGATTTCCTTGATGAGGAGCTCCATATCTGGATCGATCAGTTTAAAACTGATGGACTTATGAAGTTATGATCCAAAATGGCGATTATATATCTGATTCATGGTGTAACTGGCTGATCACCGAGAATCTTCAAGGGACCTAGGCACATGTGACTGGATGTATCATTAATCTTTCTGTCATAAAGTCTTCCATGCGAGATAATCTTCCTTAATGCCTAGAGTTAATTTGGGGTAGCGATTAGTACTACCTGCGAGCATCATCATGCTCGAGTGCGACAATCCCTTGTTAGATTAGAGTCGAGGCGAATCAATTGAACGCCACGAAGAAAAACATTTAAAGGCTTCACATAGGAAAATGTGAGTAAAAGCCCGAGCGAGCTCAAAGACGGTTAGCTCTGTATCGTTCCAAGGGACCTTTAGTCGTTACGAACTCTAAATTGAGCTTGTTTCATTCTCAATGGGGGTTGCTAACTGCTTCGAGAATTTTATAACAAAAAAACGCCAGTTAGGGACGCCAATAGTGCTGTGTCTTGGTAGTCAGTGAAATGGCAGTGGTACGAAACATCAGGAGTTCGATCTCGGGATTGAAAAATCGTTTTATCAGTTGGTCTATCACTCGATGAAGTTCAAAGAGATTCGACGCAGATGACTATAGAACTTGGGGCAATTCGAAAATCATCGATTCATTTTCATCAAGCGGCGAAGTTGGTATTGTAAAATGTGAAGCGCGCAAATGACAAATCCGAAGCAGAAGGAGATGAATCATGATTCGTTTATCCAAGGTCGGGATTTCAACCTTCGACTAAAGCCAAATCTAGGATGAGTTATTGATCTTGCCCACTCGACAAAACCCATCTCTACTGAAAATGGGGGCAAACCATTCCTACATCCGGAAAGCATGTCGAAGCCGAAGACATCAGATTCATCGTTTAATCCGTGGGGCAAGTCCCCCAAGCGATAGTTATCATCCGCAGAGCGTAATGGAATCCATCCTTTCAACGTAAAACGCATTTGGCCGCGGAGCCACCCATTTGGTAAAAAGAACGTATCGTTCCTAAATGATTTTCAATCAGATGCGGGGATAATGTTCTCTCATTTTCCTCTCAGGTGATGAATAGAGACGAGGCACCCAAGAAGCCATGCATTCAAATAACAAAACAGCGCATGAAACACGCCCAAAAAGATGAATGAATCTCCTCCGACGTAAATCCTTGAGGTGGATTCGTTGCCCAACCAGACGAAGAAATCATGGCCACAAGCTTGAGGGCCGGCTTCTGCAATCCCCACATTGGCATGCAGAATGGAATTCAAATCAAGAAGTAGTATCGTCCCAATTCGTTTTGAATTTGGAAACCCAAAATAATGCTTAATATTTATCCTTGGCAGGAGTTCGCCATCAGGGCAGACATATTTTCACAACCTTTGTACACTCGTTGGAGCATATGACGAAGGGTAAGATGTATCGTTCCAATTTTTGCAAAGTTTTAGAATATACAATGACATATCCCTTTTATATCTCCAGGATCTCCAGCCTCGATGGGCAGGTAAGTATCCATTTTCCCAATTCATTGGAGATTAAAAACTTTCAGAATTAATTCGATTCTCACATCTAAAAAGACATAGAATTCTTACTTCATTGACATTCATGTTTTAAAACAAGAGATTGTCTGAACATGAATTACACATATATGGTGCATCACAAAATCCCTTTGAAGGATAAATCTTGATGAAATGAAATGAATTTTTCAAACAAGAGTCGTTTGAACTATTCAAAAGGGTATTTTCTCATAAGAGAAGCGAGCCTAATCCAAACACGTCCCATACACACTTGAGAGATGAGAAGATTGGAAATGATTGAGAAACCTTAACCTATGGACATAAGGGTCATTCGCAACGATTACATGGATCGAGATGACAGAGGCATTTATTTCTTCATTCCAAACGCTACAGATGCCCATTGAGAACCCCATTGAACGGCGATTTTCATTCTCAACCCTGTCAAGAACCACCCTACATTGGGGCAAATGAAGGTTAGTCCAACGGTATCAGAAAGTAAATGGTTAGAAATTTTCTTGCTCGGACTAACATAAATCTTTGTGTGTTGTTTATATGATAATCCAAGTGTTATAGGATGACGAGAATAATTCATTTCGCTATCCTACACACTGTTATCCTTTGCACGACCATGTTGAGCCAGCAAATTCATTTCATCAACCTATTGGTGATCATTGCATATTCCAAAGCAAAGGCAACATCACTCTAGGAACGGAAGCATGCCAAAGTTTAAGTTGCATATCTAGCATGATTGCTGAAAATCCTAGCTCCAAAAGAAAAGAAAAACACGGGATTAAAAAAAGGGGGAAAAGAAAAATCCCTAGACATCAAGAAAAAGCAAAGTGCCTGGTAAAAAGCAAGGCCGATGTCCATTCAAAATATCCCCAGTAAAGTCTAGAGAGATGATGAAAAGACCCTCCAAAGGAGTCAGATCAAGATGACTACTCCCCAAATGATGTCGTGCTCAAATAGCAAACACACAAACAGACGGTCTCTTAATGCAACAAGAGACGCGTTTAAACATCCTTGTGCGCTCTAAAAGAGGAGTGTACACTTCAAGAAATGGAGATGTTCTTCGAAGGACATGTGGCAAATTTGCAATGATCACCAATGTCAAACCCTTCACAATTTCTAGGCAAAAAACAAGCCTTTTTCGGTCCCCAATCCTTCCAATGTTACAATCCTGAAGCAGTCTTCTCTGACTAAGACACTTGGGTTAATGTATAACTTAGCTCAAAGAAGTACGAGCAAGACTATTTCTTTCTCATTTTGCAGGGTTCTTGACTTGTAAACCTGGAGCAGATAGTGAAAAATTTCGTTCAACGGCCTTGACTCAAAAGTGAGTCCCCATTGGAAACCGATATCCAAGCCTAACACTACGGTCCCGTGAAAGACCTCTTAATTGATCGAAATGTTTGCGTTGCGAATGATCCTGAAACCCAGGCACAGGTCGGTAGGAAATTGAGCACTTTCCCTATTAAAGATCATTATCACAGAGCAGTGAGGAGCCTTCTTGGATGAGAAATACTCCAATGGATGTTTTGAGCAAACTCTTTTTGAAATTTTCAAATTGTTTGATCTAGAGTTTCCGTGCAAGGAATTTATGATCACATCTGTATGTGGCAGGAATGTTTTGGATAACCTCCAACAATCAAAATGCACATTTCATGACTAAAACTTAAGTCGTAGAATTTTGTCAGTTAGACAATTATTGTCTTCCCAAAGATTACTAACATCTTCTTGGCGAGGAAAATTTTTTCAGGTCTAAGCTTTCTGCAGGACTTTTGGCCACCCTAAAGACTAGGTGCGTCATCCTTAAGTGAGGCCTTTTAGTAGGCAAATCTTTTCTAAGACCGATCCACAGAATGATCGAGTCTCCGACTAGCCCCGAAGAGCGGGTACGTCATCCTTTGATTCATATCAATTTGGAATTTCATAAATGGTAGAAACCGCCTGAAGGGTCAACTCAATGGTAGAAACCGCCTGAAGGATCAATCAATGGTAGAAACCGCCTGAAGGGTCAACTCAATGGTAGAAACCGCCTGAAGGATCAATCAATGGTAGAAACCGCCTGAAGGGTCAGCACAATGGTAGAAACCGCCTGAAGGGTCAATGTATGGTAGAAACCGCCTGAAGGATCAATCAATGGTAGAAACCGCCTGAAGGGTCAACTCAATGGTAGAAACCGCCTGAAGGATCAATCAATGGTAGAAACCGCCTGAAGGGTCAGCACAATGGTAGAAACCGCCTGAAGGGTCAATGTATGGTAGAAACCGCCTGAAGGGTCAATCAATGGTAGAAACCGCCTGAAGGGTCAACATAATGGTAGAAACCGCCTGAAGGGTCAATGTATGGTAGAAACCGCCTGAAGGGTCAACCAATGGTAGAAACCGCCTGAAGGGTCAATGTATGGTAGAAACCGCCTAAAGGGTCAACCAATGGTAGAAACCGCCTGAAGGGTCAACTCAATGGTAGAAACCGCATGAAGGGTCAATGAATGGTAGAAACCGCCTGAAGGGTCAAAGGACTGGTAGAGACCGCCTGAAGGATCAACCCAATGGTCCAATCCACCATACGGATCAAAACCTTGATGAATCCCGAACGCGGAAGGAGTCGTTTTCCCTAATAAGCCTTACATTAGGCAAGCCATTTCTAGTTTAGTCCACCACACGGATCAAAACCCTTGGCAAATTCCCAAATATGGGATGCGTCTTCCTTAGGTTCCTATCAGTTAGGAATCCCATTATGGTTTGACCTACCATACAGGTCAGAGCTTAACATCCCTATGACACTCCGATGACGAGTCCTTAGGAATCTACTTGAACCCATCAGACACAGCAAATGCCGCAAGCGTTCGGCAGGTAAGGGACAGGGAAGTCTATCTACTCCTTAACTTTCTTACATCATATCAGGGAATTGAATGAGCACATCTCTTTTTAAGGAAAAGCACACATTGATGGGCATGAAAATTGGATGTCATGATTTCTTTTCTTTTCTTTTCTTTTCCCAGTCGAGTCGATCGGAACACAGGTGTCACCTTGTCTTTGAGAGAAACCTCTGACGAAATTCCTCTCAAAGAGGGGCAGCTGTTGACACCTGAGTTTTTATCAGTCTTTCATAGTTTATTTTTTAAAAATTCATAAAAAATATATAAAAAGTTAAAAAATTAAAAAATCATCTTTGGTAGCCTTGACCAAGCTAAAGGAACCATTTTTGACAAAAACAATAATTTTTCAATTTTTTAATATTTTCCAAAAATAGAAAAATACATGAAAAATGAAGAAAAATAGCATTCGATGTCGTAAAAATATAGAAAAATAGTCAATATTTTTATTTTAATTTTCTTTTCATTTTGAACTCATAAATAGTCAAAATTCAAGTTCAATTGCATGTGTTTCTTCACGACGCATACAATAAATGCCCCTTGCTGGCAAAAAAAAATATCATTCGAGTCTTTTAATTTGTAAATTTCTACATCTTTTTTAGTCTTGATGTCCAATTAGATCGACCACCATCTACAATAAATGCCCCTTGCTGAATATTTTCGTTTTTGTTTCACATGATTTCATGGTGTAAAACGCTGAGTGGATCCCCAAATATAATCGGGTCGGCATGAGCTCGATAGCTCATCCAAGACCAAACCAGGGCACGGCGAACCCCATGTGAGTACTCTCGAACTCCTGCGATGCTTCCTAATGCTTTTCTTAGGTTAGATCGAGTGTAGAACGGCTAGGACAGCTAAATCATTCTTGAGCTGTGATTGATAAATAGGGCATTACTAGGAATGCCATGTGATTTATTTGCATATCTAGATTCCTTGAGTTGCGCATTTTATTACTGATTGTGATTGCTAGGATAATCACTCATATCTGCATGAATTTCTAGATTTATGGTTCATACCTTACTCATCCGCATGAATCTCAGGCTAGAAAATTCAGTCAACTTAGGTACCGAAAGGGCGTCAACTCTGACGGTTGGCGTAACTAAGTCCCCGAAACCATTTCTCTGGTTCTCGCAGAATTGAATAGAAACTCCCAACTATTGGATTGGGTGGTCCAATCATACCCTAAAAAAATGATTGGTGGCGACTCCATGGCATGCACACTTAGCACATGTCACTAGACCACACTGAAAGTCGATCACGCATACCTCCGTTGCGATTTGGGTAATGGGCCTTGGAAGAGGCCCGCGTCCGACCAGACAGGACGGCCCATTAGCCCTCGAGAGCCCGACAACCTCAAGAGGGTCGCGACAACTGGTGGACGTCGGTGGGGCGGTGGTTGCCGGCGGTGGCGTCGCGAACAGCCGGAGGACGAGCTGAAGGCTCTCGGGTTCAGGAGGCCAAAAATAGGGGAGGAGGTCCCGTGGCCGTTTCACGGCCGTCCGGCGGCTAAGGACGATCGGGACTGGGTCGACGATGGCGGCGACGGGTTGCTGAAGGTTGTGGTCGGCGGTGGTGAGGTGATGGCCGAGCGAAAATGAAGAAAGAAGAAGCGGTAGTGGTTCGGCTGTGAGGGGGGTGCTCCACGAACAGAGAGAGAGAGAGAGAGAACAGATGAGGAAGAGAGAGCATATGGGAAAGAGAGAGGGAGACGTGAGAGAGTGGCTGATGGGAGAGGGCATGGGGCCCATAAAGACTTTTGGACAATTTTGTTCCATATGAATAATTGAGGGGCATTTTGGTCTTTTGACAAATCGGGACTGAAATGAAATTCCAGTACATCGGACGAAGGGTATTTTGATAATTTCGCAGGCTAGGCTCGGTTAGAATTAGGCCCGGGTCGCGAGGATTGAAATCCTAATTCGCGGCGACTAAGAATTCGGAACTTAATCTAAACCGACTGAAACTTCAGAACTCGTCCAATTATCGTCTCTTTAGTCCTTACGATCCAATATATTTTCGACTAAATTTAAATTTAAATTTCTTTTATTGAATTCAGGGACTTTACCGAAGTTGGATTTCCAAGGCGTCACAATAAATTCTGACTGTCTCCACTGTTGTTAGCATTATACATGGCATAAGATACTAGATGCATTCTAAGCTACATTTGTGTGTCTATGTAACAATTGGAGTATCACGACAGGCAGCAAAAAATATAAAGACTGAATTAGAGAGCTATTACAAGTTGATTCAATCTCTTATTGTGTATATTTCAGCTCCAATATAATCCAATGCGCCAAATTCCCTAAGCTTCCAGCTGGGTTGAGTTTTCATCTGTTTCCTGCAATTGATTAGATTAGGTCATTAGAGTCATATCAATTGGCTTATATACAATATCAAAGGAACGCCTAAATATAGTCGTATGGAAGTCGGGCACAAATTGCCTTTCTATTGAAAAGAACGAAGAGTAAATTTCAGCAAAAAAATTTAAGATTAACGTGATTGGTAACGTTTTACTTGATTAACATTAAGAAGTGATTAACAAATCTCATCTATGTTCAGGTCCCCATATAAATTTTGGTTTCTCATTCTCATATATCTTCGTGCCCAACTCATGGACAAGGACTTGTTGCAGCACAGTGCCGTTGACCTCCTGATAATAAAACGAAGTAAATGACATGAGCAAATTCCAAGAATAATCAAACCAGAAGAAGGAAGACGAACGAATAGCTATATTTAGGCATTCCGCTACGTAATCTCAATCAAAGACTCTCGCCGGACTCCAACACCCTTTCACCTCCCCGGACCATCGCACGCGTCTCTCCCTCTTCACGCTCACTGTTTACTCAGTGCATCCTCGCGGTCCCCGACGCCTACCTCGCCTCTTCCGACCTCGCGCACCGCATCTCCCACACCTCCGGACATCCTCCGCTGCTCCAGATCCTCTCCTCCTCGACCTCCAGATCTCCCTCCGGATTCGCGAGTTGCCAGCGTGTCCGGCGCATTGACTGCGTGTCGAAAATTCGACACGCGCCGACACCAACACGGTGGCTCTTGATGCGTGTCCATGCTACCTAAATGAAGAGAGCTGTTGTGCTTGGGTGGTGAAGCCAGAGCCATATCAAACGTGTGCTTTGCATGTTGCTGTCGTTGCTTAAGAATTGACGCCGATGAACAAACTGTGGCAAAGGGTCCGCAACGGGAACCGGAAGAGCAGCGGTAAATCATCATCAGACGAAAATGCGAGCAAGCCGCAAGAGCCAGAAGAAGCTCCAAAGAGCAAGCCGCAAGAGCCAGAAGAAGCCCCAAAGAGCAAGCTGGTGTTGTTGGGGAACCCCGCAAAGAGGTTCGACTTGGAGGACATTTTGAGGGCCTCAGCGGAGGTCTTGGGGAAGGGGACGGTCGGGACGACTTACAAGGTTCGCCTGGAGGACGGGACCACCACAGTGGTCGTGAAGAGGCTCAAGGGTGTCGTCTTGTCCGCCGAGGATTTCCGGGATAAGGTCGTAGCTCTGGGAGCGATGGACCATGAGAACCTGCTCCCTCTGACGGGTTACCTCTACAGCAAAGACGAGAAGTTGCTCTTGTACGATTACATGCCCCTGGGAAACTTGTCGGACCAATTGCATGGGTACAGAAAATCGGGAGGGACTCACCTGAGCTGGGAAGTCAGGCTTTCGATAGCCCTCGGAGCCGCCCGGGCCATCGAGTACCTGCACTGCCAACGTCGTCCCAATGACCACCACGGGAACATCAAGTCATCCAACGTCCTCCTCACGCCGTCCTACGAGGCCCGGGTCTCCGATTATGGCCTTGCCTCCCTCACGAGGTCTATCCAGTTGGGGGGGGCTGACCCAAGAATGGCGGATGTGTACGGCTTCGGGGTGTTACTTCTGGAGCTCCTGACCGGGAAGCTGGCCACGCAGTCCCTCGGAAAGAATGGTGTAGATCTTCCTGCGTGGGTCCGTTTAGTTGTTCGTGAGGACAGGATTGCTGAAGTTTTTGATGTGGATCTCAGGAGATATCACGACGTCCCGGAGGAGATGGTTGAGCTCTTGATGGTGGCGATCCGTTGTGTATCCCAAAATTTGCATGAGCGCCCTCAAATATCTGAGGTTCGGAAGAAGATCGAGGAGCTGTGTAGCCCTGGGGGACAGGAAGATGGGGAATCGCAGCCCGACAAGGTTAGCGAAGGGACCAAGGATACATCTTCTTGGCTTATTCCTAGTGCAGAGGTAGACAAGGACTCGCAGCTCGACCAATTCAGCCAAGTGAACAATGAAATGGATTCTAGGTGAGTTGATTTAGAGACTGGCAGAAAAGCTTGGTTGCCTAACTACTTCATGACCACGTTTAGCGCCTAAGATCAATTTAATCTTTGCCAATGTTCCCCATGTCTAGTGAGGAAGTCAACGTAAAACTAAATGGCGGAGTAGAAACATGCGAGTTTCGGGTCTCTGATAATTAAGAACAGTTAGGAGTTTCTGGGTCATTGATTACTTGTATAGTAGGGAGAAGTTGTAAGGGTAAATACCTACTAACAATCTTTCATGAAATAAGAAAAGGGCCCACCCAAAATAAATGAATCAATGACACAAGGCTTCGGACCTGGATCCTCTGCCTTGGTTTTTCTAAGGCAGAGGGATCTCCACCCTTGAAATAGGGGGGGAAAGTTTTTTATTGCTATTTCAAGGGTGGAGATCCTCTACCTTAGAAAAACTAAGGCAGAGGATCCATACCCGCTTCCCCTAACCCAAAGTTACGTGTAACAATCCACCAAAGAGAGAGATGCGTCAATTCTGGGGTGACTTCTGTTTTCGGTGGGGGTGCCCCTCTAGCTCTTTCAAGATGCTTGACTTGAGGAAATTTGATTACCCAATATATTCTTTTCGCAGGAAACCACCAGATGGGGTTCTGGAAGTTTCTGAAAGAGTTTATGGTAAGCTTTCTATATGTTCTATATTGGTCTCTTGATAATTTGGAAGTGTCACATTGGCAGGTTAGCCGACCTCAATTAATTTAAGATAAAAGTGATGTGGATGTTGATGATGATGATGATGTCACATTGGCAGGTTACTGTATTCTACCTATTTTATTTTGCTTTAGCATTATGGATTCATTGAGCTAGTATTAGTGGCCTATACATTTTGTGCTCTATGATTTACCCTCTCTTGGGACAAAGTTACTTCAACAATAGGGGAATTAACAGGAAGCCTCCTTGGTTTGGCACGAAACAGTTTAGTTAATTATATGCTTCTGCTAAAGCATTCATGGCATACTGTTACCATAGTAATTTTGAAGAAGCATTAAGGGAAATTTTTTTTTTTCTGGTGTGAAATGAGGTTCCATAAAAATCAAGGATGGATGTCATAGTCTAGGATAAGAAGCAACCTGTTTCCTGCCGAAGCAGTGCAATGGACTGGAGGTCCACTGAGCTGACTTCATTGGCCACCAGCAACAGACAGTGAATGGCAAGCAACCTTGCACAAGCATTACTTACCTAATAAATTGTTTCGTGTGCCCTTGCAGTTGCTTTTGATTAACTTTGTCCGCCAAGTAGTTTCCAGATACAAATGAATTCTATTTTATTTGAAAGGCTGGAAGGTATAGAAAACATAGGAGTAGAAAGGAGTATTCTAGCTAACTAGGTACAAGCAATTTTTTTTTAATTTGTCTGCGAGCTCTACAAAGGGAGATGCAGAGCTTTAATAGTTGGTCTCATTTTTTTCTGGATGGACGTTCACTATAGCTATTTATAAGAAATTACAACTGACATAATAGAGTATTCTAGGTTGGTTTTCTTACTTTTCTTTCAAGCATTTCCACCGCCTAAGTTTTTTAGTGTACTTTTTTTTTTTACTTTTCTCCAAGCTTATCCATTAGAGAATTCCGCAAACTTGGCTCCTCTCTCCATTCTTCTAGAAAATGGATCACAAGTTAACAAATGCATATTTCACCATTCCCAAATGAACTCGCTGGTGAAAGGCCAGGGGATCATCCATTAGTTGATTCGTCACTTCATTGGAAATATCAATCGCGCTGCACCACTATGGAAATGATTTGCATTACCTGCGTTTCCTGCTTTAGAAGAACCTTTCCTAGTCACTCTTTTCCGGAAGTTTATGAGTTTATGTCTTCAGTTTAGCTTCTAAACAACTTTTGACATCGTAGCAAGTTGTTATACGTGATTTGGAAGCTTATATTGGATGGGTACTTCATTTTACCTCAAGAAGTAAAATGATTGCATAGTCGATCAAGTTTATAATGAGCCCAAAGGAAGGACACATTCGCTGATAGATGTCTCCTGTAAGCTTCATCTAGATTTGAACGATAATCGTATCACCATTATTTATAACTTTAAGGAATCTTCTATTGAATGAAATACATTTCTTAAAGTTGCCTCGCGTTCTGCAATTGCCTGAATTCTATTCATGACCATTAATGCTTGACATTTCATAAAACAGGTGAAAACACAGAATCTTTGAGGTGGGAAGAAAGAGCAGCTGTGACAGAAACAAGCATGGAGGTAACCCCTGTCAGTGATTCAGCATCTTCATCGGCTGTCAATAATGGCGGTGTGGAAGCTACTGCTGCAGGTGTCTCCAGTTCAGCACAATTCCCTTATATGATGCTGTCAAGACAGGAAAAAGTATTCCAGCAGGATGGCTCACCAACATTAACCTCCGTGTCATCTGGATATGACTATGATGTTTTCCTGAGTTTTAGGGGGCCAGATACTCGTTCAGGCATTACAAATGTTCTCTATACCAGGTTGTTAGGTGCTAGGATCCACACATTTAAGGACGATGAAGAGCTCCGAGTTGGAGAGGAGTTTGGTCCTGAGTTGCTCAAAGCTATCACCCAATCAAAAGTTGCAATTCCCATCTTTTCCAAGGGCTACGCCTCTAGTAAATGGTGTCTTAATGAGTTAGTCCAAATGGTGGAGTGTAGTACAAGACGGAGACAGAAGATTATGCCATTATTTTATGACGTTAGTCCGTCGGAGGTCCGTCATCAAATTGGGTCTTATGAAGTAGCCTTTCTTTCGCACAAGGAGAAATTTGGTGTGAACATCAGTAAGTGGAAAGCTGCTCTCAACCACGTCGCCAATCTAAACGGATGGGACAATTCGAGTAAGAATAGGTATGTATCTCATTTTATGGGTTATCATTTTGGTGCAATAGTCCATTATATTAGAATGTTCTTCTAATTGTGTCTTCCCTTTCCCTTCCATGATATTAGAGGTGAAGGAGAACTGGTAGACAAGATAGTCCAAGAGGTTACAAATGAGTTGAAAACGGCTTATTTACTGGTGACAGACTGTTTGGTCGGAGTAGAAAATCATGTGAAGGAAATTGACACAATGATGTGCTGTGATTCAGAGGATATCAGAATCCTCGGAATCCATGGTATGGGGGGTGTGGGAAAGACTACTCTTGCCAAAATAATCTACAACCGGCTCTCCCATAATTTTGAAGCTTGTTGCTTCCTTTCTAACATCAGGGCAACTTCAGAGCTAAAGGGCATCGAAGGTTTGCAGAATCAACTGATCTCTGACCTTCTCAAAAAACATTGGCCAAACATTAGCAATGTTGAGGAAGGAATTAAGATGATAAAAGAGAGGTTATGCGGTAAAAAGGTTCTGGTGCTATTTGATGATGTTGATGAAATGACTCATTGGGATGCACTAATAGGAAAACCTGCATGGTTCGGTTTAGGAAGCAGGATTATCATAACTAGTAGAAACAGGGATATTGCAGATGTTTCTGAGGTTCGTTATTCTTATGAGCTTACAAGCATGAACTTCAATCAATCTCTTCAACTTTTTTGCAAACATGCTTTTGGAAGAGATTACCCTTCAGACGACTATGTTGCTTTCTCCACAGAAGTGGTCAAAAGTACTGGAGGTCTTCCTCTTGCTCTTGAGGCTATAGGTAAACTGCTTCCGCGGAGAAGAAAAGATGTTTGGGATGTGATATTGAAGAAGTTGAAACAAGTTCCTCTCGATGAAGTAAAAAGAAAATTGAAAATTAGTTATGATGCCTTAGATGATTCGCAAAAGCATATCTTTCTTGATATAGCTTGTCTTTTCACTGGATTTGATCAAAGGATAGTGATCCACTCATGGAAAGATTCCAATCTCTTCCCAGAGGAAGGTCTTGAAGTCCTTCAGAAAATGTCTTTGATAAAGATCGGCGAAGACAATAAGCTATGGATGCACAATCAGCTAAGAGGCCTTGGTAGAGATATTGTTCGTCGAGAATGTAATGAGGAACGAGAAAAACAGACTCAGCTGTGGAACCCTGAGGAAGGTTTGGAAATGATGATGGAAACGAAGGTAAAGTTGCATTTCAATTACGTTATCTCCATCAAACTGACAAATTTCAAGCTTTTTCACCGTGATTGCTTGCTCAATAATACTTAAGGGAAGTTTTTTCTTATCTCATGATTATTTTGGTAACTTGTTTTTTTGTTATAGTATTTTCCATGTTCAGAAAGACAATTGTAGTTGTTCGATATTATATACTTGCTCTTTTGTTTTACTGTTGCAGGGAACAAAAAAATTTGAAGCTCTTTGCCGAAAGTTTGACCCTCAGTTGCTATACCATTTTGCAAACGAAGTTGAGAGGCTATCTAGCCTAAGACACCCTGAAGAGGGGGTTTTCCAGGAACAGCGGCCTTCAAATGATTTCTCAGCCAATCTACAAAATACTCCGCTTATGCTTTCCAAGTTGAGATGGCTTTCGTGGCATCATTTTCCCCTGGGAGTTAAGATCAGCAATTTTTCCATGATGAACATAGTCATTCTGCATTTGGGGCACTGCCCTATGCTGATCGGCATTCAAAGCATTGAAGGCTTGGCGAGTCTCAAAATTTTGAAGCTCAAAGAAATTCCGCTGCTGGAGAGATTTCCTGATCTATCAAACTTGAAGAAGCTCAATGAATTGCATTTGGGGCACTGCCGTAATCTAATTGAGGTGCAAAGCATTGAAGGCTTGGAGAATCTCATCACTTTGAAGTTAATAGAAATTCCGCTATTGAAGAGATTTCCTGCTCTATCAAACTTGAAGAAGCTCACCGAACTTCACTTGCAGTGCTGTATTGGTCTAACTGAAATAAAAAGCTTCGAGGGTTTGGAGAATTTGCTGATGTTAAAGCTAGGTGAACTTCCTCTACTTGAGAGATTGCCCAATTTATCAAACTTGAAGAAGCTTACACAACTTCACCTACGACGATGTCATAATCTTGTGAAGATTCAAGGAAGATTGGAGTCATTGGAAGACTTGTGCATACAAGGATGCAGATCTTTAGATGAGGTGCTTGATCCAGCTTCAAGTTTCGAGAAACTAAAATATTTGCGAATACATGATTGCCAAAAGTTGTGTTTTGACAGGTGGTCTTGATGTTCAAAATATCTGATAGAGTATATGGAAATTCGACATGTAGGCTACTCAGTAAGATAGGCATTTGTGTTTTTCAGCAAGGTAGGTAGTTCTCCATCCCTTCCATAGCGAAGACAAGCAGACAAACAATGTACACATTGAATCTAAACAACAGTTGATCATTTCATCCCTGTCATTACAATCTGTGTCCAAAGCAAGAGATGATTAGGTCATCATCTCGTCATACATTAATTGGAGTTTCCCGAGTACAATAGATCAATACCAACGTCTCTTCTCAACATGATCAACGTCTCTTGTCAACATGCACTCAGTAATGTATCTTCTGAAAAGCTATCACATTTGATAAAACCGAATAGCATCCTGAGAGGTTAAGCCAATGTTGTGGGGACCTAAAAATCGGATTTTTCAATCTTAGGTTAATGGACCACCAGATTAATTAAATTAATTAATATAGCTCAAGTTGTCTCAAACTCTACCAATTCGCAACTTAAGGTTCAAATAATTAACATGCCAAGATTTTCAATAGGAGTCGCCACTAATCATTTACAGTAGGTTGATTAGAAATCTAAATAAAATAACGGAAAAACTATTTTATTTCTACGAATCAAAGATTATGAGCTGGGACTTGATTACGTTAGATTACTCTAACGCCCTTTCGGTACCATTTTATTTCACGAAAAAGTTTTGATCATGAAATTTTAATTGATTTTAACTTAAACCACTAACCTAGGTTATCATGCGGGTGCGCAATCAATTAAATTAGACACTTAGCACTCAAGATAAATATCAAGGAACATGTGCCACACAATATTCTCTCTTTTTATATTTTAATTTTTTAAAATTAAATATAATCTATATGCAATGCATGAATGTTAATCTAAATACAATTATATAAAAAATGCAACCTGACCTAGAAATACATATGAGTTACTAAATTACATGACTATCTAATAACATGCAATCGAAATTTAAATTCATCCTAGCATGCAATCTACATGATTAATGAAATAACTTAGACATGCATTCTTCTAAATGACATGGCAATTGCATGATTGACACTTTTTATGATTTTCGGATTTAATGAAGACTCAAAATTAAACTATGCCAAAAGAATAGTTATCTTGTATATTTTAGTGTTTAAACGAACCTAAACCATGATAAACTATTTAAGGCATAAAAAACTACTCTAAAATGCATATTTTATCCTAGATTGTAATTTTTCTAAACATACCAATTATCTAAACGTTCTATTCTAAAATGCAATTCAAATTATGCATGCAATTCTATTTAAAAGATATGCAATCCTAATTTACAAGGAAATTATCTACATACAAAGTGTTTTAGAATTTTAAACGCGCAATCAAATATGCAAAAGATAATTGTCCGCAATCAAATAAAGCAAGTAAGGAAAGTGATATCAAATCAACTTGAATATTTTGCGATTTCTTTCAAATCAACTTTTGATCCGAAGTCTTACAGATCAATCCATTGAATTTCAAAATACCCTCTATGGAAATGATTCCATGTAAAGCCTTATAGACATAATTAAATCCATATGTGAAGTTGCGAATTAGGAAAGATTTTCCTAATTGATCGCATGTGCCTTAAAAATATTCCCTTAGATAACGATATAGCTCAAATATGTAATCAAATATTGCAAGTCAATTAAGATAAAAGATTTACCTTATCATGCAAATTATCTTTCCAAAATTTTGAACCAAATTGAATTGGACCGAATTTGGCCTGCAAATCAAGCTTGAACTTTCAAACTAGCTCGGTAAGGGACCCACAGTGGCAGCGATCACGGTTCGTGATTTGATTCGCCTATGGTGAGGACTTCACGGCTATTCATTGGATAATCTGCAAAGCGAAATTTGACTATGGATTTGACGCCCTGAAAATTTACCTTTTGTAACATGACTAAATTCAATAAAAAGGGACGAAATCGAATTCCATTCAATATGAAATTTTGGACAGTGAGGAATTAAGAGACGGATTTTGGACGATTCCCGAAAAAATCAATCAGTTTAGACTAGGCTCTGTAATTCTTAGTCGTCGCGAATTAGGATTCAAATCCTCACGCCCGAGCCTAATTCCGATCGAGTCTCGCCTGTGAAATTACCAAATTGCCTTTGTCAGTCGAGCAAAATTTCGTTTCAATCCCAAAAAATGAAATTACCAAAACGCCCTTCAATTATTCACTACGAAACGAAAATATTCAATTTGACTTGACTTGTGGGACCCACATTGGTCAAATCCCCTCAACTACCATTCTCACCTACTAGTCAACTCCACATTCTCTCTCTCTCTCTCTCTCTCTCACGGTCTGCTCTCCCTCTCCCCCACTGTACACTGCGAGAATACCCCATCCCGCTACACGCCGAAGCTTTCTCCTCCTTCCTCCGGCCGTTTCGCGCAACGCCGACCCCCGAGAAGTACCACCACCACCTTGCCACCGTTTTGCTACTCCACCGCCGCCACTCCGACCGCCGTTGAACGGCCGCGAGCAGCCTCAGACCCGATCTGCTCTGTTTTCTTGTCCGAGGGTTGCTTGAGCTTCAATGGCAGCCTACGGCCGTTCCCAACCACCACTAGCCACCTCGCCACCTTGCTGCTAGTCAGACGCCGCCTCGTCACCGTCGTCGTCGGCTCACAGGTCGTCGGACAAACGCAAGGCAGCCCTGTTTCGGGCCGAGGTAGTTCCCGCCGTCCTCCATCGCCTTCGACCACCTTTCGCCGACCGTCGACCACCCCAAACAACCCCCTTCAACCCCTTGATGACCTTGTTAGCCGTTGACAACTGATGGATGTCCGTAGATCCCGAACCAGCCCGGCCAAAGTCGCCCCTGCTTCTGAGCCGAGAAACTACTCGGTTCTGTTCGTGGCTTCGCCGTCGCCGTTGGTCGTCTCTACCTGCCATCACCGGCCACCCTCGTCACCACAAAACCCCCAAGACCTCGTGATGCCACTGCCGTACCCAGCTGGCCCAAGAAACGCCCAAAATAGCCACAAAAAGAAGCTCATTTGCCTTGTTTTTCCCCTGACCCGAACCTGTCCAGTCGTCGGCCGTCACTGTTTCGGCCACCGGAGGTCGCCGACCACCTACCCCAAAACCTGTGCCGCTGCCCGGAGTGTCGTGTCCTTGTCGGATCGCTTTGGTCGAGTTTTGGTAGCTCGAGAAACCCGAAGAGTCGAGTTGGACCGCGAGTCGCCGTCGTCGCCACTTGGTTAGGGCGCTAATTGCGACGAGGATTAGTTATTTAGTCGTTAGGATGGTTAATTAGATTAGTCGCGATCGGTTTAGATAGAAATTGGGTTTTAAGATAGATGGCCGCAATTGATTAAGCTAACCGAATTAGTTTAGGTCGTTTGTGGCTAATTGATTGCTAGATGACTTGACTAATTGAATGGGCAATTGATTGCCATTGTTTGATCGCGAGCGAGCGATAATTCAGAGCCGAGCGATCGACCGATAATTTAATGAAGCTGGAATTAATTATTGTCATTTGATTAATTGAATTGGCTAATCGATCCTGTAATTGACTGCTTTATTGACTGCAGTGGATTGATTGTCATGTGATGTGATCATGATTTGATAAGTTCATCATTCGTGTCAGGCACAAGACTAGTTCTGGAATTGCGCATTCATATGACCTATGTGGGATCAAACTGCATGATTTAGCATGAAAATGGCCTTGGGCCAAGTCTTTGAGCACATCTGTATGAGCATCCGGCTTAAATCAAAGATGATAAAATTGATTGATTATTGGATGAGATGTGTGGTCATATGATGGACGATGAAATTCCTACCAAGGTCCTGACAAGATTGTACCGTGACAATCGGAAGAATACAACTTGTCGGAAGCACGTCATTCTGTGTTATCTGTTTGATGGATGCCGGTCGCAGCTTGTGACGGACCGAAGCCCGGAAGGGATTCTTCGTAGTCCTGTGCCGTGATAGCCGGATAACCCATGGACTACTAGATGCAGTCGCCGGAAGTAAGGGACGATGCTTGGTTCTGCCAGAAGACTACCAACTGACTAGTGTACTAGGCACCAATGACCAGTGTACCGGGGTGACAGACCCCATTTCTTAATAAATGGATTCGCATGGTGTCCTGAGTGTGTAAGCTTGTGATGCTTTGCCTTGATTGGGCAGTCTGACTATCATGTCAAATCGGTGTGATGCTTTGCCTTGATTGGGCTATTTGACTGTCATGTCGTGTTTGCATCGCATTATATGTGGCTTCCTGGCAGATAAGTTGCATGTGACTGGGTATCTATTTTGTGATGACTGCCATGTCTATGTGGTAAGATATCCTGGGTGAATCAACGTCCTAACCGAGCTTAGGCGTTGACTTCTCTGTGATTTATTTCTCACCCCATCGTGGGATAATATTTTTAGGTCCCAAGTGACCGAGCCTCGAGGAAACTAAGACATGGACTCATTGGAGTAGCCTCGGAGATTGTGTTAGACCAAACCTGATAGTCTGGGAGTTGTAGACTAGGAGCCAAAGAATGAATTGTGACTATTGTCTAAACAAGATAGTTAAATAAAAAGGTGGACTTTGTGAGCTGTCACGACTTGATTGATATGACTGGCTGTTTAACTATCCTTATTGTTTGATCTGATGTTAGGAGTTACATGTTTCCGCATGCATAATTAAAGATAAAATAAATGGGTCGATAACGTGCCTGAGACGTTATCTCTTATGACCTGAGACGATATAGTAGGGATGGCGCGTGCTCGAGGATCGAGGCGTGACATTCCCGCCAATGTGGTATCAGAGCAAGGTTAGCCTGATCCATTTGGTCATTGGCTTGGAGTGATAAGGAGCATGGCAATTGGGATAGTTAGTAGGAATGAAAACCCTACGCATGTGATTGTTGCTTAAGTTTTAAGGTTGTATGCCTAAACCCTCGTTTGTTTTACTTTGGGGTGAGCAGGGCCCCGTATAGTATCTGCTGTGAGTGTAGTTTATGAAATGATTTGGGTTGAGCTAGAACCGTAGAGAATGGTCTTTATGAGCCCTTTAACGCCAAAGATAAAATAAATGGGTCGATAACGTGCCTGAGACGTTATCTCTTATGACCTGAGACGATATAGTAGGGATGGCGCGTGCTCGAGGATCGAGGCGTGACATTCCCGCCAATGTGGTATCAGAGCAAGGTTAGCCTGATCCATTTGGTCATTGGCTTGGAGTGATAATGAGCATGGGAATTGGGATAGTTAGTAGGAATGAAAACCCTACGCATGTGATTGTTGCTTAAGTTTTAAGGCTGTATGCCTAAACCCTCGTTTGTTTTACTTTGGGGTGAGCAGGGCCCCATATAGTATCTGTTGTGAGTGTAGTTTATGAAATGATTTGGGTTGAGCTGGAACCGTAGAGAATGATCTTTATGAGCCCTTTAACGCCAAAGAATGACTGATGTAAAGTACTTTGGTGGTAAGTTAATTGTCAAGAGTCATGGAAGGAGGACATACTCGAATACGATGACAATTTTGGCTATGGTGTTATGATATGGATCGCCTTGGAGCTACGATAAGTGGTTGACACCAGGCAATCTAGTTTAACCCGTTGGATGGGGTTTGTTGTGAGCTTAGTGATGATTGATGAGGAAGCTCAACCTTGTTCGTTTCGTTTCTTGAGGCGACTCGTCTATTGGTAAGTGGTTATCAAGGTTACCTGATGTCTATGGTTGATACTTATGATGGGAAACCTAGAATGGAAAATATCGCTGTCGTGTGTGGATTTTCAGATGCCTTTTCCTAAGGGTCGCCAAAGTAATACCAGAAAGGGAAGTAGAATCCATGGTAGCGTTGGCCCTTAAGATGGAGTCGATCTCTAAGGTACCATCTAGAATGGCGCTGTCGGAACTGAAAAGTCTCAAGGTTCAGATGCAGTAGTTATTGGAAAAAGGGTTCGTCCACCCTAGTGCATTGCCTTGAAGAGCTCATGTGTTAAAAGTTAAGGAGAAAAGATGAGTCATTGAGGTTGTACATTGACTGCAAACTACTTACCAGATGGTGATCTGGACCATATACCCAATGTCGAGAGTGAATGATTTGTTGACAAGCCATAAGGGCTTCATATCCTCGAAGATTGATGTGGGGACAAGATATCATTGATTAGGGATTATAATGAGGACTATGAGAAAGTATAAGTTGTTTGTCTGGCTTAGTAGACACGAATTTTGGTTAACTCGTTCAGCTCCTCCATTCATGTGGTTGTCAGCGAAGAGCATTCAAGGGACTCAACCAAGATCGATGTAGTCATGGATTTGACAAAGCCGTCGATAGTGACGGAAGTTTGAAGTTTCTTAACATTGGTGAGCTATTGTAACGTTTTGTGGAAAAGTCTTCTATAGTGGCTAAGTCTTTGATGCGGTTGCTTAAAAAGGACGATGAGTCAAATGAAAAAAGGACATACTGTTATGCTAGACTCATGAAAATAATATGGGAAGAGACGATTGATAATCGTGGATTGGAGGTCTAAAGTTATACGGCGCATTTATAATTAAGTTGTCGAATTTATGGACAACCATGATTGGTGAGAAATGAAGCATAGAATGACGAACGACGAACGTTTGGACTAACGGTCATTGTGAATGAATGCATGTGAAAATGGTTTGGATCGCAATCTAACTTAAGGTGGTTGATCGATCCTAGAAAATTGGTCCTTGGGATGTAATAGTCGCTTGAGGAGTTTGAAAATTCAAAGCGAAAAGCATTCTTGAAAGTGCATAATATTGTATTTGGAGTAGTTGATGAAAGATTACGAGATGTGGCAATTAAAGAAGACTAGCTATCAAAGTGCGAGTCGGAAGCATGGTATGGTCATACAGTCTCTTGGAATAACGACAGTAAGGGTCTTGCTTTTGGATTAAGCAGAAAGCCTACTAGAACCCATCACAGTAACTATAGTATTAGTCCTGATAACATGAGAAGGGCACCAAGACTTGAGCTAAGGTTGCTAAGGAATTGATAAGAAGTCTTGTACGACCGAGCAATGGTGAAGAGCTTAGTGCATGGATAAGTCAAAGTGTAGCACTACAAGCCTAGTAAACGGCTGCTGTCATCGAGAGTTCTAGAGTAAAGGACGAGAGCATATCACCATGGACGTGTGATGGAGTTGTAAGAAATCATGGGAGAAATGACTAAATTTGAAGGACAGCAAGACAGTAACCAGATTGATGAAATCTACTCATGTTATGACAATGTGAAGAGATTTCGTTGGGTATGAGTGCGACGCCCAAGATTTAGGACCAATCCAAGTTTAGGGGTCGAGCGATTCAGAAACAACAACAAAGGATTGAGGAGGCCACTAAAAGTTTAGAAGTCTCATTCGATACGGACTATGGCCTGACTTGCCAGTTGACTGTGCTGATTGAGGTTCGACTATGTGGCAATCTGAAATCAAGCATGGATTGATTCAGACTGAACTCGCTCAGTTGCAAGTCAGCCACAGAATTACCCTGACGTGCACCAAGAATTGATTCGTGGCATGATTTGCGAGCTGGCATTAATCGATTATCAGGACGGCCATGGACCTAGCGAGGGACGACTTGTACTAGAACCCCATACCAACCACGCACTAATCAAAGGGCTGATCACCCTGAGTCGTGTGACGTGTTGTTGGAAGAATATGGGTTGAGACGAACTAATCCTGCATCAATTTGAATTGGTCATAAGAGGTGATCTCGATAGTGTTCAAGTGCACCACCGGTTTAGGAATGGGTGATTCCAACCCTAGACCGGGATATTTGAGGTGGTCCTCGACTCGCCAATCGCTCGTGAGATGACCCTGTTCAACAGAATGAATGGCGTCACCCTTAGTTGAATTTGGTGTCTAAGGTCAATAACTCTTAAGATGTTTTAATGGTTGCCAAATGGTGATTCTGCAGCTTAGAGCGATGATGAAGAGGCAGAGCATTAGTCGACCCCGTTTGTTTTAAATAGATTGCCTAAATTGCCATTAGTGTTAGTTCGGATTGGCATTTTTAGAACAAGAGGAAAAAAGGTGACATATCTACTCTTTGGAAGTTAAGAGATAACCGATCGATATTTAAAGATGACTAATTTTCGTGGTTACTTGGACAACGAGTAAATGGACTGGATAGTAAGTTTTGTTGGTCACAAGTTGGGTTGAATATTTGAAGTTGAATGACTCAACATGTCTAAACGGACTATGGATACAATACTGTGTCAGGTTGGTAATCGAAGATCGTGAGTCTGAGCCTGACTTGGGTTTCGATAGTCGCGCTGTGATTTTAGTGCACCGACGTAAGATGGTTATTGCTATGAATGAGTAAAGTCGACAAGCAATGATGATATTTGGAGTTGTCAGTCTCCTTATCCTTTTGGAGAATTGATGTGATGTAATTTCGAGGGAATATTTGGTAAGGCGTACAGAACACCAATGAGTTTGGACGGAGTGGGTGAAAGGAAGATTACTAGTCCTGACTTAGTTGAATAGCCAATCGAAGCTATCAAGATCACCAGATATAGATTGAGGATAGCTTGGAGCCGTTAGAAGAGATACGTCGATAGGAGGCGTAAACTTTTGGAATTCCAAGTGGACGGTCATGCCGTTTTAAAAGTGTCACCTATGAGAATAACATCTCGTTTTGGTGAGAAAGGAAAGCTGAACACAATGTGCATTAGATCATTTGAAATTTCGAAGTAGATTGGAAATCCGGTTAGTGTCTTGTGTTGCCATTTACACTCACTTAACGACGTAATACTTTCCACGTGTCGATGCTGAGAAAGTACGAGTCAGATCCCACTCATGTGCTAAGCTATGAAGAGATTGAGCTGGATGAGCGAGCATCGTATGTGGAGCGACCAGTCAGGATTGTGGATAGAAAAAAGCATGTACTCTGGAACTAGAAAATCTCATTGGTTAAGGTAGTTTGTCAACACCATGGGATCGAAAGAGCTACTTGGGAGAACGAAGAAGTCATGAAGAGTAGTTACCCTTATCTTTTTGAGTAGTTCTGACTGTACTGTAATTTCGGGGACGAAATTTCCTAAGGTGGAGAGAGTTGTGACGCCTGAAAATTCGTATTTTGTAATATGACTGAATTCAATAAAAGGGGACGAAATAAAATTCTAGTCAATATGAAATTTTGGACCATGAGGAATTAAGAGACGGATTTTGGATGATTCCCGAAGAATCAGTCGGTTTAGACTATTCTCCATAATTCTTAGTCGCCGCGAATTAGGATTCGTATCCTCACGCCCGAGCCTAATTCCTACCGAGCCTAGCCTGTGAAATTATCAAATTGCCTCCGTCAGTCGAGCAAAATTTCGTTTCAGTCTCGAAAAGTGAAATTACCAAAACGCCCTTCAATTATTCACTACGAGACGAAAATTTTCAATTTGACTTTGTTGACACCCAAATTTTGACTAACAATTTTTCAGTCATTTTTCTTTATAAAAAATTAGAACTACTTTTAGTTCTTGCCAAAAAAAAAACATAATTAAATAATTTTGCATGTAGTTTGCATTTATTTCAAATTCACATCTCATTCATACATCACATTTATTGGATTAGCGGTGGACGGACTCGAGTGGATAGTTTTGAACTTAATTCAGATAAGCTCGTGGCCTGTGGCCGAAACTTACGTTGAGCTCGATTCAGAAATTAAGTAGCAGAATATTTCGAAACGCTTGCACCTGTGAAATAGGCGCGGCTGGTTCTCTTGGTTTTGGGAGAAAAAAGAAATATAAAAAGCAAGAAGATTTGTAGATTATGTTTCATGTCTTCGAACACCTAAAAAATGGTGGGCAAAGTAAAATTCGGTCAAGGAATTGACTAGAAGGAAGAATTGATATCCACGTGAACACCTTGCAGATTATGAAGAGAAAGTTCGGCAAAATAAAAGAATGAGGGAAAGAATATAAAAGATAATATCTTTAAGGTCCCAAAAAGTGGAAAGAAGACACGCTATCTTTCCTTGTGAATTCTAGGTTACTTCCCCTATAAAAGGAGACCCATGAATGACAGTAACGGGGAATCAATTGATATTTTGACGATCAGAATTTTCTTAGAGTTACACCATACGTGAGAGGCAATAAAAAACACTGGAGAGGAAAAAAAGAAGAAGGGTTTCTTGAGTCCCTTTGACGGAGAGTCCTACTGGTGTTTCTGCTTTGTGGCTGTTGTTTGCTACATTGTTACTGTCCTGTTCAACCGCATCTCTTGCTGGTTTTCGCTTTGACAGATCGTTGCCTCGAAGCCTCGACGATCAGCTGCAAATCGCCCCTGTGCAGCAGAAAACCAAGAGTTTTTTTAGCTCATAAAAGTTTTTTCTCATACAAAACCGCACCCACCGGTTGCACTGGTGGGCAAAAATCACTGCATTGGAGAGAGGACATTCCACCGAATTGGCTGAGCTACTCCATCGATGGACTGAAGCCTCAATCACTTGCTGTCTCGCACATCTCCTTGTCGATTTCAAGAGCTATTTTGTTGCGAGTCGGATCAAAACAGAGCCTTCTTTTCACGAATTTACAGCTTGTGGTGTGCAAAATTTTAACGCAACGAATCAAGGTAACTATCTCATACTTATTAAGGTTGATTCGTCGCCATTTTGGGATAAAAAAACATGCTATTCTGACATGCTCTTGATGCTATTTAAATACTGTTCACATGCTGTTTTTGGTCCGATGTAAAGCGGTTTCGTGCGTTTCATGTCACAAACTCATGCAGAATTTTGTTGGGGCTTAACGAGGGAACCCTTGAATTTTATGGTGACCATTTTGCATGATTTTGGTGCCGTTATCAAAGCAAAAATGCAGAATTTTTCAGGAACTCAAAGAACGACTTTTTCTAATCTAAACCGTCAAGACCAAATTTTTGTCAAGAAAATCTTGGAATTAGTCAATCTAACCCATCACCGGAGATTGTGTTAGACCGAGCCTCGAGGATACTAAGACGTAGACTCATTAGAGTAGCCCCGGAGATTGTGTTAGACCGAACCTGATAGTCTGAGAGTTGTAGACTTGGAGACGAAGAATGGATTGTGACTATTGTCTAAACAAGATAATTAAATAAAAAGGTGGACTTTGTGAGCTGTCATGACTTGATTGATATGACTGGCTATTTAACTATCTTATTGTTTGATCTGATGTTAGAAGTTGCACGTTTTCGCATGCATAATCAAAGATAAAATAAATGAGTCGATAACGTGCCTAGGACGTTATCTCTTATGACCTGATGCGATATGGTAGGGATGGCGCATGCTCGATGATCAGGGCGTGACAATGGAATTACAGTATAGGGATGCTGGGGGGACAGCACAACCGTGGCTAGTTGTCGTGGCTACAGGAGGGTGATCAGAATATTAAATTCTTCCATCTCTCTACCAATATTAGAAGGCGCAAAAATTATATCATGGAAGTTCAGGATGATGGAGGCCGATGGATTACAAGTATAGAAGAGATTAAAAACTTCTTTCTATCCAAGTATTTGGAGCTTTTCTCGGGACCATCAGTTCAGCCGCACCCTCTCATTAGGGAACTCTTCCCTAAGGTCATTTCTGAAGAAGAAAACTTGGATCTTTTGGCAATCCCAACAGAGGATGAAATATACAGTGTCTTGAAGGAGATGGCCCCTCTTAACTCACTAGGCCCAGATGGATTCCATGCCATTTTCTACACGAAATGCTGGGAAGTGGTGAAGGCCCTAGTTGTCTAGTTTGTACAACACTTCTTTCTGACAGGTGAGTTGCCCCATATGCTCAATCACACTTTCATCGTACTCATCCCAAAAGTTCATAATGCATACACCTTCAACCAGTTCCGTCCGATAAGCCTATGCAATGTGAGCTATAAACTCATTTCCAAGCTGTTGGCAAATAGACTGAAGGGGTTCCTTAGTCATATTATCTCACCTCAGCAATCGGCTTTTGTTCCGGGTAGAAACATACAAGAGAATTCTGTTATTGCACAAGAAATCTTGCACTCCATGAAGAAGAAAAGAAAGGGGAAGACTTTCACGGGAGTCAAGGTTGACATGTCAAAAGCTTATGATTGAGTTGATTGGAATATTCTTGATACAATTCTCTGTAGCCTGGTGTTCTCGGTCCATTTTTTCAACTCATTGAAAAATGCATTTCGTCAGTTCATGTATGTCGATGACTTGTTGTTATTTGTCCAAGCCACTGAGCATCAAGTGAGAGCTTTGAAGGAATGCATTGAGTTTTATTGCTCGTGGTCTGGTCAGAGTTTGAACCGTCAGAAGTCATCCATCTTGTTCTCTAAAAATACTTCTGGGGATGAAAATTTTTTGTATGGATGAGCTCCACATGCGCAAGACTGATCCCGAAGCATTGTACCTTGGAAATCCCTTATTCCAACTCGGTAAAGGTAGTGCAAAATATAAATTCCTTGAACAGAAGATTGTTAACAAACTTAGCCCTTGGAAAAGGAAGACACTATCTTGGGCGGGTAGAGCAACATATATTCGATCGGTTGTTCAGAGCACACCGATCTATGCTATGCAATCTAGTCGGCTGCCATGAAGCACCTGTGACCGACTCGATGCCTCTACAAGAAAATTCTGGTGGGGTGTGCCAGAAGATAAAAACAAGTACTTTGCACCTAGATGTTGGGAGTTTCTGTGTAGAAACAAGAAGTGTGGAGGCATGGGTTTTCGGCAAAATAGGGATTTCAATGATGCTTTGCTACTAAAGCTTGGTTGGGGAATGATCCAAGATAGAGGCAAGTTATGGGTTCGAGTTCTTGAAGGGAGATATCTACGAAGCTCAAATTTTTGGAATCACGAGGTCAAGGCATCAGCCTCTCCTTTGTGGAAGGCAATCATGCACACTAGAGAAATACTCAGATTAGGAACTTTGTATCAGATAGGGGATGGAAAGTCAATTGAGGTCGGAAACTATCCTTGGATTCCTAACATCTCGTCTCACTGCCTTCTTTTATTGATCCAGATGCTATTTCGAAGAAAGAAAGGTAGCAAGCTTCTTTATCCCGGGGACAAAAACCTGGGATGTTTTTAGTCTAAATCAAACGTTTTGCCCAGCCTCAGTCCAAGCCATTCTTTAGATCCATGTGCCAAATTCCATTTGGGGGGACAAATCGATTTGTCATTCAACTGCTGATGGTACTTTTTCTATCAAATCTGCTTATAAACTCAAGTCGTAAACGGAAAATGGTAACAACTCAGAGATTTGGAACAAAATATGGAAGGCTAGAGTTCATGAGCGGCACAAAATGATGTTCTGGAGGATAGCAGCTAATGTCTTGCCTTGTCGAGGTAACTTAGTTCGATTGTTCCATATTCTAGACCCTTCTTGTTTGCTGTGTGGAGCCTCGGAGGAAAATTCGATACATTTGTTTACAACTTGTCCTCTGGCCCAAATTCTGTGGAGATAGCGCCCATGGGGTATTATCTCATCTGCTTGGAATTTCAGATATCCGAAAGAGATGGTGAACCACTTTCTTAATCTAGGAAAAATAACGTAGAGAACGAGATTGGATTGCAAGCTATTCACCCTTTATGCAGCACTCATTTGCACAAGAATGCGGCAATATAGAAATGCAATGTTACATGGTCAAACTACTCCAATTCCTTCTCAGGCGATTCAGTTAGTTATGTAGGATTTTATGGAACATTCGAATATCTTTAGCAAAGAGAAAAGAGATGAGTTAAGCAAGGAACCAGATTATAATTTGGTGAGGACAAACTCTTGGATTCATCCTTAAAAACAAGAGTTGAAGTTTAATGCAGATGGTGTGTGGAAGGACAACAAAGGGGCCATAGGCATTATTGCACGATCGAATGGAGGCTTAATTGTTCAAGCGTGGATAAGATGAGGAAGATGGAACTCACCATTGGAAGTGGAAGCTGCAGCTTTTCTTCTTGCTGCCAATATTGCTCAATGCCACGCCTCGACTCTCGACTCTGTGACATCCATAGCCAAATCGCCACGAGGTCAAGAGATAGCGTTCTAGGCACACTATCGACCTAATACTTATTTACGCATGCGAAAATGGTTTGCTCCCAGACAACATATAAACAGACAGGGATAGATTAGCAAGGCAAACACACCGAAGCAATTCATCAAAAGATAACCACATCCAAACCAAGACAGTAGATGAGTCTTAACCCTATTGAGCTACTAACAGATAACCCCACTCTTCGGGGCGGCTCACTAAGACCTCAAAAAGTTACATGGTCAAGTAAGATCAACTTCTCATCTACTTCAAAAGGGTATTCCCATGTCCTTGCTTCGGTATCCATGACGCTTCATCATTTGGGACCTGAAAATGATTCCCACAATGGGGTGAGATTTACATCTTAGTGAATCATGCCTAGGCTCGATTAGGAAACTGATCCGCCTAGGACATCCTAATCACAGGGATCACAAGGCAACACATCCACATAAAATAGCCAATTACAGTTAAACACTATAAACATCCACATGCATACTTTCCAGCCTTCAGCCACACATAATGCAATGCTCGACTCGACTCGGCTCTACGCAGCAGTTATACCAGTCAATCACTCAAACAAAGCATTGCATTCACAAGTATGCACTGGACACCACACAGGTCCATTTATTACCGATGAACGCGCCAACGGCGCAATGAGAGGATCGACACGATTAGCATGATCGACTCTCACAATTAATGCGTACCTGTACTCTTGTCGTAGGACTAGGCTACGTCCCTCTTCCCTCATGGCAATGGCTACTACAAGCGATGTATCCAGTGCATCCTACACTGCACGGCAAGTAGGCATCCCTAAACGGGGCGTTGGTCCATCACAAGCTGCGATCGGCATCCAATAATCCCTTAAAATCGTACATACCATACGGGGTATGAATTATCGTGCTTTTGGCAAGTCGTTTAATTCCATACTATTGGTACGGTGTGTACGATTAGTACAATACGAGCTTGTCAGGAAAACTCATCATCGTTCCATCATATGACCATACATTGCACCCGCCATGCCAATCAATTATATTCTCTTTGATTTAGGCTGAATGCTCACACAACGTGCTCAAAGACTCGGTTCACGGCCATTTTCATGCTAAAGCATATTTCTTTGATTTCACACACAGTCATATGCATATACAGACTCTTAATTTGATGCTGCAATTACGAATAGAACGATTAACCCCCAAGCGAATGCTAATTCAATCAATGAACCATCCAGGCATCCAATCAAACATATGTCGCAACCTAAAAATAATAAGTTTCTAGGCTAATGGATTATTAGGTTAATTATTTAACTAACCTAACTCGGACTCTCCCAAGTCCATACCAAATCGCAACTTATGGTTCAATATGATTAACATGCAAAGATTTTAAATTGGAGTCGCCACTAATCATTTATGGTAGGTCGATTAGAAACCTAAATAAAATAGCAGGAGAACTATTTTATTTCTACGACCCAGAGATTAAGAGTCCGAGGACTTGATTACGCTAGATTACTCTAATGCCTTTTGGTACCATTTTATTTCATGAAAAATCGTTTGAGAAGGTAGCATTAATTGATTTTAACCTAAGTCACTAACAAAGGTTATCATGCAGGTGCGCAATCAATTAATTGAACATCCAGAAATCAATATAATCAAAAGAGCATGCGCCACACAAGTTAATTCTTTTCTTAATATTTTTTATTTTTATATGAATGCATGGAAGACTATACTATGTGATGCATGAAATTATTCTATGATGTAATGACATGAATTAAATGTAAGACTAAACTGGATGACATGCGAATTAAATTAAATGAATGTATGGGTGAGACCACGATTTAATTTACTACATGACATTCGTACCTAGATATGCAATTCTACATGAAGTTTACGCTAAAATGCGATTTAACATGACATGGCAAAAACGAATAACATGGCATGGATGATGTGGCATAGATGACGTGGCATAAATGACATGGAAAAAATGACATGGCAAAGATGACGTGGAAAAGATGACATGGAAAAGCTAATTTTTTTATTTTCGGGTAAATTTATTTCCTAAAATAGAACTATGCCAAAACAATGCTTATCTTGCATATTTTAGAGTTTAAATTGGCCTAAACCTTAATATGTTAAGACGAATTATTGTGGACATAAAATTCTACTTAAACATGCAATTTCTATCTTAAAATGCAATCTAATCTAAATATTTTACAAGAGGAATTGGATATGCAATTATCTACGTGATGGTATTTTTAAAAGATATGCAATTTTTGAATATGTAAATGAATGAATGCAATTTTTTTAGAATTTTCGGGATCACATCATGCGACACATATATTCTAAAAATGCGTCAATCGAGCAAATCAAATCAAATGAGGAAAGTGAATATGCCAACCAATGTCAATCAATAAAGTGGATATATCAATCAAGTTTTGAAATATCTCGCGAATATTTGAATCAAATCTTTAACTCGTGATCTCACGATTAACGATTGAACCCAAAACATTTCCTAATTGAGTATTCCATCGATAATCTTAAAGACGGACATTCCTGATCGTATGGCAAGTTGCGAATTAGGACAGGAAATTTTTCTAATCAACCTGTATTTTGAAAAGATATCCATCTTGATGCAATTTATTCAAAATGGGCAAATAAATCACAAATATAATATTTAAAATAGGAAATTTACCTTGTGTTGCAGAATCGTTCTTTCCTAATTTGAATTTAACCAAGGATTGCACTCCAAGCTAGGACAAAGGATGTCGCACCTAGAAGATTAACAAATCGAATTTGCAGCAGCTAATCGGTAACTTTGGTAACAGCAAGTATTCAATCTCAAATAGCAGATATAGCCCTCACTGCAAATCAGCGAAGAAAACAACCAAAACAGTAAGGGTGAGCGGTTCTAGGTTTCGGGTAGGTTCCACCTAGAACCTGGAACCTACCCACTAGTACCGGTTCCTCATTTGTCGGAACCTGGAACCTACCCTGTATACCCTAGAACCTGGAACCTACCCTGTCATAGGTTCCGGATCCGGTTCCAAGGTACCCTAGAACATGTCAATACAATTTCCTTTGCACCAAAATGGAAGAAAGTCCGAACATTTGGACTGAAAATACGATCGTGAAAATACGATCGACACATCTAGCTCCCGATGGAAGCCTCAGCATTAGCAAGATTACTCCATGTACGAACAACAAAAAGAAGGGATTCCTTTCAGTTCAAGGGTAGACCATTAGCACATCTAGTTCCCGATCGGCAGAGTGCTCCATTGACACTCAAAAAGGGAAACTATCCACTAGTGAAGCACATTTCCACCATTGGCAAAACCCCGTCCAACATCCTATTCATCAAAAGTATATTGTAGTATTTTTTATGCGCAGTAAGAAATTGACCAAAAAAAAGTTATTGTCCAACAATTTGGTTTGCCCATAAGTTTGGGGCATATTCTCCAGGAACACTAGCAAAGCAAGATAATGCCAAAGCCTATTTAGAAAGATTTTCTGGGCGTTCAAAAAAGTCCATGAGACACCATATGCAAAACAGCTTATCACGAGCCTCCCCTTTCGATTGCATGAGACCCGAAATCTAACCACCTGAAACCAAACGAAACAACAAACTAATATTAGTTTTAAAGTAAAATTACTATTAACTAAACTGAAATAATTAATAAAAAGCCTCACCACATATAGCAATTCCACTTCAACCCGTAAGCTTTAATTACCGAGGATAATATCCTCATTAAGACATTCCATATCTTAAAAAAGAAAAAAAAAAGGAGAGATGAAATAGACCGTTCATTCGAAATGTACACAAAGGAATTACAATATATAAACATATAAACATCACTTACCTGACTCAAACTTTTCTGCATTCTCAATGCATTCTTCAATGTTAATCGGTATACGAATGGCTCTTAACCAATCCTGAGTGCAAAGCAAAGCTTCCACAACTTTAGGAGTCAATGAACTTCGAAAGCCATCAAGCACACGACCCGATGTACTAAAAGTCGACTCTGAAGCAACGGTAGTCACGGGAATAGACAAAACATCCCGAGCCATCACAGATGGAATTTTATATTTGTTGACACCTAATTTTTTATCAGCATTTTTTGGTTATTTCTTTGAGAAAATTCATGAAAAATCCATAAAAAGTCAAAAAAAAATTACAAAATCAACTTTGGTGGCCTTGGCCAAGCCTAAGGAACCAATTTTGACAAAAAAAAATAATTTTTCATATTTTTTGCTTTTTTTTATATTTTTAGAAATTAGGAAAATATTAGAAAAATCAAGAAAAATAGCATTTGAGGTCACAAAAATATGGAAAAATAGCAAATATTTTTCTTTTAAATCCCTTGTATTTTTGACCTCACAAAAAGTCCAAAATCAAATTCAATTTTAGGTGTTTCTTTGTTACACATATGATTGAATTTGAGAAAAAAAATATCATTTGAGTCTTTTAATTTACAATTTTGGAATTTTTTAAGATCTTGACATTCAATCTAATCGTCCCCTATTTCAATTTAGCCCAATTGTTCGCACAAATTGCCCAATTGCATGAATTGCATACTAAAATTGTATTTTAGTCCTTGAAATTGGGCATAATTGAAATTACTTTCAATTCAAGGGCTATCATTGCAAATTCAACATATTACCCAATGGGTTTCACCATTTTGAATCGATTGGCATAGGTGATTTGGCCCAATTTGATCATTTGAACCTTCAATTGCACGATTTCCTTATTTGCAAATACATGAAAATTTGGGGTTTTTATAGAAATTGATGTGAACTTTTGGGAAAAACCTTATTTTTAGATAAGATCCATGCCCTAAATTTGATTCTAAGGTCCAATTGAAAAATTTTCCCATTAATTTGGGTTTAATTTGAAAAATTGTAAGCGAACCAGTTCAGACCGGTCTGACCGCCGGTCAGACTGGTCCAACCGGTCGGCTACAGTGTCTTCTTCTTCATCAGGCCTACGCGCAAATGAACAGTGCGAGGTTGAATTTCAACAAGGAGATTGACCAAGTAATCGACAGCAATTGAAGAAGAACTAGTGGAGTTTGATTCGTCGCACCAGTCCCCGTCAATCGAGACCAACATCACGACCAATGGCCGCCGAAACGGAGAGTAATCGACCGGTCAAGGCTGCGGCACCTGCGAAAGTCAACGACGACAGAATTCGGATGAAATTCGTCTAAATTCGTACCAAATGCGAGCGCCGGAGGCCCCGAACAGAATGGCCATTCGATGCCCGTCGACAACCGATCGTCGGTGACCATTTCGCACGTGTTTTCACGTGCGGAGGTCACCAATCCTGCCTTCCACGATTGGGTGCGAAAAATCAAAAAGGGTATATAAGCCAGAGAGCCTTCGCGACGAAGGGACGGTTGATTCAGTTGGAAGAGGATAAACATAATTGAGAGAGAGAGAGAGAAAGGAAGAGAAAGAGCTCGCTCTCCATCGCCATTGTCGAGGGCGAAGCTCGGAATTGCAAAGCATCGGTCTGGCCTTTCCAGGCTAGACCAGAGCTCGGAGAGACCCTCAGGAGGTCGACCATACCGCCAGGAAGCTAACGCTGTCGGTCGCGCAATCTGTGGTCACGAAAACAGGTGAGTCAAAGCTTCGAACTCTACACTGAGCTTCAATGGCGGATTTCAGTTTTGGCCATGATTCTTGCGTTTTGTTTCCTGAACATCGCTGACCATCGTCGCATATTTGTTTTTGCATCGACTTTGCTTGAACACCCCGAATTGAGTCTCCCAATCCTACCCCCATTGACGAACATTGTTCGTTCCTACCTAGCCCAATCTAGGCCGTGCGAGCTCGATCGGAGCTCGAGGTAAGCGTTTTGAACCTCCTGTGGTGTTAACCTGTGAATGAATCGAGCTGATTTTACGTGATTTATGCAATTGAACTCCCATGGCCGTACTCGGCACTTCGTATGGCAATCGCGATTTTTGTGAATGAAATGCTTCGATTCTTAGATATGTTAAACTAGGAGTTCTTGCAAATCGATTGGCGTTGGTTTTGCGCGATTTCGTCGAGGTTTGACCGTTGGATCATCGCCGGAGAAGCACAGCCGTCCATTCCGCCGGAGTCGCGAGGTTGAATACGAAGCTGACGTGGCGCAGTCAACCGGTCAAAGTCCTAGGTGTCAGTTCGCCATTAGTCCACGTGGTTGTCCAGCCAGCATGCCGTTAGGAGATCTGTTATTCGAATAGGTAGATCCGACGGCTGAGGTTAATCGAGTCAAATAAACGGTGGCCGTTCGATTATAAATTAGAATAATTCGAAAATAGTTTTAATCAGAAAATCAATCAAAACAGAAACGGTGCCGTTTAGATAAAGGGTCAGGCGACGTCATTTTGGGTTAATGAGAATAGACGGTCCAGATCAAGTCCCATGTTCTAATCATGGCCGTAGGTTTAAGTAGTCAGTTCAGACGGTCCCAATCGAGTCTTCATTCAATCTAAGCCGTAGGATTTAGTAATCAGATCTGACGAGCGTGGATTAGCCACGCGGTTCAATAGGAACCGTCATATCAGAGTCGAATAACCGAAAAAAAAGCGTGATACGGCGTTGTTTTGTGGTGTCTAGGTCGAGGGTCCGGGTCTGGACCGGGTTTCGACCCGAGTGGGTCCGGTTGACCCGATTCGAAATATTTTTTTTTAAAATAAAAAATCAGAAAATCATTTAAAAAAATCAGAAAATCTTAGAAAATCCTAAAAAATGCTAGAAAATCCCAAAAAATTTCAAAAAAAAAGTAGGAAAATTATGAGAAATTCCTAGACACTCCAGAAATCCCCAAAAATTGAGGATTGACCACAGACAATTGGTTGGTCCTATTTTTGGGGTTTCTTATCCGTTCTTCCGATAATTGACGACAATGCCCTTTAGGGGTAATTCGTCCCCGCTTTGTATTTCGAGATAGATCGAAAATGCCTAGATTAGGATAGGGCTAGTTAGGTGGCGAATCCTTCTGCTTGGATTTTCGAATCTCATCATTTTTCCTGAAATGGCGATTGTACCCCTCAAAGGGTAAATCGTCTCTCCCATTCCAATCGAGCCCTGAAAATTGCTCAAAGTTAGAGTTTGGGTCAGGTGGACGACCAATCCTAATATTTGAGATTTTTAGTTCTCATCTTCGTCCAAAATGACGATTTTACCCATCCAAAGGTAAAATCACTTTTAAATTCCAGAAAAATTCTGGAAATTCCCGAAAAATAGGAAATGGACTAGTTTGGTTGCCAATCCTATTTATGTCACCTTTTGACCTCGCATTTCATCTAAAATGACAATTTTTCCATTTCAAGGCGAATTGTCCCCGAAATTGTTTAAAATTATGATTTTGCCCCTCATGGGCGAATCATGTCAAAAACACTCCTAAGCCTTGATTGATACCTCTCTAGGCTAATAGAGCCTCATTAGGGATGCCATGCTGATTTCATGTGATTTATCCGCATGCTATGGATCCTTGACTTGCGCTTTCATTTTGATGATTGTGAGTGATAGGGTAGTCGTTCTCATTTGCGTGAACTCCTAGACTTAGGATCTATACCCCACTCGTCTGTATGAAATCTTACAATCAGATAAACCATTCAGCTTAGGTACTGAATGGGCGTCAACTCTGATAGTTGGCGTAACTAAGTCCCCGAACCCACTTCTCTGGTTTACGCAGAATTGAATAGATCGCTCCCAACTATTCGATAGGATTTCCGATCGTACCCTCCACGAAACGATTGGTGGCGACTCCTTGGCATGTACACGTATCACATGTCACTAGACCACACTGAAGGTCGACCACTTATATCCAGCCGTTGCGATTTGGGTAATGGACCTTGGGAGAGGCCCGCGTCCGATCAGGCCAGCGGTCAGGCGGCCCATTTGCTCTCTCGACGGTATTGCGCCTCGAGAGGGTCGCGACAGACTGGCGACTCCGCTGGGGACTATTCTAAACTAGAATCTCTGGTTTCGCAGAATTTTAAAAGACTTGAGCCGATTAAAAAGTTGATTGATTTATCTGACCTTGTTTTCTGCAGATGCTCTCGAAGGTGAGGTACGTACACTAACCACTGTGTTAGATGTTTTTGCAAATTGGAGAAATAAGGGGTGGAGTGATTGTTGACATTTTTCCTGCAGGTTGGAGTTAGGAAAGTATGTTTATCTTACGCACATACTGAAGCGGTGTTTTGATACAAACTGATGTGCATGACTTTGCATTGTGATGATCACGACACATCGCACATACTGGCGGTCAAACCCCGACTGCAACCACCCCTAGGTTACCTTAGATAGGGAAAGGATGTGAAAGGATCTCGTGTTTGATAGCACTTGAGACTTTCGTGTTCGTTCCCGCTCACAATCCAAATTGGCGATATCTAGCCCTCTTGAGTGGGTACTCTTGGGGAGGAATCTGTCTCATTTGGATCGTTGAAGCCTAAGCCGTAGGTTCCTCACCTGATTTTCGATTTCTAGAGTATACCCACTTGTCTCATGCGCATGTCTATGGATGGTTGGTATACCTAAAATCGCCCATTGTTACAAGGGAACATTTCACATCCCCAGGTGTGGTTGGTAAGGCATTTACTTTCAATGTACATTATTATACCCTGTACCATAAAACTAACTCATGCATTACATACATTCTTATACATTTGCATCACGAAAATCACTCGAGTAACTAATTGAAATAACAATGATAAGGGAGGTAAGATGTCGCTTTTCCCTAGAAGTTTAACAGAGTTGGTGACCTTCGAGTACCTAAGGAAAGTCACTCGCCCTGGACCAAACACAAGATTGCATTTTACCCGATTTATGTATGGTCGAGAGATAACTGGACGCAAGTTGGGATACGCCGAAGATTACCAAACCCGCTATTATGTGGACAACCTCAGGTTTAAGCGACAAGCGGATGAGACGTTCAAGAATTACTTGGAGATGAAGAAGTAGTATCGCAACCACCTGGCTAGGGAGGTACACGCCCATCGAAAGGCCGAACGACAGGCTAAAGAAGACATACCCATGATCACTTTTTGGGGAAAGAGAAGATGCCCTGTGACCAAGACAAAGCCAAAACGCATCACACTTAAAAAGGTGAAACCCGAGAAGGCTCCTGAGGTCACCATACCATGGACAAGAGAATGGCCAGAAGAACTAAGGCACTTGGATCAATCCACTGAAGACAACCCATGTACACTTGATTGGAGCGAGGTTCCCAACTGACTATCGTTGTAAAGAGAGGTAGACCTTTGGAAAGAGTGGTTTAGATCCTCACATTCCATCGGCCTTTTATGGCTTTCTTGTTTAAAGAGTCTCTCTTTACTTTCCTTTCATTAGGCGTCCTGATTGTAATAAGAGATTCATTCCACTCTATTCGTTTGATGTATTGACTAATGGAATGTGGCATTGTGGTTTCCCTTAGTCACTGGAATGAACCTGACTAAATTGCATAATTCACTTTCTTGAAATTCGAATTAGACTTTAAGTCAGGCCTTCGAGACCTGAAAAAGGTCCTAATTTCCATTTCTTCAAATTGAACTATGCAATTAAGGTAGCCCATGCATACTTCATGGCATCTGCAAAATCACATGTTTTAAGTAATTTTTGACGATTGACCTTTCAAAATCATTTACATATTTTAGACTTGATGGGAAAGAATGATATTCAAGTGTTCAAAGTTCCTCGGGCCGAACTCCAATCATGGTGGGATAGCATGGGTGAAGCTAGCCAGAAGTACGCTGAATCACGATTGGGATATCTATTGGACCCGCTGAAGATTGAGTGCTCACCTGCCTTTATCCAAGCCATGGCGCTCTATTGGGATCCTACCACCGCTACATTCTGCATGGAAGGACTGGAGATTACCGCCACTATCGAACAATACAGCGCCGTCATCGGAGTTGAGTTCACTCACTCACTAGTCCAACCTCCCATAGGATTTGAACCCTTGAGTCAATTAGCTGAATTCCTTGACGCAAGCCTTAACAAAGTCAAAGCCGACGCCAAAAGTAATTGTGGGCGAATTTCACTATCCTTCTTCCTAAGAGCGTTATCCGACAGTTTGGGGCACTACAGGAGATCCCCTCTCCACCGTGACCTGATATCTTTTCCTTTGACATACCAAATGAGACCCTCGTGGGAGAAGAGAAGAGACAGTTCGAAGCCAAGGTGGCGTTCATTATACACTCTTTGAAGAGTTCTCAGGTGTCGCGACCCTCCCGAGCGGCATCGTGGCTAGTGAGGGTTAATGGGCCGTCCGATGTTGTATGATCAGACACGGGCCTCTCCCAAAGTCCATTACCCAAATCGCAACTGCTGGATATACGTGATCGACCTTCAGTGCGGTCTAGTGACATGTGATGAGTGTACATGCCAAGGAGTCACCACCAATCGTTTCGTGGAAGGTACAATCGGAAACCCTATCGAATAGTTGGGAGTGGTCTATTCGATTCTGCGGAAACCAGAGAAGTGGGTTCGGGGACTTAGTTACGCCAACTGTCAGAGTTGACGCCCTTTCGGTACCTAAGCTGAATGGTTTATCTGATCCTAGGATTTCATACGGACGAGTGGGGTACAGATCCTAAATCTAGGAATTCATGCAGATAGGAATTACTACCCTATCAATCACAATCAATAGAAATAAGTGCGCAAATCAAAGATTCAGTACATGCGGATAAAACACATGAAAGCAGCATGGCATCCCTAATGAGGCTCTATTAGCCTAGAGAAATATCAATCAAAGATTAAGATGAGGGGCAAAATCATAATTTTGAATAATTCGGGGAAAATTTACCCTTGAAAGGGTAAATCTGTCATTTTAGATGAATTGGGAAGTGAAAGGACAGGGAAAATAGGATTGTCTATCAATCCAATCCATTTCCTTTTTTTAGGGAATTTCCAGGATTTTTCTGGAATTTAAAAGTGATTTTACCCTCGGGAGGGTAAAATCGTCATTTTGGACAAAGATGAGAACTGAAAATCTTAAATATTAGGGCTGGTCGTCCACCTGACCCGAACCCTAACTTTAAGCAATTTTCAGAACTCGATTGAGACAAGAAAGAAGATTTTCCCATTGAGGGGCAAAATCGTCATTTTGAGAAAAAGGGCGGGACTCGAAAACCCAACCTAAGAATTGGTCGCTTACTCGACCCTAATTCTTACTTTGGCATTATCGATTTTATCATATGTACACAACAAAGGCGACTTACCCTTAAAGGGTAACGTCGTCAAGTCTTGGAAGATCGGATAAGAAACCCCAAAAATAGGGTTGACCAGTTGTCTGTGATCAACCCTCGATTTTTGGGGGTTTCTGGAATGTGTAGGATTTTCCCACAATTTTTCACTTTTTTTTTGAATTTTTTGAATTTTCTGGAATTTTCCAGTTTTTTTTTTGGATTTTCTAGAATTTTTCTGATTTTTTATTATTATTATTTTTAAAATCCTTTTCCAATTTTTTTTTTTAAAAATATTATTCGGGCCGGGTCGGGTGACCCGGCCCACACCCACGCGCGATCGGCTCGGCCCGGATCCGAGCCCGCGTAAAAACGACACCGTTTCCACCTTCCCGCTCGGTTTTTTTTTTTAATTTCCCGCCCAATTCAAACCTACGGCCTAGATCTTACCACGTGGCGCGCTGACAGCGGTTTGATCAAGAGGACGAAACGTACGGTTACGATTGAAGAGCTGGGTTGGATCACGACCGTCCGATCCACCGCGTTTTTTTTTTATTTCCGAAAATCATTTTTATTTTCAAAAATTCGAGATCGTGACATGCGGCAAACTACCCACCGTCCGATCATTTCTTCGATTCGGTTATAACAACCGATGCTGACGTGGCTGCCACGTGGGCGCACGTCAACGACATGTCAGCGTTGACTGGTCAACTCTCGTAATGAGACCCCTTCTCAAAAAAACAGGTAATCTCATCGGACGTGGAGAACCCTCGTCATGAGACCCCTTTTCAAAAATCAGAAAATCCCCTTGGACTTGGAGAACCCTTGTCCCGGGAACCTTTTCAAAAGATCAAACCATCCCAGCGGACGTGGAAAACCTCCGACCCGGGACTCCTTCTCAGAAAAACAGGTAATCCCATCGGACGTGGAAAACCTCCGTTTTGGGAACCCTTTCAAAAAATCAGGAAATCCCATTGGACTTGGAGAACCCCTGTCCTGGGAACCTTTTCAAAAGATCAAACTGTCTCGCCGGACGTAGCAAACCTCCGACAGAGAAATCCCCTCTGGCCCCGCTAGTCAGCGCCATGGGATCCCCTTTCAAGCCAAAAATATCCCCTCTGACACCGCTAGTCAGCGTCATGGGATCCCCAAAGCTCGGGGTGGTCGATAAATCTTTATGTGAGTGTTTCCTGTCAGTAGCCGGGAAAGATTTTCGAGGAATAAAGCATGGGATAGTGTGTCAGAAGCTACGAGGGCCTATAAAAAAAACAAAACAAAACAAAAAAAAAACAAAAACAAAAACAAAAAAAAACAAAAAAAAAGGAAGAAAACAAAAAAAAGGGAGAACAAGCCCCTCCTTTTTTCGGCATCCTGAGAGCGCAGTGATAAAACCTCAGACTCCGCATGCGCAGGACCCAATGGGCAGATTTCAGGTAACCCGCTCTCCCTCAGGCCCACGCTCGAATTGCAAGAGTAAACCGGGGATTAATTTGAGCATTCATCAAAAGACTTGAGGGTCCGATGTCATAGCATTTCTTTTCCCTAGTCGAGTCGGTTAAGATTCAGGTGTCATTTTGTCTTTGAAAGCAACCTCTGACGAGCTCACTCTCAAAGAGGGGCAGCTGTTGACACCTGATTTTTGACCACCTTTTACTTTAGTTTTTATTTCTAAAATTAATTAAAAATAGCAAAAAAGGTCAAAAAATTACAAAATCAACTTTGGAAGCCTTAGCCTAGCCTCAGGGAAATTTGGCTCGATTCATGGGGTTCCTTCACAAACCTAAAACCGAACCGGGCCTAAAAAATCCTTTTCGAGTCTTTTAATTTTCAATTCTCGGTTCTTATAAGCTATGACATTGGAATCCAAAGTATTGAAATGCAATTGGGTCAATTTGCCCTCCAATTTGATCAATTTTAACCAAAAGGGCTTAATTGCATAAAAATCTTTCAATTTAGTCCCCGGTTTTACAATTTTCGAAATTAAATTTCACACGGGCACACCCATTGAACTTAAACACCTCTATCCAATATTTTTCATCATGCTGAATCCATTGGTGTGCTCAATTTTGAGTAATTCGATCGTTTAGATCTTCAATTTGGCGAAATGCATTTTCGGATCCTAGGGGCAATTTGGGGTTTTCACTAAATTTAAATAAATTGATTCACGAAAATACCCATATTTGATAGAAAACATGCCAAGGAATCCGAATTTGCCATCAATTTCATGAAAAGAGGTCATTTGGGGGGTCAATTTGACTATTTGGTCGAACCGGGCCGGGCGGGTCCGACCCGACCCGACCCGGTCCGACCCGGGTCTGCAACATTGTTGCAGACCACTCTGCAGAACGTGGACAGTAAGGCAGGGGCAGAACAGAGGACTAAAAAAATGGGCATGGGCGTGCGATTTTCAAAAAGAAAAGGGGGCGGCCGAACGTGGGAAGCAAGGGGGCAGCGAATATTCGCATTTTGGCAGGCGGATGGGCACAAAAGCGGGCCGGTCGGCCACCGCGAGAGAGGGAGATTCTCGGTCAAAACCGAGGGGAGCCGAGAGAGGGAGAGAGGATTTTTAGAGAGAAAACCGACGGACAAACGGCAACCCAAGGTCTTTGGCGATATTCCTCGACCATCACCGGAGCTCATGGGTCGTCGGCGAGCTCCGAATAGGTTGGTATTTGCTCCCGAGTTTCATTTTTTTTAGTGCTTGTCATGTGTTCGACGTAATGCTTCAGTGAACATTTTACTTCGGGGCTCTCGGCCGGACCTTTCCCGACCCCCTTTCGTGCAAGGCTCGCTTTAAAAATCATATAGATCCAACTCTACGCTCGCCTTGCTATTCATTTTGCATTAAACCGCGGCGAAAACACGGCTCGGAGCTTCGCCGGCAACGGTTCGGACCGGGAGCTCAACGGGGAACTTCCGGCGGTCTTCAAGCTCAAAGCGAACTCAGGTAAGCTTCTACGCTCTCCATGGATGTTGTTTGAACGATTGAAACCGAGCTCGGTGGCCTAAAATTTTTTATGTAAACTTTCGCCGGAACCGATTCGGTCGCCGGATTTTCGGGGCGTTTCCCGACGTGTTTCTTGCCATGTTTTGGTCGTGCGTCAATGCCGAGAGTCTAAGGAGTCGAATGCCGCAAGAACGGGGGAAAAATACCAAGTTTCGGGTCCGTTTCGCAATTTTCCGGCGACCTCGCCGGAATTTTTACTATTCCCGCCGGAATTTTCATTGTTCATCGTCTTCTCCGGCGACCCTCCGGCCGGTCAACGGTCAACGGTCAACGGCCGACGTGGCGTGCCACGTAGGCAGCCACGTCAGCCGAGTGGGGTCCGATCCATGTATTTTCAAATAAAACAAACGGACGGTCACGATCGCGACACGTGTCGCGATCCTGGAATTTTTGGAAAATTAAATAAATGATTTTCGGATAATCGATCCGGCGGACGAGGACGTGCCACGTGGCTCACTGAGGGACGTCCGATCTTGTACAAGATCGGACGCACCAGAGGAGGCCACGTGGCATGTTCTAGAGCGTCCGAATTGCGGGTTTTTCTAAAAAAAGGAAAAGAAATTGATTTTTAATCCGACGGTCGTGATCGAGACACGTGGCTCTCTGTGAGTCGCCCGATCTAGTGGAAGATCGGGCGCACGAGACGAAGCCACGTGGCACGACGTGGACCGTCCGATCCGGGGAATTTTCGGATAATTAAATAAAATAGATAAAAAAATCCAAAAATTGTTTAAAAAAATAGAAAAATGTTTTAAAAAATCAAAACGGTGTCGTTTTAGGCCGGTGTCGACCCCTAAGGTCGGGCCGGGCGCCCGAGAGGCGCGGGCCGGGTCAGACCCGGCCCGGAAAATATTTTCAAATAAATAAAAAATCATAAAATAATAAAATAATCAAAAAATCAATAAAAAAATGATGAAAAATCATAAAAAAATTCAAAAATTTCGAAAAATCAAGAAATTCCAAAAAATTCTCAAAAATGGGAAATGGCCACAATCAACTGGCCATGGAATATTTTGGGTAATTAGGTATCCAAACCTTCCAAAAAAATGACGATTTTGCCCTTTGGGCTAATTGTCCCAAAATCTTCTCATTTTACCCCTAGCCCTAAATCACATCTCTCCCAAGCCCTTATGGCTATACTAGGAGGCCAATGATTGAAATTGATATGCACCGACATGATTCATTTATGTAATTGACTGCGCTTTCATTATACTGATTGTGATCGATAGGAATAGTCTTCCAATCTGCATGAAACCCCGAATCAAACCTATCTCACCCAAAATTGCGCCTGCATGAAATCTTAATTAGGAAAATCACTCGCGTTAGGTACCGAAAGGGCGTTGGTAATGACACCGACGTAACCAAGTCCCCGAACCCAAAATCTCTGGTTCCGCAGAACTGATCGATCTCTCCCAATCGGTCAGTAAGGTTTCCGGTCTACCCTCCAAGAAAGACCGGTGGCGACTCCAAATGCATGCACAAGTTTCACATGCCACCACGACCACACTAAGGTCGAAAGCGATCGACTTTTATCGTCGAATCCCTCAAAAGACACTCCCGCCGCGATTTGGTATGGGCCTGGGAGGGCCCGCGCCGATCCAAAGCCCGCGATCCACATTTCAGAGTGGTGGCCCGCGATCGGTAATCCATTAGCCGCGTCCGATTTCGGACGGGTCGCGACAGCTGGCGACTCCGCTGGGGAAATTGTTCTAGAACACTTGGTTCTGGACCTCAGGTGGACTTAGGCCGTAATTAAAACGTTGAGTGATTTTTCTAACCCTGCAGGCGCTCTAGAAGGTGAGGTAAGTCCGCTCATGATAGGTGTTATATGTTTTTGCAGATCGGAGTGATAAGGGGTGTAGTCTGTGATTAATATTGTCTTATGCAGGATGGGCGTAGGAATGTATGTTATATGGATGATTTGAAGCGCTGATTGATATATAAATTGTTGCGCATGATTCACTGCATATTTGAGGATCACGACACTTTGCACAAAGCGCCCAAACCCAGGCCGCGAAATCACCTTTTTAGGTAGCCATAGATCAGGGATCGATATGCAACGCTCTAGCGTGGATTGCGCTGGGGTTGACCATATTCGATCCCACTCACTATCCAAGTCGAGACTTTTATCCATTTGTTGTGGATTGCGCTCAAGGACGAATTTATCGACTCGGATAGAGGGAAGCCTCTAGGTTCCTCACCTAAGCCATTTTGATTTCTAGAGTTAAGCCCCACTCGTCTCATGCGCATGTATATGGATGGTTGGTATACCTAAAACCAAAAATCATTGGGTACCTCTCATGGTAAGGTCCTGCCATTTCTATTCACTTGCAGCCTTTCATTTTACACAACATGTTGCATTCATCAAGTCCGATGGTTGCGTCCAATTCCATTTTAAAGTATAGATAAAAGAGATGATCTCTCCAAGTCGGTCCCACATCCCGGATGTATTCAAATATGAGCGACGCGTCATCCGCCATCAGACTGCCCGGAGTCTACGGAGTCTACCCTTTCCGAGCGGTCCGAGGAATGATCCAGTGACCATACAGGAAATTGAAGGATAGGCGATAACAGCAAATCCAAGACACCCGCCGGACGCTGTCAAGATGTTATCTGATAAAAACGAAGACCCGAAGGGCCGAGCCGAAGACATCAAGCGTCGTCCCCCGAAGACCCGACTTGGGGCATCTCTTTAGGTTATTAAGGGTCACGTTCCAGTCCTCCCTTTTCTTTTATCAGGATCGTCGAGTCTGTAAGGAGCACCCGTCTGTGGGTCTCCCATATATCTTTTACACCTCGATTCCTAAGTCTTGTCTAAGTGTCTTGACATTGGAATGCGGCACTGGAATTTCTCTCAACCATTCGAATTGTTCGGTTCAATTGCGTGTCTTACCCAGATGAAATTTTCGTTAGAACTCACACTTGGCATGTTTAACCCAAGTACAAGAATCTAACATTCATTTCATGGTGCGCCGGACATGGAATTGAACCGGTCTATAACATGCATCATTGGTAATCCTTGGTAATTAACTAAAGTCGTCCATGTTTCCTGAATTCAAGAGGAGACATGATATCCAAATTACCTTCGGGAAATCATTTCAATTTGGATGTCCTATCTCTAATCGAATTTAGGACACATTGGAATTGCATTTTTATCTTCTTGGAAATTCCACAGATTTTCTGGGGATTTACCAAAAGTGATAACCGTGGATTACGCTCCTTTTAGTTTTATGTTTTCTCTTGAAAAACATCGATAAGAATTTTTCACATGAGGTTAAGGCTTGTGTAAAAGTCCTTATCTTCGTTAATTACAAGAAAGCATAAAATTGAGAGGATTTATGCTTTACTTCCCTTTCTGACATATTCCTGTCATTCGAACAGGTAATTTCCAGAATCAAAATCCGAGGACTTGTGTGAAGAATCAGTCACAAGTTAAAATGGACCAGGATGGCATAGAAAAGCGCTTGACCACCCTGGAGAGTCAGTTGGCTCAGGTGCTCGCAATGATGACAGAAATGAAGACACTCACCCTCACCACACAGGGGGTACCCCGACAGTCTTAAATTCTAACCTGACTGTCCGACCAGGGAATCATCAAGAAAAATTGTCAACTGATGAGGGCATTTTTGCCATCTTTCAAGACGTTGAACAACATGCAATCAAAGGAGCCACATTCAGAAGAGAATTAGCTGTAATCTAATCTCTTTAAATTTGAAAATTTGTTGATTGTGTTTTATTGATCATCAGGAGTGGTCCTTCAAGAATATCGAAGCTAGTCGACAACTCGAGCCACTAGGATGGATGTTTGAAGACAGACAAAGGAGTCAACTTCTCACTAAGACGACATACTGGGGCAAAGCCCGCCCAGATGAAAAGAGACAGGAAGCTCCGAACGGCAGATATCCCCTAATTGAAAAGGGAACCGTAAAAAATAATGAAGGGGGTCAAAGCAGTCAACTGGGGCAAACCCCACTTAGCCAGGGCAAACGCCACCTGACCGGGGCAATCGGATCAAGGATAAGGACGTGTCGTTCCTAATTGATTTCCAATCAGATATTGGCATAATATTTCCTATCTCTTCCTCTCAGGTGAAAAACAGGTCGAGAAGAAAAATCCATCTGCGGATAGACAGGAGGGACATGTTTTACATGGCAGACATTTGTCGAAAATGTCCTCATCCGATCACATGCAAGATGATCATGGAACGATGGTAAAACTGTAATCGTTCCAATAAACCCTTCGAATGTTATACCTGACGAGGACCTTTATGTCTTTTGTCTACAGGATAAGATGGTCAAAGACAAACGAAGGAAAATTTGTCTTCCCCATAAGACGGAAAGAAATGTGCCTTCAGCGGATGTCACCCGTTGGGATTCCAATGACAAAACGAATCAAATTATGAAGAAGGAGCAACCTAATTAGGATTGGCTCTCCCTAAGTCGAAAAAGTTGTATCCGTTCCAAATCGGACTGACTGGTTCACGAGCTGATATGGTTTCCCATTCTTGCAGGAGATGACGAGAATGAACGAGCCCACTGAAAAATTTCCAGCATCTTGGATGCCAGAAGTGACTAGAGCGGGGATAGTAAATCCGTAGTCATTTCAATTAAAGCTCCTTGTGCAGCAATCGAGTCACTCATTCATTTCATCGCACAGGTGGAATAAAAGATTGTTAGAGCGTAAGGTGAATGAGACAGGATACAATGAGGAAAATTGTTGCCTGTGAAGTAACACTTCAGGATGTTGAAGTACTCAGCCACAAGTAAACCCGTGCTTGCTGATGTCAAATAGCAGAACGCTCGAGGGACATCATGAAATGATAACAAGGCAAAAGATGCATGAAGAAATCGAAACGTATCGGCGAAGCTGAAAAGTGTCAAACATGGCGGCATATCAAACGCTGAGATATTCGAAAGATTGTAGGATCATATCATCTGGCAGCATATCATCTGCTAAGATCTTTGAAAGGTGCGAAGTGCCAAAATCACCTAACACGGAGTGGATCGACTACAACTAAGTAGGAATGCACCAATACGGCATGATCAACCCGTGAGCCGCTAAACTAAATCGGCCAGCCCCAGACAAAGCGTCCAGTGGCTGGGGGCAAATCACTCTCTACCTAAAAGGGTACCGAATGTCAGATATGCCAAATTCACTATGGGGATGTACATGGAAAGTTCCTAAAGTAATAGTTATCACCCATGAAGCGGGGTGAAGTGGAGTAATCCATCAAAGACAAAACACATCAAACCCTTCTAAATGAGAAGGAGAACGATACGGAGCCACCGATTCGAGTAAAAGGACGTATCGTTCCAAAATGATTGTTTTCTTGATATGAGAATAATGTTTCATTTCTTTCTCCTTTCAGGTTGGGAACAGAAGCAGAGGACTCAGGAGGCAATGCCTTCAAATGACAAACAGGGAGTGCCGCTTTTCATGGCATGCACTTTGGCTAAACATTTTCAAGAGCATTCTAATAGCTCAATTTGTGAACAGAACCTTTGAGAAAACTTGAAGAAGTTTATCATCATTTAGAAATCTCTGTGAAAAGAGCGCTTGAAAAGAAAATTTCAAGTTTTCCAGATTGACATATCTGATAAAAATGCTTTCTCTGAATAGAGTGAAAAGCACGAACTCATGTTTCGTTGCTAGCACACATAACATGCATCATGCATATCATGCACATATCCTGCATACAGAGAACCCAAAGGGAGAAATGCCGGTTCCCGCAGGATAAATTTCAAGGGTAAATTGTATCGACTCCAATAGTCAATTATACATGCCCTTTACTCATGAGATTTCTCCTTTTCAACAGGGGAACATCGAACATCTCAAATGGCGACTGTGATCGAGAGAATCACCAAACCGCCACATGACAAATCCCCAGATTGTCAGGCTGTCTAGGGACAGAGAAAAAATAATCGAAGAATCTGGCAATCGAGATAGATGACCAGAATCGACAAAAATTCATAAGAGCGGGCTCCCCGACCTGCTTCGAGGAGCCAAGCCGGGGGCAAATTCTCACGATCCCCCATGAAGGCGCATCAGACCAGGGTCATTAAACCCAGAGATGACAAACGCCCAGACAAGCTTGCCTGGGGCGGAATACTTGGGAAACACCGTTCCTTCAAATGTTGGAAGGACGAAGTCTCGAAGGGAGTACCTCCTTCCTGAAATTTCAAATGAAGCCAGATAAATCCCCACACCTGTCTCTTCATATGCAGGTGCATGAATGTCTTCAAATCGGATTGGAAATCGTCCAGGAGCATGGGAATACCAAGGCACGCTGCCAAGATAAACACCGCCCAACTGGGGCAAAGCAGTTGTCGACGTGATTGAGGATCGTCTCGCGAACAACACCCACAAATACAGACGAGATGAAACAGCATCCATCATCCACATCAAATGAGAAGCGTCAATAATCGACGAAGGAAAGGAATACGTCAGTAAGGCGTCATCAGGAATCCCAAGAGAGAAGACATCCCCAAAGAGGATGATGATTGCAGCAAAATGCAAAATGAAGTTAGCTGGGGCAAGCGTCACCTAGCCACGATAAATCACGCCCAACTGGGGCAAGTGAATCATTTGCGCGCCGGACAAAGAATGACGTTTCTTCTCTGGCAAAATCAATGGACGCAATTGCAGAGTCGTCCGCATCAGAATTAAACCCCGGGATACCAACCTGGGTGAACGGAAGTCATTGGCGCTGAAACCCACAAAAGAGAATAACTCGCCAACAGGGAGGCGTAAAGAAACATCAGTTTCAGGAGGGGCAGGTTGCCAAAGAAATGGAACCCTGGAAAACGGCGTAGAATACGTCCCAAAGCATGAATTGATCTAATCTAGTGCAAATCCTTGAGAAGGGTTCGTCGCCCAACCAGATGGGTAGATCATGACCACAAGTTAGATATCGACTTCTGCAAACATCACATTTGCGTTCAAATGGAGGCGCAAAGCGAGAGTAAAGCAGTATCGTTTCGATTTATCTTGAATTTCGGAACTCAAACTAACGCTTAATGTTTATCGTTGACAGGGATTCGCCGTCAGGATGGACAGAAAATTATCGGCATCAGAAAGCCACAAAAGAACAGAACTCGCCGATAGGGAAGCGAACAGAATTATCGGCCTTGGAAGTCAGGACTCCAAGAAATGATCTTTGATTATAAGACTGAGTGGAGGGTAAAAAGTATCGCTCCCACATTACATGCTTTGACATGCATTATGATAGAAATTTCCTTTGTCCTTGAATAAAAGGAACTCTGAAGAGTGGCGCTGGAATGCGTCCAAAATCACAAATGGATCTCCCCTAGGGCAAATCCTTGAGAAGGATTTATCGCCAACCAGATGGAGGAATCATGGCCACAAAATAGATGGCCAACTTCTGCAAGCCGCACGTTTGTGTTCAAACGGAAACACAAAACAGAATGAGGCGGTATCATTCCAATCTATCTTGAATTTTGGAAAACAAACTGACACCTAACTCCCGTCCTTGACAGGGGTTCGCCAACAAGGCGAAGCGGGATTTTTACAACCCTTGCATACTGGTCGGAGCACATGACCAAGGGTAAGATGTATCGTTCCGATTTTCGAAAAATTCGTGAACATACAATGACATGTTTCTTCTACATTTTCAGGGACCTCCAGCCACGGTGGACAGGTAAGTACCCTTTTTCCCAAAAAAAAGAAAAGAAGAAGAAAAGAAAAGCGGTCAGAATTTAATGTCTAGAAAAGACATAGAATTCTAACTTCATTGACATTCATGTTTTAAAACAGGAGGTCGTCTGAGCACAAATAAGAACATGCATTGTGCATCATAAAATCTCATTTGACGGGTAAAATTTTTGGAGAAAATGAAAGAGATTTTTCCAATCAAAAGTTGTTCAAAACTTTTAAAAGGACGTTTTCTCAAAAGATGAGAGGCAAAACCTAATCCAAACACGTCCCATACACACATTTGAGAGATGAGTGGAGCGGATCAGATAGTAAAATCTGGACCTACGGAAGTAGGGATTATTCGCAGCAATTACAGGGATTGGGATGACGGAGGCATTCGTTTCATATCCCCAAACACTACAGGTGACCATTGACAACCCCTTCGAACGGCGGTTTTCATTCTCAACCCTGTCAAGAACCACCCCACATCGGGGCAAAAAGGGAGCAAGTCCAGCAGCATCAGGAGAAAATGGTTAGAAATTTTCTTGCTCGGACTAACATCAATCTTTGTGTGTTGTTTATATGGTAATCCAAGTGCCATAGGATGACGAGAAGCATTCATTTCTCTATCCCACACACTATATCCTTTGCATAACCAAGTTGAGCCTGCAAATTCATTTCATAAACCCATTGGTGGTCATTGCAAGTTCCAAGACAGAGGCAGCGCCAATTCAAAAACGGAAGAGTTCAAACTTAGGGTTTGCAAAGAAATCCCTAAGTTAATGCTGAAGCCTGTTAGACCTTTGGTCACATGTCTAACACGATCTCTCGAAGATGAGAAAAAGCGGGATTTCAAAAGAAAAATGAAAAGGAAAAGATGATGAGAAAAATCCCCAGCATCAAGAAAAAGCAAAGTGCCTGGTAAAAGCAAGGCCGATGCCTGGGTGAACAATTTGTATCAATCCCCCAGTGAAACCTGTTTGAAAAGGGGAGAGGAAAAATTCAGAAGGAGTCAGATTCCAAAAACTACTCCTCAAACAGTATCAAGCGCGGAGCAGAGACGCAGATAGAGTTGTCAGTCTCTTAATGCAGCCAGAGGCGCTTTCACAAGAATTTGTGCACACCTCAAAAGCGGTCGTGCACCTCAAAAATTGAGGATGCAGAAAGGAAAGGACAGGTGGCAAATTTGCAATGATCACCAATGTCAATCCCCTCATGAATTCTGGGCAAAAAACAAGCCTTTTTCGGTCCTCAATCCTACCAAAGTTACGACCCTGAAACAGTCTTCTCTGATTAAGACACTTGGGTTAACATATGGCTTAGCTCGAAGAGGTACGAGCAAGACTATTTCTTTCTCATTTTGCAGGGTTCTTGACTTGTAAACCCGGAGCAGGTGGTGAAAACTTTCATTCAAAGGCTTCGACTCCAAAGTGGGTCCCCCTTGAAAACCAATATCCAAGCCCAACATTACGGTCCCGTGGAAGACCTCCCGACCGATCAAAATGTATGCGCTGCGAATGAGCCTAAAACCTAGGCACAGGTCAGTAGGGAATTGAGTGCATCCCCAATAAAAATCATTACCTCAAAACAGGTGAGATGACCTCCTTGTCGAGAAATATTCCAATTGATGTTTTGAGCAAACTCTTTTTGGAATCTTCAAATTGTTGGATCCAGATCTTCCGTGCAAGGGATTTGTGATCACATTTGCATGTTGCAAGAATGCTTCGGGAGACCTCCAGCATCAAAATGCACATTTCATGATTAAACTAAAGTCATGCGGCTTCGGCAAGTGGCCAGCCATCGTCTTCCCAAAGATTACTAACATTTTCTTGGTGAAGAAAAATATTTCAGGCTCAAACTTCTGCAGGATACCTGGAGAACCCAGCTCCCAGAATGTCGCCTCAACAAATATGGTAGAAACCGCCTGAAGGGTCAAATCAAAGGTAGATACCGCCTTAAGGGTCAAACCAATGGTAGAAACCGCCTGAAGGGTCAAATCATGGTAGAAACCGCCTTAAGGGTCAAACCAATGGTAGAAACCGCCTGAAGGGTCAACTCAAAGGTAGAAACCGCCTGAAGGGTCAAATCATGGTAGAAACCGCCTTAAGGGTCAAACCAATGGTAGAAACCGCCTGAAGGGTCAACTCAAAGGTAGAAACCGCCTGAAGGGTCAAAATATGGTAGAAACCGCCTAAAGGGTCAAACCAAAGGTAGAAACCGCCTGAAGGGTCAAATCATGGTAGATACCGCCTGAAGGGTCAAATCAAAGATAGAAACCGCCTGAAGGGTCAAATCAATGGTAGAAACCGCCTGAAGGGTCAAATCATGGTGGAAACCAAGTATTCCCATCGGACGTAGAAAACCTCCGACTTGGGAAATTTTTGAAGAGCCAAATATTCCCACCGGACGTAGAAAACCTCCGACTTGGGAACCTTTTGAAGAACCAGGTAATCCCACCGGACGTAGAAAACCTCCGATTTGGGAACCATTTGAAGAACCGAGCAATCCCATCGGACGTAGAAAACCTCCGTGTTGGGAACTCCTTTTGAGAAACAAACCATCCCAGCGGACGTGGAAAACCTCCGTCTTGGGAATCTTTTTCAAAAATAGGCAATCCCATTGGACGTGGAAAACCTCCAATTCGGGAACCCATTTCAAAAATCAGGAAATCCCATCGGACGTAGAAAACCTCCGTGTTGGGAACTCCTTTTGAGAAACAAACCATCCCAGCGGACGTGGAAAACCTCCGACTTGGGACCCATTTAAAAAAAAAAAACAGGTAATCTCATCAGGCTTGGAGAAACCTCGTCATGAGACCCATTCCCAGAAAGAACAGGTAATCTCATCAGGCGTGGAGAAACCTCGTCATGAGACCCCTTCCCAGAAAAACAGGTAATCTCATCAGGCGTGAAGAAACCTCGTCATGGGACCCCTTACCAGAAATTTAGGCAGTCTCATCAGACGTGGAGAAACCTCGTCATGAGACCCCTTTTCAAAAATATCAAACAGTCCTAGCATGACGAGGAGAACCCTCGTCCTAGGACCCCTTTTCAAAATCAGGCAGTCTCATCAGACGTGGAGAAACCTCGTCATGAGACCCCTTTTCAAAATCCAGGCAGTCTCATCGGGCGTGGAGAAACCTCGTCATGAGACCCCGTTTCAAAATTTAGGCAGTCTCATCGGACGTGGAGAAACCTCTTCATGAGACCCCTTTTCAAAAATATCAAACAGTCCTAGCATGACGAGGAGAACCCTCGTCCTAGGACCCCTCTTCAAAATTCAGGTAATCTCATCGGGCGTGGAGAAACCTCGTCATGAGACCCCTTCCCAGAAAAACAGGTAATCTCATCAGGCGTGGAGAAACCTCGTCATGAGACCCCTTCTCAGAAAAACAGGTAATCTCATCGGACGTGGAGAACCCTCGTCATGAGACCCCTTTTCAAAAATCAGAAAATCCCCTTGGACTTGGAGAACCCTTGTCCCGGGAACCTTTTCAAAAGATCAAACCATCCCAGCGGACTTGGAAAACCTCCGACTCGGGACTCCTTCTCAGAAAAACAGGTAATCCCATCGGACGTGGAAAACCTCCGTTTTGGGAACCCTTTAAAAAAATCAGGAAATCCCATTGGACTTGGAGAACCCCTGTCCTGGGAACCTTTTCAAAAGATCAAACTGTCTCGCCGGACGTAGCAAACCTCCGACTGAGAAATCCCCTCTGGCCCCGCTAGTCAGCGCCATAGGATTCCCTTTCAAGCCAAAAATATCCCCTCTGACACCGCTAGTCAGCGTCATGGGATCCCCAAAGCTCGGGGTGGTCGATAAATCTTTCTGTGAGTGTTTCCTGTCAGTAGCCGGGAAAGATTTTCGAGGAATAAAGCCTGGGATAGTGTGTCAGAAGCTACGAGGGCTTATATAAAAAAAAAACAAAACAAAAAAAAACAAAACAAAACAGAAAAAACAAAAACAAAAACGAAAACAAAAACAAAACAAAAAAAAGGAAGAAAACAAAAAAAAGGGAGAACAAGCCCCTCCTTTTTCCGGCATCCTGAGAGCGCAGTGATAAAACCTCAGACTCCGCATGCGCAGGACCCAATGGGCAGATTTCAGGTAACCCGCTCTCCCTCAGGCCCACGCTCGAATTGCAAGAGTAAACCGGGGATTAATTTGAGCATTCATCAAAAGACTTGAGGGTCCGATGTCATAGCATTTCTTTTCCCTAGTCGAGTCGGTTAAGATTCAGGTGCCATTTTGTCTTTGAAAGCAACCTCTGACGAGCTCACTCTCAAAGAGGGGCAGCTGTTGACACCTGATTTTTGACCACCTTTTACTTTAGTTTTTATTTCTAAAATTAATTAAAAATAGCAAAAAAAGGTCAAAACATTACAAAATCAACTTTGGAAGCCTTAGCCTAGCCTTAGGAACCAATTTTGAACAAAAAATATTTTTTGAATTTTTTAATATTTTTTGGAATTTATTTAATTATAAAAATGCCCAAAAAATCAGAAAAATACCATTTTTGGTCAGAAAAATACACACAAATATTCAGAAATTTTATTTTAATTCCCTCTTTAATACTTTCACTTTTTATCAGGGAAATTTGGCTCGATTCATGGGGTTCCTTCACAAACCTAAAACCGAACCGGGCCTAAAAAATCCTTTTCGAGTCTTTTAATTTTCAATTCTCGGTTATTATAAGCTATGACATTGGAATCCAAAGTATTGAAATGCAATTGGGTCAATTTGCCCTCCAATTTGATCAATTTTAACCAAAAGGGCTTAATTGCATAAAAATCTTTCAATTTAGTCCCCGGTTTTACAATTTTCGAAATTAAATTTCACACAGGCTCACCCATTGAACTTAAACACCTCTATCCAATAGTTTTCATCATGCTGAATCCATTGGTGTGCTCAATTTTGAGTAATTCGATCGTTTAGATCTTCAATTTGGCGAAATGCATTTTCGGATCCTAGGGGCAATTTGGGGTTTTCACTAAATTTAAATAAATTGATTCACGCAAATACCCATATTTGCTAGAAAACATGCCAAGGAATCCGAATTTGCCATCAATGTCATGAAAAGAGGTCATTTGGGGGGTCAATTTGACTATTTGGTCGAACCGGGCCGGGCGGGTCCGACCCGACCCGACCCGGTCCGACCCGGGTCTGCAACATTGTTGCAGACCACTCTGTAGAACGTGGACAGTAAGGCAGGGGCAGAACAGAGGACTAAAAAAATGGGCATGGGCGTGCGATTTTCAAAAAGAAAAGGGGGCGGCAGAACGTGGGAAGCAAGGGGGCAGCGAATATTCGCATTTTGGCAGGCGGATGGGCACAAAAGCGGGCCGGTCGGCCACCGCGAGAGAGGGAGATTCTCGGTCAAAACCGAGGGGAGCCGAGAGAGGGAGAGAGGATTTTTAGAGAGAAAACCGACGGACAAACGGCAACCCAAGGTCTTTGGCGATACTCCTCGACCATCACCGGAGCTCATGGGTCGTCGGCGAGCTCCGAATAGGTTGGTATTTGCTCCCGAGTTTCATTTTTTTTAGTGCACGTCATGTGTTCGACGTAATGCTTCAGTGAACATTTTACTTCGGGGCTCTCGGCCGGACCTTTCCCGACCCCCTTTCGTGCAAGGCTCGCTTTAAAAATCATATAGATCCAACTCTACGCTCGCCTTGCTATTCATTTTGCATTAAACCGCGGCGAAAACACGGCTCGGAGCTTCGCCGGCAACGGTTCGGACCGGGAGCTCAACGGGGAACTTCCGGCGGTCTTCAAGCTCAAAGCGAACTCAGGTAAGCTTCTACGCTCTCCATGGATGTTGTTTGAACGATTGAAACCGAGGTCGGTGGCCTAAAATTTTTTATGTAAACTTTCGCCGGAACCGATTCGGTCGCCGGATTTTCGGGGCGTTTCCCGACGTGTTTCTTGCCATGTTTTGGTCGTGCGTCAATGCCGAGAGTCTAAGGAGTCGAATGCCGCAAGAACGGGCGAAAAATATCAAGTTTCGGGTCCGTTTCGCAATTTTCCGGCGACCTCGCCGGAATTTTTACTATTCCCGCCGGAATTTTCACTGTTCATCGTGTTCTCCGGCGACCCTCCGGCCGGTCAACGGTCAACGGCCGACGTGGCGTGCCACGTAGGCAGCCACGTCAGCCGGGTGGGGTCCGATCCATGTATTTTCAAATAAAACAAACGGACGGTCACGATCGCGACACGTGTCGCGATCCTGGAATTTTTGGAAAATTAAATAAATGATTTTCGGATAATCGATCCGGCGGACGAGGACGTGCCACGTGGCTCACTGAGGGACGTCCGATCTTGTACAAGATCGGACGCACCAGAGGAGGCCACGTGGCATGTTCTAGAGCGTCCGATTTGCGGGTTTTTCTAAAAAAGGAAAAGAAATTGATTTTTAATCCGACGGTCATGATCGAGACACGTGGCTCTCTGTGAGTCGCCCGATCTAGTGGAAGATCGGGCGCACGAGACGAAGCCACGTGGCACGACGTGGACCGTCCGATCCGTGGAATTTTCGGATAATTAAATAAAATAGATAAAAAAATCCAAAAATTGTTTAAAAAAATAGAAAATTGTTTTAAAAAATCAAAACGGTGTCGTTTTAGGCCGGTGTCGACCCCTAAGGTCGGGCCGGGCGCCCGAGAGGCGCGGGCCGGGTCAGACCCGGCCCGGAAAATATTTTCAAATAAATAAAAAATCATAAAATAATAAAATAATCAATAAATCAATAAAAAAATGATGAAAAATCATAAAAAATTCAAAAAATGCGGAAAATTCAAAAAAATTCCAAAAAATTCCAGAAAATAGGAAATGACCACACTCAACTGGCCATGACTTGTTTCGGGTCCTTCGACCCCCGATATTTTCAGAAATGACGGTTTTGCACTTCCGGCAAACCATCTTCCAAAAAAATTCTAAAAATCCAGGAAAATCCCAAAAAATAGGAAATGGCCACAATCAACTGGCCAAGGCTCATCCCGGGTGTTTTGAACCCCGAACCTTCTTAAAAATGACGATTTCGCCCTTTGGGCGAATCGTCTTCCAAAAATTGAAGAAAAATCAAGAAATTCCAAAAAATTCTCAAAAATGGGAAATGGCCACAATCAACTGGCCATGGAATATTTTGGGTAATTAGGTATCCAAACCTTCCAAAAAATGACAATTTTGCCCTTTGGGCTAATTGTCCCAAAATCTTCTCATTTTACCCCTAGCCCTAAATCACATCTCTCCTAAGCCCTTATGGCTATACTAGGAGGCCAATGATTGAAATTGATATGCACCGACATGATTCATTTATGTAATTGACTGCGCTTTCATTATACTGATTGTGATCGATAGGAATAGTCTTCCAATCTGCATGAAACCCCGAATCAAACCTATCTCACCCAAAATTGCGCCTGCATGAAATCTTAATTAGGAAAATCACTCGCGTTAGTGTCGCGACCCGTCCGGAAGCGGACGCGGCTAATGGATTACCGATCGCGGGTCTTGGATCGGCGCGGGCCCTCCCAGGCCCATACCAAATCGCGGCGGGAGTATTTTTCAGAAGGATTCGACGATAAGAGTCGATCGCTTTCGACCTTAGTGTGGTCGTGGTGGCATGTGCAACTTGTGCATGCATTTGGAGTCGCCACCGGTCTTTCTTGGAGGGTAGACCGGAAACCTTACTGATCGATTGGGAGAGATCGATCAGTTCTACGGAACCAGAGTTTTTGGGTTCGGGGACTTGGTTACGCTGGTGTCGTTACCAACGCCCTTTCGGTACCTAACGCGAGTGATTTTCCTAACTAGGATTTCATGCAGGCGCAATTTTGGGTGAGGTAAGTCTGACTTTGCACATTAACCAGTTTAACATGCTCACGTAATCATAATAAATAAATAGATGTCAATCACATAAACATCTATCCTACGTGGTGATCATGGAATTATGATTTAATGGGTCTCGAGCCAATGAGACCACATTTAATCATTTTAATATTTTAATAACGGAGAGCCGCTCTTCGCTTCTTCTTGGTTTCTTGAACTCTTCAAGAATTGGGCCCCAAAGAGCTCGCCGACTTAAAAGGCTCCCCCACGTAATCCTCGTAGCATTTACATCAACAATTGACTATGCTAAAAATAAAGATTACATGAAAAATAAAAGGAGTACGCAGCCTCCATTTAATAATTACAACCCCAAATATATAAATAATCATCATACATTCATATATACATCAATCACATTGATTAGGGATTTTTCCATGATCACCACCCTTCCTCGTAAGTAATAAATTCACAATTTAAAACTTAGGAAGGCACAATAAAAATTCTACGTTGAATCATATTCAGAATTTTTACGTAAAATAAGATAGCCATAAATTTTCGATTCAAAATTGATTTAGTCTCAATTTTTGCTACGTTGATTAATTTATCATATAAAAACAATCAACATCCATTAGCCATGTAAGACGAACAATTCGTTAATACATATTGGCCATAGTATTGCAAAAATTGCAAAAATCAATTAAATGCACGAAAACGCCTAAGGATTGGCTCTGATACCACTGTTGGGATCCACGTAACACGTAGCGGAAATAAATAACAACCCATACATGTATCTCCAGAGGCGTACTTCGTGCATTTCAATCGAAAAAAAAATCACAAAGCCTCAAAGGGAGTAAATAGATTACCTCTCGTAGCGTGCTTGAACGGAGGTGTCGGTTCGATGTTCTTCGATCTTAGCCTCCGCAAGTGTTAGGCATCTAGTTCGGACGCACCACCAATTGACGAACGGGGAGACGACTAATAACTCCACAACAATTGTGCTAGCAATATGCGGAATCAATATTCCGAACTTAGTATATTTTGCTCACTCAAGATGATGAGAATATAGAGAGTGTTTGTGTTCTTCTCTCTAAGCTCTCAAAAATTTGCACACTCTACAAAATGTCTCCCCCCTTCAACCTCAAAACTCTTGCCATCCTTTTATAGCCAAAAATACCTTCCAATAAATTGTATTTAAAAATAGCACTAACAATTATAAATTCTATCTAAAAATAGCACTCACAAATAAATGACATTTAAAAATAGCACTAACAATAGCACTCACAATTTATAATACAAAAATGCTATTTAAAAATAGCACTAACAATAGCACTCACAATTTATAATACAAAAATTCTATTTAAAAATAGCACTAACAATTATAAATTCTATCTAATAATAGCACTCACAAATAAATGACATTTAAAAATAGCACTAACAATAGCACTCACAATTTATAATACAAAAATGCTATTTAAAAATAGCACTAACAATAGCACTCACAATTTATAATACAAAAATTCTATTTAAAAATAGCACTAACAATTATAAATTCTATCTAATAATAGCACTCACAATTTATGATAAATAAATGCCATTTAAAAATAGCACTAACAATAGCACTTACAATTTATGATAAATAAATGTCATTTAAAAATAGCACTAACAATAGCACTCACAATTTATAATACAAAAAATGCTATTTAAAAATAGCACTCACAATACAAAAATGCTAAAAAAGGCACTAACAAAGGTGTTAAAAATAATAACCATTATTATTATTACAAGAGTTAAAGAGGTTACCAAACAATACAAATATGCATAACGTATAAATACGTATGATGTATAAATACATAGAGCATACGTATACATCCGTGAAACCGGGGACTAATTGAAAGAAAAATGTGCAATTAAGCCCTTTTGGTAAAAATTGATTAAATTGGAGGGCAAATTGACCTAATTGCACTTTAAGACTTTAGAATCCAATGTCATAGCTTATAAAAAGTGAGAATTGAAAACTAAAAGACTCGAAAATGATTTTTTTTTAGGCTCGGTTCGGGTTTATGTTTGTGAAGGAACATAGTGACCCGAGCCGAATTTTTGAGATTTAAAGTGACACACTTGAAGAGGAAATTAAAACAAAATTATCGAATATTTTTGGGTATTTTTCTGACCACGAATGGTATTTTTCTGATTTTTTGGGTATTTTTATAATTAAATAAACTCGAAAAATATTAAAAATACCGAAAAATATTTTTTGTTCAAAATTGGTTCCTAAGGTTAAACCAAGGCTTCCAAAGTTGATTTTGTGATTTTATGACCTTTTTTGATATTTTTAATTAATTTTAAAGAATAAAAATCACAATAATAAATGGTAAAAAAAATCAGGTGTCAACAGCTGCCCCTCTTTGAAATGAATCTCGTTAGAGGTTTCTCTCAAAGATAAGGTGGCACCTGATTCCTAACCGACTCAACTGGGAAAATAAGAGAAGAAATGTTATGACATCGGATCCTTAAGCCTATTGATAAAAGCTCAAATCAATCTCCGGTTTGCTCTAACAATTTGAACATGGGCCGAAGTGAGAGAGGCTTACCTGAAGCTCACCTGTCGGATGCTGCCGATTGCGACGACTTTCAAGAAGATGCCTAGGACTCGTCATTCAGAATATCCCAGGGAGATTAAGCTCTGACCTGTATGGTAGGTCATACCATGATGGGATTCCTAACTTGTAGGAACCTAAGGAAGGCGTATCCCACGCTTTGGGATTTGCCAAGAATTTTGATCCGTATGGTGGATCAGACCTTTGTGTTGATCCTTACTGCGATATTTATCAATGAGTGGACCCTTATGCGGTTTCTACCATATGTGACCCTTCAGGCGGTTTCTACCATTAATGTGATCCCTCAGGCGGTTTCTACCTTGGTTTGACCATTCAGGCGGTTTCTACCTTGAGTTGACCCTTCAGGCGGTTTCTACCTTTGATTTGACCCTTCAGGCGGTTTCTACCTTGTGTTGACCCTTCAGGCGGTATCTACCATGTGTTGACCCTTCAGGCGGTATCTACCTTGTGTTGACCCTTCAAGCGGTATCTACCTTTGATTTTGACCATTCAGGCGGTATCTACCTTTGATTTGACCCTTCAGGCGGTATCTACCATGAGTTGACCCTTCAGGCGGTTTCTACCTTGTGTTGACCCTTCAGGCGGTATCTACCATGTTTGAAAAGGGGTCTCATGACGAGGGTTCTCCACGTCCGATGAGACTGTTTGATATTTTGAAAATGGGTCCTGGGACGAGGGTTCTCCACGTCTGATAGGACTTTTTCTTTTAAAAGGATTTTTCTTCCCTTTTTTTTGAGACCCCGAAGTTTGTCGGGAATTCAGTTTTTTGAAGCAGTGAAAGATTTTATTTTGACAAAACTTCACTTGAGTCTGTTGAGGCGACATTCTGGGAGTTGGGTCCTCCAAGTATCCTGCATAAGTTTGAGCCTGAAAGATTTTTCTTCACCAAGAAAACGTTAGTAATCTTTGGGAAGACCACGGCTGTCCATTTTGACAAAACCGTATGATTTAAGTTTTAATCATGAAATGTGCATTTTGATGCTGGGGGTTATCCAAAGCATTCTTGCAACATGCAAATGTGATCACAAATCCCTTGCACGGAAAATCTGGATCAACAGTTTGAAAATTCCAAAAAGAGTTTGTTCAAAACATCAATTGGAATATTTCTCGACAATGAGGTCTTCTCACCTGTTTTGCGATCGTGTTTTTTTATAGGGGATACACTCGATTCCCTACTAACCCGTGCCTAGGTTTTAGGCTCATTCGCAGCGCATACATTTTGATCGGTCGGGAGGTCTTCCACGGGACCGTAATGTTGGGCTTGGATATTGGTCTTCAAGGGGGACTCACTTTTGAGTCAAGGTCATTGAATGAAAGTTTTCACCATCTGCTCCGGGTTTACAAGTCAAGAACCCTGCAAAATGAGAAAGAAATAGTCTTGCTCGTACTTCTTCGAGCTGAGCTGTATGTTAACCCAAGTGTCTTAGTCAGAGAATACTGTTTCAGGGTTATGATGTTGGTAGGATTGGGGACCGAAAAAGGCTTGTTTTTGGCCCAGAATTCATGACGAGTTTGACATTGGTGATCATTGCTGATTTACCTCCTGTCTTTTCCTTTCTGCATCTTTAGTTTTTGAGGTGTACAACCGATTTTGAGGTGTGCACCAGCTCTTTAGAGAGCGTCCCTTGTTGCATTCAGAGACCGACTCTCTCCATGTCTTTGTTCTGTGCTTGGCAGCATTTGGGGAGCAGCTTTTTTTATTTGACTCCTTTAAGAATTTTTTTTTTTTCATCCAAGTTTCACTGGGGATCAAGCAAACAGCTTTCATGAGCATCGGCCTTGCTTTTACCAGGCACTTTGCTTTTTCTCGATGCCGTGGATTTTTCTCATTGATTTTTGAAATCCCACTTTTTCTCATCTTCATAGGATCGCGTTAGACCTATGATCAAAGGTCTAACAAGGTTAAACATTAACTTAGGAATTCTTTTGCAAACCCTAAGTCTTGAACTTCTTCGTTTCTGAAGTGATGCTGCATCCGTCTTGGAATGTGCAATGATCACCAACGGGTTTATGAAATGATTCTGCAGGCTCAACTTGGCTATGCAAAGGATTCGGTGTGTGGGATAGAGAAATGAATGCTTCTCATCATCCTATGGCACTTGGATTACCATATAAACAACACACAAAGATTAATGTTAGTCCGAGCAAGAAAATTTCTAACCATTTTCTCTTGATGCTGCTGGACTCACCTCCATTTTGCCCCGATGTGGGGTGGTTCTTGACAGGGTTAAGAATGAAAACCGCCGTTCAAAGGGGTTATCAACGGTCACCTGTAGTGTTTTTGGGATATGAAACGAATGCCTCCGTCGTCCCAACCCATGTAATCGCTGCGAATGGTCCCTACTTCCGTAGGTCCAGATTCTGCTGTCTTATCCGCTCCATTTCTCTCTTAAGTGTGTATAGGACGTGTTTGGACTAGGCTTTGCCTCTCGTCTTTTGAGAAAACGTCCTTTTGAAAGTTTTGAACAACTTTTGATTGGAAAAATCTCTTTCGTTTTCTCCAAAAATTTTACCCGTCAATGGGATTTTATGATGCCCAATGCATGTTCAGATAACCTCATGTTTCAAAACATGAATGCCAATGAAGTTAGAATCCTATGTCTTTTCTAGACATCAGATTCTAAAAGCTTTTCTTTTCTTCTCTATTTTTTATTCAACATTTTCAATGGATTGGGGAAAGGGATACTTACCTGTCCCCCGCGGCTGGAGATCCCTGAAAATGCGGAAGAAACATGTTATTGTTCGTTCATGAATTTTTCAAAAAATTAGAACGATACATCTTACCCTCGGTCGTGTGCCCCTGCGAGTGCACACAGGTTGTCAAAATTTGTCCTCCTTGATGGTGAGTCCCTATCAAGGATAAATAGCAAGTGTTAACTCATATTCCCAAATTGAAGACAAATTGGGACAATACAACTTTACTCTTGGTTCTCATCCCGTTCTGACGTCGCGTATTGATATGAACCACGTCTATCAAATCCGCTTATCCATGCTTGGAATATTTACAATATCAATGGTTCAGCTGCCCCCGGTTGGGCAACGTCTGTTTTGTTATTTGAACAGATGGCTCCTTGGGTGATTTATCCACGTTTAACACCTGAGAAGGGAAAGAAATGAGACATTACTTTGGTATGCGATAGAAGATCGTTTAGGAACGATACATCGTTTTACCAAATAGGTGGCTTCGCGGCCAAACGTATTTCGTGTTGAAGGGGTAGATCCCATTATGCTCAGCGGGTGATAATTATGGTTCATGGAACTTGCTCCACGGATTAAGTGATTAATCCACGGCCTTCGGCTTGAAGATGCTCAAAGGGTGATGTTGACACTCACGTGCAATTAGTTCTAGATATTAATGAAAGATGTTCCCGTGGGAACCTTACAGTGCGATCAACAACATATGCAATAGGAGTATTCAACCCCTTTTCTCGAAGCATTTTTCATCGAGTAGCCATGCCTTGCATCAGACGTTTGATCACCGGCCTCGCGTCACCACTGCGATGGTCCTCCGGCTCCAAATTGATCGAGCCAAAGATTGAACTCATCGCCAAGGAAATTGCTCGGGTCTTCGAGCCATTGATGTTCAAGTTGGGTATCAACGATTGTTGGGGGCAGATTTCTTTCATTGCCTTCGTTGTGAGGGATTGGAGTTTTTGAGCTGGAACCTTCATCATTGCCCTGTTGGGGTTGAGACATACATTCCTGAAAAGTATTGATCCAAGTGTCCAGCTCCTCATCAAGGAGATCACCTGTTCTTTCTAGCCCTTGGTGCCCAGATTGGGTGTCGTCGACTGCAGGCGAGGGATTCCTCTCTTTGCTCTCGCCGTGAGCAATTTGACCCCTCGAATTGGAACTTCCTCCAATGACCGGCAGGTTCATATGTGCACTCTCTACCAATGCCAGATCCACTTCAAGGACAGCATTAATGACTGATTCGCGCTCAAACTGAGGAATCTCTATGTGCTGGAACTGTGGCATATACTCCTGAGGAGTATTGAGATAGCTCGGCGGAGCATTCTGATTTGGGTTAGAGGAGTCGCTGACACGACTGCTAATCCCGTCATTGCTGAAACACGGTTGGGTGCTCTTGGCTCTCCAATCATCATGGTTGTAACTCTGCCCAGCACTTGAGCTCCAACTGGCTTTATGATGGTTTAACGCTATCCTTCCATCCCTTAGCAATCTCCTATAGTACTTGAGGTGAGACTCAACGTTAATTCTAGAGAGCCCCGGCACATTCATAATCTCGAGTATGCGCAGTGGGCTAGCCGAATCAACTCCCAGCTCTCGAATTGCATCAACAAATTTGGTGTGAAGCTCATAGGTCCAGTAAAACCTTGTTCTCTTATCACCCAAAATATCGTCAATACTTCGGTAGCTATTCTCTACGGGATCTAGTCGTTTCAAAAGTTGTCCAGGGAGGGACTCACCGACTTTGGATTGGCTGGCTGCGACAGCGAGTTCGTCATTAAGAGAATTCCCCCTGTGATGATTCATATCCCATTTCTCAGAGGATGTTGGTGTTGATCCTATGGTGTTGACTTGCTCATGCAGATCTCCGGCGGTATCTGGCTGTGTCGGAAAATGCTGTGGAGAATACGGTAACAGCTGAGCGTTATTCGTCAACAGGGATGGTTCATCGAGGAACACTTCGCCGAGGACAACATGATTACCACAATTAAGGCAGGTGGCCTTGGTCAGAGCTTCCTTATATCTCGCGCTTTCAGCTTGAAGCTTCTCATTCTCCTCCTTCAGGACCAGTAACTCATGGTCTGCGTATTGCTGTTTCACCCGGGTTCGTTTGTTGGCGAACCAAAACTTGACCTTCGAAAGCTCCAATCCTATCTTTCGGCTCAACTCCATTTTCTGTTGTCTGCTTGGAGTGGGGCATTCATTGAAGAAAGCTTCGAGCTCTCGGATTTGGCCTGGAGTGTGGCGTTGTAGTTGCTTCCTTTTCCGACTCCGGTCATCATTGTATACTCCTTCTTCGTAGCTGAAACCTAGAATTTCATCGCTGGAGGAGTCAGTCTCTATGGCCTTCGGGCAGGATTCAGCTCCAGGATCTTCAAAGTCTCCCAGCAGTTCGTGCTCAGAAATGTCCAGGTCGGGCGTTTCTAGCAGATGGGAATAACTTTTAAACATGATGGATCGGGGTATCTCGGGCTGATCTAGTTCACTCAGCTTTCTCAATTCGCTCTTACGTGTTTGCTCACTCTAGAAATTTTCTCAAGTGATTGTGCGTGTCCTGGAACCATCCTTCAGGCTGCATATGAAGACCAGCAAGCAAGCGCTCCTCCCGAGATCCTGCAATTACTCATCGTCTGTATTCCCCTTTCTTTTTCCTCGTGATAGGATCACAAACTCACTTGCATTGATTCGATTTCATCGAGTAATGCGCTCGTCCCCTAGTTCAGTCTTCAAAGTGGTGGGTCTACAATCTTTCGGCGCCTTTTATGATTTGCTAGGCCCGAGAACGTGGGGAGCAGCGGTGTACCCGCAATTAATGACTCTGTTTAATTCATTTAGCTCCATGGGAATTAACGCCATGATCTTCTCTCAACCCCTTTTCATCGTTCAAACGAAAGTGGCATTTTCCCTGTGCATGCTGTTACTCTTCATTTCAGCATCCCGGGCGCTTGGTGAGGAATGAGTTCGTAGCCACTCAAAATTTTAAAGACCGTCTCTGGTTTCAGACTTAATCTAACAAGGGATCATCACAACTGAGCATGACGATGTTCGTCGATAGCGTTGGTTTTCATACATAATTAACTATAGCCATTAAAGAAAAATGTTCCCATAGGAACTTTACAATGGATAAAAAGAGTGATCCACTCGTGAACATGCTCTTCTTCCTATGGGTGTTCGTAGTGACCGACCCATCGTGCCCCGAGCTAGGTGCTAGATCATGGCTGTCCAAGCATGCCAGCTTCCCACTGATTGAACAAGGCATCGAGCCCCTCATCGAAGAAATCGTCTGTCGTGGGTTGACCAGCGGCAGGCAGAGCACCAGCCGACTGTTGCTCGAATGGAGGAGTGCGCACTCGCTGTACTTGTGACACGCGCTCTTGAGAAGTGTTGAAATGGCCTGGGAGGACATTCTGATCAGCTTTCAGTTTGCCGGTGGTCGGGTTGCTAGCTTGATTGATGCTTAGATTTGGCCGGGTATCTCTTGATGCCTGAGCATTACAATGGCGGTCGCCTCTAGCTTTTGGGCTCGAGACGGATTCCTCCCGGTTTAGCTCCGCTCGACGTTGTTTTAATAGCTTTCTGTAGGCAGCAAGGTGATTCCTGACCAGCTCCTTACTAAGCCCCGGTACATTCATGGCCTTAAATATGCGCGTCGGAGTTGCTGAGTCGATCCCCATTTGGTGAACCACATCTAGGAATCTGGAATGCAGTTCAGGGGGCCAAGCGAACCTCCTCTTATCGTGGCCCAAAATCGCATCGATGGCTTGACGACTGATTAACTCATCTCCAACAGGACCCGACCCTATCGAAAATTGTTGTGCATGAGGCTGATATGCTTTGAGCTGGTCGGCGGTAACATCCAGCTCCTTGAAACTATAACTCCAATCAAAGCGATGCAAATCCCATCCCCCATGAGGCATTTGTATCACCTTCGTAGGATCATCCTGCTCATGCGTGACTCCGGCAAAATCTGGTTGAGCAGGAGATGCCCCGAGGGAGTAAGGTGGTAAATGAACGTCTTCAATCATCGCGTGAGGCTTATCGGGGAACATCTTACCGAGGGCGACGAGGTTATCGCAATGAGGGCAAACGGTAATATTGAGAGCTTTTTCATACCTCATGTTTTCTGTTCGCAGCTTTTGGTTTTCTTCCTTTAAAATCTCGACCACCTGACGTTTGCGTTGAGCCCTCGATTTGGATCTCCTATTTTGAAACCAAAACTGGATCCTCGACTGATTAATCCCCAACTCCCGGCTCAATTCAATTCTCCACTTCTTTTTCATGTAATGGCTTTTACTGAAAAGGGTTTCCAGCATTTGGGTTTCCTCCTGAGAGTATTGGTGAGGACGTCTTCTTTTCCCGAGTTGAGCATTGTGGATGTCGTTGTCGTCGTCGTCGTGATCTTGATTTCTGTTGCCAGAAGTGTTGGGCTCCATGGTTTTGGCGTTAGACTTGATCTTGGAATCTTCGAGATCCCTCTGTGGTTCAATTTCTGAGATTTTTGAGTCAGTCGCCTCTAGCAGCTGACAGTAACCTCTTAAATATGTTGGATTGAGAAATGTTTGATTGGTTCTTGCCCACTCAGAGTTCTCCACTCTCTCATGTATGCTCACTCCCTATAAAGTTTTCTTCGAGTGACTCTGCATGTTCAGGAGACGCTCTTCAAGCATCATTAAGCAAACGTTCCCCCTCAAGACCTTGAATTTCTCGCTTAGCTTTTCAACGTGATGGGACTGCCAAACCCTGTTAGGGCTCTCTTCGATAGTTGCGCTTTCCTCCCACCTAACTCTAATAATGGTGATCCCGACAAATCTTTTACATCTTTTAATTGATGAGCCGGAAATCGCGGACCGAAACGAATCCAATGGTTCTCGTGAGGGGACCTCCTGCTTTACCCCCTAACTGGGCTCCACTAGCATTATTACTGAGACCCTTCATCATCCTCGAGTTGCTATAAAATGAGGAATTAATGTATGGAAGGTTAACGTTCTCGCATAATCAGCTTCTTCCTTCTAATCTCTTTGTTAAACTCGTCTTATTCTCAAGCCAACCCAACGCAAATGGCCTCCTCTCCCGTACGCACTTTTTCAACTGATGTCTTGGCCCAGTGGGAAAAGCTTTATAACCTACTGGGTCGCGGTTACGCGCACATAACCGATCATTCTGCAACCGAGGATGCAATCTGTGTCCTGCTCGAGGACCTTGATACCACTTCTCTCGAAGGTACTACACTGGGGAGGGAATATAGAACTTTCCCGACTCTCTTTGCACACTCCTTAGAGGCCTATCGTGTTGCTAGTCGGGAGGTTCTGGTGGCTCGCGTCTTGCGGGCTCGTTATGAGGATCGATCTGATCATTTGGTGCTGACCAACTATCTGGTTGATAGTTACAAAAAGGCCGTCGAGTTTGCTAATGAGCGGGTCGCGACGTTGCTTCGCGAGAGGAGAAATCTGGTGGATCAATTGGCCATATCCCTGACCACCGGCGAGCATGACCGCCGCAACGTCCTGTTGAGGCTTCAGAGCGACTGGCAGGAAGAACGGCTCGACAAGATAACCGAGGACATAGCTCGCGGGAATGGACTGGTTCGGGACCTGGAAGTAGTCACCGAAGAACACGAGGCCAAGGTCGCCGAAGTTAAGGGAGAATGCAGAAGTCTTCTCCTCAGGCTTGCCGACCACAACATGCGGAGCTGGGAGTATGAGCAGAGCATTAACAACATGGAGGGTCAGTTGGGCTCCTTTGTGTCGTTAATTAGGGCTCACTTTGGCTTTACTTTTCCACCCCGAATTGTATGACATGCTTCTGAAAACCCTCCGCTGAGCAAAATAAATGAAAGTTCTCGTGTGTGTTTTAACTTCTGCATGGTTCCTTTCTTCGAGCGTTCGAACATCTTCAACTTAGGTGAGCCGAACCATAATATCAATAAGTCGAGCAAATATGGATTTTATAACTCGCTCATGATCAGATGAAAGAATAGCCTCAGACTTATCCAGGAAAAGATTTCTCTCTATTACCTATTTTTTACCTGCAAATAGAAAGACAGAATCAGAAGGAATAATCTGAAAAAGAAAGCATAGACCCCTTTCAATCTTATGCTTGCTCGTGATTAATAAGGACAAGAACTTTTACAAGGGTTTTAATCTTGCGCGAAAAGTTTTTATCAATATTCCTCGAAAGAAAGCATACTATTGAAAGGAATGTAATTCACAATAATCGACTTTGATCAATTTCGAGAGGAACGAATTACTCAAAAGTGCGAGGCATAATAACGTGTTTTAAATTTAATTGAAGATACGGCATCCAAATCAAGGCCGTTTTGTTAAGAACGAGAGTAATTTGGACATCTATCTCGTCATTAAATTCAAAACAACATCGATATTCTCGATCAATTATCGTGGATTACCAGCGACGTAAAACATGCACGAAACAATTCAAGTGTATAATTCCTTCTAGAGAAATTGAGATTGGACTACTCTATACGACCAAAAGGTCGTGTAAGACTTCCAATTTTAATTTCCTCTAAAGGAATTATAAACTTGACTTGGGAGTATTCGGATGATTAGAGAAAATGCCACTATCACATTCCCATGACCCGTCAAAAGAAATACAACCAAGTTCCATCTGAATGTATACACCAATAGATCCCTAATACAATCACTCTAAGGGGTGGGATAGAAAAAGCCTCGATAAAAATAAACCCTATACAAGAGGACTAGTAATGGAAAATGAAACAAAGGAATGTGATCCTAACGTTTAAGGATGCCCCAAGTTCGATCTGTGGCTTCCGGATCACTTGCCCCAACTCGTCATCTTCTTTGGACGATATCTCAATAAGGTCCATAGTAGGCTCTTTTGTTGCTCACTCGGTGTTCGCCATGGGATATCATCCTCCTCGTCTTCTATCAAGGACGTTTGGGAAAAACACACACATCTATCCTTGAAATGGCATTTAATCTAATCACCAGAATGCAATGAATGAAATGCCTATATTTATATGAACTGTAATAGATTTGAGGGATAGAGAGTCTTACCAACCAAACTCGTCGACTTATGTGCGGTTTTAGGTGTACCAACCGCCCAAAGACATGCGCATGAGACAAGTGATGGTGAACTTCTAAAAATCAGAGGGTTTGGCACCTAAGGTTAAGGTTCCCACTTCGAGTTCTAGAAAGAGCCGATTCCATTGCACAGCTATCGTTGCATTGGGACTCGATCCATAGTTCGAAGCGAGCGGAATTGAAAAGTGGATTACCCCGCGTTTTTCCTCACGGAGATTCCATTCTCAATTCCTTCTATTGTGTTCCTAAAGGCGGCGCCCGGGGTTTTAGGCGCGGTTGTGTGTGTCCACGTGTTGTGATCATCATAATGCAATTCATGCACAGCAGTTTATCAATCAGCACTTCAAATCATCCACACAACATACATTCCTACGCCCAACCTGCATAAGACAATGTTAATCACGGACTACACCCCTTATTTCTCCAATCTGCCAAAAACATATAACACCTACCATAAGCGGACTTACCTCACCTTCGAGAGCGCCTGCAAAGTTAGAAAAATCACTCAGCGTTTTAATTACGGCCTAAGTCCACTTGAGGTCTAGAATCATATGTTCTAGAGCAAGAGTCCCCAGCGGAGTCGCCAGCTGTCGCGACCCGTCCGGAAGCGGACGCGGCTAATGGATTACCGATCGCGGGTCTTGGATCGGCGCGGGCCCTCCCAGGCCCATACCAAATCGCGGCGGGAGTATTTTTCAGAAGGATTCGACGATAAGAGTCGATCGCTTTCGACCTTAGTGTGGTCGTGGTGGCATGTGCAACTTGTGCATGCATTTGGAGTCGCCACCGGTCTTTCTTGGAGGGTAGACCGGAAACCTTACTGATCGATTGGGAGAGATCGATCAGTTCTACGGAACCAGAGTTTTTGGGTTCGGGGACTTGGTTACGCTGGTGTCGTTACCAACGCCCTTTCGGTACCTAACGCGAGTGATTTTCCTAACTAGGATTTCATGCAGGCGCAATTTTGGGTGAGGTAAGTCTGACTTTGCACATTAACCAGTTTAACATGCTCACGTAATCATAATAAATAAATAGATGTCAATCACATAAACATCTATCCTACGTGGTGATCATGGAATTATGATTTAATGGGTCTCGAGCCAATGAGACCACATTTAATCATTTTAATATTTTAATAACGGAGAGCCGCTCTTCGCTTCTTCTTGGTTTCTTGAACTCTTCAAGAATTGGGCCCCAAAGAGCTCGCCGACTTAAAAGGCTCCCCCACGTAATCCTCGTAGCATTTACATCAACAATTGACTATGCTAAAAATAAAGATTACATGAAAAATAAAAGGAGTACGCAGCCTCCATTTAATAATTACAACCCCAAATATATAAATAATCATCATACATTCATATATACATCAATCACATTGATTAGGGATTTTTCCATGATCACCACCCTTCCTCGTAAGTAATAAATTCACAATTTAAAACTTAGGAAGGCACAATAAAAATTCTACGTTGAATCATATTCAGAATTTTTACGTAAAATAAGATAGCCATAAATTTTCGATTCAAAATTGATTTAGTCTCAATTTTTGCTACGTTGATTAATTTATCATATAAAAACAATCAACATCCATTAGCCATGTAAGACGAACAATTCGTTAATACATATTGGCCATAGTATTGCAAAAATTGCAAAAATCAATTAAATGCACGAAAACGCCTAAGGATTGGCTCTGATACCACTGTTGGGATCCACGTAACACGTAGCGGAAATAAATAACAACCCATACATGTATCTCCAGAGGCGTACTTCGTGCATTTCAATCGAAAAAAAAATCACAAAGCCTCAAAGGGAGTAAATAGATTACCTCTCGTAGCGTGCTTGAACGGAGGTGTCGGTTCGATGTTCTTCGATCTTAGCCTCCGCAAGTGTTAGGCATCTAGTTCGGACGCACCACCAATTGACGAACGGGGAGACGACTAATAACTCCACAACAATTGTGCTAGCAATATGCGGAATCAATATTCCGAACTTAGTATATTTTGCTCACTCAAGATGATGAGAATATAGAGAGTGTTTGTGTTCTTCTCTCTAAGCTCTCAAAAATTTGCACACTCTACAAAATGTCTCCCCCCTTCAACCTCAAAACTCTTGCCATCCTTTTATAGCCAAAAATACCTTCCAATAAATTGTATTTAAAAATAGCACTAACAATTATAAATTCTATCTAAAAATAGCACTCACAAATAAATGACATTTAAAAATAGCACTAACAATAGCACTCACAATTTATAATACAAAAATGCTATTTAAAAATAGCACTAACAATAGCACTCACAATTTATAATACAAAAATTCTATTTAAAAATAGCACTAACAATTATAAATTCTATCTAATAATAGCACTCACAAATAAATGACATTTAAAAATAGCACTAACAATAGCACTCACAATTTATAATACAAAAATGCTATTTAAAAATAGCACTAACAATAGCACTCACAATTTATAATACAAAAATTCTATTTAAAAATAGCACTAACAATTATAAATTCTATCTAATAATAGCACTCACAATTTATGATAAATAAATGCCATTTAAAAATAGCACTAACAATAGCACTTACAATTTATGATAAATAAATGTCATTTAAAAATAGCACTAACAATAGCACTCACAATTTATAATACAAAAAATGCTATTTAAAAATAGCACTCACAATACAAAAATGCTAAAAAAGGCACTAACAAAGGTGTTAAAAATAATAACCATTATTATTATTACAAGAGTTAAAGAGGTTACCAAACAATACAAATATGCATAACGTATAAATACGTATGATGTATAAATACATAGAGCATACGTATACATCCGTGAAACCGGGGACTAATTGAAAGAAAAATGTGCAATTAAGCCCTTTTGGTAAAAATTGATTAAATTGGAGGGCAAATTGACCTAATTGCACTTTAAGACTTTAGAATCCAATGTCATAGCTTATAAAAAGTGAGAATTGAAAACTAAAAGACTCGAAAATGATTTTTTTTTAGGCTCGGTTCGGGTTTATGTTTGTGAAGGAACATAGTGACCCGAGCCGAATTTTTGAGATTTAAAGTGACACACTTGAAGAGGAAATTAAAACAAAATTATCGAATATTTTTGGGTATTTTTCTGACCACGAATGGTATTTTTCTGATTTTTTGGGTATTTTTATAATTAAATAAACTCGAAAAATATTAAAAATACCGAAAAATATTTTTTGTTCAAAATTGGTTCCTAAGGTTAAACCAAGGCTTCCAAAGTTGATTTTGTGATTTTATGACCTTTTTTGATATTTTTAATTAATTTTAAAGAATAAAAATCACAATAATAAATGGTAAAAAAAATCAGGTGTCAACAGTTAGGTACCGAAAGGGCGTTGGTAATGACACCGACGTAACCAAGTCCCCGAACCCAAAATCTCTGGTTCCGCAGAACTGATCGATCTCTCCCAATCGGTCAGTAAGGTTTCCGGTCTACCCTCCAAGAAAGACCGGTGGCGACTCCAAATGCATGCACAAGTTTCACATGCCACCACGACCACACTAAGGTCGAAAGCGATCGACTTTTATCGTCGAATCCCTCAAAAGACACTCCCGCCGCGATTTGGTATGGGCCTGGGAGGGCCCGCGCCGATCCAAAGCCCGCGATCCACATTTCAGAGTGGTGGCCCGCGATCGGTAATCCATTAGCCGCGTCCGATTTCGGACGGGTCGCGACACCGGTGCCGGCTCTGTTTCGCCGGCGCCTCGTCGGAAGGCGGTTTCTCCGTGCACAGTCCATCAAATTTCGTGAAACTACCGCCATTCTACTCGTTTTATCGAGCTCCATCACATATATCCGGCTTTACGTAGCAGAATCAAGTTTAATCTAATCGTCACCTCCAACCGAAGGTAAGCTCCGGCGGCTACCTGTCTAAGCCCTTTCTACCGTCGCTTAACTGATTAAATCGATCAGGAAGCATCACAAAGGGCCGAGAAGACTTACCTAGCCATCGCGAGGACTCAGTTCAACCTAAGAGGAGCTACAGAACTCATGGCTAGTTGGTCAAGGTCGGGGGTTGGCTCGATGGTTTCAGACAACAAACAAGCGAAAACGAAATGCAACGGAGATTAGCTGAGCTCAATGAACAAATCCAGAGCAAAAACAAGCATAATGGTCGACAAGATCTTGAGACGCCATTGGAGGCCGAGGCTAAGCTCGAAGATGTTTCTCGCCTGATTCTGCGATGGAATGAAGTGCCGTTTGATTCTGGACGTTCTTTGGGGTGTCACGAAGCTCGGAGGATGTATCCAAAGCTTCGGCTTTGCGCCGTTCATCGGGGTCAGGTCTCCGAAGCTCCCGACCTCCTTCCTCCCGCGGTGCTAGTCTTCCTCTCTCTCTCTCTCTCTCTCTTTCTTTATCTCTCTCTCTCTCTCTATCCTTCTTTTTTCTTCTCTGTTCGTGAGCTCCCCCCCTTTTTCTTTCGACGAGGATCCTCTTTAACCGACTCCCCACTTCCAACCGATTTCTTCAGTTTGTTACCGAGCTCTCTAGTTCGTCCATCCTCGCGCGTCAACCGTTCATCGCCGTTGGATGGTACCGGATGAAGAGGTCAAGTTTACCGGCCAAGGTTCGTCGACTGGGTACCTTGATTTTTTGGTGTAATCGCGCGCGCCAGCGCTCTCTTCGTGCCAAGAGTGGAAGGAGCGAGTCTTCCCCCTGTTCTGCAAGCTTCGGTCAATGGGTTGACTGGGTTGGGTCAACCCGACCCAGTCAACCCGATTTTGGGATTTTCCTTCACATCGGGTGTCCAAATGTCCCAAAATCATGGAATTGACTCCATAATCGGATTTCATAGCATGGAATTTTCCTAAGTGAGGTAAAATTGGGATGAATTGATTTTAATTTATACAAAAGCCCCAAATCTAAAACAAGATCCGAGATTGATTTTTGCCGAATTAACGTTCTTCATGGACGAATCGGCCCCAATTGAGCCCATCATTAGATTCAGTGGGTCAAAACCTATGGGGGGAAGCATTGGGGTTTTATGGGTGTCCCTTAGGAAAGTTTAATTTCAGAATTGGTATTTTAGGGACTAAAATGAAAAGATTTTTATGCAATTAGGTCCCTAAAGCCAAAATTGATTAAATCAGCGCACAATTGAACCAATTTGAAATGTCGGGCAATCAAGCGGAATGTCAAGACTCGGAAAATGCAAAAAATTGCAAATGAAAAGGCTCAAAACATATTTTTTTGACAGATTTAACCTTGTGCGTTACAAAGAAACACACAAAATTAAACTTGAATTTCAACACTTGATGAGGTCAAAATGATAAGAAAATTAAAAGAAAAATATTGACTATTTTCCTATATTTTTGTGACCTCCAATTCTATTTTTGTTGATTTTTCTAGTATTTTCCTATTTTCTAAAAATACTAAAAAATGTGAAAAATATGAAAAATTATTTTTTGGTCAAGAATGGTTCCTTGGGCTTGGCCAAGGGCACCAAAGTTGATTTTGTAATTTGTTTTTACTTTTTATGAATATTTTGTGATTTTTCAAAATATAATCGCAAAAAGACTTGGTCAAAAATCAGGTGTCAACAGCTGCCCCTCTTTGAGAGGAATCTCGTGAGAGGTTTCGCTCAAAGACAGGTGACACCTGAGTCTAGACCGACTCGACTAGGGAAAAGAGAAACGAATCTTGACACTCGATCTTTCTTGTCTCACTGGCGAATGCTCTGCTCTTCATTCTTTTGCTGACGTGAGAGAGAAAGTAAAGAGACTCACCTGCTATTTACCTGTTGATCACCTGCCTGATGCTCGTGCGGCATACGCGGTGTATAGCGAGTTCAAGTGAATACCTAGGGACTCGTCTTTTTTGAGTATCCTAGGGCGGTTAAACTCTAGCATGTATGGTAGGCCGCACCAGGATGGGATTCCTACATTTGACAGGAACCTGTGAATGACGCACCCAGTCTATTAGGGATTGTTAGAAGTTTTGATCCGTATGGTGGATCAAACCATGAGTAGGACTCCTTTCTTCTAGGAACCTATGGATGACGCACCCAGTCTCTTAGGGATTGTCGAACATTTTGATCCTTCAGGAGGATCAGGCCGGGAATACGACTCCTCTCTGTTAGGAACCTATGGATGACGCACCCAGTCTCTTAGGGATCGTCGAACATTTTGACCCTTCAGGGGGATCAGGCCGGGAATAGGACTCCTCTCTGTTAGGAACCTATGGATGACGCACCCAGTCTCTTAGGGACCGTCGAACATTTTGATCCCATATTCTAAGGAATTAACTAGGATCTATACAAATGAGGTGTGTCTAACCCTTAGGCTTCACCACAAGAGCTATTCTGGGTTTAGGGGTTACCTAGAACTTCACAGAAAGCTGACTCTGAAAATTGTCCTTTCGACATGCAAGGCGTTATTTTGGGATTTGGGGATTCCAAGTATCCTGCAGAAAACTTAAACCTGCAAAAACTTTGATTAGATTCTTCTGGGATCTAGGGACTACCTGAGATCTCGCAGGAAGACTATCTTGAATATTGTCCTTTTGTCATTGAAGGTGACATTCTGGGATCTGGGAGCTCCAAGTATCCTGCAGAACGTTCCAACCTGTAACACTGGGATCTTATGGAGAGATGATTTTTAAAGATTGTCCTTTTGACACGGGAGGTGACATTCTGGGATCTGGGTACTCCAGGCATCCTGCAGAAAGATTAAACCTGTAATATTGGAATCTCACACAGGGGGATAATTTCAAACATTGTCATTTTGACATGGGAGGTAACATTCTGGGATATGGGTACTCCAGGCATCCAAGAGTGATACAAGCTATTTCAGGAGCCGAAGTCGTCAAGAATCTTGCAGAAGCTCCAATCTGAAAATTTTTCTTACCAAAGGCACATCAATGGCCTTTAAGTGATATCTGATGTCAAACTGGCAGCACTTTATGACTTATATCATAGTCATGAAAAATTTCAATGAATGCATTACGATGCTGGAGGTTATCCAAAACACCTTGTTACATACGGGAGTGATCATAAATCCCTTGTGAGGAAAGTCTGAATCAAACAATCTGAAATTACCCACAAGAGCTTGGTTAAAACGTCCATTGGAGTGTTCTCATCAAAAAGGACTTCTCACCGTCTTTGAGATGATGGTCTTTTACCAAGAATGCACTCGAATTTCCTATCAAACCTGCGCCTAGGGTTCAGGATTATTCGCAGTGAATACACATCTATCGATCAGGAGGACTTCCAAGGGACCTTAATGTTGGGCTTGGTCAACGGTTTTCAAAAAAAGGGGGACTTGCGTGCAAGTCAAGGCTTTCGAAGAGAAATCTTCAATGTCTGCTCCAGGTTTACAAGTCAAGAAACCTGCAAAAATGAGAAAGAAATAATCTTGCTCGAACTTCTTCGAGCTAAGCTTAGACATTAAACCCTATGTCAATCCAAGTGCCTTAATCAGAAAAGGCTTTTCAGGGTTGTAACGTAGGTAGGATTGGGGACCAAAAAAGGCTTGTTTTTGGCTCAGAATATGTGAAGGTTCTAACATTGGTGATCACTGCAGATTTGCCGTCATCTGCCCCCTTCTGGTCCAAAGAGCGTCTTCAGTCTTTGAAGTGTATTGATAGTTTTTGAAGAGCATTGTCAGTCTTCGAAGCGCACATTTGTCTTTAGAGAATATATCTTTCATGCTGAGATGGCGTCAACATCCTGTCTATGCTTTCATCATCTGGGTGTGACATGTTTGGGAGCATCTTTCGCAGTCCAGCTCCCTGGAGATTTTCTCGTACAATCAGATCTCACTAGTGACCTATACAAAGGTATCATGCCATCTTTTGGCGTTTACAAGATAAAACACATGATTCACGAGCGTACAGGTATTCGGACGGGCATTGGCCTTACTTTTACCAGGCACTTTGCTTTTTCTTGATGCCTAAGATTGGATTTTTCTCTCTCTCTCTCTCTCTCTTTTGAAATCCCATCTTTTCCTTTCTTTTGGGAATCGAAATTTTCAAACGAGTGTGCTAGATGTATAATTTGAATCTCAGCACTCAAACATTAATCCAGGGATGTTTCATAAATCTTGTATTTTGGATTCTTCTGCTTTTGAAGTGACGTCGCTTCCGTCTTGGAATATGCAATGATCACCAATGGGTTTTACGGAACGAAATACAGGCTCAACTGGGCTATGCAACGGGTAAAAGTGTATAGGATAGAGAAACGAATGCTTTTCATCATCCTAAAGCACCTGAATTACCATAGAAGTTAAAATGACAAGCAACACATGAAGATTGATGCAAGTCTGAGCAAGAGAACTTCTAACCATTTTTCTCCTGATACCGCTGGACGTATCTCCAGTTTGCCCCATTGTGGGGTGGTCCTTGACAGGGGTAAAGAATGAAACCGTCGTTCAAAGGGTTATCAATGGTCACATGTAGTGTTTATGATAGAGAAACGAATGCCTCCGTCGTCTCAATCCATGTAATCACTGCGAATAACCCTTACGTCCGTAGGTCAAGGTCTTGCTATCCTTACCACTCCACTCATCTCTTCAAGTGTGTATGGGACGTGTTTGGACTAGGCTTGCCTCTTGTCTGGGGAAACATCCTTTTGAACGGTTCAAACAATTTTTGTTGGAAAAGTTCATTTCGCTTTCTCCAAAACTTACCCTTTAAGGGGATTTATGATGCACAATGCATATTTCAATCATGTTCAAATAACCTCCGGGTTTAAACATGAATGCCAATGACATGACTGTGAGGATTTTGCGTCTTTCTAGACATGAGATTTGAATGTATGCTATATTCTAAGAAGTTTTCAAACTCTAGCAAAAAGGGTTCTGACAGTCTTAAAACCTGAGAGATTGGGAAATGAATACTTACCTGTCCAGCGTGGCCAGGGATCCCTGAAAAACATAAAAGGAATCTGTCGGTATATGCTCTCGAATTTCAGAAAATTAGAACGATACACCTTACCCTTAATCATGCGCTCCAATGGAAATGGATAGATTCATGAAAATCTGCATTGTCTCTTAATAACAGAAGATGATTAAGTTGTTCTAAAATTTCTTGAAATTCTCAGTCTTCGGAGAAATAGGACATGTACCTGGTCACCATGACAGTAAGTCCTCTTGATCATGCATTCTAATTGGCTTCATTCATTTTGGAACGTGCTCCTGTGCCCTTCTTTTGAAGTTTTCTTCTCTTCGTTTTGCTGTCTGCTGTCTTCATCGGACATTCTTGGTATTTGCCCTCGAGGACCTTGCTTCCTTGGGTCCTGCAATATTGAACACATGCTAATGTATGCATGGATGTACGACATGCTTATGCAATGACTATCATGAAGAGTAGGCTCAATTCGGGGTAAGGCATATGACCGGAATCTGATTTTATTTCAAGGGTAATATTTCTTCACAGCATCTGAATTTACAGGGTGCCCCAGTTCTTCTCCCTCGGAGTTTACAAGAATTAATGCTCCTCCCGTGAGGATCTTCTTGACAATGTAGGGGCCTTCGTAATTCGGAGTGAATTTTCCCCCTGGATGGGTAGTACTCGGCAAAACTTTCCTAATTACCAAGTCATTTATTTCGAGTTTTTGGTCTTGGCCTTTCGATTGAACGCCCTGGCTACCCTTTTCTGGTAAGTTTGTCCATGGCAAATGGCTTTAAGACGTTTCTCGTCTATTAAATTCAGCTGTTCATATCTGTGTTTGAAATATTCTGACTCAGAGAGTTTATCTTCTGATAAGATTCTCAAAGAGGGAATCTTAACTTCTACGGGTAGAACTGCTTCTGTCCCATACACCAGACTGTAGGGAGTTGCCCCTGTAGAAGTCCTGATCGACGTTCGGTAGGCCATTAAGGCGAAGGGCAGCTTTTCATGCCAATCCCTGTAATTTTCTGCTGTTTTAGCCAAGATTCTTTTGATGTTTTTGTTGGCTGCTTCCACTGCCCCATTCATCTGTGGGCGGTAAGGAGATGAATTCAGATATCGAATGCTAAAGTGATCCAGTAGATCATCGACAATCTTGTTGTTCAGGTTAGACCCATTATCTGTGATGATCGCTTGAAGGGTACCATACCGGGATATGATGTCTCTTTTGATGAATCTTGCCACATTTCTTGCAGTTACATTCTTGTAAGAGCTGGCTTCTACCCATTTTGTGAAGTAATCAATCGCTACCAAGATGAAGCGATGACCATTTGAAGCCATAGGATTAATAGGCCCTATCATGTCTATGCCCCACATAGAGAAAGGCCAAACTTCAGACATTTGGTGTAGTTCGTTTGGGGTTGCATTGATCTTATCACCGTATATTTGGCACTAGTGGCATGACCGGACGTGCTGACAGCAATCTGATTCGATGGTCATCCAATAATAGCCAAGCCGCATGATCTTCATGGCGAGGAGGTGGCCGTTCATGTAAGGCCCACATATTCCTTCGTGGATCTCTTTCAAGAGGATATTTGCTTCTTTGGCATCTACACATCTCAATAGAGTAGAATCAAAGGATCTTTTGTACAGAATTTGTCCATTGAGAAAGAACTTGCTGGCCATCTTGGTTATGTATCTTCGGTCTCCTGGCTGGCATCCTTCAGGGAATTTCCCTTTTGAGAGGTAATTCTTGATGTCATAATACCATGGCTCTCCATCAAATTCTTCTTCGATTAGCATACAATAAGCTGGTTTTTCAACTATGCCGATCCTTAGGGGTTCTATATCCAATCCTCCAGTTGTTTGCAACATCGAGGCCAGGGTGGCTAACGCATCTGTAAATTGATTGTGAGATCTTGATAGGTACTCGAATGACACTTCTTCGAACTTAAGTATCAATTCTTCAAGGTATTCGTGATAAGGGATGAGCTTTGCATCTTTCGTCTTCCACTCTCCCTGTGTTTGTAGGATGATGAGCATGGAATCTCCAAAAACTTGCAACCTAGGTATCTTCATGGAAATGGCCAATCGTAGGCCTAAAATGCACGCCTCATATTCTGAGATGTTGTTGGTGCAAGGGAAAGTTATTTTTGCCGCCACAGGGTAATGTTAATCATCAGGGGATATCAGTACTGCCCCAGTGCCTGCCCCTGATAGATTAACAGCACCATCGAAGTACATGACCCACTTGTCTTCTGCTAAATTGAGAATTTGACCTTCTGTGCTTGTTACTTCAGGAGACTCACCGTTTGACGGGTTTTCTGCTAGTATGTCAGCTATAGCTCTTCCTTTAACTGACTTCTGTGGAGAACACTTGATGTCAAATTCAGATAGCATTACTTGTCATTTTGCTAATTTCCCGATTAAAGCGGGTTTCTCCAAGAGGTATTTGACAGGATCGTTCTCTGTTATGAGCTGAATGTGGTGGTGTAAGGTATAATGTCTCAGTCTGCGAAGTACCCATACCGCTGCTACACAGGCCCTTTCGACTGGTGCATATTTTGCTTCAGATGGTGTGAATTTCTTACTCAGGTAATAGATGGCTCTTTCTTTACCATCTATCGGGCTTGTTTGGGCAAGTAAGGCTCCCAAGGATTCCTGCTGTATAGTTAGATATAAGGTCAATGGGTGACCAGAAATTGGTGGCACAAGTACCGGCGGTGTGATCAGATAGTTCTTGATCATTTGGAAAGCCCTACTGCATTCAGCATCCCATGTTACTTTCGCGCCTTTCTTAAGCAATTTGAAGATTGGCTTAGCCACATCAGACAGTTGATTGATAAATCTGGCAATATAGTTCAGTCTCCCCAGAAGGCTTCTCACTTCTTTTACTGTGGAGGGAGTTGACAGATTGTGGATAGCTTAAATCTTTGAAGGATCAATCTCAATGCCCCTGTTACTGACTATGCACCCAAGAAGTTTCCCAGATCTCGCCCCAAACACACATTTGTTAGGGTTCAGCCTCAACTTATATTTGCGCAGGCGCTCAAATAATTTTCTTAACACATGTATGTGATCCTGTCCTTTCTTGGATTTGGCGATCATGTCGTCGACATATACTTCAATTTCTTTGTGGATCATATCATGGAATAATGTGACCATGGCCTTCTGATAGGTAGCCCCGGCGTTTTTTAATCCAAAGGGCATGACTTTACAGCAAAAGTTCCCCCAGGGTGTGGTAAAAGCAGTCTTTGGTTTGTCTTCTTGTTTCATGAAGATTTGGTTATATCCCGAAAATCCATCCATAAACGAGAACAATTCATAACCTGCTGTGCTATCCACCAACACATCAATGTGAGGAAGTGGAAAATCATCTTTTGGGCTTGCTCTATTCAGATCTCGGTAATCCACGCAGATCCGAACTTTACCATCCTTCTTCATGACGGGGACTATATTTGCAATCCAGTCTGAGTATGGGATAGCTTCAATAAAGCCTACCCTAAGAAGTTTCATGACTTCTTCCTTAATTTTGTCTTCCAACTCGGCCTTCATCCGTCTGCTGCCTTGCTTGACAGGTTTGACACCGGGATCCGTGGGTAATGCATGCTCCACAATATGAGGATCAAGGCCTGGCATATCAGCGTAAGACCATGCGAAGATGTCTTGATATTCTCTCAGTAACTCTATGAACTCGAGCTTTTCATTTCGGGATAAATGCCCGCCGATCTTGACCTCTTTGATATTCACGGAGTCTCCCAAATTAACAATGATTGGTTCTTCTGAAGTAGGAGGTGTCGATTCCTCAAAGGCATTCCAATCTCTACGGATAGACGCATAACTCTCGTCTTCATCTTCCTCAATGCTACAAGAATGGTTAATGGAGAAGTCCGAATCTCGTAACAACCTGGTATGCATGTTTGAGATGATATGCCTGAAATGTCATAAGTATGGTTAGTTCATATTTCATAAGAATGACATGTATGATCATGAGAAGTCTTTTCGAAAGAGTTTTCGAAATAGGTACAGGTATAAACGGGACTAATCCTCATGTCATTGGATATCCTGGCCCCAAGGAAATCTCTTTGGAAATCAGGAGTCATATGGCAAATCAGGCCTCAAGCTTCTATGCAGAAGACTAGTATCATCATTGGGCTGATTCGTGGTTCCATATGTCCTTAACAAAATATGTATGGTTTTATTGCATGCAAGATGGGCCGCATTACAAGATGTGCTATTTGGACTAACGGCCGGAGATCCAAAGGCGTTTCCCTATACGTACAATAAAGAAAGAAAATGCGACAAAATGCAAAAAAAGTTCTAAATGCAGTATTTAAAGACAAAGGAAGAGGCTCTTTACTCAGAGGAAGTGGCTCCATTGTCCAACCACTCCATGATGACATTCACAGAGTCATCTTTGAGAAAAGGATTTGTCATATCTGGTTCTATCGGTAAAGTGACATCTTCTTCAGACAACCATTTAGAGTTCTGGTTGAAGTGGGCATTCAAAGGGTTATTGAACATTTGAGACCTGCCTTTCCAAGTTGGAGAACCGATGAATGAGTCATTCGGGCTGTTTCGGCCTCCCAGGCGTCCCATGCTTCTGCCTCGACCTCGGCCTGTTGTCTTTGGGCCAGATCCATCCATGTGATATTTCTGATACCCCAAGCTCATTCTATGTGGGTTAGCTTTAACTGCAGTGAGGTATTTATTCCTTGATTGTGTCTGCCTAGGCCTTTTTCGGGGTTGAATCCGTATGCCAGTAGCATCTTAGCTGGTAGAAGACTGGCTTCTGAGATGTAGGGGGTTCTTAGCCTTGTCCCTGCCGGGGTATGAACTGTTGCTACCAGTTCTAGGGAATGATAGCTCGCCTCTGTTTTTACTTCGGGTTCAACATAAGGTATGGCACTGTTCTGGTATGTCTGGAGGTCGACTTCTCCATGTACAGTAATCACCTTCCCATCTACTGTGAAGCGTACCTTTTGATGCAAGCTTGAAGGGACAGCTCCTGCTGTATGGATCCAAGGCCTTCCCAACAAGAACCCAAATGCACTGGGCAGATCCATCACTTGGAAGTTTATAGAGAACTTTGTCGGGCCGATGGACACGTCAAGCTCAATCTCACCTACCACAGTCTTCTTCATCCCGTCGAAAGCTCTCACAGCCGTTTTGGATGTTTTAACCGTTTCTTCATTGATTCCCAATCTTCTTAGGTAGTCGAAGGGAAAATGTTGAAGGCTGATCCATTGTCGATCAATACGTGCGCCACTCTTTTTTCGTTACATTGCGCGGAAATATACAAGGCCTTGTTATGCCCTTTTCCTTCCATGGGGAAGTCCTCGTCAGAGAAGCTCAATTGGTCTTTTAAAAGGATCGTCCCCACAAAGTCTCCTAATTGCGCCTCATTAATTGTTTCAGGGACATGTACTTCATTAAGTATTCTCAACAGTGCGTTCTTGTGTTTTTCCGAATTGATGAATAGATCTAATAGGGATATCTGAGCGGGTAACTTCCTCAGCTGTTCTATCACCTCAAACTCTCTGGTTTTGATGATCGATATGAGCTTTTTCGCGTCTTCCTTTGAGACCTCCCTTTTTTCTGATTCGCCCTCCCTAGGGGCATAGAATCGTCCGGACCTCATTACCGCGTCTACCTGTGTGGTCCCATAGTCCCAATGGACTGCCTTAGGATCGTATTCTTCTACTGGGGGGACTTTTATAGTTATAGTTGTCCGATGAGATATCTCCGGTTTAGATGTGTCGCCTTCTTCCTCTTGTGGCAATTGAATCACGATAGGCTTGGCTAGGCTATTTTCCACTCTGCTTGGGTTATCCAGTTCTTCCAACCTGATTACCACGGTCGTGACGGTTTCGATCATCGATACGGTGTCTTCAAAGCCCTTTGTAAAAGATTTCCCATGTCTTTTGAGGTTTCTGGTAGAGGGGGATCATCCATATCTCCCCATCCGTTTGGTATGATGTCCTCAATTTTCTGATAAAAGCTGGGAGGGGCTGAATATTTCACTTTGAAGTTGTACCCCCCAGAATCTTGACCAAGGTTGTCTATAATTTCGCCCTTCTTAAGTGCGTCGGCCATAAATTTGAGGTCTGCTAGACTTCGTCTCTTGGCTTCCAGTTCGTCTTCTTCGAACTCTTTCTCTAACTGAGTGACCGGCCCAAGACTGTTTACCAGATTCTCATGTGAGGTACCCCAGGTATTACCCTGCTCAGTCTTGATCACGAAGTAGCTACCTTCCAAAGATAAAGAAGCTTTGACTCCTTTGAACTCTTCGTTGGTGATATCAGACATTATCCCCAAGCTCATCATCTTAGCGATGCATAGTGTCTTTTGGTCAGTCGAGATAGCTCCTGCTTTTGGGTATGATGAAGAGGTTATTAGCAGGTCGGTCAGCTTAAGCACATCTACCTTTAGCTTAAGGTAGTCTTCTTCCCCCTCAGAAAATATTGCCCCTACTGCTTGATGATCTGGCAGTGGAGTTTCTTGTACATTTGGGGCCGCATTGTCAAATTTTAGAACCTGACTATCAATCAAGGCTTGTACTTTCAGCTTAAGGATATAACAGTTATCCACATTATGCCCTCTCTCGCCCATATGGTAGGCATAGGTCTGGGTCTCATCAAAGCCAGGATACCTTGTAGGGTTTGCCCTAGGCAGTTCTTTCGCCACCAGGTGTTGCTCTAGCAGCATCGGGAGCAACTTGGATAAAGGCCTCGAGAGCTGAGAGAATTGCTTCTGGGGTTGCTTTCTTCTAGGCTCTTGCACTTTAGGTGTCGACTAGGACGATCCTCCTTTGGTCTGGTTGGAATTGCCGAACGTCTTGGGCTTGTGGAGGTCTGGTATAAATGCTATGTCGAGTCCGGCTTCTCTCTCCTTTTTAAAGGGGTATTGTCTTCTAGAAGCTTCATGAGGCTTTCTTTCCCTCAAGGCCCATTCTAGTCTTTCGGCAACCTTAATCAAGTATGCGAATGTTTGACACCCGGAAGTGTCTAGCCTGTCAAAGTACTCGTAGGGGAGTGCTTTCAGGAATAAGTCAATCAGCTCCTATTCTGGGATTGATGGCTTTACTTGGGTGGCCAAAGCTCGCCACCTCTGGACATATGTCCTGATTAGTTCACCTCTTGTCTTTGAAGTTCGCAGAAGGTCTTCTCTTGTAGGGGCCGTAGCCGTGTTGAATTTGTACTGTCTGAGGAAGTCCTCTGCAAGATCCTCCCACCCATCGTAATCTTCTAGGTCTAGCTCAATGAACCAGGCCAGAGCGGCGCCAGCCAAACTCTCTTGGAACGTGTTCATTAGTAGCGGAATATAATCTGAATAGTGCGCCATCTTGCGCAGGTAATACTTGAGGTGTGCTCGGGGACAACCTATCCCATTGTATTTTCTTACAAACTCTGGCTCCTTATAGTCAGGAGGAGTAACTACTTTAGCGAAAGGAGATATCTTGTCGAAGCGGGCTAACTCGTAACCTTGACTGCTCAAGCACTCCTCGATTTAGGCCAATCTTTTAGCCTCCGCTTCGGTTTTCATGGTCTGCTTCCCCTTCTCGTCCTTCTCGAGGTTGATAAGGCGAGGCCTTTGGTTGTGATCGGCTGTTTGGTTCATGGACATCCTCCTCTGTATGTTGGGTATCCCTTATTACCTCTCTATCTGCTACATCAGGTACCGAAGAAGGGCCTGAGTTGTTCTGGTTATGGGCTGTGGTTTGTTTAGCTTAGGTGGCCTCCAGCATGGCCTTGATGTCGGCCATCATAGTTGCTAAGGCGGTCATCTGAGATTCCAACATGCCCACACGCGGAGTCAATTCTTGTTGCTCCATTCTTGTCTTAAAGCGGGTACGAAAATGATGTGTTGGTAGTTCCGTGATGAGAGGGTACCTGTTTCAGAAGGATTCCCAGTGAGTATTTCTTTTGTTTTGACAAAAGGAAGCAGCTAATCCTTTTAGTTGCATGCTTCTTACCAGTAGATGAGAAAAAGGACTACCTCGTGAGCCTTAGCCTCATGTAAGCAGTTCTTTTAATCATTTTTTGATAAGAATTCATGAAATTAAAAGAAGCGTAATTTCTGATGATAGTTTTTATGCATTCGCAAAACATGTTCATATTCATGCTCATGTGTCCCAAAATAGCATCATATAGAAATGAGAATGCATGAGAAGGCGTCACAATGTTTGCTTATTTTACACTTGACAGAATAGCCTATTCAAGTCTAGGACGATTGAGGTCTAAGGTATCCTCATCATCCCAGTATGAATTCCCCTCTTCAGTCTGGGACTCCTCGTCTTCTGAATATGACAGCGGTCCCATGTCTTCGGGTATGTACGGCTCTATTCCAAGTACGTACGGCACGATGTATTCGGGTATGTAGGGCTCGACAAGGCTTCGTCAGGTCGCTTTGAAGTGTTGAATGTATTTTGCGGTGGCTCTATGAATGTTTTCTTCACGAGTCATGTTTTCTGGCCAACTTATTTCTTCAGCCTGAGAATTCTTCAAAGAGCGTATGATGGATGCCACCTTGGCTTCAAACTGTCTCTTCTCCTCCTCTGTGAGGGTCCGGCTTGGTAAGTCAAAGGAAAAGATACCAGGTTGCGTTGGAGAAGGGATCTCCTGTAGAGCTACAAACTGTCGAATCACCCTCCTTGGATAGTATGCGGTAGCGCCCGTGAATCCTAGCAAGGGGACTGGACCTTTGTCATCACAGGCCAATCTGACTTTGCCCAGCGTTGGTAACCTTAGCCTCCATCGGAGTTGTTCGGGTTTTAGAATTTTAAGGAAGTTTTTCCACTCTACAAAGTTGAACTTAGGAATACGTGTATGTGTTCTGACAAAGATTTTAAGAGGATGTGCATCAGGGCTGATTTCAGTGAAACCCATGCGGATGTGAAATTGTCTGATATGGGATGTGAACCACAGATACAAAAGATCACTAGAGGCTCTAAAGATTCCCTTTTTATTTTTCTTGAAGTGATTTAAGGAAAGGAAGGTTTCGGCAAGGAGGATGTTTGAGTAATCCCACCCACAACAGACTTGTCTAGCTACTACAACCATGATAGGGTCAAAGGTGACAGATGAGATCGGGAATAGTACAAAGCTAAAGAATGCCAAGACAAAGGCTCTACCAGATTTGGTTCCTTTAGCAGCAGGGAGGCGGGAAAATCGGTCTATAAGGAAAGATAAGGAGACTCATCCAAAATTGCTTTTTGCATCTGCTTTGACTTCATTCAGGCCTGTGTCAAGGAATTCAGCCACCTGACTCAGGGGTTCAAATCCTATAGGGGGTCGGACGAGCGTAGGAGTGAACTCAACTCCGATGACGGCGCTGTATTCCTCGATAGTGGGAGTAATCTCTAGTCCTTCCATGCAAAATGTAGCGGTGGTAGGATCCCAGTAGAGCGCCATGGCTTGAATAAAGGCAGGTGGACACTCAATCTTCATCAGGTCCAGTAGGTATCCTAGTCGTGATTCAGCATACTTTTGGCTGGCTTCACCCATGTTGTCCCACCATGATTGAAGTTCGGCCCGGGGGATTTTGAATACTTGAATATCATTCTTTCCCATCAAGTCTAAAATATGCAAATGATTTTGAAAAGTCAATCGTCAGAAATTACTTTAAACGTATGAACATGCAGATGTCATGAGGTATGCACGAGCTAACTCGATTGCATAGTTCAAATGAAGAAATGGAGATTAGGACCTTTTTCAGTTCTTGAAAGCCTGACTCAAAGCCTAGTTTGAATTTCAAGGAAGTGAATTATGCAATTTAGTTAGGTTTACTCAGTGACTAAGGGAAATAGCAACGTCACATTCCATTGGTCAATACATCAAAAAGAACAAAGTGGAGTAAACTTTTATTACAATCAAGATGCCTAATGGAAGAAAGGTAAAGAGAGATCTTTCAAACAAGAAAGCTGTAAAAGACCGTTGGAATGTGAGGATCCAAATCAACTCTTTTCCCAGAGGTCTATCCAAATGACAGTTGGTCGGGAGTTTTCCTCTAATCAAGTGTAAGGGAGTCGTCTTCAGTGTTTTGGTCGAGAGGCTGTAGTTCCTCTGGCCATTCTTGGGTCCACGGTACGACGACTTCAGGAGCCTTCTCGGGTTTCGCTTCTTGAGCGTGATACGCTTCGATTTTGTCTTGGTCGCGGGGCGCCTCTTTCTTCCCTAGAAAGTAACCATGGGCACACTTTCTTTGGTCAGTAGTTCAGTCTTCCGAAGGGCGTATGCCTCCCTGGCCAGCTGGTTGCGACGCTGTCTCTTCATCTCCAGATAATTCTTGAACATCTCGTCTGCCTCTCGCTTAAATCTGAGGTTATCGACATAGTAACGGGTTTGACAGTCTTCCGCATATCCTAGCTTACGTCCAGTCAGCTCCCGACCATGCACGAATCTAGTGAAGTGTAGCCTTGTGTTTGGTCCGGGGCTAGTGACTTTCCTCAGGTATTCGAAGGTCACCAATTCTGTCGAGCTCTTAGGGAACATCGACATTCTACCCTATTACCATTGCTGTTTCAATTAGTCACTTGAGCGATTTGCATGATGTGAATGCATATGAATGTATGTAATGTATGAGTCATATTATAGAGCAGGGAGTAGTAAAGTACATCGGAAATAAATGCCTTACCAACCATACCTGGGGGAATGTGGAATGTCCCCCTCTTATCAATGGTCGGTTTTAGGTATACCAACCATCCATAGACATGCGCATGAGACAAGTGGGTATACTCTAAGAAATCAAAAATCAGGTGAGGAACCTACAGTTCAGGCTCCCACGATCCACACGAGGCAGATTCCTCCCCAAGGGTACCTACCCAAGAGGGCTAGATATCGCCAATGCAGATGGTAGGCGGGAACGAATACGAAAGTCTCAAGTGCCATCAAATACAAGATCCTTTTCGCATCCCTTCCCTATCTAAGATAACCTAGAGGTGGTTGCAGTCGGGGTTTGACCGCCAGTGTGTGCAATGTGTCGTGATCATAATGCAAAGTCATGCACAGCAGTTTGTATCAAAACACCGCTTCAGTATGTGCATAAAAATAAACATACATTCCCAACTCCAACCTGCAGGATAAAATGTCAACAATCACTCCATCCCTTATTTCTCCAATCTGCAAAAACATCTAACACAATGGTTAGTGTACGTACCTCACCTTCGAGAGCATCTGCAGCAAATAAGGTCAGATAAACCAAACAACTTTTTAATCGGCTCAAGTCCTCTGGAATTCGTAACCAAAGATTCTGGTTTAGAGTTCGATCCCCAATGGAGTCGCCAGTATGTCGCGACCCTCCCGAGCGGCATCGTGGCTAGTTAGGGTTAATGGGCCGTCCGATGTTGTATGATCGGACACGGGCCTCTCCCAAAGTCCATTACCTAAATCGTAACTGCTGGATATACGTGATTGACCTTCAGTGCGGTCTAGTGACATGTGATGAGTGTACATGCCAATGAGTCGCCACCAATCGTTTCGTGGAGGGTACGATTGGAAACCCTATCGAATAGTTGGGAGTGGTCTATTCGATTCTGCGGAAACCAGAGAAGTGAGTTCGGGGACTTAGTTACGCCAACTGTCAGAGTTGACGCCCTTTCGGTACCTAAGCTGAATGGTTTATCTGATCCTAGGATTTCATACGGACGAGTGTGGTACAGATCCTAAATCTAGGAGTTCAAGCAGATGGGAATTACTACCCTATCAATCACAATCAATAGAAATAAATGCGCAAATCAAGGATCCAGTACATGCGGATAAAACAGATGAAAGCAGCATGGCATCCCTAATGAGGCCCTATTAGCCTAGAGAAATATCAATCAAAGATTAAGAGTGATTTGGACATGATTAGCTCATGTGGGGCAAAATCGTAATTTTGAATAATTCGGGGAAAATATACCTTTGAAAGGGTAAATCTATCATTTTAGATGAATTGGGAAGTGAAAGGACAGGGAAAATAGGATCGGCTATCAATCCAATCCATTTCCTTTTTTTAGGGAATTTCCAGGATTTTTCTGGAATTTAAAAGTGATTTTACCCTCGGGAGGGTAAAATCGTCATTTTGGACAAAGATGAGAACTGAAAATCTTAAATATTAGGGCTGGTCGTCCACCTGACCCGAACCCTAACTTTAAGCAATTTTCAGAACTCGATTGAGACAAGAAAGATAATTTTCCCATTGAGGGGTAAAATCGTCATTTTGAGAAAAGGGGCGGGACTCGAAAACCCAAACCTAAGAATTGGTCGCTTACTCGACCCTAATTCTTACTTTGGCATTATCGATTTTATCATACGTACACAACAAAGGCGACTTACCCTTAAAGGGTAACGTCGTCAAGTCTCGGAAGATCGGATAAGAAACCCCAAAAATAGGGTTGACCAGTTGTCTGTGATCAACCCTCGATTTTTGGGGGTTTCTGGAATGTCTAGGATTTTTCCACAATTTTTCACATTTTTTTTTTGGAATTTTTTGAATTTTCTGGAATTTTCTATCTTTTTTTTTTGGATTTTCTAGAATTTTTCTGATTTTTTTATTATTATTTTTTTAAATCAATTTCCAATTTTTTTTAAAAAAAAATATTATTCGGGCTGGGTCGGGTGACCCGGCCCACACCCACGCGCGATCGGCCCGGCCCGGATCCGGGCCCGCGTAAAAACGACACCGTTTCCACCTTCCCGCTCGGCTTTTTTTTTTAATTTCCCGCCCAATTCAAACCTACGGCCTAGATCTTACTACGTGGCACGCTGACAACGGTTTGATCAAGAGGACGAAACGTACGGTTACGATTGAAGAGCTGGGTTGGATCACGACCGTCCGATCCACAGCGTTTTTTTTTTATATCCGAAAATCATTTTTATTTTCAAAAATTCGAGATCGTGACACGCGGCAGACTACCCACCGTCCGATCATTTTTTCGATTCGGTTATAACAACCGATGCTGACGTGGCTGCCACGTGGGGGCCACGTCAGCGACATGTCAGCGTTGACTGGTCAACTCTCGTTGACCAGTCAACCGTCTTGCCGTAGAAGACTACCAGCGCCGGCTCTGTTTCGCCGGCGCCTCGTCGGAAGGCGGTTTCTCCGCGCACAGTCCATCAAATTTCGTGAAACTACCGCCATTCTACTCGTTTTATCGAGCTCCATCACATATATCAGGCTTTACGTTGCAGAATCAAGTTTAATCTAATCGTCACCTCCAACCGTAGGTAAGCTCCGGCGGCTACCTGTCTAAGCCCTTTCTACCGTCGCTTAACTGATTAAATCGATCAGGAAGCATCACAAAGGGCCGAGAAAACTTACCTGGCCATCGCGAGGACTCAGTTCAACCTAAGAGGAGCTACAGAACTCACGGCCAGTTGGTCAAGGTCAGGGGTTGACTCGATGGTTTCAGACGCCAAACAAGCGAAAACGAAATGCAACAGAGATTAGCTGAGCTCAATGAACAAATCCAGAGCAAAAACAAGCATAATGATCGACAAGATCTTGAGACGCCATTGGAGGCCGAGGCTAAGCTCGAAGATGTTTCTCACCTGATTCTGCGATGGAATGAAACGCCGTTTGATTCTGGACGTTCTTTGGGGTGTCACGAAGCTCGGAGGACGTATCCAAAGCTTCGGCTTCGCTCCGTTCGTCGGGGTCAGGTCTCCGAAGCTCCCGGCCTCCTTCCTCCCGCGGTGCTAGTCTTCCTCTCTCTCTCTCTCTCTCTCTCTCTCTCTTTCTTTATCTCTCTCTCTCTATCTCTCTATCCTTCTTTTTTCTTCTCTGTTCGCGAGCTCCCCCCCTTTTTCTTTCGACGAGGATCCTCTTTAACCGATTCCCCACTTCCAACCGATTTCTTCAGTTTGTTATCGAGCTCTCTAGTTCTTCCATCCTCGCGCGTCAACCGTTCATCGCCGTTGGATGGTACCAGATGAAGAGGTCAAGTTTACCGGCCAAGGTTCGCCGACTGGGTACCTTGATTTTTTGGTGTAATCGCGCGCGCCAGCGCGCTCTTCGTGCCAACAGCGGAAGGAGCGAGTCTCCCCCCTGTTCTGCAAGCTTCGGTCAATGGGTTGACTGGGTTGGGTCAACCCGACCCAGTCAACCCGATTTTGGGATTTTCCTTCAAATCGGGTGTCCAAATGTCCCAAAATCATGGAATTGACTCCATAATCGGATTTCATAGCATAGAATTTACCTAAGTGAGGTAAAATTGGGCTGAAATTGATTTTAATTTATACAAAAGCCCCAAATCTAAAACAAGATCCGAGATTGATTTTTGCCGAATTAACGTTCTTCATGGACGAATCGGCCCCAATTGAGCCCATCATTAGATTCAGTGGGTCAAAACCTATGGGGGGAAGCATTGGGGTTTTATGGGTGTCCCTTAGGAAAGTTTAATTTCAGAATTGGTATTTTAGGGACTAAAATGAAAAGATTTTTATGCAATTAGGTCCCTAAAGCCAAAATTGATTAAATCAGTGCACAATTGAACCAATTTGAAATGTCGGGCAATCAAGCGGAATGTCAAGACTCGAAAAATGCAAAAAATTGCAAATGAAAAGGCTCAAAACATATTTTTTTGACAGATTTAACCCTGTACGTTACAAAGAAACACACAAAATTAAACTTGAATTTCAACTCTTGATGAGGTCAAAATGATAAGAAAATTAAAAGAAAAATATTGACTATTTTCCTATATTTTTGTGACCTCCAATTCTATTTTTGTTGATTTTTCTAGTATTTTCCTATTTTCTAAAAATACTAAAAAATGTGAAAAATATGAAAAATTATTTTTTGGTCAAGAATGGTTCCTTGGGCTTGGCCAAGGCCACCAAAGTTGATTTTGTAATTTTTTTTGACTTTTTATGAATTTTTTTGTGATTTTTCAAAATATAATCACAAAAAGACTTGGTCAAAAATCAGGTGTCAACATCAGGCCGAAGATATAAGTTGGCCACAAAGCATGACTCATGAGGAGAACGTCCACAAGGCCACCCCGGAATACATTCAGTACTTTGAAGCAACCAGACGTAGCCTAGTCGAACCCTATGTACCCGAATATATCGTACCATATGTACCTGGGATAGAGCCGTACATACCGGAAGACGTAGGACTGATGTCTTACTCAGAAGACGAAGAGTCCCAGACTGAAGAGGGGAATCCATATTGAGATGATGAGGATACCTTAGACCTCAAACGTCCTAGACTTAAATGAGACTATCCTGTCAAGTGTAAAATATGCGAACATTGTGGTGTCTTTTCTTGCATATTCACTTGTAACTGGATATTATTTTGGAAAAATAAGCATGAATGTGAACATTTTTGCGAATGCAAGAAAACTATCATCAAAGATTACACTTCTTTTAATTTCATGAATTTTCTGGGGGGATTGATTAAGAGAATTACTCACGTGAGACTAAGGCTCACGAGATAGTCCTTTTTCTCATTTACCAACGAAAAACATACAATTAGAAGAATCAAGTACTTTCTCTTGATTAATACCAAAGAAATACTCACTGGAATTCCTTTTAAAATAGGTACTTTCTCATCACGGAATTGCCGACGCATCGTTTTCGCACCCTACTTAAGACGAGAATGGAGCAACAGGAATTGACCCTTCGTGTGGGCATGTTGGAATCTCAAATAACTGCTATGGCAACCATGATGGCTGATATTAACGCAATGCTGGAAGCCTCCCAAGCCAGACAGGCAGTGCCTCCTAACCAGAACAATTCAAATCCGTCCTTCGCGCCAGATGTAGCTGATAAAGAGACAGCGGAGATGCCCAACGTACTGAGGAGGATGTCTGTATGCCGAACATCCAATCACAACAGAAGGCACCCCCAGTTGTCATCAACCTTGAAAAGGATGAAAAGGGAAAGCATACTGTAAAAACCGAAGTAGAGGCTAAGAGATTAGCCTAGATTGAGGAATGTTTAAGCAGTCAGGGTTATGAGTTGGCCCGCTTCGACAAAATATCTCATTTCGCCAAGGTGGAGACTCCTCCTGACTACAAGGAGCCAGACTTCGTGAGAAAGTATGATGGGATGGGTTGTCCACGCGCTCATCTCAAATATTACCTCCGCAAGATGGCGCACTATTCAGATTATATTGCACTGCTGATGAACACGTTTCAAGAGAGTTTGGCTGGCCCCGCTCTAGCATGGTTCATCGAGTTGGACCTAGATGATTACGATGGATGGGAAGATCTTGCGGAGGATTTTCTTAGACAGTACAAGTTCAATACGGCTGCAGCCCCAACGAGGGAAGACCTTCTACGAACCTCAAAGACAAGGGGCGAGCTGATCAGAACATATGCCCAGAGATGGCGAGCTTTGGCAACCCAAGTAAAGCCGTCAATCCCCGAAGACGAGCTGATTGATCTATTCCTGAAGGCATTCTCCTACGAATATTTCGATAGATTAAAGACTTATGGGTGCCAAACCTTTACACACTTGATAAAGGTGGCAAAAAGGCTCGAATGGGCCTTAAGAGAAAGGAGACAGCATGAAGCTTATACCAGAAAGCAGTATCCCCTAAAGAGGGAGAAAGAGGCCGGGCTTGACATAGCATTCATACCAGACCCCCATAAGCCCAAGGCGTTCAACAATCCTAATCAGACCAAGGGAGGATCGTCATGGTCAACGCCAAAGGGACAAGAGCCTAGAAGAAGGCAACCCCAAAAACAGTTCTCTCATCTCCCAAGGCCTTTGTCCAAGTTGCTCCTGATGCTGCTAGAGCAACACTTGGTGGCAAGGAATCACCTAGTACAAATCCTGTTAAGTATCATGGCTTTGACGAGAGCCAAACCTGTGTCTACCATATGGGCGAAAGGGGACATAATGTGGATAACTACTATATCCTTAAGCTGAAGGTACAAGCTCTGATTGACAGTCAGATTCTGAAGTTTGACAACGAGGCTCCGAATGTACAAGAAAACCCGCTCCCTGATCATCAAGCAATTGGGGCAATATTCACTAAAGAGGAGGAAGGCCACCTCAAGCTGAAAGTGGACATGTCTAAACTAACTGACCTTCTGATTACCGCTTCGTCATACCCAAAAGGAGGGGAGATCCCTGGTGACGTAAAGAAGCTATGTATCACCAAGATGATGAGCTTAGGGATAATGTCCGATATTACCGATGAAGGATTCGAGGGAGTCGAAGCTTCTCTATCTTTGGAAGGAAGCCACTTCGTGATCAAAACTGAGCAGGGTAGCACGTGGAACGTCCTGCATGAGGATCTGGTAGGCGACTTTGAGTCGATCATGGAGCCAGAAGAGGCATTCGAAGGGGACGAATTGGAGGCCAGGAGGCGAAGTCTAGCAGATCGTAGATTTATGGCCAACGCACTTGAAATGGGTGAAGTTGTAGACAACTTAGGTCAGGATTCTGGAGGATACAACTTTAAAGTAAAATATTCTACTCCCCATAGTTTCTATCAGAGAATAAAGGATATCATACCAGACGGATGGGGAGGATTGGATGATCCCGCTCAACTCGAGAGCCCGAGAGGCATGGAAAAGTCTTTTACGAAACACTTTGATGACACTGTGTCAATGATCGAAGCTGCTACGACTGTGGTAATTAGATTAGAAGAACTGGATAGCTTGAGTAAGGTGGAAGATTGCTTGATCAAACCTGTTGTGATCCGATTACTGAAAGAGGGGGCAGATGATACAGCTAAACCAGAGGAATCTGGCCCGACGATGGTATCCATAAAAGTCCCTCCAGTAGAAGAGTATGACCCTAAAGCAGTCCACTGGGACTATGGGACGAAGGAAGTGGATGCAGTAATGAGATCTGGACGATTTTACGCCTCTAGTGAAGGCGAATCCGAAAAGAAGGAGGTCTCGAAGGAAGACGTAGAAAAGCTCATGACGATCATTAAGACCAGCGAGTTTGAAGTAATAGAGCAGCTGAGGAAGATGCCAGCTCAAATATCCTTACTGGATTTATTCATCAATTCAAAGAAACACAAGAACGTACTGTTGAAAATACTCAACGAAGTACATGTCCCTGAAACAATTAATGAGGTGCAGTTATGGGACTTTGTAGGGGCGATCCTTTTGAAAGACCAATTGAGCTTCTCTGATGGAGACTTCCCCATGGAGGGGAGAGGGCACAACAAGGCCTTATACATTTCTGCGCAATGTAACGGGAAGAGAGTGGCGCACGTACTGATCGACAATGGATCGGCCTTCAATATTTACCCTTTGGCCACTTTGAGAAGGTTGAGGATCAATGAGGAAACGATTAAAACTTCCAAAGCAACTGTGAGAGCTTTCGATGGGATGAAGAAAACTGTGGTAGGCGAGATTGAGCTCGACGTATTCATCGGCCTAGCGAAATTCTCTATAAACTTTCAAGTAATGGATCTGCCTTGTGCATTTGAGTTCTTGCTGGGAAGACCCTGGATCCATGTAGCAGGAGCCGTACCGTCGAGCTTGCATCAGAAAGTGCGCTTCGTAGTAGATGGAAAGGTGATTACCGTACATGGAGAAGTTGTCCTCCTGACATATCAGAATGGCGCTATTCCCTACATTGAACCTGAAGTTAAGATGGAAGCGAGCTATCATTCCTTGGAGTTAGTAGCGACAGTACACACTCCTGTAGGGACAAGATTAAGGGCTCTATACATTTCTGAAACCAATCTTTTACCAGCTAAGATGCTACTGGCATATGGGTTCCACTCTAGAGAATGTTTGGGCAAACACGGTCAAGGAATAAATACACCTTTGTAGTTGAAAGCCAACCAGCATAGGATGGGCTTGGAGTACCGGAAGGATCATATGGGCTAGTCTGCCCCAAAGGCAATAGGCCGAGGCCGAGACAAGAGCCTGGGACGCCATGGAAGCCAGAAAAACCCAAAGGATTCATTCATTGGTTCTCCGATTGGAAAGACAAGTCACAGATATTCAATAATCCTTTGAACACCCACTTCAGCCAGAACTCTAAATGGTTGTCAGAAGAGGATATCACTTCATCAACAGAACCGGATCTGGCGAACCCTTTTTTCGAAGATGACTTTGTGAATGTCATCATAGAGTGGTTGGACGACAAAGCCACTTCCTCTGAGTAAAGAAACTTTTCTCCTTCTTTAAATACTGCACTTAGAACTTTCTACATTTCGTTGCATTCCTGGTTATAGATATAGGAAAACGCCTTTGGATCTCTGGCCATTGGTCTAAACAGCATAGCTTGTAATGCAGTCCATTTTACATTCAATAAAATCACACAAGTTTTGTTAAGGACATATGGAACCACGAATCAGGCCGATGATGATGCTAGTCTTCCGCACAGAAGCTTGAGGCCTGATTTGTCATATGATTCCTAATTTCCAAAGGATTTCCACGGGGCCAGGATGTCCGATGACATGAGGATTAGTCCATTTTATACCTGTACTTATTTCGAAAACTCTTTCGAAAAGACTGAAGACGCTCTTTAAATCACAGGGTACCAGATCGGCGGCAAATCTGCAATGATCACCAATGTTAAACCATTTACATGTTCTGGGCCAAAAATAAGTTTTTTTTTCTGTCCCCAATCCTACCTACGTTACAACCCTGAAAAGCCTTTTCCGATTGAGGCACTTGAATTGACATAGGGTTTAATGTCTAAGCTTAGCTCGAAGAAGTTCGAGCAAGATTATTTCTTTCTCATTCTTGCAGGTTTCTTGACTTGTAAACCCGGAGCAGATGAAGAAAATCTTATGTTCAAAAGACCTGACTAAAAAAAGTGAGTCCCCTTTCAGAAACCATGTCCAAGCCTAACATTACAGTCCCGTAAAGATCTCCCGGTTGATCTAAATGTATGCGCTGCGAATAGCCCTGAAAACCCAAGTACATGGTATTAGGAAATTTGAGTGCTCTTATTATAAAAAGACCAAGTCATAAAATTGGTAAGAAGACCTTTCTGACAGAGATATTCCAATAGAATGCTCGAAGGAAAGCTTCGTTTGGAGACTTCAAATTGTTTGATCCAGGATGTGCCTCACAGGGATCCTTGATCATCTTTGTATGTTTTGAGATGTCTTGGATAACCTCCGGCATCCCAAGTTATTTTACATAATTGCATAGGTTAAAATGAACCTTTAACTGTATTATGTCACCTCCAATGTCAAAAGGACAATCTCCAGAATCATCTCTATGTGAGATTTCAGTTTTACAGGTTTGAGCTTTCTGCAGGATACTTGGAGTCCCCAGATCCCAGAATGCCACCTCCAATATCAAAAGGACAATCTCCAGAATCATCTCTATGTGAGATTTCAGTTTTACAGGTTTGAGCTTTCTGCAGGATACCTGGAGTCCCCAGATCCCAGAATGTCACCTCCAATGTCAAAAGGACAATCTTCAGAATCATCTCTATGTGAGATTTCAATTTTACATGTTTAAGCTTTCTGCAGGATACCAAGAGTCCCCAAGTCCCAGAATGTCACCTCTAATGTCAAAAGGACAATCTTCAGAATCATCTCTATGTGAGATTTCAGTTTTACAGGTTTGAGCTTTCTGTAGGATACCTGGAGTTCCCAGATCCCATAATGTCACCTCCAATGTCAAAAGGACAATCTTCAGAATCATCTCTATGTGAGATTTCAGTTTTACAAGTTTGAGCTTTCTGCAGGATACCTGTAGTCCCCAGGTCCCAGAATGTCACCTCCAATGTCAAAAGGACAATCTTCAGAATCATCTCTATGTGAGATTTCAGTTTTACAAGTTTGAGCTTTCTGTAGGATATCTGGAGTCCCTAGATCCCAGAATGCCACCTCCAATGTCAAAATGACAATCTTCAGAATCATCTCTATGTGAGATTTCAGTTTTACAGGTTTGAGCTTTCTATAGGATGCTTGGAGTACCCAGATCCTAGAATGTCACCTTCAATGTCAAAAGGACAATCTTCATAATCTTCTCTATGTGAGATTTCAGTTTTACAGGTTTGAGCTTTCTGCAGGATGTCTAGAGCCCCCAGATCCCAGAATGCCACCTCCGATGTCGAAAAGACAATATTCAATATCGTCTTTCTGCGAGATTTCAGGTAACCCCTAGATCCTAGAAGAATCTTATCAGAGTTTTTGCAGGTTCTAGTTTTCTGTAGGATACTTGGAATCCCCTAATCCCAGAATAACGCCTCACATGTCGAAAGGACAATTTTCAGAACCAGCTTTCTGTGAGGTTCTAGGTAATCCCTAAATCCAGAATAGCTCATTTGGTAAAGCCTGAAGGTTAGGTACACCTCATTTGTATAGACCCTAGTTAATTCCTTAGAATATAGGATCAAAATGTTCGACAATCCCTAAAGAACGGGTGCGTCATCCATAAGTTCCTAGCAGAAAGGAGTCCTATTCTTGGCCTGATCCCCCTGAAGGATCAAAATGTTCGACAATCCCTAAAGAACGGGTGTGTCATCTATAGGTTCCTAGCAGAAAGGAGTCATATTCTTGGCCTGATCCCCCTGAAGGATCAAAATGTTCGACAATCCCTAAAGAACGGGTGCGTCATCCATAGGTTCCTAGCAGAAAGGAGTCATATTCTTGGCCTGATCCCCCTGAATGATCAAAATGTTCGACAATCCCTAAAAGACTGGGTGCGTCTTCTAAAGGTTCTTGGCAGAAAGGAGTCCTATTCATGGTCTGATCCACCATACGGATCAAAACCCCCGACAATCCCTAAGAGACTGGGTGCGTCATTCATAGGTTCCTGTCAAGTATAGGAATCCCATTCTGGTACGGCCTACCATACAGGCTAGAGTTTAACCGCCTTAGGATACTCAAAAGACGAGTCTATAGGTATCCACTTGAACCAGCTATAGACCACACACGCCACACGAGCGTCAGGCAGGTAAGTAACAAGTGAGTATATCTATCCCGCCTCTCTCTCTCATCAGCCAAAGCAAAATGAGTAAGAGCATCCACCAGCGGGGCAAGAAAGATTATATGTCAAAGATCCATTTTTCCATTTTTCAGTAGAGTCGATCTAGACTTAGGTGTCACCTGTCTTTGAGAGAAACCTCTCGCAAGATTCCTCTCAAAGATGGGCAGCTGTTGACACCTAATTTTTTATCAGCCTTTTTTGGTTATTTCTTTGAGAAAATTCATGAAAAATTCATAAAAAGTCAAAAAATTACAAAATCAACTTTGGTGGCCTTGGCCAAACCTAAAGAACTAATTTTGACAAAAAATAATTTTTCATATTTTTCGCATTTTTTTATATTTTCAGAAATTAAGAAAATATTAGAAAAATCAAGAAAAATAGCATTTGAGGTCACAAAAATATGGAAAAATAGCCAATATTTTTATTTTAAATCCCTTGTATTTTTGAACTCACAAAAAGTCCAAAATAAAATTCAATTTTAGGTGTTTCGTTGTTACACATATGATTGAATTTGAGAAAAAAAATATCAATTGAGTCTTTTAATTTGCAATTTTGGAATTTTTTAAAATCTTGACATTCAATCTAATTGTCCCCTATTTCAATTTAGCCCAATTGTTCGCACAAATTGCCCAATTGCATGAATTGCATACTAAAATTGCATTTTAGTCCTTGAAATTGAGCATAATTGAAATTACTTTCAATTCAAGGGCTATCATTGCAAATTAAACATACTACCCAATGGGTTTCACCATTTTGAATCGATTGGCATAGGTAATTTGGCCCAATTTGATCATTTGAACCTTCAATTGCACGATTTCCCTATTTGCAAATACATGAAAATTTGGGGTTTTTATAGAAATTGATGTGAACTTTTGGGCAAAACCTCATTTTTAGATAAGATCCATGCCCTAAATTGGATTCTAAGGTCCAATTGCAAAACTTTCCCATTAATTTATGCTTAATTTGAAAAATTGTAAGCGAACCGGTTCAGACTGGTCTGACCGCCGGTCGGACCGGTCGAACCGGTTTGCTACAGTGTCTTCTTCTTCATCAGGGCTGCGCGCAAATGAACAGTGCGAGGTTGAATTTCAACGAGGGAATTGACCAAGCAATCGACAGCAATTGAAGAAGAACTAGTGGGGGTTTGATTCGTCGCACGAGTCCCCGTCGATCGAGACCAATATCACGATCAATGGCCGTCGAAACGGGGAGTAATCGACCGGTCAAGGCTGCGGCACTTGCGAAAGTCAACGACGACAGAATTCAGATGACATTCGTCCAAATTCGTACCAAATGCGAGCGCCGGAGGCCCCGAATAGAATGGCCATTCGATGCCCGTCGACAACCGGTCGTCGGTGACCATTTCGCACGTGTTTTCACGTGCGGAGGTCACCAATCCTGCCTTCCACGATTGGGCGCGAAAAATCAAAAAAGGGTATATAAGCCAGAGAGCCTTCGCGAAGAAAGGACGATTGATTCAGTTGGAAGAGGATAAACAGAATTGAGAGAGAGAGAAAAAGGAAGAGAAAAAGCTCGCTCTCCATCGCCATTGTCGAGGGCGAAGCTCGGAATTGCATAGCATCCATCAGGCCTTTCCAGGCTAGACCACAGCTTGGAGAGACTCTCAGGAGGTCGACCATACCGCCAGGAAGCTATCGCCGTCGACCGCGCAATTTGAGGTCACGAAAACAGGTGAGTCAAAGCTTCGAACTCTACACTAAGCTTCAATGGCAGATTTCAGTTTTGGCCATGATTCTTGCGTTTTGTTTCCTGAACATCACTGACCATCGTCGCATATCTTTTTTGCGTCGACTTTGCTTGAACACCCCAAATTGAGTCTCCCAATCCTACCCCCATTGATGAACACTGTTCGTTCCTACCTAGCCCAATCTAGGCCATGCGAGCTCGATCGGAGCTCGAGGTAAGCGTTCTGAACCTCCTGTGGTGTTAACCTGTTAATGAATCGAGCTGATTTTACGTGATTTATGCGATTGAACTCCCATGGCCGTAGTCGGCATTTTGCATGGCAATCGCGATTTTGTGAATGAAATGCTTCGATTATTAGATATGTTAAACTAGGAGTTCTTGCGAATCGATTGGCGTTGGTTTCGCGCGATTTCGTCGAGGTTTCACCGTTGTAAACAAAATGGGAGAACGGCAAAAAAGGTTTCTAAAAGATATTCCGACTCGTTGGAATTTTACCTACGAGATGCTTCTACAAATTTTTTATTACAAAGATTTATTATGTTCCTTTATTTCGAATATTGTTCCCAATATTGCTTTACTCCCGCAACATTGGGACGTTTGCAAAAAAAAAAATAGATTTTTTGAAAGTTTTTAATGATGATACTAATACTTTATCTGGTATTTATTATCCCACTACGCATTTATTTTTAATAGAGTGTATTAATATTTCTAGTATTTTTAATGAATATGAAAAAGATACTGAATTAGTTTCGAGTATTTTAGTAATGCGAGAAAAATGATTGCATTATTATTTGAACATTCCTCTTGTCTATTTAGTTGGTATTATTCTCGATCCATGTACTAAATTAGATAATTTATTAGATTATTTGAATGCTTATTATTATGATTGTTTACATTTGAATGAAGCAATAAATACTTCAATTATACAAGCAGAGGTTGAACAAGCTATAGTAGCATTATATATTGAATTTTGTAATAGATATGATTTAAGTGACAATGGATGTGGATCTGCCCAACATAGTATCTCACAAAGCGATGCGTGTATTTCACTTAGTAGAGGTTATAAAATACTCATGAGTAAGCAAAAAAAAACATAAAGGGACATCAACATGTAGTATTTCCGAATCAAAAAACTATTTAACAATTGCTTTTGAGTTTAGTGATTCCGAACACAGCGCAAATTTCAAGATTCTTGAGTAGTGGAAGAACCATTCAACTCAATTTCCAGTTCTCTCTCTCATTGCGAAACAAATATTAGTGACTCCTTCTTTAACAGGGGCAGTTGAACAAGCATTTAGTGCTGGAGGATTAATTTTGAACCCGCACCGTTCTAGATTAAGTCCGAAAAGTGTGGAGATTCAAGCTTGTGTCGATGATTGGACAAAGGCTAAATTTCGACAACAAGTGCTGGATCAAAAACACGAATTCTTCTATGATGAGTATAGAGATACTACCGCTACCACAACAAAGGGTAGCGACGATTAACGATGAGATAAGTTGGGGTTACCGAAGGTAATAGAACTACATGGGCTTTGATTCTTCTATTCCCAAGACGATATGTAGGCATTTAATAATAATTCATTAAGTTCAAGCCCATTCCTTCTCTATCTTTTTTTTTTCAAATTTTATTACAATGTAAAATTTGATTAATGATTATAATTTATAATTAATAATTTATTTATTTATTTTATTATTTTAAAAATAAAATTAAAAATTCGGAACTGGAATCGGAATCGAGAACCAGCCCGGAACTGCCGGTTCTCCCTTTTGGTGGAACCGGAACCGGCCATGTCTAGGGAGAGTTGACTCTGGCCGAACAGAATGAGGAAGTCTTATCTTAGGGTACTATAAAAAAAAATGCCAATCAACTGGGACTAATCAAATCATTCTTTTCTCTGATGTTGAATCACGGTAAGTGAAACTTGCATGCTCTATAATCAATATTTGTTTACCCTTTGTGTTGGGTATTAAACCCTAATCTATATTCAATCTATAAACTGCGGAAGTATGCCCAATTGAATCACTTGAATCATTGATTATTAAAAGTATATCACGAGAACATACCTTAATTGTCACAGATTAAATGCCCTTTGCGTTCTTGGAGTTCCTCTTCCGTCAACGCCAAATCAACGAACGATTAGTAGGGAGGAGCTTTCTCAGTATATATTAGGGAGTACAGAAAGTGTCGATACTTTCAACTGACGGGAAGACGACGTTATTTACGTCTTCTCAACCAACGTGATCCTTCACGTTTAATTTGGATAACTGCCAAGGGGGTGTGGTTGCCCGCATGGGCGCACACCGTAACTCCCGTAGGCCCCACTGTATTATCCAATATCTCCCACTCGCCCATGTAGGGTAAACAACTCCCACTTGCCCACATAGGACAAAATTCAACTCTTAATATTTTCGCAAAGTTCATATTGGCAAATAACCCGTGCGACTAGCATACTCTGAGAGCTCGTTGTCATACAGTCGTTGGGAGTACATGACATCTCTAAAATTGGACATATTCAAATATAGATTTTAGTATGCTGTACGCTAGATCGATCAGTCACATTTGTACATCTCACTAGATCTCATTTAATAATTAGATACATTATATTCACAATTATGATTATACTAAATAACCATAATTGACCGGTCTGTGAATATAATCCATAATGTGATTTAAACTCCAAATCAATCTTCCTCTTTCATCAGACCTCTCAATTTCAGTTCAGCTCGCTTTTCTAGAAATATCTCTTTAGATCGAATCAATTTCATGACCATAGGCAACACTCTAAGATAGCGAACACTAAATAGAAATCTCGAGAATAACGAAAAGTCATAAGGGTACTAAAAATTGAGGAATTTTATCCTCGAGAGTCTCACACGGCATATAGAAAGTTGAGATCATAACTTTTGCCAACTCTCATTGGTCGACTATGCATACGTAATGTGAAATACGTATTACGGTATTTTCTCCTTCCCTATGGAGCGTATGTCTTTCCAACTTAATACCGTACAGATGATTATTTTGACACACTCAGTGTCTAACTTGAGTTCACGTAACAACTCCAGCCAAGAGTTTCCATCAGAACTCTCATCTGACAATAAAAACAGGTAAAATGAAACATGTGGGGGTATTTCATTTTCGGACATTATAAATTTTAAGTCATCATCTTAATATTTTGTTAAGGCAGTATAAATATTTTAAGCTTGAGCTCTCAATTATCACCTAGATAATAAGCTTAAAATTGTCTCATCTCTATTCATCACACAGTGAACAGAGGCGATTACCCGTGTGAGTGGGCTAATCTCTCATCTGTCTGACATACATTTTTCAATATAATGCACCAAGCATTAACATGCATAAATATCAAATAGACTTATAGCCTTCCTTATTGACAAACAACATCATCAATTATTAATTGTTAAGGGAAAATACAAATATTCAGTACATCAATCTCTACGCAGTCCTGGAGTCTTTACATGACGAAGAAAGACATCTCTAGGAATTGGCTTCGTCATAGGATCTGCTAACATTTTATGCGTAGATATGTACTGTAAGTTTACTTCCTTTCATGCCACCATGTCCTTGACATAATTATACCTAATGTCTATGTGTTTGGTCTTGCCATGAAACTTAGGATCCTTAGTGTAAGCTATTACTGCTTGACTATCACAATAAACCTTCACTGGGTTTGCAGCATCTCTAGTAACACTCAAATGATCCAGAAATCTTCTAAGCCAAACACCTTCTTGTGCTGCCGCTGATAAAGCCACGAACTCGGCTTCCATGGTGGATAACGCTATACACTGTTGTTTCTTACTGCTCCACGAAATGGCGCCATTATTCAGTAAGAATACATTTCCAGAAGTGGATTTCCTCTCATCCAAATCTCCTCCCCAGTCATCATCAGTGTAGCCCTCAAGGTGCATATCACTTCCTTGGTACTTCAGTGAGTAATCGGCAGTTGCTTTCAGATACCTCAAGATTCTCTTAACGGCAGTCCAATGTGCTTGACCTGAATTGGATTGGTATCTACTGACCAGTCCAACTGCGTAACAAATATCAGGTCTTGTACACATCATAGCATACATGAGACTTCCAATAGCACTGGCATATGGAACGTTTTTCATACGTTCTTGCTCTTGTGGAGTCTTAGGACACATTCTTTGACTCAGTCCTTTACCTTTTGCAATAGGAGTATCAATGGGTTTACAATCTTGTATACAAAATCGTTCAAGGACTTTATTAATATAAGTCTCTTGCGAAAGAGATAGTAACCTTTTCGAACGATCTCTCGAAATCTTAACTCCGAGAATGTACGTAGCCTCGCCCATATATTTCATTTCAAAATTTGAAGATAGCCAACATTTGACTGTCTTGACAAGCTCCACATTGCTTTCAGCAATCAGTATGTCATCAACATATAATGACAAAATGACAAAGTGACCTTTGAATCTTTTGATATACACGCAATTATCTTCATTGATCATCTCAAAATCATATGCCACTATGGCATTATGAAAGCGTATATTTCATTGTCTAGAAGACTGCTTAAGGTCATATATCGACCTCAGAAGTCGACATACCTTTTGTTCTTGGCCTTCTTTAACAAACCCAACGGGTTGTTCCATATAAATTTGTTCTTCTAATTCCCCATTGAGGAAAGCAGTCTTTACATCCATTTGATGTAACTCTAGATCTAAACTAGCCACTATTGCCAGAATAAGGCAAACAGAAGTAATTCGAACCACAGGAGAAAAAGTTTCCTCATAATCAATTCCTTCCTGTTGGTTGTATCCTTTCGCAACAAGGCGAGTCTTATGCCTTTCAATTGAACCATCAGCCTTGCGCTTTATTTTGAGAACCCATTTGTTCCCAATGGCTCTTCGTCCTTTCAGAAGATCAACCAGTTCCCAAACTTGGTTTGATCTCATTGACTCCATTTCTTCTTCCATTGCTTTCATCCATTTTTCCTTATCAAGGCAAGATAAAGCCTCATTAATATTTCTTGGCTCATCTTCTTCTAGTGGAGCAATCATGAAAGCTTCCCCTTCAATTTCAAAACATCGTCGAGGAATGCTTTTGCGACTTGTTCGCCGTGGAGAAGATTGCACCACCAAAGGTACTTCATTCTCCATTATGCCTCCACTTAGACCAGATAACGGTATCGATTCATCAAGTGGTTGCAATTGAGACTGGTTCGTACACAATTCCCCACTTCTCACATTGCTCCCACGTGGATCATTATATATTGCAGTTCCATTATCCTGATCTAAGATCTCAAATAGGGAACAATCTTCACCTATTTCGCCCTTTCTTGGAAAATCATTCTCTAAGAATGTGACATCTCTTGATTCAAATTCAGTCACGCTTCCGCTTTCTTGTTCACCTATGAACACATATCCTTTAGAGTGTTCTGAGTATCTTATGAAGATACTCTTTCTACCTCTTGATCCCAATTTTCCATATTTATGAGAGGACTCATGAGTATAGGCAGCACAACCCCAAGATTTAAGAAAGCTCAAATCAGGTTTTCGACATGTCCATAACTCATATGGGGTTGAAGAGACTGATTTAGAAGGCACTCAGTTAAGCACATAGGCAGCAGTTAATAAAGCATCACTCCAAAAAGTGATTGGTAAATTAGCTTGGGCCATCATGGACCTAACCATTTCTAGTAAGGTTTTGTTTCTCCTTTCAGCTACTCCATTTTGTTGAGGAGTGTATGGAATGGATAACTGTCTATCTATTCCCTTTTCATCACATAAGTATCTAAACTGATTAAATAAATACTCTCGACCTCGATCGGATCTTAAAGCTTTTATAGTCTTATCTAACTGATTTTCCACTAAGGTCATAAATTTCTTGAAACAACTTAATGCTTCCGATTTATGAGAAATCAGATAGATATATCCATATTGAGTATAATCGTCAATAAATGTGATGAAATAAACAACACCGTGCCTTGCTTTCACATTCATTGGACCACATATGTCAGTATGGACTAATTACAAAGGAAATTCAGCTCTAGTGCCCTTTCCAAATGGCTTTCGCGTGGTTTTCCCAGCTAGGCAATGCTCACATACAGGCAATTCTAATTTCTCAATATTGCCCAATAAGCCATCTTTGGCCAATCTATTCATTCTCTGTTGGCCAATATGACCAAGCCTAGCATGCCAAACATTCACATCAATTTCACTAGAATTGGAAGATGCAAATAGAGAATAACATACATTAACACTGGTATGTTCAATATCTAATACAACAAAACCATCCACGAAATAGCCAGAACCATAATAAGTTGTATCTAACAACAAATCCACTCCATTGCCATGAAAAATCATACTAAAATCGAGTTTGATTAAAACCAGTACAGAGATAAGATTTCGACGGATCTCAGGAGCATACAAGACATCTTGTGGGAATAAAGTGCGTCTACCACGCATGATCAGTTGGCAAGTGCCAATTCCTTTCACTTCCACTCTGGAATTATTTCCTACATAGATCCATCTCACTCCACTTGGAATTCGTCGAAATTCCACAAACATACTTCTATCTCTGGATACATGGTCTGTGGCACCTGAGTCTACAGTCCACAAAGGATGAGATTCAGTTAAAAATGCAGAACTTGATACATAACAAGTACTTTTAAATATGTTAAGGGTTTCTACCTTCTTCGGCTCGCCACAGTAGCGAGCGAAGTGACCCTTCTTGCCATAATTGTAACATTTCATCCTTGAAGTGTTTTTCTTCGCGGGACGCTTCCCTTTTCCATGCTTTTCAAACTTCGGTTTCTTTCCAGATGGTTCCACTCCTTTGCCTTTCCACTTTTTGAAACTACCAGGGTGCTTGCGCTTGGAGCCCGAAGCTCCATGTGAGCTAGAACCAGCAAAATACACATCAGTTTGTATTTTAGCGGCTAAAATGCGGTTCTTTTCCAGCTCAAGATGTCGCATAGCATCCTCGAAGGTCGTGATATTCACATTATGGGTCAAGTTAACCTTCATGTGTTCCCAATTGTTAGGCAAAGAGCGGATCACAGCCTGCACTTGCTGTTCATCAGACAATGTGAGACCAGCATCCTTCAGCTCGCTAATCATGTTCGACATCTTCCTCATATGTTGTCTCATATTCTGCCCATGTGGCATCTTATATGTATCGAACCTGATTGTAAGCTGCCTCAGCTTAGTGACAGAAGTTTGTTCAAATCGAGCCCTCAAGGCGTCCCACATGTCTTTAGCATTCTCGTGTTGCCTGAACTCTCGGATAATGTCGTTATCCATACTGCTCAACAACGTAATGCGAGCAGTTGAGTTCTTTTTCTTCCAGACAGCGAAGGCTTCCTTGTCCCTTCTATGCTGTGCAGTGTTACCATCCTCTGGTTCAGCCATGATCAGGTTAAGAGCTTCCAATGCCTCAAGTTCCTCTAGCACATATTGGATTTTCATACTCCAGATTTCATAATTCTCTCCAGTCAATTTCTCACCCTTGTTGAGTTCAGCAACAATGTTCTTTGAAGCCGTTGCCATGGTATCTGAATATTAGACATTTTGCACGAATTTTAAATCTATTTGTATGCAACAAATGCAACTCTATTTATGCATTTAGATTATATTGATATATTATTTCAGAAAAGATTCCAAAATCAAAGGTTCACTAAGTTCCCCATCATCATCTAGATATTCTAATCTAAAACATATATCAATACACTCATTCAAACGTGTTCATCAAACAGTTACTAAAACTTATGAACACTCCCACTAAAATATATATACAATAACATATATCTCACATTATCAACAACAGATAATCATGAATTCAATAACAACATATTCCTAAAAGTTGCCTATGCATACTTAGAAATTTTTAAAAAAATCTAAAGATAATCAATCGTTGTAACCCTTTCTGAGGTTTGACGATTGATCCAGGTAATTTCCCTTATATAAGGTAGGGAATCCGCAAGTTCTCTAGGGGAATTTTTGACAAAATCAGGAGCCCATATCACTGCCTTAGTAAAAATCCTCTGAGGACCCTTGGTCTTTAGCCAGGGTACACTATGCTTGTGCGATCCATTCATCCCAAGTGACGACGCCTTTGCTGCCCCGACTCTTACAACCTTTTGTAAAAAATGCAGTACAAACATCTTATATGACCATTGTTCATCTCAAGTGCAGTCGAGCTGATCATGCCAATCCTCAGGCATTGAATTTTTAAGTGCGTTAAACGCTTCTCGATCTTCCACTATACGTCCACCCCAAATGATCTCTCGGATCATATTGTTGACCTTTGTTACATGGGTTATAATGTCACATACATTATCACATTCATAATTGTTCAATATTTCAATCTTTTCATTAAGGGCTTGTATCTCACTTTGTCTCCTTAGTTTTGGAGGTTTCTTGTCTTCTAGCACCTTCCATTTGTCCCGATGTGTTTTTCTTGACGGCATTGTTCCTGCAACGAATGCAGTACAAAGTGAATTACTAAAATCTATCAATTATGTAAAATTTACGAACATATCGTAAATAAGGACAAACAAATACAAGACATTATACAAACCCCAAGATTGAAAGACCCTTTTTTTTGTCAACGGTCAACAGTCGAGGGTCAATGGTCAACGGGTCAACAGATCAATGGATCGGGTCAAAGGGTCAAACCGGGCAGGTCAAATCCGGAACTAATCCGGTTCAGGCTTGATTATTAAACGGGCCAAGCCCCTCCATTTCATATTTTTTTTACGGGCCGACCCAGGCCCAAATTGCGCGCGGGCCGAGCACCACGTGCATTGCACGTGGCGCGGCCCGCGCGTCCGTCACATGCCCGGCGCATGGCGCGTGGGGGGCGACGGTTTCGCCCCGCCGGCGCGTGTCGGCGCGTGAGCGGCCGTCCGGCCTCCTCCGGCGGCCATCCACCCGTCAAAATTCTCGTCTCTTTGAAACGAACACGATGGTATATTTACACTTCAATTTTGACAAATAAAAATTGCTAAAAAAGTGATGAACAGATTCGGCCTCGAGGGACTCCGCCCCGCCGCGGCGCGTGTCGCGCGTGCGGCAGTTCCCGGCGTCCCCTCGAGGCCGTCGACCACTCAAATTCATCGTCTCGACGTGGCCGTTCTAATGGTATGTTCAAAACACATTTTTAACAAACCAAACTCAGAATTTCACGCATGAGCAGTACACGCAATTAGGGCTAAATTGTTCACAATTAACACGATATCAATCAGGAAACAAGTAATCAGGCTCTGATACCAATGTTGGGTACTAAACCTTAATCTATATTCAATCTATAAACTGCAGAAGTATGCCCAATTGAATCACTTGAATCACTGATCATTAAAAGTATATCACGAGGACATACCTTAATTGTCACAGATTAAGTACCCTTTGCGTTCTCGGAGTTCCTCTTCCGTCAACGCCAAATCAATGAACGATTAGTAGGGAGGAGCGTTCTCAGTATATATTAGGGAGTACAGAAAGTGTCGATACTTTCAACTGACGGGGAATACGACGTTATTTACGTCTTCTCAACCAACGTGATCCTTCACGTTTAATTTGGATAACTGCCAAGAGGGGTGTGGTTGCCCGCATGGGCGCACACCGTAACTCCCGTAGGCCCCACTGTATTATCCAATACTTTGCAATTCTGGATATCAAGTTCTCCCTTGCTTTTCCCTGTCGGGGATTCAAATAAACATTCACAAATTTTTTTATGGTCGAAAAATAGACGTTCACTTTGTAGGTTTGTTTTGGTTGGGACAGGTAACAGAAATCACGTGCGGATTTTTATTCCAAGAGGCGACGAAGCCAGCGGAATCATTCTTGAAGACATAATATACATGTGGGTGACTTTTGCTTGTTAGAACGAAACAAAACCCTCAATTTGCCATACTCCAAGAAAACGGTACAAAACTCCTAAATTTATTGCACTTTTGACAATTTATAAATTGAGTCAATTCAGTCAATTTTAGCCAAAAATTGTTGACATGGAAGTCGGTCGTCCTATGTGGCATCCGCCGGCACTAACATGAACGATTTCTTTAATTTTTTAAATTTTATTTATATTATTTTGTATCATTCTGTTCCTTTTTTCGTTTCTTTTTTTTTTCTATGTTGGCCAAAGTAGAAAAGGACCCTTCTTTATTACTTATAATTCAAGAGGAAAAATTATCAAAAAAACTCCTGAAACTACTACACTTGTACCAATTTAGCATTTAATTAACCTTTCAATTGGGTCAATTCAGTTATAAACATTTTGATAATCTGTCAACGTAGACCTTCTGATCAATTATCCTCAGAAAACACCAACGTGGTAGTCCAGCCAGTGCTAGCCATCCTATGTAGCGTGAACGCGCTAATGTGAATAAATTTTTAAAATTTTCTGCATTTTTTTTATTTTTATTTTTAGAAATTCCATTTTCACCGGTGGCCGATCTTAGGCAATAGGGGGGCACCGGCGATGCCTAGAGAGCAATGGCCAAGTGTCGCCCTTGCTTGATATGGTGAGGGCTTGCAGCCCCTCGCCCTGTGGCGAGAAAGGGTTGCTCGGCCCGTATAAACAGTAACAAAGGAAACAAAAAAAGAAAATAGAAAAAAAATTAAAAAAATTTACAAAAATTATCTGCATCGGAGCTAGCGATGCTACGTAGGGCTGTCAATGCCTATGTCAGTAATTTTCGATCAAAATTGGCTAGATGGGCACTAGCAATTTATTGAATGATTTACGATTAAAATAGCCAAATTAAAAAGGTTTAAGACTGAACTGGCATAAGCGCAATATGATTAGGAATTTTTTCCGGTAATTTTCCCGAATTCTAAGAGGCAGATGGTGATTTTTCTAACCAGAAGCCCCTCCATTGCCCAAGTTTAGACAGCAATACGGCACCAGAACTTAACGAAGACATTCAAGTAATTTGTATACTTAGTTCCAAATTAAATTATCATAAAACAGTGATGTATGTTCTTTGAAATAGCTCACTCCTGGACTATTCAAATTTCCCGAACAGAAGAGTTTCTCGGTGATCAATACTCTCATCTTCCCTATCATGAGTCATTACACCTGAGATTTGGTTTTTCCCATCAATTAATTGACATCATCAACGGGCAATAACTAATTTCAAGTGCCTGCCTCTCTGCTTATTACCCACGATCTCTTATGCTCTTATCCATTTTTCTGCGAGGAGAAGATATATGGCATTTTGTTTATTTGTTAGCTCTCTACTATAGGCTCTTCGGATATGGTTGGAGCTGAAAGATCAAATTGGAATTGCGATTGTTACAACAAATGCATCGAAGATTTCTCAAAGATTGCCCGGTAGTTAGTTGGCAGTTTCCCAATCATTCAAAAGATGCGATTCACACGTAAAGCCGGGTCAGGAAAGGCCTAGCTGGAGCAACAATGGGAACGCTCATTCATCGGATAAGTCCTAGAAGGCAAGGCAACCCACCCGTTTATTATTTTAGTTGTTGGGTTTCATGGCTATGGGTGGGCCTCTCATGTTAGGCTAACCCGGCCCAAGCCCATAACCTTCTATAAAGTAATTGCTCCTGGACGAGAACGATAAAAAGAACGTTCTCACGTCTGTTCTCATTACACGCATGACACAAACGTTCTTTTCTATAGAGAAAAAGAATGGCCACGAACGAATGACGACGATATTCTGCTCCTCTCCCTAACACGAAATTGGTGGACAACCGTACTGTCTCGTTGCATCAAACATCTAATCCGTGAAAATCGAGGCACGTTTGTTGCGCGATGTACTTCTTCTCCTATCAGTGATTCAAGTAAGATTTTGAGCATGTTATTTCGTGTAATCCGCTGCGTTGTTATTGGGATTGGTTCCCTTCACTAGTTATATCAATTATATTAGTTCGTAAGCTTGAGCTTATGAAATGGTGACTCCCGAGAGCCAAAAGGAATAACGGGCTGGTTGTTAAGTTCTAGTGGCAAGTATGAAGTTACGTCCTTTGTTTCATATTGTCGGTAGCCTTATTATTCTGCATTCTCACTTGAAATACAATGCTTAAGCTTTTCGCATTTCGATAAGGAGTAGGAGAATCTAATTTAAGCAAAAACAGTGGACTCCGTGTGGAACAACAATAGGCACAGTGATGGGTAAGTAACGTCTAATAACATATAACTTCTCGATTTGCTTCGGCAAAGCCAAGAGTCAGGACTAAGTAATGTTGCCGGTGGAAAAATCTTTTATGGCGCCACACGTACACTTAAAAAAATGGAAAAAAAAATGAACCTAATCGAACTGGATTTTCGGTTTAGTCCATATACAGTTTAGGGCAAGAATGGTTCAGTTCAAATGGAAATCATAATGGTTTAGTTCAATTTGGTTACACAACTGAACCAGAGACACTCCTAGAGGCAATGACTGAGGTATTACTTTAATTTATTGGGAAAGTACCTCATGGTGAACTGTCTAAACATCACAAAAGTTCCCACCCAAAAAAAAAAAAAAACATCGTAAAAGGCTTCATTGCCTCTCAAATGGTTTATTTTAAATTGTGATAAAAATCTTTATTTTCAACGTGGATGTGTCTCTAATCCCAATGCATTCAAAGACTACCCATTTTTATCCTGGATGTATTTCACGATAAAAAAAAAATTGTAATTGGGCAATATATATTATGCGGTAAGATTAAGTTTTTGGGTAAGGTAAAAAAAAAATTTGGGTAAGGACGGTAAGATTAAGTTAGTATAATGTAACTCCTACAAGTATATGATAGACATTTTTATCGGTATTTTAAAATAGCATGATAACGGGATGAACTTATATACCCTAACACAATTTCTTTAGCATGTGGTATGGATATCTTAATGTGAATTGTGGAATTAACAATTGTGGTCGATAAAATGAGATAATTAAAACGCAAGATACATTTATAGTGAATGAACAAGCACCTTAAAAAGTTGTCACTTTATCTTTGGAAACGGTAAGAATTGTGGTCCTCCTAGCAATTGGCTTATCTATAAGTGATTTTGTGATCAATTGACATTTTCTTTGTAGTCTTTATCAATCTAGAGCTATATCTAGATTTGAACGTTCTTCTATCCCGATCTAGCAATAGATCTGGGATTCACAATGCGCTTTTTTTTTTCAACCTATATGAGTTAATGATCTCTATATGGTAATGGTGCTGAGGACGTTGAATCTGAGTTGGCACCGCCTTTTTGTAAAGTCGCAACTACTAAAGAGAAATTTCAAGGCATGTTCTCATCAATGATAATGATGAGAGATTCGGTGATCGGTCGCCGCTTATGCTTTGATGCTTTGATAGATCCGTCTTTGTAAATGAGCGAGTTTCTGCACATTACATCAAGTTGATTCACTTTTCAGATTTACATCTCTATCGTCAAGTTATGTATCTCCATTTTTATAAGAAATGAAAAGTTTTTTCCCGGCCCAAAAAAAAAAATAAAACTAAGAGCTCAAACATTTCTCCTTCATTCATAATGTAATAACAAATATTAAGATTTACCATCTCATCTTATTCAACGACATTACTTGATAAATAATGTAACCGTAAACAAAGCATTAATCATATGATTTATGTGACAAAATGACGTGGCGCTTCAAAATGGAGTCGCTAGGTCCAACTTTCGTGAATCAGATACCGATTCAACTTTTTGAAGAACTCAAATTATATTTGCGCAATAATTTGTTGATATAACAACGATACTAATATATAGGCATATAACATTTTTATAATTATAAAGTAGTGCCTCAATGGCAATACTTAATAGATCATTTGTATGCGAATGAAATGATAGTTAGAACAATTTGTTAATTTTATATTGAAGCCTGTCTGGTTGAATGGGAGTAGTAGCCACCTCTATTCAACCAGTTGTAGTCAGCACTATGGTTTGGTTATATTCTTTCGTGTATTGGCAAGCTTAATTCTTAGTGGAATTTCCTGAATTTTTCACTCTGCATAGCTTGATTTGCTCTATATATTTTCTGAATTATTTGACCACGAGGAAGTATAATTGAATCAATACAGAAGTCGCAAGTCCTTACCTTTTTTCTATCTCTTGAAAAATTGATGTGGAAATTGATAGGATATTGCAATTATAACAACGGGAAATTAATAGAGAAATAAATGAGAAACAATAAAGGGGGCATAATAGAGTCATGTGGTTCCGTCTGAGTGTCAGCACTTATTCCATGAGAAGAGCTGGCAGTAGATAATTGTAGAATCAGAGTTATAACCATTTATTCGCTCGAGTATTTTTCACATCTAGATTAAGCTCAGACCCACGATGTTCATAAATAAATAATTCAATTTGATGCAAAAATCACGGCATAAATCACCTAATATTCAAGCCCAAAATAAAAGCGTTTAGTATGGCTGAACCAAGAATGTTGTTCACGTTTGTCACCACTTTTTGAAATTCAGCTGGCATGTCCAATTAGATTAAAAAAAAAACTCGAGATTTGGGATCTCTGATTGCCAGGGCACGTTTCTCGTCAAAATATAGCCGTTTTGGCATCTAAAACCCCATTTGGCTTTGCATGTCGAGACTAGGTGTATTCCATTTCCAATTGTAATTAGGTGCCGATTTTCTTAATAAATTGATGGTCGACTTTTACGTTAACACCGTGGGTTTGGGCTTATATATATATATATATATATATATATATATATATATATATATATATATATATATATATATATTAGGAAACTTTCGCGACACATTCATTCAGAAAATTGATTGATTTAGGAATTTAGACTTTCGAAATGTTGTGGGAAAAGCGATGTGAGATCAATGAGAACGTGGAGTTAGGGATGGAGAAGAGAAACCGCGTTGGAGACTGCTAAGTCCCGCTGTCAGCGTCCAGGACATTTCTGATATGGTTGACCAGGAGGGGAAAGAGCAAGAAGAATACCTGGAGCTGACGAGATCAAAGAGCCGTGGAGGAAGGAGCCGCCTCATGCTGCCATTACCAGTGGTCCTGGAATCCGCGTGGCCTTTGAAGGAGTGGGCAGAAAAAGGAAAATTAAAAGATAAAAGAAGAGATGAACTGAAGAAGATCGAGAGGCCATTCATGTTTGACTTAAACTTTATCCTTGCTTGCTTGCCCTGGAAATCATGAGTCAGACCAATTACCATCGTATTGGATAGATTCACAGCGCACTGTCGATCATTGATGAATAAAAATAGCTTTCATCGTATATTGCTCGTGAAAATTCCATGAACTTCTTCAAATCAATCTGATGAGCACAAGCTACATTACTTACGGTAAAAGAGCGGCAAAAAAGTACAAAGCACAAAAAACATATATTGTTGGAAATTAAACCAAATTCATTAAGTGTCTATGTTATCAATGTCCATTCGATCAACTCCCAAGGTGCATGCACGAGCTAGTGCATGAGTCTAGAATTGTCTTTAATGCATTGTAGTTTTTCCAAGAGTCTTTTCATATTTCTAGGACTAATTAATGTCTTGCAATTTCCTAGAAGTCTATCACTTTGGAATGTTAGATAATTTATGAGTTGGTTGAGTTGTGTAATTGAGGGAAAATTTCAAAAAGGGCTCGAAGTGCTTGAATTTTGGTGAATTAAAAATAGCTTTCCTCGTATATTGCTCGTGAAAATTCAATGAACTTCTTCGAATCAATCTGATGGGCACAAAGTACAAACTGCATTCGTGTGTTTATGTACCAGTAGGAGTATCACGACAGGCAGCTAAAAATATGAAGACAGAATTATAGAGCTATTACAAGTTGATTCAATCTCCTATTGGGTGTTATTTTAGTTCCAAGGTAATTCAATGTGCCAGATTCCCTAAGCTTCCAGCTGGGTTGGGTTGAGTTTTTATCTGCTTCTAGCAATTGATTAGGTTGGGAGTGTTATACCAATTGTCTTATATTCAATATTAGTGGAATGCCGAAATATAGTCGGAAAACAAATAGCCTTACTGCAGAAAAAAATAATATTAATTTGAATAGGTAAGTAACGTTTGGAAAACAATTAAGGTTAATGTGATTAGTAGCGTTTTTACTTGATAAATATTGATAAGTGATTAGTAAATTTCGTGTATATTCAAGTGACTTGGTGTATGTATAAATTTTGTTTTCACATTCTCCTCGATTTTCATGCCCAAGTAATGGACTTGGATTTGTTGCAGCACAGTGCCGTTGACCTCGTGAGAGTAAACGAAGAAAAAGGGATGAAGAAAATTGCAAGAACAATGAAACCAAAGGAAGTGGGGGAAGACGAAAGAAGAGAGGTGTTGTGCTTGTGCTTGGGTGGTGAAGCCCAGAGCCAGAGCCAACGTGCGCATTGCAATTTGCTATCATTGGATAAGAAGTAACGCCGCGATGATCAACCTGTGGCGAAGGATCGGCAAAAGGAAGAGCAGCAGTAAATCGTGGTCGGACAAAGATGCAACCCAGAACAAGCGGCAAGAGCCTGAGCCAGCAAGGAACGAGCTGGTGTTGTTGGGGAACCCCGCGAAGAGTTTCCATTGGAAGGATGTTAAGAGGGCCAAATGGGAGGTGTTGGGGGACGGGATGGTCGGGACGACTTACAGGGTTGTCCTGGAGGACGGGACCACCACGGTGGTCGTGAAGAGGCTCAAGGATGTGGTCTTGTCGTCCGAGGATTTCCGGGACGCGGTAGAAGCATTGGGAGGGATGGACCACGAGAATCTGCTCCCTCTGAGAGGTTACTACTACAGCAAAGACGAGAAGTTGCTCTTGTACGATTACCTGCCCCTGGAAAGCTTGAAGGACCGATTGCATCCATATTTGCCATGGAAAAAAATTCCCCTGAGCTGGGAAGTCAGGCTTTCGATTGCCCTTGGAGCTGCCCGGGCCATCGAGCACCTGCACGCCCAGGATATCCAGCACGGGAACTTCAACTCGTCCAAAGTACTCCTCATGTCGTCCTACAAGGTCCGGGTCTCCAGCTACGGCCTCGCCCCCCTCACATGGCCTGCCTTGAAGGGCGAGGCCGAACTGAGAATGGCGGATGTGTATGGCTTTGGGGAGTTGCTTCTGGACCTCCTCACCAGGGAGCCGCACACCCAAGCTCTCCTCGAGGAGCAAGGTGAACGTCTAGATCTTCCTACGTGGGTCCAGAACGGTCTTCAAGATGGGGGGCTTGTTGATGTTTTCGATGTGGAGCTCATGAGGTATCAACACAATGAGGAGGAGATGGTTAAGCTGTTGAAGGTGGCAATCAGTTGTATGTCCCCGAATTTCTCTGAGCGCCCTCGGATGTCTGAAGTGCGAAAGAAGATTGAGCAATTTTGTAGTCCTGGGGGACAGGGAGATGGGGACTCACAGCCTGACAAGGTCAGGGAAGGGACCAAGGATGCATCTTCTTCTCTTACTCCCAGTGCACAGGTAGACAAGGAGTCACAGCTCGACCAATTCAGTGATATGCATATTCGGTGAGTTGATTTAGAGACTGGCAGAAAAGCTATCTTGCCTAACTACATCATGACAACATTTAGCACCATAAGATCGATTTAATCTTTGCCAATGTTCCCCATAGATAAGTCAATTACTGAGGAAGTCAATGTCAGGGTCACCGATCACTTGCATAGTGGGAGAAGTAGTAAGGGTAACTACCTACTAACAATCTTTCATGCAATAAGAGAAGGCTCCACCGAAAATAAATGAATCAATGGCACAAAGCTTCCACTAGCCCAAAGTTACGTGTAACAATCCACAAAAAAGAAATTTGTCAATACTGGGATTACTTCTAGCTCTTTCAAGATGCTTGACTTGAAGAAATTTGATTACCCAGTAGATGCTTTTGGCAGGAAACCGCCAGATAGGGTTCTGGAAGTTGCTGAAAGAGTTTATGGTAAGTTTTTTTAAATGTTCTATACTGGTCTCTTGACAAGTTGGAAGTGTCACATTGGCAGGGTACCATATTCTACCTACTTTATTTTGCGTTAGTGTTCTGGTTTCATTGAGCTGGTATTTATGGGCACTACTTTTTGTATTCTATGATTTACCTTCTTTTAGTAGAATTAACAGGAAGCCTCTTTTGGAAAGAAACAGTTTAGTTATATGATATGCTTCTGCTAAAGCATTCGTGGCATAGTGTTACCACCGTAATTTTGCAGAAGCATTTGTGTTTTTTTCTTCTTGGTGCAAAATGGGGCTCCATAAAAATCGAGGACGGATTTCATAGTCTAGGATAAGAAACAACCTGTTTCCTGCAGAAGCAGAGTTATATCTGACTGGAGGTCTACTGACCTGACTTCATTGGCTTCTAACAGCAAACAGTGATTAGCAAAAAACCTTGCATAAGCATTACTTACCTAATAAATCGTTTCGTGTGCCCTTGCAGTCGCTTTTGATTAACTTTGGCTAAGTAATTTTCAGATGCAAATGGATGCTATTTGATTTGAAAGGCTGGCAAGCCTAGAAAGCCTAGGAGTAGAAAGAAGTATTCTTAGATGGAGCTAACTTGCTACAAGCACTTTCCGTGATTGCCTCCTTGTTATCACAAAAGCTCTTGCCAGTGCTACAGTCTAGTCATAAATGCATATTTCACCGTTCCCAAATAAACTGCCTCGTGAAAGGCCATAAGCATTCAATAGGTTTATCTGCAGAAGATTCTCATGAGGTGCTTATCCTTCAAGTTCAGGGACCATTCATTAGTTGATTCATCACTTCTCTGGAAATATCAATTGACGGCCGCCTGGGTCGTGCGACATCAGGCCTCGCACTGCATCTCTATGGAAATGATTTGCATTACATGGGTTTCCTACTTTACAAGAACCTTTCCTAGTCACTCTTTTTTCTGGAAGTTTATGAGTTCATTTCTTCGGTTTCGTCTCTGGACAACTTTTGACAGTGTAGCAAGTCATCATACGCGATTTGGAAGCTGTCTTGCATGTGTACTTAATTTTACCTCTAGAAGTAAATTGATTGCATGGTCTATCGAGTTTCTAATGAGCCCAAAGGAAGAGGCACTCGATGATAGATGTCTCCTGTAAGCTTCATCTATGTTTGTGCAATAATCTTATGCACATACTAATTTATGAATGTGGATGTGGATGCAGTGTTTGAATACTGTCTTACCACAGATTGGTCCTTTTTCGGCCAAATTACCAAGGACTCGTTAAAAGATGAAGCATATGAGTGTTTTATGAGAGGCATAGTCGCAAAAATCCAAGACCAATTTCCTGCTGCCTCTGTCATGGTGCTCAATTTTGGAGAGCAAGAAAACCAAAGCCAAATGGCTAAAGTGTTGTCTGAATATGATATAACTGTTGTGGAACTCCCTCAAAATTTTGGAGGTTGCCCTATACCGAGAGTGGAGGTTATCCATAACTTCTTGAGATATGCCGATAAATGGTTGTCATCTGATACGAGAAAGAACGTGCTGTTGATGGATTGCGAAAGGGGTGCATGGCCAGTTTTGGCATTCATGTTGGCTTCTCTTTTATTGTATAGGAAGAAGCAGGATGGGGAGCAGAAAACACTTGACATGATTTACAAGAAAGCGCCACGTGAACTCTTGCAGTTGACGTCGACCCTGAATCCGTTGCCTTCCCAGCTGAGATACCTCCACTATGTTTCCACATGGAGCGCTGGTTCTGATTGGCCTCCACCAGATAAAGCACTTGTGATAAATAGTGTTAAACTAAGTTCAATTCCTCTTTTGGATGCTGAGGGGGGATGTTTTCCTATTGTTAAGATAATAGGACGGGACCCCTCTATTGTTGCTGATCAAACTCCCAAAGTTCTGTTCTCAACACATAGGAGTGACTATGTGAGGCATTACAAACAGGTAATTCTGATTTTCTTGGCAGTTTGTATGATCTCAAACAGATAAATCCTTTATATGTTTGCCAGGTATGATTCCATTTGCTCTCTCGTGTATTGGTCGGCTTCTGGTACCGAACTTTTCACCTCAGATGTTTGTAAAACCTTGCTGGATTTGTGGATAGGAGCTGCAGGCAGTCTCAGTTATCTTAGTGTTGTGAATGTCTTAGTAACGGAGTTCTCACTTTGTAAATCTGTTACATTGTTAAATCAAGCTGCCAAAGATCGTTGTTGCACTGTTTTACATATCACATTCTGTAAAATGTCAAGTATGCCGCATTTGAGAACTTGCCTAAGTTCCTCTTTGCAAAATGATGCATTCGTTCTCCTATTTAGATGTGTAGTCAAATGTAAGTTTAGCATATGACTACGGTACAACAACTAGAGAGTCTCATGTTGATTCTATAATCATCATACGTGCTCATTTGTGGAAGTTATCATTCTGTTATTTTTCCTTTTTAGACGCTACATTTTTTCGTTTTTCTTTTCTGGGAATAGTGTTTTGCTTCATAGTACTGACTACCTCCCTGAGGAATGCAAGATTCTAAGAAAATATATATTCCCTCTAAAACACTAATTTTATCTCATATGCCTCAGCCACCAATTTATTTTATTCTGTAAGCTCACCCATTCATCATGGACTTTTAAGCAACATAATAGATATCATGTTAGTTCACTATTTTAATTGTGCCTTTTTGCAAGTGCAGGCAGATGGCGAAATGGTTAAATTGGACATCCATTGTATTGTTCAAGGCGATGTTGTGCTTGAGTGTATGAGTTTGGATGCTGATCTTAAACATGGAGAATCAATGTTTCGTGCAATGTTTAATACTGCATTCATATTGGACAGTGTTCTGAAGCTTGAGTTTGAGGATATGGATGTCCTGTGGGATCGCCAGGATCAATATCCTAAGGAATTTATGGCAGAGGTACTGGTTAGATGTCAAACTAATCATGTGTTATTTGACCCTTTTCTTTAACCCACGAAAGCAGCTCGTGATTCTTATCTGTGTATGAGCAGATTGATTTCTTGCAAGTGGATGTTGCCACTTCGCTCATAATGATTGTACCCAAGGAGCTGCCTGCTGAAGGTCGAGCTGTCCACTCTATAGCACTGTCCGATGCAATTACAAGTCCTAACAAGAATGAAGTTCCAGAACTGCCAGTACAGACCAATATTGAGTCCGCATCGACTTCGTCACCAGTGCCACCTTTGCTGTCAGAAAGTTTGGGTCATTCAGATCTTGAGGGATCTTTCAGAAGTTTTGAATTAGCCACAAAATCACCCTACACTTCACCAAGTTTCGAGTTGGATCAACAATATGGCACGACCATGGAAGGGAATTGTCAGTCATACTCCCTGTCCGATCTCACAGGTTCATTTTTTTCTCCTCTGTACAATCCCTGACATCCTCATTTGCCTTCACATCATGATTTCATAGTCCCGATGTCACTGTTGGCTGGTTATCCACTAACCTTTAATTAGCTCTGAGTTAAAGTACCTCTAACTTCGATATCGCCACCACGAATTTGCAATCGAAGACGCATTTCTGACAGCTGTAATGCCAACTTATTTTATCATCATTGAACAGGATAAAAGGGGTCACATTTGCTCCCCTTCACCATGCCCCTTCTCCAAACTTGCTTAGTTCAGGAACTATTCCATCATCCATTGTGAATAATTCACCTCAAGCTTCTTCAATTTCATGTTGGGCATAAATTTTATTGAAATTTTGAAACGTAAAAATATGCTGGCTCATGAACATTGACGGTCACTAAACTATCTCTACACGAGGATTTTCTCAAATCTATTCATTCAAACTTTGATCCTTCTGTCCAACTATATCATCTCGGAAAGATGTAACCAGTCAGTTAGAGGTAAAGAGCAGACAGATCGCTTCTTGATGAGTTTAGTGTTCTGGTCTGTGCTACCATGCGATGTTTCCACAATAATTACCGGAGAATCTTCTCTCTTGTTTTTGCCTGTTAATGGGTGAGACTCTATCGAACCATTACATAGAACACCCTTTAGGCAACATTTCGTAGAATTGTTTTAGGATTTCCTATGATCCAAACATTTTCTCTAGAGTCCAACTTTTATTCTAGCTTACTGCCCATGTATAGTTGACATTTTTGAAATTGGGGTGACAAATTCATTTAGTAATTAGCAAATGACTTGAGCAATTATTGGCCATGACCTATTACTGCATTGTTCTTGACTACATGATTGGAGCATCTTCATGGCATTGGTTCACATTCTTTTTTCAAAGTTTCTTACTGACTATTATTAAGTAAAGTTAAACGAACCTGCGAGATATTTTTTATAGCAAGGGAAGTGCTGCAATGGGACTTGATAACATTCTCTTCCTGAACAGCATTATCCTGCTAATGCTATCTGTAATCCCATTTCTGTAAAAATCAGTTTTAGGTAAATATCATACTGCTTGTTTTGCTGCTATGGCCAAGATTCTCTTATGGACTTTCTGGCGTTACGCCTGTTGAAAAGCAGGTGAGAACGTTCAATTTCACGAGTGCAAAGGAGAAATATCAGCTGTAACAGTAATCAACTTGGAGATAAATTCTGGTAGGGACGGTGCATCCTCGTCAGCTGCTAGTAGTGGCAGTAAGGAAGCTACTAAGAAGCTTGTCCATAATTCAGCACAAACCACTGAAATGACAATGCTGCAAGAAGAAAAACCTTGCCAGCTTGATGGCATAACATCATCGAGCTCCATGTCATCTAGATATGACTATGATGTTTTTTTGAGTTTCAGAGGACCGGATACTCGATCGGGCATTACGGACTTCTTGTATACGTGCTTAACAGCTGCTGGAATCCATACATACAGAGATGACAAAGACCTGCCAATTGGAGAAGAGATCAGTCCTGAGTTGCTCAAAGCGATCAACCATTCAAAAATTTCAATTCCCATATTTTCCAAGGGCTATGCCTTTAGTAAATGGTGTCTTAATGAGCTGGTCCAAATGGTGGAGTGTAGGAAATCAAGGAGACAGAAGATCATGCCCATTTTTTACGATGTTACTCCCTCTGAGGTTCGTCATCAAACTGGGTCTTATGGAGATGCCTTTCTTTCTCACGAGAATCAATTTAATGATAAGGTTATCAGCAAGTGGAAGGCTTCTCTCAAGGAGGTTGGCGACCTAAAAGGGTGGGATATTGATTCAATGACCATAAGGTACCTTGTTTTATGGTTTCTATTTTTCGGATTCATCTTAGCTTCTATGTAATGTTCAAAGTACCTCTTTTTCATACTTATAACTCCTTTTTGTTTTCACAATATAAGGCGTGAAGGAGAACTTGTAAAACTTATTGTCCAGAAGGTTATAGCTGAGTTGAAAAGGGCTCATCTGCTGGTGACCGACTGCTTGGTTGGCGTTGAACATCATGTGAAGGAAATCAACAAAATGGTATGTGGTGATTCGGAGGATACTCAAATTGTTGGAATCCATGGTATGGGGGGTGTAGGAAAGACTACTCTCGCCAAAATCATATACAACCAGCTATCACATTGCTTTGAAGATTGTTGCTTTCTTTCTAATGTCAGAGAAACTTCACAGCTAAAGGGCATTGAGTGTTTGCAAAATCAGCTAATCTCCGACATTCTGAAAAGAAAGTGGTCAAAGATCAGCAATACTGAGGAAGGAATGAAGATAATAAAAGAAAGGTTATGTGGTAAAAAGGTTCTGGTGTTACTTGATGATGTTGATCAAATGAATCATTGGGATGCACTGATAGGAAAACCTGCATGGTTCGGTTTAGGAAGTAGGGTTATCATAACTAGTAGAAACAAGGATATTGTTGACATTCCTGAGGTTTGTTATTCATATGAGCTTATGAGCATGAACTTCAACCAATCTCTTCAACTTTTTTGCAAACATGCTTTTGGAAGAGATTACCCTTCGGACGATTATGTTGCCTTCTCCACAGAAGTGGTCAAAAGTACCGGAGGCCTTCCTCTTGCTCTTGAGGCTATTGGGAAACTACTTCCATGCAGAAGCAAAGATGTTTGGGACGTGATATTGAGGAAGTTGAAACAAGTTCCTCTCAATGAAGTAAAAAGAAAGTTGAGAATAAGTTATGATGCCTTGGATGATAGGCAAAAGCATATCTTTCTTGATATTGCTTGCCTTTTCACTGGATTTGATCCAAGGATGGTGCTCTGCTCGTGGAAAGATTCCAATCTTTTCCCAGAGGAAGGTCTCGAGGTCCTTCAGAAAATGTCCTTGATAAAGATCGGCGAAGACAATAAATTATGGATGCACGTTCAGCTAAGAGGCCTTGGTAGAGACATTGTACATCGAGAATGTAATGAGGAAAGAGAAAAACAGACTCAGCTGTGGAACCATGAGGAAGGTTTGGAAATGTTGATGGAAACGAAGGTAAAGTTGCACTTCAGTTACTTTGTCCCTGTCAAGCTGACAAATTTCATACTTTTTCACTATGGTTGTTTGCCCTATAACATTTAAGGGAAGTTTTTTCTTATCTCATTATTGCTTGTTTAATCTTTTTTTGGTTATAGTATTTTTCATGTTCGAAAAGACGATTATACTTGTTCAATATTATATACTTGCCTTTTTGTTTTACTGTTGCAGGGAACAAAAAAATTTGAAGCTCTTTGGCGAAAGTTTGACCCTCAGTTGCTGTACCATTTTGCAAACGAAGAAGTTGAGAGGCCATCTAGTCTAAGATACCCTGAAGTGTGGGTTTTCCAGGACCATTGGCCTTCAAATGATTCCCCAGCCAACCTACAAAACAATATGCTTACGATTGCCAAGTTGAGATGGCTTTCGTGGCATCATTTTCCCCCGGAAGTTCAGATCACCAGCTTTCCCATGATGAACATAGTCATTCTGCATTTGGGGGACTGCCGTAATCTAATCGATGTTCAAAGCATTGAGGGCTTGGCAAGTCTCAAAACTTTGAAGCTCATAGAAATTCCGCTATTGGAGAGATTACCTAATCTATCAAAGTTGAAGAAGCTCAATGAACTGCATTTAGGGCACTGCCATAATCTAATCGACGTCAAAAGCATTGAAGGTTTGGGGAATCTCGAAACTTTGAAGCTCATAGAAATTCCACAACTGAAGAGATTGCCTGATCTGTCAAACTTGAAGGAGCTCACTAAACTTCAGTTGCGGTATTGTCATGGTCTAAATGAAATTAAAAGTTTTGAGGGTTTGGAGAATTTGATGATGTTATGGTTGGATGAACTTCCTCTACTTGGGAGATTGCCCAATTTATCAAGCTTGAAGAAGCTTACACAGCTTGATGTACGACGATGTCGTAATCTTGTGAAGATTCAAGGAAGATTGGAGTCATTGGAAGACTTGTGCATACAAGGATGCAGATCTTTAGATGAGGTGCTTGATCCAGTTTCAAGTTTCAAGAAACTAAAATCTTTGCGAATACATGATTGCGAGAAGTTACATTTTGACAGTATATGGGTCTCGAAACTCGAAATATCTGATAGAGCATATGAAAATTCAACATGTAAGGTACTGAGTAAGATAGGAATTTGTGTCTGTCAGCTAGGTAGACAGTTCTTTTTGCCATCCTTTCCATAGTGAAGACAAGCAGACATACAATGCACACATTGTATCTAAACATAGTTGATCATGTCATCCTCTTGTAATTACAATCTGTGTCCAAAACAAGAGATGATTAGGTCATCCTCTCTTGGGACTTTGAGACCAAAGTTCCAACAGTATCTACTAGAAAGAAATTTCAAGGCGAGTACTCATCAATGATAATGATGAGAGATTCGGTGATCAGTCGCCGCTTATACTTTGATGCTTTGATATGTCCGTCTTTGTAAATGAGCGAGTTTCTGCACATTACATCAAGTTGATTCACTTTTCAGATTTACATCTCTATCGTCAAGTTATGTATCTCCATTTTCATAAGAAATGAAATGTTTTTCCCGGCCAAAAAAAAAAAACTAAAAGCTCAAACATTTCTCCTTCATTCATAATGTAATAACAAATATTAAGATTTACCATCTCATCATATTCAACGACATTACTTGAGAAATAATGTAACCGTAAACAAAGCATTAATCATATGATTTATGTGACAAAATGACGTGGCGCTTCAAAATGGAGTCGCTAGGTCCAACTTTCGTGAATCAGATACCGATTCAACTTTTTGAAGAACTCAAATTATATTTGCGCAATAATTTGTTGATATAACAACGATACTAATATATAGGCATATAACATTTTTATAATTATAAAGTAGTGCCTCAATGGCAATACTTAATAGATCATTTGTATGCGAATGAAATGATAGTTAGAACAATTTGTTAATTTTATATTGAAGCCTGTCTGGTTGAATGGGAGTAGTAGCCACCTCTATTCAACCAGCTGTAGTCAGCACTATTGTTATATTCTTTCGTGTATTGGCAAGCTAAGTTCTTAGTGGAATTTTCTGAATTTTTCACTCTGCATAGCTTGATTTGCTCTATATATTTTTCTGAATTATTTGACTACGAGGAAGTATAATTGAATCAATACAGAAGTCGCAAGTCCTTACCTTTTTTTTTTCTATCTCTTGAAAAATTGATGTGGAAATTGATAGGATATTGCAATTATATCGATGGGAAATTAATAGAGAAATAAATGAGAAAAATTAAAGGAGGCATAAGAGAGTTATGTGGTTCGTGTCAACACTTATTCCATGAGAAGAGCCGGCAGTAAATAATTGTAGAATCAGAGTTATAACCATTTATTCGCTCGAGTATTTCTCACATCTAGATTAAGCTCAAACCCACGATGTTCATAAATAAATAATTCAATTTGATGCAAAAATCACGGCATAAATCACCTAATATTCAAGCAAAAATAAAAGCGTTTAGTATGGCTGAACCAAGAATGTTATTCAATAATCTTGTTTTAATTTCCTCTTCAAGTTTGTCACCTTAAATCTTGAAAATGCGGCTCGGGTCACTATGTTCCTTCACAAACATAAACCCGAACCGAGCCTAAAAAATCCTTTTCGAGTCTTTTAGTTTTCAATTATCACCTTTTGTAAGCTATGACATTGGATTCTAAAGTCTTGAGTGCAATTGGGTCAATTTACCCTCCAATTTGATCAATTTTATCCAAAATGGCTTAATTGCACAATTTCCTTTCAATTTAGTCCTCGGTTTCACAATTTTTGAAATTAAATTTCATACGAGCATACCCATTAAAATTAAACACCTCTACCTTATGGGTTTCATCGTGATGAATCCATTGGAGGCCTCAATTTTGACTAATTTGGTCATTTAGACCATCGATTAAGCGAAAATCATTTTCGGATCCTAGGGGCAATTTGGGATTTTCACTAAATTTCAATCAATTGATCCACAAAAATACCCCTATTTGATAGAAAACATGCCAAGGAGTCCAATTTTGCTATCAATTTCATGAAAATGGGTTAAATTGGGGCCCAATTTGGGCGAATTGGTCAAACCGGGCCGGTCGGGTCAGACTCGACCCGACCCGACCCAGCCCGACCGGGTCTGCAACTAAGTTGCAGACCCACCATGGCCGAAAGCTTGAAATCGAGTGGCGCATTTGGGAGGCAGAATGGAGGTCGATTCAGCGCACAAAATCGGTCGGCCATGAAGAAGAAAGTGGAGCTGAGTTGGAGGGCAACACGATGGTGGAGGTGGTGGTCGCCGCCGGCCATAAAATAATCGCCAAAACCCCCTATAAATAGAGGTCTCGGCCATGAAGCACAAGGAAGGAAGCAAAAAAGAGAGAGAGAATAGAGAGCGAGAGGGACATTGAGGAAGCTCCTGGGAACCCGTGGGATCACCGTCGAAGCATCCATCATCACCGGCACCCTTCGGACAGGTCGGTATTTCTCCGACCTCCATTTTTTCTCTGTGTATAGTAAGTGTTCGACGAAATGCCTCAGTGAATATTTCAATTTGTGCCTCTCGGCCGTGTCGTTCCCGGTCTCTTTTCGCGCGATTCTAGCTTCGAACCTTCCCTAGAACTGTCCCTAAGCCTGTTGTGTTCATTTATTTGCATTAAAACGCGACGAAAAACTCGGCCCGGAGCTTCGTCGGATTGCATTCGGCTCAAGAGTTCGCCGGAGGAGTTACGGCTATCGCCGAGGCTTAGGCGACCTCAGGTAAGGTTCTAAACCTCCATTGGGTGCTACATGATTGAATGAAAACAAGTTTAAACGCAAAAAAATTTCTGCAAATCTCTCGTCGGAGTCGAGCTCGGAGGGGTTCGGTTCGCCGGTTTTCGGACGTGCACCGGGCCATGTTTTTGTTGAATATTGATGCCGGGCCGATAGGGAGTCGAACGCCGTAAGAACGGGCGAAAATTACCAAGTTTTGGGGCCGGTTCGCGTTTCTCCGGCGAGATTTCCGGCGACTTCGCCGGAAATTTCACTATTCATCATCTTCTCCGGCGAAGTCGCCGGCGGTCAACGAGTCAACGTTGACGTGGCATGCCACGTCAGCGGTGGCGGGCCCGGGCCGAGAGTAAAAAACACCCAGATCGGACGGCCGTGGCTTCGCCACGTGTCGCGATCTGGGATTTTTGGGAAATTTAAAAGATTTTCGGAATTAATAAATGATTTTCGAATAATAATTTAAAAAAATCAAATCCGACGGCTTAGATTAGGCAGGTGGCTCTCTGTGGAGCGTCTGATCTTGTCTGAGATCGGACGCACCAGGAGTGGCCACGTGACACAATATGGGGCGTCCGTTTAATAGGTTTTTCTGAAAAAGAAAATAAATTAATTTTTGATCCAGCGGGTGATATTGGGCCACGTGGTTCATTTTGGATCGTCCGATCTAGTCGTAGATCAAACGCATGAGATGATGCCACGTGGCGCAATATGGACCGCCAGATCCGTAGGAATTTCCGGATAATATTTTTAAAATAATAAAAAATCAATAAAAAAATAGAAAATCATAAAAAAATTCAAAAAAATTCGGAAAATTCAGAAAAATTCTAAAAAAATAGGAAATGGCTACATTCAACTGGCCACGACCTATTTCGGGTCTTTTGACCCCCGGTCCTTCCAGAAATGAAGGTTTTTCCCTTCCGACAAACCGTCTTCCAAAAAAAAAATTCTAAAAAAAATCCAGGAAAATCCCAAAAAAATAGGAAATGGCCAAAATTAACTAGTCAAGGCTCATCCCGGGTGTTTTGAACCCCGACCCTTCTTAAAATGACGATTTCTCCCTTTGGGCGAATCGTCTTCCAAAAATTGAAGAAAAATCAAGAAATTCCAAAAAATTCTCAAAAATGGGAAATGACCACAATCAACTGGCCATGGAATATTTTGGGTAATTCGGTTTCCAAGTCTTCCAAAAATTGACGATTTTTCCCTTCGGGCCAATCGCCTCCAAGTCTTCCCATTTTACCCCGGTCCGAAATCACACCTCCCCTAAGCCTTTATGGCTATGCTAGGAAGCCATTGACTTGAATTGATGTGCATCGATGAGATTTATTTATGCACTTGATTGCGCTTTCATTTAAATTGATTGTGATTGATAGGAATAGTCTTCCAATCTGCATGAAACCCTGAATCAAGCCTACCTCACCTAAAATTGCGCCTGCATGAACTCTTAATCAGGAAAATCACTCGCATTAGGTACCGAAAGGGCGTTGGTAATGACACCAGTGTAACCAAGTCCCCGAACCCAAAATCTCTGGTTCCGCAAAACTGATCGATATCTCCCAATCGGTCAGTAAGGTTCCCGGTTTACCCTCCAAGAAAGACCGGTGGCGACTCCAAATGCATGCACAAGTTGCACATGCCACCACGACCACACTAAGGTCGAGAGCGATCGACTGTTATCATCGAATCCTTGAAAAATACTCCCGCCGCGATTTGGTATGGGCTTGGGAGGGTTCGCGCCAATCCAAAGCCCGCGATACGCACTCCGGTGCGGTGGAAAGGCCCGCGATCGGTAATCCATCAGCACGTCCGTTCCGGACGGGTCGCGACAGCTGGCGACTCCACTGGGGACTTTGCTCTAGAACATATGGTTCTAGACCTCAAGTGGACTTAGGCCGTAATTAAAACGCTGAGTGATTTTTCTAACCATGCAGGCGCTCGTGAAGGTGAGGTAAGTCCGCTCATGATATGTGTTATATGTTTTTGCAGATTGGAGTGATAAGGGGGGTAGTCTGTGATTAACATTGTTTTATGCAGTTTGGGCGTAGGAATGAATGATTGTGTGGATGTTTTATATTGAAGCGGTGATTGTTAAATGAGATGCATGTTTATCGCTTTAGCACGACACCGAAAACACACACAATGGCGTCTAAAACCCCGGGCGCCGCCTATAGGAAAACAATAGAAGGGATTGAAAATGGAATCTCCGTGAGGAAAAACACGGGGTAATCCACTTTTCAATTCCGCTCATTTCGAATTATGGATTGGGTCCCAATGCAACGATAGTTGTGCAATGGAATCTATCCCTTCTAGAATTCGAGGTGGGAGCCTTGGCCTTAGGTTCCAAACCCTATCTTGATTTTTATAGTTTCACCCTCACTTACTTCATGAGCTTGATCAGTGTGTTTGACATAACCTATCCTTTTTGAATGGTATGTAAGTTTCATTCCCCTGGAATTTGTTTCCTTTCAGCTCGATATTATTCGTCAAAAGCAGACGGTGTTTAACATAAATGCCCTTCGATAGGACTTAGAAAATGAGACCACCTGAGGTTAAAATTGCACGTTTCCCGCGAGTGATCGTCAACATGTGGGATCGACTGCTGCCAACCCACAAGGGCTACGTGGTAAAGAAGATAGGCTTTCTCACATCCTTGATACATCTCGAGGCAAGGATTGCCATGATTAAAGCCTTGACACATTTCTGGAGCCCCGAGTCCTCTTCTTTTGTGATAGGCCAGTGCGAGCTCACCCCAACTCTCGAAGAGTATGATGCCATGATAGGTCCCGTCGGAACTTTCGGTTTGGCCACCCCCCCGATCGATGTCAACTCAGTATCACTGCTTAGCCAATTTCTGAAAGTCAATTCCACTCTCATCAGAAACATCCTCAAGGGAAACACCAACGCTATTCCTATAACATTTCTTGATGAACTCTCTTCAGGTTTACCCGCAGAATCTGGAACGCAAATCCCTAGGGTCTTTATCCTAGCTTTCTTTGGATTCGTTATCTTTCCATACACGAATAAGGGCATGACCCCTTCCATCATCCACATTGTACTCCAAGTGTGTAATGGTAAGAAGTTCTCTCACTTAATTCTTGGCGAAACATTCATCTCTCTGTCAAGATTCAAGAAGTCGGGTAAGGGTACTTTTAGAGCACCTATAGGTCTTCTTCAGGTCTGGTTGATATCTCACATTAGGGAATTCGCCACTGATATGCAAATTTCACAAATTAGCCCTTTCTCTTACCCTTTACTCCGTTTCTTTGAAAAGAACAAACTTTTTCCTTGTTGGGCGTTCTCTAGGTGGCTCAACTATCTCAAATTTCTTGTCCCCATTCGTATCCAATGGTATGCCAAATGGCTTGTGTCTCATAACCCTTGCTTAGCCGACGGGTTTGACAACGTTATTCCTTTGCTAGGATTGACGGGAGTTACATCATACTACCCTCTTAGGGTGATCCGTCAGTTCCGCGTCATACAGCAAATCCCTCCCTCTCTCAAATCCAATCCTCTCGCATTGGACTATCACAAAGAGGTTACTGAAGGACGAAAGGCTCAACTGGACAAAATACTCGCCGACATAATTCACACTTGGCGTGATTATCGCTCGACGTCTGTTACCATGGTGGACAGGGCCGAGCTTGAAGGGAATATGAAGGAGCATCATGCATCTGAAGCTTACATATGTCTCGCCTTACCAGCCCTACCTAAAGTGGTCGTTCCCACCTTACCTGAAAAGTTGACTCTTCAAGATGTTTTAATTGAGAAGGCTGCTCAAGAAAGAGATGAAGCGCTCCGTCGAGTCGAGTCTTTAGCCCGCTAGAACAAGCGTCTCCGTCTTGAGTTTATACCCACTAAGGATTAGGCACTGTATTCCATTAGACCACCTTTCTTCTGTGCTACAATAAGAGTTTCCTATTTTCATCTAACCTCTTTAGAATGATGTATAGGGATCTATCTCTTGAATGTAATCACTAAACTTCGCTAGGTATCAGAGGGATGTGCGAAGGGCATTTTTAGTAACCACCGCTTGCTCTTCTTTCATTGTATAATTTCTTTTGAGGAAATTTCTTTTGCCGAGGACATTATCCACACAGATGTCCCTCGCTACTGTTTCATCAAATGAAAATATAAAATGAAAGAAGGATCTTATGTTCCCCCCCGGAATTCCCTCACGCTACCTTGCTTTTCTATCACAGGTAGCTCTCAATCACGAGGACTCGAGCCCAATCGCGTTCTCAGGCCCGTATGGAGCAGGAACAAGTTGATGCCCGCCTCGGGACTCTGGAAGCACGATTAGACCAAGTGACTCAGATGTTGGCCGAAATGAAAGACATATTTATCGCAGCTAACGCCAGGCCTACTCTACCGGTTGATCTTAACCAAACCGCGAACCCGGGCACACCTACCGATTCTGACACAGGTGGGCCCGCTGGGGCGAGTGTTACACCTGGCGTTGAGCAAGCCCCGACTGTTGAAGTACCGCCAAGAGCCCCGCCTATCACCATCAACCTAGAAGGGAAACAGAGTGAGAAGTCTGTCAAAATCGACGAGGGAGTAAGAAGGATTGCCAAAATCGAAGAATGTCTCACCAGCCAAGGGTTTGAGTTGTCGAAGTATGATAAAATCATGCCTTTCACTAAGATTGAGGTCCCCGTAGACTACAAGGAGCCGGATTTCTCAAGAAAATATAATGGGACAGGCTGTCCCAAGACCCACTTGAAGTACTACCTGTACAAGATGGCCAAATACTCAGATTACACGCCATTGCTGATCAACACCTTTCAAGAGAGCCTGGCTGGCGCCGCTCTGTCTTGGTACGTGAAGTTAAACATACAAAGGTATGACGACTGGGACGAGTTTGCGGGAGACTTTTTATCTCAGTATAAATTCAATACGCTGACCGCTCCAACCAGAGAAGACCTGTTGCGAACCGCGAAAGGGAGGACCGAAAGTGTCCGTCTATATGCCCAAAGGTGGAGGGCACTCGCCACTCAGGTTAAGCCACACATCCCGGAGGAAGAATTGGTGGACATCTTTCTGAAGGCACTGCCGTACGATTACTTTGATAAACTAAACACCTCTGGGTATCAAACTTTCGCGCACTTGATCAAAGTGGCGGAAAGACACGAGTGGGCCATAAGAGAAAGGCGCATGCCGGAAGTGACTCAGAAGCGACCGTTCCCCGCGAAGAAAGAGCGAGAATCTATTACTGAGGTTGCCTTCGTTTCCAATCCACTAAGACCCAAAAGGTCCGAAAACTCTACCCCGACCCAGGGGAACACCTCCTGGACGGCCCAGAGGATCCTGGCACCAAGAGGAAGGGGTCCTCCCTCTTTTACCCCACTCCCAGTCCCGATGTCAAAATTACTTCCTAAGCTTCTAGAGGCAAGGTTGTTAGCCAAGAAGCCGCCGAGGTCAACGCCGCCAAAGTTCACAGGTTTCGATGAAAGTCAGACATGTGCGTATCACATGGGCGAAAAGGGACATAACATAGACAATTGTCGGACCCTACAATACGACATACAAGCCCTTATCGACAGCAACTTGCTGAAGTTTGATGGAGCGGATCCGAACATCCAACAGAATCCACTGCCCGACCACACCGCGAACCTCATGGTGGAAGGTATGACCCCACTGGTAATCAACCTCGCTGAGTTCGACCTCATGCAGGAGGAACGTAGTGATATCGAGGTAAAGGCAGCCAGCAGTTCTCACAAAAGCGAGGTCACAAAAGACAAACCCTTAATAATCACACTCCCCGCAGTAGAGACTTACAACCCCAAGGCAGTGCATTGGAATTACGGCACCAGTGAAGTGGATGCCATCACTCGCTCCGGGAGATGCCAAGTCCAAAAGGAGGGAGAAGTTGAAAAGAAAGGAGTAACGGAGGATGACGCTAAGCAGGTCCTGGCCATCATTAGAACTAGCGAGTTCGAAGTGGTCGAACAGCTGAGAAAGATGCCCGCACAAATCTCGCTCTTGGATCTTTTCAAGACATCTGAGAAGCATCGAAATACCCTTTTGAAGGTGTTGGATGAGGCCCACGTACCCGAAATGATCAACGAGGCCCAATTGGAAGACTTCGTCGGGGCAATCCTCTTGAAAGACCAAGTCTCATTTTCAGATGAAGACTTCCCCCCGGAAGGACGAGGACATAACAAGGCCCTCTATGTATCAGCAATGTGCCATGGTAAGCGGGTATCCCGAGTCCTCATAGATAACGGATCTGCATTTGACATATGCCCTTTAAGCACGCTCAGAGGCCTCGGGGTGAAGGAAGATTCAATCAAAACCTCGAAATCCACCATTCGAGCTTTCGATGGGGCTAAAGGAGAAGTAACTGGAGAGGTAGAACTACCCGTCCTTGTGGGCCCAACAGAGTTCTTGATCAAATTCCAAGTCATGGACATCCCGGCGTCATTTGGGCTTTTGCTGGGAAGACCTTGGATTCACACAGCCGGCGCCGTGTCGTCCAGCCTACACCAGAAGGTCCGTATGGTCGTTAACGACAAACTGATCACCGTACACTCAGAGACGGATCACTTAACGGGCCACATTGATGCTATTCCATTGGTGGAACCTTCATCCGGAGAAGAATCAAGCTTTCACGCTGCGGAGAGAATGTACATTATGCACGTACCAGCCGGTACAGCCATGAGACCCCCAAATTGCTCCAAATCATCGATCATGGCAGGAAAAATATTGATACAACACGGTTTTATACCGGGCCTCGGTTTAGGCAAGCATCACCAAGGTATTCAAGAGCCGGTTAGTTTGGCGACGGTAAAGAACCGCCAAGGGCTGGGCTATAAAGGAGAACCGAGTCGACACTCCCAACCGGAAGGTTATGGGAGCGGCAAGGGCCGCGATGGCCGTTTCCTGGGATCGAACACTTGGAGGGGCAAGGGGAAGATGTTCGAAACTCCCCTAAGTTGCTTCTTCAATGAGGCATCCAAGTGGCTAAAGGACGAGAAGATGGACGCTACAACAGGAGACCCCCAGTTGGCCAGCTTGATCCTGGAAGATTCTGTCAACGTCATTATCGAGGGGATCGACGACAAGGCGTCCGTCATTGAGTAAAGAAATTTTACACCCCTCTCCGATGCATCCGAATCTACATCAGATGCCTCGAACTTTCACCTTTGTCTTATGTCTTTACAATTAAAAAAAAAAACAAAACAAAACAAAATACAAAATATAAAAAAAAAATGGAGGCGTGTGGGAGCTACAAATCGGTCAATGATGATCCAAAAAGAGAGAGACAAGAAAAGAAAACAACCCTGAGACCTGATTTCCCACACGTCTCTTATTCTTCAAGACTATTGGGGAAGCAAGGATGTTCGATGATATGAGAACTAGCCCCCCATTTTCTGGACTTAACTTTCTTCAGAATGTTTCCCGAAGAAATTCGTCATGCATGAGCCTCCTCTATTATATGTCAACTAACCATCTTCATGACATTTCAGGCATACCATTCCACACATACATAGCAGGTTGTTGAGCTATCCAAGCTCTCAAAAGGAAGCTACCTACCAGATCAAGGGAGAGGAAGACGATCAAGTTGAGGAGGGAATCAGGGTTGATTGGAAACGCTATGAAGACTCCAAACCACCCACCGCAGAGGGTACCACTTCAGTAAATTTAGGGACCCCAGAGAATGTCAGGGAAGTGAAGATTGGGAAAAGTCTACCATCAACAGAAGCATTCAGAATAGTTGAGCTCCTGCGAGAATACCAAGATGTTTTCGCATGGTCATATGCGGACATGCCAGTATTACACCCTAGTATCGTGGAACACGCTCTACCAACCGACCCCAGCATCTCGCCCAAGAAGCAGAGCCTCAGGCGTACGAAACCCGAGTTGGCAAAAAAAATTGAAGAGGAGGTGATGAAGCTCCTCAAAGTAGGGTTCATCGAGGTGATTGCCTACCCGGAATGGATCGCCAATATTATCCCCGTCATGAAGAAGGATGGGAAAGTACGAATCTGCGTGGACTACCGAGACTTGAACAGGGCCAGCCCCAAAGACGACTTCTCATTGCCACACATCGACGTCTTAGTCGATAGCACAGCCGGATTCGAACGGTTCTCATTTATGGATGGTTTCTCGGGCTACAATCAAATCCGCATGAAGGAGGAGGATAAAGCCAAAACGTCGTTCATTACGCCTTGGGGCACCTTTTGCTACAAAGTCATGCCATTTGGCCTGAAGAATGCCGGAGCAACTTACCAGAGGGCGATGGTTACCCTATTCCACGATATGATGCACAAAGAGATAGAGGTATACGTGGACGATATGATAGCAAAATCCAGGCATGGTGAAGACCACACCCTAGTACTGAGGAAATTGTTCGAACGACTCAGGAAATATAAGCTTAGGCTCAATCCCGCAAAGTGCATATTTGGGGCGAAGTCAGGCAAGCTACTGGGATTCATAGTTAGCAATCGTGGCGTCGAGATTGACCCCACCAAAGTTCAAGCTATCCTCAGCCTTGATGCCCCTTCAACAGTTAAAGACGTAAGGAGCCTCCTGGGAAGATTAAATTACATCGCCCGCTTTATATCTCACCTTTCCGAATCTGCAAAGCCACTCTTCAAATTATTGAAGAAGAATGCCAAAATCAAGTGGAACCACGATTGCCAGCAGGCTTTCGAGGAAATCAAGGGACATTTGGTCAGTCCGCCGATACTAGTGCCCCCGCTCCAGGGCATTCCTCTGACCCTTTATCTCACTATCCATGTCGAATCCCTAGGGGCTTTACTCGCCCAGACAAACCCAGATGATGGCAAAGAGCGAGCCGTTTATTACCTGAGCAAAAAGTTCACCGCTTCAGAGGCAAGGTACCCGGAGGTAGAAAAAACGTGCGTCGCGCTGATATGGGTACTCCGCAGGCTAAGGAAATATACCCTTCACGACACCATCCAGTTAGTCACGGAAAGTGACCCGATCAAATACTTGCTAGAAAAGCCGTCGTTGATAGGAAAATTGGCCAAGTGGCAGGTACTCCTTTCTGAGTTTGACGTCAAAAGCTCAAATCAGAAGTCAGTAAAAGGACGAGCCATTGCCGACATGCTAGCCGAGAATTCCCAAGTTCACGATGCCCCTGAGGAGGAGGAGGCTGAAGGCCATATTTTGACACTCTCAGATGACAGATGGACCATGTATTTTGATGGCGCAGTCAATTTAGCTGGGGCAAGTACTGGGGCCGTCCTAATATCTCCAGATGGCCAACACTATCCCGTGGCCGCAAAATTGACATTCCCATGCACCAACAACGTGGCTGAATATGAAGCGTGTATACTTGGTCTGCAGCTTGCCACTAACTTGAAAGTGCGGAAGTTACAAGTCTATGGAGATTCAATGCTAATCATCCTCCAAACCCAAGGCGAATGGAAAACGAGGGACTTCAAGCTCATCCCGTACCACAAATTCCTAGAAGAGACGATCAAGGGATTTGAAGTAATTGATTTCGAATATTTGCCAAGGACGCAAAATCACTTCGCAGATGCATTGGCTACTTTAGCCTCTATGCTTCAAATAACAAACGGCATAGACATTGAACCACTGCGCATAGGCATTACCCAAGAACCCGCACATTGCATGGTAATTGAAGATGGGTTTGAAGACCTGCCGTGGTATCATGATATAAAGAACTACCTGACCAAGGGGGAATTTCCTCCGGGTGCTCAAGCAGGTGACAGGAAGTACATAGCGAAGATGGCTGGCAAGTTTTCCTCAGTGGCCCAACTCTCTACAAGAGGTCTTATGACTCAGTCCTCCTCAGATGCGTGGACGCCAACGAAGCTAGATCGCTTATGAGCGAAATACACGAGGGGGAATGCGGTCCGCACATGAACGGCCATCTCCTCGCCAAGAAAATCATGCGACTAGGTTATTTCTGGATGACCTTGGAGTTGGATTGTAATCAGCACGTAAGGTCATGCCATCAGTGTTAGGTGTATGGAGATAGAATTAATGCACCTCCGAACGAGCTCCATCAAATGTCCGAGGCTTGGCCGTTCTCGATGTGGGGCATAGACATAATAGGGCCAATCAACCCTAAGGCCTCGAACGGACACCGATTTATACTGGTAGCAATAGACTATTTCACCAAGTGGATCGAGGCTGCATCATACGTTAATGTGACTGCAAAGAACGTGGCTAAATTCATAAGGCGAGACATCATCTCGAGATATGGGACACCTCAAGCCATCGTGACTGATAATGGCTCGAATCTAAATAACGAAACGGTGGATAATCTTCTGAACAGTTTCAATGTTCGCCATCTTAATTCGTCGCCTTACCGACCCTAAATGAATGGAGCGGTAGAGGTGGCAAACAAGAACATCAATAAGATACTGGCTAAAACGGCAGAGAACTACCGTGATTGGCATGAGAGGCTACCTTACGCCCTGATGGCGTACCGAACCTCAATTCGGACTTCTACTGGGGCAACGCCCTACTCCCTAGTATACGGTATGGAGGCAGTCCTACCGATCGAAACGGAAATCCCGTCATTAAGGATCTTGTCTCAGGTCGAGCTTGATGAGGCTAAATGGGTCCAGCAGAGACATGAACAGCTAAACCTGATAGACGAAAAGCGTCTAAGGGCAATCTGCCATGGCCAAGCATACCAGAAGAGAGTTGCTAAGTCATTCAATCAAAAGGTCCGACCGCGAACGTTCAAGGCTGATGAACTTGTCGTTAGGAAGGTCCTCCCAAACGTGTCACACCCAAGGGGCAAGTTCACCCCAAATTATGAAGGACCATATGTGGTTAGGAAGGTTTTACTTGGGGGGGCCTTAATTCTTGTAAACATGGATGGAGAAGAGTTGGGATACCCTGTAAACGCTGATGCAGTCAAGAAGTACTATCCGTGAATAAATCGAGAGCCCCTAAGTGGCGTTTTCCCTCTCTAAATGATTGCGAGTCAGCCAGAAGGCTTCCCTATACCTCATGCATACATGCATACATACATACGCACCTCTTCGCTTTTTATAGGAGATCCTTAAGGAACATAATCAAGCGCAAGGGACGCGTTTCTCATTTACCTTTGCCAAACTGCGAAACAACTTGCAGCCGAGATGACTGAACATGAAGAAGGAGGAATTCGGGGTCAGAAGCGGTAGAAAATTGGTGGCGCCAGAAAGCCACAGAAGAAAGGATCTCGCCGGCATGGAGGCGAAAAGAAATATCAGTTTCAGGGAGGCAGGTTGCCAAGAATTGGAACCCTGGAAAACGACGTAGAATACGTCCAAAAGCACAAATTGATCTCATCAAGTGTAAATCCTAGAGAAGGATTCGTTCCCAGCCAGATGGATAGCATGGCCACAGGCTAGATGGCCAACTTCTGCGAGCCTCACATCTTTGACGCAAAGCGAGAGTAAAGCAGTATCGTTTCGATTTATCTTTGAACTTCGAAACTCAAACTAACGTTTGATGTTTATCATTGACAGGGATTCGCCGTCAGGATGAACAGAAAATTATCGGCATCAGAAAGCCACAAAAGAAAAGAACTCGCCGACAGGGAGGCGAATAGAATTATCGACCTTGGAAGTCAGGACTCCAAGAAATGGTCTTTGATTATAAGACCCAGTGGATGGTAAAAAGTATCGCTTCCGCGCTTCATGCTTTGACATGCATTTTGATAAAAATTTCCTTTTTCCTTGAATAAAAGGAACTATGAAGAGTGGCGCTGGAATGCGTCCAAAATCACAAATGGATCTCCTCTAGGGCAAATCCTTGAGAAGGATTTATCGCGAACCAAACGGAGGGATCAAGGCCACAAGATAGAGGGCCAGATTCTGCAAGCCGCGCGTTTGTGTTCAAATGAAAACGCAAAGCAAGAACAATGCGGTATCGTTCCAATTTGTCATGAATTTTGGAACGCAAATTGACACTTAATGTTTGTCTTTGGCAGGGGCTCGCCATCAAGGCGAGCAAGTTTTTACATCCCATGTATTACCCGTTGGAGTACATGACCAAGGGTAAGACGTATCGTTCCAATTTTTTGAAAAATTCATGAACATACAATGACATGATTCTTTTGCATTTTCAGGGATCTCCAGCCACGGTGGATAGGTAAGTATCCCTTTCCTCAACCCATTGAAGATGTTTAACAAAAAATGGAGAAGAAAAGAAAAGCTTTCAGAATATGATGTCTAGAAAAGACATAGAATCCTAACTTCATTAACATTCATGTTTTAAAACAGGAGGTTGTCTGAACATGAATAAGAACATGCATTGTGCATCATAAAATCCCCTTGACGGGTAAAATTTTTGGAGAAAAAGAAAGAGATTTTTCCAATCAAAAATTGTTCAAAACTTTCAAAAGGACGCTTTCTCAAAAGACGAGAGGCAAAGCCTAATCCAAACACGTCCTATACACACTTGAGAGAGAAGTGGAGCGGATCAGATAGCAAAATCTGGACCTACGGAAGTAGGGACCGTTCGCAGCGATTACATGGATTGGGACGACGGAGGCATTCGTTTCTTATCCCCAAACACTACAGGTGACCATTGACAACCCCTTCGAACGGCGGTTTTCATTCTCAACCCTGTCAAGAACCACCCCACATTGGGGCAAAATGGAGGTGAATCCAGCAACATCAGGAGAAAATGGTTAGAAATTTTCTTGCTCGAACTAACATCAATCTTTGTGTGTTGTTTATATGGTAATCCAAGTGCCATAGGATGACGAGAAGCATTCATTTCTCTATCCCACACACCATATCCTTTGCATAGCCAAGTTGAGCCTGCAAATTCATTTCATGAACCCGTTGGTGATCGTTGCACGTTCCAAGATGAAGGCATCATCACTTCATAAACGGAGGAATTCAAGACTTGGGGATTACGAAGAAAATTCCTCGACTAATGTTTAAAACATGTTTAGACTTTCAGTCATAGGTCTAACATGGTCTCCTGAATATGAGAAAAACGGGATTTCAAAAAAAAATGATGATGATAAAAAATTATTAGAAAATCCCCAGCATCAAGAAAAAACAAAGTGCTTGGTAAAAGCAAGGCTGGTGCTCGTGACAACTGTTTGATGGATCCCCAATGAAACCTAGTTGGGAAGAAAGAAAGACCCCTAAAGGAGTCAGATCAAAGAGGCCGCTCCTCCAAATGATGTCAAGCATGGAGGAAAGACGCAGGCAGAATTGTCAATCTCTTAATGCAGCCAGAGATTCTCCCTAAAGAACTTGTGCACACCTCAAAAACGGTTGCACACCTCAAAAATTGAAGATGCGGAATGGAAAAGACAGGTGACAAGTTTGCAATTATCACCAATGTCAATCCCCTCATGAATTCTGGGCCAAAAACAAGCCTTTTTCGGTCCCCAATCCTACCAACATCATAACCCTGAAATAGTCTTCTCTGACTAAGACACTTGGGTTAACATATAGCTTAGCTCGAAGAAGTGCGAGCAAGACTATTTCTTTCTCATTTTGCAGGGTTCTTGACTTGTAAATCCGAAGCAGATGGTGAAAACTTTCATTCAATGACCTTGACTCAAAAGTGAGTCCCCCTTGAAGATCAATAACCAAGCCCAACATTACGGTCCCGTGGAAGACCTCCCGACCGATCAAAACGTATGCGCTGCAAATGAGCCTAAAACCTAGGCACAGGTTAGTAGGGAATTGAGTGCATCTCCTATAAAAAACATTATCTCAAAATATGTGAGAAGACCTCTTTGTCGAGAAATATTCCAATTGATGTTTTGAGCAAACTCTTTTTGGAATCTTCAAATTGTTGGGTCCAGATTTTCCGTGCAAGGGATTTGTGATCACATTTGCATGTTGCAAGAATGCTTTGGATAACCTCCAACATCAAAATGCACATTTCATGATTAAAACTTAAATCATACGACTTTGTCAGATGGACAGCCGTCGTCTTCCCAAAGATTACTAATATTTTCTTGGTGAAGAAAAATCTTTCAGGCGCGAGCTTCTGCAGGATCCTCGGTGATTCCCAAAATCCCTAGAACAAAGCCTCGCTCTGAAGAGAAGAACTTACAAATCTATTTTTCTGCAGGATCTTTGGAGACCCCAAATCCTAGAAAAACGTATGCTCCATGGAAGGGAGTATATTCATTTGATATTTTTACAGGATCCTTGAAAAACTCGGGTCCGAAACTAATACCCTTTGAGGAGAATTTGCAGGTCCAAAACTTTCTGCAGGATACTTGGAGAACCCACCTCCCAGAATGTCGCCTCAGCAGACCCAAGTGAAGTTTTGTCAAAATAAAATCTTTCACTACTTCAAAATTAAATTCCCGACAAATTCCGGGATCTTTCAAAAGAAGGGGGAGGGCATAACCCTTTTCCAAAAGAAGTCAAAAACATCCCTTCTGGCGTGGAGAACCTACGCCATGGGAATCTTTTTCAAAAAAGGAAGGAAGAACCCTTTTCAAAAGAAAAAAGAGAAGTCATCTCCTTTGACGTGGAGAACCCACGCCATGAGAATCCTTTTCAAAAAAGGAGGGGTGTTGAAAAACTCTTCTAAAAATCAGGTAATCCCATCGGACGTGGAAAACCTCCATCTTGGGAACCCTTTTCAAAAGATTAAGCAGTCCTATCAGACGTGGAGAACCCTCGTCCTAGGACACCCTTTTCAAAAAAATCAAGCAATCCCATCGGACGTGGAAAACCTCCGTCATGGGAAAATCCTTTTCAAAAAATAGGTAATCCCATCGGACGTGGAAAACCTCCGTCTTGGGAACCCTTTTCAAAAGATTAAGCAATCCCATCGGACGTGGAAAACCTCCGTCTTGGGAACCCTTGTCAAAAAATCAAGCAGTCCTAGCTTGACGTGGAGAACCCTCGTCCTAGGACACCATTTCCAAAAATCAATCAAGCAATCCCATCGGACGTGGAAAACCTCCGTCACGGGAAAACCCTTTTTCAAAAAACAGGTAATCCCATCGGACGTGGAAAACCTCCGTCTTGGGAACCTTTCTCAAAAGATTAAGCAGTCTCATCGGATGTGGAGAACTCTCGTCATGAGACCCCTTTTCAAAGCAAAACCATGGTAGATACCGCCTGAAGGGTCAACTCATGATAGAAACCGCCTGAAGGGTCAATTCATGGTAGATACCGCCTAAAGGGTCAAATCAAGGTAGAAACCGCCTAAAGGGTCAACTCAAGGTAGAAACCGCCTGAAGGGTCAAACCAAGGTAGAAACCGCCTGAAGGGTCAAACCAAGGTAGAAACTGCCTGAAGGGTCAACTCATGGTAGATACCGCCTGAAGGGTCAACACAAGATCAGAGCTTAATCTCCCTAGGATATTCCGAATGACTAGTCCTAGGTACCTTCTTGAAAGTTATCGCAATAGGCAGCATCCGACAGGTGAGCTTCAGGTAAGCCTCTCTCACTCCAGCCCAAGTTCAAATTGTAAGAGCAAACCGGGGATTAATTAGAACATTCATCAAAAGGCTTAAGGTTCTAATGTCATAGCATTTCTTTTCTCCAGTCGAGTCAGTCAAGATCCAGGTGTCATTTTGTCTTTGAAAGCAACCTCTAAAGAGCTCACTCTCAAAGAGGGGCAGCTGTTGACACCTGATTTTTGGTCTTTTATCATTTTAGTTTTTATTTCTAAAATTAATTAAAAATAGCCAAAAGCTCATAAAATTAAAAAATCAACTTTGGAGGCCTTGGCATAGCCTCAAGAGTCAATTTTGAACAAAAAATATTTTTCATAATTTTTAATAATTTTTTCGAATTTTTTAATTATTAAAAATACTCAAACCATCAGAAAAATACCATTCGTGGTCAGAAAAATACAAAACAATATTCAATAATCTTGTTTTAATTTCATCTTCAAGTTTGTCACCTTAAATCTTGAAAATGCGGCTCGGGTCACTATGTTCCTTTACAAACATAAACCCGAACCGAGCCTAAAAAAATCCTTTTCGAGTCTTTTAGTTTTCAATTATCACCTTTTGTAAGCTATGACATTGGATTCTAAAGTCTTGAGTGCAATTGGGTCAATTTACCCTCCAATTTGATCAATTTTAGCCAAAATGGCTTAATTGCACAATTTCCTTTCAATTTAGTCCTCGGTTTCACAATTTTTGAAATTAAATTTCATACGAGCATACCCATTAAAATTAAACACCTCTACCTTATGGGTTTCATCGTGATGAATCCATTGGAGGCCTCAATTTTGACTAATTTGGTCATTTAGACCATCGATTAAGCGAAAATCATTTTCGGATCCTAGAGGCAATTTGGGGTTTTCACTAAATTTCAATCAATTGATCCACAAAAATACCCCTATTTGATAGAAAACATGCCAATGAGTCCGATTTTGCTATCAATTTCATGAAAATGGGTCAAATTGGGGCCCAATTTGGGCGAATTGGTCGAACCGGGCCGGTCGGGTCATACCCGACCCGACCCGGCCCGACCGGGTCTGCAACTAAGTTGCAGACCCACCATGGCCGAAAGCTTGAAATCGAGTGGCGCATTTGGGAGGCAGAATGGAGGTCGATTCAGCGCACAAAATCGGTCGGCCATGAAGAAGAAAGTGGAGCTGAGTTGGAGGGCAACACGATGGTGGAGGTGGTGGTCGCCGCCGGCCATAAAATAATCGCCAAAACCCCCTATAAATAGAGGTCTCGACCATGAAGCACAAGGAAGGAATCAAAAAAGAGAGAGAGAATAGAGAGCGAGAGGGACATTGAGGAAGCTCCTAGGAACCCGTGGGATCACCGTCGAAGCATCCATCGTCATCGGCACCCCTCGGACAGGTCGGTATTTCCCCGACCTCCATTTTTTCTCTGTGTATAGTAAGTGTTCGACGAAATGCCTCAGTGAATATTTCAATTTGTGCCTCTCGGCCGTGTCGTTCCCGGTCTCTTTTCACGCGATTCTAGCTTCGAACCTTCCCTAGAACTGTCCCTAAGCCTGTCGTGTTCATTTATTTGCATTAAAACGCGACGAAAAACTCGGCCCGGAGCTTCGTCGGATTGCATTCGGCTCAAGAGTTTGCCGGAGGAGTTACGGCTGTCGCCGAGGCTTAGGCGACCTCAGGTAAGGTTCTAAACCTCCATTGGGTGCTACATGATTGAATGAAAACAAGTTTAAACGCAAAAAAATTTCTGCAAATCTCTCGCCGGAGTTGAGCTCGGAGGGGTTCGGTTCGCCGGTTTTCGGACGTGCACCAGGCCATGTTTTTGTTGAATATTGATGCCGGGCCGATAGGGAGTCGAACGCCGTAAGAACGGGCGAAAATTACCCAGTTTTGGGGCCGGTTCGCGTTTCTCCGGCGAGATTTCCGGCGACTTCGCCGGAAATTTCACTATTCATCATCTTCTCCGGCGAAGTCGCTGACGGTCAATGAGTCAACGCTGACGTGGCATGCCACGTCAGCAGCCACGTCAGCGGTGGCGGGCCCGGGCCGAGAGTAAAAAACGCCCAGATCGGACGGGCCGTGGCTTCGCCACGTGTCGCGATCTAGGATTTTTGGGAAATTTAAAAGATTTTCGGAATTAATAAATGATTTTCGAATAATAATTTAAAAAAATCAAATCCGACGGCTTAGATTAGGCCAGGTGGATCTCTGTGGAGCGTCTGATCTTGTCTGAGATCGGACGCACCCGGAGTGGCCACGTGGCACAATATGGGGCGTCAGTTTAATAGGTTTTTCTGAAAAAGAAAATAAATTAATTTTTGATCCAGCGGGTGATATTGGGCCACGTGGTTCATTTTGGATCGTCGGATCTAGTGGTAGATCAAACGCACGAGATGATGCCACGTGGCGCAATATGGACCGCCAGATCCGTAGGAATTTCCGGATAATATTTTTAAAATAATAAAAAATCAATAAAAAATATAAAATCATAAAAAATTCAAAAAAATTCGAAAAATTCAGAAAAATTTTAAAAAAATTCCAAAAAATAGGAAATGGCCACATTCAACTACCCCCGGTCCTTCCAGAAATGACGGTTTTGCCCTTCCGACAAACCGTCTTCCAAAAAAAAAATTCTAAAAAACATCCAGGAAAATCCCAAAAAAAATAGGAAATGGCCAAAATCAACTGGCCAAGGCTCATCCCGGGTGTTTTGAATCCCGACCCTTCTTAAAATGACGATTTCGCCCTTTGGGCGAATCGTCTTCCAAAAATTGAAGAAAAATCAAGAAATTCCAAAAAATTCTCAAAAATGGGAAATGACCACAATCAACTGGCCATGGAATATTTTGGGTAATTCGGTTTCCAAGTCTTCCAAAAATTGACGATTTTGCCCTTCGGGCCAATCGCCTCCAAGTCTTCCCATTTTACCCCGGTCCGAAATCACACCTCCCCTAAGCCTTTATGGCTATGCTAGGGAGCCATTGACTTGAATTGATGTGCATCGATGAGATTTATTTATGCACTTGATTGCGCTTTCGTTTAAATTGATTGTGATTGATAGGAATAGTCTTCCAATCTGCATGAAACCCTGAATCAAGCCTACCTCACCTAAAATTGCGCATGCATGAACTCTTAATCAGGAAAATCACTCGCGTTAGATACCGAAAGGGCGTTGGTAATGACACCAGCGTAACCAAGTCCCCGAACCCAAAATCTCTGGTTCCGCAGAACTGATCGATATCTCCCAATCGGTCAGTAAGGTTCCCGGTCTACCCTCCAAGAAAGACCGGTGGCGACTCCAAATGCATGCACAAGTTGCACATGCCACCACGACCACACTAAGGTCGAGAGCGATCGACTGTTATCGTCGAATCCTTGAAAAATACTCCCGCCGCGATTTGGTATGGGCCTGGGAGGGTTCGCGCCGATCCAAAGCTCGCGATCCGCACTCCGGTGCGGTAGAAAGGCCCGCGATCGGTAATCCATCAGCACGTCCGTTCCGGACGGGTCGCGACATCGCCACTTTTTGAAATTCAGCTGGCATGTCCAATTAGATTAAAAAAAAAACTCGAGATTTGGGATCTCTGATTGCCAGGGCACGTTTCTCGTCAAAATATAGCCGTTTTGGCATCTAAAACCCCATTTGGCTTTGCATGTCGAGACTAGGTGTATTCCATTTCCAATTGTAATTAGGTGCCGATTTTCTTAATAAATTGATGGTCGACTTTTACGTTAACACCGTGGGTTTGGGCTTACATATATATATATTAGGAAACTTTCGCGACACATTCATTCAGAAAATTGATTGATTTAGGAATTTAGACTTTCGAAATGTTGTAGGAAAAGCCATGGTGAGATCAATGAGAACGTGGAGTTGGAATGAAGAAAAGAAACCGCGTTGGACATTTCCTACAAGTGATATGGTTGACCCTCCAGGAGGGGAAAGAGCAAGAAGAATACCTGGAGCTGACGAGATAAAAGAGCCATGGAGGAAGGAGCCGCCTCATGCTGCCATTACCAGTGGTCCTGGAATCCGCGTGACCTTTGAAGGAGTGGGCAGAAAAAAGAAAATTAAAAGATAAAAGAAGAGATGAACTGAAGAAGATCGAGAGGCCATTCATGTTTGACTTAAACTTTATCCTTGCTTGCTTGCCCTGGAAATCATTAGTCTGACCAATTACTGTCGTACTGGATAGATTCACAGCGCACTGTCGATCATTGATGAATAAAAATAGCTTTTATCGTATATTGCTCGTGAAAATTCCATGAACTTCTTCGAATCAATCTGACGAGCACAAGCTACATTACTTACGGTAAAAGAGCGGCAAAAAAGTACAAAGCGCAAAAAGCATATATTGTTGAAAATTAAACCAAATTCATTAAGTGTCGATTTTATCAATGTCCATTCGATCGACTCCCAAGGTGCATGCACGAGCCAGTGCATGAGTCTAGAATTGTCTTTAATGCATTGTAGTTTTTCCAAGAGTCTTTTCATATTTCTAGGACTAGTTAATGTCTTGCTATTTCTTAGAAGTCTATCACTTTGGAATGTTAGATAATTTATGAGTTGGTTGAGTTGTGTAATTGAGGAAAAATTTCAAAAAAGGGCTCGAAGTGCTTGAATTTTGTCAAACAAGGGCCCGAAGTGGATCTTGATTCAAATAAGAGCCTGAAGTGATCTATTTGTTTCAAAATAGGGCCTAACCGAGGACAATTTCGTCATTTGTCTTTTATATTTTATTTTTCCTTTTTTCTTTTCTTTTCTTCTCTTTTTTTTTTTTTTTCGTTTTCTCCCTTGGTTCGCTGGTGGCCGGCCAAGCCACCGCTGAAGGCTGAGCGGTCACCAATGAGGGTCGTTGAGCGGCCGCCCTTGAGGGCCACGAGGCCGCGTTGCCCTGCCCAAGCGCCTCGCCGCGGCCGACGAGGCGAGCCATCCCTCAGATCTGAGCGGTGATCGATTGAGCAGAGCTTGCGAGTAGCACTCTGCACATAACTCCCATGGCGTGTCGCCGTGCCCAAATGCCACCCTCTCTGAATCACTGCCACCATGCTCGCTTCTTTGCACAAAACTTTGTCCTACTCTCCCTCCCACTCTTCTTTCTCTCTCTTCTTGTAAAGCAAATCGGCCTCACCGATTCGAGCCACTGGGGTTGCGGGTTTCGTCTTCCATTGAAGCTTTCGCTGAGGTTCGAATGCGGGAACAACATCCGTCGATTTTGAGCTTGGACTGAAGTTTGTGAGCTACTCTCGAAGCTCGAACATCCGGCCGAGAAATGGGGTGCGCGCAGTCCAAGATCCACAACGAGGAGTCGGTGACGCGATGCAAGGAGCAGAGGAACCACATGAAGGACGCGGTCGAGACGAGGAATGCCTTCGCGGCGGGACACACGAGGTACGCCATGGCACTGAAGAACACGGGGGCCGCGCTGAGCGACTTCGGACACGGCAAGGCCAAGGAGAGCTGCCACGCCCTCCGCAGCTAGGCGCTACTGGACGCCGCCCCGCCACCCCGTCGTCGCCGCTGATAGACAGCCTCCCGCCGCCCCTGCCACTACTTACAAACTTCTCCCCCAGCCGGCTCAAGAGAGCCACGAAAAGAAAAGAGAATAAAAGGAAAAATAAAATAGAAAAGGCAAATGACGAAACTATCCTAAGTTAGGTCCTCATTTAAAACAAATATGTCACTTTAAGCCCTTATTTGAAGTAAGGTCTACTCGAGCCCTTACTTGAGAAAATTCAAGCATTTCAGGCCATTTATTGAAATTTTTCCTGTAATTGAAGAGTCATTGTATTCTGCATATATAGCAGGCCAACCAAGAGTTAAAGACATTCGACCAAAAAAAAAAAAAAGAGTCGAAGACATAGCATGTTCTCATGCTCTAAAGCAGAATTGTGATCCGCAACATGAACGAGAATACACATAACAACTAATCTTCAGGATAGACGATCACATAGGACCCTTATAATGGTGCTCATCATCTCCATTGAATGTCATATATTGCAAGTCATTTTTAAGGTAGTGGAGAAAAGAGGAAACTTAATTCGTGTAGTGTTAGGAATTTTGATCAGTCATAATCCAAACTTGTTGGACTCATTAGAAGTCGTGTTATCAATTGCAGTGATGCTTTAATCACCAATCAGATGATAAATTAAAGTAACAGCAAGAATCACTAAATTTCAATAAGTACACTCTTGCTCTAGCACCTCTCTTCACAAACAATTAGATAAAATTTCCTATAATATAACTCCCACACAACTTTTTTTTCAGTTAATGTTCACTCTATATGTATCAATATTCATATAGTCATGCATAACTAATCTAACTATAGAAATCAGCTCAATGGTCACATAGCCTTTGCACGCGAGAGGGCCCTCTCTTTGCGATAATGAAAATCCACTGCCATCTTCACAATAACTTGAGTTAAGAGAAACAATTTGGACATACAATAAAAAGAAGCGAACTTGATTCTCCTTCTTGACGTTCTTATAAAATTTCAAGTTAAGAAATATTCCAGAACTTAGGTTGGCATATCTATGTACATGCTACGATCAATTCATACCAATTCTTTGATGTTCCACGCAAAACCAATCACATAATCGCATTTTCCCTTTCTATAAATTCTGATTGTCTCCGCTGCTGTAAGCATTATACATGGCATAAGATACTAGGTGCATTCTAAGCTACATTTGTGTGTTTATGTACCAATTTTGGAGTACAACAATAAGTTGATTCAATCTCTTATTGTTTGACAGAAATAAAAATAAAAATAATAACTCTTATTGCGTGTTATTTTAGTTCCAAGATAATCCAATGCGCTAAATTCCCTAGGCTTCCAACTTGTTTGAGTTTTAATCTGTTTCTAGCAATTGATTAGGGGGCTGCATGACAAAATTTCTGTTCCAAAAAGAGTTTTTGGAACAGAAATAATTTTTTGTATTTCTATTTCAGAATGAGTTTCTAAGCAAAATAAATGCGTTTGATAATGACAAAAAATTTCTATTTGTGGAAGAGAAATTTATTCAACCGGCGGCGGGGGGCGACCGTCCAACGACCGGCGGCGGCCGGCCGGAGAACTTTGGCGACCAGAGGCGACGTCCGGCGACGCCCGACGGTCGCCTAGCAATCGAAGGCGACCGGCCGGCCAGCGGGGGCAGCAGGGGGCGGCCGGCGATCAAAGAGGTGCGACCGATGGCGGCCGTCGTTGACGAAGATTTCTATTTCTATTTCTTGGAGAAGTAACTTTTTTTTTTGTTTCTCATTTCTGCTTCAAATCTATTTATGTTTCTCAAAATTGTTCCAGAAATGGTTTCTTGCATTTGCGTTACTAAACGAATTTCTATTCCAAATCTATTCCAGAAATAGAAAACTCATCCAGAAACAGTTTCTGATTGGTTTTCATGCACCCTAGGTCATTAGAATTAGGGAAAATTTCAATAAGGGTCTGGAGTGTCATGATTTTCTCAAATAAGGGCGTACAATGGACCTTATTTCAAAAAAGGACCTGAAGTGTGTTAATTGTTTCAAATAAGGACCTACCATTGATATTGTTTCAAATAAGGGCATGAAGTGATTATATCAGTCTAAAAAAGGGGTCTCTCACTAATTATCTATGGGCATTTTTGTCATTTAACCTTTTTTATTATTTTTTTCTCCTTTTCTTTGTTTTGTTGCCTCTTTTATTTTTTAATTTTTTTTAAAAGAGAACAATAGATGGGAGATTTCCCTCCCGCTTGTGGAAACCACCTCACCACCGGTGGGGTGGAGTTGGTAGTTGTCGAGGTCGTCGACGCCTCGGGGGGGCCTGGCAACCCCATTGACCAGCGGCTGGCCCTCGCCGGAGCTGGGCAAAGGGCCACGACCCTCTCCCATCGATCGATGGTGGCGACCCTCGCCTGGTCCTGTTGAGTACCTCGCCTGGTCTCGCTGAGTAGGGGTGTCAACGGGCCAGGTCTCGGTCTAACCCGAAATTAAGTTGTATTGAGCTCGAGCAGGGCTGGATTCGGGTTCGATTCTTTTTCTTTTCCTTTTTTTCTTTTTTGGAATTAAAATCAATTAACAAAACCCATAAAAAATGAAAGAATATAAAATAAAAAAATAAAAAAAAATTAAATTAAATAGAAAATATGGATGTTAAAAAAAGTCGGGTGACGGGCCGGCCCGACCCAGCCCAAGTGCCAGACCTGGCCCGAAAATTAAGTAAATTTTTGGGCTAGGCCGGTTCGCCTAGCATGGGCCTTTTTAACACCCCTCCCGCCGAGGGCCGCGGTTCTCCCTTGGATAGGTGCGAGGCTTGGCCCTCGCCCAGATCTGGGAGAGGGTCCTGGCCTTCTATCGGCATCGGCGAGGGCCGGCTGGCCCTTGCCACTGGTCAGCAAGGTCGCCAGCCCCCGCCAAGATGCCGGCGACCCCGACGACCACCAACATTGCCCCACCGGCGGTGGAGTAGCTTCCATAGGCAGAAGTTGTCCTCCCGCCTATATTGCTCTTTTTTTTTTACTTTTTTTTATTTCTTAATTGACTTAACTAAAAATTATGTGAAAATTCTATTTTGACAAAAATACTCTTAGTCGGTCAGAATATTTGGCCAACCAACCGGTCGGCCAGCCAAGTTAGGCCCTTACTTGAAACAACAATGATCACTTTAGGCGCTTATCTGAAACAAAAAGTGCACTTCAGGTCCTTATTTGAAGCAATGTTTATTTGAGAGTCTTATTTGAAAAAATCAAGATACCTGAAGTCCTTATTTGAAATTGTCCCTTAGAGTTATATCAATTGGCTTATATTCAATATTAGCATAATATCTAAATATAGTCGCATGTCATGTGCAAATTGCCTTATTACTGAAAAGAATCAATATTAATTTGATTAGTAAGTATCGTTCAGAAAACAATTAAGATTAATGTGATTAGTAGCATTTTACTTGATAAACATTAATAAGCGATTAATAAATCTCGTGCATGATCAAGTGACTTGAGGTCTCTTTGGCAACAATTCTAGCCCTTTGATATGTTCCACGGAGCAAAAAAGAATGAGAAACGTGTTTGGTAACGAAATATTTTTTATTGTAATTTTGTTCTCGGAATAGTTTTGGAGCAAAAACAAGAATAAAAAGGTTGATTCTGAAAAAAAAAATCACTTTTGAAAATTACAAAAAAGAACAAAATCTCACTTCTTTTAAAAATATTGGACTTTTTGTCACGCCCCGACTCTCGAGCCCGTGACATCCCTTGCCAAATCGCCACGAGGTCACGAAGGATAACCTCCCAGGCATGCTATCAACCTATTAACTATATACGCATGCGGAAACGGTTTACTCCCAGACAACATAATCATACAGGGATAGAATAGTAGGAGCCAAATCACCAGTAGTATTCATCATTTTATAAAACACCTGAGCATACAAAACATCATATGAGTATTAATCCTACCGAGCTACAACTGACACAAATAGCCCCACACTTCGAGGCGACTCACTAAGACCTTAACAGGGTTACTCAGTTGGATAAGAGTAACTTCTCATCTTACGCCAAATGGCTACCCCCCACATTCAATCCTTGGTATCCACGAAGCTCCGTCAGAAGGGACCTAAAATGTTATCCCATGACGGGGTGAGAATAAATCCCAATTAATCAAGCCTAAGCTCGGTTAGGAAACTGATTCACCTAAGTTATCCTAATAGAAAGCTAACAAGATCACAAGGGCAGATCTAATAGCCACTCACAACAATAATATGATAATCATCCACATGCATACTCACCAGCTTCAGCTACACATAATGCAATGCGTGACTCGACTCAACAGTCAAATCAGTAATCAGTCAATCAGTCAATCACGGCATCACATCCACAAGTATGCACAGGACATCACACACGTCTATTTTATTAACGATGATCGTGCACACGGCATATGAGAGGATCCACACGAAAGAGGGCGTGATTTGACTCTCGTAAATAACGCAATCTAGCACCTCAGTGCAATCCAGCGTTCTACCTGCAGGATCGGGCTATGTTCCTTTACTCTCAGCAACGACTACTATAAGCGGTGTATCCAGTGCACCCGTTGCACGGCACGCGCGGTAGACATCCCTAAACGGGGCGTCGGTCCAACACCAGTTGTGACCGCATTTGACCAACTCTGCATCCGTACTAGTTAACACCAGATCAGAATTGTCATGCTTCTGGCAAGTCGTCTGGTTCCATCAGATTGGTATGGTACGCACTTGCCAAGAAAAACATCATCATTCCCTCATATGACCATACAATCCACATCCAGCAATCAACCCATTTCATTATCTTCGGTTAAGGCCGGATGCTCACACAGGTATGTAAAAGTCTTGGCCGAAGGCCATTTTCATGTTAAAATATATCTTTTGACTTCACACACGGTCATATGTATATGCAGATTATCCACTAGTCACCACAACCACAAACAGGGCATTTAACTCCCAATCAACGATCAACATCCAACAGTCATTCCGACCAATCAATCAAACTATCCAATGAGGCAATCAAACCGTAAAAGTCATCGAATCAATTACGAGCATTTAATTCTGATTAAACAATATAAGGCTCAATTCGTACAATAGTCCTTTATTAACCAAATCAATCGACTTAAATCATCGATCGAACGATCGCTCGCTCGTCTCTAGCCTATCGCTCGCTCGCAATCAAACAACGGCAATCCATCGCCCAATCAATCAATCATTTCAATCTAGCAACCAACTAGCCACAGACAAATGAATCACTATGACTAACCTAATCGATCGGCCATTTAACTAAATCACAATTTCTATCTAAACCGGCCCCAATCGTGTATCTAAATTCCATAATTGACTAAACGACTAATCATGGCCGTAATTAGCGCCCTAACCAAGGATTAGGGTCAACTCACAATTAACTAGCTCGGCCAGTCACAAAACGGGCGGTGATGATCCACGAACTTCGACGAGGCTCGGGATTCTTCTCGGTGACTCGCAAATCGCGGGCCAACTTCGTTGGACAAAGTACAACTTCTCGGACCACTTGGCCCATGAACTTGGCACACGGCCCAAGACACTCGGCCAACTCGCTCGGCCCACGGCCCAGCACACGGGCCCACGAAATAGGCTACGGCCCAGCAAAACAGGGCACTCGACCTACCAAAATAGGGCAATGGTGGCGACCGGGGCTAATTTAGGGGTTTTCGACCGGTACAAGGCTAAGGAAGGGTTTAGGCTTGGTCGGAGGGTGTCGGGGGAGCTGAGGAAGGTGGCGACAACGATCGGAGTCGGCGCAAGGTGGCCGACGGCGACGAACAACAGCTCCGCCCAAAATAGGACAGCCTCGGCGGAAACAGGGGAGCTCGGTTTTAGGCCATTTCAGGGCTCTACTAGCAGCGAACGACTTCTGGCGACTGCGAGGGATGGTAAGGAGTCGAGGGTGACCGTCGGAGGCGTTTGACGAGTGGCGAAGAGGAGCGGAGGATGGCGGGGCAGTAGCTCGGGCGAGAATAGGGCAGGGGCGTCTTCGAGTCTGTTTCGAGGATTCCCGGCGGCACACGACGGACGGGAAGATGGTGACGGGGTGATGGAGGAACGGCAAGGTAGTGGTGGGGTGGTTCGGGGTTGGGGTCGCACAAAAACACCCGAGGAAGAGGAGGAGGAGGTCGTCGGATCAGGGGAAATCGAAACAAGGGTAGGGCTTCGCGCGCGGCTCCAACAACCCACGGCGGTTGATGACGTCGAGGTGTAGCTGGACGTGGTGGTGTTGGCTGTGGCAGTGGTCGGCGCAAACAAACGCCGGAGGAGGAAAGAGGAGGCTTCGGTTTGGATGGGGGAGGTGTCCAGGGAAGTACAAAGGGGGGAGTAAGTAGATGAAAGAGAGCGTGAGAGAGAGAAGAGAGAGAGGAGAGAGAGAGAGTAATGAGAAGTTGGTGAGAAGTGATGAGAAGATGTGATTAGATGTGATTGGTTGGAGAGAGTAATGAGAAGATGTGATTGGCTGGTGAGAAGTGATAGGGCATGGGGAAGACAAATGGGGCCCACTTGAGGGTTTTGAAATTTTATCTTCTAGTGAATTATTTAGGGGCATTTTGGTCATTCGAGAATTTAGGACTGAAAATGAATTTTTGGTATATTGAGGGAGGATATTTTCACAGGCTAGGCTCGGGCGCGAGAATTGAAATCCTAATTCGCGGTCACTAAGAATTTTGAAACCTAATCTAGACCGACTGACGTTTCAGGAAATCGTCCAACTATAGTCTCTTTAGTCCTTACGATCCAAATATTTAACCGACTAAAATTTAATTTAATTCCTTTTTATTGAATTCAGGGACTTGACAAGAGTTAAATTTCCAAGGCGTCACAACTCTCCCTACCTTAGGACATTTCGTCCTCAAAATTACTGCACAGTCTCAACTACTCAAAAAGATACGAGTAACTACTCCTCGTGACTTCCTCGTTCTCCCAGGTAGCTCCTTCGGTTCCGTGACGTTGCCAAATCACCTTGACCAATGGGATCGTCTTGGTCCAGAGCACTTGCTCTTTTCTGTCAATGATCCTGACTAGTCTCACCGTGTACAAGGCTCGCTCATCCAGATCAATCTCCTCATAACTCAGTACATGAACGAGGTCGGGCTCGTACCGCCTCAACATCGACACATGGAAGACATTATGTACTTGAGCAAGTCTCAGCAGCAACGCAAGATGAAGCCAGATTTCCAATTTGCTCCAAGATCTCGAACGGTCCAACATACCTTGGGCTCAACTTTCCTTTCTTGCCAAAACGAGATGTCCTTCTCATGGGCGACACCTTCAAAAAGACATGGTCTCCTGCCTAAAACTCCAAAGGTCTTCGCCTCTTAATGGCGTAACTTTTATGACGACTCTGAGCTGCACTCAGTCTATCTATGATGATCTTAACAGCTTCCCTTGATCATTCCACTAATTGAAGTTCAATGATCTATCTTTCATCACTTCAACCAATAGACAGGCGTTTTACACGCTCTACTATACCATGCCTCGGAAAGTACCATCTTAATGCTCTGCTGGTAACTGCTATTTAGGCAAACTCCAGCGAATGTAACTGTTACTCCCAATTACCCTTGAAATTCAAAACACATGCCCCCAACATGTACTCCAAAGTCTGAATTATCCTTTCAAACTGGCCATCCATCTGCAGATGATAAGCCATACTGAGCTGCTGTCTCGTTTCTCCAAAATTCACACCACACTCACTTCAAATCAATCCTTATCTCTATTCAGTGCACCGAAACCATAAAGCGACCATCAAACACTAGTCAAATTCGAACTTACGATCCTTGTTTACCAATCTGCCCCAATTCCATATCCACAATTCATTTAAACAGGTTGAACCATCCAACTCTAAAGATTCAACTCAATATGTGACCATATAACCTTAATGTCCCAAACAACTATTGGTTGTCCTAGGAACCACAGCAATTATCCATTCCCACCGATCGATTGACCATCTCTTAACTCCCAATGAACAGAGTTCAACGCTGCTTCTATGACATTCTGAATTTCTGCCCCCTCGAGGCTTGAGATATGAAATGTAATCTCAAAATTGGAAGAATGAAAATGATGAATTCCAACTTTGGAAAAGAGTTTGACATCGCCTCGCCAATGATCATTCAAAATAGGAAAACTGAAATTTCGATCAACGGAAGGTTCGACCACGAATTAGGATCTTGGAATTGGAAAATAGAAATGAGGGATTACAACATTTGACATGGATTAGACGCCATTTTATCGAGGACGAAAATATCGAAAAACTGAAATTTCGGACGAAAGGTGTAAAAAGACCATTTTGCCCTTCGGGAGTTAACCTTGCCTTAATGATTTGAGAAGGGAATTTTTGTCATTTGACATTTACTTCTTTCCCAAGGAGGTTGCAGAAAATTGGAGGGGCAAATGAGTCATTAGAGCTTTGATATTATTGATTAAGGGACAAGTGTCAAGCATGGGATGAAGATCATTAATTATCCCCTATGCTAAACCTTCTAGAACTTTGACCAAGCTTGAGTGGACTTCATCATCTTCAGTTGCTCCCTCAAAATTTCGTGGCCTAGCCCTTCATTCCCTTCATTTTGTGCATTTTCACCAAGAATAGAAAATTGCTCTGCTCGTCCAGTTCAGCCCGTCCCGTTCGGTCCATATGAGCTCCACCTCTGTTGACCTTTTAGCTGACCGCTAACCACCACAGGTTAGTTTAACATGTCCTTAACAATTTTTCGTTGGTTTCGTGATTTTTGGATGTCTGGTTAATTTATGGTGATTTTTGGAAGAAAACTGGACGGATTCTGAGGTAACTGAGAGAGGGTTATAGTTCACCCTCTTAGAGACTTCATTTGGCTCCAAACTTTTTAGGGAAGTTACATAACATATAGTACTACATGTTGATGAGCATAAATGAAGCTTTCAATTGAGATTTAGGGGTGTTTCATGGCTGAGATTGAGTAGACAGAACTAAACTAAAATCTGATCGGTGAAGCTATTGTGGAAACCGAACCATTTGAGGTACCTAGAGGTATTATTTTGACTCCAAATTACTGGTGGATGTCCTACACATGTAAATATAATTCATCATTAATGTATACTAGGATGTTTTTTGAGGTATTATTGAAGAGCACGATTGGTGGAATTGAAGTTTGGGGAGTTAAATTGATTTAATCGTCGGATTGCTTCTGAATCGCCTTGCTGCCCTATTTTGGACAAGGGTGATATTGGTTGGAATCGAGCTTGACAAGGTGTTCTTGGTGGATTTTTGGTTAGCTCGGATGAAGGTGAGTAACCCCTAAACCTTTGCTAGGACGTTTGGACACGACTGAATGTCTTTCATTGAGTAATCGTTGAATTGAATGATTTTTATTGCTTGATTGGTTGAAAGCCGAAGGAAATTAATGAGGAATGAGTCGTGAGGGCTAATTGGCCATGGAATTGTGTTCTCGAAATTGAATTGATGATGTGCTTGTTAATGTACTTTGCTTGCCTATGTGGTGCCATGATTCTCAGTTGCTTTTAAATTGTTTTACGACAAAGCACGTTTGTTTACTTTTGGCAAGCAATTGAATTGTGTTCTAATGCCTAAGAATTCCTCGATGTGGAAATGTGACTAATTGTTCATTGCGATGATATTTGACTGAAATTATTGAGGAAATGAGCTGTTGAGCCATGAGAACACCTGAATGGAAATGCCCTGAAGCGCCTAGATGACGCGGGGTTGTGTGATAAGAAATACCTTGATGCGCCTAGATGACGTGGGGTTGCGTGATGAGAAATGCCTAATGCGCCTAAAATGACGCGGGTTTATTGATTGGGATAGCCTGAGACGTCTGAACGCGGGCTAGTGTCTGGAAGTCTGAAAGTGGAAGTGGAATTCTTTTGATTCTTGTGATGATAAGATTTTGTAAGCAAGTAATTTAATGAGATGAGGGCTTAAGGCCGGTGGCACCCTAATGCGTCTGAACGCGGGGTTGCGAGCTATGTACACCCTGAGGTGATTTGATCGCGAGGTTGGGAAATAAGACACACCCTGATCCGATTTGATCGCGGGGTTGTGGTTGAAAGTACACGAATTTTTCTAAGCTAGTACAGAAATTGATCACTTGATACAAGGTTTACCTTCGATTGAAATTCTCGTCTTAGCATGACTCGATGCTATGAGAAATGCCATGTCTTGTTTTATCAACTGCTTGTATGTTACTGTGATTGTTTTGGTTCGGTGGGACGGATGGCCTTGTTTAGGTTTAGGGTGAGCTTGCTAAGATGTATATCTCACCCCAATGGGGGATTAATTTTTCAGGTTCTTGAAGACGGGAGTACTGTTGAGATGAGGATGAGGTCTCAATGAAGTAATTACAAGATTGGTTTCTGTATTTTGGGGCCTTAGGGATTATACCTGAATTTTGCGGATTTAGGACTTAAATTTTTGGGTACTTGACTGCGATGACTTCTGAGATGGAATTTTATTTTTAAGGAGTGCATACCCTTTGTCCTAAGTCATCTCGTTGTAGTTTGTATGGAGCAAGTTTTATGGCTTCCGCGATCTTGTTTCATTGTCAAGTTGTTTTTCGGATTGCCCGAGGGATCGTGGGAGATTTTTGAAGATCAACGGCCTGGTCGGATGTATGTGTGCTCGACGGGTTCGGTTATGTGACTTCTTTGTTTAAGTGATATCAGAGCAAGGTCAGCTCGATCCATTGTGATTGAGGTTTGGAGTGATAATGAGTTATGACTTGGGGATAATTAGGTAGTGAGATCCTTAGTATTAAATATTAATCACTAAATCTTGAGGATTATAGGCTTGAACTTGTGAGGTAATCTAATGGTCCTAGTGTTGACTTTAATGGATGATCTTGAGTGATTTTTTTATAGATAAAGCTTACGAGGAAGAGAGTAGAGCAAGAAGAGTCATAAGCCTGGACTTGAGGTTGCTAGAGAATAGTCTATGAATGAAGGGTCAATTGGAGTATATGATTGTGATTGTGGTTTGTCATGAACCCAACTTGAGGAATATGAGTTATAAAGAGACGACTGGCATTAGCAGATACAGGCTTGAATTGTGTCATATCTTGATGGTTTAGTTACCGATTGCTATTGATGGCCTTGGATGGTATGAGACGAGATGAATACAAGGAAGCGAGTAAGGAATATTTGGATCAAAGGCCAGTTGTGATCGAATGCAGAAGGATTTGATTTGAGTAGCGACTAAACTTGAGGTATATGGTTGAATATAGGCAATTGATCTGTGAGATGTAATGGTCATTGGTGGAACCAGAGATTTTCTATAATTGAGGTTTGATGTGGAAACGATTGTGGTATGATAAGTGGTGAAAACGAACGTGTTGTGCATGTGTTTGTGGCCTTGGAACGAAAGCTGATAAGGGTGTGTGCATGAACTTATCGCTGTTGGACTTAATAAACTGTCGCTTGGTATGGGACAAGTTGATGGGATACCTATAAACCGTTATGAAGCACGGTATGGGACGTGTGGAACAGAGCTTTCTCCGTAGATGTATGACTTGGGACAACCTGCAACGGCCAGGTCTGATGAGGGCAGAGAGTGATCGCCGGGACAGAGAGGTCCGGACAAGGAGCGACTCTTGGCAGGCTTCTAAGATGGCAAGAGGCAAGAATGACCCAAGTCATAACTTGAAAGGAAAAGTTTAGGTATCAAGTTGAGTCCAATTATGAGTAAGAGATGTATGGCACGGAATTGATTTTCAAAATGAATGATCGAAAGTGGCATGGCATTGGTAATGGCGCCTGTGAATGGCATGGCTGATAGCCTTGTATTTGGCAGTGAGTGCCATTTGAAAAGAAAACTGATGTTCATGATTGGCCTAGTTGGCATGTTTTGTAATTGGCATCATGTGATTGCTGTGGCCGAGGTCTAACTGAGAGATTAGACGACATGTGGAGTTTATACCCATTGAATCGATGCTTGTTGAGGTTGGGATATCATGTTGTGTTTATGTTAGAGTGGCGGATGCCCCTGGGTTTATGGCAGGGACGATTGAAATGGCACTTTGAGTACTTGTTTAACGTTGGCTTAGTTGAGTTTTAGCCTAGTGAGGCTTGCCTAGTAATGGCTATTAATTGAGAAGTTACCTCGTGGAGGTTGGCTTGATGTGTGGTTGCCGCTTAAGGATGATTTGAAATCCCTCGATAATGAGCAACTAGTTGAGAGAGCACCACTAGATGGTTGATTGATGGTGAGAGAAAATGAGATGAGCAACCTGTGACTGCTAAACTTGAGTAGATGACTTAAGCCTTGGATTCTTGGAGGGAGTCATGGTGGTTCAAGTGGCATCAGAATTTAATAAGATTGAAGGACCAAAGTACGGTCGCGAAACGAGCGTCTGGCTCGAATATGCAAGATATGGGAAGATCTAAGAACTGAGATGGATCATGAGAATTGAGTAAGGATGAGTAACCAGAATGAGAATACCAGTAGAGCAATTGGCCTGAGTTTGTGAACCCTGTAGGACCCAAGAGTCGAATGGGTCGTAAGAACTTTTGAGTGGAAATGAGAAAACGGATAGGTAGGCAAGCTCGAGGAAGAGCTTCCATGATTGTCTAAGTCACTGTGGTGACAGATGCTTGTACCGATGAGTTAAAGGATGGAAGTCACGAGAAAGGTGACTCTGAGTTAATCCTTCCTAAATTGAATGCATGGGAAAAACCACGAGAGTTTGAAAAGCTTGTGAAGCTATGAATAAGATTGAGATCGACTGAGTTTAATGGAGGGATGAGATTTGAAATTGTCTTCCTCTGGATTGAGGAGCTTGGTAAGGAAACCTTAGAGGTTTTGGGTACACTAAAGGAAGAAAGTGACCCTGGCAATTACTGACCTTAAGAAGCTGCTGATAATTGGTGAAAGGTCACCAATGGAAGTTTCTCGAGGGCATGGTATCTGCCTGGACTACCTCTGTTGAGAGGTTCGATGGAAAGTATCCTCCTGGGATTGCTCGAGAGCAAAGGTTGTTGGGATCCTAAAAGTTTTGTAAGGATCAGAGGATGATTGACCATTGTGAGACAGAGTTCTCAAGGTCGCCTAAGTACATTAATGGTGGTCAATGACCCTTGTATAAGGTAAGCACACCCTTGAGTGGATTGGAACTTGAAAGCCTTATGGCTAATTGCTATTCCTGATTTTGGGGAAATTGTATTGGATTTTAATAAGAGGAGTGAAGGATTGGAAGAAATACGGGTGAAGATAACGTCACTTGTGGAACTCGGGAAGTGTCTGCAAGGAATGATTGATTACCTAGACGTGAAACCCATGGTGGAAAAGGGGCAGTCCGTCTCTTTGTTATGAAAGGAATTGAGGAATATTGGCATGCTAGTTTGCCTGGAATCAATGATTCCTTGAGATTGGTTGATTGAACTGGAACCATAAGAAATGAAATTATGAGTTGTTGTTCCCTAAAGAATAGGGCGTTGTTCTTAAAGGGTGATTGGACCATGAGATGGTCGGGGATAAAAGGAAAGGATGAATGGACTTGATGGTCCTAGTGACTTGTGATTTTAGTGAATGGTTGAGTAAACGAAAAGAGTGCTTAGAGGGTAATTGCAGAAGGTTTGAGATAATCGACTTGAGTATTCGATACGCAAATTGATGGAGACCAAGGGCAAACGGATATTGTCACTTGAGGTGACTGAATTAGGGGAATAAGAATGTCGAGTCTGGTGACATTTGGAAATCTTGGAGTAAAATATCGTTGTTGGCATAGATTCCAAGATTGACATCCTATGGAATAGGAGGAACAAGGTGGGTTCGAAGTGAAGGAATGCTACTAAAGAGTATAGTTTCCTTCACAGGGTAAGTGACCCTAGTATGAAAGGAAGAGGAAATTCTGATTGTCTCGGTATTGAGATTGAGCGTCTAAACTAAGAAAGAAGCCGCAGAGCTTAGATGGTTCCGGGAAGTGAAGTCCAAGAAACTGTCCTTCAGACAACGTTGAATTCCAAGATAATGTCAACGTTCGGTTGAACGGATGAAGTCGAGATAAAGTCGCATTAGCTGGGTGTGGAACCCAGAGGCTAAGGAAGTCATGCTCCCTAAGGAGATAGTGACAAAAAAAAGAACAAATGTTGTAAGGTCCAAGTGGAGACCCACGAGAGCAGAGGGCCAAGATATGAACTCTCAAGTGAATGGTACCGTAGACAGTTGAAATGATTCGACACTTGGTAGTAATGAGGTGGATTGCAGTCGAATTGGGTGTCCAAGAAATGATCGAATTGGGTGTTACCGTCTAGTGAGACGAGGGTTGGACTCATTAAAGGAGTCACGAGAAATGTGAATGACCTTCAAGAGTAACCTATGGACTCTAAGATATGCTCGTTGTGTTCCAATTGTGAAGAGCATGAGACCCATGTGGAATGGAACCTTTGAGGATTGGAATGAGTGACGGATCGACTAGGGTCAATGAAAGTTGTTGAAACTTGAAGTTTCCTAGGATTGATGAATTGTTATAGACAAGTCGTGGGAGGGTTCCCCACGAGAGTTGTCCCATTGATGAGATGGACTAAGGACGAGATATAACGTGAATGGGTGAATGAATGTGGTGAGTCTTCAAGGACTTGAGTCAAGGTAACGACTACGCTGATAATGGTGTTCCTGTGTGGAATCGAAAGAGTCAAGAGAATCATAATGACGTAATGTGAAAAGGAAATTTGAGGCGTAGCAAGGTAGATTAAAATGGGCTGTGTAAATACGCCTTGACAATGAGACTTTATGAGTGGAAATGGCTCGGTGCATGATTGAAGTTGGGTTGTGAATGTCCTCGCGACAAAGATTGAAAAACCTTGTTTGGATGGAATGAGATATTGAGTCTTTAAACTGCCTCAAGAAAATAAGATAGTAGTTTCTTGAGGGGAATTGAATATGAGGCAACGCAGGTGTATGAAGTGGCCGACGAATATGAGAGCGTCGCTTATATAGAGAAAGACCTCGAAGTTATGTGAACTATAAGAGGTTGAGAGCATAGATTGTCTAAAGGGAATTGGTGGAAAGGCACGCGAAACGAAGAGATCACCCAAATGTTGTTACAACGATAGGAAAGGTGGATTAATTGGAGGATGCTTACAATTAAGAATTGAGCATTGTTTATTTGGCGATGAAGGGACAGATCTTCCCTCGAGAAATAAGAGATTCAACTTCTAAATTGGTAGTTTGTCAATTGACTAGTTAACGGCTATTGGAAGCACCTAGCCTAAAGGCCAGAAGGGAATTGAAATATTACCGTGATCGAACCCTGATACTTAAGGGGTTGTGGGAATGAATAGAACCCTTGAGGTCTTATGAAGAAGAGAATGAGTCCAATATTGAAGGGGAATTTAAAGAGATAACCTCGTCAAAAATTCAAAGGAAGAATTATGGTATCTATTGTGAAGGCATAAAAAGGGTGCCGAGATTTGCCTTATTACTATTGATAGAATAGACTGAAAAATTGGGTTAACCTAACATGTGATCAAGCATTAAAAATGCCAACAAGAAAGTAATTATGAGCTTTTTTAAGGAGCCGAGGAGGCTGTGACTCGATTTGGCAAATGGTGGGCAAGTTGATTAAGCCCATGAATCCCTGATCGTATGAAGGGATTATTGAAGGAAATGATACCCCTATTGGTATCGACACCAAGGAGTACATCCTTGCGATGGTTTAGTGATGATGGTATTAAGCAAAAAGCGTAAGTTTAATGCGATGCTCTGGTAAGGCCTTCAGTCAAGAAATTGAAAAGCGAGACTACAATACGACGTGCATATTGTCCTCGGATCAAAAGATGATTGAAAAGAATAGTTTGGATACCCGAGGGTATGGTACCGACGAGTATTATGAAAGTCGAAAAGGAATAGAGAAAGATGAGTACCGATTAAGAATAGAAAAAAAAATGAGTTCTAAATGTTGGGAACTGTCACTGATAATGACGTTATAGAAATGCCAGGTAACGAAAGGAGCTACTTTTGAAAGTGAGGTAACGATGAGGCGCCGGTACCCCAAAAGAATGGATGATTAGAGAGTTGTAAATTTCGAGGACGAAATTCCTTTCAAGGGGGAAGAATTGTGACATTCTGAATTTCTGCCCCCTCGAGGCTTGAGATATGGAATGTAATCTCAAAATTGGAAGAATGGAAATGATAAATTCCAACTTTGGAAAAGAGTTTGATGTCGCCTCGCCAATGATCATTCAAAATAGGAAAACTGAAATTTCGAGAGACGGATGGTTTGACCGCGAATTAGGATCTTGGAATTTGAAAATAGAAATGAGGGATTACAACATTTGACATGGATTAGACGCCATTTTATCGATGACGAAAATATCGAAAAACTGAAATTTCGGACGAAATGTGTGACAAGACCATTTTGCCCTTGGAGAGTTAACCTTGCCTTAATGATTTGAGAATGGCATTTTAGTCATTTGACATTTACTTCTTCCCCAAGGAGGCTGTAGAAAATTGGAGGGGCAAATGAGTTATTGAAGCTTTTATATTATTGATTAAGGGACAAGTGTCAAGCATGGGATGAAGATCATTAATTATCCCCTAAACTAAACCTTCTAGAACTTTGACCAAGCTTGAGTGGACTTCATCTTCTTCATCTGCTTCCTCAAAATTTCATGGCCTAGCCCTTCATTCCCTTCATTTTGTGCATTTTCACCAAGAACAGAAAACTGCTCTGCTCGCCCAGTTCTGCCCGTCCCGTTCGGTCCGTACGAGCGCCACCTTTGGTGACCTTTTGGATGGCCTCCAATCACCACAAGTTAGTTTAACCTGTCGTTAACAATTTCCCATTGGTTTCGTGATTTTTGGACGTTTGGTTAATTTATGGTGATTTTTGGAAGAAAACCGGACGGATTATGAGCTAACTGAGAGAGGGCTATGGTTCACCCTCTTAGAAACTTCATTTGGCTCCGAAATTTTTATGAAAGTTACATAATATATAGTACTACATGGTGATGAGCAGAAATAAATTTTTCAATTGAGATTTAGGGGTGTTTCATGGCTGAGATTGAGTGGACAAAACCGAACTAAAACCTGATCGGTGAAGCTATTGTGGAAACCGAACCATTTGAGGTGCCTAGAGGTATTATTTTGACTCCAAATTACTGGTGGATGTCCTACACATGTAAATCTAAGCCTTGGCAAGTGGAATTGGTGATAAATTGGAGCTTAAGGATGATTAGTGGCTGTTTAGTGGAGGTTTGTGCTGAACCGATTCTGACCGGTTGTAATTCTGAGTAGGCCGGTTCTGTTGAGAGCTGAAGGTAGTGTTGCCATGCTCCTAATTCATCATTAAGGTATACTAGGATGTTGTTTGAGGTATTATTGAAGAGCATGATTGGTGGAATTGAAGTTTGGGGAGTTAAATTGATTTAATCGTCGGATTGCTTCTGAATCGCCTTGCTACCCTATTTTGGATAGGGCTGATATTGGTTGGAATCGAGCTTGACGAGGTGTTCTTGGTGGATTTTTTGTTAGCTCGGACGAAAATGAGTGACCCATAAACCTTTACTAGGACGTTTGGACGCGACTGGATGTCTTTCATTGAGAAATCGTTGAATTGAATGATTTTTATTGCTTGATTGGTTGAAAGCCGAAGGACGTTAATGAGGAATGAGTCGTGAGGGCTAATTGGCCATGGAATTGTGTTCTCGAAATTGAATTTATGATGTGCTTGTTAATGTACTTTGCTTGCCTATATGGTGCCGTGATTCTCAATTGCTTTTAAATTATTTTACGACAAAGCACGTTTGTTTACTTTTGGCAAGCAATTGAATTGTGTTCTAATGCCTAAGAATTCCTCGATGTAGAAATGTGACTAATTGTTCATTGTGATGATATTTGACTGAAATTATTAAGGAAATGGGTTGTTGAGCCATGAGAACACCTGAATGGAAATGCCCTAAAGCGCCTAGATGACGCGGGCTTGCGTGATAAGAAATACCTTGATGCGCCTAGATGACGCGGGGTTGCGTGATGAGAAATGCCTAATGCGCCTAAAATGACGCGGGTTTATTGATTGGGATAGCCTGAGGCGTCTGAACGCGGGCTAGTCTCTGGAAGTCTGAAAGTGGAAGTGGAATTCTTTTGATTCTTGTGATGATGAGATTTTGTAAGCAAGTAATTTGATGAAATGAGGGCTTAAGGCCGGTGGCACCTTGATGCGTCTAAACGCGGGGTTGAGAAATAAGACACACCCTGATGCGATTTGATCGCGGGGTTGTGGTTGAAAGTACACGAATTTTTCTAAGCTAGTACAGAAACTTGATCACTTGATACAAGATTTGCCTTTGATTGAAATTCTCGTCTTAGCATGACTCGATGCTATGAGAAATGCCATGTCTTGTTTTATCAATTGCTTGTATGTTACTATGATTGTTTTGGTTCGGTAGGACGGATGGCCTAGTTTAGGTTTAAGGCGAGATTGCCGAGATGTATATCTCACCCCAGTGGGGGATTAAATTTTCAGGTTCTTGAAGACTGGAGTACTGTTGAGATGAGGATGAGCTCTCGATGAAGTAATTACACGATTGGTTTCTGTATTTTGGGGCCTTAGGGATTGTACCTGAATTTTGCGGATTTAGGACTTAAATTTTTGGGTACTTGATTGTAATGACTTCTGAGATGGAATTTTATTTTTAAGGAGTGTATACCCTTTGTCCTGAGTCATCTCGTTGTAGTTTGTATGGAGCAAGTTTTATGGCTTCCATGATCTTGTTTCTTTGGCAAGTTGTTTTACGGATTGCCCAAGGGATCCTGGGAGATTTTTGAAGATCAACGGCCTGGTAGGATGTATGTGTGCTCGACGGGTTCTGGGTGTGACAGCTTCTCTTTTTGTTCCATCGATATCAGTTACAACAACACTAATAGAAATTTGGGCATTCTACTCACATGGAGAAGGTAGACTAATGATTCGCCTCTTATTCATGCCTTGAGATTTGGAATTACCACTTGTCAACTATTAAAACATCTGAAGAATTATCAAACTCGGTTGCCAAATCCAACTAAAAGTCAGGCCGTCCATTCTATCGAATAGGGCCAACTCACAAGCGACTACAAGTCGAGGACCATCTCAAATATTCCGGTTTAGGGTTGGAATCACCCGTTCCTAGACCGGTGGTACAATCAAACACTATTGAGATCACCTCTCACGGCCAACTCAAATTGATGCAGGATTGGTTCAACTCGAACCGCATTCTTCCAACAACACGTCACACGACTCAGGGTGATCAGCCCTTTGACTAGTGCGCGGTTGGTATAGGGTTCTAGTACAAATCGTTCCTTACTGGGTCCATGACCATCCTAAATATAGATCAATGCCAGCTCGCAAATCATGCTACGAATCAATCCCTGATTAACTTCAGGGGGAACCTATGGTTGATTTACAGCTAAACGAGATCAACCCAACTCGATCCATGCTTGATTTAAGATTTCCACACAGTCGAATCTCAATCAACAACACAATCGACTGGCAAATCAGGCCATCATCCACGTCGAGGGCGACCTCTAAATTCTCTCGGTGGTTTCCTCAACCCTTGGTCATTGTTCGCGAGTAGTTCGAGTCTTAAGCTTGGGTCGGTCCTAAATCTTGGGGCATCACTCTCATACCAAGCTGAGTCTCTTCACATTGTTATAACTTGAACATGCATCACCAATCTGCTTACTGCCCTCCAAACGAAGCCATTTATCCCTTGATTTCTTGGAAGTTTCATCACGAATCCAGTGTAATCTTCTCCCACCTTTACTCTAGAATCCCAAATGACCACAGCAGTCCACTAGGTTTGTAATGCTGCTCTTTGACTTATCGATACACAAAAATCTTAATCCTTCGCTTGGCCTTACTAGCATTCCTATCAACCCCTTAGTAACTTTACCTCAAATCCTGATGTCTCCACGAGCTATCCGGACTAACACTGAAACTACTGAACTACTATGGTGAGTTTTGATCGATTTTCTGTTTATCAAAAGCAAGACCCTTATGGTCATTATTCCTAGAAATCATGTGGCCCTACTATGCTTCCGATGCGCCACTCTGATAACTAGCCTTCCTTAATTGTCACATCTCGCAATCTTAATCTTATTCAGGGGTATCTCCAAACTCGACGGTCTGTGCATCCAACTGGCGACCCTACCATGTCGTTCACTCTTAGTCTGCCCTTACGAACTTTCCTGGTTCGTCTTCATTGTCCTCGTCCTATGCACATGTCTAAGGTTTCATTAATTACAATCCTCAAGCAGTGTACACTTCACCATGACCTTATTAGGTTACTTGTCGACTGAACCATACAAGTCTCAAGTCAATTTAAGGCTGCCTTTGACATATTGCAAGGCCTTCTCCGATCAAAGGTTCGGAGGTATGACCCAACCTTCGCAATTTCTTTAAAGCATGTATAGTAGAAGATTTTTCCTTGTCACTCATCGCCTATTACCTGCCTTCACATCGATTCTTGTCATTTCAAATCTTTCGACTTCTCAAGGGATCATTACATCTTAAAGATCAATTCCTTAATCTTCGTCCACTTCCTTGCGATTATCGATCGCATCACCACTTAGGTCCAACAACGAAAGTCGAGATCAAAATCATTTGCATATCATATCATTCTAGCTTACACAATCCACCAATACAAGTCGTCTCATTGCAAAACTATATTCATGAGTCTAGTCAATCAATAACTTCATTTCACAAAACCTCTATAGCTTGCCGAACTTAAGAAGCTTTGAACGCCTACCGATATCAGCGGTCTTGGCCAATCCATGACCGTCTCAATCTTCGTCGGACATTGATACTCTATTACTATAAATGACATGCCCTACGAGCCACACTAGTTAACCAAAACTCATACTTATTAAACTTGATATTCACTTATAACCCTCCATGGGTCTTCGATCGAATGCTACACCCTATCATCCAAATTCCTCAAGTATGATAGGATGTCTCTCATGACGTTATCACCAATCGATCCAAATACTCTTCTCGATTACCCAATTCATTGGACCCATAAAAGCGACATGGGCATACGTCTGACCAAACGACATCATGGTAAACTCACAGAATCTTTAACATGTCTTTAATATCATTCTCAACATACTCTCCTTCCTAATCCTCAACTAGTGATATCTCATCCATGGATCGGTTCTAGGGGTACCGAAATTCTTTGCAGCTAGTCAACAATTCATCTAACCTCGGCAAGGGGGTACTGGTTCTTTCTTGCCACCTAGCTGAGTTGCCTGCAACTGATGCATAACTTCAATGATCCTTTTTTTTTCCTTACGAATACACAGACATCTCTCATAGCGACAACTAGGGTGGATCAATCCTTTATTCAACACCTCACACTTCTGTACCTTAAGGTTCTTAAACTCCAACAGAATCATCTTACATGGTGTCTTAAAGACCAAGTTCATTTTAGAGGGAAACTCCACCACAACTACATTTCTTTCCTTTTTGGCTATAATCCTTGCAACTCTCAAAGAAAGACATCCGAAAGTTCATACGTGACTGCGAGATCTCCCATTCTAGGTCATTCAGCTAACGGTTCAATCATGGACGTCAAATAACTTTAACAATCACTCGCCAGTAGACAAGTCGTCCTAGGCGACGGGACCAAACAAGTCAAGGCTTCTCCTCGATTAACATCAAACTTGAAACTAACCAATCTGACGCGTTATGCCTCAACGTCTTGTAACAACATCCATCACGACCCTAAGGCAATTCATGCCCATAACGACATCAAGGTTACACATCGCCAACATGATTAAGTGTATCTTCTTCTTTTGATCGTTCATAATCAATTTACCCCCAGAATGTCCTGCAGCAAGCACTAACTCATCCTTTAGCGGTGTCGAAATCCTAAAGATCGTTCCCAACGGTTCCAAACTTGACCGAAACACGTTAACAATCTCCACTTTCGACAGGTGCCGTAGGAAGTGCTGCCCACCCCAACGCAATACCTGTGTGAGCTCAGGCATACAGCCTCAAAACTTGAGTAAAGAACACATGGGCACACTTAACAACTTAAAGGCACAAATAACAATGACATGCACAACGGTTAAAGTCCTACTAACTATCCCAAATCTCAACGCTCCTTATTACTCCAGGCCAATGACCAGATGGATCAAGCTGATCTTGCTTTGATACCACCTTGGGCGGGGATGTCACGCCCCAACTCTCGAGCCCGTGACATCCCTTGCCAAATCACCACGAGGTCATGAAGAATAACGTCCTAGGCACGTTATCAACCTATTAACTATATACGCACGCGGAAACTATTTACTCCCAGACAGCATAATCATACAATGATAGAATAGCATGAGCCAATCACCAGTAGTATTCATGATTTTATAAAACACCTAAGCATACAAAACAACGTATGAGAATTAATCCTACCGAGCTACAACTGACATAAATAGCCCCACACTTCGGGGCAGCACATTAAGACCTTAACAGGGTTACTCGGTTGGATAAGACTAACTTCTCTTCTTACGCCAAATGGCTACCCCCACATTCAATCCTTGGTATCCACGAAGCTCCTTCAGAAAGGACCTGAAATGTTATCCCACGACGAGGTGAGAATAAATCTCAGTGAATCAAGCCTAAGCTCGGTTAGGAAACTGATTCACCCTAGGCATCCTAACAGAAAGTTAACAAGATCACAAGGGCACGTCTAACAGCCACTCACGATAATAATATGATAATCATCCACATGCATACTCACCAGTTTTAGCCACACATAATGCAATGCTTGACTCGACTCAACAGTCAAATCAGTCAATCACTCAATCACAGCATCACATCCACAAGTATGCACAGGACATCACACACGTCCATTTTATTAACGATGATCGTGCCCACGGCACATGAGAGGATCTACGCGAAAGAGGGCGTGATTCAACTCTCGCAAATAACGCGATCTAGCACCTCAGTGCGATCTAGCGTTCTACCGACAGGACCGGGCTACGTTCATTTACTCTCGGCAACGGTTACTATAAGCGGTGTATCCAGTGCACCCGTTGCACGGCACGCGCAGTAGGCATCCCTAAACGAGGCGTCGGTCCAACACCAGTTGCAACCGCATTCGACCAACTCTGCATCCGTACTAGTTAACACCGGATCAGAATTGTCGTGCTTTTGGCAAGTCGTCTGGTTCCATCAGATTGGTACGGTACGCACTTGCCAGGAAAAGCATTATCGTTCCCTCATATGATCATACAATTCACATCCAGCAATCAACCCATTACATTATCTTCGGTTAAGGTCGGATGCTCACACAAGCATGTAAAAGTCTTGGCCGAAGGCCATTTTCATGATAAAATATATCTTTTGACTTCACACACGGTCATATGTATATGTAGATTATCCACTAGTCACCACAACCACACACATGGCGATTAACCCCCAATCAACGATCAACATCCAACAGTCATTCCGACCAATCAATCAAACCATCCAACGAGGCAATCAAACCCGTAAAGGTCATCGAATCAACTACGAGCATTTAATTCTGATTAAACAATATAAGGCTCGATTTGTACAATAGTCCTTTATTAACCAAATCAATCGATTTAAATCATCGATCGATCGATCGCTCGCTCGCTCGCGATCAAACAATGGCAATCCATTGCCCAATCAATCAATCAATTCAATCTAGTAACCAACTAGCCACAGACAAATTAATCACTCCGACTAACCTAATCGATCGGCCATTTAACTAAATCACAATTTCTATCTAAACCGGCCCCGATCGTGTACCTAAATTCCATAATTGACTAAACGACTAATCCTAGGCGCAATTAGCGCCCTAACCAAGGATTAGGGTCAACTCACAATTAGCTAGCTCGGGCGGTCACAAAACTAGCGGTGACGATCCATGAACTTCAGTGAGGCTTAGGATTCTTCTTGGTGATTCGCGGATCACGGGCCACCTTCGTTGGACAAAGCACAACTTCTCGGCCCACGAACTTGGCACACGGCCCAGGACACGCGGCCAACTCGCTCGGCCCACGACCCAGCACAAGGGCCCGTGAAACAGGCCACGACCCAGCAAAACAGGGCGTTCGACCCACTAAAACAAGGCAACGGTGGCGGCTGGGGCTGATTTAGGGGCTTTCGATTGGTGCAAGGCTAAAGAACGGTTTAGGCTTGGTTGGAGGGGTTTCGGGGGAGCTGAGGAAGGTGGTGATAACGACCGGAGACGACGCAAGGTGGTCAACGGCGACGGACAGCAGCTTCGCCCAAAATAGGGCAGCCTCGACGAAAACAGGGGAGCTCGGTTCTAGGCCATTTTAGGGCTCTACCAGAGGAGAATGGCTTCCGGCGACTACGAGGGACGGCAAGGGGTCGAAGGTGACCGTCGAGGGTGACCGACGAGTGGCGAAGAGGAGTGGAGGACGGCGGGGCAATGGCTTGGGCGAGAACAGGGCAGGGGCGTCTTCGGGTCTATTTAGAGGATTTTCGGGGGCACACGGTGGACGAGAAGATGGTGACGGGGTGATGGAGGAGCGGCAAGGTGGTGGTGGTGTAGTTCGGGGATGGCGTCGCACAAAAACACCCAAGGAAGAGGAGGAGGAGTCGTGTGGTCATGGGAAATCGAAACAGGGGCAAGGCTTCGCGCGCGGCTCCAATGACCCACGGCGGTTGACGACGGCGACAGTAGGGTCGGTGGTGGCGACGAGGTGTGGCTGGACGTGGTGGTGCCGGCTGTGGCGGTGGTCGGTGCAAACAAACGTCGGAGGAGGAAGGAGGAGGTCTCGGTTTGGAGGGGGAGGCATCCACGGAAGTACAGAGGGAGGAGTGATCAGATGAAAGAGAGCGGGAGAGAGAGAAGGGAGAGAGGAGAGAGAGAGAGTAATGAGAAGATGTGATTGGTTAGTGAGAAGTGATGAGAAGATGTGATTGGTTGGAGAGAGTAATGAGAAGATGTGATTGGCTGGTGAGAAGTGATAGGGCATGGGGAAGACAAATGGGGCCCATTTGAGGGTTTTAAAATTTTATCTTCTCGTGAATTATTTAGGGGCATTTTGGTCATTCGAGAATTTCGGACTGAAAATGAATTTTTGGTATATTGACGGAGGATATTTTCACAGGCTAGGCTCGGGCGCGAGAATTGAAATCCTAATTCGCGGTCACTAAGAATTTCGAAACCTAATCTAGACCGACTGACATTTCAGGAAATCGTCCAACTATGGTCTCTTTAGTCCTTACAATCCAAATATTTCACCGACTGAAATTCAATTTAACTCATTTTATTGAATTCAGGGACTTGACAAGAGTCGAATTTCCAAGACGTCACACTTTTGAACTTAAAAAAATTAAAATTAGTGTTGAAAATTTACTAACAACTAATTTTTTAAATGAATTTATTTAAATTGAGTTTAAAACTAAGTTTTGAAATTTAAAAAAGAAAAGTTAATTTTTTAAAAGGGGGACAAAAATTTAAAATAAAAATCAAAAATATAAAATAAAAATGGGTGAAATTTAAAAAAATTTAAAAGATAAAAATTAATAAAATTTAAAAAAATTTAATTTTTTTAAATGATGAAACACTTTAAAAAAAAAAAGAATTCTGGCCACCTAGTTGTTTTCGAGAGCAGAAATTTTGTGAAATTACCAACATATTTTGATTCTCTTAAAATCATTCAAGAAATAAAATAAAAAATGTCATTCTAATAGAAATTACTTTTTTGGATTATAATCGTTATCCCTTGGTCTATATACAAATTTTATTTTCACATTCTCCTATGTCTTCATGCCCAAGTTTTTTTTTTTTTTGGTGTTGCAGCCGTTGACCCCCAGATAGTAAACGAAGAAAATGGGTGAGCAAGCAAATTGACGAATGATGAGATCAGTTGTGCTTGGGTTGTGAAGCCCAGAGCCAGAGCCAACGTGTGCGTTGCAATTTGCTATCATTGGATAAGAAGTGACACCATGAACTACCTGTGGCGAAGGATTGGCAACAGCAAGAGCAGCAGTCAATCATCGTCGGACAAAAATACGACTCAGAATAGGTCGGCAAGGGATGAGCCGGTGTTGTTTGGAAACCTCGCAAAGAGGTTCGATTGGGAGGATGTTAAGAGGACCAATTGGAAGGTGTTGCGAAGGGACGGTCGGGATGACTTACAAGGTTGACTTGGAGGACGGAAACACCACGGTGGTCGTGAAGAGGCTCAAGGATGTCGTCTTCTCGGCCGAGGATTTCCGGGATGCAGTCGAAGCTTTGGAAGCGATGGACCACGAGAACCTACTCCCTCTGAGAGATTACTTGCACAGCAAAGACGAGAAGTTGCTCTTGTACGATTACCTGCCCCTGGGAAGCTTGTCGAGCCAATTGCGTAACACTCCCCTGAGCTGGGAAGTCAAGTTTTCGATTGCCCTCGGAGCTTCCCGGGCCATCGAACACTTGCACTACCAACGTTGTCCCAATAACCACCACGGGAACGTCAAGTCATCCAACGTTCTCCTCACGCAGTCCTACGAGGCCCGGGTCTCCGATTACGGCCTCGGCCCCCTCACAAGGTCTTCCCTGGCGGGTGGGCCCGACCCAACAATGGCGGATGTGCGCAGCTTCGGGGTATTACTTCTGGAGCTCTTGACTGGGAAGCTACTTATTGGAAAATATGGAAAAAGAAGTAACAATGTAATCGGACTTTGAGACGTGTGATCACTTTCTTTTATGATCAATTTTCCCCACGAAGTTGCTATAGGTTTATGGCAAATTCCCTTCATGATACAACAAAGTCACTGTGAGAATACTGGATAACAATTCCAGTAATTCTCCTAAAACTCTCTGCGAAACAATGAAAAGATGGATGTCCCTCTTTTGAAGGAAAACGTAGAATGAAAGTTCATTCAGAGAAAACTGAACAGATGCCTATTTATAAAACTAATAGACACACCTTTTGGTGTCCAAAACTGTCCTTGTACGAACGCATCTATTCATGTTCAAAACATCGCACCAGTTCGTGTTCAGAACATCGCACCAATTCATGTCCGAAACATCGCACCAATTCATGTCGAAAAATTATAATTCTGACATGACCGTTCGTGGTGATAACAGTTATTAGGACACAACTGTTCGTAAGTGGCAACCGCTATTCGAACACAATTGTTCGTGTCCGAACAGTCACAATTTAAAAAATAAAAATAAATATACTTATAAAATTTTTTATTTCGAAAATTTAAAAAATAATTCAGAATTCGTCCGCGGCGCGCAAGCGTGCTAAGTCCGTCTAATAATCGCGCAATCACACGCGCACCCACACGTGGGTATGGTGGGGTCTATCTCACTTGCCCATTTCTTTTTTTGAAAGGTTATAGCAGTTTTCTAATTAATAAAGAGACTTTCTCTCTCCTTTCAATCCTATGTGGGATACAAAAAAGGCATTATTTTCATTTATTTTTCAAACAAATAACAACAATCCCCCACTTTGTTTGTAAAACAAATTTGTAAAATAAAATTTCTCAAAAGTACAGCCAAAGTTTCCATGAGATCAATATACATACGTGAAGGTCTCTTTCGAGTTAAACCTTCATTTAGTGCAAGTACCTCAAAGTTCTATCAAAGTCACAAGTAGCTGCTGGTTTTAAACTTGTTACTTTTAATAATAGTGCCGGACATACCACACATATACTAACATTTTGTTTCAACGAGAAGTTTATAATATACTTAGCACTGTTATGGCCTTGTGCTTGTACCTTTTCATGAGCTCTCTAGAAAGCAACCATAACTTTCGTAAGAAGCGGTATCACTTCTAAGCTCACATAGGTGAAGTGTCTTTCATGTGTTTCTGTTACTATTGAACACGATACATTAATGTATTATACTTCATTAAGAATATAATTCAGCCTCTAACACGTAACAGACAATATTGATTTCTCACATTTAGGGGCTTATATCAATATTATACAATCACTTTCAGTAACTTGTTCTTATCCATTAAATCATATTACTACTGATATTCTAGTATTTGGTCGGGTTACCATTACTGGTGATTTTAATTAAAAGGTTTCAACCCCATTTCTTTTGAGCTCATTATTACTACATCTCTTGGTAGCGCCTTCGTGAAAGGGTCAGCCAGATTTTTGCTTGACCTTACATAGACAATTGTAATGATACCATCTTGAATCAATTGTCTTACGTATTCATGTCTTAGACTAATATGCCTGGACTTACCATTATAATTGCTACTATAAGCTCTTGCCAAAGTAGCTTGACTATCACAATTGATAGAAATAGGAGGCATAGGACTAGGCCACAATTTTATGTCCAACAACAAATTCCTAATCCACTCGGCCTCTTTCCCAGCTGCTGCTAAAGCAATAAATTCTGATTCCATCGTTGAGTGAGATATACAAGTCTGTTTCTTGCTCGCCCAAGATACAGCACATCCTCCTAATGTGAAAACCCATCCAGAGGTGGAATGTTTATCTCCTACGCTTGTAATCCAACGAGCATCGATGTATCCTTCTAATACAGCCGGATAATTATTATAGAATAATCCTAAATTTTTGGTTTTCTTTAGATAGCCAAAAATTATGGTAATAGCATTCCAATGTTCTATACTTGGATTACTAGTATATATACTCAACTTACACACAGAAAATGCAATATCAGGTCTAGTACAATGCATCGCATACATTAAAGACCATATAGCACTAGCATATTCAAATTGTGCTATTGCTCTACCAGTATTATAATTCAATTGAATAGTGGGTTCGAACGGAGTACTCACTTCTTTGAAACCAAGATGTTTAAATTTATTTAACATTTTCTCAACATAGTAACATTGGTTCAAAGAATAACCCCCACTATGTTTTTTAACTTTGATACCTAATATAGTATCTACTTCGCCCAAATCTTTCATTTTAAAATTTGAAGTTAGATACTTCTTAGTCTCAATGACTCCAGTCATATTAGTTCCAAAGATAAGCATATCATCAACGTATAGACAAACTAAAACACTATGGTCTTTAGTGAATTTAGAATAAATACACTTATCAGCACTATTATTCTTGAAACCATTGGACAATATGACTGAATCAAATTTCTCATGCCACTGCTTAGGTGCTTGCTTAAGCCCATAAAGATATTTAACCAATTTACATACTTTCTTCTCATTTCCAAGAAGAACAAAACCTTCTGGTTGTTCTATGTAAATTTCCTCATTTGAATCTCCATTTAAGAAAGCAGTTTTAACATCCATTTGATGAACACAAAGATCGTAAAAGATGCGAGAGCAAAAAGAATTCGAATAGATGTTATACGTGCTACAGGGGCATAAGTATCAAATTAATATATTCCTTCTTTTTGTCTATATCCTTTGGCCACTAACCTAGCCTTAAAAGTTTGGACAGTACCATCAGAGTTATATTTTCTCCTGAAAACCCATTTACACCCAATAGGCTTAGATCCTTCTGGTAAATCTGCTAATACCCAAGTATTATTGGACATAATTGAGTCCATTTCATCATTTATAGCTTCTTTCCAAAAAGAAGCATCTCTAGAAGACATCGCATCACTAAAACATTTAGGATCGTCTTCTAAATTTAATACTAAAGGATATTTATTTACCACATTATTATCTCTGTCTCCTTCAACGAGAAAAACATGAGTAATAAAATCAGGACCTAAATCTTTTAATTTTCTCGCTCTAATGCTTCTTCTTGGTTCAGTCATAATTTTCGAATCCTTTGTTTCCTTTTCATGAGAATCTACTTGTATTTCTATAGGTCTTGAATTATTATTATCAATAATTTCAAAATTTGTAGAAAACGTATTCTCAAAAAATTCAACATCTCTTGATTCGACTATAACATTTGATTCTAAATCAAGAAGTCTATAAGCTTTACTATTTTCAGCATATCCAAGGAAAACACTTTTGATTGCTCTAGGACCAAGCTTTGTTCTCTTAGGGTCTGGTACTCTATAATAAGCCAAACACCCCCACACTTTAAAATATGATAAGTTTGGCTTTCTACCTCTCCACAATTCATATGGACTTATGTTAGTCTTTTTGGATGGTATTCTGTTATGAATATGACATGTAGTAAGTAATGCTTCACCTCATAAATTAATTGGTAGCTTTGAATTAGAAAATATACAATTAATCATTTCTCCAAGAGATCTATTTTTCCTTTCAGCCAAATAATTTTGTTGTGGAGTGTACGGTGCTGAAGTTTGATTAATAATACCATGTTCTTGACAAAATGATGAAAATTCACTTAAGAAATATTCACCACCTCTATCTGAACGTAGAACTTTAATTTTCCTTTCCAATTGATTTTCTACTTCAGCCTTATATTTCTTAAACATGGCAAACGCTTCATCTTTCGATCTTAGGAGATAAACGTACAAATACCTACTGTAATCATCCACAAAGGTAATAAAATACCTTTTACCACCACGAGTTAACATTCCATTAAATTCACATACATCGCTATGCACCAAATCTAACAAATTCGAATTTCTATTTGTACTCGAAAAAGGCTTCTTAGTTAATTTAGACTTAGCGCAAATTTCACATTTTTCTAATTCTCCATTAAAATCGATCAAATCTAATTTTTTTCATATTTTTTAGATATCGAAAATTTAAATGCGCCAACCTACTATGCCATAAAAAAGAAGAGTCAACAGTATAAACAGAAGATTCAATCTTATTATTGATACTCAGTTGATACATGCCTTCATTAGCATAACTCTTTCCCACAAATATTCCATTCTTCGACAGGATAACCTTGTCGGATTCAAACAATACCCAAAACCCCCTTTTACATAGTAAGTCAACAGAAATTAAATTCTTCCTAATCTTGGGTACGTACAAGACATTCAGAAGGGTAACTTTCTTCCCAGAAGTGAAGTCTAACTCCACAGTGCCTTGTCCTTCTATTTTTGCAAAACTGTTGTTGGCCATTTGAACCTCTCGATAGTTAATATCAACAACCTCTTGAAAGTTCTTGATCATAGACTTATCCTTGCACACATGGACTGTTGCACCAGAATCCAACCACCAACCCGATTGAACAGAAGTAGCATTTATTTCAGTAATCGTGGCCACAACACCATCAACTCTTGCAGAGATTTTCAAGTCTAAAAATTTATGCGTAACCATTGCCACATAGTTCTCTTGAACAGCATTGGTATTTGCCTTCTCAATTGGAATTGGTGTATTCTTCTCCTTGGAAGTGTTGTTCTTGCGGTGCTTACAGTCCCTTGCAAAATGTCCCTCTTTGCCGCAAACAAAGCAGCCTCCTTTCTTTTTCTTTTGTGCCTTCTTAAAGTTTTGCTCCCTCTTGCGTTTCAAGTTCGGGTTATTTTTAGACTGAAATCCATTACCCGACAGGACATTCACTTTAGTTCCATATAACCCATAATTTTCACGCAAGCGTGACTCTTCCTCAATGCGAAGATGTTTCTAGAGTTGAACCAAAGTAATGTCTTCTGTCTTGTGCATCAGCCTTTTCCCACAATCCTTCCAACTTGAAGGTAATTTGGCAATAATTGCTCCAACTTGAAACGCTTTTGGAATGTCGATTTTTAGAGCACGGATTTTGTTCACTAGAACTTGTAGTTCAAGAACTTGCTCCATAAGGGGTTTAGTATCGATAAATTTGAAGTCAAAATACTTCGCATTCAAATATATGTTCGTACCTTGTTCCTCTGCTTTGTATTTGAACTCTAGTACATCCCAAATTTCCCGAGCAGATTTCATTTCCGTGAACAAGTCATACAGACGATCGGACAACGTATTCAAAATGTGTCCACGACAGAGTAGTTCATCTTCCTCACGTTTCTTCTTTGCCTTATTCACCCTCTCAATCTCTTCGACATTTGGTCCTTCTCCTTCAGCGGTGGGAACAAGATCTTCAATAGGCGTCAGACACGGGTCCAGAATATAAGATATCTTCAAAGCTGTAAGCAGAAACATCACTTTGTCCTTCCAACGCGAGAAGTTGTTGCCATCGAACTGATCCAACTTGACCATATTCTGATTCATCACTTTGATGGTCTCCGACTCCATTGTCGCACAAAATTTGATCCTAAAAAATTGTTGGAAAATATGGAAAAAGAAGTAACAATGTAATCGGACTTTGAGGCGTGTAATCACTTTCTTTTATGATCAATTTTCCCCATGAAGTTGCTATAGGTTTATGGCAAATTCCCTTCAGAATACAACAAAGTCACTGCGAGAATACTGGATAGCAATTCTAGTAATTCTCCTAAAACGCTCTGCGAAACAATGAAAAGATGGCTATCTCTCTTTTGAAGGAAAACGTAGAATGAAAGTTCATTCAGAGAAAACTGAACAAAATTGTCTATTTATAAAACTAATAGACACACCTTTTGGTGTCCAAAACTGTCCTTGTACGAACGCATCTATTCATGTTCAAAACATCACACCAGTTCGTGTTCAGAACATCGCACCAATTCATGTCCGAAACATCGCACCAATTCATGTCGAAAAATTGCAATTCTGACATGACCGTTTGTGGTGATAACAATCATTCGGACACAACTGTTCGTAAGTGACAACCGCTGTTCGGAAACAACTGTTCGTGTCCGAACAGTCACAATTTAAAAAATAAAATTAAATATAATTATAAAATATTTTATTTCGAAATTAAAAAATAATAATTCAGAATTCGTCCGCGGCGCACAAGAGTGCTAAGTGTGTCTAATAATCGTACACCAGTACGCAGGTATGGTGGGGTCTATCCCACTTGCCCATTTCTTTTTGTAAAAGGTTATAGCAGCTTTCTAATTAATAAAGAGACTTTCTCTCTCATTTCTATCCTATGTGGGATACAAAAAAAAAACATTATTTTGATTTGTTTTTCAAAAAAATAACAACACTACCCACCCACCCCCACCTAGGGAAGGAAGGTGTAGATCTTCGGGCATGGGTCCACTCAGTTGCTCGCGAGGAGTGGACTGCTGGTGTTTTTGATATGGAGCTCAGAAGGTATTGTTATCTCCTAAGTTCGTGTAAACAGTGTTGCAAGATAAAGACTAACCTGTAGCCAACGCAAACGTGTAGTAGAATGTTGATCCGAGCCCAACGAAAAATCGCTGTGTCCTTAAGACAAATTTGCCCACTCAATCAGTACCCGAGGACCTTGGACAATTGTCTCCTAGGATAGAACGGATCGTGTTCCTCTGAAGCGGTACTTCTTCAAAGGACACCGGCGAACGTAACTTCGTAGGACAATCGCACAAATAATGAAATGAATAATGAATGTAGAAAATTTCAGTAGTGAAAAACGACGGCCGAAATTTGTATTTATAGACAATGAAGTGAAGAGTCGCAAAGCCGAACAATTCTGTTGATGAAGGAATGCGAACCAAAGGACTTCTGTTCGAACAAACATATTTGTTCGCTTTATTCCGAATGGATATGTATGTTCGAACTTGTTTGAACAATCATGTTCGTTCGATTTAATCTGAACCAGTTGAACTTTCATGTTCGCTCAACGTCGAGCAAACACATCTATTCGGACGAAAAAGAATGTTCGGAAATTTCCGGACATGAGAGTAAAAAAAATGGTGTAAAAAATAATTAAACGCGCGAACCTGGGCCCGGCCCTAACCGAACCGAGCGTGTGTGGGCCGACCTTGCTTTGCGTAGGTCCTCCCCCGTCCACAAAAGTGCGGTGCCCCTTGGGGCCCAAATCCATTTGTGAGGTTCCAATATTTAAACCCATCCACCATCTACTCTTTATCCTATGTGGGACTCTCCATCCTTCTTTGCTCATTCACTTCTTAAGGGATTTCACAACATAATCCCAACAATCCCCCACATGAATGAGACATTCAGATATCACGACTCTTCGTGTATGCATATGATGCAATGTGCGATTATTTCTTGAGAGAATGTTGCCTCAGGATAAGTAGTCTGAGACTTTGAACTTTCCCTAGTGAGACCTATCGGACTTACTCGGTCAATCAGTAGACTAGATGTCTTTGAACTGTCAACCTTAGGTGTAAGCCTAGACAATAGAAATCACACAACTATCTCTCGAACAAATTTAGTTCTCACTGTTGCGTTCGTTTTGGCCTTGAACATCGCCTGGTCTCATGAGTGTTTTAGAGAATTTGGCCTTTTCAATTCTCACAGAAGCGGCTCTCACTTCACACTCACATAGGTGATTTCTGGATTACATACTTTATTCAGAATCATTAAAAGCTTTGCTTAACCTTCACATATCAGTACTGTTTTCATCTGGGAATGAGTAAGAAATTTACAGTACTCTACATTGTCTTCATAACTTAGTAGTCCCTTTGAACCTAGATCTTGGGATCTCCAGTCAACTAGGTAGGGTTTCCGCTATGACGACTTATTTATAGGCCTTTAAACCCATTCCCCTTGATGTTTTCACAACCAACTCTCTAGTTAGGCCTTTTGTTAGTGGATCTGCAACATTATTTTTTGACTTCACATAGTCAATTGTGATAATCCCACTAGAAAGAAGCTGTCTTACAGTATCGTGTCTTCGACGTATATGTCGAGACTTACCGTTATACATGACATTCCTTGCCCTTCCTATTGCCGCTTGACTATCACAATGAATACATACAGCTGGCACTGGTTTAGGCCAATTAGGAATATCTTCCAAGAAATTTCGAAGCCATTCTGCTTCTTCACCGGCCTTATCCAAAGCAATAAATTCTGATTCCATAGTAGATCTCGCTATACAAGTTTGTTTGGATGATTTCCAAGACACTGCTCCCCCACCAAGTGTAAACACATATCCACTTGTTGATTTTGTGTCTTTTGTGCCGGTTATCCAATTTGCATCACAATATCCTTCAAGTACCGCTGGATATTCTGTGTAATGCAAAGCATAGTCTTGAGTATGCTTCAAGTAGCCCAATACACGTTTCATAGCTTTCCAATGATTTTCATTTGGACTAATTGTAAAACGACTTAACTTGCTTACCGCACAAGCTATGTCTGGCCTAGTACAGTTCATGACATACATTAAACTGCCTAGTATACTAGCATACTCATTTGGAGCCTTGCTTTCACCAGTATTCTTTGAGAGATGTAAATTAACATCTATCGGGGTATTTACTGGTGTAATGCCTAGAATCTTGCTTTTTTTCAAGAATCTTCTCAATATAATGGGATTGAGATAGAGACAATCCTTCAGATGTTTTACGGATTTTAATTCCTAAGATAACATCTGCAACCCCCATGTCTTTCATATCAAATTTGCTTGTGAGCATGTGTTTGGTTGCTTTGACAACCTCACTATTGCTGCTCAATATAAGCATATCATCTACATACAAGCAAAAAATGGCAAAGCTATTATGAGTGTTCTTAACATATACACATTTGTCGCACTCATTAATTTTGAAACCATTCGACAACATGACTTGATCGAATTTAGCATGCCATTGTTTTGGTGCTTGTTTCAAGCCGTAGAGTGACTTGATAAGTCGACAAACTTTTTTCTCTTGTCCTGGAACAATGAATCCTTCAGGTTGCTCTAAATATATTTCTTCTTCCAAATCCCCATTTAGGAATGCTGTTTTGACATCCATTTGATGGATTTCAAGTCCATACAATGCTGCTATAGCAATTAACATCCGTATAGATATAATTCTTATGACAGGTGAATAAGTGTCAAAATAATCAAGACATTCTCGTTGCATGTAGCCTTTTACTACAAGCCAAGCCTTATACTTATCAATAGTACCATCTGCTTTCATTTTCCTCTTAAATATCCACTTACATTGTAGTGGTTTATTACCAAGAGGAAGATCAACCAATTCCTAAGTATGGTTAGACAAAATGGATTCAACTTCACTATTGATAGCTTCTTTCCAGAGCGGGGCTTCTGGAGACGTCACAGCTTCCTTAAATGTCCGAGGCTCATTTTCTAGCAAATATGTTAGAAAATCAGGTCCAAAAGATGTAGAAGTTTTTTGTCTTTTACTACGTCTAGGTTCACCCTCCATTGGATCACTTCTAGATGTAGTATCTCGAGGCCTCTTATCATTATCAATTGGCTTATATACTATGTTATACGGAAATATATTTTCAAAGAACGAAGCGTCCCTTGATTCAATAATCGTATTAACGTGTATATCTGGGATCTCAGACTTGTGAACAAGAAATCGATATGAATTGCTATTCAGAGCATATCCAATAAGAACACAATCAACGGTTTTTGGTCCTATCTTAACCTTCTTAGGTTTAGGAACAGCAACCTTAGCTAAACACCCCCACACTTTGAGATATTTCAAATTAGGCATTCTGCCTTTCCACTTCTCATAGGGAGTTTGTTGTGTCTTTTTGTGGGGTACTCTATTTAAAATAAAGTTTGCCGTCAAGACAGCTTCTCCCCACAAATTTTGTGGTAAACCAGAACTATTCAACAATGCATTCATTGTTTCCTTTAGAGAACGATTTTTCCTTTCCGCCACACCATTCGATTGTGGTGTGTAGGGAGCGGTGATTTGGTGAATAATTCCAAACTCAGAACAAATTTCCTCAAAAGGAAATTCATATTCACCTCCTCTGTCACTTCTTATTATTTTTATTTTCTTATTTAACTAATTTTCAACTTCAGATTTATAGGTTCTAAAAGCATTGACAGCCTCATCTTTGCTACTAAGCAAATAAATATAACAATACCTCGAAGAGTCATCTATAAACGTAATGAAATACTTTTTACCACCTCTTGACGGTATTGTTTTCAAATCACATATGTCTGTGTGTATTAAATCTAAAGGTTCTGTGTTTCTTTTATCTACAGAATGAAATGGAGGCTTAGAAAATTTAGATTCAACACAAACTTGGCATTTTTCACTTGGACAGTCAAATTTTGGCAATAATCCCATGCTCATCAATTTCTTTATTGACTTATAATTAACATGTCCTAGTCTAGCATGCCAAGTATCAGGAGACTCAAGCACATAGGTAGAAGCAATTTTATTCATATTATCCTTGGATACAACAGTTATTACATTCATCTTGAACAAACCATCACTCAGATAACCTTTTCCTACATACATCTCATTTTTGGAGAGTACAAATTTGTCAGATACAAAAACCAACTTCAAGCCATTCTTGCTCAGGAGAGATCCAGACACTAGATTCTTGCAAACATCTGGTACATGCAGAACATTATTTAGTGTCACGATTTTGTCAGATGTCATCTTCAAAGCAATCTTTCCAACACCTTCAACCTTAGAGGTTGATGAATTACCCATATAGAGTTTTTCATCAGCCCCCACAGTAGTGTAGGACGAGAACATTGATCTGTTTGCACAGATATGACAAGTTACTCTAGTATCAATCCACCACTCCTTGGGGTTTCCCACCATGTTGCACTCAGATATCATGGCATTAAGATTGATATCCTCAACACCATTGAAATTTCGTTCCACCATGTTGGCCTGAGTTTTCCGTCTTTTCTTGGCTCTGCAGTCTTTGGCTCGATGTCCAGACTTTCCACAGTTGAAGCACTTGCCAACGAACTTCTTTTGGCCTTGGGTGAATCTCTCTCCAGACTTGCTAGGCATTTTTCTCTTCTTGTTGGGTTTCGTCCCTTCTTCAACAACATTTGCCTTTGAGACTTCCAGATTCTTGACAACTTTCTTCTCAGAAACCCTATTATCTTCCTCAATCCTCAATCAAACAATCAAATCTTCAAGTGACAACTCCTTTCTCTTGTGTTTGAGATAATTTTTGAAATCTCTCCAAGACGGTAGCAGTTTTTCAATGAATGCAACCACTTGAAATAACTCACTCAGTGTCATTCCTTCAGCATGTATATCATGCAGGATCACTTGAAGATCTTGAATTTGACTTAAGATAGTTTTATTATCGACCATCTTAAAATCTAGAAATTTGCCGACAATGAATTTCTTCAATCCAGCATCTTCTGTTTTATACTTCTTATCTAGACTATCCCATAATTCTTTAGCCGTTTTTAGCGGACTATAGACGTTATAAACGGTATTGTCCAGACCGTTGAGGACATAGTTGCGACACAGGAAGTTAGAATGCTTCCATGCATCCACAGCAGCAACTTTTTCTTTGTTTGTCTCTCCAACGTCCAATTTAAGACCATCCTCATTGAGGAATCTTGCCAAGTTCAAGGTCGTGAGATAGAACAACATCTTCTATTGCCATCTCTTGAAATCAGACCCATTGAACTTTTCTGGCTTTTCTCCATGATTCGGAATAGGATTAATCGGAGTAATCGGAGTTGAAGTTGAAGCCATTTCTATTGCAAAATCAGAATTTTAACAATTAACAAGACTATAAATAGAGTACCGAATACTTGTAATAACGCACAATCAACTATACGTAGAGCAGTAACGTATATTTTGTAGAAATAAATTACCACACACAAATTATCAGAATAAGCAAGACGTGATATTCAAAACAGAATATTGTGGAACTTGAAAAGATTGCGTCAATTCTGTTTCAATGCTACAGAATACTTACTACGATAAAACCACACGAACTAAGAACAAGGATCGTCAAATGATCAAAAAAAGAAAACGTAAAAAATTTGTCTTAAGATTGTTAGCACTTGTGTTCGTGTAAACAGAGTTGTAAGATAAAGACTAACCTGTAGCCAACGCAAACGTGTAGCAGAATGTTGATCCGAGCCCAACGAAAAATCGATGTGTCCTTAAGACAAATTTGCCCCCTCAATCAGTACCCGAGGACCTTGGACAATTGTCTCCCAGGATAGAACGGATCGCGTTCCTCTGAAGCGGTACTTCTTCAAAGGACACCGGCGAACGTAACTTCGTAGGACAATCGCACAAATAATGAAATGAATAATGAATGTAGAAAATTTCAGTAGTAAAAAATGACGGCCGAAGTTTGTATTTATAGACAATGAAGCGAAGAGTCGCGAAGCCGAACAATTCTGTTGATGAAGGAATGCGAACCAAAGGACTTCTGTTCGAACAAACATATTTGTTCGCTTTATTCCGAATGGATATGTATGTTCGAACTTGTTTGAACAATCATGTTCGTTCGATTTAATCTGAACCAGTTGAACTTTCATGTTCGCTCAACGTCGAGCAAACACATCTGTTCGGACGAAAAAGAATGTTCAGAAATTTCTGGACATGAGAGTACAAAAAATGGTGTAAAAAATAATTAAACGCGCGGACCTGGACCCCGGCCCTAACCGAACCGAGCGTGTGTGGGCCGACCTTGCTTTGCGTAGGTCCTCCCCCGTCCACAAAAGTGCGGTGCCCCTTGGGGCCCAAACCCATTTGTGAGGTTCCAATATTTAAACCCGTCCACCATCTACTCTTTATCCTATGTGGGACTCTCCATCCTTCTTTGCTCATTCACTTCTTAAGGGATTTCACAACAAATCCCAACAGGTATCACGACATCGAGGAGGGGATGGTTGAGCTTGTCAAAGGAAAGAAATATCAACAACGTTGATTTCGGATCTGCTACAATTTCTCCACAATTTGGTCATCAAATCAAATCTTTTCATTCTGGAAATCCACCTCTGATTTCTCCCGATTGATATATCGCTTCTTGATTGATTCGCCTTCTATGTAAATTTCTTTATTTTCAGAATTAGAATATTGTGTATTAGGAAATCACTCTTTTCCTTTTCATGTATTCTTTCTTTAATTTACTAGCCTTCTTCATTATAAATAGGATTGTATACATACGACTTGTAATTAAGAGAAAGTAATATACTTCTTTCTATTTCTCATATCTTCGTTACTTTCTCTTCAATAGTATTTCGCATATGGTATCAGAGCTATTCACCGCGAAAGCAAACATAGCCTCTTAACATTTTTTTTCCTGAAATCTCCATGGAAACCTCAGTCTCTCAACCAGTTGCAATTTCTGGATCGAATGCTACATCCTTGCCAATCACGGCAATTCAACAATCTCAACATTCATATGCTCCGAGAAATCAATCCCACACCATTACTCTCCCAGCCATTGGAGTGAAGCTTAATGGTGACAACTATGTTGTATGGAAAGCAAGGCTGCTTCCACTTCTCCGGGCCAATAAACTTTTGCCCATTGTTGAAGGTATCTCTCCTTGTCCTCCAACTCATATCTCACAAACAAGTGCAGATGGAACTACTACAGTTGTTCCAAATTCTGCTTATGAAGAATGGTCAGTACGTGATCAAGTGGCGCTGGCATGGATTCTCAATACCTCAGCTGACGCAATTGTCGGACAGCTCTCAACATTCACCTCTTCAGCAGATGCATGGCGATTCATAGCCACATCCTATGCAGCAAGAAATCATGCTCGAGCAGCTCAACTACGGATGCAACTGCAAACTCTTCGTAAAGTTAACCAAACGGTTACCAAATTTCTTCAACAAGCAACAACCATTGTAGGTCAGCTCTCCTCTATCGGTGAAATTATTTCTCCCCATGAATATCAAACCCACATATTTCGTGGATTGGGTCCTGAATATCAGAGTCTTGCAGTCTCTATTTCAGTTCAATGTCAGTACCAAGACATGACCCGTGAGACACTTCATGGTTTACTTTTATCTCATGAGGCTCGACTTGAGCTCATGGAGTCCTCGCTGCAAGGTCCGGCTGCATTTATAGGGAAGGCTGAAAATATCTTTCCTTCAAACTCCTCTCGATCTCCACAAACTGGTACGAATCGTTTTTATAGATCCAATCCTCATCAAGTCTCTGGGTCTATACGTGAGAATAGCATGAGAGGTGCTGGGCCACAAAATGCAAGCAGATTTGCAAACATTCGCAATCCTACAGGTGGTAATGGCAGTAACAGATGTCAAATTTGCAATAAATTTGGCCACAGAGCTAATGTTTGCAGGGAAAGATATATGCAGCAGCAGTTCGAGCAATCTCCTACATCACCGCAACTCAATTTGGTGGAAATTCCTCCTCCGCCATCCGTTTTCTCCTCAGAGTCATGGTACCCAGATTCGGGTGCCACCCATCACATGACAAACAATACATCTCAGCTGTCTAATGTTCAGCCTTATCATGGTAATACTCATGTGACCATACGTAACAGATCTAGCTTACCAATCACTCATACAGGTAGCTATATTACCCTAACTTTTCGTATGTCTGTTGTCTTAGTTGTTCCTTCTATCAAAAAAAGTCTCTTGCCAGTTCGTCAATTCTCTAAAGAGAACAATTGTGATTTCATATTCTCACATACTTCTTTTCTTGTGAAGTGTCGCCATTCGGGGAGGATCATACTTCGAGGAGATCTTGATCATGGCCTCTACTCTACTTTCACGTCTTCAGCCTTGTCTTCTTCATCACCCCTTGCTTTTCCAGCATACAAGACAGATTCCATCCACAAATGGAACTTTCATCTGGGTCATGCCTCCTACGATACAGTCAGTCGAGTACTAAATAAGTCTAGAGTCTCTGTTTCTCCTTGTCCTGCGTGTCTTTCTAGCAAGAGTCACAGTCATGTTCATCCACTCTCCACAAATAAGTCTTCAGCTCCCTTACAATTAATCCATTTTGATGTATGGGGACCGGCTCCTGTAACGTCCTTTTTGAATAATCGTTATTATATATGCTTCACCGATGATTTCTCTCGGTTTTCTTGGATATATCTTTTTCAATCACGTGATCAATTCCTTTCTATCTTCACTGCATTTTTACATTTGGCGGAGAATCAACTTAACACTACGGTAAAAGCCGTTCAATGTGATAATGCGGGGGAGTTTCAATTTGCTCCTTTTCGCAAGCTCTTGCAGGATCGAGGAATCCATCACCGTACATCTTGTCCAAGGCTTCATCACCAAAATGACACTGCTGAAAGAAAGCATCGGGACATTGTAGAGATGGGATTGTCGATGCTCTATCATGCCTCAGTTCCGGCTCACTTTTGGGATTTTGCATTCGAAAGTGCTGTTCACATTATTAACAAGCTACCTTCGGCAGTGCTCAACCATCGATCACCTTGGGAGGTTCTCCATCATGTTAAACCTTCAATTCATCACTTACGCGTTTTTGGCTGCGGGGTTTATCCAAACCTTCGGCCTTATGCAAAGAACAAGCTAGAACAACGATCTCATTGCTGCATTTTTCTGGGTTATCCTCTTGGCTTCTGTGGTTATCGATGCTACTCTCTCAAAGATAATCGATTCTATCTTACCACTGATGCTACTTTTGATGAAGATCTATTTCCTTTTAACAATGCTACATCATCAGTTAATGCTGGCCCCTCTTGTAGCTCATCAACAGATACAGAATTTTATACCCCACCAGATGATATTTCTACTCCCGTCGGTCCACTCATTACCTCTACAAATCAAAATCATTCTATTTCCACTTTGCAGGACTCCTCTACTAAATCAACAGCAGCACATGTTGTGTCACCAGAGACTTTTTTACCTAATTCCACAAGTCCTACTACATGCTTTACAGATCAGTCTAATTCCTCTGCTGATCAAACAATTAGCTCCTCGGCTCAGTCAGAGCCATCTCCTGATCTGGCTGTGGCTCCTACACACCCGATGGTCACACGGCTTCGAGACGGTACATTGGCCCGACGTCATCTCATTAAAGATCACACATATGCTCTTCATTTTGTGGTGCATCCAATACTTACTCCAACTTGCTTCAGTCAAGCTGCTAAGGATCCTACATGGAGGACTGCTATGGCCGAAGAATACACAGCCCTTATAAAGAATCAAACCTGGGTTCTTGTCCCGTGTCCGCCAAAATTTAAAGCAATTGGATGTAAATGGGTATTTCGCATCAGATATCGTTCAGATGGTTCGCTTGAAAGGTACAAAGCGAGATTGGTGGCCAAGGGATATAATCAACAAGAAGGCATTGATTTCCATGAGACTTTCAGTCCCGTTGTGAAGCATGTAACTGTCCGTACGGTGATTTCGCTTGCTTACAGTCAAGGTTGGACACTTCGGCAACTTGATGTTAAGAACGCATTCCTTCATGGCCATCTCACTGAGGAGATTTATATGCAACAACCACCAGGTTTTGTTGATGCTAACCACCCTGACTATGTCTGTAAACTTCAACGGTCACTTTATGGATTAAAGCAGGCACCGCGAGCTTGGCATCAACGCCTAAGTTCTTTTCTCTTATCTATTGGTTTTCATGTCTCTCGTGCTGATTCTTCCTTATTCGTTCTACATACATCAGCATACAGTGTATTTCTCCTTGTATATGTGGATGACATCATCCTTACAGGATCCCCCCAGGCACCACTATCCACTTTAATTGCATCTCTACAACGGGAGTTCGCTCTCAAAGATCTTGATGACCTCCACTATTTTTTGGGGATAGAATTACAGCACACTGCTTCTGGCCTTCTTTTGCATCAAGGGAAATATGCTGCTGAAATTCTTCAGAAGGCCAACATGGACAATGCTCGGGCTGTAGCTACACCATGCCTGACTAGTTCAGATCCTCCTTCTCTTCATCAAGGTGTCCCCTTTCATGATCCTACACTGTATCGAAGCACAGTGGGTGCACTACAATATCTCACCATTACCCGACCAGACCTTGCTTATGCTGTGAATACTGCTTGTCAGTTTATGCATGCCCCTACAGACACCCATTGGCAGTATGTCAAGAGGATTCTACGCTTCGTCTTTGGCACTCTAAGTCACGGCATCCTATTCACTATAGGATCTCAGGATTTTCTTCATGCTTTTTTCGATGCAGGATGGGCTGGTGACCATGATACTCGACGCTCAATGGGTGGTTATGCTATCTTTCTTGGGTCTAATATAATCTCATGGAGTTCACGCAAGCAAAGAATGGTTGCTCGGTCAAGTACCGAGGCGGAATTTAAATGTTTTGCTGACACCACTGCTGAGATCATTTGGATTCAAGCTTTACTTTCTGATTTGAGGATCACACTTCACAAGTCACCGGTACTGTGGTATGATAATATTTCAGCTATCTATCTCAGTGGTAATCCTGTTTTTCATGCTCGAACGAAACACGTGGAGATTGATTATCATTTTGTCCGTGAGCGGATTCATCAGCGCCAATTACATGTTCAATATATATCTTCGACGGACCAATCGGCGGACATGTTCACCAAAGCCCTTTCAGGGTCTCGGTTCCGCCTCCTTCAAGACAAGCTTACTGTGACTGCCGCCCCATCAGCTTGCTGGGGGTGTCAAAGGAAAGAAATATCAACAACGTTGATTTCGGATCTGCTACAATTTCTCCACAATTTGGTCATCCAATCAAATCTTTTCATTCTGGAAATCCACCTCTGATTTCTCCCGATTGATATATCGCTTCTTGATTGATTCGCCTTCTATGTAAATTTCTTTATTTTCAGAATTAAAATATTGTGTATTAGGAAATCACTCTTTTCCTTTTCATGTATTCTTTCTTTAATTTACTAGCCTTCTTCATTATAAATAGGATTGTATACATACGACTTGTAATTAAGAGAAAGTAATATACTTCTTTCTATTTCTCATATCTTCGTTACTTTCTCTTCAACAGTATTTTCACAGAGCTCTTGGAGGTGGCAATCAGTTGTGTATCCCTGAATTCGAATGAGTGCCCTCGGATGTCTGAATTACGGAGGAAGATCGAGGAGCTGTGTTGCCCTGGCAGGCAGCAAGATGGGAACTCACAGTCCGACAAGGTCAGCGAAGGGACCAACCATACATCTTCTTGGCTCATTCCTGGTGCACAGGAAGACGGGGACTCGCAGCTTGACCAATTCAACGAAGGGACCAAGGATACATCTTCTTGGCTTATCCCTAGTGCACAGGAAGACAGGGACTCGCAGCTCGACCAATTCAGCGAACGGACCAAGGATACAAATTCTTGGCTTATTCCTAGTGCACAGGAAGACAGGGATTCGCAGCTTGACCAATTCAGCGAATTGTCCAATGATATTTATACTAGGTGAGTTGATTTAGAGACTGGCAGGAAAGCCTGACCACATGACTGCGCTTAGCAACCTAAGATCAATTTCATCGTTTCAACTTTCCAATAGACAAGTTAATTACTGATGAAATAAATGTCAAACTAAAGAAGAGGAGTGGGGAAGGAAGGATAGAAAAATTCGAGTTTGGCATCTTTGATGCAATTAAGAACAATAAGGATTTTCAGGGCCATTGATTACTACATACCAACAAACTTCCATGCAATAAGAGAAGGCTCCACCCAAATAAATGAAACAACAACATAAAGCTTCCCCCAGCCCAAAGTTATGTGTACCCATCCATTAAAGAAAAATGTGGCAATCGTCTTTGACATATTGAACTCGGATGACTTCTGGATGTCCCTTCACGATGTGGGTGCTATTCTAGCTCTTTCAAGATCCTTGACTCAAAGAAATTTGATTTAACCTATGAGTGCAAAGCTTCTTGACTACATGATTGGAGCATATTCATGGCATCGGTTCTTATTGTTTTTCCAATGGTTTCTTACTAAGTATTGTCAAGTAAAGTCAACAAACTTGGGAGATATGTTTTGTAGCTAGTGCAATTCTGCAATAGATTTGATAACATTCCCTTCCTGAACAGAGAAGTCCTGCTAATGCTTCCTGTAATCCAATCTCTGTAACAATCGGTTATAGGTATATGTCATATTGCCTATTTTGTAACTTTGACGAAGATTGTCTCATGGCCTTTCTGGCATAATGTTCCACGAAAAACAGGTGAGAGCATTCAATTTCGCAAGTGGAAAGAAGGTATAGCAGCTGTAACAGCGATCAACTTTGATATAACATGTGGTAGGGAATGTGCATCCTCATCAGCTGTTAGCAGTGACAGCATAGAAGCCACAGAGGACCTGATACTCTGTCAGTCGTCATCATCAACCTCCATGTCATCTGGATTTCACTATGATGTTTTCTTGAGTTTCAGAGGACCTGATACTCGCTCGGGCATTATGGATTTTCTCTATACAAGCTTAGTAGCTGCTGGAATCAACACATATAGAGATGATGACGAGCTGAGAATTGGAGAAGAGATTGGTCCTGAGTTACTCAAAGCGATCGACCATTCAAAAATTTCAATTCCCTTATTTTCCAAGGGCTATGCCTTTAGTAAATGGTGTCTTAATGAGTTGGTACAAATGGTAGAGTGTAAGAAATCAAGAAGACAGAAGATCATGCCCATTTTTTACGATGTTACACCCTCTAAAGTTCGTAATCAAACTGGGTCTTATGAAGATGCCTTTGTTTTGCACGAGAAGCAATTTGATATTAAGGTTATCAGCAAGTGGAAGGCTGCTCTCAAGGAGGTCGGCAATCTAAAAGGGTGGGACATTGATTCCATGACCACAAGGTACCATGTTTTGTGGTTTCTGGGTTTCGGATTCATCATAGCTCCTATGTACTGTTCAACGTACTTTTTCTTCATACTACTAATTGTTTTTCTGTTTTGCTTTCACAATATAAGACGAGAAGGAGAGCTTGTAAACCACATTGTCCAGAAGGTTATAGCTGAGTTGAAAAAGGCTTACTTGCTGGTGACTGACTGCTTAGTCGGCATTGAATATCATGTGAAGGAAATCAAGAGGATGGTATGTAGTGATTCAGAGGACATACAAATTCTCGGAATTCATGGTATGGGGGGTGTAGGAAAGACTACCCTCGCCAAAATAATATACAATCACCTATCATATCGTTTTGAAGAATGTTGCTTTATTTCGAATGTCAGAGAAACTTCACAGCTAAAGGGCATTGTGTGTTTGCAGAATCAGCTACTCTCTGATATCCTCAAAAGAAACTGGTAGAACATCAGTAATGTTGATGATGGAATAAAGAAAATAAAAGAAAGGTTGTGTGACAAAAAGGTACTGGTTCTACTTGATGATGTTGATGAAAGGATTCATTTGAATGCACTCATGGGAAGGCCAGTGTGGTTTGGAAAAGGAAGTAGGATAATTATCACTAGTAGAAACATGGATGTCTTCAATGTGCCTGAGGTCTGTTGTACTTATGAGCTTACTGGAATGGACTTCAATCAATCTCTTCAACTTTTTTGCAAACATGCTTTTGGAAGAGATCATCCTTTGGGTGAGTATGCTGCTTTCTCCAATAAAGTGGTAAAAATGACAGGAGGTCTTCCTTTTGCTCTGGAGGTTATAGGTTCACAACTACGGGGTAAAAGCAAAGAGTTTTGGGATGTTACATTGGAGAAGTTGGAAAAGGTTCCTCACGAGGAAGTTAAAAAAAAGTTGAAAAAATGTTATGATGCTTTGGATTATCGGCAAAAGCAGATTTTTCTTGATGTAGCTCGTTCTTGCATTGGATTTGATAAAAGGACTCTGCTTTCCCTGTGGCCTTCCGATCTCTTTCCAGGTGAAGGTCTTCAAGTCCTTCAGCAGAGATCTCTGATAAAAGTTGGACAACACAATAAGCTATGGATGCATGTTCAGCTGAGAGACCTTGCCAGAGACATTATTCGTGAAGAAGGTAAAATGAAACTAGAGAATAGACCAGATAAAAGAATCATGAGGAAAGTAAAAAAAAAAAAAAGAATCATGAGGAAGCTTCAGACATTTTCATAAGAAAGGAGGGACCTCTTTTATTTTACTCTGCGGCGTCTACTTAGGCTTCCTTGAGTTTGTCAAGCATACAGATCCGCACCTGTCAGTTGACGGAAACATCTTTAGACGTTTCAAAAATTAGACAAAACTTTCGGAGCTTCACGTTGAATCCTCTGCAATAAGAGAGATTAAAGGCTGCCCTCGAGGGAAATTGCCCAAATGCATCATTTGGCTGCTGGTTACATAGCCTTGTCTTGACAATCATCCTCTGGAGAAGCCATTGCCGATTGGCAAAGATGTTACCAGTGGATATTTTAGTTGAGGAAGAACATTTATTCGACATTATATAGAGCTGTCAATATGGGTCAATGACCCATTTTTAATCCATATTTTGTGTAAAATGGATCATGTGTAGGTTATTAATTTTTAGAGGGCCCACTAAATATGGGTTCAAAAAGTCGAAGTTAAATTAAATGGATCAAAAATGGATCCCACATAGAACCCTTTTTCGACCCACTTTCAAGGGCAAGTTTTCAAATTAAGATTTTTTTAAAAAAAATAATTACCAAAATAGTATATAAAAAAGTATATACCAAATTGGGTGCCGCTCAGCATATGGGCCACCGAGTGGCACCCAATTGGTGAGATTGGGCCCCGCTCGACAGCCCAATTGCCAGCGGGGTGCCGAGCGATTCGGCTACCCGATTGCCGATTGGGGCCAATTTTATTATTATAATTACTTTATTTATAATTATTTATCTTTTGAATTTTGTTTTTTAATAATTACATAAATAAAAATTATTTATCTTAATAATTTTTTAATTAATGATTTATTATTATCTTATAAAAAATAAGCTTGAAAAGATAAATAATTATAAATAAAAAATCGCATTGAAAGATTAAAATCGTAGTAATATATCGATGAAAAATCGCAACAAAATAGTTAAAAACTGTAGCGAAAGATTATAAACCGCAGCAAAAGATTGGAAACGAGTAAGAAAAAGGAGAAATTTTTTTAAAGAGCATATCTCATCGCTCGGACGTCCGTTTGGGACGATTTTTTTTTTCGGGTAATTTTTCAAGACGGATCCATTGGCAAATAGCTGTAGGTGGTTTGGCTAGGCTTTTTCCTAAAAAAACATCGTTTACTTATTGCATCGGAGGGAGAAAATGCAAAATTGACAAGGAAAACGCCGTTTTTTGGGGAAAAAGCCTAGCCAAACCGCCTATGGCAGTTTTCCAATGGATCCGTCTCGAAAAATTACGCGAAATAAGAAAAAATCGTCTCAAACGGACGCCCGAGCGATGAGATATGCCCTTTCAAAGTTTTTCCTCTTTTTTTTTACTCGTTTCTAATCTTTTGCTGCGGTTTTTAATCTTTCGCTATAGTTTTTAACTATTTTGTTGCGGTTCTTCATCTATCTGTTTTTTATTTATAATTATTTATCTTTTCAAGCTTATTTTTATAAGATAATAATCAATCATTAATTAAAAAAATTATTAAGATAAATAATTTGTATTTATGTAATTATTAAAAAAACAAAATTCAAAAGATAAATAATTATAAATAAAATAATTATTATAATAAATTGGCCACAATCGGCAATTGGGTCACCGATTGGGCCTTACTCGGCGGCCCAATTGCCGATTAGGGGAGGGGGGCTTGGCACCCCGCTCAGCAATTGGACTGCTGAGTGGGGCCCAATCACACCAATTGGGTACCGCTCCAAGCCGCTTCCAATTTGGTATATACTTTTTTTATATATACTATTTTGGTAATTATTTTTAAAAAAAATCCTAATTTAGAAAATTGCCCCACTTTCAACCCACATTCAACCCATCAGCTTCTGCCTTCCGCAAACAGTCTTGTCCTCGCAACTTGCCAGCAGTTGTTGCCGCCTTCGTGTTGCGCCTCCGTCTCGCCCGCCTCCGTCGCACGCTTCCGTGGCGTCTCTCTTCACTCAGTTCTGATCTATGTAAGTCATCTTCATCTCTCTGTCTTCGTATTTTTCCCTCGTCTGCGTCTTTCAAACGAGGGTCTCCATCTGGGTGAAGATAATCTAATTCCTCTATGTTTTCTTAGAACTTGGCATTCTCGTTTGCAATTGCATGGCTGAAATTGATTTTGAGCGTTTCTTTGTCCCAGGGTTTTGCTTTGGAGATGTCGGACCCACTGGATCCATTCCCAGTCCTTGGGAGTAGTACAATTCTTGCGTTTTCAAGTTTTAGAGCAAGTATGTCTTCCTGTCCTTGAATTTCATTTTCTGGAGTCATATGTCTGAGGTCAGCTCCGAGAATTTTCAGAATGTGCTACATGCGTTGCTCTTAGGCCTATGTGAATTGGTATTCTTAATGATGTTTATTTCAGTGATTTTGGTTTACCCTCTGAAGATCCTATGTGAATTAGTATTCTTCCATATAACTTTTAAAGGGGAACGGAAATTGGGGATGTTATATTTTCTTTCAATTTTTACACTTGTTCTAATTCATGTTTTCTCTAGTTGACATATTGTTTCTTTTGCGGCACGATTTCTCTGTAATTTTTGGCTCCAGCTGATGCTTGAGATCTACTCCTGAATCCTGATGAGAGTTCTTCTGAACTGGGTTTCAATTGAAGCCTTGAATCTATTGCTCTCATGAGCTCCCTCTCTGTCCCTTTTCACTTGCCTCATTTGTGCTCTGCTTTTGTATTGTTTTCCTTCATTAGAATTATTTTGTCTGGTTTTAGTTGTTTGTATCTGCATTTGAATACAGTTTTAGTTGTTTGTATCTGCATTTGAATACATTGGGTATCTTGTAATCATGCACAAATGAGTGAATTGTTCTATTGTCCACGGCATCTGCTTGAAATAATGCTTCTTCCTATTGGACTTTTGACTTTTTGGCTCCCTCTTAAGCGGCACATTCCTGCTCTTGACAAATGGATGAGAGGAAGATTCCTGATTATGTTGGATCGTTGAAGGAAATTTTTTCTTTGTTTTCTTTTGAAAATGGCGAGTCTTTGTGTTGTTGGGCATTTGATGTAAAATGGGTTCTTGTTGCTTGTCATAAATTGTAATCTAACGACCAGATTGGATCGACTTTTAACAACTCCTAAGTCAAGTTTCGGCGAAAAAGGATAGGAGCGGGTCACTCAATAGGTGTACAGAACAGAAACCCGTATGAGAGACTTGGAAACTGCATTAGTCTTTCCCACTTCATCAGAGCATGAATTTATCTATACACATTGCATCTACTATCTATTTCAAGTGCTTCATGATGTAATCTGATGGATGATGTGCGTGAAGAGAATAGATGGATTTTGCTGGTCATTCCCTTAAAATGCTGGATTCTTTGTCCGTCCCCTTGAAATCAAAGAGCACTTGCGAAATTTTATTTGCTTGGTGACATAGGTTCGTCTTGACCAGATTGGATCGAATTTTAACTAAAAAAACGGGTTTCCCATACGAAATTGAGCTCATTAAATAAAAAAAATATGGTTCGCAACTGACAAAAAAATATATCAGTCAAAACCAATTTTGTCAGTCATTTTCTATAAGTATTTCAATTTATAGATTTATAGATTTTTATATTTTGTTTATTAATTTGTTTATTGTTTAATTTATTTTTTAAAATCTAATATGAAGTTTTTTTTCTTACTAACATATACATGTGAAGACCTTAAAATAGGAAAAATAGGTTGTACAGGTTTTCCTAAAATATAAGTGTATTTTGGTAATATGGGGTCAAAATGAGTTGGTTCGGACATGGATCAGTTGTGAGTCGAGTTGGGTATGAGTCATTAAATATGGGCCAAAACGGGTTAGATGGGATATAGGCCAGATTATATTCGATCCGATCCAAACCTCACCCGACCCACTCATTTGACACCTCTAAGAGCACATTGTGAGTGGAAGCTCGCTCGCTCGCTCGCTCTCTCTCTCTCTCTCTCTCTCTCTCTCATTGGAACTTTGTCCTCCTTTTCTCGTGTTAAGCAGAGACAGGGTACGACGAGGAAATTGTTGAGCGGCATGAGTACCAAATCTTGGTGAAAAGTCATAGATAAGAGGAAACGGAGGTCCTCGACATTTTAAAAGGATGAGATGTTAGATAATAGGGGTGAGGGACTCGCATGTCCCATTTTAGGTGCGTACCCCTTTATCTTATCACCGGGTAATACCTGACATCGAAATACAATATGTTCTATATCTCCAGTCGTTTTGATGATTTTGTAAGTATAAGATAGACAATTAACATAACATTTTATGCTGGCCTTTAATGTAGATAGCGAGTTCGTATATGTGCATGCACTCATAAAACGATTATTAATGAAAATTTTTTGTTGATGAAGTTGGAGTCAAATTGAAGACCCTCATGACTCAAGAGCTACATAAGCATCGAGTTTTGAGCAAGCATAACGAATTGTATAGCTCATAAGCATACTGATATTTCACTGGATGTTGTGCATCATGTACTTTGCCTTCTTAAAACAGGAAATGTTCGCACAAGGATACCAGCAGTGTTAAAGTTTGTGTATGGTGACTTTAGTGTCACGCCCCGACCCCGGCGGGCTCGCCAACATCCCACACAGCCGTCAATTGATTAAGATAACCCAAGATCCAACGGCTGTGATGCGCGATATGAAAAGCACAAGCGAAAGCGAAAACAAAACCCCATGCATAAAATAAACACAAGGTGACATATGATCAAAGCAACCACACATCTTACAAATAATGGGTCTAGTACATCGAAAGGAGGTATGGTTCGAGGTAAGTACCACAGGACCACAAAAAGAAAGAACTCCCAAAAAGCCTAACTAAGTCGGACTCGTCTTCATCTTCCTCCTCTTCTTCTTCTTCATCTTCTTCGGGCCATCTTCAGGGTTTGGGGTCTGAAAATGTTGGTTCCACAACGGGGTGAGATAACAATCTCAGTAAGTTGACCCTAACCCTAAGCTAGGCTATTAGTACCTCCAGGCACATTCGAAAAACATGCAGGTTTTGAAAACAGTTCTTTTCAAACATGACAATTGAGCAATTGGCAAGACATGGTATGTCAGGCATTTCAGGCATTCATCGACTCATGTCATTCATAAATTCAATTTCCAATCCGAACTTCACAAGCCATACATGCATATCAGATAATCCATGCACTCCAGACAATTTAGGCTTTTTAAGTACACATACTCAGGAATATATCAAGATCATATTTCAGCCTTTTATCTTCTTTACGCCTATCAAGGGCCGCCCTCCTTGGGTCGCAAGATGATTCGGTCAATCACATGACTCTCGTCGTCTTATCGAGATGATTCGGTCATCATGACTCTCGCTGCGAGATGATTCGGTCTCTATAGCGACTCTTAACACTTTGTGCCATCGAGATGATTCGGTCGACTATAGGATTCTCGCGTCCAGACCTAGAGATGATTCGGTCGCCACCTAACTCTCAATTCTTTACAACCTTCGAGATAATTCGGTCAAGGTGGGACTCTCTAGCCGCATGACCTCGTCAGGTCGATCGGGATCAAACACCCGCAGCGCAATGCATTAGCCATAAGATTCATTTCCCTTTAGTCGTATCACAATCTCAAACACAGGCAATTCATCTCACCAAAAGTCATTTCATCACCACTTAAGGCACGCAATTCAAGCACGTCAGGCTTATCATTTCAAACATATCATTCGATCATATATAAAATTCATACCTTCACCTTAAACCACATAACCATCGAGTGCACAATCATGCATCAACCATGAATTTGAGTCAAAATTAATCACCGCACGCCATATTTCACACACGTCACACCTTCGCCGAGCATTCACAACACTTCAACACTTCCTAGGCATGTTTGAGAGACATTCAATCAAGATAAGTCATCGATAGTCTTAATGCACAAAACTGCCCACTATTGGCATGCATCAACCATGTGTTTAATTCAACACTTCCTAGGCATGTTTAAGAGACATTCAATCAAGACAAGTCATCGATAGTCTCAATGCACAAAATTGCCCACTATTGGCTTTCACAACTAGGTTTATTCCCGAATAAACTGAAATTGCTCTATTAACTTTTTGAGAAGTCTAATTTCAGGATCTTGTCTCTGATGGTCTTACGAACGTGTGGGAGAAAACGTGGCTCAATTTGGACAGTAGACGACTTAAAACGAGTCATTTTAAAATTGGTGCGCGCAGAAAATGGGTTTACTCAGTGTCTTAGGTCTCTCACGTGTTTCACTCCAAAACAACCCTTTAAACACTTTCAATTCAACCAAAAATTCACCCATTAGTAACCCAACATCCTAACAAATGGTTAGAAGTCTTCTTAGCTTTCAATCCAGCAAGTAAAATCCTACAATTAGCCGCTTGAAGCCTTCAAACCAAACTGACCAAAACAGGGCAGAACCGATTCCTAGGAATGTCACACAAACCGGCCATTAAACTTCACCCATACCTCATTCTAATCAACATACTCCATGCTAACATCTTTATCTACGAGTTAGGGCGACTTACCAACTATTCCAAGGCAAGATAACACCTCGAAGGTCCTCAAAAGCCCTCGGTTCCCAAACCGTTCTCTGTGGGCAAAATCTGTCCCTTGGAAAATCACAAGAGTTTAGCTATCAAAACCCACCAAATGTCCAACTAAACACCAAGCTCATGTCACTAAATCTCACTACTATGACTGCTGACACCTAAATTTTGATCAAACTTTTTTTTCCTTTATTTTTTTAAAAAAATTCATAGAAAATCTATAAAAAAAAATTGAAAAATTAAAAAAATCAATTTTGGTGACCTTGGCCAAGCTAAAGGGACCATTTTGGACAAAAAAATATTTTTCATATTTTTTTATTATTATTTTCGAAAATTATAAAAATAAAAAGAAAATCAAGAACAAATAATATTCGAGATCACAAAAATATAAAAAAAAATAGTTAGTATTTTTATTTTAAATTTTCTTTACTTTTTGACCTCGTAAACAATAAAATTCAAGTTCGATTTTAGGTGTTCTTTGACCATCATAAAATTGAATTTGGCAAAAATATTAGCAATAATTAAAAGGAAAATGAGTGAAAACATCGTGATTTAAAAGGAAAAGGTGTTGATGATTTTGTCTTTGCTTTTTATTATTTTATTTTATTTTATTATTATTTTTTCTCTCTCCCTCGCTCCCCCTCTTTCCCGCACCTACCCTCTCTCCCTTTTTCTTCTCCCCCTTCGTGGAAGAACGGGGACCGAAGGCCTCCTCCATCATCTTCCTCTAACCGGCGATTTTGGCGTCGACCACCACAGCCGGCACCACCACCACCCTCGGCAGCATTTCGTCGTCATAGCTAGCCCCTCCGTTGCCGTCGCCAGCCGCTGGATCGCTGCGAAAATTGACCGAGAAGCCGCAGTGCCCTGTTCGCGAGTCCCCCCGAAACCAAGACCATCTGCTCTTTCCTTGGCCGTTTGCGACGCCGTCGTTGCCACCCACCTCCTCATTGTCGACCGCCCGTCTCCCCTCGACTCCCCGGATACCATTTCGCCGGCCGACGTCCGCCGGAACCGCCGAGAACAGACCCGACAGCCTCAACGCCCTGTTTTCGAGCCCGACTCGGATATTCCTCAGATCCAGTCGAGCCCGTCATCGTCGTCCCTCACCGCCACTCCGAGGACCTCCCGAGACCTCTCCCCGACACACCTAAGCTCGTGGAAGCCAATCGCCGCGTGTGGTGGCCGGAAAACCGCTCTGAGGCCGTCCCTATTTCCATCGTCACGGAGCCCCTGTTTTGCCCGCCCCTGCTCCACCTTCATTCGGTCACCTCCGGCCGTCCACCGCCACGGCCAGCGCCGCCCTCGGCTGCCCGACGTTCCCTCGATCCACCACCATCGGTCTCGAAGCCGGCCGTCGTCCGATCGGTCGCCGAATCAGCCGTGCCATCGTCGTCACCCCTGGTTTTGGGGTTTTTCCAGCAAACCGGGCCGTGTCCGGGCGGACCGGACTGTGTCCAAACCCGTTTAATTTTTTTTTATAAAAAAAAAATCAAAATCATTGTCGATAATTTATCTAATTGATCGTTGACATTCTGATGTGGCGATCAACAGGTGACGCGCATGGAGATGGTCGCATGCTGAGGCTGGGCGATTGAAGACCGGTGTCCAATCAAGTATATTCTACGTACCAGATTCGTATGTCAAAGTTATTTTTCTAAAATATTGCCATTATAGACTTGAGTTGCATGTATTTGTTTCAGTCTAGTGGTTAGCTTATTTACCTGGTTGAGTGTCGTCTATTGTCAAAGTGATGATTTTTATTAAAATATTTTCCGAAAATATAAAAAAAATAAAAATAAAAAAATCAGAAAACCCCAAAAAATGGGAAAATTAAAGAAAAACTCAAAAAATTGAGAAAAATTGCAGAAAAATTCTAAAAAAAATTATAGAAAATTCCTAAAGCTACAAATACCGAAAAATGTCATTTTTGGTATTTTCTCCCATTTAATCCAAAATGACGATTTTACCCCTCAAAAGGTAAATCGTCTTTGATATTCCGATGACTTGTGGAAATTGCTTAGAATTTGGAGATGGGCCAGATAGGTGGCTAAACCTTATGTCTAAGATTTCCACATTTCATTTCCATTTTTAGAAAATGATGATTTTACCCCTCGAACGGTAAATCGTTTTGTAAAATTCCAGAAAATTCGAAAAATTGCCGAAAAATAAGAAATGAGTCAATTGAGCAACCAAACTTATTTTTAGCACGGTTTTAATCCGGATTCATTCTGAAATGACGATTTTTCCCTTTTTGGGCAAATCGTCCATTGGTCTCAAAATTACGACTTTACCCCTAATGGGTAAAATCATGTCTAAATCATTCCTAAGCTTGATTGATACTTCTCTAGGCTAATAAAGCCTTATTAGGAATGTCATGTTGATTTGATATGATTATTTTGCATATCTGGATTTATTGATTTACGCATTTTATTATCGATTGTGATTGCTAGGATAGTCGCTCCTATCTGCATGAATTCTTAGAATTAGGATTCGTACCCCACTTATCTGCATGAAATCTTAAGTCAGAAAATTCAATCAACTTAGGTACCGAAAGGGCGTCAACGCTGACAGTCGACGTAACTAAGTTCCCGAGCCCATTTCTCTGGTTTTCGTAGAATTGAATAGAAACTCCTGACTATTCAATAGGGTGGTCCAATCATACCCTCCACAAAATGATTGGTGGCGACTCCATGACATGCACACTTAGCACATGTCACCAGACCACACTGAAGGTCGACACGCATGCCTCCGTTGCAATTTGGGTAATGGGCCTTGGGAGAGGCCCGCGTCCAACCAGACTAGACGGCCCATTAGCCCTCGAGAGCACATGGCAACCTCGAGAGGGTCGCGACAGACTGGCGACTCCACTAGGGAAAATAGAGAACTTGAGCCAATTAAAAAGTTGATTGATTTTTCTGACATGTTTTATGTAGATGTTCTTCAAGGTGAGTTACGTACTTTAACCCTTGAGGTGTTAAATTTTTTTACAGATTGGAGAAATAAGGGGTGAAGTAACTCTGTCTTATGCAAGTAGGAGTTTAGGATGTATGATTGTGTTGATGTTTATATTGAAGTGGTGTTTGCTAAAATGAAATGCATGTTTTTTGCTTTCGTACGACACAATGAACACACACCGCCACGCCTAAAACCTCGGGCGCCCCTTTTAGGAAAGCAATAGAAGGAATTGAAAATGGAATCTCCATGAGGAAAAACATGGGGTAATCCATTTTTTTCAATTCCGCTCACTTCGAACTATAGATCGAGTCTCAATGCAACGATAGTTGTGCAATGGAATCGGCTCTCTAGAACTTGAGGTGGGAACCTTAGCCTTAGGTACCAAGCCCAATCTTTTGATTTCTAGAGTTTTACCCTCACTTGTCTCATGCGCTTGTCTATGGAAGGTTAATACATCTAAATTTGCCAAAAATACAGAGAAATTTGTACCATCTGATATGAATACAAGATGGAGAAGAAGAGCACTCTGTGGACACTATTGAAGTCTCGCCTAATGAAAATGGTGATTTGGAACAGGTGATCCTGAAGTCACATCCAGAAGACCAGAACTGGGGCATCCCTATGTGATCGGACCGCATTCCTTTGATGGGTTGGGCATTTTTAGTCATCTTGTATAGGATTCATCCCTTAAATTGATTGTATTAGGGATCTATTTGTATTATATGTATTTCGACAAGGCCCATCTCCATTGAAAATGGGGGCAATCCATTCCTATATCCAAAAAGCCTGTCGAAGTTGAAGGCATCGTATTCGTAATTTAATATGTGGGGCAAATCCCCCAAGCGATGGTTATCACCCGCAAAGCATAATAGAATCCATTCCTTCAACGCAAAACGCAGTTGGCCGCGGAGCCACCCATTCGGTAAAGAACGTATCGTTCCTAAATGATTTTCAATCAGATTAGGGGATATTGTTCCCTCTCTTTTCCCTCTTAGGTGATAAAAAGAGATAAGGCCCCAAAAGGCCATGCATTCAGATGACGAAATAGACGTCGCCCAGCTGGGGCAAATGAACCGTAGGCGTTGCAAATACCTTCAAGCACGGATAGAGGAATTCGATATATGTTGTTCATATCAATACGCAATATCAGAACGGAAATCAAGAGTAAAGTTGTATCGTCCCAATTTGTCTTGAATTTGGGAACATCAATTGACACTTATTGTTTATCCTTGACAGGGGGCTCGCCTTTGAGACGAACAGGTTTTTTACATCCCATGTACTACTCGTTAGAGTACATGACCAAGGGTAAGATGTATCGTTCCGATTTTTAAAAAATTCGTGAACATACAATGACATGTTTCTTTTACATTTTCAGGGATCTCCAACCACGACGGACAGGTAAGTATCCCTTTTCCCAGTTAGCTGGAGATAAAAAAAAATGTCAGAATCCTTTCAGTCATCATGTCTAAAAAGGATAAAGATTTTCCAATGCATCGATATTCATGATTTAAATCGGGAGGTTACCTAAAACATGAATAGAACATGCATGATACATCACAAAATCCCCTCGATGGATAAATTTTGGAGAAAATGAAATGAATTTTTCCAAATAAAATTTTTTTCAAACCATTCAAAAGGATGTTTCCTCAAAAGAGAGGCAAGCCCAATCCAAACACATCCTACATACACCTGAGAGATGAGTGGAGTGAATCAAATAGTAAAATCTGGACCTACGGAGGTAGGGATCATTTGCAACGATTACATGGATTGGGACGACGGGGGCATTCATTTCATATCATAAATACTACAGGTGACCATTGATAACCCCTTTGAACGGCGATTTTCATTCTCAACCCTGTCGAGAACCACCCCAAAACTTGGGGCAAACACAGGTCAGTCCAGTAGTACCAGAAGGTAAAGGGTTAGAAATTTTCTTGCTCGAACTAACATCGATCTTTGTGTGTTGCTTATATGGTAATCCAAGTGCCATAGGATGACGAGAAGCATTTATTTCTCTATCCCACACACCATATCATTTGCATAACCAAGTTGAGCCTGCAAATTCATGTCATGAACCCCCGTTGGTGATCATAGCATGTTTCAAAATGGAAGCTGCATCACTCTAAGAACGGAAGAATCCAAGAGATGGGATTTATAGAAAAATTTCAGATCGGTGTTCAAGTGTGCTATGATTCAAATTGTATATCTAGCACAATTTGTTGAAAATCGTAGTTCCAAAGGAAAAGAAAAGGCGGGATTTCAACAAAAGATAAAAATCCCTAGGCATCAAGAAAAAAGCAAAGTGCCTGGTAAAAGCAAGGCCGATGCCTATTCAAAACATCCCCAGTAAAGTCTGGAGGATTGAAGAAAAGAGAAAATCCCTAAAGGGATCAGATCAAAAAGGCTGCTCCCCAAATGGTGTCAAGCGCGGAGCAAAGGCGAAGAAAAGAAAGGACAGGTGGCAAATCTGCAATGATCACAATTGTCAAACTCTTCAAGAATTCTGGGCCAAAAATAAGCCTTTTTCGATCCCCAATCCTACCCATGTTACAACCCTGAAGCAGTCTTCTCTGACTAAGACACTTTGGTTAACGTATAGCTTAGCTCAAAGAAGTACGAGCAAGACTATTTCTTTCTCATTTTGCAGGGTTCTTGACTTGTAAACAAGGAGCATATGGTGAAAACATTCATTCAACGGCCTCGACTCAAGAGTGAGTTCCCCTTGGAAATCGATATCCAAGCCTAACGTTATGGTCCCGTGGAAGACCTCCCGACCGATCGAGATGTATGCGCTGCGAATGATCCTGAAACCTAGGCACATGTTAGTAGGAAATTGAGCGCATTCCTTATAAAAGACCATTATCACAAAGCGGTGAGGAGCCCTCTCAGATGAGAAATTCTCCAATAGATGTTTTGAACAAACCCTTTTTGGAAATTTCAAATTGTTTGATCCAGATTTGCCGCGCAAGGAATTTGTGATCACATTTGCATGTTGCAAGAATGCTTTAATTAACCTCCAACATCAAAATGCACATTTCATGAATGAAACTTAAGTCATGAATTTTGTCAGTTAGACAACTGTTGTCTTCCCAAAGATTACTAACAGTTTCTTGGTGAAGAAAAATCTTTTAGGTTTAAACTTTTGCAGGATCTTTGGAAACCCCAAATCCCAAAAGAATCTATGCCCCGTGAAAGGGAGTACTTACATTTGATATCTCTGCAGGATTTCGGTAACCCTAAATCCCAGATGAATGTTTTACTCCGTGAAGTGGAGTACGCAGGCTTAAGCTTCTACAGGATTTCGTGGAGAACCCATGATCCCGGAAGAACGCCTGACTCTGTCAAGAAGAGCTTATAGGGTCATGTTTTGCAGGATCCTTGGAGAACCCATGTCCCAAAATGATACCTTTTAATGAAAAGTTTGCAGGTTTCAGCTTTCTGCAGGATAATTGGAGTCCCCAGATCCCAGAAAGGTACCTCGCATGTCGAAAGGATAATTCAGCCTTCTGCGAGATTTCAGATAACCCCTAAATCCCAGAATAGCCTTTAGGTGAACCTAAAGTTAGGTAAACCTTTCAAAAGAGACCTCAATGAGTCGTCTGTAGGTAAAGCCTTTTAGTAGGCAAACCTTTTCCTAGATCGATCTGCAGAACGATCGAATCTCTGACTAGTCCGAACCAGACAGGGTATGTCAGCCTTAGATTCCTATCAGTTTGGAGTCACATGAAGGTAGAAACCGCCTGAAGGGTCAACTCAAGGTAGAAACCGCTTGAAGGGTCAAACCAAGGTAGAAACCACCTGAAGGGTCAACTCAAGGTAGAAACCGCCTGAAGAGTCAACGTGATGGTAGATATCGCCAGAAGGGTTAACACAAGGTAGAAACCTCATGAAGGGTCAACTCATTAGTAGATACCGCTATAAGGATCAACCCAATGGTCAGATCCACCATACGGATCAAAACCTTGACTAATTCCAAATGCGAAAGGAGTTGTTTTCCTAGGTAAGCCTTACAATAGGCGAGCCATCTACGGTCTAATCCACCATACAGATCAAAATCCTTGACGAATCCCTAAGTGCGGGAGGCGTCTTCCTTAGGTTCCTATCAGTTAGGAATCACATTATGGTTTGGCCTACCATACGGGTCAGAGCTTAACCTCTCTAGAACACTCTAGTAACGAGTCCCTAGAAATTCTCTTGAATCCATCAAACACCGTGAAAACTACACAAGCATCGAATAGGTAAGTGGCAGATATGTCTCTCTACTATCTCACTCTCATTTCAAATGAATGTTTCCCCTCCTCCAAGAAAGAGCGAGCGTACATCGACAAGCATGAAAGATTAGATGTCATGACTCATTTTCCTTTAATTTCTCGAGTCGAGTCGATCAGGACTGAGGTGTCACCTTGTCTTTGAGATAAATCTCTCACGAGATTTCTCTCAAAGAGGGGCAGCTGTTGACACCTAAATTTTGATCAACCTTTTTTTTTCCTTTATTTTTTGAAAAACTTCATAGAAAATCTATAAAAAAAATTGAAAAATTAAAAAAAAATCAATTTTGGTGACCTTGGCCAAGCTAAAGGGACCATTTTGGACAAAAAAATATTTTCATATTTTTTTATTATTATTTTCGAAAATATAAAAATAAAAAGAAAATCAAGAAAAAATAGTATTCGAGGTCACAAAAATATAAAAAAAAAGTTAGTATTTTTATTTTAAATTTTCTTTACTTTTTGACCTCGTAAACAGTAAAATTCAAGTTCGATTTTAGGTGTTCTTTGACCATCATAAAATTGAATTTGACAAAAATATTAGCAATAATTAAAAGGAAAAGGAGTGAAAACATCGTGATTTAAAAGGAAAAGGTGTTGACGATTTTGTCTTCGTTTTTTATTATTTTATTATTATTTTTTCTCTCTCCCCAGCTCCCCCACTTTCCCGCGCCTGCCCTCTCTCCCTTTTTCTTCTCCCCCTTCGTGGAAAAACGGGGACCAAAGGCCTCCTTCATCATCTTCCTCCCACTGGCAATTTTGGCGTCGACCACCACAGCCGGCACCACCATCACCCTCGGCAGAATTTCGCCGTCATAGCCACCCCCTCCGTTGCCGTCACCAGTCGCCGAATCGCCGCGAAAATCCACCGAGAAGCCACGGTGCCCTGTTCGCGAATCCCCCCAAAACCGAGACCATCTCCTCCTTCCCTGGCCGTTTGCGACGCCGTCGCTGCCACCCACCTCCTCATTGTCGACCGCCCGTCTCCCCTCGACTCCCCGAATACCATTTGACCGACCGCCGTCCGCCGTGTTGACACCTGATTTTTGACCAAGTCTTTTTCAGCTTTATTTTGAAAAATCACAAAAAAAATCCATAAAAAGTCAAAAAAATTACAAAATCAACTTTGGTGGCCTTGGCCAAGCTCAAGGAACTATTCTTGACCAAAAAATAATTTTTCATATTTTTCACATTTTTTAGTATTTTTAGAAAATATGAAAATACTCAAAAAATCAAGCAAAATAGTATTTGATGTCATAAAAATATGAAAAAATAGCCAATATTTTTATTTTTAATCCCTTGCATTTTTTACCTCACAAAAAATCTAAAATCAGATTCAATTATAGGTGTTCCCTTGTAACCCGTACTATTAAATCTGAGAAAAAAATATCAGTTGAGTCTTTTAATTTGCAATGTTAGCATTTTATAGGATCTTTACATTCAATCTAATTGTACCCTATTTCAATTTGACCTAATTGTTCGGACAAATTGCTCAATTGCAAACATAATTGTATTTTAGTCCTTGAATTTGGGCATAATTGAAATTACTTTCAATTCAAGGGCTATCATTATAAATTGAACATGCTGCCCAATGGATTTCACCATTCTAAATCAATTGGCATAGGTGATTTGGCCCAATTTGGTCATTTGAACCCTCAATTACACGATCCCCAATTTTCAATTAAATGGGAATTTGGGGGTTTTGTAGAAATTGATGAAAACTTTTGGGCAAAACCACATTTTTTGATAAAATCCATGCTCTAGATTCGATTCTGAGGTTCAATTACAAAATTTTCCCATTAATTTGGGTTTAATTGGGAAAATGGTTAGTCGAAACTGGTTCGGACCGGTCGGACCGCCTGTCCGACCGGTCGAACCGGTCTGCTACAGTATTGTCTTCCCCAAAACGCTCGTGCAGATGAACAGTGACAGACCGAGCTTTGAAGACCAAATTAAACGTCCAATCGACAAAAATCGGAGACACACTGGTGGGGGTTTAAAGCTTTAGATCGTTCCCTGTCGATTGACACTAAGATCACGACCAATGGTCGCCTGAGGAAGAATCAATCGGCTGGTCAATCTCGCAGACCTGCGAAAGTCAACCGAAGCGAGCTCAGGCCAAATTCGTGCCAAATAGAGCCTGCCGGAGCTCCTAACGGGGATGAACGGTTTCCCAACCAATTCCGTCGCCGTCGACGTACCATTTGGCACGTGACAGCACGTGAATCCAAGTGGGCTAACGTCCACTATTCGAGCGGGAAACTGAACGGAGGTATATAAGCCAATCGGCCTTCGCGAAGCAGGGCGACAGTTCATTCAGTTGAGGAAAGAGAAACAGAATCAAGGAAAAGAGAGAGAACGAGAGAGAGAGAGAGAGAGAGCTCCCCTCCATCGCCATTGTCGAGGGTAGAGCTCGGATTTGCAGAGCGCTGGTCAGGCCTTTGTCGCGACCTTCTCGCGACGCGGAGGCAGGGAGCGGGCTAATGGGCCGCCCGATCGCTGGCTTGATCGGACGCGGGCCTCTCCCAAGGCCCATTACCCAAGTCGCAACTGCTGGATATACGTGATTGACCTTCTGTGTGGTCTAGTGACATGTGGTGAGTGTACATGCTAAGGAGTCGCCACCAATCGTTTCGTGGAGGGTACGATCGGAAACCCTATCGAATAGTTGGGAGTGGTCTATTCGATTCTGCGGAAACCAGAGAAGTGGATTCGGGGACTTAGTTACGCCAACTGTCAGAGTTGACGCCCTTTCGGTACCTAAACTGAATGGTTTATCTGATCCTAGGATTTCATACAGATGAGTGGGGTACGGATCCTAAATCTAGGAATTCATGCAGATAGGAATTGCTATCCTATCAATCACAATCAATAGGAATAAATGCGCAAATTAAGGATCCAATGCATGCGGATAAAACACATGAAATCAGCATGGTATCCCTAATGAGGCCCTATTAACCTAGAGAAATGTCAACCAAGGCTTAGGAGTGATTTGGACATGATTCGCCCATGAGGGGCGGAATCGTAATTTTGAACAATTCGGGGAAAATTTACCCTTAAAAGGGTAAATCTGTCATTTTAGACAAATTGGGAAGTCAAAAGATAGTGGAAATAGGATTGGCCATCAATCCAATCCATTTCCTATTTTTCGGGAATTTCTAGGATTTTTCTGGAATTTTCAAGTGATTTTACCCTTGGAGGGGTAAAGTCGTCATTTGGACAAAGATGAGAACTAAAAACCTCAAATATTAGGATTGGTCGTGCACTTGACCCAAACCCTAACTTTAAGCAATTTTCAGAACTCGATTGAGACAAGAAAGACAATTTTCCCATTGTAGGGCAAAATCGTCATTTTGAGAAAAGGGGTGGGACTCGAAATCCAAACTTAAGAATTGGTCGTCTAATCGACCCTAATTCTTATCTTGGCATTATCGGCCTTATCTCACATACACAGTAGAGGCGACTTACCCCTAAAGGGTAATGTCGTCGAGTCTTGGAAGAACGGATAAGAAACCCCAAAAATAGGGTTGACCAGTTGTCTGTGGTCAACCCTCGATTTTTGGGGGTTTCTAGAATGTCTAAGATTTTCTCACAATTTTTCCATATTTTTTTGGAATTTTCTGGCATTTTCTAGCAATTTTTTTGGATTTTCTGAAATTTTTCCGATTTTTTTTATTTTTAAAATCATTTTCTGATTTTTTTTATTATTATTTTTTTAAAAAAAGTGATTCGCACCGGGTCTACCCGACCCACTCAGGTCGGAACCCGGCCCAGACCCGGACCCGCGCGTGCCCCAGCTCCAAAACGACGCCGTCCCCTCCTTTGAATTATCGGACTTGATCTGACGGCCTTCATTGCGCCGCGTGGCTATTCCACGTCCACTGGATAACTGTCGCGACCCTCTCGAGGTTCGTCGTGGGCTCTCGAGGGCTAATGGGCCGTCCAATCTGGTCGGACGCGGGCCTCTCCCAAGGCCCGTTACCTGTCGATCGCCATTAGAATGTCGATAGTCAATTTCACAAATTAAGACTAAAAAATAAAAAAAATAAAAAAAAATAAAAAAAATTGGACACTGTTCATGCACTGTTCCGACACTGTTCATGCACTGTTCCGACACTGTTCCGACACTGCTCGGACACGGCTCCGACACGTCCGACACGTCCGGACACGTTCCGACGACGGGGTGGTGACCCGAGGCTGTTTCTGGGCTCCACCAGCGGCGCGTAGGCTCCATAAGCTCCGAGGGAGGAGGTAGGACTCCGGGGCTGTCGTCGGAGGCGATAGCGCGCTTTGGCGATGACGGATTTGGCCCGATCCGAAACAATCCCGAACTAAACTCCGAAGCGGGTGGAGGCCGCGGGTCTTGGGTTATTCACGGCGGCTTTGAGGTACGACGGCTATCGACGACGGCGGAAGGGTCGAAGGCGAAGGGAAATAGTGCACGAAGGTGAGGATTCCATTTTTTTTTTAAGAAGAAGAAGAAGAAAAGAAGAAGAAGAAGCTACGGGAGAGGAAGGAAAAGAAGAAGAGGAAGAAGATGAAGTCGCGGGAGGAGAAGAAGCCAGCGACGGATGAGGGAAAAGGTGAGTGAATAATAATAAAAAATAAAATAATAATAAAATAATAATAATAAAATATTAAAAAGTAAGAATAATAATAAAATAATCAAAAGAAAAGACAAAATGATTAGTTCCCTTTTCCTTTTGAATGATGATGTTTTCACTCCTTTTCCTTTTAATCATTACTAATATTTTTGCCAGATTCAATTTTATGGTGATCAGAAAACACCCAAAATCGAACTTGAATTTTACTATTTTATGGGGTTCAAAAGTAAAGAAAATTAAAAATAAAAATACTGACTATTTTTTTATATTTTTATGACCTCGAATACTACTTTTCTTGATTTTCATTTTATTTTTATATTTTTCGAAAATAATAATAATAAAAAATACGAAAAATATGAAAAAAATTTTTTTTATCCAAAATGGTTCCTTTAGCTTGGCCAAGGTTACCAAAGTTGATTTTGTAATTTTTCAGCTTTTTATGGATTTTCTATGAATTTTTTTAAAAAAATAAAGGAAACAAAAAGAGTTGATCGAAATTTAGGTGTCAACAATAACCTGACTGGAATCTACGGTTCAGATTAGGCGAAGACTCGGTCAGGGCCGTCTGATCAGATTACTTAAACCTACGGCCACGATTAGATTCTAAGATTCGATCTAGACCGTTGATTCACACTTACCTAAACGACGCCGCACGGCCACTAACCTACACGACACCGTTTCAGCTCGTTTTAATTTTCCAATTTTAAAACGTTTTCGAATAATCCTAATTTCTAATCGGGCGGTCACCATTTATTAGACTCGATTATTCTCGACCGTTGGATTCTTTTTATTTGAATAACAGACTCAACGGCCATGCTGACTCGACCTCCACGTGGACCAATCACGTGTTGCCACCTAGACCTTTGACCTGTTGACCGCGCCACGTCAGCTTCGTCTTCAACCTCGCGACTCCGGCAGAATGGACGGCTGTAGTTCTCCGGCGATGATCGTGCGGTGAAATCTTAATGGAATCACTCGAGACCAACAGGGATCGACTCGTAATCATCTCTAGTTTAACATATCTGAGAATTATAGCGCATCGTTCACAAAATTGCAAGCATCGAGCAAGGTGCCGAGTACGGCCATGGAGGTTCGATCACACAGACTTACTCGAAATCAGATCAATTGACTCATATATCGACATGACAGGAAGTATATAGAACTTACCTCGAGCTCCGATTGAGCTCGCTCGGCCCAGATTTGGCTGGGCAAGAATCGGCTATGGAGGCTAAATCGGAAGACTCGATTCGGGGTATGTGAGCGAAATCGATGCAAAACGAAGATACGAATATGATCAGTAATGTTCGAAGGGCAAAACGCCTACTCTAATTCGAACTATCATAATCGGAATTGAATCCCGCCATTAAAGCACAGTAAGAAAACTCGAAAGTTGAACTCACCTGTTTCGGAGCGATGGGTCGCGCGGCTGGTGACGATAGCTTCCTCTCGACACGGGCGACCTCCTGGTGATCTTCGCGAGCTCTGGTCTAGCCTGTGAAGGCCCGACCGCCGCTCTGTAAATTTGAGCTCGACCCTCGACAATGGCGATGGAAGGGAGCCCTCTCTCTTTCGTTCTCTCTCGCTCTCTTGATTCTCTTTGTCCTCCACTAACTGAATCCACCCCCCTTTTCCTCAACAGAAAACGAACGCAGGTTTTTATAGCTCTTAGAATTTTGGCGCCGAATCGGGGACGACCAACTGACTTGAATAGCACGTGCCATCACGTGATTTTAGGTTCAAACGACATCGGGGAGGATGAGGATTCTGTCTAACCCCGTTTGGTTCTCTGGTGGACTTCATTTCATGCGAATTTGTCACGAATTTGAGCTGTTTTGTGCTTTTGTTGACTTTTTGCAGCTTCGAGATTTGACCGGCCAACTGCCTTTTACTCCGTCGACGTCGAGCGGCGCCACCGGTGTTAGTTGATAGGCAGGAGTATAGGCAACAATACGCCCACCATTACGTGTTCGATTATCCACGAATTGACCTCTAATTTGAAGATCAAAATCACTCTTGGAACTGTTCATCTGCGCAGGTTCTGAGGGAAGACGATGACACTGTAGCAAACCGGTTCGACCGGTCCGACCGGCGGTCTGACGGGTCAGAACCGGTTCCAATTCACCATTTTCGAAATTAAACCCAAATTAATAGGGAAATTTTGCAATTGAACCTCAAAATCGACTCTAGGGCATGAATTCTATCAAGAAATGTGGTTTTGCCCAAAAGTTTTCATCAATTTCTACAAAACCCCCAAATTCCCATTTAATTAGAAATTGGGGATCGTGTAATTGAGGGTGCTAATGATCAAATTGAGTCAAACCACCTATGCCAATTGATTTAAAATGGTGAAATCCATTGGGTAGCATGTTCAATTTATAATGATGGTCCTTGAATTGAAATTAATTTCGATTATACTCAATTTCAAGGGCTAAAATACAATTATTTTTGCAATTGAACAGCTTGTCCGAGTAATTAGTTCAAATTGGAATAGGGGAAAATTAGATTGAGTGTCAAGGTCCTAGAAAATGCCAAAATTGCAAATTAAAAGACTCAATTGTTATTTTTTCTTCAAATTCAATAGTACGGGTTACAAAGGAACACCTAAAATTGAATCTGATTTTGGATTTTTTGTGAGGTCAAAAATACAAGGGATAAAAAGGAAAAATATTGGATATTTTCCATATTTTTGTGACCTCAAATGCTATTTTTCTTGATTTTTTAAGTGTTTTTCTATTTTCCAAAAATACTAAAAAATATGAAAAATGTGAAAAATTATTTTTTGGTCAAAAATGGTTCTTTGGGCTTGGCCAAGGCCACCAAAGTTGATTTTGTAATTTTTTGACTTTTTATGAATATTTTGTGATTTTTCAAAAAATAAAACTGAAAAAGACTTGGTCAAAAATCAGGTGTCAACAGCCTTCTCAGGCCAAACCGAAGCTCTTCAAGGTCGACAAGAATACACTCAAGCCCCCAGGAAGCAATCGCCATCGACCGCGCAGCCCAAAACTGCCAGAACAGGTAATCCCGAACTTCGAGCTCAAGCTCTGGTCTTCAATGGCGAACCCTGATTTCGGTTTCAATCTTTACGATTCCCGTGTGCGTTTCGTCCCTTAGACATCACTGACCATCACTGCGTCTTGGTTTTGCATTGACTTTGCTTGAACAACTCGAATCGAGTCTTCGAATTTAGCTTCCATAGCCGACCACTGCTCATCCCTGCCTAGCCCAATCTAGGCCGTGCGAGCTCGATCGGAGCTCGAGGTGAGTTTTCTGAACCTCCACTGGCGCTGTTCTGTGATTGAATTGCCACGATTTTAGAAAAATCACGCGATCGAACTCCCATGGCCGTACTCGGCACTTTGCATGATTCTTGCGATTCTGTGAATTAGATGTCGTGATTCTTAGATATGTTAAAATAGAGGTTATCGCGAGTCGATTGCCGCCGGTCTCGCTCCAATCCGTCAAGATTCCACCGTTAGATCAGCACCGGAGAAGCTCAGCCGTCCATTCTGCCGGAGTCGCGAGGTTGAAGACGAAGCTGACGTGGCGTGGTCAACCGGTCAAAGTCTTAGGTGGCAGTAGGCCATTGGTCCACGTGGATGTCGAGTCAGCTCGACCGCTAATTTGTTAAGACAAGTCAGCGTTAGATCGAACGGTCTAGGTTAATCGAGTCTAATAAATAATAGCCGTCCGATTAGTAAATAGGATTAACTGAAAATGATTTTAATCAAAAAAATCAATCAGAACAACAAATGGTGCCGTTTTGATAAAGGACTAGGCGACGTCGTTTTGGGTTAATGAGAATAGACGGTCCTGATCAAATCCCATGTTCTAATCGTGGCCGTAGGTCTTAATAGGTCAATCAGACGGTTCCGGTCGAGTCTCTAATCAATCTGAGCCGTAAGATTTAGTAATCAGAGCCAACGATCGTGGATTAGCCGCGTGGTCCATCAGGGACCGTCGGATCAGATTAGGATAATTCGAAAATTAAAAAAATACGATGCGGCGTCGTTTTGGAGCCGTGGTCCGCGCGGGTCTGTGTCTGGGCCGGGTTCCGACCCGAGTGGGTCCGGTCGATCCGGCCCGAATAACATTTTTTAATAAAAAAAATTCAAAAAATGATTTTTAAAAAATAAAATAAAAATCAAAAAAATCCTAGAAAATCAAAAAATGATAGAAAATTCCAGAAAATTCCAAAAAAAAATGTGGAAAAATCCTAGACACTCTAGAAATCCCCAAACATCGAGGATTGACCACAGACAACTGGTCAACCCTGTTTTTGGGGTTTCTTATCCGTTCTTCCGAGACTTGACGATATTACCCTTTAGGGGTAAGTCGCCTCTACTGTATATGCGAGATAAGACCGATAATACCAAGGTAAGAACTAGGGTCGGATAGGCGACCAATTCTTAGGCTTGGATTTTCGAGTCCCGTCCCTTTTCTCAAAATGACGATTTTGCCCTTTAATGGAAAAATTGTCTTTCTTGTCCCAATCGAGTCCCGAAAATTGCTCGAAGTTAGAGTTTGGGTCAGATAGATGACCAACCCTAATACTCGAGATTTTCAGTTCTCATCTTTGTCCAAAATGACAATTTTACCCCTCCGAGGGTAAAATCACTTTTAAATTCCAAAAAAAAATCTTGAAAATTCCCAAAAAATGGAAAATGGATTGGATTGATAGCCAATCCTATTTCCCCCATCTTTTGACTTCCCAATTCATCTAAAATGACAAATTTGCCCTTTCAAGGCGAATTGTCCCTGAATTGTTCAAAATTACGATTCTACCCTTCATGGGCAAATCATGCCAAAATCATTCCTAAGCCTTGATTGATATTTCTCTAGGCTAATAGGGTCTCATTAGGGATGCCATGTTGATTTCATGTGTTTTATCCGCATATATTGAATCATTGATTTGCGCACTTATTTCTAATGATTGTGAGTGATAGGGTAGCTATTCCCATCTGCATGAACTCCTAGATTTAGGATCTGTACCCCACTCGTCTGTATGAAATCCAAGGATCAGATAAACCATTCAACTTAGGTACCGAAAGGGCGTCAACTCTGACAGTTGGCGTAACTAAGTCCCCGAACCCAATTATCTGGTTTCCACAGGATCGAATAGACCACTCCCAACTATTCGATAGGGTTTCCGATCGTACCCTCCACAAAACGATTGGTGGCGACTCCTTAGCATGTACACTTATCACATGTCACTAGACCACACTGAAGGTCGACCACGTATATCCAACAGTTGCGATTTGGGTAATGGACCTTGGGAGAGGCCCGCGTCCGATCGAGCCAGCGATCGGGCGGCCCATTAGTCCCCCACTCGCCCCATATACCCGCGAGGGAGGGTCGCGACACACCGGAACCACCGAGAACAGACCCGACAACCTCGGCGCCCTGTTTTCGAGCCCGGCTCGGAAATTCCTCATATTCGGCCGAGCCCGTCATCGCCGTCCCTTGCCGCCACTTCGAGGACCTCTTGAGACCTCTCCCCGACACACCTAAGCTCGTGGAAGCCGACCGCCGCGCGTGGCGGCCGGAAAACCGCTCTAAGGCTGTCCCTGTTTCCACCGTCGTGGAGCCCTTGTTTTGCCCGCCCCTGCTCCGCCTTCATTCGGTCACCTCCGGCCGTTCTCCGCCACGGCCAGCGCCGCCCTCGGCTGCCCGACGTTGCCTCGATCCACCACCATCGGTCTCGAAGCCGGCCGTCGTCCGACCGGCAGCCGAATCAGCCGTGCCATCGTCGTCACCCTTGTTTTTGGGGTTTTGCCCGCAAACCGGGCCGTGTCCGGCCGAGCCGGACCTTGTCCAAACCCGTTTAATTTTTTTATATAAAAAAATAAAAAAAAATCAAAATCATTGTCGATAATTTATTTAATTGATCGTTGACATTATGATGTGGCAATCGACAGGTGACGCGCATGGAGATGGTCACATGCTGAGGCTGGGCCATTGAAGACCGGTGTCCAATCAAGTATATTCTGCGTACCCAATTCGTATATCAGAGTTATTTTTCTAAAATATTGCCATTATAGACTTGAGTTGCATGTATTTGTTTCAGTCTAGTGGTTAGCTTATTTACATGGTTGAGTGTTGTCTATTGTCAAAGTAATGATTTTTATTAAAATATTTTCCGAAAATATAAAAAAATAAAAATAAAATCAAAAAAGCCAAAAAATGGGAAAATTAAAGAAAAACTCAAAAAAATTGAGAAAAATTCTAAAAAAAATTCTAGAAAATTTCTAAAGCTAAAAATACCGAAAAATGTCATTTTTGGTATTTTTCTCCCATTTAATCCAAAATGACGATTTTATCCCTCAAAGGGTAAATCGTCTTTGATATTCCGATGACTTGTGGAAATTGCTTAGAATTTGGAGATGAGCCAGATAGGTGGCTAAAAGTTATGTCTAAGATTTTCACATTTCATTTCCATTTTTAGAAAATGACGATTTTACCCCTCGAACGGTAAATCGTTTTGTAAAATTCCAGAAAATTCGAAAAATTGCCGAAAAATAGGAAATGGGTCAATTGAGCAACCAAACTTATTTTTAGCACGGGTTTAATCCGGATTCATTCTGAAATGATGATTTTGCCCTTTTTGGGCAAATCGTCCATTGGTCTCAAAATTACGACTTTACCCATAATGGGTAAAATCATGTCTAAATCATTCCTAAACTTGATTGATGCTTCTCTAGGCTAATAGAGCCTTATTAGGAATGTCATGTTGATTTGATATGATTATTTTTCATATCTGGATTTATTGATTTATGCATTTTATTATCGATTGTGATTGCTAGGATAGTCATTCCTATCTGCATGAATTCTTAGAATTATGATTCGTACCCCACTCATCTGCATGAAATCTTAAGTCAGAAAATTCAATCAACTTAGGTACCGAAGACGTAACTAAGTTTTCGAGCCCATTTCTCTGGTTTTCGTAGAATTGAATAGAAACTCCCGACTATTCAATAGGGTGGTCCAATCATACCCTCCACAAAAATGATTGGTGGCGACTCCATGACATGCACACTTAGCACATGTCACCAGACCACACTGAAGGTCGACACGCATACCTCCGTTGCAATTTGGGTAATGGGCCTTGGGAGAGGCCCGCGTCCAACCAGACTGGACGGCCCATTAGCCCTCGAGAGCACATGGCAACCTCGAGAGGGTTGCAACAATGACTTAAGAGGGCCTCACCTCAAATTGGAAGCAAAATAAGCTCCCAAAGTCGGTTTAAGAGAGCTCTCGGTCAGAACAGACTCGATTTTGACGTCTTCGGGCTTCGGCGGTCAAACGGACGGCTAGCGGCGGTGGATGGATGATCTAGGGTCTAAGTGGACACATTAAGCCACATAATGACACTTGTCTCTTCCACATAAAAATCTTGAGCTAAATTGACTAATATACCCTCACTAATTCGGCCACTATAGGGGAGGAACAAAAGACCAAAATGCTCTTACTTATTCTTAAAGAAAGAATGTCCTTTAAGGGGCAAAAGAGTAATTTTTCACTTTCAATCCAAATTTCACTTTTTCTAATCTTAATTACCGTCGATGAGACAACGTCCAAATTCTTTTCCAATGTTGACATTCTTTATTGTCTGATATCCATTTTCGAGATCCAATTCATAGTCGATTTTTCGTCAATCGTAATTTCAGCCTATCTCAAACCGACGGGCAACTTTTGCAGACTTTACGCGTATCGACTCAGTGATTCTCATCACACTTAGGATGAACAGCGACTTTGGTTGTCATGTAATTGCGAGGGCTTATCGCTAGCTCCGACGGTCGCGATCGTAAGAGCTCGATTTAGGAAATGTTTACAAATTATATGTCGGTTAAGCAGAATCACCCACACTCTAATCGTATAACACTAGCAATGAATTCCATAATCGTTCCTAGACCGACCTTTATTGGCTCTAAATATGCCCTCAGTAATCCTTATGGTCAAAGTGTCATTTCCTTATTCGAGTTCCTAGGTCCACGTACTTGTCATGCGTTAGCTTTTTTCTTTTGGTCAGTTAACTCGAGATTAATCAGATCCGTGCGAGATAAAATTAAAATACATCGATAGATATCTTCTCATTCAATATTCTCGAAATAGTCGAAAATTCAAAATGTCACATTTAGTGTCAATTGTTTTTTAAAAATTTTCAAATAAGGGTATGAAGTGCTCTCGTTTTTTCAAATAAGGGCTTGAAGTGGATCATATTTCAAATAAGCACATGAAGTGTCCTATTTGTTTCAAAGAAGAGTCTAACTCCATAAAAAAGGCCCCAAACTTCAGGTTTAGCGCCAGTTCTATCCGGATTTTCTTTTTTATATTAAGAAAAACCTTCAATTTTTTTCAAGTCCCAAATCTGTACCGTCGTTAACATGCTGTCCAAGTAGCCGTTTAAGGGCCACGTCACACATCAAAAAAGAAAAGCTGAAGGAGGAAAAAAAAGGGAACTCTTCATGGTGTTACTGTTCACTATGTTTAGCCTCGTCTCTCCTTGGTGTCTCACTCCTGTGCCAGCCATTGCCCTCACAACGCTGCAGTATCGGTCAAGAAAAACTTAAAGAGATGCTGCCATGGCCGCTCGGGCTTTAGGCTCGCATGGCGGCAATGGCCGTTGATGTTTTGAGCCATGAAGCTCGTGGCAGCCATGTCCGCTAGAGCTTCCGGTGCGACGGGCTCGACGTCATGACCACCGTGAGCTTCAAATTAATTTTGGGTTTATATACAATAACCTCAAGGCTGCTTTTTTGGTCGTCACCCGTCCATCTCTCCCCGTGCTCGTCCCCATCTCTTTTTGCGGTACTTCAACAAATCGCCAATATTTGCAATAAATCTCACGAACAAGTGATTCCTTCGGCTTGTTTTGATTTTTGCTGCGGAAGAATTAACCTTGGCTTTTCACCATTTGTCTACTTGCAATGCCACCGGTGGTTGCCTGCAATTGTTCAAGCTCCATCGTCATCGCAGAGCGCCAAAGGTTGAGCCCTGCTTTACTGTCAACTATGTTGCACTGACACGATAGATATGGGACAGGACACGCCACACGTAATTGGCGTAATCTTTTTTGTCATTTTTTTGATCTCGTGGGAAGTCACTTTGGCGGCTTTTGACAGTAGAAGGATGGCGTCATTTCCACGAAAGGGTTCCTCCGGAAGAAAGAAAAATATTAGCGACTTTCGCGACAGAATCATCCAATGGACCTATTTTTTTTTTTTAATCAAAGGCACGTTTTTTTTTATCAAAAAACTGTAAGACTAATGGGAACGTAAAGTTGGAATGTAGAATGGAAACCCCGTTGGAGACTCTAAAGTCCGCTGTAAGCATCCAAGATACTTCCTACTAGTTACATCGTCGAGGAGGAGGGGGGAAAGAGCAAGAAGAAGGCCTAAAAGGCAACGAGACTGAAGAAGAGAAAGAAGCCGTCTCATGCTTTGCCATGGCAGGGCATAATGTCAGGAACTCTTCACATCACGTTCGGTGGTTCTAGAAGTCGTCTAGGCTTTGAACAAGTGGGGGGCGAAAAAGAAAATTAAAAGGAAAAAAAAATGAGAAGAAGACCGGGAAGCTATCTGTGCGGTGCCGCCGTTGATCTTTGAAAGAGCTGTCGATATGGATCAATGATTCATTTTTAACCCATATTTTTATACAAATCAGTTACATATGGGGTCTAAGTTTTTAAGGGCTCAATAAAAATTGGTTATAAATATCTAAGTTGAATCAAATGGGCCACACATTTAAACTCATTTTCGATCCACACTAGATCCATGAGAGTAGCTCGCTGCTGGTCACCGTCCTCCGCCAGCCGTCGGTGGTTGCTGTCGCCCACCATCGACCACCAGTCGCCGGAGAAGAAATAAAATGAAAATATTTTTAGTGATGAAATATTTTTGAATAAAAATATTTTAAAAATAAAAAAATTTGAAAAAATAGAGAAAAAATTTACTTGATTAAAAATATGTAAAAATTAAAAAATGTCAGAAAAATTTTAGAAGATAGGAAAAAATTTCACTTCATTAAAAATATTACATTTCACAAAAGTCCCTTAGGCCTAAGGTACTTTGGGCTAAGGGACTTTAGAGAGCATTTGAGATACAAGTGCATTTGGCCAAAGTGAGCAAAAAATTGAACAAAACAACATTTGCATTTGGCCAAGGGACATGCTGAACCAAACATGCCATAATATCTGTCTTGCAATGAGAGCGAGAACTGGTAATCGGTTGAGTGACTCTTCCACCACTCTAGAATTTTGAAATCTGTGTTGTGTTCGGAATCACGGAACTTAAAAACAACGGTCAAATAGTTTTCTAATTCTGATATATTACCCGAAACTCCCATTTGTCATTTTTGCCTACTCATAAGCAGATTGTACCTTCTACTAAGTCTGCCGCCTTCCTCCCTCTGTGAGACACTAGGTTGAGAAGATCCATTATCACTTAAACCATATCTACCACAAAATTCATTATATAATGCTACTATATCATCTTTAACCTCTTCTTGAATAGTTTTAATATATGATATTCCATTCAAATGTAAACATTCATAATAATAATCCTTCAGATAATCTAATAAACCATCTAATTTGGTACATGGATCGAAAATAATACCAACCAAATAAACAAGAGGAATAATGAGATAATAACTCAACCTTTTTTTCACATTAATACAATACTCGAAGCTGATTGAGTATCTTTTTCATAATCACTAAAAGCACCAGCAATATTAACACACTCTATTAAAAATAAATACGTAATAGGATAATAAACACCAAATAAAGTATAAGTAGCATCATTAAAAACTTTCAAAAAATCTAAAAAAAAATTGGCAAGCATCCCAATCTTGTGAGAATAAACTAATTTCGGGAACATTATTTGAAATAAATGTAAATAATAAATCATTCTAATCAAAAGATTGAGAAAGCAACTCATAGGTAGAATTCCAACGAGTCGAAATATCTATTGGAAATCTTTTTGCCGTTCTTCCATTTTGTTTACAAAATCTGCCCCATTCTTTCATAACTTGGAGACGACTCCATAAAAATTTAATTGCTATATTTTTTGGGGCAAGAGAAACCTCAAGAGTTCGTAAACCATCTGGTACACATAAATTTAAAACATGGCAAGCACATCTAATGTGAAAAAAATTATCTATCAAAAGAGGGTTTGCAAATTCTTTCTAAATCGAGAATGGAAGCGGTATTTGCCACGGCGTTATCGAAATCAATTAAAAAAATTATTAATCAAATTATATTCTTCTAAAACTTGTCTAATTATTCTATAAATATTATTGGCCATATACCTATCAAGAAACACTCGAAATGCAAGAACTCTTTCTTGCATGCTGCAATCGTCACCTATATATGTGATGCCCATATAAGAATGAATTTATCAATGATCAGTCCAAATGCCGATACCTATATGCACACGTCCATTAAAATCCATAAAAAAATTTATCAAAGCTTTTTTTTTGTTTTTTATAAACATTAAAAAGTTCACGTTTTCCTTACCCCAAAAAAAAAAGTTTCCTTACCAAAAAAAAAAAGTTCGCGTTTAAGAGTATTTCTCGGAATAGGTTTGCTTGCGGAGCAAATGCAGTGTTTACGAAATAATTCATACCAAATTTTTCACTAGTAGTAAACGGCATGTTCAATAGATATATATTCAGCTAATATTTAATTATAAAGTTGATCAGTGTAACAGAATAAATGATGAGTGTTAGAATTGACGTATCCGGATATTTGTTGTTGGTTGGTGTCGATCCCCGCTTGCGCTGGATGTTTTTTAGTCAAATGCCGAGGGAATGTTCCATAACCGTCTCCCATCTTAAAATTGCATGATTTCGGATAATATTCAGAGTTTATCTTAAACATGTCTTTGCTTTTATGTACTTTATCGAAATGTTGCCATAAGTTGGATGTACCCTCTCGGGCCTGTCGTTCCGGCTCCTTTGCTGTCGACTTTTCTTCTACACTAGTAGGAGAATGAAAACTTTCTCGCGTTAAGACGTGCTCGATGTTGGGAATGGGAACAACGTTGATATTATCATTGTTGTCTTTCCAATACGCATAATTACAAGGTTTGTATCCAGGATGAGGATAATCGGATTCTCCCATCGAGCTTTTTCTCTTATCTTTGCTCCCACTTGCCATTTTTTGAGAGAATTGATCGAAAAGCCGATTCAGATAATTGAGCTGGGATTGAGAGAATTTGTGAGAAAAATGAAAAGGAGGGATATGTATTTATAAATGGGAGGGTAGGATATAATTTGTAAAAAAAAAAAAAAGGAGGGGGGGTGTGAATGGGGAAAGAGCTGTTGGGCGCTCCCCCCACCCCCCTTCCTTTTTTTTAAAGCTAAGTCCAACGGCTATTAGGCGATTCAGAATCGGCCCAAAACCACCGTTTTCGAAAAATTAGGAACCAAAACTGGCCCGTGGCCATGTCTATAATCAGGTGCCGATTTCTTAGTAAATTGAGTGTTGGCTTTTAGGTTAACACCATGGGTTTGGGTTTAACAAAAAGGAAAAATATTAGGGAACTTTCGCGACATCTTCATTAAGAAAATTGATCGATTTAGGAATTTAGAACGTTGTAGAAAAAGCCATGTGAGATCAATGAGAACGTAGAGTAGGATTAAAGAAAAGAAACTGCCTTGGAGACTCCTAAAGTCCGCTACCAGCGTCCAGGATATTTCTTACTAGTGATATGGTTGACCAGGAGAGAAAGACCAAGAAGAAGGCTCGGAGCTGAGCTGACGATATCAAAGGGCCGAGGACGAAGAAGCCGTCTCATGCTGCCATTATCAGTGATCCTAGAATCCGCGTGGCCTTTGAAGAAGTGGGTAGAAAAAAGAAATTAAAAGATGTTGAAGCCATTCATGTTTGACCTAAACTTTGTCCTTGCTTGCCCTAGAATTCATGAGTCTGACCAATTACATCTTATTGGATAGATTCACAACGCACTGTTGATCATTGGTGAATAAAAATAGCTTTCATCGTAAATTGCTCGTGAAAATTCCATGAACTTCTTCAAATCAATCTGATGAGCACAAGTTACATTACTTAAGGTAAAAGCGCGGAAAAAAAAAGAAGCACTAAGCACAAAAAACATATATAGCTGGCCAACTAAGAATCAAAGACATAACATGTTCTCATGCGCTAAAGCAGAATTATGATCCGCAACATGAACGGGAATACATGGCAACTAAACTTCAGGATAGACTACCTAAATGGGATGACCACATTAAGTAGATGATCACATAGGACCCTAGAATGGTGCTCATCATCTCAATTGAATGTTATATATCGCAAGTCATTTTTAAGGAATTGGAGAAAAGAGGAAACATAATCCGTGTAGCGTCAGGTATTTTGATTAGTCATATATCCAAACTTGTTAGACTCATTAGATGTCGTGTTATCTATCGGAGTGATGCATTAATCACCAATTGGATGACAAATTAAAGTACTAGCAAGAATCACGAAATTTCCATGAGTACGCTCTTGCTCTAGCACCTCTCTTCACAAACAATTAGACCGACTTTCCTATAATAGAACTCCCACAGCAATGTTTTGAGTTAATGTCCATTCTATCGAGGTATGAATAGTCATATAGTCATGCAAAACTAATCTAACTATAGAAACCAGCTCAATGGTCACATGCCCTTCGCACGCGAGGGCCCTCACTTTGCTATAACGAACGCCCACTGCCATCTTCACATTCACTTGAGTTAATTAGAGAAACAATTTAGAAAGAGCAGCGAACTTGGCTCTCCTACTTGATGTTGTTATAAAATTTCTAGTTAAGACATATTCGGGAGCTTAGTTTGGCATATATATGTACATGCTACGCTCATTTCATACCAATTCTTTGATATTCCATGCGAAACCAATCATATATAATCATTTTCTCTTTCTATAAATTCTGATTGTCTGCACTGTTGTTAGCATTATACATGGCATACGATAGTAGATGCATTCTAAGCTGCATTTGTGTATCTATGTAACAATTGGAGTATCAAGACGGGTACAGAAAAATATGGACACTGAATTAGAGAGCTATTAAAGTTGATTCGATCTCTTATTGGGTATTATTTCATCTCCAAGATAATCCAATGCGCCAAATTCCCTAAGCTTCTAGCTGGGTTGAGTTTTCATCTGTTTTCAGCAGTTGATTAGGTCATTAGAGTTATATCAATTGGCTTATGTACAATATTAGCGGAATGCCTAAATATAGTTGTATGGATGTTCTGTACAAATTGGCTTTCTACTGAAAACAATTAAGAATAATTTTCAGAAAAAAAGTAAGATTAATGGGATGAGTAACGTTTTACTCGATTAACGTTAAGAAGTGATTAATAAATCTCGTGCATTTCAAGTGATTCATAAGAGTCTACATATAAATTTTGGTTTCTCGTTCTCCTATATCTTCGTGCCCAAGTCATTCATGGACGAGGACTCGTGGCAGGCTTGCAGGACAGTGCCGTTGACCTGCTGATAATAAACCAAAGTAAATGGGATGAGCAAATTCCAAGTACAATCAAACCAAAAGAAGAAAGACGAACGAACAGCTACCTCTCATTCACTTCTCTCTCCCTTTTATGCTTTGTTTCCTCTCTTCATCTTCCTCGCACTCTCTATCTTAATCCCCGCAACCCCGACGGCCTCCCTCGACATCGCCGCCCTCCTCCACCTTCCCGGAGCGCATCGCCTTCACCGCCCTCCTCTCCGCCACCATCGCCTATGGCCCAGAGTTGCCAGTGTGTCCGGTTTCGACAGGCGCCGACGCCGACGCCGACACGGTGGCTCTTGATGCATGTCCGTGCTACATAGATGAAGAGAGCTGTTGTGCTTGGGTGGGGAAGCCAGAGCCATACCAAACGCGTGCTTTGCATGTTGCAGTCGTTGCTTAAGAAGTGACGCCGATGAACAAACTGTGGCAAAGAAGCGGCACCGGGAAAAGCAGCAGTAAATCGACGTCGGACCGAAACCGGACACAGTACGAGCCGCAAGAGACTGAGCCGGAAAAGAATGCGACACAGAACAAGCCGACAGAATCTAGGCCGGGAAGCAACAAGCTGGTGTTTTTGGGGAACCCCGCAAAGAGTTTCAATTTGGAGGATGTTTTACGGTCCGATTGGGAGGTGTTGGAGGAAGGGAAATTCGGGACGACTTACAAGGTTCACCTGGGGAGTAGGGGAACCACGGTGGTCGTGACGAGGCTCAAGGATGTGGTCTTGTCGGCCAAGGATTTCGGGTATAAGGTTAGAGCTGTCCGAGCGACGGACCACGAGAATCTGCTCCCTCTGAGGGGTTACTACTACAGCAAAGACCAGAAGTTGCTCTTGTACGATTACATGCCCCTGAGAAGCTTATCGAGCCAATTGCTTCAACACGGCGAATCGGGACGGACATCCCTGAGCTGGGAAGTCAGGCTTTCGATTGCCGTCGGAGCTGCCCGGGCCATCGAGCACCTGCACGCCCAGGATGTCTACCACGGGAACATCAAGTCGTCCAACGTCCTCCTCACGCCGTCCTTCGAGGTCCGGGTCTCCGATTACGGCCTCCCCCTTCTCGCAGGGCTTGACCCGAAGGATAGGGCGGACGGGTCCGAGGCGGATGTGTATGACTTCGGGGTGTTGCTTCTAGAGCTCCTGACTGGGCAGCTGTCCCCCTGGAAGCATCACAACGAGGTAGGTCAAGTCGTAGATCTTTCTGAGTGGGTCAACTCGATGGGGCGGTACAACCATGAGGAGAAGAGGATGGTTGTGCTGTTGCAGGTGGCGAACAGTTGTCTTGGGGGGTGTCTCATCCCAAAAGCTAGCCTAGAGAGCGATGAGGCTTTCCCTCACCAATCTAAACCGACCACCAGCTCCTGGGAGCCGACGACGCATGTCTGGAATCGGCATGAGCACCTTCGGATGTCTGAAGTACGGAGGAAGATCGAGGAGCTATGTAGCCCTGGAGGACAGCGAGATGGTGACTCACAGCTCGACAAGGTCAGCCAAGGGACCAAGGATACATCTTCTTGGCTTATTCCTAGTGCACAGGTAGACAAGGACTCGCAGCTCGACCAATTCAGCCAAGTGAACAATGATATGGATACTAGGTGAGTTGATTTAGAGACTGGCAGAAAAGCTTGGTTGCCTAACTATATCATGGCCACGTTTAGCAACCTAAGATCAATTTAATCATTGCCAATGTTCCCCATGGACAAGTTATGTACTGAGGAAGTCAATGTAAAACTAAAGGGAGGAGTAGAAACATGCGAGTTTCGCGTCTCTGATAATTAAGAACAGTTAGGAGTTTCTGTCATTGATTACTTGTATAGTTGGGAGAAGTTGTAAGGGTAAATACCTACTAACAATCTTTCATGCAATAAGAGAAGGGCCCACCCAAAATAAATGAATCATTGACACAAGGCTTCCCCTAGCCCAAAGTTACGTGTAACGATCCACCAAAGAAAGAAATGCGTCAATACTGGGATGACTTCTGTTTTCGGTGGGGGTGCTACTCTAGTTCTTTCAAGATGCTTGACTTGAGGAAATTTGATTACCCAATAGATTCTTTTCGCAGGAAACCACCAGATGGGATTCTGGAAGTTTCTGAAAGTGTTTATGGTAAGTTTTCTAAATGTTCTATATTGGTCTCTTGATAATTTGGAAGTGTCACATTGGCAGGTTAGCTGTGATGTTGATGTTGATGTTGACGATGATGTCACGTTGGCAGGTTACTGTATTCTACCTACTTTATTTTGCTTTAGCATTCTGGATTCATTAAACTAGTATTATTGGCCTATACTTTTTGTGCTCTATGATTTACCTTCTCTTGGGACAAAGTTACTTCAGCAATAGGGGAATTAACAGGAAGGCTCTTTGGTTTGGCAAGAAACAGTTTAGTTAATTATATGCTTCTGCTAAAGCATTCGTGGCATACTGTTACCACAGTAATTTTGAAGAAGCATTAAGGGATTTTTTTTTTTTTTCTGGTGTGAAATGGGGTTCCATAAAAATCAAGAAGTGACGCCGATGAACAAACTGCGGCAAAGGAGCGGCACCGGGAAAAGCAGCAGTAAATCGACATCGGACCAAAACCGGGCCCAGTATGAGCCGCAAGAGACTGAGCAGGAAAAGAATGCAACACAGAACAAGCTGACAGAATCTAGGCAGGGAAGCAACAAGCTGGTGTTTTTGGGGAACCCCGCAAAGTGGTTCAATTTGGAGGATGTTTTGCGGTCCGATTGGGAGGTGTTGGAGGAAGGGAAATTCGGGACGACTTACAAGGTTGACCTGGGGAGTAGGGGAACCACGGTGGTCGTGACGATGCTCAAGGATGTGGTCTTGTCGGCCAAGGATTTCAGGTATAAGGTTAGAGCTGTCCGAGCGACAGACCACGAGAATCTGCTCCCTCTGAGGGGTTACTACTACAGCAAAGACCAGAAGTTGCTCTTGTACGATTACATGCCCCTGAGAAGCTTATCGAGCCAATTGCTTCAACACGGCGAATCGGGACGGACGTCCCTGAGCTGGGAAGTCAGGCTTTCGATTGCCGTCGGAGCTGCCCAGGCCATCGAGCACCTGCACGCCCAGGATGTCTACCACGGGAACATCAAGTCGTCCAACGTCCTCCTCACGCCGTCCTTCGAGGTCCGGGTCTCCGATTACGGCCTCCCCCGCCTCACAGGGCTTGACCCGAAGGACAGGGCGGACGGGTCCGAGGCGGATGTGTATGACTTCGGGGTGTTGCTTCTAGAGCTCCTGACTGGGCAGCTGTCCCCCTGGAAGCATCACAACGAGGTAGGTCAAGTCGTAGATCTTTCTGAGTGGGTCAACTCGATGGGGCGGTACAACCATGAGGAGAAGAGGATGGTTGTGCTGTTGCAGGTGGCGAACAGTTGTCTTGGGGGGTGTCTCATCCCAAAAGCTAGCCTAGAGAGCGATGAGGCTTTCCCTCACAAATCTAAACCGACCACCAGCTCCTGGGAGCCGACGACGCATGTCTGGAATCGGCATGAGCACCTTCGGATGTCTGAAGTACGGAGGAAGATCGAGGAGCTATGTAGCCCTGGAGGACAGCGAGATGGTGACTCACAGCTCGACAAGGTCAGCCAAGGGACCAAGGATACATCTTCTTGGCTTATTCCTAGTGCACAGGTAGACAAGGACTCGCAGCTCGACCAATTCAGCCAAGTGAACAATGATATGGATACTAGGTGAGTTGATTTAGAGACTGGCAGAAAAGCTTGGTTGCCTAACTATATCATGGCCACGTTTAGCAACCTAAGATCAATTTAATCTTTGCCAATGTTCCCCATGGACAAGTTATGTACTGAGGAAGTCAATGTAAAACTAAAGGGAGGAGTAGAAACATGCGAGTTTCGCGTCTCTGATAATTAAGAACAGTTAGGAGTTTCTGTCATTGATTACTTGCATAGTTGGGAGAAGTTGTAAGGGTAAATACCTACTAACAATCTTTCATGCAATAAGAGAAGGGCCCACCCAAAATAAATGAATCAATGACACAAGGCTTCCCCTAGCCCAAAGTTACGTGTAACGATCCACCAAAGAAAGAAATGCGTCAATACTGGGATGACTTCTGTTTTCGGTGGGGGTGCTACTCTAGTTCTTTCAAGATGCTTGACTTGAGGAAATTTGATTACCCAATAGATACTTTTCGCAGGAAACCACCAGATGGAGTTCTGGAAGTTTCTGAAAGAGTTTATGGTAAGTTTTCTAAATGTTCTATATTGGTCTCTTGATAATTTGGAAGTGTCACATTGGCAGGTTAGCCGACCCTAATTAATTTGCGATAAAGGTAATGTTGATGTTGATGTTGATGTTGATGTTGATGTTGACGATGATGTCACGTTGGCAGGTTACTGTATTCTACCTACTTTATTTTGCTTTAGCATTCTGGATTCATTGAGCTAGTATTAATGGCCTATACTTTTTGTGCTCTATGATTTACCTTCTCTTGGGACAAAGTTACTTCAACAATAGGGGAATTAACAGGAAGCCTCTTTGGTTTGGCAAGAAACAGTTTAGTTAATTATATGCTTCTGCTAAAGCATTCGTGGCATACTGTTACCATAGTAATTTTGAAGAAGCATTAAGGGAATTTTTTTTTTCTGGTGTGAAATGGGGTTCCATAAAACTCACGGATGGATGTCATAGTCTAGGATAAGAAGCAACCTGTTTCCTGCCGAAGCAGAGTAATGTTTGACTGGAGGTCCACTGAGCTGACTTCATTGGCCACTAGCAACAAACAGTGAGTGGCAAGCAACCTTGCATAAGCATTACTTACCTAATGAATTGTTTCATGTGCCCTTGCAGTTGCTTTTGATTAACTTTGTCCGCCAAGTAGTTTCCAGATACAAATGCTATTTGATTTGAAAGGAAGCCTAGGAGTAGAAAGGAGTGTTCTAGCTAACTATAGCTACAAGCACTTCCACGAGAGCACAAGCATTTTTTTTTTTTAATTTGTCTGCGAGCTCTACAAAGGGAGATGCAGAGCTTTAATAGTTGGTCTCATTTTTTTCTGGATGGACGTTCACTATAGCTATTTATAAGAAATTACAACTGACATAATAGAGTATTCTAGGTTGGTTTTCTTACTTTTCTTTCAAGCATTTCCACCGCCTAAGTTTTTTAGTAATTTTTTTTTTTTTTTACTTTTCTCCAAGCTTATCCATTAGAGAATTCCGCAAACTTGGCTCCTCTCTCCATTCTTCTAGAAAATGGATCACAAGTTAACAAATGCATATTTCACCATTCCCAAATGAACTCGCTGGTGAAAGGCCAGGGGATCATCCATTAGTTGATTCATCACTTCATTGGAAATATCAATCGCGCTGCACCACTATGGAAATGATTTGCATTACCTGCGTTTCCTGCTTTAGAAGAACCTTTCCTAGTCACTCTTTTCCGGAAGTTTATGAGTTTATGTCTTCAGTTTGGCTTCTAAACAACTTTTGACATCGTAGCAAGTCGTTATACGTGATTTGGAAGCTATATTGCGTGGGTACTTCATTTTACCTCAAGAAGTAAAATGATTGCATAGTCTATCAAGTTTATAACGAGCCCAAAGGAAGGACACATTCGCTGACAGATGTCTCCTGTAAGCTTCATCTATATTTGACGATAATTGTATCACCATTATTTATAACTTTAAGGAATCTTCTATTTGTAAATGGTACTACTTAATTTTATTCAATGAAGAACGACATATATATATACAAGCTAGGGTAAACCCATAAAACCCACAAAGACAATTATACCCTTTACTCTATAACACTATTGAATGAAATACATTTCTTAAAGTTGCCTCGCGTTCTGCAATTGGCTGAATTCTCTTCATGGCCATTAATGCTTAACATTTCGTAAAACAGGTGAAAACACAGAATCTTTGAGGGGTGAAGAAATAGCAGCTGTGACAGAAACAAACATGGAGGTGACTCCTGTCGGTGATTCAGCATCTTCATCAGCTGTCAATAATGGCGGTGTGGAAGATACTGCTGCAGGTGTCTGCAGCTCAGCGCAATTCCCTGATATAATTCAGCCAAAACAGGAAAAAGTATTCCAGCAGGATAGTTCACCATCATTAACCTCCATGTCATCTGGATTTGACTACGATGTCTTCCTGAGTTTTAGGGGGCCAGATACTCGTTCAGGCATTACAAATGTTCTCTATACCAGGTTGTTAGGTGCTAGGATCCACACATTTAAGGACAATGAAGAGCTCCGAGTTGGAGAGGAGTTTGGTCCTGAGTTGCTCAAAGCTATCAGCCAATCAAAAGTTGCAATTCCCATCTTTTCCAAGGGCTACGCCTCTAGTAAATGGTGTCTTAATGAGTTAGTCCAAATGGTGGAGTGTAGTACAAGACGGAGACAGAAGATTATGCCATTATTTTATGACGTTAGTCCGTCGGAGGTCCGTCATCAAATTGGGTCTTATGAAGTAGCCTTTCTTTCGCACAAGGAGAAATTTGGTGCGAATATCAGTAAGTGGAAAGCTGCTCTCAACCACGTCGCCAATATAAACGGATGGGACAATTCGAGTAAGAATAGGTATGTATGTCATTTTATGGGTTATCATTTTGGCGCAATATTCCATTATATTAGAATGTTCTTCTAATTGTGTCTTCCCTTTCCCTTCCATAATATTAGAGGTGAAGGAGAACTGGTAGACAAGATAGTCCAAGAGGTTACAGATGAGTTGAAAACGGCTTATTTACTGGTGACAGACTGCTTGGTCGGAGTAGAAAATCATGTGAAGGAAATTGACGCAATGATGTGCTGTGATTCAGAGGATATCAGAATCCTTGGAATCCATGGTATGGGGGGTGTGGGAAAGACTACTCTTGCCAAAATAATCTACAACCGGCTCTCCCATCATTTTGAAGCTTGTTGCTTCCTTTCTAACATCAGGGGAACTTCAGAGCTAAAGGGCATTGAAGGTTTGCAGAATCAACTGATCTCTGACCTTCTCAAAAGACAATGGCCAAACATTAACAATGTTGAGGAAGGAATTAAGATGATAAAAGAGAGGTTATGCAGTAAAAAGGTTCTGGTGCTACTTGATGATGTTGATGAAATGACTCATTGGGATGCACTAATAGGAAAACCTCCATGGTTCGGTTTAGGAAGCAGGATTATCATAACTAGTAGAAACAGGGATATTGCAGATGTTCCTGAGGTTCGTTATTCTTATGAGCTTACAAGCATGAACTTCAATCAATCTCTTCAACTTTTTTGCAAACATTCTTTTGGAAGAGATTACCCTTCAGACGACTATGTTGCTTTCTCCACAGAAGTGGTCAAAAGTACTGGAGGTCTTCCTCTTGCTCTTGAGGCTATAGGTAAACTGCTTCCGCGGAGAAGCAAAGATGTTTGGGATGTGATATTGAAGAAGTTGAAACAAGTTCCTCTCAATGAAGTAAAAAGAAAATTGAAAATTAGTTATGATGCCTTAGATGATTCGCAAAAGCATATCTTTCTTGATATAGCTTGTCGTTTCACTGGATTTGATCAAAGGATAGTGCTCCACTCATGGAAAGATTCCAATCTCTTCCCAGAGGAAGGTCTTGAAGTCCTTCAGAAAATGTCTTTGATAAAGATCGGCGAAGACAATAAGCTATGGATGCACGATCAGCTAAGAGGCCTTGGTAGAGATATTGTTCGTCGAGAATGTAATGAGGAACGAGAAAAACAGACTCAGCTGTGGAACCCTGAGGAAGGTTTGGAAATGATGATTGAAACGAAGGTAAAGTTGCATTTCAATTACGTTATCCCCATCAAGCTGACAAATTTCAAGCCTTTTCGCTGTGTTTGCTTGCTCAATAATATATGGGAAGTTTTTTCTCATCTCATGATTATTTTGGTAACTTGTTTTTTTGTTATAGTATTTTCCATGTTCAGAAAGACAATTGTAGTTGTTCAATATTATATACTTGCTCTTTTGTTTTACTGTTGTAGGGAACAAAAAAATTTGAAGCTCTTTGCCGAAAGTTTGACCCTCGGTTGCTGTCTAGCCTAAGATACCCTGAAGAGGGGGTTTTCCAGGAACACTGGCCTTCAAATGATTTCTCAGCCAATCTACAAGATACTCCGCTTATGCTTTCCAAGTTGAGATGGCTTTCGTGGCGTCATTTTCCCCTGGGAGTTAAGATCACCAATTTTTCCATGATGAACATAGTCATTCTGCATTTGGGGCACTGCCCTAATCCGATCGGCATTCAAAGCATTGAAGGCTTGGCGAGTCTCAAAATTTTGAAGCTCATAGAAATTCCGCTACTGGAGAGATTTCCTGATCTATCAAACTTGAAGAAGCTCAATGAATTGCATTTGGGGCACTGCCGTAATCTAATTGAGGTGCAAAGCATTGAAGGCTTGGAGAATCTCACCACTTTGAAGTTAATAGAAATTCCGCTATTGAAGAGACTACCTGCTCTTTCAAACTTGAAGAAGCTCACCGAACTTCGCTTGCGGTGCTGTATTGGTCTAACTGAAATAAAAAGCTTCGAGGGTTTGGAGAATTTGCTGGTGTTAAAGCTAGGTGAACTTCCTCTACTTGAGAGATTGCCCAATTTATCAAACTTGAAAAAGCTTACACAACTTCACCTACGACGATGTCATAATCTTGTGAAGATTCAAGGAAGATTGGAGTTATTGGAAGACTTGTGCATACAAGGATGCAGATCTTTAGATGAGGTGCTTGATCCAGCTTCAAGTTTTGAGAAACTAAAATATTTGCGAATACATGATTGCCAGAAGTTGTGTTTTGACAGGTGGTCTTGATGTTCGAAATATCTGATAGAGTATATGGAAATTCCCTTAGATAACGATATAGCTCAAATATGTAATCAAATATTGCAAGTCAATCAAGATAAAAGATTTACCTTATCATGCAAATTATCTTTCCAAAATTTTGAACCAAATTGAATTGGACCGAATTTGGCCAGCAAATCAAGCTTGAACTTTCAAACTAGCTCGGCAAGGGACCCACAGTGGCAGCGATCACGGTTTCGTGATTTGATTCGCCTATGGTGAGGACTTCACGGCTACTCGTCGGACAATCTGCAAAGCGAAATTTGACTATGGAATTACAGTCCAGGGATGCGGCGGGGACAGCACAACCGTCGCTGGTTGTCAGGACTGCAGCTACGAGATCGTCGTGCGAGGTACAGTATCGTCTGGTCGAGCTTGAGTTGGATGGAGATTTGCTAAAAATAAAAAATAAAAAAATTAATAATAATAAAAAAATAAAAAAATTGCCTCGGTACTATAGCAATTATGAATATCCACTAAGAAGAACCTGCCAAAAGACAAACCAACGTGGGAGTTTGCTATTGGTGAGTGACTCTCACGGGATCTAAAAAACAATTGAATGAAATATGATGAGGGAAGATTCTAAATGAGCAAATCTGAAGGAGTCCCTGTTCGTGGAAAGGTTAATATGCTTGTCGCAAGGACGATTGAAGACTCTGCAGCTACAACGCCTGAGCAGATGAGATCATGGGATTTCGTTGCTTGACTGGTTCGTGGGCGACAAGCGGCATTGCTCTCGGTGCAGCTGGACGACTTCGGAAATAAAGGGACGACCCGCGACGCTGCACGCGGGTTTCAGACAGCTCTGAGCGTGCAATTGTTCTCTCGAGGAGCAGTCACAACCAGAAGGATCGTCGATGTCGTCTCGACCGGTGCGTCCAAGTAGTGATGGGGATGCTCGATTCTTGATTGAGCGCTTATGGATTCACCGAGAAACCTACAAATAACATTAAAAGAGCGCCAGATTCCACGAAGGGCTTGCTGGACACATGGGCCTATTGTCCTCTCCTCTTCCCTCAATTTTCACTGATGGTTAGCCCAAATAGGAGGGACCGAAATTGCTAAAGTTGAAGATTCGCGGCTGGGCCCATGGCAATCATCGATGACAGAGGGGCTTTTGGCGGCAACGGCTCTTGGCAATGAAGCAACGACTCAGTCGGGGACGTCGGGTAATGCGGGGACGTTGTTTAAGCCCTGTGGAACGGTAAGAGCAGCAGTTTATTTTTAGATGCTCCGTCAGGTCACGCTCAGTCCAAGGCATCAATCCACATGGGAGGTAGGGGTAAGCATGGCGGAGAATCCAACCGGTTTCAAGTTCTAGTAAATCAAGGTCCGGTTCTCGATTCTGCATTTTTAGAAACCGCTTGTTCGGTTCCGGTTCCTAATTCTACTCTGGAATCGGAACCAAAACCGGGATGTATATATTGTAAACCCTAATTTAGTCTTCTGAGTTTCTATTCTCACGGTCACTTATTCCTCAATCACAATGCAGATCAAAGTTCGCAACCAATTAGCCTTGCTTTTGGATCGCTGGACTGTGACGACCTCCCACGCCCTCGAGTTGAATAGCCATCCCTGGGCTCCGCCTCTCCTCTCCCTCGAGTCTCACCGTCCACTGGGCTCTGCCTCTGACGGTGTCCACTGGGCTTCACCGTCGAGTGGCCATCCCTCGAGTCTCACCGTCCATTGGGCTCCGCCGCTCCGCTCCCTCCCTAGCCCTTTGACAACGACCCTTCCCTCGCTGTCAACCACCTCGTCCTTGGCATACACACCTCCGATGGCATCCCAAACTTCCTTTTGCTAGCCAACGCCCTCCTTGCCAAATTTGATTGTTCCAGCGAGATCTGACCAAGGTGGGTTTATTATAAGCTGCTATAAACCCTAATACGACAATCCCAAGATCAACATAGCTAGAATCTAGAAACAGAGTAATGGTTTAAAGGAATTGTGTGCTTGATTTGAGATTCATCAGTTTTCATGCGAAATTCTGACGATCCTATGCTTAGGCGCTTCCCCTCTATGCCCCGCCGAATGCCTGGCGATGATGAGATCACCTTACTCTCATCCCTAACCTTGTGAGAAGGAGAAAATTGCGTATGAAATTGAATAGGGTAGAGGGAGGTTGCCTAAGTCATATTTATAGAGTTTCTGGCGGGTCCTTTTATCACAGACCAGGCCGAACTCGGCCTACACTAACCAGGCCTATATTAGACCCATTAAGAATCCTTATATCCAACCTTTAATAGACCAAGTCAGTAATCACAATCCCAATAAATATAAGCTCATACTAGGATAACTCTTACATTTTCCTACTTAGGCTTTATTAATTGAAAGTGTACTGTAGTGCGCACATTTATGCGTGTCTACGATTATTCTTAATGGCTAATCCGATCCCATAGGATCTCAAACACCAAATCATGGAAGTAACTGCATAAAAATGTATATAGAGCCATCCATGGTTACGAGTGTTCTTAACTTTACTGATATAGATTTAATATAGTAGTGTGACAATTAGATAACAACTCATATGACATATACTTAGATAGATACTTTATGTGATATCCCCTTCTGTCAGGCAACATTCTCTCTCCTCATGTATCACGAGACCTGATGTGCACCAAAGAATATCTTTATGGTTCCATTAAATCTCGATATGTCTGTTAGGCAACATTCTCTCTCCTCATGTATCACGAAACCTGATGTGCACCAAAGAATATCTTTATGGTTCCATTGAATCTCGATGTCTCACATTCATGATCGACCTTACTTTATATGTAACAAGACATATCCTTAAAGTTAGTAACTAAACGCCCCCAGCCTTTACTCAAGGTTTACACATACTTTGAGATTTTCAACTGATATATGTACTTAACATCACCTTAATCATAGATGATTCATTGCATGCAATAGAGTTAATACATAGCTAGATGTTACAAAATGTAACAAAACACAGATGTGAACTTTATTAGAGCAAACACTGTAAACAACTCTCATTGAACAACCGCATCCCATGATGCTCTTAATCTCATAGTATGACATGTCATAGTCATTTAAATACACAAGGGCAAAGACCTTTAATCAGTGGAATTGTAATCATATCATCTATGGAACTATGCTCTACTTTAATGTCACCATACTCATCTGGTTCCTTTATGGTCAATGTTAACCACCAGACATTTGGACCCCTTAAGACCTATGTTGTTGTGAATAAACAACGCCGCATAACTATTGTTATAATATAATTGTATGGGCATATTCACAAAATCAAAATACAGTCAACTCCCTAATGAGGTTTCGAAGCTAAAAAAACCTAAGCAGCAGCCTAAAAGCATACTATAAACTCCGCCTGCATGGTAGAGGATTATACAGACTTTTGTTACTCAATGTCGCGACCTAAAAATTGGGTTTTCTAATTTTAGATTAATGGATTACCAGATTAATTAATTAAATTAACAAACATAGCCCGAACTCTCCCAAGTTCTACCAAATCGTGACTTATGGTTCAAGTGTTTATCTTGCAAAAGATTTTTCTGTTTTTGGAGCCGCCACTAATCATTTTTTAGTAGGTTGATTAGAAACCTAAATAAAATAGCGGGAGAAACTATTTTATTTCTGCGAACCAGAGATTTTAAGTTCGGGACTTGGTTACATTAATTTTTCAGTTAATGCCCTTTCGGTACTAGTTTCATGAAAAATGTCAAATTTGGCAATCTTGATGAATTTTGAATCGAAATTCAGAGGTGCAATTTTTGTGTTTTCTTTTTATGATTGTTTTGTATATTTTTTTAATGTATTTTCGAAATTAAAAATGAATGAAAAATGAGGATGAATTGGTTCAAGATTAACTTAAAGTTTTCGGATTTAAATTGCATTAATTCCCAAAATTTTAAGGCAAATCTCTTAACCCTAAGTCTACAACTTTTAAAAGATTCAAATGGATTTGAAAAGGTTCTTACACATAGATGCAATCCATTAGATAGGATTTCTAGAAAATCCTATCTTCCTAAAGATGATGAGATGTGGTTTTTAAGAAACCATATCTTGCTATATCTTTTTTTATTATTTTTTGAGATTTTCTGACGTGAAATTTAAAGACATGAGACATGAATTCTGATTATTATTTTTTGTGATTTTCAGTTTTTATGAGTGTATTTGAATTAAAGTTGTAAATCTTTTAATGAAAATATAATTACCGCTATTTCTTTCGAATCAAGGTTCAATCTAAAGCCTGACAGATCGACCCTCAAATTCGAAACACTCGCTATGGAAATAATTCTATCTAAAGCCTGATAGATAGACTTATTCCCATGTATGCAGTTGCGGATCAGGAAATTTTCCTAATCGATTACAATGTGAAATATTTTGGATATCTTTGAGTATCTTCAGGAAAATTTATAGTCATCACATCACAAAATTTCCAAATATTCACATGAATCACAATCTTTCCAATTTGAGCAAAAGATATATTGAGAATATCCAAATTCGATATGCAATTCAAACAATTAAGATTTGCAATCAAATATTCAGAATATCCAAGTTAGGGAATTTCCCTAGATTGCAAGATTTCCTTTTCTCTTTTGAATTAATTGCTCAGGTGTGCAATCTGCAATTGAATATTGCATATCCTAAATCAAGTAACACTATTCATCAAAATATGCAATCAAGATTATAATCATGCAAAATAGACAAGGCAATATTGCAAAAATATAAATGGGAAGATATACCTAGATTGTGATATTGCCTTCCCAACCTCGAATTTGCACTGAGTCTTGTTTTCCGATCTTCCGAAAAAATGACTAGCAGGTGCTAGGACTCGCATAAGTGAACATCAATGCTCGGTGGTCAACTAGCGGTGGCCGATTTGAGTGGGACTGAGTCAAAGAAACGTCCACAAGGGCTTGCACTATCATTAGAAATGCTGATCACGTCGATATAAGCTGAGGAGGTTGACCTAGTATAGAAAACCTGTGGAAGAACGGTAAATAAAACAACAAGTAATGAATTGGGTTCGTACGATCAACAAAATAACTCCTTCGCGGATGATGCCGTGGCAATCACCGGGCGTATTCAAGGGTGATTCAACCGCTTCGCTATTGACAGGTAGCATGCATGTCGTCGGGATCACGGCTGACTTTATCACAGATCGGCAAGAAGTGATGAGGGTATGCGGCTTGGACAGTGAACAAACCGCTCAGTGGATCAAAGCTTGGCACTCCTCGAGTAGGTGCTAGCCCGCGATGGTAGTGCCTTACTTTTGTTGATCTGCAGAGGAGAGAAAAAAAGGATTAAAATAATAGCTCCTCTTTTGTGATTGACCTCTCTTGCACACATCCCTGAACTGCCTTGGTCTTCTTTTCCATCACCAAGACATCTTCTTTGGCTTCAGTGTGCACCAGACTATGGAGGGATCGATGATACAATGCTCGAGCAAGCTTTTTTTCCTCTCTCCCTCTTATTTTCTGAGCACAATTGTCGACCTCCTCTCAACTATGCCGTGTATTGAATTTTGTCGCCCCCCTCTAAATGTGAACCCTACGAGTGTATTTATAATGGTGAGTTAGGGTTCCCACTTTCCATTTAATTACGAAATAGTCCCAGTTCTAAAATATTTTCCAATTGAGGCCTTAAATGGCTTAATTGATTTTGAAAAATAGGTCCAATCTCTTAGAATTTTCGGCACACTCCTCGTTCATTAGCTGAATTTCTTCATGCTATGCCAATCCCAATCGTTAATCAATTTAAGCTCAAATCTTTGCCGTCGTAATTCATGAAAAACTAAATTAAATATGCAATGCATGAAAATGAATTATTTTATTATTTTTTTTATTTTTTTGTGAGAATTATGACTAACTCTCGTTTTTGTAAAAAATGAATAATTAAAAAAATTCAAAATTTAGGTGTCAACAGCTGCCCCTCTTTGAGTGGCGACTCGCAGAGGCTTCGCTCAAAGACTAAAATTGAAACCTAAATTTTGTAAATGTAAGTGATGATGATAAAAATTTTGGCGGGAGTTCAAATCCCATTGTCTGATACAAGTGAAATGATGCATGAAATGCAATGCTATAAATAACATGTACTAATGATTTCTCTTATTCCCACACTAAAGAAATCTGCACATGGATCGCATACGAGAATACCTGTTTTACCAAATACCTCGTAAGCTAATGATTCCCTTAACCTCCAGACCTTCAGTGGATGCCAAGATGCTAAGGTACTAGCCCATCTGTTGCTAAAAATTTCCTTCTGACGCGAAATGGCGCATGATCTGTGTAGAGTTTGAAAATGTGCTCGAGTTATAGTTTGATCTGGCCATTTGTCTCTCGGGAAGTGGCCCTCGTGCACTATCAACTATGAGTCGGTAAGCTGCCTCTTGGGAAGTCGCCCTCATGGACTTCGACCATGAGTCGGTAGGTTGTCTCTTAGGAAGTCGCCCTCGTGGACTTCGACTATGAGTTGGTAAATTGTCTTTTGGGAAGTCACCCTCGTGGACTTTGACTATGAGTCGGTAAATTGTCTCTTGGGAAGTCGTCCTCGCGGACTTTGACCATGAGTCGGTAGGTTGTCTCTTAGGAAGTCACCCTCGTGGACTTCGACTATGAGTCGGTAAATTGTCTTTTGGGAAGTCGCCCTCGTGGACTTCAAGCATGAAATTGGCTCTTAGGAGATCACCCTCGTGGATCTCAACATGAGACGGTAAACTAGGAAGTCACCCTCGCGGACTTCAACTAGGGATAAACAAGTTTGCTATTGGGAAATCACCTTTGTGGAGTTCAACCAAGTTGGTAGGTTGTCTCTCGCGACCTTCTTCGTATTGGCAGGTCTCTCCATATCAAGGCAAGAGATGTATCATCTGAATTGAATCAGTATGGATACAAAATGATGTGACGCTTGAAAGCTTGTCAATGCGAACACAAGAGATAGTGTGTTATATAAACCTTATTATGCTCACAAAAAGAAATATGTCGCGCGTAGTTTATCAGTGTCAACATAAAGACTGTGTTGCACGAACTTTATCAGTGCAAACATAAAAAGGGATCACAACTAAGGTCGATTTTAAAAAGGGTTCAAAAAACTTACCTGGAGTTTCTGAGTAATGAGTAAGTAATGACTAGGCTGACTGCATCATACCTGTCCATTCTCTTGGAAATTGATGATATGCATAAAATTAATGCAAATGCAACATCATATGCCAGAAAAATTTGATCACCAATTGTTTGCATTTAAAAACTTCACTGGGAAATCCGTCAATAAGGAAACCTGTCTAATCCTCTCTATAAAATTTGATCAAATGGAATGAGGAACCTTAAGTCAGAAATGACTTTCTCTCACCCTCTTTGAAAAGGCTTTTTAAAGGCCCGACCATTAATGCAGGCACGAGAATCACTCAAAGCTGTCTTCATCACACTTGACAAGGGTCCGGGTAGTCTTGCAATCAGTATGACCAAACCAATCCATGAGGTCTTTTGAAGGACTGTAATTCATGCTTGGTCAAAGGCTATTCAAAGGGGACTCACATGAGTCGTTAGGCTATGAAATGAAATGAAATCCTCATCAGTTGCACCGGGTTTACAAGTTAGGAATCCTGCGAAATGTGATAAAATGATCTTGCTCGCACTTCTTCGAGCGATATTTATAAGCATTTGAAATCCTACGTTAACTCAAGTGCCTTAGTTTGAAGAGACTTTTGGTAAGGGTTGTAATGTAGGTTCGGGGTAGGCTTGGAAATGAAAGGCCTATTTTCAACAACAGGGTTGTATAATGATGAGATCAGTGATAATCTATCCTGAGTTTTTGGCATGAGTGTTGTTGTTGAGCCAGCTCTTTTCAAAAAAGTTTCTTCATTGAGAGCAAATTCAGCTGAGACCTCATTTCCTCTTGATATTTTTTGAGTATGCTCTTTTCTTTCTTTGGGAGAGGGAGCTCCTTTTCTTTTTCTTTTTCTTTTTTGCTTCCTTTTTGCTTGCTTCTTTTTTTCTTTTTGGATGGTAAGCTTTGCCTTTTCATTTCTTGCTCTTTTTGCTCGATAATCCTTTTTTAAAAGGAAGGAAGGGTCTCATTTGAATTGTCTGCATATTGTACCGGTAGATTTTCAAATTTCAGCTTGCCCCAAGGCACTTTACTCATCTCTCAAATGACTTGAAATAATTTCCTTTTTTGGATGATCACCAGTTGGGTGTAGAGAAATGAATTCACCGCTCAAATTGGGTTAAGCAAAGGAATAAGTGTATATGGGTGTAGAAATGAAATGCTCTTCGTCATGTCTAAAGCACTTGAGCTAACATAAACTTCGCATGCGACAAATACACTCAAAGATTGATGCAAGTGAAAGTAAGAAAATTCCACTCATTCTTTGAATTTTTGAAATTGCCCCGATGTGGGGGTTGTTCCTAACAGGGGTATGAAAATGAAACCACCGTTCAAAGGGGTTTACCAAAGGGCAACCTGTAGTGTTTGGGATAAAGGAAATGAATGCGTCATGTCATCCGGGTCGTCATACTTTTTACAAGATAACCCTTCACCTTGTGAGCATGGAAATTTTCACACTTACTCACCAGGGATGAGATATAGGATGTATATGGAAATGGATTGCTTGTCATCGTCCTGACATTCCTCATTCAAAGTGATCAATTCAATTGGATCAAAGAGATTTCCTGATTGAAAACATCTCACGGTGCAGATTAGCAGTGCAGATAAAAATATGATGAGATGGAATTGATGAACCTTAATTTGATTTGATCATCCAGAATATAAGACAATGAGTGCATATAAAATATAGACATGCATAAACTATGCAAGTACATTCATATGCGAAAGAAATCTTGAGGAATGGGAAACTATGTATTGCTACTCCTTTTCCCAAATAAAGGATATCGGTTTGCCCCATTTCCAATCAAGATGGGCATGCTGGATGCTCATAGTTTTGTTGGAATATGATATTGGGAACTCGATTTTGAGCTTTAGCAAATAACCATTTGTTCCCATACATGATCCTGCAATGAAAAGTGTGCATGAATAGGATTTCTAAAAGAAGAAATGAGCAAAATTTTGAGAAGCTCCTGATTGTCGATTTGCTTCAGTGGTAGCAATCAAAAACATGTCTCCTATCTTGACACATGCAAGAAGGAAAATAGAAGGTTATTCTTAGAAATGATAGGCCGAGGGCAAGTGATACTCCCTTTGAGCTCGGGTGGCTTTGGTCTTGCCCCGTCTTTCTTCGACTGACATGGAATGATCAAGGGCGAAGCTATGGGTCCAGCTCGAATGGTCGATGGACTGGAGTATGAATTGACTGATGTAGATGCCCCAATCGCTTGAAAGTTGAAGATGCCCCAACTCGCGCTAAGTGTAACTTTCCCATGAATTACTTCCTTTTCCATTGAAGGTTCTCAAATAATCTGCAATCAAAAGATAGCCAAATGAAGTAGAAAACGCTTCTGTAAATCTAGTGTTAATCTTGAGGTGATGGCATAGAGCTATCCAGATTTTCTGCTTCACATGTGAAGCTGCGTATGGGTCGTCATGGACATTAGTAGATGTGGAGCGCTTGATATTGACGTCAAATTGAATGGCTGATTTGAACCTTATACAAATTAAGATCCATAATGACCTACAAAAGATAGGGGACCAATGAGCACGTGACTGAAGAGGGGTCGATCCATGACTGCTTGATTGATCTGATTTCATTTTCCCTCTTTTATGCAAAAAGTGGACACACTTTCCTTGTGAAATATGATGTGATTTTTGGAAAACATTCCTTGCGCATTAATAACCTTGAAAAGAATGTGATAAAATCCTTTGGCATTTGAAACAATTTTCGAAGGATTTTCTTATTTTATCATAATGAATTTTCAAGGATGAATTTGTCATGAAAAGTCTTCTACCCAGCATTAAGGAAAGATATGACAATTGTTTTTCCCAAAAATTTCCCGAAGGGATTTGTATGCATTCATCTTTTTTGAAAATGGACCACCAGTTTTTTTTTAAAAAGACCATGATATTAAGTTCAAGATTTGATTGACACCTAACATGGATCGACCAAAAAAATAAAAATCAAGATAAAATTAGAGAACTTACTTTACCTTGAAAAATAAAATGCCAATCACATAGACACGATTGTGAGGATAACCTTAGTCTATCTACCTAATGGCTTGGCGAAATGAAGTAATGACAGAACGACACGTTGCAGCCTCGCGCACAATCATCATGTCTAGTCACAACCTCGCGTACAATAGTCATGACTAGTCGGGTCTTGTGACGTTCTAGAAATCCGACTTCGGTAAAGTCCCTGAATTCGATAAAATGGATTAAGATTGAAATTCAGTCAATAAATTATATTGGATTGAAAGGACTGAAGAGACGACGTTTGGACGAATTCTGAAGTTCAGTCGGTTTAGATTAGGTTTCGAATTCTTAGTCGCCGCGAATTAGGATTTCAATCCTCGCAACCCGAGCCTAATCCCGACCGAGCCTAGTCTGTGGAAATACCAAAATTACCATTCGTTCAGTACACCGAATTTCATTTCAGTCCTGAATTACCAAATGACCGTTTTGCCCATAGATATTTCCATAAGGGACAAAATAGCCAAAAGTCTTCATGGTGGACCCCACCTTTTTCCTCCATAGCCGCCACGTGCTCCTCTCTTCTCACGTTCTCTCTCTCTCTCTCTCTCTCTCTCTCTCTCTCTCTCTCTCTCTCTTTTCTTATGCTCGCGTGACACACCCCCCACCGAACATCTCATCCACTGCTCCTCCTCATCCCGTTGGATTTTCGCCGACCACCACCACCTTCACCGATCTTCCGCCGTCCCGTAGGGCCAAGACCGGCTGCCGGACGGCAGAGGAAATCAGCCCCGACGACTGCCCTATTTTCGGCCCATTCTAGCCGTGGGTTCCGCCGCCTCCTCCGGCCACTTGAGCCGTCGTCGAACCCAGCCACCACCCCACCGATGTTCACCAGTTTCCCCTCGACTTTCCCGACCCAGCTGCACTGGCCGTCGGCCGCCGAAGCTGCCGGAAATAGCCCCGAAAGCCCAGTTCCCCTGTTTTAGGGCTCGATTCGATTTTTCATCGATCCGGTCGTTTCGCCGCCCACTGCCGCTGCCGACGACCTCCTCACACCCCCTTCCACCTTCCCTTAGCTCGGCGAGGCCCGTCGCCGCGCGTGGTGTGAGCCGCCTCCCCTACCCCGGCCAAACCGTGCCATGTTTGGGCCTATTTTGTTCGCATCGGCCTAGCCGCTTCCGGCCACCCTCCGCTGTGCTCGACCTGTCCCGATGACTCCCCTCTACCCCTAGGTGAGATTCTCGGCCTTGGCCGGCCTCGTCCCAGCCTGTGGGGCCGGGAATCGGCAGAGTAAAGCTTGGAACCCTGTTTTTGACCACTGTCCGATTCTATTTTTAGGCCGCCGCCACCCACCGGAGCTTCGCAGTCGCCGGCCACCCGTCCCGATGACCTCGCGAGACTTCCCAGAGGCATTCCCGAGATTTTAGGATTTTGGGCCCTGTCGCCGCCGTCGCAGCCGCCGCCATCGCCGCCGTCGTCGTCGTCGTCGCCATTGCCTTTGAGATCGACTGAGCTTATTTAGTTGTGAGTTGACCCTAAACCTTGGTTAGGGCGCTAATTGCGCCTAGGATTAGCTGGTTGTGGAATTTAGGTACACGATCGGGGCCGGTTTAAACAGAAATTGGGATTAGGTTAAATGGCCGATCGATTAAGTTAGCCGAGTTGATTGAATTGTCTGTGGCTAATCATTGCTAGGTGAATATTGATTGATTGATTGGTTGGGAAATGGATTGCCGCTGTTTGATCGCGAGCGAGCGATAGGCTGGAGACGAGCGAGCGATCGACGACGTTTAAGTTGGATTGACTAATAAATAATTATTGCACGAAGTGCGCCTTATGTGGCCTATGGGGACTTGTTTCATTGCTATTGCCTCGTTTTGATTCATTGGATCGATCGTCTCGTTGGAATGGTTGACTGAATGTTTGTATGTGCATTGACTGACTGAACGTTCATTTGGGGGTTAATGACCTCGTCTGTGATTGGGGTGACTAGTGGTTAGTCTGCATTTGTATATGACCGTGTGCGAAGTCAAAAAACATATTTTAGCATGAAAATGGCATTTGGCCAAGATTTATACATGCCTGAGTGAGCATTTGACTTTAACCAAAAATAATGAAATGGGTTGATTGCTGGATGTGGATTGTATGGTCATATGAGGAAAACGATGAGCATTCCTGACAAATTCGTGTCGTACCAATCTGATGGAATCAAACGACTTGCCAGAAGCACGACAGCTCTGATCCGGTGTTAACTAGTACGGATGCAGAGTTGGTCGGATGCCGGTCTCAATAGAGGTTGGACCGACGCCCCGTATAGGGATACCTACTTGCTGGTGCCGTGCCAGGAGCACTGGATACACCGCTTGTAGTAGCCGTTGTCGAGAGTAAAGGAACGCAGCCCGGTTTTGCCGGTAGAACGCTGGATCACACTGAGGTGTTAGATCGCGTTATTTGTGAGAGTCGAATCACGCCCTATTTCGCGTAGATCCTCTCATGTGCCAGTGGCACGATCATCGTTAATAAAAGGATTGAATTCAATGTAACTTCGTGCATGGGTAAGTATGAGCGCATCCCGACTACGACGTTTGGAATGGGACGAATGGAGTAGGAAGACGAAAGTTCATACTCGCTTGTGTTCGAGTTATTATTGTATTGTGTGCATTGTCCTGGTGAATGTCCTGTGCATACTTGTGGATGTGATGCTGTGATTGAGTGACTGATTGACTTTGACTGCTGAGTCATGTCGAGCATTGCATTTCGTATGGCTGAAGGTGGGTAAGTGTACATGTGGATGATGGTTATATTGTTATTGTGTGAGGCTGTTTTACGTGTCTATGTGATCTTGTATGACTGATGTTAGGATGCCCTCGGCGAATCAGTTTCCTAACCGAGATTAGGCTTGATTCACTGAGATTTATTCTCACCCCGTCATGGGATAACATTTTCAAGTCCCTTCTGACGGAGCTTTGTGGCTGCCAATGATTGGCTGTTGGAGTAGTTTATTGAAGAAAATGGGAAGTTGACCTCACTTGACCGAGTAACCTTTTGAGGTCTTGTCTAGTCGCCCCGAAGTATGGGGCTGTGTATGTACGTTAGTGATAATAAGATCTAGATTCATCTGCTTATGATGGATGTTATGTGATTATCTTTTTGTGTATGACGGTTGTGACTACCTGCTGCTCTATCCCATGTGAATTTTTGTAAGGGAGTTAAAACGTTTCCGCATGCGTAGTTAAGTGATAGGTCGATAGCGTGCTTGGGACGCTATCTCTATGACCTCTTGGCGATTTAGCAAGGGATGTCGCGGGCTTGAGAGTCGGGGCGTGACATCCCCGCCCAAGGTGGCATCAGAGCAAGGTTAACCTGATCCATCTAGTCATTGGCCTGGATTGATAAGGAGTGCTGGGATTTGGGATAGTTAGTAGGATTATAATCTTTTGCATGTGCTTGTTAACTATGTTTTTGATTGATGGTTGGTATTCTCATTACGTGTTTCCTGGGGTGGACATGACTCCGTAAGTTACCTGTATAATGAGCGACCGTAATGAGATGGTGTCTAGTGGAAGGGTAGCTCAAGAAGATCCCAGAGTAGAGGGGATTCTGTAAGCATTGGAAATTTCGAGAACTGTAGTTGGGCAGCAAATAAGTAGTCAAGCTAATGCTATCGCCGTTTCGCATGAAGACTCATTGACTAGAAATGAGAGTGGTACGCGACCAATACCTGAGTTGATGGAAAGGTTTTTAGACCTAAGACCGCCGAAGTTTGAAGAGGTAGGAGATCCAGAGACTGCAATCTGTTGGATTTTAGAAATAGAGAATGCATTCGCCCTGTTGAGATGCTCCGAAGAGGACAAAGTGACGTTAGCCGTTTATCAACTTCGAGGTGACACTAATGCGTGGTGGGAAGTAACACAAGGAAAGATGTTCCCCGAAGGTATGGTCTCGGTGTGGGATGCCTTCGTGGAAGCCTTCTATGGTAAGTACTTTTTGGACTGTAGGCGAGAGAAAAAGATGGTTGAATTCCTACAGCTTCGACAGAATCATATGACGGTAGATCAATATGAAGTGAAATTCGTTGAACTGTCAAGGTATGCACCACGAGTATCTGTTGATTCGATGATTAGGATGAGAATATTTCGTGAAGGATTGAGACCCAAGGTTAAGGAGCAACTGGTGCCGCTGAATTTTAAGATTTTGGCAAATTGTATGAAATGGCCCAGTCTGTGGAGAAGAACATAGCCAAAAGGACAATCGCGTCTGGATCGCGATTTGCACCTTCTTCTAGGGATAACCGTTGGTTAGAAAAGAGGACGATATATGTCAACAAGTATCACGTCCCGTCTAACCGAAGAAGTGCATTCAGAAAGCCGATGTTCCGCCAAAGTGAGAAATGTCGCCATAAGCATGGGAATGATTCGTGTCCGCACAGAGGTGGAGCATGCTTCGAGTGTGGCCAGCTTAGTCACCAAGTAAAGGACTGCCCGATGAAAAATAAGACAAATCAAGCACCGCTGCCACAAGAAGGACAAACTCGAGGAATTGTTCAGTAGGACAACCAGGATTGACTCTACTGGGAGTAGGGTAACTTTTGAGGTAAGATGTTCTAGTACTGATTAGTAATAGCTAGTCGAGTTTGAAAAGACTTTTTGTGGATAAGGCTTATGGATATGGGTTTGTATTAAGGCAATTAGTATTTTGTGGATTGCATAAGTTCGAAGTGTTGTTTTGCTTGGATTGCCTTAGCTGTTGTTTTTCTTTGGACCCTAATTAATGACTAGATGATTATTCGCAGAGGAGCGAACGTGAATTGTGATATTGATCTTTAAGGTGTAATGAGACCCCAAAGAGTCAGAAGGTACAATTGATAATATTGATGTGAAGGCAGCTAATGGGTGATGAGTAATAGGGAAAAATCTTCCACTCCACGTACTTTAAAGAATTATGAAGGTTGGGTCATACCTCCGAATCCTGATCGGAGAAGGCCTTGTAGTATCACAAAGACAATGTTGAGATGACTTGAGGCCGTTTGGTTCAGTTGGCTAGTAACTTAATGAGGTCATGATGAAATGTGCACGACCTGAGGACTATAATTTAGACATGTGTATAGAACAAGGACGGTAAGGACGAATAAGGAAAGTTCGTAAGGACAATCTGGGGTTAGACGACATGGGAGGTTGCCAGTTGGTTGCATAGGCTTTGGAGATTGGCGACACCCCTGTATAAGATTAAGATTGCAATATGTGACAATTAAGGACGGATAGTTATCAGAGTGACGCATCGCAAGCATCGTAGGGCCGCGTGATTTCTTGGAGTAATGATCATCTATGTAGCACCGATACTTCTATTTGGCAGAAGTATTGGTGTCGGACGCGTATCGGACACCGATACGCGTCTGATACGTGCCGATACGCGTCCGACACGCGGTCAACGCGTGTCGGAAATCCGACACCGGTCAGCGTGTCGGATACGTGTCGGACACGCGTGTCGGAGTGTCGGACACTCGTGTCGGAGTGTCCGACACTCGTGTCGGAGTGTCCGACACTCGTGTCGGAGTGTTCGACATGCGTGTCAGCGTGTCGGACACGCGGGATTGGGTTTTTTTTTTCTATGACATCAAAATATTATTTTAAAAAACTTGCTTTGCTGAATTTAATGCATATAACCTGTTTCGGGTCTAATTTATTTTTTTATATTTAAAATATATATATTTAATACGACGTGTCCCCGACGTATCAGATTTTTCTGTTTTTGAGAAATGGCGTATCGACGTATCGTGTCAGTGTCGGTATCGGTGTCAGTATCAGAATCGGTGCAACCTAGATGATCATAAGGGTCTTGCTTTTGGTAAAATATAAAACCGATTCGAACTCACCACCGTAGTTTCAGTGTTAGTTCGAATAGCTTGTGAAGGTACAAGATTTGAGATAAGGTTACTAAGGGGTTGATAGGAAGGCAGGTTTGGCCAAAGGAAGGGTTAAGATTCTGATGTACTGATAAGACCAAGCGCAGCATTATAAGCCTAGTGGACTGCTGCGATAGTTGAGGATCCTAGAGTAAAGGTGGAAAAAGACCACAATGAACGTGTGATGAAACTTCCAAGAAGTCAAGGGGGAAATGAATCAGTTTGGAGTGCAGTAAGCAGATTGATGATGCATGTGCGGGTTATGACAGTGTGAAGAGATTTAGTTGGGTATGAGAGTAATGCCCTAAGGGCTAGGATCGACCCAAGTTTAAGACTCGGACTACTTGCGAACAACGACTAAGGGTTGAGGAGACCACCGAGAGAGTTTTGAGGTAGCTCTCGACTTGGATGATGGCCTGATTTACCAGTCAGTTGTGCTGATTGAGACTTGACTGTGTGGCGATCCGAAATCAAGCATAAATCGAATTGGATGGATCTTGCTCAACTGTAAGTCAACCATAGGATCACCTTGAAGTTAACCAGGGATTGATTCGTGGCATGATTTGCGAGCTGGCATTAATCTATATTCAGAATGGCCATGGACCCAGTGAGGAACGATTTGTACTAGAACCCCGTACCAACCGCGTACTAGTCAAAGGGCTGATCACCCTGAGTCATGTGACGTGTTGTTGGAAGAATGCGAGTCGAGCTGAACCAATCCTGCATCAATTTGAGTTGGTCATGAGAGGTGATCTCGATAGTGTTCGATTGTACCACCGGTCTAGGAATGGGTGATTCCAACCCTAAACTGGGATATTTGAGGTAGTCCTTGACTCGCTAGTCGTTTGTGAACTGACCCTGTTCGATAGCATGGATAACCTGACCCTCAGTTGGATTTGAAACCTAAACTCGATGATTCTTCAGATGTTCCCAGAGTGACATGTGATGATTCCAAGTATCAAGGCGTTGATTGATGAAGAGGTGAATCATAAGTTGACTTTCTCCATGTAAGCAGAATGCCCAAATTGCCATTAGTGTTAATCGTGATTGACCTCTATGGAACAAGAGGAGAGGCAGCGTTAAACTCTGTGCATTAGAAGTTAAAATAGGGTCGATTGGTCCGTGGGAATGGCTAATTATTGCGGTTACTAAGACAACCGACAGTTGGATGGGACAGTAAGGTTATATAGTCACAGATTAAGTTGAATATTTGGAGTTGGATGATTCAACCTGTTTAAAACGAATTGTGGATATGGAATTGTGTCAGATTAGTAGCAGTGATCGTAAGTTGAATCTAACTTGGGTTTGTTAGCCGCTTTGTGGTTTCGGTACACTGAGTGGAGATGAGGATTGGTGTGAAGCCAACGTGGTATGAATTGTGGGGAAATGAAACTACAGTTTTGTATAGCTTATTAGTCACAGATGGTTGGCCAATTTGAAAGGACATTTCAGAATTTGGAGGACACGTTGTAAGTGTGTGTTTTAGATTCCAAGGTAGTTGAGAGGGACAGTTGTATCTGGTGAAGTTACCTAAATAACAGTTACCTGCAGGATAGTAGGGTGGTGCTTTTCGAGAGATTGTATGGTAAAGCGTGCAAGACGCTAGTCTGTTTGGGATTGAAGTTGGTGAAAGGAAGGCCACGGGTCCTGAGTTAGTAGAACAATCAATGGAAACTGTTAAGAACATCAGGAACAGACTGAGAACAGTTCAGAGTCATCAGAAAAGTTACGCCGATAAGAAGTGAAGACCTTTGAAATTTTAGATGGGCAATTATGTCTTTTTAAAGGTGGCACATATGAAGAGGGACATCTCGTTTTGGAAATAAAGGAAAGTTAAGCCCAATGTATGTCAGACCTTTCGAGATTTTGGTATGAATTGTGAATTTGGCGTACTGTCTTGTGCTGCCGCCGAAGCTTGCTCAAGTATAATGTCTTCCATGTGTCTATGTTAAGAAAGGGCGAACTGGACCCCGCTCAGGTACTGAGTTGAGGAAATTGATCTTGATGAATGACCATCATACGTGGAGTGACCAGTAAGGCTAGGGGATAGGAAAAAGCGAGTGCTCCGGAACAAGACGGTCCTACTAGTCAAGGTGGTTTGGAAACACCGTGGTACTGAAGGAGCTAGTTGGGAAGTTGAGGAAGTTATGAGGGATTTTTATTGGTTTGAAGGGTCATAGCAGTACTTCAATTTTGAGGACTAAATTTCCTAAGTGGGGGAGAGTTGTGACGCTCTAGAAATCCGACTTCGGTAAAGTTCCTGAATTCGATAAAATGGATTAAGATTGAAATTCAGTCGATAAATTATATTGGATTGAAAGGACTTAAGAGACGACGTTTGGACGAATTCTGAAGTTCAGTCGGTTTAGATTAGGCTTCGAATTCTTAGTCGCCGCGAATTAGGATTTCAATCCTCGCGACCCGAGCCTAATCCCGACCGAGCCTAGCTTGTGGAAATACCAAAATTACCATTCGTTCAGTACACCAAATTTCATTTCAGTCCTGAATTACCAAATGACCGTTTTGCCCCTAGATATTTCCATAAGGGACAAACTAGCCAAAAGTCTTCATGGTGAACCCCACCTTTTTTCCCCCATAGCCGCCCACGTGCTCCTCTCTTCTCACGTTTTCTCTCTCTCTCTCTCTCTCTCTCTCTCTCTCTCTCTCTCTCTCTCTCTCTCTCTCTCTCTCTCTCTTCTTATGCTCGCTCGACACACCCCCCACCGAACATCTCCTCCACTGCTCCTCCTCCTCCCGTCGGATTTTCGCCGACCACCACCACCTTCACCGATTGTCTTCCGTCCCATAGGGCCAAGACCTGCCGCCGTTGGCCGCCGGACGGCCGAGGAAATCAGCCTCGATGACTGCCCTGTTTTCGGCCTGTTCTAGCCGTGGGTTCCGCCGCCTCCTCCGGCCACCTGAGTCGTCGTCGAACCCAGCCACCACCCCACCGATGTTCACCAGTTTCCCCTCGACTTTCCCGACCCAGCTGCACCGACCGTCGGCCGCCGGAAACAACCCCGAAAATCCGGTTCCCCTATTTTAGGGCTCGATTCGATTTTTCTTCGATCCGGCCGTTTCGCCGCCCACCGCTGCTCACCTCCACTGCCGACGACCTCCTCACACCCCATTCCACCTTCCCTCAGCTCGGTGAGGCCCGTCGCCGCGCGTGGTGGCCGGAATCCACTCGTGAGCCGCCTTCCCTGCCCCGGCCAAACCGTGCCATGTTTGGGCCGGTTCTGTTCGCGTAGGCCTAGCTGCTTCCGGCCGCCCTCCACCGTGCTCGACCTGTCCCGATGACTCCCCTCGACCCCTAGGTGAGATTCACGGCCTTGGTCGGCCTCGTCCCGGCCTGTGGGGCCGAGAATCGCCGGAGTAAAGCTCGGAACCCTATTTTTGACCGCCGTCCGATTTTGTTTTCAGGCCGGCGCCACCCGCCGGAGCTTCGCAGTCGCCGGCCACCAGTCCCGGTGACCTCGCGAGACTTCCCGGAGGCATTCACGAGATTTTAGGTTTTTAGCCCCCGTCGCCGCCGCCGTCGCCGCCGTCGTCGTCGCTGCCGTCGTCTTTGAGATCGACCGAGCTTATTTAGTTGTGAGTTGACCCTAAACCTTGGTTAGGGCGCTAATTGCGCCTAGGATTAGCTGGTTGTGGAATTTAGGTACACGATCGAGGCCGGTTTAAATAGAAATTGGGATTAGGTTGAATGGCCGATCGATTAAGTTAGCCGAGTTGATTGAATTGTCTGTGGATAATTGTTGCTTGGTGAATATTGATTGATTGATTGGTTGGGCAATGGATTGTCGCTGTTTGATCGCGAGCGAGCGATAGGCTAGAGACGAGTGAGCGATCGACGACGTTTAAGTCAGATTGACTAATAAATAATTATTGCACGAAGTGAGCCTTATGTGGCCTATGGGGACTTGTTTCCTTGCTATTGCCTCGTTTTGATTCATTGGATCGATTGTCTCGTTGGAATGGTTGACTGAATGTTTGTATGTACATTGACTGACTGAACGTTCATTTGGGGGTTAATGACCTCGTCTGTGATTGTGGTGACTAGTGGTTAGTCTGCATTTGCATATGACCGTGTGCGAAGTCAAAATATATATTTTAGCATGAAAATGGCATTTGGCCAAGATTTGTACATGCCTGAGTGAACATCTGGCTTTAACCAAAGATAATGAAATGGGTTGATTGCTGGATGTGGATTGTATGGTCATATGAGGAAAACGATGAGCATTCCTGACAAGTTCGTGTCGTACCAATCTGATGGAATCAAACGACTTGCCAGAAGCACGACAGCTCTGATCCGGTGTTAACTAGTACGGATGCAGAGTTGGTCAGATGCCGGTCACAATGGAGGTTGGATCGACGCCCCGTATAGGGATACCTACTTGCTGGTGCCGTGCCAGGCGCACTGGATACACCGCTTGTAGTAGCCGTTGTCGAGAGTAAAGGAACGTAACTCGGTTTTGCCGGTAGAACGCTGGATCACATTGAGGTGTTAGATCGCGTTATTTGTGAGAGTCGAATCACGCCCTATTTCACGTAGATCCTCTCATGTGCCGGTGGCACGATCATTGTTAATAAAAGGATTGAATGCAATGTAACTTCGTGCATGGGTAAGTATGAGCGCATCCCGACTATGACGTTTAGAATGGGACGAATGGAGTAGGAAGACGGAAGTTCATACTCGCTTGTGTTCGAGTTATTATTGTATTGTGTGCATTGTCCTGGTGAATGTCCTGTGCATACTTGTGGATGTGATGCTGTGATTGAGTGACTGATTGACGTTGACTGCTGAGTCATGTCGAGCATTGCATTTTGTATGGCTGAAGGCGGGTAAGTGTGCATGTGGATGATGGTTATATTGTTATTGTGTGAGGCTGTTTTACGTGTTTATGTGATCTTGTATGACTGATGTTAGGATGCCCTCGGCGAATTAGTTTCCTAACCGAGCTTAGGCTTGATTCACTGAGATTTAGTCTCACCCCGTCGTGGGATAACATTTTCAGGTCCCTTCTGACGGAGCTTTGTGGCTGCCAAGGATTGGCTGTTGGAGTAGTTTATTGAAGAAAATGGGAAGTTGACCTCACTTGACCGAGTAACCTTTTGATGTCTTGTCTAGTGGCCCCGAAATATGGGGCTGTGTATGTACGTTAGTGGTAATAAGATCTAGACTCATCTGCTTATGATGGATGTTCTGTGATTATCTTTTTGTGTATGAGGGTTGTGACTACCTACTGCTCTATCCCATGTGAATTTTTGTGAGGGAGTTAAAACGTTTCCACATACGTAGTTAAGTGATAGGTCGATAGTGTGCCTGGGACGCTATCTCTATGACCTCGTGGTGATTTGGCAAGGGATGTCGCGGGCTCGAGAGTCGGGGCGTGATAGGTCCAATCACTTCGGCTTGGTTCAGTCGACAAGGGCAACGCTCATGCATCATAGCCTCACGTGCATGAGAATGACCCTTGAGCCATTTTTTGGAAAAGATTTCGGGATCCAGATAGGATAACCTTTAGCGAAGCCTTTCCGCCAAGGTTAAAGAACCATCTAAATACCTTCTTAAAACTATTGATGTGACCTAGGTACGGTCGCTGGTTGTGTGTGGTGTAGTGCAAATACTGTAAATACATGCACAACATTTAAATGCAGACATCGCTCCAATAATTCAAATATTAAAATGTAATTTCCGATTCATCAGGCCTGCAAAATAAAGGGTTAGCCACAGACTCCTCCCCTTATAACTCCCATTTTGCAAAACCATTTAACACCTAAAGATTAGAATTCAATCAAGGTTGCCAAACCAAATGCATTTTTTTCACGAAAAATCTTGGCCTAAGTCCTCCTTAAATTTTTCGAAAAAATTCAAGTCGTCCCCAGCAGAGTCGCCAAGCTGTCGCAACCTAAAAATCGAGTTTTCTAATTTTAGATCAATGGATTACCAGATTAATTAATTAAATTAACTAACCTAGCCTGAACTCTCCCAAGTTCTACCAAATCGTGACTTATGGTTCAAGTGTTTATCTTGCAAAAGATTTATATGTTTTTGGAGCCGCCACTAATCATTTTTTAGTAGGTTGATTAGAAACCAAAATAAAATAGCGGGAGAAACTATTTTATTTCTGCGAACCAGAGATTTTAAGTTTGGGACTTGGTTACATTAATTTTTCAGTTAATGCCCTTTCGGCACCAGTTTCATGAAAAATGTCAAATTTGGCAATCTTGATGAATTTTGAATCGAAATTCAAAGGTGCAATTTTTGTGTTTTATTTTTATGATTTTTTTGTATATTTTTTAATGTATACTCGAAATTAAAAGTCAATGAAAAATGAGGATGAATTGGTTCAAGATTAACTTAAAGTTTTTGGATTTAAATTGCATTAATTCCCAAATATTTAAGGCAAATCTCTTAACCCTAAGTCTACAACTTTTAAAAGATTCAAATGAATTTGAAAAGGTTCTTACACATAGATGCAATCCATTAGATAGGATTTCTAGAAAATCCTATCTTCCTAAAGATGATGAGATGTGGTTTTTAAGAAACCATATCTTGCTATATCTTTTTTTATTATTTTTTGAGATTTTCTGACGTGAAATTTAAAGACATGAGACATGAATTCTGATTATTATTTTTTGTGATTTTCAGTTTTTATGAGTGTATTTGAATTAAAGTTGTAAATCTTTTAATGAAAAGATAATTACCTCTATTTCTTTCGAATCAAGGTTCAATCTGAAGCCTGACAGATCGACCCTCAAATTCGAAACACTCGCTATGGAAATAATTCTATCTAAAGCCTGATAGATAGACTTATTCCCATGTATGCAGTTGCGGATCAAGAAATTTTCCTAATCGATTACAATGTGAAATATTTTGGATATCTTTGAGTATCTTCAGGAAAATTTATAGTCATCACAAGATTATCACAAAAATTCCAAATATTCACATGAATCACAATCTTTCCAATTTGAGCAAAAGATATATTGAGAATATCCAAATTCGATATGCATTCAAACAATTAAGATTTGCAATCAAATATTCAGAATATCCAAGTTAGGGGATTTCCCTAGATTGCAAGATTTCCTTTTCTCTTTTGAATTAATTGCTCAAGTGTGCAATCTGCAATTGAATATTGCATATCCTAAATCAAGTAATATTCATCAAAATATGCAATCAAGATTATAATCATGCAAAATAGGCAATGTAATATTGCAAAAATATAAATGGGAAGATATACCTAGATTGTGATATTGCCTTCCCAACCTCGAATTTGCACTGAGTCTTGTTTTTCGATGTTTCGAAAAAATGACTAGCAGGTGCTAGGACTCGCACAAGTGAACATCAATGCTCGGTGGTCAACTAGCGGTGGCCGATTTGAGTGGGACTGAGTCAAAGAAACGTCCACAAGGGCTTGCACTATCATTAGAAATGCTGATCACGTCGATATAAGCTGAGGAGGTTGACCCGGTATAGAAAACCTGTGGAAGAACAGTAAATAAAACAACAAATAATGAATTGGGTTCGTACGATCAACAAAATAACTCCTTCGCGGATGATGCCGAGGCAATCACCGGGCGTCTTCAAGGGCGATTCAACCGCTCCGCTATTGACAGGTAGCATGCATGTCGTCGGGATCACGGCTGACTTTATCACAGATCGACAAGAAGTGATGAGGGTATGCGGCTTGGACAGTGAACAAATCCATCAGTGGATCAAAGATTGGCGCTCCTCGAGTAGGTGCTAGCCCGCAATGGTAGTACCTTACTTTTGTTGATCTGCAGAGGAGAGAAAAAAAGGATTAAAATAATAGCTCCTCTTTCGTGATTGACCTCTCTTGCACGCATCCCTGAACTGCCTTGGTCTTCTTTTCCATCACCAAGACATCTTCTTTGGCTTCAGTGTGCACCAGACTATGGAGGGATCGGTGATGCAATGCTCGAGCAAGCTTTTTTTCCTCTCTCTCCCTCTTATTTTCTGAGCACAATTGTCGACCTCCTCTCAAATATGCCGTGTATTGAATTTTGTCGCCCCCCTCTAAATGTGAACCCTACGAGTGTATTTATAATGGTGAGTTAGGGTTCCCACTTTCCATTTAATTACAAAATAGTCCCAGTTCTAAAATATTTTCCAATTGAGGCCTTGAATGGCTTAATTGATTTTGAAAAATAGGTCCAATCTCTTAGAATTTTCGGCACACTCCTTGTTCATTAGCTGAATTTCTCCATGCTATGCCAATCCCAATCGTTAATCAATTTAAGCTCAAATCTTTGGCGTATTTCTTGGGTTCAATCATATCCCACCGAAATAGAGCTTCCACTAATTTTTGTCGGGAAATTTCTAGAAGCGCCTAAAAAGTAAAAAGAAGGCAATTCTGTATTTTTTTTCAAAGTAATTCTGTTTAATTTCTCAAAACGTCAAAATAAGTTGAAATATTGGGCCATCAAAGAACAATTTAGGACGCACATGGCAACCCTTCTGCTCTAAAAATTAACTTCTTGCAAGAAGTAATTTTTTTTTACTTTTTCAAGTGATTTCAAAACTACTTATGGAACGAAAAAAGAAACTCCATAAGTAAAAAATGAAGTTCCGTAACCAAACATATTTTTTGCTCCAGAAATTACGTTACCAAACGTAATTCTACTCCAAAAGCATTTTTAGAGTAAAAATTCTACTCTAAAAGTATTGTCATACACGCCCTTAATGATGACTCTCTTTATTCTCCCTCTCACACTCCTCTCAAAACCATAATTTCATTTTTTTTTTCAATTTACATACATACAATGTATGTATTGTTTAGTTAACTCAAATATGTCCTTTCTCATATGGAACACACGTCCAAAATTTTGAAAACTATTGTTCTCCGAAATTTCAAAAACTAATAACAATTTCATATTACCAATGACAAAAAAAAAATACTTTATTTACCAAAAAAATAAAAAAATATATATACTTTACTCTTCATAACATACAAGGATAGCAAGTGCATTATAATTATTAAGGTACACATGAGAGCTGTGCAAAAAATACATATCCCACATAGGAGATTTGATGTAATAAATAGAAATTAATATATCCTAGTTGGCTCGACACTTAATAATATAAACTTTGCTGTGGATGTAGGTCTAACCAAATATTTTATTAGTTTCGGATTTGGGCTTCCTCTCAATGATCTCCTCAAGCAAATGTGGCTCCTAAACTAGTTTGATCCTTTGTATCCATATTCAATAAGAAATTTGGGCTCGTCAACACCGTCATGTCTTTGGACACAAGCTTTGAAAGCTTGGAAAGCCCGGTCCAACGCATAATATATTTTAGAAACACATTTTAATCTAAACAATAAGGTTATTCAGACCTTAAAACACCTTGAAAATCCTCAAACGTATACATTTCTTTCTATCCAAATTATCACATAGGAAATATGTCTAACAAAATTAGATGGCTAGGCTCAAACAGGGCCAGATGGAACCGAAATCTGTTAGTACCGTCCACCATTGCTGTTTCTCTTCCTTCTGATTCTTTACGTTAAATATGCCAAATAATGGGCGTCATCTTTCCTTTCGATTGCCCTTTTTGTGGGAAGTCACTTTGGCGGCTTTTGATTATAGAATTGTAGCGTGTATTTCCAGGAAAGGGCCCCCCCTGGAAAAACAAAGTACTAGGAACTTTCGCGACATAATTCTTCAGGAAGCTGATTGATTTTAGGAATTGAGATTTGGAAAAAAAAAGATAGTGGGAAAAGCTAATGCCAGATCAATGGGAAAGTAGACAAGAAACCGAAAGGGGGTTGAACTTTCATGACATGCAGCCAAAAAAGATGAAACCAACATTACAGAGCTATTATGAAATCCAGCTGGATTCAGGTTGTTTCCAATATCTAATTAGGTCATCACTGGAACGCCAGAAGATATTAGTGGAATGAATGTTCCGTGCTATTCCGCATCCTCATAAATCATATTACGAAAAAAATATATTTAAATAAGATATTGGAGTGGATATTATTTTAAATAAAAATATAAAGTGTCATCGTTTTCTCAAATAAAGAATTTGAAGAGAAACTTATATCAAATAAGGATTTGAATTGACCATATCAATCTCAAATAAAAATTTGACCTCGTCGGTCGAAGGGAAAAGGAAAAAAGAAAAAAAGCAAAGTAAAATAAAAATAAAAAATATATACGCAGAACTTTTTTGGCTAAAAAAAGCACCTTCTCCATTGGCTGGAATAGTCATATGCTCGTCGGTCTACCAAAATTCCTTATTTGAGACATGGTTATCAAGGCGTCGCCTAGGCGACAAGGCGAATTTGGAAGCCCAAGGCGTCCTGTCTCCTTGCCGGGTCTCCTCAAGGCGGGCGCCTTAACTGTCTACGCGTCGCCTTGTGGACGCCTCGGGAGTCCTTGGACATTTCTGACAAGTGATCATGCTGGTCAAGGTTGCAGGTGGCCGAGCGGCGCGACAACATGCCGCAATGCTGCTGGGAAGAGGAGTTTTGGGGCTGAGAGCTTCGGATCTGGAGTTGCCGGGTCTGTGGAACACGGCTGGGTGGTCCTGGGTTTGGGTTTGTAGAGCGTCGGGGCCTTCGGGTTCCAGATGAAGGCTCGTCTCAGGCCTCGACGGAGCAACGAGCAAAGGCGACGGCACAAAACAGAGGAGTTGGGGCTGGTGGGGTCGGCAACCGGCGAAGCTCAACAAGCTAGAGGGCTTCGGTGAACAGAAGAGGAGGAGAGGGTCGAACTGGAGCTGGCTTGGGTCGCGAGCTCAGATCTCGGTGGTGGCTCTTGAGTGGTCCACGGCGGCTCGGTTGCAGGCGGAGCGAAGGCAGGCGGAGTGGTGGTCAGGTGATAGTGGTGGAGAAATGGGTCTGTTGTGCGCAAGGAAGAAGAAGAATTTGCAGAAGATAAAAAAGAAGAAGAGTGAAGAAGGAGACGTCTTCCGCGGGAGCTGCTCCTGTCCTGTCGCATCGCTAGAGGGAGAGAGAGAAAATGTCACGTGGGTGGTGAAGGCTTGTAAGGAAAGTTTAGATGAGGTTTTTTTTTTTTGGTCGGGAAGTTTAGATGAGGTTAGCCAAAAGGAAAGAGGAGACCTGAAGGACGTCCGGCTAAGGAAAAAGAATGGTTGAGATACAAAAAAAAAGGAATAAAAAAGAATGGGGCCCACGAACTCTTCCTTCACTTTTAGAATTCGACTGGCAAGGAATAAGCGAGGGAATTAGAGGATCTCGGTTGAAATCAAAATGAAGCCACGGATTTTCCAAAGATACGCTATCCATTATTGATAGAAGACTTGGTGGAAGGAATTTCAATATAGTGATACTTGAAGTTTATAAAAATGATCATTTATATATATACACACATTTAATATATATCGTGTCCCGGCGTGTCGAAATTCTCTATTTTTTTAGAATTGCAGTATCGGCGTGTCGTGTCCCCGTATCTGTGTCGTATCGGTGCTACATAGATTTAAACTTCACTACTCTTGTCTTAACCTAATAAAATCTAGGATATTTTTGTAAATTGGCAATCAACCTAGTAGTTCGAGAGGGGGAAACAATGAAAATGAAGTGATGCTTGATGGCACTTTTTGAGTTACAAATAATTTAAACGTCACTATTTTTGTCTTAAGCTACTATTTGAAACTTTTTTAGTAGAGCATGTTAGACTATTTTGAAATTATTGAACTTATAGTTACTTAATCTCGATTACCTACTCAATTTTATGATTATTATATGTCTTAAATATATTTGATAGTTGTTTATTTGAATCATAAATGTAAATTTTAAAGTACAAATATAAAATATACAATTATACACATATATTTATTTAAAAATTTAGCTACAGTGTCGCCTTGCGGACGACTAGGCGGGCGCCTAATCGCCTAGGCGTTTTAGAGGCTCTAGCTCGCCTTGTCGTCTTAACAACTATGATTTGAGACAATTTTATACTGTTATTTGAGAAAATGAAGGCATTTTATGCTCTTATTTAAAATTTTCCCACAAGTTATTGATTATGAATGTTCTGTAAAATTCCTTCACCGTGCTATGATTAGTAAATGTTAATATAGAAAAGTATTTCGGCTAAGTTGGTTAATAACGTTTCACTGACGAATATTATTCATAAGTAAATCATTGTCGGAAAAAAAAAATGCAACCAAGAAGAAGCCGCGAGAGCTTGAGCCAGAGAGGAACGAGCTGGTGTGTTGTTGAGGAACCCAGCGAAGACGTTCGATTTTGAGGTTCTTTCGAGGGCCAGTGCAGAGGTACTGGGGAAAAAGAAGGTCTGGACGACTTACAAGGGCGACCTGGAGGATGGGACTACAACCATGGTGGCCGTGTAGAGGCTTAAGGATGTGGATCTTGTCCGCTGACGATTTCCGGGACAAGGTCGAAGTTGTCGGAGCGATGGACCATGGCGAAGGGTCGCATTCCTTTTACCCACCTCGTGAGGCAGAGCCTCGCGCGGCCCTTGCCCGTCTCCGGCGTAGGGTGTGACTCGTCCTTACTTCCCCGCTAGGCGTTGTGCCCCGCTGATTTTTAAAAAATTTGCATATTAAAAATGGGTAATTGTTAAGAGTTTTTGTGTGAATAACGAAATATACTGCTTGGAACTCATTCACGTTCTATAAAAATTAAAATTATCACAAACTCATGAACTTAACTCTACTTATTTATATTTAGTTTGTCCGTGTTACTCCTTCATAACATTTGCAATTTTTTACTACCATTAGTTTTAACTCATAGGAAAAGAGGAGACTCACTTCATGTAGCCTCAGGAATTTTGATTAGTCATAAATACAACTTGTTAGACTTATTAAGAAGTCATGGTTTCAATCGGAATAATGCATTAATAACTAATCATATGACAAATCAAAGTAAGAACATGAATCACCTAATGTTCAAGCCCAAATTAAAAGCTTTTGGTATGGTTGAACCAAGGACGTAGTTCACGTTTGTTGAACTCTGAATTTTCGCCGACAAGTCCAATTAGATAAAAACTCGAGATTTGGGATCTCTGATTGCAACAGGGCCTGTTTCTCGGCAAAAAATAGTCGTCTTAGTGTCTAGAGCTCCATTCGTATGTAAGATCAGGAGCATTTCATTTCATCTGTAATTAGGTGCCGATTTCATAATAAATCAGGGGTTGACTTTGAGGTTGATACCGTGTGTGTATATATAGGGAACTTTCGCGAATTGATTTAGGAATTTAGACATTAGAAAAAGTTGTGGGAAAAGCCATGCGAGATGAACGAGGACATAGAGTTGAAATGTATGTAGAGAAGAAACCGCGTTGGAGACTACTAGAGTCCGCTGTCAGTGTCCAGGACACTTCCTACAAGTGATATGGTTGACCGGGAGGGAAAGACCAAGAAGAAGACTCGCAGAAAGAAGCCGTCTCATGCTGCCATTAGGCCCATTACCATAGGAGGACATAATGTCCTTGCTGGCACTAGAAATCACGTGTCTGACCAATTACATCGTGTTCTATAGATTCACATGGCACTGTTGATCATTGGCGAATAAAAATAGCTTTTTATCATAAAATGCTTGTGAAACTTTCATGGACTTCTTCAAATCATTCTGATGGGCACGAACTAAATTACTTAAGGTAAAATTGTGGAGCCCAATCGCATTTCGCTCGACATGAAAGAAAAGATAGATGTCCTGTCTTTTCAAAGAAGCACAAGAAACATAGGCCAACCAAGAATGAAAAGACAGAACATTTTCTCATGCTTTAAAGCAGTATTATGATCCCCAACATGAACGGGAACACATGACAACTAAACTTCAGGATAGACTACCCGAATGGGATGACCACGTTAAGTAGATGATCACATTGGACCCTAGAATGGTGCTCATCAATTCCGTTGAATGTCATTTATTGCAAGTAATTTTTAAGGTATTGGAGAAAAGAGGAAACTTAATCCGTGTAGCGTCAAGTATTTTGATTAGTCATATATCCAAACTTGTTTTTTTTTTTTTTTGGTAAGGGATATATCCAAACTTGTTTAGACTCATTAGAACTCATGTTATCAATCAGAGTGGCGAATTAATCACCAATTAGATGACAAATTAAAGTAATAGCAAGAATCACTAAATTTCCGTAAGTACGCTCTTGCTTTAGCGCCTCTCTTCACAAACAATTAGACTAAATTTTCCTATAATAGAACTCCCACACGACTTTTTTCAATTAATGTCCATTCTATCGAGGTATGAATATGTATGCAAAACTGATCTAACTAAGATAAGAAAACCAGCTCAATATGGTCACATCACATAGCCTTTGCACACGAGGACCCTCTCTTTATAATGAGTCCCCACTGCCATCTTCTCATTAACTTGAGTTAATTAGAGAAACAATTTAGAAAGGAAATAAAAAGTAGCGGACTTGATTCTCCTTTTTGACGTTCTCATAAAATTTCAAGTTTAAGACCTATTCGAGAACTTAGGTTGACATATCTGTCTACTCATGGATACCAATTCTTTGATATTCCATGCAAAACCAATCATATATAATCGTTTTCCCTTTCTATAAATTCCGATTGTCTCCGCTACTATAAGAATTATACATGACATAAGATACTGGATGCAATCTAAGCTACATTCGTGCGTTTATGTAGCAATTGGAGTATCACGACCATAGTTGTTAAGGCGACAAGGCGACCTCGGGCAACCAAGGCGTCCTGTCGCCTTGTTAGTTCTCCTCAAGGCGAGCGCCTTGGTCGCCTAGGAGTCGCCTTGTGGACGCCTTGGGCCCCTTGAGAAGTACAAATATTAAAAATTATTTATTTTTAATAATCTTTCATGCATATATTTACTATATTAAAAGTTGTTTATTTTTAATAATTTTTCATGTATATATTTGCTCTGTTGAATCATGAATGTAAGTTTTGAAGTACAAATATAAAATATACAATTATACATATATATTTAAAAATTTAGCTATATTGTTACCTTATCGCCTGACTGACGACTGGGCGGGCGCCTAATCGCCTAGGCGTTTTAGAGGCCTCTGCTCACCTTGTCGTCTTAACAACTATGATCACGACAGGCAGCCAAAAGTATGAAGACAGAATTATAGAGCTATTACAAGTTGACTCGATCTCTTATTGGGTGTTATTTTAGTTCCAAGATAATCCAATGCGCCAAATTCCCTAAGCTTCCGGCTGGATTGAGTTATCATATCATTCTAGCAATTGATTAGGTTATGAGAGTTATATCAACTGGCTTATATTTAATATTAGCGGAATATTTAGTCACACTCGCATGGATGTTTTGTACAAATAGCCTTACTGCTGAGAAGAATTAAGATTAATTTGAATAGGTAAGTAACATTCGGAAAACAAATAAGATTAATGTGATTAGTAGCGTTTTTACTTGATACACCTTAATATTTAATAAGTGACGGATAAATCAAGTGTATGTTCAAGTCACTTTCTTCGCGCTCAAGTAGTTGACTTGGACTTGGACTTGTTGCAGTACAGTGCCGTTGACCTCCTGAAAGTAAACGACGGAAATGGGATGAGCAAATTTGCAGGGATGAGCAAACCAAAAGAAGAAGCGGGGGAAGACGAAGGAAGAGAGTTGTTGTGCTCGTGCATGGGTGGTGAAGCCCAGAGCCAGAGCCAACGTGCGCCTTGCAATTTGCTATCATTGGATTAACAAGTGACGCCGCGATGGACAACCTGTGGCGAAGGATCGGCAAAAGGAAGAGCAGCAGCAGTACTTCGTCGTCGGACAAAAATGCGACCCAGAACAAGCCGCAAGAGCCTAAGCCGGCAAGCAGCAGGCTGGTGTTCTTGGGACCCGGAAGGTGGTTCAATTGGAATGTTATGAGGGCCAAGTGGGAGGGGCTGGGGAAAGGGACGTTCGGGACGACTTGGAGGGTTGAACTGACGAGGCTCGACCGGGTGGTGGTGGTGGTGGTGGTGAAGAGGCTCAAGCATGTTGTCTTGTCGGCCGAGGATTTCGTGGACGCGGTCGAAGCTTTGGGAGCGATGGCCCACGAGAACCTGCTCCCTCTGAGGGGTTACCGCTACGGCAAAGACCATAAATCGCTCTTGTACGATTACATGCCCATGGGAAGCTTGTCGAGCCAATTGCATCGATCCAAAAAATTGGGAGGGACTCCACTGAGATGGCAAGTCAGGCTTGGGATTGCCCTGGGAGCTGCCCGAGCCATCGAGTACCTGCACGCCCTGGATATCCCCCACGGGAACATCAAGTCATCCAACGTCCTCCTCACGCCACGCTACGATGCCCGGGTGTCCGATTATGGCCTTGCGCCCCTCAAAAGGTCTGCCCTGACGAGTGGGACCCCCGCAGCAATGGCGGATGTGTACGGCTTCGGGGTATTACTTCTGGAGCTCCTGACCGGGAAGCTGCCCAGCCAGCTCCGCCTGGGGAAGGAAGGTGTAGATCTTCCTGCGTGGTTCCAGTCTGTTGCTCATGAGGAGTGGACTTCTCAAGGTTTTGATGTGGTTGAGGAGGGGATTTTGTGACATCCCCTCCCTAGTCCCACGTTGCCTAGGGGGAGGTCTTGGGTGGCTTTATAAGCCTTGGGGTGCCCTTGACTTGCATGAGGCCTTTTCCCGGCTGAATGCTCGGAAAGCAAAACCGTGCGGCTTGCAAAGCCCAAAGCGGACAATATCGTGCAAGTGGGACCCCGGCCGTTACAGATTTTTGAGCTCTTATGAGCTGGCGATCCGATGTGTATCCCCCAATCCGAATGAGCGCCCTTCGATGTCTGACGTACGGATAAAGATCGGGAATATCGCTTCCCAATGTGGGTGGTACTCTACTTCTCTCAGGATGTTTGACTTGAAGAAATTTGATTTAATCAATCCGAGAATACTTGGTGAACAGTGGCCTTACCTAGTAGATACTTTTCGCAGGAAACCACCAGATGGGGTTCTGGAAGTTTCTGAAGGAGTTTATGGTAAGTTTTTTAAATGTTCTATATTGATCTTTTGATAATTTGGAAGTGTCACATTGGCAGGGTACCGTATTCTACCTGCTTTATTTTGCTTTAGTTTTCTGAATTCATTGAGCTAGTATTAATGACCTCTACTTTTTGTGTTCTATGATTTAACTTCTCTTGGGACGAAGGTATTTCAATAATAGGAGAATTAACAGAAAGCTGCTTTGGTTGGCAAAAAACAGTTTAGTTAATGATATGCTTCTGCTAAAGCATTCGTGGTGTACTGTTACCATAGTAATTTTGCAGAAGCATTAATTTTTGTTGTTGTTGTTGTTGGTGTGAAATGGGGCTCTAGGGCCACAGAATCAAGGATGACTTTCATAGTCTAGGATAAGCAATGACCTGTTTCCTGCAGAAGCAGAGTAATACCTGACTGGAGGTCTGCCGAGATGAACCAATTGCCTCCTATCAACAAACGGTGATTGGCAAGTCACCTTGCATAAGCATTACCTACCCTAACTAATTGTTACATATGCCGTTCCTCGCTTTTGATTAACTTTGTCTGCCGATCATGAGGAGTAGGAAGAAGTATCCTTCGATCGAGCTAATTGGCTACAAGCACTTCCTGTGATTGCTTCCTTGTTAATCACAAATGCTCTTGCGGGTGCTACTGTCTAGTCATAAATGCATATTTCACCATTCTCAAATGAACGTGCCTGTGAAAAGTCATAAGCATTCAATAGGTTTATTATCCGCAGAAGATTCTCATGAGGTGCTTTATCCTTCAAGTTCAGGCCATCATTTTATCAGTTGATTCATGCTTCTCTGGAAATATCAATCACGCTGCATCTCTATGGAAATGATTTGCAGTACATGGGTTTCCTACTTTGCAAGAACCTTTCCTAGTCACTCGTTTCTGGAAGTTTACGAGGTTATTTCTTCGGTTTAGTTTCTAAACAACTTTTGGCAGCATAGCAAGTCAACATACGCGATTTGGAAGCTATCTTGCATGAGTACTTCGTTTTACCTCGAGAAGTAAATTCAATTCATAGTCTTTCAAATTTATGCTTAGCACTAAGGAAGGACACACTTGTTGATAGAAGTCTCCTGTTAGCTTCATCCATATTTGTGTGGAAATCTATGCACTTAATGATTTACATATGTGGATGTGTATGCAGTGTTTGAATACTGTGTTACCATGGATTGGTCCCTTTTCGGCCAAATTACCACGGACTGGTTGAAGGATGACAAATACGAGTATCACATGAGAGGCATAGTTGCGAAAATCCAAGACCAATTTCCTTCTGCCTCGTTCATGGTGCTCAATTTTGGGGAGCAAGAAAACCGAAGCCAAATGGCTAAAGTGTTGTCTGAATATGATATAACTGTCATGGAACTCCCTCAAATTTATGGAGGTTTCCCTATACTGAGAGTGGAGATTATCCACTACTTCTTGAGATCTGCCGATGAATGGTTGTCATCTGATACGAAAAAGAATGTGTTGTTGATGGATTGCGAAAGGGGTGCATGGCCGATTTTGGCATTCATGTTGGCTTCTCTTTTATTATATAGGAAGAAGCAGGATGGGGAGCAGAAAACACTTGACATGATTTACAAGAAAGCGCCCCGTGAACTCTTGCAGGTGACGTCGACCCTGAATCCGTTGCCTTCCCAGCTGAGATACCTCCACTATGTTTCTACATGGAACGCTGGTTCTGATTGGCCTCCACCAGATAAAGCACTTGTGATTAAAAGTGTTAAACTAAGTTCAATTCCTCATTTGGATGCTGAAGGGGGATGTTTTCCTACTGTTAAGATAATAGGACGGGACCCCTCTAGTGTTGCTGATCAAACTCCCAAAGTTCTGTTCTCAACACACAGGAGTGAAAATGTGAGGCATTACAAACAGGTAATTCTGAATTTGTTGGCAAGTTATATAATCTCAAACAGGTAAACCCTTTATATGTTTTCTAGGTATGGTTCCATTTGCTCTCCCGTGTATTGGTTGGCTTCTAGCACCGAACTTTTTCACCTTAGACGTTTGTAAAACCATGCTGGATTTGTGGATAGGAGCTGCAGGCAGTCGCAGCTATCTTAGTGTTCTGAATGTCAAGTATGCCGCATTTGAGAACTTGCCTAAGTTCCTCTTGGCAAAATGATGTATTCGTTTTACTATTTAGATGTGTAGTCAAATGTAACTTTAGAAAATTGTGAGATTTTGTGGGACTACTTGCCAACTCCTCTAAAAACTTAAGCTATTAGAAAAATGCGTGGTTTAATATTTATATATTCCAATACTCCCTCTCACGCTTAGTCTGGTCTTTTTGCCTGGTACTAAGAGTGAACATATTCTTTGAGGAGGCCAATAAGGGCCTGGAAAGATTTGAACTCAGAACCTCCTGTTCTGATACCATGTGAGATTTTGTGGGATCACTTGTGAACTGCTCTAAAAACTTAAGGTATTATAAGAAGGTGTGGTTTAATATTTATATATTTCAACACATATGACTACAGTGAGCCAACCAGAGACTCCCACATTGAGTTTATAGATATCATACATGCTTATTTCTGGAAGTTATCATTCTGTTATTTTTCTTTCTTAGACGCTACATTCTTTTGTTTTTCTTTTCTGGGAATAGTGTTTTGCTTCACAGTACTGACTACCTCTCTGAGGAATGCGAGATTATATTAAAATATATATTCCTTGTGAAGCACCAATTTTTATCCCAGATGCCTCATTCACCAATTCATTTTATTCTGTGAGCTCACCCATTCATCATGGCGGTTTAAGCAAAATATATAGATATCATGCTAGTTCACTATTTTAATTGTGCCTCTTTTGCAAGTGCAGGCAGATGGCAAAACGGTTAAATTGGACATCCATTGTATTGTTCAGGGCGACGTTGTACTCGAGTGTATGAGTTTGGATGCTGGTCTTAAACATGGAGAATCAATGTTTCGTGCAATGTTTAATACTGCATTCAAATTGGACAGTGTTCTGAAGCTTAAGTTTGAGGATATGGATGTCCTGTGGGATCGCCAGGATCAATATCCTGAGGAATTTATGGCAGAGGTACTGGTTAGACTTCAAACTAATCATCTGTTATTTAACCCTTTCTTTAACTCCCAAAAGCAGTTCGTGATTCTTATCTGTGTATGAGTAGATTGATTTCTTGCAAACGGATTTTGCTACTTCCCTCATAATGATTGCACCCGAGGAGCTGCCTGCTGAATGGCGAGCTGTCCACTGTATAACACTGTCCGATGCCAATACAAGTCCTGACGAGAATGAAGTTCCAGAACTGCCAGTACAGTCCAATATTGAGTCCGCATCGACTTTGCCACCAGTGCCGCCTTCGCTGTCAGAAAGTTCGGCTCATTCAGATCTTGAGGGATCTTTTGGAAGTTTTGAAGTAGCCACAAAATCACCCTACACTTCACCAAGTTTTGAGCTGGGTCAGCAAAACGGCATGACCGTGGAAGTGAATGGTCAGTCATTCTCACTGTCCAATCTCACAGGTTCATTTGCTTTCACATCATGATTTCATAGTCCCAATGTCACTATCGGCTGGTTATCCACTAATCTTTAATTAGCTCCGAGTTAAAGGAACTCTAACTTCGACATCGCCACCTCGAATTTGCAATCGAAGACACATTGCAGACAGCTGTAATGGCAACTTATTTTATCATCATTGAACAGGATAAAAAGGGTCCCATTTGCTCTCCTTCATCTTGCCCCTTCTCCGAACTTGCTGAGTTCAGGAACTCTTCCATCATCCATTGTGAATAATTCACCTCAAGCTTCTTCAATTTCATGTTGGGCATAAATTTTGTGAAATTTTAAAACGTAAAAATATGCTAGCTCATGAACAGTGACTAAACTATCTTTACGTGAGGATTTTCTGAAATCTATTCATTCAAACTTCGATCCCACTATCCAACTATATCATCTCGTAAAGATGTTAACCAGTCAGTTAGAGGTAAAAGAGCAGACAGATCACTTCTCGATGAGTTTAGTGTTCTGGTCAGTGCTACCATGCGATGCTTCCACAATAATTACTGGAGAATCTCCTCTCTTGTTTTTGGCTATTAATGGGTGAGATTCTATCGAACCATTGCATAGAGCACTCTTTAGGCAACATTTCATAAAATTGTTTAGGATTTCCTATGATCCAAAAATTTTCTCTAGTGAGGCCAACTGTTGGTCTAGCTTATCTGCCCATGTATAGTGGATATATTTGAAATTGTGGTGACAAACTCATTTAGTAATTAGCAAATGACTTGAGCAATTGTTGTCCATGACCTATTACTGCATGTGTTCTTGACTACATGATTGGAGCATCTTCATGGCATTGGTTCACATTCTTTTTTCAAAGTTCCTTACTAGCTATTGTTAAGAAAAGTTAACGAACCTGCGAGATATTTTTATAGCAAGGGAAGTGCTGCAATGGGACTTGATAACATTCTCTTCCTGAACAGCATAATCCTGCTAATGATACCTGTAATCCAATTTCTGTAAAAATCAGTTTTAGTTAAATATCATAATGCTTGTTTGGCTGCTATGGCCGAGATTCTCTTATGGACTTTCTGGCGTAACGTCTGTTGAAAAGCAGGTGAGAACGTTCAATTTCACGAGTGCAAAGGAGAAATATCAGCTGTAACAGTAACCAACTTGGAGATAACTTCTGGTAGGGACAGTGCATCCCCGTCAGCCGCTAGTAGTGGCAGTATGGAAGCCACTAAGGGACTTGTCCATAATTCAGCACAAACCCCTGAAATGATAATGCCGCAAGAAGAAAAATCTTGCCAGCTTGATGGCATAACTGTTGGGATCCACGTAACACGTACGGGTAAAAATAAAATTAGTAAACGCAGCGGAAATAAATAACAACCCATACATGTATCTCCAGGGGCGTACTTCGTGCATTTCAATCGAAAAATCACAAAGCACCAAAGGGAGTAAATAGACTACCTCTTGTAGCGTGCTTGAAACGGAGGTGTCGGTTCGATGTTCTTCGATCTCAGCCCCACAAGTGTCGGGCCTCTAGTTCAGACACACCACCAATTGACGAACGGGGAGACGACTAATAATTCCACAACAATTGTGCTAGCAATTTGCGGAATCAATATTCCAAACCAATTTACGGAATCAATATTCCGAACTTGGTATATTTTGGTCACTCAAAATTATGAGAATATAGAGAGTGTTTGTGTTCTTCTCTCAAAGCTCTCAAAAATCTGCTCACTCTACAAATGTGCTAACCCCAACCTCAAAACTCTTGCCATCATTTTATAGCCAAAAACACCTTCCAATAAATTGTATTATAAAATAGCACTAACATATAATAAATGCTTTCTAAAAATAGCACTCACAATTTATGATAAATAAATGCCATATAAAAATAGCACTAACAATAGCACTCACAATTTATAAATAGCACTCACATCTTATGATACAAAAATGCTATTTAAAAATAGCACTAACAATTATAAATGCTATCTAAAAATAGCACTCACAATTTATCATAAATAAATGTCATTTAAAATTAGCACTAACAAATATAAATGCTATCTAACAATAGCACTCACAATTTATCATAAATAAATGCCATTTAAATTTAGCACTAACAATTATAAATGCTATCTAACAATAGCACTCACAATTTATAATTAGCACTAACATTTTACAATACAAAAATGCTATTTTAAAAATAGCACTAACAAAGGTGTTAAAAATAATAATAACCATTATTATTATTACAAGAGTTAAAAGAGGTTACCAAACAGTAAAATACGTATAACGTACAAATACGTAGAGCATATGTGTACATCGTATATACACGTGCAAGTGACCAAAAAGAGAAATAAAATTAAATCTCATTTAATTTAATTTCAACCCAACTAATTGGTATAATTGCAAACAAATTTGCAATGTCGTCTTTCCACAATGCGTTGTCATGTATTGGTTAAGGTGTGTGACATTCCTAGGTTCATCACCGAGCTGGCAGTAAGACATGTACTAACACATTAGTACTTCCAAGAGAATTGATTGTCCCGATCATCCTCTAGGTCCTACAAGCCACGAGTGACATCTAGCAATATGTCATGGCTACCCAGACAGTGTGAATTCTTTTTAAGAACATTATGAACCTGTCAGCTTTGGCTACAGTGTAATTCAATCCTTCTGTCTAACTATGTCCCGATCGAACAAAGGCCATGGAATATTTGTCAAGCCACCAATTCGATCATATGTACAAATCTAACTTGACATGCATTTATATGAGACATGAACATTTCATTCTCAATCATAACCCCGGCCGAGGATTTCAATGCATTGTTACAATTAGATCACATAGGACATCATACCTTTATTAATAAGGAGACAGATTCCATATTGCGTACACATGTGACTTCGTATGTGCCTGAACTACGACCATCAAGTATAGAGACGAATCAACGACCCGCCAATATGCGCACTTGTGAACCATAGCCATTTATCACACAAGTCAACACTGTACCTCAGGTCTAAGGATTATTTACACAAGACCAAAGCATGAACGATTAGACATTGACCACGCAAAAAGCTTCCATGTCGCTAATCATTCAATACGTGTCACGTTCAGTGAACTTGTCCGATACAAGCACCTATGTTCTAACTCGGATATCGCAATACCTAATGACTTGTGACTCGTCATTCCCTTAAGTATCTGATACTTAATTATGAAGTTAAGAACATACCGACCTCAACAGGATCATTGATATCCATTCAATAATCCATTGATCGGGAACTATTTTAAAGATTCAGTCTAACCGTAAACCTGTCACACATATTCTCAACGTCTTAAGAATAGGTTCGGTTGCAACTGATCTTATGGATTTTATTCATTTATAGTTGGACAAATGAATAAATACGTCTTTGCCATTGATAATAAATCAGAAGTGCAACAGATATACCCAATATGTAACTATTATATAATTGCTTTAGGGCATATCTCTAACAATCTCCCACTTGCACTAAAGCCAACTAGTTTGGTACCTCAAACCCATTTTATCAAGGTGTCTTTCAAATAAAGACGGAGGTATTGCTTTAGTAAAGGGATCTGCCACGTTTTCCGCTGAGGCAATTTTCTGCAAGGCGATATCACCTCTCCCAACTATTTCTCTGATGAGATGGAAGCGTCTCTCTATGTGCTTGGATTTTTTATGAGACCGTGGTTCCTTAGCTTGAGCTATAGCCCCATTGTTGTCACAAAACAATGTAATCGGCTGCTCAATGGAAGGAACTACTCCAAGTTCAGAAATGAACTTCTTCATCCAAACAGCTTCCTTCGCCGCTTCAGAAGCAGCTACATACTCTGCCTCAGTAGTGGAATCAGCAGTTGTGCTTTGTTTGGAACTCTTCCAACTAACTGCACCACCATTGAGTGTAAAAACAAACCCAGATGTAGACTTAAAGTCATTCGGATCTGATTGAAAATCAGAATCAGTATACGCTTCAACTTTAAACTCTCCTTCTCCGTATATCAAGAATAAATCATTAGTCCTTCGCAAGTACTTCAGGATATTCTTGACTGCTATCCAGTGCTCTTCCCCTGGATCAGACTGATATCTGCTAGTAACACTTACAGCATGCGCGATATCAAGTCGCGTACATAGCATAGCATACATTATGCTTCCAACAGCGGATGCGTAAGGTATATTTGCCATCCGCTGTCTTTCTTCAGGAGTGTTGGGACACATCTCCTTTGAAAGACGGATTCCATGCCTAAAAGGCAATAATCCTCTTTTGGAACATTGCATGTTAAACCGTGTTAACACTTTATCTATGTACGTAGATTGTGAGAGGCCAATCAATCGTCTCGATCTATCTCTATAGATCTTGATACCTAAAATATAGGTTGCCTCTCCTAAATCTTTCATGGAGAATTTCTGTGACAAGAATAGTTTGATCGATAATATCATCGGTACATCATTCCCGATCAAGAGTATATCATCGACGTACAAAACTAGAAACGCAATTGCGCTTCCGCTGACCTTCTTATATACACATGATTCATCCGGATTTTTAATGAAGCCAAACGATTTGATTACTTCATCAAAACGGATGTTCCAACTTCTGGATGCTTGTTTGAGTCCATAAATGGATCTCATAAGCTTACACACCTTTCGACTTTCACCACAAGATTCAAAATCCCGTGGTTGTTCCATATAGATATCCTCCTCGAGGAAACCATTTAGAAAAGCCGTTTTGACATCCATTTGGAATATCTCATAATCAAGGTGCGCAGCTATAGCCAACATAATCCGAATAGATTTCAGCATGGCTACAGGTGAGAAAGTTTCGTCATAATCGATCCCTTCTTTTTTATGATACCCTTTCGCCACCAGTCGTGCTTTGTAAGTTCCAACCTGACCATCAGCGTTTATCTTCCTCTTGAAAATCCATTTACAGCCAATTGGTACAATACCATCAGGCAGATCAACTAGAGTCCAAACATCGTTGGAATACATTGAATCCATTTCGGTTTGCATGGCTTCTAGCCATTTACCAGAATCGATGTCCAACATCGCTTCCTCATAGGTGCTTGGATCACTCAATTGATTACTATCATTCATAATGAATAGTGACTCAATATTTTCAACCGAGTGTCCATAGCGAATAGGTATACGAGACGTTCTCGCACTTTTCCTAAGAGGCTATGTATCAGAAGCTCCCATTGAATCAGAGATCGGTGTCTGAACTTGGTTATTTGATACTTCATTATTATCTTCTTGTAAGACTATTTTCCGCCCAGCACCACCTTCCTGAACGAACTGATTCTCCAGAAAAGAAGCGTGCCTGCTGACCGAAACTTTTTGGTCAGAGTGAAAATAGAAATAATATCCAAGAGTTTCTTTTGGATATCCAATGAAGCGACCATGTTCAGACCTTGCCTCCAATTTTTCTGTTCTCAGCTTCTTTACAAAAGCTGGACAACCCCAAATCTTGATATGATTAAGACTTGGTTTCCTACTATGCCATATCTCATAAGGCGTAGTTGGAACAGATTTGGATGGCACTCTATTCAGTAAATATGCAGCTGTCTCAAGGGCATATCCCCAAAGGGACATAGGCAAATCGGTGTAGCTGATCATAGATCGCACCATATCTAATAAAGTACGATTTCTTCTTTCAGATACACCATTATGCTCTGGAGTTGCAGGAGGTGTCCATTGTGATAAAATGCCATTATCTTTAAGATAATCCAAGAATTCAGTACTAAGGTATTCACCTCCTCGATCAGATCGAAGACCCTTAATACTTTTTCCTGTTTGTTTCTCAACTTCATACCTAAATTCCTTGAACTTTTCAAAGGATTCAGATTTATACTTCATTAAGTACAAATAGCCATACCGTGAACAATCATCGGTAAAGGTAATGAAGTAAGAATAACCACCCCTAGCAGTTTCATTAATTGGTCCACATACATCTGTATGTATCAATCCTAGTATGTCAGCAGCTCGCGCACTATGTCCTACAAAGGGCGCTTTGGTCATTTTCCCTAGAAGACAAGCATTACAAGTCGAGTATGGTTCAAAACCAATTGGATCGATATATCCATCATTACTCAACTTGTTAATCATATCTTCTCCAATATGACCTAATCGGAGATGCCAAACATACTTTGGATTTGGAGTATCTCTAGGGCGTTTATTGGTTATGGCATTTACATCATGATTATTTTGCTTATTGGTAATCGTATTACCGGACATTGTAATGGTATAGAGATTATTCATTAATAATCCAGAACCAACACACATTCTATTATAATAAATAGAACATACATCATCAGCAAAAGAAAATTCATAATTTTCTTTGCCCATACGAGGTATAGAAATGATGTTTTGTATAGCATTCTTATAATGCAAACAGTTCTTTAAAACCAAAACATGTCCTGAAGGCAAACATAAACGAAAAGTCCTTATAGCTAATGCAGCAACTTTTGCCCCATTTGCAAATGTAAGGACAATCTCATTTTGCCCCAGCATCCTGCTTATTTCTAGATTCTGCAAAGACATACAAATATGTGACGTTGCAGCAAAATCTAGAATCCATAAGCTGGACTCAGCACTAACCATAAGATTAGTTTCAATAATCATAGACACCATACCTTCACAAGGTTGGTTCTTTGGCTTGACCTTCAAGCTTGCGAGGTACTTCTTACAGTTCCTCCTCCAGTGCCCCATGACACCGCAATAATGACATTTCCCTTTTTCAATCTTGGGTTTTGATTGCACAACAGCTTTCATAGGCTTCTTCCATTTCTTTTTCTTCAAAATAGTCTTACTATTTGAAGAAGAAGCCTTAGCCAAAGCCACAACATTTGGCCTTGTATTGTGCATTTCCTTCTCATAAATTACCAGCATGCTATGTAACTCAGCAAGAGTTTTTTCCATTTTATGCATGTGGAAGTTTTGAACAAAACTAGAGAAGGAATCAGGTAAGGATTGGAGGATCAAATCCACAGCTAAGTCATTGTCCATGACAAGATTTAGCCTAGCCAATTCTTCTATGTGCCAGATCATTTTCAAGACATGATCATTAACAGATGATTTCTCAGTCATCCTCATGCGGTACAATGCTTTAGATATCTCATATCTTGAGGTTCGACCATTCTCATCAAAGAATTCCTTTAGATGCAATATGATCGACCTAGCATCTACCATTGCTTCATATTTTTTCTGAAAATCATTGTTCATTGAAGCAAGCATATATGACCTAACTTTTAAGTCATCGTCATGCCACTTATCATAAGTGATACGTTCCTCTTGGGTCCCACCCTCAGGAAAAGAGACTGGCATATTTTCATCAAGCACATACCCGAGTTTTTCAGAATTGAGAACAATTCTCAAATTCCTTACCCAGTCGGTGAAATTGGGACCAGTCAAACAATTCTTGTCGAGTATTGAAGCGAGCGGGTTTGTATTCACCATTTTTCAGAGTAATTTATATCTGTGCAGAAAATACATTGTTAGCCGTTGTCTTTCAAAATAACTATTTCATTTTGGCCTTTAAATGAAATAGATCCTCCCACTAAATTTTGGCCTTTAAATGAAAATACATCGTCTCATGTAAGTATTGAAAACACAAACGATCCCATCACCTAACAGTTATTGGAAATCGTTTGGTCTCAACCCCACAACATCATATGCTTAATGGATTGGTCCACAATTATAAATGACAATTGACCCCTATGTATCCATAACCGATCAATCAACCACTATAATATAGGATCAAACCACGACGATGGAAGGCCACGAGTCCGAAACCCGTCACGACTTAATATATATTAAAGGAGATTTTGAGTCGTTTATAGGTCTCACTTTGCACATTAATCGGTTTAACATGCTCACGTAAACATAATAAATAAATAGATGTCAATCACATAAACATCTATCCTACGTGGTGATCATGGAATTATGATTTAATGGGTCTCGAGCCAATGAGACCACATTTAATCATTTTAATATTTTAATAACGGATAGCCGCTCTTCACTTCTTCTTGGTTCCTTGAACTCTTCAAGAACCGGGCCCAAAGAGCTCGCCGGCTTAAAAGGCTCCTCCACATAATCTTCGTAGCATTTACATCAACAATTGACTATGCTAAAAATAAAGATTACATGATAATAAAAGGAGTACGCAGCCTCCATTTAATAATTACAACCCCAAAAATATAAATAATCACCATACATTCATATATACATCAATCATATTGATTAGGGATTTTTCCATGATCACCACCCTTCCACGTAAGTAATAAATTCACAATTTAAAACTTAGGAAGGCACAATAAAAATTCTACGTTGAATCATATTCAGAATTTTTACGTAAAATAAGATAACCATAAATTTTCGATTCAAAATTGATTTAGTCTCAATTTTTGCTACGTTGATTAATTTATCATATAAAATAATCAACCTCCATTAGTCATGTAAGACGAACAATTCGTTAATACAAATTGGCCATGGTATTGCAAAAATTACTATGAACAAAAATCAATTAAATGGACGAAAACGCCTAAGGATTGGCTCTGATACCACTGTTGGGATCCACGTAACACGTACGGGTAAAAATAAAATTAGTAAACGCAGCGGAAATAAATAACAACCCATACATGTATCTCCAGGGGCGTACTTCGTGCATTTCAATCGAAAAATCACAAAGCACCAAAGGGAGTAAATAGACTACCTCTTGTAGCGTGCTTGAAACGGAGGTGTCGGTTCGATATTCTTCGATCTCAGCCCCACAAGTGTCGGGCCTCTAGTTCAGACACACCACCAATTGACGAACGGGGAGACGACTAATAATTCCACAACAATTGTGCTAGCAATTTGCGGAATCAATATTCCAAACCAATTTACGGAATCAATATTCCGAACTTGGTATATTTTGGTCACTCAAAATTATGAGAATATAGAGAGTGTTTGTGTTCTTCTCTCAAAGCTCTCAAAAATCTGCTCACTCTACAAATGTGCTAACCCCAACCTCAAAACTCTTGCCATCATTTTATAGCCAAAAACACCTTCCAATAAATTGTATTATAAAATAGCACTAACATATAATAAATGCTTTCTAAAAATAGCACTCACAATTTATGATAAATAAATGCCATATAAAAATAGCACTAACAATAGCACTCACAATTTATAAATAGCACTCACATCATATGATACAAAAATGCTATTTAAAAATAGCACTAACAATTATAAATGCTATCTAAAAATAGCACTCACAATTTATCATAAATAAATGTCATTTAAAATTAGCACTAACAAATATAAATGCTATCTAACAATAGCACTCACAATTTATCATAAATAAATGCCATTTAAATTTAGCACTAACAATTATAAATGCTATCTAACAATAGCACTCACAATTTATAATTAGCACTAACATTTTACAATACAAAAATGCTATTTTAAAAATAGCACTAACAAAGGTGTTAAAAATAATAATAACCATTATTATTATTACAAGAGTTAAAAGAGGTTACCAAACAGTAAAATACGTATAACGTACAAATACGTATAACGTACAAATACGTATAACGTACAAATACGTAGAGCATATGTGTACATCGTATATACACGTGCAAGTGACCAAAAAGAGAAATAAAATTAAATCTCATTTAATTTAATTTCAACCCAACTAATTGGTATAATTGCAAACAAATTTGCAATGTCGTCTTTCCACAATGCGTTGTCATGTATTGGTTAAGGTGTGTGACATTCCTAGGTTCATCACCGAGCTGGCAGTAAGACATGTACTAACACATTAGTACTTCCAAGAGAATTGATTGTCCCGATCATCCTCTAGGTCCTACAAGCCACGAGTGACATCTAGCAATATGTCATGGCTACCCAGACAGTGTGAATTCTTTTTAAGAACATTATGAACCTGTCAGCTTTGGCTACAGTGTAATTCAATCCTTCTGTCTAACTATGTCCCGATCGAACAAAGGCCATGGAATATTTGTCAAGCCACCAATTCGATCATATGTACAAATCTAACTTGACATGCATTTATATGAGACATGAACATTTCATTCTCAATCATAACCCCGGCCGAGGATTTCAATGCATTGTTACAATTAGATCACATAGGACATCATACCTTTATTAATAAGGAGACAGATTCCATATTGCGTACACATGTGACTTCGTATGTGCCTGAACTACGACCATCAAGTACAGAGACGAATCAACGACCCGCCAATATGCGCACTTGTGAACCATAGCCATTTATCACACAAGTCAACACTGTACCTCAGGTCTAAGGATTATTTACACAAGACCAAAGCATGAACGATTAGACATTGACCACGCAAAAAGCTTCCATGTCGCTAATCATTCAATACGTGTCACGTTCAGTGAACTTGTCCGATACAAGCACCTATGTTCTAACTCGGATATCGCAATACCTAATGACTTGTGACTCGTCATTCCCTTAAGTATCTGATACTTAATTATGAAGTTAAGAACATACCGACCTCAACAGGATCATTGATATCCATTCAATAATCCATTGATCGGGAACTGTTTTAAAGATTCAGTCTAACCGTAAACCTGTCACACATATTCTCAACGTCTTAAGAATCGGTTCGGTTGCAACTGATCTTATGGATTTTATTCATTTATAGTTGGACAAATGAATAAATACGTCTTTGTCATTGATAATAAATCAGAAGTGCAACAGATATACCCAATATGTAACTATTACATAATTACTTTAGGGCATATCTCTAACAATAACATCAGCGAGCTCTATGTCATCTAGATACGACTATGACGTGTTTTTGAGTTTCAGAGGACCTGATACTCGCTCAGGCATTACAGATTTCTTGTATACGTGCTTAATAGCTGCTGGAATCCACACATACAGAGATGACAAAGAGCTTCCAATTGGAGAAGAGATCAGTCCTGAGTTACTCAAAGCGATCAACCATTCAAAAATTTCAATTCCCATCTTTTCCAAGAGCTATGCCTTTAGTAAATGGTGTCTTGATGAGTTGGTTCAAATGGTGGAGTGTAGGAAATCAAGGAGACAGAAGATCATGCCCATTTTTTATGATGTTACTCCCTCTGAGGTTCGTCATCAAACCGGGTCTTATGGAGATGCCTTTGTTTCTCACGAGAAGCAATTTGACGATAAGGTTACCAGCAAGTGGAAGGCTTCTCTCAAGGAGGTTGGCGACCTTAAAGGGTGGGACATTGATTCAATGACCATAAGGTACCTTGTTCTGTGGTCTCTACTTTTCGGATTCATCTTAGCTTCTATGTAATGTTCAACGTACCTCTTTCTTCATATTTATAACTCCTCTTTTTTGTTTTCACAATATAAGGCGTGAAGGAGAGCTTGTGAAACTTATTGTCCAGAAGGTTATAACTGAGTTGAAAAGGGCTCATCTGCTGGTGACCGACTTCTTGGTTGGCGTTGAACATCATGTGAAGGAAATCAACAAAATGGTATGTGGTGATTCGGAGGATACTCAAATTGTTGGAATCCATGGGTTGGGGGGTGTAGGAAAGACTACTCTCGCCAAAATCATATACAACCAGCTATCACATTGCTTTGAAGATTGTTGCTTTCTTTCTAATGTCAGAGAAACTTCACAGCTAAAGGGCATTGAGTGTTTGCAAAATCAACTAATCTCTGACATTCTAAAAAAAAAGTGGTCAAAGATCAGCAATACTGAGGAAGGAATGAAGATGATAAAAGAAAGGTTATGTGGTAAAAAGGTTCTGGTGTTACTTGATGATGTTGATCAAATGAATCATTGGGATGCACTGATAGGAAAACCTGCATGGTTCGGTTTAGGAAGTAGGGTTATCATAACTAGTAGAAACAAGGATATTGTCGACATTCCTGAGGTTTGTTATTCATATGAGCTTATGAGCATGAACTTCAACCAATCTCTTCAATTTTTTTGCAAACATGCTTTTGGAAGAGATTACCCTTCGGATGATTATGTTGCTTTCTCCACAGAAGTGGTCAAAAGTACCGGAGGCCTTCCTCTTGCTCTTGAGGCTATAGGTAAACTACTTCCATGCAGAAGCAAAGATGTTTGGGATGTGATATTGAGGAAGTTGAAACAAGTTCCTCTCAATGAAGTAAAAAGAAAGTTGAGAATAAGTGACGATGCCTTGGATGATAGGCAAAAAGCATATCTTCCTTGATATTGCCTGCCTTCTCACTGGATTTGATCCAAGGATGGTGCTCCGCTCGTGGAAAGATTCCAATCTTTTCCCAGAGGAAGGTCTCGAGGTCCTTCAGAAAATGTCCTTGATAAAGATCGGCGAAGACAATAAATTATGGATGCACGATCAGCTAAGAGACCTTGGTAGAGATATTGCACGTCGAGAATGCAATGAGGAAAGAGAAAAACAGACTCCGCTGTGGAACCATGAGGAAGGTTTGGAAATGTTGATGGAAACGAAGGTAAAGTTGCACTTCAGTTACTTTGTCCCTGTCAAGCTGACAAATTTCATACTTTTTCACTATGATTGTTTGCCCTATAACATTTAAGGGAAGTTTTTTCTTATATCATTATTGCTTTTATAACCTTTTTTTGGTTATAGTATTTTTCATTCTCGGAAAGACGATTATAATTGTTCAATATTATATACTTGCCCTTTTGTTTTACTGTTGCAGGGAACAAAAAAATTTGAAGCTCTTTGGCGAAAGTTTGACCCTCAGTTGCTGTACCATTTTGCAAACGAAGAAGTTGAGAGGCCATCTAGTCTAAGATACCCTGAAGTAAGGGTTTTCCAGGATCATTGGCCTTGAAATGATTCCCCAGCCAACCTACAAAACAATATGCTTATGATTGCCAAGTTGAGATGGCTTTCGTGGCATCATTTTCCCCTGGAAGTTAAGATCACCAGTTTTTCCATGATGAACATAGTCATTCTGCATTTGGGGGACTGCCCTAATCTAATCGATGATCAAAGCATTGAGGGCTTGGCAAGTCTCAAAACTTTGAAGCTCATAGAAATTCCGCTATTGGAGAGACTACCTAATCTATCAAACTTGAAGAAGCTTAATGAACTGCATTTGGGGCACTGCCATAATATAATCGATGTCAAAAGCATTGAAGGTTTGGGGAATCTCGGAACTTTGAAGCTCATAGAAATTCCACAATTGAAGAGATTACCTGATTTGTCAAACTTGAAGAAGCTCACTAACTTCACTTGTGGTACTGTCATGGTCTAACTGAAATAAAAAGTTTTGAGGGTTTGGAGAATTTGATGATGTTAAAGTTGGATGAACTTCCTCTACTTGGGAGATTGCCCAATTTATCATGCTTGAAGAAGCTTACACAACTTGACGTACGGCAATGTCGTAATCTTGTGAAGATTCAAGGAAGATTGGAGTCATTGGAAGACTTGTATATACAAGGATGCAGATCTTTAGATGAGGTGCTTGATCCAGCTTCGAGTTTCAAGAAACTAAAATCTTTACGAATACATGATTGCGAGAAGTTACATCTTGACAGTATATGGGTCTTGAAACTCGGAATATCTGATAGAGCATATGAAAATTCAACATGTAAGGTACTAAGTAAGATTGGAATTTGTGTCTGCCAGCTAGGTAGACAGTTCTTTTTGCCATCCTTTCCATAGTGAAGGCAAGCAGACATACAATGCACACATTGTATCTAAACAAAGTTGATCATGTCATCCTCTTGTCCTTACAATCTGTGTCCAAAACAAGAGATGATTAGGTCATCCTCTCGTCATACATTAATTGGAGTTTCCCGAATACAATAGATCGAAATCAATCTCTCTTGTCAACTCTTGATAAAATCGAATAGCATCCTGAGAGATCGAGCCAACGGTTGTCTCAGTGCTTTGCGACTAGCGAGTGGATTGACCATTTCGATGTCTCCATGTGGAAGACTCATTGATCTTCCAGAACTTACGACACCTGCCTCGTACTGTAAGGACACTCTCTGGTTGCATTTTGACTATATTATGGGTGGAGACTCAGTAGTAATAAGCGACACTTTCATATGTTGCTCACTGAAGATCAGTCTGTACGATGTATTGGCTTTCATCAAACGACATATTACGACTCCCCCTCGAAGAATGCTTATCCCGATCCTTTTACGACAGCACCGGCTCTTGTCACAGGACGGTTGCCATACGTTTACTACGTGCTATGACTATTCCCACATAATGCCTCTTCCAATCTGCACGGTATCTTTGGTGAAACTTTGGTCAACTTTTGGTCAACCTAGTGTTAAAATTGCCTCGAATATGAGCCCGTAGATTAAAAAAAAAACGTTTAAATTAAAGAGGCGGATAGGAAAGTCCAAGTCCGCGGTACTCGTATTCACTGTCAGATTCTGTGCGTGAGAAGATATAAGCGGCCAAGGAAAAGGAAAGCAAATAAATCTATAAAGGAAAGAAGACTTATGTTGCGATGAGAAAAAGTTGGGATATCACCGGATCTCATGGGATATCGTTTTCCGTGTGGGACCCCTTTTTTTTTTTTTTTTTTCGTTTTGGATGCAATATTCTTATTCCAAGAAAGGAAATACAATGACAGATCTTTTATTCAAATTGTTATTCTTGGGCAATAGAAAAGCTAACGTGGACTTGATCAATTATGGCTTTCATGCCGGCCAATAAGGGCACATCAAATCTGGACTTCTCAAGGCAGCTAAGGGCGTATATAAAGGAAATACGTCATTTTGCGAGTGTTTTCTACAGGCACTGGGTGCTTGGCCGTCCTTGCTCTTGACAAAAGTTTGTCCATGAATTATATCCGTCGAAGAACCACAAGTGTTTATAGTCGATTAAATCTTGAGGTTAGATTTGTGTTTTCAATTTCTTTGCGACATTGAGAGATTATTTAGCTAGGAATTGGGGGCTAAATACTGTGTGCGTTCTTGGATGTAATTGGGGCAGGGAAACACTAAGAGTGTGTTTGTGTAACTCGAGTGTGATCTGTAATCTCCGTGTATCGCTTGATCTATAGTGGAATTTCGTTGCTGCTCTCCTCGTGGACGCAGGTCTTTATGACTGAACCACGTACATCTGGTGTCCGTTTTACTTTACTCGTTCTGTCTATTTTTTGATCGATCGCTTATTCCGCGCAACAATTGGTATCAGAGCTAGACTTGCTTTAGTTGAAGCAAATCGATGGCGACAGAAGAAGTTAAAAGAAAAATCGACAAATTTGAGGGGAAGGACTTTGGTTTCTGGAGGATGCAAATAGAAGATTATTTATATCAGATGAACCTGCACGAGCCCTTGTTTGGGAAGAAACCAAAAACGATGAAGCAACCCGATTGGGAACTGCTGGATAGACGAGCGATGGGTGTTTTTCGGCTGACGTTGGCTCGTAACGTCGCATTTAATATCGTCAAAGAGAAGACCACTGCGGGTTTGATGAAAGCCTTATCAGACATGTACCAGAAGCCCTCTGCAATCAACAAGGTTTATTTGATGCGACGTCTGTTTAACTTGAAGATGAGCGAAGGTACATCAGTTGCTAATCATATCAATAAATTAAATGTGATCATTAGTCAATTGAGTTAAGTTGAGATTAACTTTGAAGATGAGTTACATGCATTGATTCTATTATCCTCATTGCCTGATAGTTGGAACACTACTGTTACTGCTGTTAGCAATTCTTCTAGGTCGACAAGTTTGTCGTTTGATGGGAATCGAGATTTAATTCTGAGTGAGGATATCCGTAGAAGAGAATCTGGCGAATCTGTATCTACTGCTTTAGTAGGTGAAAGAGGAAGAACTAGTACTCGTGTTAGCAGAAGTAGTATGAACATGAATAGACGCGGTCAGTCTAGGACTGGCGGTGATGTCTGTTGGAACTGTGGCAAGAGATGGCATCTTAGAAGAAATTATTTTAAGCTGAAAAACGAAAGGGCTAAGGGAATTGGAGTTGAATCTGCAGATAATGTTGCAGCTATAGCTGAAAATTCTGATCGTGTCGATAGTGTCTTGTCTGTTACTGAGAATTCGTCGTTTGACGGACGGATTATGGATTCTGATTGTTCTTTTCATGCTACACCAAACAAGAACTGGCTTACTTCTTATCAATGCATGGATAGTAGTAAAGTGCAGTTGGAAAACAACGCTGAATGCGATGTTGTGGGTATTGGTGATGTTAAAATCAGAATGCATGATGGTATTGTGAGGACATTGCCTGGAGTGCGACATGTTCCAGAATTGAAAAAGAACTTAATTTCCTTAGGTGCACTAGATTCAGCTGGATGCAAGTATTCTTCAAGAGGTGGAGTTCTAAAAATTGTTTGAGATGCCCTGGTGATAATGAAAGGAATCAAGCATGGCGGCCTGTATGAACTTCAAGGTGAGACATTGATAAGTTTCGCTCCTAAGACGTTGACATCTGTTCGAGAGTCTAATGGCTACTCGAGGGAGGCCTGGGTGTTTGTGCGAAAGCACAATTTTGATGCTGCTGTCAGGAATACGCAGTCGAGAGCTTTGATCGGAACGGAGACTGGTAAGTTGATCAAGCATGTGCGAACTGACAGTAGCATGGAGTCCTGCTCGAAGCTGGTAAATAAATTCTACATGAAAAAGAGCATAGTAAAACACAGCACTAGTGCTAGTAAACCACAGCAATTTGCAGAATTAATGAGTAGAGCGTTACTAAAGACGGCTCGTAAAAAGATCTCTAGTGCTGATATGGCTGGGAGACTTCCAACAGATGCACTTAGTATGGCGAGCTACCTGATGAATAGATCCCCATTGATTGCGATTGGATATCAGACTCCCGAAGAAGTGTGGTCATGTAATGTTGCTGATGATTCTATTTTTAGAATGTTTAGTTGTCTATGTTATTGTTGAGTAAGTGATGGTAAGCTTGATGTGAGGGTAATGTGCATATTCCATGGCTATGCACAGTGGCTATCAGTTGTGGTGCCCGAATATAAATTCACATGTCTGCAGCAGAGAAGTTACATTTGACAAGTCTCCAGTACTTCTGGTTAGGAGTGATTGTGGCAGTGTTAATACGGATCTGGATGGTGTTCAGCTTGAGGTGGAGTTGCAACTAGAAACTCTTGAGGTAGCGGATACTAGTGAAGTAATTGACACAGATGGTCTTTATAGGAGCCTATAGAGCCAATAGTTGCTGTAACTGCTGATATTTACAAGGTATGTGTTCGATCTCCTGATAGATATAGATGCAACAGTGATTTTGCTTTATCTGTGGTTAAGGAGCCTGTATCAGATAGTCCTTGTGGAGCAGTTAAAGGTGCACGTGGAGTTGGTATTCTGATGAGGTCCTCGATTATGGCGAAGTTCAAGCGCGGCTTGGACATGGATGATGTATGTGGCGGTTGAACCCATTGAGGGCTGTTGGGAGAGTAACAGATAATGTTCGGATTATCAACAAAGCGATTACGACTTGGCTCAAATTTCGAGCCAATGTGGAGATTGTTAAAATTGCCTCGAATATGAGCCCGTAGATTAAAAAAAACGTTTAAATTAAAGAGGCGGATAGGAAAGTCCAAGTCCGCGGTACTCGTATTCATTGTCAGATTCTGTGTGTGAGAAGATATAAGCGGCCAAGGAAAAGGAAAGCAAATAAATCTATAAAGGAAAGAAGACTTCTGTTGCGATGAGAAAAAGTGGGGATATCACCGGATCTCATGGGATATCCTTTTCCGAGTGGGACCCATTTTTTTTCCTTTTTGGATGCAATATTCTTATTCCATGAAAGGAAATACAACGACAGATCTTTTATTCAAATTGTTATTCTTGGCAATAGAAAAGCTAACGTGGACTTGGTCAATTATGGCTTTCATGCTGGCCAATAAGGGCACATCAAATCTGGACTTCTCAAGGCAGCTAAGGGCGTATATAAAGGAAATACGTCATGCCTCCAAAAAGTGGTTCCGAAGCACCGATTTGATTTTGAGTGCCGTAGCCTCAATTTGCGAGTGTTTTCTACAGGCGCTGAGTGCTTGGCCGTGCTTGCTCGTGACAAAAGTTTGTCTGTGAATTTTATCCGTCGAAGAACCACAAGTGTTTATAGTCGATTAAATCTTGAGGTTAGATTTGTGTTTTCAATTTCTTTGCGAGATTGAGAGATTATTTCGCTAGGAATTGGGGGCTAAACACTGTGTGCGTTCTTGGATGTAATTGGGGCTGGGAAACACTAAGAGTGTGTTTGTGTAACTCGAGTGTGATCTGTAATCTCAGTGTATCACTTGATCTATAGTGGAATTTCGTTGATGCTCTCCGCGTGGACGTAGGTCTTTACGACCGAACCACGTACATCTGGTGTCCGTTTTACTTTACTCGTTCTGTCTATTTTTCGATCGATCGCTTGTTCCGCGCAACACGTAGGACAACTGTTTGATTTATGAAATATAAAGGGCTAATTCCCTAAAAAAGCACCAGCTTTATGTCTAATGACAATTCTAACCTGAACTTTTTTTTTGTCTCATAAAAAATCACAAACTTTAGATCCAATGATTATTCTGGCCCAAACTTTTTTTCATTCCATGAAAAAGCACAAACTTTAACTCGAGTCCCAAATTCGGCCCTCTTTAATTTGAAACTATTAGTTGTCCAACATGTCAATTTCACGTCATCAATAAATCCATGGAATATAAAGTTCATCCTCTTTGGGGAGAGGGTAGGGCCGAGCTTGTTAAAAAAAGAATGTTTTAATCGTAAGCTTGGTGGATCTCGTCCATGGCGTCTCTCCATGGGTGGTAATATACAGCTTCAGATTTCAGTTAGACAATTGATGCTTGCGGGTGAAATGAAGAAGACGATTAATAGGTTAACCGTCATCCTTCGAGTTATGCCAAAGGTGAAGTAGATGAACAACTTCAAATCCGTGCTTAGAAAACGATGCCTTAAATCCACATTAGCAAGCCACATGGATTTATTGATGAAGTGAAATTGTCAAGTTGGACAATAATGGTTCCAAGTTAAAGGGAGGCCGAATTTGAGACTCGAGTTAAAGTTTATACTTTTTCATAGGATGAAAAAAAGTTTGGGCCAGAATCTTCATTGGATTTAATGTTAGTGTTTTTTTATGAGACAAAAAAAAGTTCTGGCCAAAATCAACATTAGTGCTAAAGTTGGTGCTTTTTTAGGGAATTAGCCCCTTGAAGGTAGGAAAACTCGTTACTTTATCCTGGCCGTGTGATCAAAAGAAGGATTCTCAACCGTCAGAATGATTTGAGCAAAGTATGTCGACACCTCAAGTTTTTCCTTTATATTTCGGGCTAATTCCCTAAAAAAACACTAACTTTAGCACTAATGACGATTTTGGCCCGAACTTTTTTTGTCTCATAAAAAAACATTAACTTTAAATCCAATGAAGATTCTGGCCCAAACTTTTTTTCATCCGGCCTCCCTTTAACTTGGAACCATTATTGTCCAACGTGACAATTTCACTTCATTAATAAATCAACGTGGTTTGCTGATGTGGATTTAAGACATCGTTTTCTTAACACGGATTTGAAGTTGTTCATCTATTTCACATTTGGCATAACTCGAAGGACGACGGTTAACTTATTCATCGTCTTCTTCATTTCACCTGCAAGCATCAATTGTCTAACTGAAATCTGAAGCTGTATATTACCACCCATGGAGAGACGCCATGGACGAGATCCACCAAGCTCACGATTAAAACATTCTTTTTTTAACAAGCTCGGCCCTACCCTCTCCTCAAAGAGGATGAACTTTATATTCCATGGATTTATTGATGACGTGAAATCGACGTGTTGGACAACTAATAGTTTCAAATTAAAGGGGGCCGAATTTGGGACTCGAGTTAAAGTTTGTGCTTTTTCATGGAATGAAAAAAAGTTTGGGCCAAAATCGTCATTGGATCTAAAGTTGGTGCTTTTTTATGAGACAAAAAAAAGTTCGGGTCAGAATTATCATTAGACATAAAGTTGGTGCTTTTTTAGGGAATTAGCCCTACCTTCAAGATAATATGACCCTCAATTATTTTTCGATTTTTATCAACTTCGTATTAAATAATGCTTTTATGTTGGAATATTACGGTATATATTGCTTTTCATTCTTTCCCTCTCCACATCAGTGAAGATCGTAGGTGCTTCTCAATTGTTGAAGTAAACGTTGGAAAAAAAATAATTCCTCATTGGAGATTTGAGGTGATGTGGATATAGTAATATACGCTAGTTCGCACATAACTTATTGATTTGAACTTTCAAGTGAAGGTAGTTCAAATTGAATGTAATAAACGGTACATACAACCAAAAACCCCAATCTGGTACACTTATGATAAATTTAACCAAAACTAATTTTGAATCACCAAAAACCTCATACCGGTACATATGTGACAATTTTACTCCAATCTAATGATGGATCACCAGAAACGTCATACCGGTATACCTTTAATGAACTTACCCCAAACTAATTTCGGATCACCAAAGACTCTAAACTAGTACACATGTGACACATTTAACCTCCACCAGAATTTCCGAATCAAATTGTCAAGTCAACCGAGTTATTGATATGGTCATCTAGCTGAACATATGTACTGCAAAATTCGACGATTAGATTGAACGTCTTAGTGACCCATGAATTAGTTTCGGGTAAATTTGTCACGTATGTACTAATTTGGAGTTTTTGGCGATCTAAAAATTAATTTGTAAATTTTTCACAGTATCGATTTTAAATTTTTCGGGATATTAATCATAATAAATAGGCTTGAATTCAGACTTCCTCTTGATGATTTCCTCAAACGAAAGTCTTGGGCTTTTGAACTTGGCATCGCTACAACAATAATGAAAAGGAAATTTCATATTCTAGAGAAAACTACCAACTCGTGAAAAGCTGGCTCAGTCCTTTCCTCTAGCCTGAACTTGTTGGATCCTCCATGCCAATATTCTATTTGAAATTTGGGCTCGGGCATGTCTCCAGGACCAGACTTCTTTTTTTTTTTTTTTGGTCACACTCCAGGACCAGACTTCAGAAGATCATAAAATCCAATCGAAGTCTTGAGTCGCGACACACTTTGAAAAACCCAAAAACTCCTTGAAGATCCTCAAACACTCTCTCTTTCTCTCCGGTAAATATGTCTTTTACCAAAATTAACAAATGAAAAATATCTCTGTGAAAAGGGAATCCTTTTTAGCAAATGTGCCTGTGCTCAAACTGGCAAGTGTAATGCACTTCCTCCATCCACCATTCCAGTTTCTTTTCCTTCTCATTCTGGACGGCAAATATGTCAAACAATAGGCCTTCTGTCATTTTCATGTGATTGCATAATGACAGTGCTTATTCCCACGAAAATGTTGTCGCTTGCCACAAAAGGATTGGCTGCCTGTGACTATAGAATGAGAGCGTTCGTTCGTCCCAAAGGATCCTTCTAAAAAAATAATATGTGGAATTTACATGACGCGATCCTTCTATCAATCGATTAATTCTAGGAATTTAGACTTTCCAAAAAGTTATAGGAAACATCAAGTGAGATCAATGGAATGTACCAGGGGAACGTATAGTAGAAACGGTAGGGCAGGCTCCTAAATTATGCATCAGTGTCAACGCAAGGAACGTCGCATCCTGGACAACGATTTCGAAAGAACGGGGAGAGAAACAAAAATTTAAACCTACAATTGCGAAGAAGACAGAGAAGCTGTCTGGTGCCGGCCATTGATGTTTGAATGAACTCTATCCTTGCTTTCACTGGAAATCATGTGCCCGACCGATTAGATCGCATAGGGTAAATTCACATCATATTGTTTATCAATGATGAATAAAATCCGTGACACCCTAGGTTTAACTCACTTGAGATATCGTCCGCTATCTTGTCCCATACCGATCGTCACGATTTTTTCCTTTGGCATACTGGTCACATAAGGGTAAAGTTTCACTTAAGAACGATTAACTTTAGAGTTTCCGAAGCAAATTTTATTGTCAAAGGACGCCTCTGTGAGTTAATTTCACTATATATATTCTCTTGTTTTGTAAAAGAAATTCCTTGCCTACACATTGCTAACCCTTATGCTTTTAAGATTGTTGAGCTTTTAAGATTGTTGAGACAGATGCCTCCGAATTAGGATATGGAGGAATTTTGAAACAAAAAAATGACAGTAAAGAACAAGTTGTACAATTCATTTCCAAGCATTGGAATGAGACTTAACAAAATTACTCTACTGTCAAGAAAGAAATTCTTGCTATTGTACTTTCTATTTCTAAATTTCAAGGTGACTTATTAAATCAAAAGTTCTTACTTAGAATTGATTGTAAGTCTGCAAAAGACATTTTGCAAAAAGATGTTTTGAATATTGCATCAAAACAAATATTTGCTAAATGGCAAGCTATACTTTCTGTTTTTGATTTTGATATTGAGTTTATACACGGAAAATCTAATTCTCTACCAGATTTTCGAACACGAGAATTTTTTATAGGGAAAAACTCTGTCGCCATCCCTCCCAAAAAAGACCGCGATAAAGCCAAGTCTAAAGCTTCGTCAGAAGCCTCAATAGTCCCAGCCAAAGTCACCCCTAGCCGTAGCTGGCTTGAGGCAGCCCAGTCTTCGAAAATCCCACAAAAAACAGGCCTCTCATTTTGATGCTTCTCCTAGCCAACCATCACCATCAATTTCTATTTTTCAATTGGCCACAATTTTGCCAAAGTATGTTTTGAAGGATTTACAAAAATCCTTGGGTGCTGACATTTCTATTTATGAAGAGGTGAAATCTCCTTCCCCTATAAATATTTCTAAAGAGGCGGTTCTTCGGTCACAACCAACCCCTCTTAAATCAAAATCAAATTCTTTTTGAAAATTTTTGACAAAATCATTCCTGTTGAAAAAGGTTTTTATCATGAGAACCCTTATATATTCGCGAAGAATATGTTTGGGGAAAACCGTTTCTACACTCCTCATGATCTTTTGAAGACAGTTGATTTTTATGAAAGAATTTTGATCCAGACTGAATCAATAAAATTTAAACATTTCTCAGACAAAATCCATCAGGATATTATCAATTATTCCACTACAAGAATCGTAAGGGTCATACACCCTTCTGAGTGGAATCCCTCTCCTTTTACTTCAGTTAAACTCAACAGACGAGTAACTGAAGTACTTTCTATCAGAACTTCCTTTATATATTTTGACTACCAACAAGCCTGGTGGAATGTTTTGTTCAGACAAAATTCAAACAACACTCACACTTGGCTCTTCTATTTTGACCAATCTTTTGATATCTCCACCCCACCCTTTTGGTTCATCAGATGGTGGGATAATTTTGGCCCTAATCTTGAAATACTCCCTGCAGAGATTAAGAAATCCTACCAACTTTTTCAAACTTCTTTCTTACCAAATCAGCACGAGAAACAATTCCCATCACTCCTCGTGTTTGCTGCTACATTTTGAATGTCTTGGGTTTCATCATGGGAATTTGAATACACAAAAAGTACTCAAGATCCCAATATTTTGATTTTGGTTAGACGGTACAAAACAAAATGGTGGGACAGCTTTTCCTATTGGGACAAAATCTAAACCTCAGCAGTCCACACTTGGCTTCAACAGAGGAAACCCTCAGTCAAAGCCCCAGTTTTGACCAAGACAACTACCTTTCTGCACGATAAAGCAATGGCCGTTTCTAAATTGGCTAGTGTGTCCAATGAACAAGACTTCTACGATATGATGAAAAAAGCCATTGCCGAGTATGAAGAATCCCAAGCTACGTCATCTCATCACAGTAGAAACACGAATGAAGATGATTGCTACGGGATAAACCTCAATGATGATTCTGATTAGATACATTTTGAATACCATATAACACTGTACATTGTTTACTGTACACTGTACACTGTAGCGGCTTTTTGACAATCATTGTAGCACGAGCATTGTAGCTATAGTACCTTTTCTTGCTTTTAAATATCTGAACTCCCAACGTTCAGGGCAGGTCCAGTTTTTTTTGCGCAACCCTTTCTCTCTCTCCTAAAGCTCCCTCTCTACAAAGCCGACCTTCAACAGAGAAATCCACCTACCCTTTTTCGGATCTCACCTATCATTTCCTACCCCCACATTTTGAAGCATTTTGAAGAACTATTACTACCAACTTCAGAACCCAGATTTGTAAGCCTTCTTCTTTCTCTTCCCCTATTTCTATCCAGATCTACTTGTGGTGTTCATCCCTGAACTTTTAAGTTTCTTGCACTTGTATGCACATATCTGTTGATCTTTTTGATTCTGCTTGTGTAATCTTTCAACTTTATTCAATAAAAGTACATATTTTTCTCAATTTTGCCTATCAGACCCAGAGTCGGAAGGCTCTGCCTCCTGTTGGTGTCCATGACATTGAATTTATTTAATATTCTGCAGCGTATACTATTTATACCCCAGAATCAGAAGGCTGAGCCTCTTGCTGGTGGTTTATATCCCACACAAGCTGCACTCATTTATGTTAATAGTTCTTTTAATATATGTTTCCTTTTTATATTCCATATTAGAAACTTATATCACTTAGTGAGTGTTTATTTTCTACTTCCATCATCATATCGTGCTTTTTATTATTTTAAGCGTCGCTATTTTCATTAGTAGTTTATTTCTAAGGTTTAGAATTCTCTTGTATTGGAATGCAACTCAGTCTAAGGGGCTGGGTTTTTCTTCAACCTTTGATGTAAAGGTTTGCACAAAATATTCATGTTAGGAATGAAATCAATAACATAATTTAAACTTCCAAGAAATCTTTGCAATTGGGTCTTGTCTTTCAATTCATCTGGAAATTTATCAGTGAATTGAATAGACCTTTTCAATAGGAACAATTGTTCCTTGATGAATATAATGACCCAAAAATATAATCTTTGTTTGAAATAAGTAAATCTTCTTTTCAGACAAAATCAGACCATTTTTCTTTGCAATATTGTCGAAATGGTTCACAAGTTTAAAATGGGAATCTAAATTGGGAGAGAAGACCAAAACATCATCAATGTATACAATTATGAATTCAGAATAAGGATTAAAAATATTATTCATAATTCTTTGGAATTCAGAAGAGGCATTTTTTAAACTATAAGGCATCACATTCCATTCATATTGTCCGAATAGGATTGTGAAAGAAATTTTATATCTGTCTTGACAAGCAATTTGTATTTACCAAAATCCAGATTTCATATTAAATTTAGAAAAGACTTTAGAAGAATAAGGACGATTCAAAAGATATTTTTTGGTAGGGATTGGATATCTTATCCATTTTAAAGCTTTATTTAAAGGTTTGTAATTAACAACAAGACGAGGAACTCCTCGTTCTATTTCAACATTTTTATTGACATAAAAAGCAGAACAGCTCCAAGGAGATTTATTCTTACAAATCAATCTCTTTTTCAAAAGATCATCAATTTCTTTTTCACAAAGTTTTAAAAGCTCACCGTTCATTTGCGAATGAAGGACTATGTGAGTTATGGTGTGCGCCCATACGGGCAATCACACCAGCCACCACAGACAACCGCAATAGCGGTTATCTGTAATTTGAAGAGATGTGTCTCTTCAATTCAATTTGAGAGACGTCAAATATATAGACGTCGGCTCTCTCTTCCTCTAACACTGACGACACATTGTCGTTCAATAAAAAAAAACGACGACGAATCCCTCCTCTGACATTGAATTGCATCGAAGGCGACAAAAGACTCTCGGGGCTGCGAAGGCGACATTTAATCTGTGGACAGTGGGTACGGTTTCTCGTGTGATCTTATTCCGATCAGTGATACAAGTAAGTGATTTCTGGGCATTAATCAATAGTTTTCCGCACCTATTTCGTATACAGATTAGGAATGTGTTTCCAACATTGGTATTAGAGCGCCGGTTCTTGTTTCCTGATTGTTCGTGTTTTAATCGACAATTTTTTAACGAGAAAAGCCGGGACTCGAGCGTACTGTTCATCGGCGACAGATTCTGTTCTGGCCATCGAAAATGGATTTTAAACATATCATCAGAACGGGCTTGGCGAGATGAGAATTTGGAGTGGTCGCCCGTCCCGAGGCGACGTCGGACGGCACCACACGCGCAACACGCGCCATCACGGGATAGGGTTCCCGGGGCAGCGTCGAAACGACTCGATTTTGTACACTTTCGCTCGGTGAAAGTGGAAAATAAATATACTATCCGAATCGTCTCATCAATACGAGCATTTTGAGGGGCGGAACGGCATCAACGGACGTAGGAGGGCGCCGCACGCGCCGACACGCGCCGTCGGGGCGTTCTGTTCGTGGGTCTTACGCGCCCGTGCGTCGCGCTTGCCTGCAACCGTCGAAAGCCGTTTGCTGACGTGGTGGTTGCGTAGTGGATGACATGGCAGACACGTATACGATGACGTAGCAGACCGACCCGACCCAAACCGAATTCGACTCGGTTTGACCCATGACCCGACCCGGGTCAACGGTCAACAGTTGATCGGTCAACGCTGACCGTTGACCAGGCTTACTCGCGCGTGCTCTGCGCGTGAGGCGCGTGAAGCCCACGTGCAGAGACTTCTAATGGGGCGTGTGAGCGTGTGCGGAGTCCGATTGAGGTGATTTTGATGCCGATGTGTTCGTATTGATATTTCCTACAATGTGGTATATTTGTTTTACCATTTTATGCACCATGGATTATGTGTAAACCATTTTATTGTTCTGCATTCGTTGCAGGAATTATGGAACAAAGTGCAGTGCAAATCTCAATATTCCCGTGGATAGACGAGGAACATGAGAGACTCCGAAGCTGAGGAATGAGTTGGCACTTTATCGATGGGATGACAGAGTTGACATGATGACTTACATCATAATGGTGAACAAAATGATATTAAAAATCATTTATAATGGTTTTTTCATGCCAGACTATATGAGGGTTGTTGCCTTAAAAACTACTCTTCCTGATTGGCATGAGGTCTTGGACCGCTTATGGAAAGATGCCTACTACTATTCTTATAAGGACCTTGGAATAAGATTCCTGATAGAGTTCTTAGAGGTCGGGGCAAGGAAGACATCGACCCTTGCTATGAATGGGTCTTGGCATAGACAAAATGCGCCTTGGCGAAAAGATTTGTTCCCTTGGCTGAGACCAGAGAGTTTCCCAAGAGCCACTATAGGGACGCCTTCTAGGGTCAAGAAGTCCCCTAAAGTGTTCATTGAATCTTTCCCCATTCTTGGCATACATTATGTCACATGATGTTGTAGTACTGGAATTTTGCATCTTATTGATGTATGTCTATAGGTGTAAATATTATCTTTCATGTTGTATGAAATATTTAGCCTTGAATTGTATGAGATTTTTTTTGTAATGTAATACTTGGTGGCATATGGATAAGTGGGGAGTTCTAAAAGGTTTTAGTGACTTCATGAACTCAATTTTACATAAAAAAATTGTATTAATGGTAATTTCAAGCGAGAATTCTCAGACGATGATTGGGAACATAGTGAACTTTCGACTTTGAGACCTTGTGTGAAATTATTCATTAATATAATTAGTTAGTGTAAAATAGATGCATAAATGTATAGGCATCAATAATTGAATGAGTACATGTTTATTGAACTTTGTGTTTAGTTACAACAGTTTGAGCTTATTAGAGTATTATAGTTAAGCTTAATTGAGGATAGAATTAAGATGGCAAAATTATAAAAATTGGAATAGGATCCAATATGTGCTAAAAGAGCAAAAAGCACTGTAAGCTCTTGACCTAGTTATGGAAGAATCTGAAAATGGAATTATTGCATTGTCAATAAAGTACAAGGAGATACTTGCTGCAAGAAATATATGAACTCTATTGCTCACATTATGTTGTTGAGACATAAATAATAAATATTTTTTATACATGAGTGTTGCGACCCTCTCGCGGGTTGACATGCCGGATGGGGGCTAATAGGCCGCCCGACCTACGCCTGATCGGACGCGGGCCTCTCCCAAGGTCCATTACCCAAATCACAACGGCTGGATATGCATGATCGACCTTTAATGCGGTCTGGTGGTATGTGTTGGATCTAGCAGTATCACCTAGAGGGGGGGTGAATAGGTGAATAGACAACTAAATCGAAATTTCTTGCGGAATTAATGATAATTTCAATTTGCGATTAGCACGAGATAGTACATAGTTCAAACGCAGCAATAGAGTAGTGAAGAGAAGAGAGCACGCTGAGTTTATAGTGGTTCGCTTGTCAAGCCTATGTCCACTCTCCCACGATGACAGCCGATCGGCTGAATTTCACTATGAAGAATCAAGAGAATTACAACCACTTCAACCGCTTGATTTCTCTCTCTTACAGATTCTTACAATGAATGAGATTTTGAGCACTCAGAATGATTTTGGGTACAATTTGAATCACGCTTGCACTTTTGGATTGTTGTTCTCATCCTCTTCTCAGATTGCCATGGTTCTTCTTTTATACTCTCCTACCTCCAAACTAGCCGTTGGATGCTCGGCCAAGAGATCGCTCTTCAATCCTTGATTGGACATCATCAATCGTGATTGAACGAGACTGTATCTTAGAAGATATGAGAACCGTCGAAGAAGATATTGAACCCTTCTTATTTAGTCGCCCATACAACTAAATCTCCAGTTTCCATAAGTGTAGTAAATCCGTATTGATCCCCAAAGAGATATTTTTGGAAGGTAATAATCAATTGTAGAAGATCCCTTGATCGTTTGGAAGGGACATCATGTCAATCAAATATCACAACTTTCCATAAGGAACCTTGCTTTGATCGGAAACTTGTCATACGTGGGTCTTCATGTTTTGGAGATGTAGAAACTGACTAATTTCAAGTTTCGTCTTCATAAAGAATTTCCTAAATTAATCAGTTATCGTGGAATGGTAATTCAGAGATTTGATAAGGTCTATCTGTCACTGTATATAGGCCGTTGAACAGAATGGAGGATCATGTTGAACCTGACCCTCAGAAGCAGCTCCATCTGACAGTCTTCAGATGCACTTCATCTGTCCTCGTCAGAAGCACTTCCATCTGAGCTCATCAGAAGCACTTCCATCTGACCTCATCAGAAGCACTTCCATCTGACTTCGTCAGAACCTCTTCCATCTAACAGCGTCAGAAGCACTTCCATCGAACCCTTGGTCCAAAAGCACTCCATCCGACCCTTCGTCCAGAAGCACTCCATATGACCCTTTGTCCAGAAGCACTCCATCTGACCCTTCGTCCAGAATCACTCCTTCTGACACTTGGTCCACGTGGCAGAATTAGATCCACACAACCTGCTGCTTACTCATTCTTTCTGCATCATAAAACATTATAAAATTCTTTTGATAGTTTTGTCAGAATCAAAATATAGAAGAATTTCCATAACAATCTCCCCCTTTTTGATGGTGACAAAATTGCAAAATCTGATGAAACACTGTATGTCAAGAAGTTGTTCAAAAATTATAAACAAATAATATAATGTCACTCAATAGCTCCTTCTGCAGGCAAACATAATCAGAAATTACAAATAATAGCCTGCACATAATAATATCTCACAAATAATATCCTACACATAATAATATCTCACAAATAATATCCTGCATCATAGTAAAAGATAAATATATAGAAATCTCTCCCCCTTTTTGTTAGCAGCAAAAAGAATGTATAGAAGAAGGAATAAGAAGGAATTGTTAAAAAGAATGAAATTTCATGACATCTTTGTGCTTTAAAAAAAAATTAAGAAGGTGGGGGCATTTTGGATGAGGAAGGAATATCTTCAGGCTCTGTATCAGTCTCTACTGAAGAAGGTCTGACATATGCTTCTCCCATTTTTTGAGCATGACTTCTGACAGCTTGAGATGTAGGTAATGCTGAAGCCGCTCTGTTAGTCCTCACAAGTGTATACGAAGGGAAATTTGCAATCTCAACACAGAACATTCTACCATGCAAATCAATATACTTTTCTAGATTTGTCACCTTATTTGCCATGCCCTGCAACTTCCGTCAACCTTCAGTTCAAAGTTATGCAGTTTCTGATTTAGCCTGGTTTCCATAGCAGCTAGAGTCTGGATGAGAATTTGTTGAAGATTCTCCATTTGCTTCTGAATTTCCACCTGTGGTGCTGTAGGAGCTGGTTCCTGATTTGTGGTGTCAATCCCTTGTGTTGCTAAATTCTCTCCCCCAGATTGAGCTTTAGGAAATGCTTGAGAGGCAAACACTTATGTTAGAAAGACATCAGAGGTTGCAGGCACAGGGTCCCCCTGAGTTATAGCCTTCTTTCCTTTAGCTTTTGTACTTGGCACAGAATCTATTTCTTCATCAATGTCCATTGGTATGGACTGAGCAGTCGAGAGTTGATCATCTCTTGCAATTGCAGTTGCCAAGCTTGAGTTGCCTTTGTGAACAGTTAATCGGGTAGAGGATACGGAGTAAGCCTCAACATCATCTGGTTCTGCCACCTGTTCTTCTTACGCCATCTGTGAAAGTACCTGTGCTGACCACTGCTCATAGTCAAAGGTGAAGAGAGTATCATGATACTCTGTTTCATTTTCTTTTCTCGCAACATCCTCATCAGTCCACATAGTGAGAAAATCTTCCTCTGTTAAATCACAAATGTACACAACTTTATCTTGTGGTTGTGTTTCATTTTCATCTCCTCCTTCTTCAGCACTGTGACTCTGACTCTCAGTTTGACTTTCTCCATCTGAAGCACCTTTGGATTGAGTAGCTTCAGAGTCAGATTCTGTCCTGCTTCTTCTGGACTGATCATCAGATGAAATGTCTTCTTGTTGACCCTTGATAGCCATAACCTTCCTTCTTTTTGGAGACTTCTGTTTTGACTCATCCTCTAACTCCACAAGAACTGGTTCATTGTTCTTGGTCCTCCATCCAGCAGGAGTCATTTTGAAACCCATCTTGCCCATCATAGTTTCACCAGTAGTCATCAAGGGGATCTCCTTTTTGATAAGCTCTCCAGAAGCCTTGATCTTAAAATGTTCAATTATTCTATAGATCAGACCGGCATAAGGTAGATGTCCCTTTGGCTTGAGGACTGATCTGTACATGTGCAGTAGGACGGTGTGGGCAAAATAAATCTTCTTTCCCTGCAAGATACCCCACAACAGTTTTGCCTCATACTTTGAGATGTCTGTCTTTGAGGCTGCCTTTGGTCTGAGGCATTCTATGACAACATTGCGCATCATTGTGTGCTTCAGATGAAAATCATTGTATGCTATATGAGATTTCGACTCTCTGGAGAAGCTTGTTTTTCCAGTAAGAAAACAGAAAGCCTCCTCAACAGTAACATCCAGAGGTGTGAAAGCCCTTTTTCTGATGCTCATAATGAATGCCAATTCATCAACATGCAACATTTATTGCTTTCTACGCACAGTGAAGAACATAGTGTTGAAGTTGGAAAAATGAAGATTGGAGTAAAAATAAGCTACCAAGTCAGGAAAAGTGAAACTCATTTTGGTTAGAAAAAGCTCTAAGTTGGCCTTTTGAAGATGCTTTCTAAGAGGGATGCCATTTCTGTCAAAGTACTTCAAATCAAATACCCTGTGTGGTATGATGCCTCTTTGTTTCAAGGATTCGAACTTGTCCTTATGTGCTTGACTTTGAAAGTCAGGATCATGAAAGCTTTTATCTAAATTAAACCCAATGTTTTTCACAAAGTCATTGAACATGACATCATCATCATCTTCAACCTTTGCCTTAGTGCCGCCATGCCTAATTGGAGAAGATTTTCGTGTGGTTGCTTTCGAACTGGGCTCTACTACTTTCTCCTCTCCCTTTCTGGAGGCAGATTCAGATTCTTTAACAGCAATTGGTTCAACGATCTTCCCAGGCAAACTAAAGAACTCTAGCAATTCGCTCTTACTAGCGAACTTGTGAACATCCAGCAATTTTCTAAGTTGATCATCAAAATCTCCTGCTGCCTTTGTCACGCCCGCGTCCTTCACGAGCGCGAGAGCATCCCGTCTATTGTCTTTCATCGCGATTTACCCCAGGATCGAATCGTCTAACGATACACTCACAGAATCAAAATGCACATGCGGAAGCGATGAATAAACTCCATACATAAAGCTTTGACAAGATGACTTAGAACATAAAGATGTGTACTCCTCAATATCGGCAAATACACTTCAAAGGTTACAGTCGTCCAATACCAATGGTTCAATTCTAAATCCACAAATCCTAGTAAAATTTCTAAGACCACAAGTGAGTTTATATCCATTCTCTCCACATCACTTATTCGAATGCCAATCCATGGCAACCTCGGGTTTCCATCGCCTAGGACCTGAAAATGTTGGTCCCACAACGGGGTGAGATAAGATCTCAATAAGCTAACCCTAAACCAAACTAGGCACTTAGTACTTCCAGACACTACCTAACACATGCAATGACCAATAAATCATGAATAAAGCAATTGGCGCATAATAATTCAAATAAGGCGGAGGCATAGTAACATTCCTGAGCCCAGGCTAAACTTCGTACTTTGGCACTAAAATATTCATATCATAAACAGTGTACTCATACTTGATACCACCATAATTCCCAGGATTGAGCCCGCGTCATATAGGCACCTCAGGCATTTCTCATCACTTAACTCGCGTCAAAAAGGCGCATCAGGTATTTCTCGTTACTTAGCCCGCGTCATAAAGGCGCCTCAGGCACTTCTCATCACTTAGCCCGCGTCATAAAGGTGCCTCAGGCATTTCTCCTCAATCAAGCCCGGGTCGTATAGGCGCATTAGGCATTTACCACATTACTCAATCCCGCGTCGTATAGGCGCATCAGGATATCGCATTAACCAATCCCGCGTCATATAGGCGTCTCGGGATTTCACATCAAATAAGCTCATAATTTAAACAAGTATGACTGAGTACAATCAATTTAGCAATTTAACCATTCAAGGCATCAATTACTATTTTCGTCACTGGTCATTATCATATTAATATAGTCATTTGCCAAATAATCCACGTAAATATTCCACCTGTCAAATAATTCACATAACAATTAATCTACGTGCCAATTAATCCACGTAAATATTCCACGTGTCAAATAATCCACATAACAATTAATCTACGTGCCAATTAATCCACGTAAATATTCCACGTGTCAAATAACACCCAAGGCCGAATATACTTAGGGTAAGATAGATCAATTTCGCTTGTTAATGCATCAACCTCATCATGGCCGAATATACATTTAGGTCTTATCAAGCATTCAAGCAACCCAAGCAAGCGATTCTACCACAAGAAACATTTCTATGCGAACTTGCCTTCCACGGACCAATTCTAACCAAACCCTTAGCATCACAAATCATCAACAAGCCACAATTTCAAGACATGAAACTACACGGCAAGTTTGAATCCTCAAGGATGGGCTCGGCAAGCTTAGCTTCATTGGGGTTTCACTCATGGAAACTACTCAATAACCCTTCTATAGCATCCTTTGGTAACCTAAGGTCCTAATAAGAGTTTAGAGTTAACTTACCAAGCGATGGAGTCGAGGTGAGTCGATTCGAAAAGTGATGAAACTCACGGCTCAATCCTGTTCATGGAGGGGCCGAACATCAACTCATGGGTTAGTCATAGGTTTCCTCTCAAAACCGCACTATCCCTCAATCACTCATCAAACAACACTCAGGACTTAGTCTTACGAAGACTTACCAAGGAGATGAGCTTGCGGCGCTCGTCAACGAAGCTTGAAGACCGGCGAAGAAGGGCTCGGCCGTGAGAGAGAGAGCAGCGGCCGAGAGTGAGAGAGAACGGGCGAGCGGGAGAGAGAGCCGAGAGGGAGAGTGAAAGGGAGAGTTTGAGAAGAAGAGAGAATGAGAGAAATGAGAGAGTGAGGGAATGGGAGTGAGGGAGCTTCATCCATTACAAAAGCAAGAGAGAAAGATGGAGGGAAAAGTTAGTGGGGTGGTTGAAGGATGAATGACATGAATAGTGGCTTGATTGACTAGTTGGTGAGAAGTGGTTTGTGGGGAATTTGTCAAGACCAATGGTCATGTCACTTAGTCATTCTATCATCCAATAATTCAAGAGCCCAAATGACCATACTAGCCCTCATATTTTCGGCCAAAGCTAGGGGATGGCAATTGTCCAAATTGCCCTCGCTTGTTTCTAAAGAAAAGGGAATTATCTAAGGGTATAAGGGCAATTTCCTAATTGTCGGTCCGAATTTCACTTTTCTAAGTGCTAAGGACGAATTCTAATGCTAATGGTTCCCGATGAGGCGATGTCCAATTTAATCCCGTTGGAATCCTCAAATATCCGGTGCTCAATTTCGAAGTCCAATTCGTGGCAAATCTTACTTCGAAAAGGGGGGTCGAATTTCGGAATGTCACAACTCTTCCCTCCTTATAAAAATTTCGTCCTCGAAATTTACCAAAAAATCCCGCCATGCTCAGCAAGTGGGTGCTGACGCCTCATCACTACTTTATCTTCCTCGACGGTCCCCTCTTATTGCCAAAACCCCTAAATAGGTCTGCACACCTCGGACTCGACTTTCCGAATCGGGCAAGCCTCGCATGGATGGTGTTCTAAGGAAGGCATAATCTCTCACTTGAAGTTCTAAAGATCTCTATCGTCTGTCCATGTAATTCTACTATCGATGCCAATGCCTTCGTAGTGACGCATCTTTCATCAAACTTGCCTAGGATCCGCGTAACACGCCTCAGATCCGACACTTTTCTAAAACCCGCGTCTCAACGCTTCAGGTTAACATCTCGCGTATCAACACATCAAGATGGGCAAAAATCCCCGCGTCAACACGCTTTAGGGCATTACACGACGATCTAAACATGATTTCAAACAATCGGCCCACGAGGTAAACTAAGGACGCACCACCCATGCTATCCAAAAGGCTTAATACATTCCGATGCCATCATCCGCCAGTCTCTAATGAAGTCATTTCAAATCGAGGTAGATCATTCAAAAAGTCCTCACTCAAGTAATCTTGACTAAGGTAAGGACTAATCACTAACCAGTCATCAAGTCTCTTTGCAGGCAATTGTCACTGCAGGCAACTCCACCAGGTATAGCTATTCATTCCTACTTCCTTTAAAGCTCGTAGTACCCGTTTGCACCATACTCTCAATTGCCTGATCTACCTCTCAGGTTGTCCACCTGTCTACGTGAAATAGGGTGTGTTATATCACGACATCGTCCTCATGACGTCTTAAAGACTCTTCCAAAAGTTATGGTGGACTTAGGATCTCTATTCGGCACAGTAGTCACCGAAATTCCATACGAACTACCTAATGCCTAAGCAATTCGGCGTACTCATGATTATACAATTCGACTCATGGCCCTCTTGTCTTTTCAGATAATCCCATGGCCAAATCCATAACAATCCATTCTTGTTTCCATTCGATTGTTTCCCACGACTAGAGCAACTCACCAAACTAACCAAGTCATGCTTCCCTTGTTGGCACGCCCGATTCTTGGCCACGAGCTTGGCTATTTCTACTTTCATTCTATTCCATCACTAGTACCGATGCAAGTCATGATACCTCTTTCTACCATCTAATGGACACTATAATCATCACGATGAGTTCCCCCACATGACCTTGCCCTTTAGGTCCTCCATCATTGGATACGTACACCCGTCCATGAAGCTTCGAGTTTTCCATCCTTAGGTACTTAAAAGTCACTATTTTCTCCCTGTCATATTCACTTCCACGATTTTTCGGACATCAGGGTCTGTAAGTTGCAATGCTTTGGGCTCTTTTGACTTCCAGGCTTGACGCTTCAAGTAGCCGTCTGACTTGCCTTCGGTAATTTCCCATTTAGAAGTTGAATCTCTTATTTCCTTGAGCGAAGTACGTCCTTTATCCACCAATCTCGTGGGGCTCGACTCTCAACCACAAGCATCCTTCTATCCCTTTTTTTTCCAAGGTAGGGTATGGCATCATACTCTAATTCCTGACGCAACTTCATCCGTCCACGTTGCCCCACGCATTCAATTCTTCTTTGAGACAATAGGTGCTTCAAGTTCCATTGATCCTCATCAATCTAAAATCCACTCACCATGTAAGGGATGTCTCCAAGTTTCCAACATAAGGGCGATAGCTGTCAGTTATAAATGACCTGTTGGGTCATCTATCTCGTTCTGTCTCACTATCGCGACGCATAGGCAACCACCCTCTCACGTTGCATTCCTATGGACCTTAATCCCTTTCATGACACATTAACGTAACTCTCACAACGTTTCGACTCCCAATGGGACACTACTGTCGGCGCGGCCACCAACTAGGTTTAAGCCCCCGAAAACTCCTTTCATGTTCATTCAGCCATTCGCGCCACATCTCGTCCTTAGTCCATTTCATTAATAGGATGACTCTTGCCACGATTCGTCTATAGCAAACCATCAATTCCAGCAACTCCAAACTCTAATAATCCATACTATCTTTAGACAATTCATTACTTACTCTAATCCTCAAGGGTTCCACAGGAATTCCATTTCCCAGAGGCTTTATGACCAAGAACTTGCCTTAATAGACCTAAATCTCGCGCCTTTATGTTTTGTATACCACGAGCATCCTCTTGGAGTCCATGGAATACCTTCCAAAGGCCGTTCGTGCTCTTCATGATTCCTTGATTCCGATCAATTCCTTTCAATCTAAATTTCTAATTCCGTAAGCGACTATCACATCTCAAAATCAACTGCCTAATATTATTCTATAACTTCAAGTCTAGTCGCCACTCAAGTCGAATCCATATGCATTCGATTACAACTGGCCTTTGATCCAAATATCCCTTGTCCACATCCTTGTATACATCTCGTCTCGCACTGTCTAAGGCCGTCAATAGCAATTGATGACTAAAACCAACAAGATGTAACGTAATCCAAGCCTAAACCCATTAATATCAATCGTCTCTTTATAACTCATATTCACAAATGATGCTTATCAATCAACAGTTTCCATTCCGACGTATTGTCTAATCCACTATCGATCTCTGGACTATAACCACGAATAACCGTAAAGTTCATCAATTAAAGTTGATACTAAAACCATCAGAATGCAACAAGGATTCAAGCCTATAGTTCTTCAGACACTACCTGGTAACGTTCGCTCTTAACATTCAGACGAATAGAACTCCTCTTCTTTCCATACTAGGGTCTCTTACCCTATGAGGAAGACTATACACTTCAGCAGCATCCTCATGCCTCGAATCCTACCTTGTCTTTCTCGTTCTATACAATGTCAATCTTAGAGCCTGCGCCAACAGCGGTACCTTCATTCCGGGACTCAGATGTCACCATGCTTGACATTCTCCTTTCAATAATTCTGTCACCTCGAACAACAAGGTTCTAAGGGATCGAGATTCTCTTTCGGTCCTCATCGGTCCACCCCTTGATTATTCAACTCGATTGACTCAAAATACCTTGCGGTCACAACCCCAGCACTCATTTTTGCTTACTCATCTGTCCATTAAAATTACGAGTGACCAAGACCATCAGGCCCATTCACTTTCCTTCCCAGCAACGACCACCTCATGGTCCAATCGTCCTTTAGAATTACACCTTATCTTTTAGGGGACAACAACTCATAACTCCCTTCCCGATGGTTTAGTTCAATTTCAACCAACCTCATAGAATCATTGAACTCAAGCAGGCTGGCACGCCGATTTTCCTTAACACTTGCCTTGACAAGGGAGACAGACCACCAATTTCCCTTCTAGGCCTTACGCTCAGGTATCAACCATTCCTTACAGGTACATTCTATGTTCTATAAGTGGAAATCCTCTTTACTCAAGGTTTCCCTAATCCTTTAGCCTTTCAAGATGAGGTTCATCATAATATTTCAGATCTAAGAATACCAATTTGTCACAGTGTTTCGAACCTTAATTCATTCTTTAACCTCCTCATCCTATCCAACGAGTTCCTAACCATCTTTGAGGGACTCTTAGGCAATCTCGAGACTCCACCCTACATGGCAGATCCATCTCTGATTCCCACAACTTCAGGGACTCCAACAACTCTTGTTCCTTAACAAACTCAGTAATGTATTCCTCATCGATCAACTAGACGAAGGCAATCCAATTAAGTGCTATGCCTTCACGAAAAATCCTTCCTTTGGTAACTATTCACCGATCATTAGCAGTACCTTGGAGTGTTAACCATTAGGGTCATTTTCTCCCCAATATACCCACGCTTCTAAGGCTCCTTTACACATCCTCATTCCAGATAGGAGTAACCTCATAGTTACATTTCCTGCTAACTCAGTCGACTTCGACTTCACGAACTATTCCACAAGCTAGCCCATATGTCGACTCCTATTCGTGTCTCCAAGATCATCCTTCCGATCACCACTATTTGCTCTAATAATCACAACAGCAATAGCCTCAACTGGCCAAGTCACAAGGCAGCCCAATCTCGAGCCTACCTACTCATCAAATTCTCAATCTCTTTTAAGGATCCCTCGACTTTATCAACTCTTGAATCTTACACAACTTGTGGTCTGGAGTTAGGCACTCCTCTGACACCTTTATCTCGATTGCTCATTCTCACTAGGCTCTAACATCACAAGAGTCGCTACAGTTCCACAAAAGGATTCAAGGACCTAAGCCATCTACTCAAGTCTAGCAGTCCTAAACTGCTCACCACAACGGTAACCATAAGCCAGCTACTAATTACCAAGCCATTACAAGCAACACTCAGCCAGGAGTCAATCATCAAACAAGTCTCAACTAGGCAAACATCACGCAAGCACTCATGGCATCAATTCAATGAGATAATTCCTCGTACCTTAAATCCTGCCGCACCTGCGACTTAGCAATTACAACATGCTATTCAGTTCTCAAATAAACCTCAGCCAAACAACAACTCGGTGCCAAGTAAGCCAATCATAGATCAAGCAATCAGAGGCATATACCGAGAAGTCCTCATTCGTACCTCAAGCCTAGATGCATCTGCCCGTTAGCACAACCACAATCAGCTATCCAACCAAACACTCAGCAAACAACGCTTAGTACCACGTACGAAGCCCTAGGACCACTAATCGCCTACGGCGATGCAAACCAATAGTGCCATTCACATGCGCCATATCAAATGCCATACAATGTTTGAAAATTCATCTCGAGGATCAGCTTTAATGCAATAAATCTTTTTGATAAAAGAATCAGACTTAGTCCGATACCTAGACCCATCCCTTTCAATGTATGGTTTAGGTCATTCCTGCCTCCCTTTCTGTCTTAGAAGCTTGCCAGGAGCCGCTCCTTGTCCGAACTTCTATGTCCCGGCGTACACTCCCCGCCCTCATCAGACCTGGTCTTTGCAGGTTGTCCCAAGTCATACACCTACGAGGAGAGTCCCGTTCCACACGTCCCATAACATGCTTCATTACGGTTTATAAGTATCCCATCAGCTTGTCCCATACCAAGCGATGGTTTATCAAGTCCGATAATGATATGCTCATGCATGCACATTCCTCAACTTTTATTCTGACACCATAAACACATGCAGTGCATGATCGTACTCATTGCTCGTCACATCGCAACCGTTTCCCGATCAATTCTTATTCATAGAGGACTTCTAATTCCACAAATGACCATCCATCTCACAAATCAATTGCCTATGTTCACTATGTACCTCAAGTTCACAATGACGATCATAAAATCCAATGACCCTTTGCTCATAAGCAATCCTCTATTAACCTCAAGCACCTTTACAACCTCAAATCCATGCTTATTGCTCCTCAATTTCCGATTGCTTCCTTATGAACCTCAATAAAATCACCACCCAAGACATCAATTGAATCAATTCTAGAACCATCGAAATGTACATGAGTTCAAGCCTTCAGTCCTTAAAATTCAGTGATCAATGCTTAATCCTAAAGGTCTCACTATCTAATTGTCCCCAAGTCATCACTCCTTATTACTCCAAACCTCAATCAAATTGAATTGAGCTGACCTTGCTCTGATACCAAATAAACAGGGATGTCACGCCCGCGTCCTTCACGAGCGCGAGAGCATCCCTTCTATTGTCTTTCATCGCGATTTACCCCAGGATCGAATCGTCTAACGATACACTCACAGAATCAAAATGCACATGCGGAAGCGATGAATAAACTCCATACATAAAGCTTTGACAAGATGACTTAGAACATAAAGATGTGTACTCCTCAATATCGGCAAATACACTTCAAAGGTTACAGTCGTCCAATACCAATGGTTCAATTCTAAATCCACAAATCCTAGTAAAATTTCTAAGACCACAAGTGAGTTTATATCCATTCTCTCCACATCACTTCTTCGAATGCCAATCCATGGCAACCTCGGGTTTCCATCGCCTAGGACCTGAAAATGTTGGTCCCACAACGGGGTGAGATAAGATCTCAATAAGCTAACCCTATACCCAAACTAGGCACTTAGTACTTCCAGACACTACCTAACACATGCAATGACCAATAAATCATGAATAAAGCAATTGGCGCATAATAATTCAAATAAGGCGGAGGCATAGTAACATCCCTGAGCCCAGGCTAAACTTCGTACTTTGGCACTAAAATATTCATATCATAAACAGTGTACTCATACTTGATACCACCATAATTCCCAGGATTGAGCCCGCGTCATATAGGCGCCTCAGGCATTTCTCATCACTTAACTCGCGTCAAAAAGGCGCATCAGGTATTTCTCGTTACTTAGCCCGCGTCATAAAGACGCCTCAGGCACTTCTCATCACTTAGCCCGCGTCATAAAGGCGCCTCAGGCATTTCTCCTCAGTCAAGCCCGCGTCGTATAGGCGCATCAGGCATTTACCACATTACTCAATCCCGCGTCGTATAGGCGCATCAGGATATCGCATTAACCAATCCCGCGTCATATAGGCGCCTCAGGATTTCACATCAAATAAGCTCATAATTTAAACAAGTATGACTGAGTACAATCAATTGAGCAATTTAACCATTCAAGGCATCAATTACTATTTTCGTCACGTGGTCATTATCATATTAATATAGTCATTTGCCAAATAATCCACGTAAATATTCCACCTGTCAAATAATCCACATAACAATTAATCTACGTGCCAATTAATCCACGTAAATATTCCACGTGTCAAATAATCCACATAACAATTAATCTACGTGCCAATTAATCCACGTAAATATTCCACGTGTCAAATAACACCCAAGGCCGAATATACTTAGGGTAAGATAGATCAATTTCACTTGTTAATGCATCAACCTCATTGTCGCGACCCTCTCGAATTTCGCCATGGGCTCTCGAGGGCTAATGGGCCGTCCAGTCTGGTCGGACGCGGGACTCTCCCAAGGCCCGTTACCCAAATCGCAACGGAGGTATGCGTAGTCGACCTTCAGTGTGGTCTAGTGATATGTGCTAAGTGTGCATGTCATGGAGTCGCCACCAATCATTTTTTGGAGGGTATGATTGGACCACCCTATTGAATAGTCGGGAGTTTCTACTCAATTCTGCGATAACCAGGGAAATGGGTTCGGGGACTTAGTTACGTCAACTATCAGAGTTGACGCCCTTTCGGTACCTAAGTTGACTGAGTTTTCTGACTTAAGATTTCATACAGATGAGTGGGGTACGAGTCCTAAATCTAGGAGTTCATGCAGATAGGAATGACTATCCTGGCAATCACAATCAATAATAAAGTGCACAAATCAATGAATTCAAATGTACAAATAAATCACATGGCATTCCTAATAAGGCCATATTGGCCTAGAGAAGCATCAATCAGGCTTAGGAATGATTTAGACATGATTTTGCCCATCAGGGGCAAAATCGTAATTTTGAGACAAAGGGGACAATTTGCCCAAAAAGGACAAAATCATCATTTCGGAATGAATCCGGAGTCAAAACAGGTTTGGTCACTCAATTGACCCATTTCCTATTTTTTTGGCAATTTTCGTGATTTTCGGGAATTTTAGAAACCGATTTACCATTCGAAAGGGTAAAATCGTCATTTTCTAAAATGGAAATGAAATGTGAAAATCTTAGACATAAGGTTTAACCACCCATCTGGCCCATCACCAAATTCTAAGCAATTTCCACAATTCATTAGAATATCAAAGACGATTTACCCTTTGAGGGGTGAAATCGCCATTTTGGATTAAATGGGAGAAAATCCCAAAAATGAAAACAAATCAATTTTTTGTCATTTTCAGCCTTGGACAATTTTTAGAATTTTTCTGCAATTTTTCTCAATTTTTTTGTTTTTCTTTAATTTTTCCATTTTTTTGGCATTTTTGATTCATTAATATTTTTTTATATTTTCAGAAAATATTTTAACAAAAAACATGTCTTTGACAATAGATAACACTCAACCAGATAAATAAGCTAACCACTAGACTGAAACAAATACATACAAATCAAGTCTATAAATGCAATATTTTAGAAAAATAATCCTGATATACGGATCGGGTACGTAAAACATACCGGATTGGACACCAGCTTTCAATCGCCCAGCCCCAGCCTACGACCATCCCCATGCCCGTTACCTGTCGATCGCCATTAGAATGTCGATAGTCAATTTCACAAATTAAGACTAAAAAATAAAAAAATAAAAAAAATAAAAATTGGACACTGTTCATGCACTGTTCCGACACTGTTCATGCACTGTTCCGACACTGCTCGGACACGGCTCCGACACGCTCCGACACGTCCGGACACGTTCCGACACGCCCGACACGCCCGACACGTCCGAACACGCTCCGACACGTCCGGACACGTTCCGACACGTCTGGATACGCTCCGACGACGGGGTGGTGACCCGAGGCTGTTTCTGGGCTCCACCAGCGGCGCGTAGGCTCCATAAGCTCCGAGGGAGGAGGTAGGACTCCGGGGCTGTCGCCGGAGGCGATAGCGCGCTTTGGCGATGACGGATTTGGCCCGATCCGAAATAATCCCAAACCAAACTCCGAAACGGGTGGAGGCCGCGGGTCTTGGGTTATTCACGGCGGCTTTGAGGTACAACGGCTAGCGACGACGGCGGAAGGGTCGAAGGCGAAGGAAAATAGTGCACGAAGGTGAGGATTCCATTTTATTTTTAAGAAGAAGAAGAAGAAAAGAAGAAGAAGAAGCTACGGGAGAGGAAGAAGAGGAAGGAGGAGAAGAAGATGAAGTCGCGGGGGCAGAAGAAGCCAGCGACGGATGAGGGAAAAGGTGAGTGAATAATAATAAAAAATAAAATAATAATAAAATAATAATAAAATAAAATATTAAAAAGTAAGAATAATAATAAAATAATCAAAAGAAAAGACAAAATGATTAGTTTCCTTTTCCTTTTGAATGATGATGTTTTCACTCCTTTTCCTTTTAATCATTACTAATATTTTTGCCAGATTCAATTTTATGGTGATCAGAAAACACCTAAAATCAAACTTGAATTTTACTATTTATGAGGTTAGAAAATAGATAAAATAAAAATAAAAATACCGACTATTTTTATATATCTTTGTGACCTCAAATATTATTTTTCTTGATTTTCTTGATTTTCTTTTTCTTTTTTTCTTTTTTTTTGTATTTTTCGAAATATATATAAAAAAATGAAAATTATGAAAATTATTTTTTTGGTCAAAATGGTTCATTTAGCTTGGCTAAGGTCACCAAAATTGATTTTTCAATTTTTTCAACTTTTTATGGATTTTCTATGAATTTTCAAAATAAAAATAAAAAAAAAAATAATAAAAAAAAAATAAAAAAAAAGTTGATCAAAATTTAGGTGTCAACACTCATCATGGCCGAATATACATTTAGGTCTAATCAAGCATTGAAGCAACCCAAGCAAGCGATTCTACCACAAGAAACATTTCTATGCGAACTTGCCTTCCACGGACCAATTCTAACCAAACCCTTAGCATCACAAATCATCAACAAGCCACAATTTCAAGACATGAAACTACACGGCAAGTTTGAATCCTCAAGGATGGGCTCGGCAAGCTTAGCTTCATTGGGGTTTCACTCATGGAAACTACTCAATAACCCTTCTATAGCATCCTTTGGTAACCTAAGGTCCTAATAAGAGTTTAGAGTTAACTTACCAAGCGATGGAGTCGATGTGAGTCGGTTCGAAAAGTGATGAAACTCACGGCTCAATCCTGTTCATGGAGGGGCCGAACATCAACTCATGGGTTAGTCATAGGTTTCCTCTCAAAACCGCACTATCCCTCAATCACTCATCAAACAACACTTAGGACTTAGTCTTACGAAGACTTACCAAGGAGATGAGCTTGCGGCGCTCGTCAACGAAGCTTGAAGACCGGCGAAGAAGGGCTCGGCCGTGAGAGAGAGAGCAGCGGCCGAGAGTGAGAGAGAACGGGCGAGCGGGAGAGAGAGCCGAGAGGGAGAGTGAAAGGGAGAGTTTGAGAGGAAGAGAGAATGAGAGAAATGAGAGAGTGAGGGAATGGGAGTGAGGGAGCTTCATCCATTACAAAAGCAAGAGAGAAAGATGGAGGGAAAAGTTAGTGGGGTGGTTGAAGGATGAATGACATGAATAGTGGCTTGATTGACTAGTTGGTGAGAAGTGGTTTGTGGGGAATTTGTCAAGACCAATTGTCATGTCACTTAGTCATTCTATCATCCAATAATTCAAGAGCCCAAATGACCATACTAGCCCTCATATTTTCGGCCAAAGCTAGGGGATGGCAATTGTTCAAATTGCCCTCGCTTTGTTTCTAAAGAAAAGGCAATTATCTAAGGGTATAAGGGTAATTTCCTAATTGTCGGTCCGAATTTCACTTTTCTAAGTGCTAAGGACGAATTCTAATCCTAATGGTTCCCGATGAGGCGATGTCCAATTTAATCCCGTTGGAATCCTCAAATATCCGGTGCTCAATTTCGAAGTCCAATTCGTGGCAAATCTTACTTCGAAAAGGGGGGTCGAATTTCGGAATGTCACAGCCTTAATATTATCGTACATTGGCTTAACAGAGTGTGCCATGGCTTCTTTCTCTTCAAAAGCAAATAAAGACAAACCTTTTGCCAAACGGAATACCTCGCGCTGTTCGTTGATTTCAATTTCCGTAGGCTCGGTGGTGCTTGCAGTTGACGAAGAGAACTTTCTCTTCGTCTGAGGAGTCTTCTTTGAGTCAGAGACTGATTTTGGAGCCATTTGGATGAGAAAGTTTGAAACTTTGGAAGAGAATGTGTTGATTTGAGGAAGAAATCGAGAGCAAGAAAGATTTTGAACACAGTTTAGGGTTTCGATTGAGAGCGGTTTGAAAATGAGAGACCAGGGGTGACGGTTCGGTGTTTTATAAAAGTGGCGGTTATTTTTGGAAACACAATCAATTTAAAGAAAAAAAATCCTTTAATAAGACTACTGATCACCGTCAATCAGATATACGAAAAAAATATGAGAGACTTACCTTAAAAATAATTTTAGGAGATAACTGACCTTAGATTTATTAGCTTTCCTTAAAAAAAAAAAAATTACTAGCTTCTTACGTTCCTTCGGACTTCCCTTTTGATGCTCCTTCTGACGTTCCTTCTAATGCTCCTTCTGACGTTCCTTCTGACATTCCTTCTGATGCTCCTTCTGTCGTTCCTTCGGACGCTCCTTCTGACCTAAAATATGCTTAAGATAGAGGGTTAATGATGGCTAATTTGTTTCTAATAAAATTAAATGATTCCTTATCCAAGGGTTTTGTGAAAATATCTGCTAGCTGATTTTTTGTATCAATATATTGAATATTAACATCACCGTTCTGAACATGATCACGTATGAAATGATGTTTGATCTCAATGTGCTTTGCTATTGAGTGAAGTATGGGATTCCTGGTAAGATTTATGGCGCTTGTGTTGTCACACAAGATTTCCACATTTGTATCTTCAACACCATAATCTTTGAGTTGTTGTTTTAGCCATAAAATCTTAGTGCAGCAACTTCCAAGTGATACATATTCTGCTTCAGCTGTGCTGAGTGCCACTGTACTTTGCTTCTTGGAATACCAAGAGATAAGCATATTTCCCATGAGCTGGCAAGTTCCAGATGTGCTTTTCCTATCAATTTTGTAACCTGCAAGATCTGCATCTAAGTAACCTTTTAGTGTAAAATCAGAAGATTTAGAATACCACAAACCATAGCTGGGATAAGTCCTAATGTATTTGATTATTCTTTTGACGGCTGATAGGTGTGATTCCCTTGGATTTGACTGAAATCTTGTGCACAAACAGACACTGTATAGGATATCTGGTCATGAAGCTGTAAGGTAGAGTAACGATCCAATCATGCTTCGATATAGCTTGGGATCAACTTCTTTTCCATCTTCATCTTTATCCAGCTTGGAGGAGTGAGACATGGGAGTTTCTGTCTTCTTGCAATTTTTCAAACCAAACTTTTTCACTATTTCCAGTGCATACTTTTCTTGAAATATGAATGTTCCTTTCTGAGATTGATGAATTTGAAGTCCAAGAAAGAAACGCATCTCTCCCATCATACTCATTTTGAATTCTTCATGCATCACTTTAGAAAATTTCTTGCAGAGTAGCTCATTAGAAGAACCAAAGATTATATCATCAACATAAATTTGAACTAAAAAAATATCCTTACCTTGTTTTTGGATAAAGAGAGTAGTATCTACATTACCTTTAGTGAAGTTGTGTTTGGATAGAAAGTTACTTAATCTTTCATACCAAGCACGAGGTGCTTGTTTTAGTCCATAGAGTGCCTTTTTTAGCATATAGACCAGATCCTTTCCTCTAGGTTCATCAAAGCCAGGGGGTTGCTCAACATAGACTTCTTCTTTGATGTAGCCATTAAGGAATGCACTTTTCACATCCATCTGAAAGAGTTTGAAGTCATTGTAACAAGCACAAGCAAGTAATAGCCTGATAGCTTCTAACCTGACAACAGGTCCGTAAGTCTCATCATAATCTATTTATTCTTATTGAGAGTAGCCTTTTGCTACGAGTCTTGCTTTTTTTCTTACTACTTTTCCTTTGTCATCCAATTTGTTTCTGAATACCCACTTTGTTCTAATTACTAGACGATTTTTGGGTCGATTGACTAGTTCCCAAACATTATTGACCTTGAACTAATGTAGCTCTTCCTGCATTGCATTTATCCAGTTCTCATCTGCTAGTGCATCTTCAATTCCTTTCGGCTCCAATTCAGATACTAATGCTATGTTACTCATTGCTTGCTTAAACTTGGATCTTGTCTTGATGCCATCATCTATATTTCCCATGATGAGTTCCTTGGGATGACTTGACTCATGCTTCCAGTTTTTGTCGAAGCAATCATTTGAAGAAGTTGTAGGTTTATTCTGTTCATCTGCTGGCCTTTCTTCATTTGAGTGAACTTCCTTCTGAACACTCTCCGAACCAGTATTTGCATCTGGGTCTTGCTTTTCTTCTGATTCTTCCTGTGAATCTGAGACTTGAGGAAGTATATAACTGGATTCGGGTTCATCAATCTGACAATTTTCATCAAACTTGATGTTTACAGATTCTTCAACAATACGAGTGTTTTTGTTGTTGACTCTGTAGCCTTTGCTCGTTATTGAATACCCCAGAAAAATTCCTTCATCTGATTTTTCATCAAACTTTCCAATTCGATCATTAGCATTCTTTAGGATAAAACACTTACAACCAAATACATGAAAATATGTAACAATGGGCTTTCTTTCTTTGAAGATTTCATAGGGAGTTTTCTCAGTGAGAGGTCTGAGAGAAATTCGGTTCAAAATATAACAAGCTGTGGAAACAGCTTCTGCCCAAAAATGAGATGCAATCTTACTCTCATTCAAAAGAGTTCTTGCCATTTCTTGCAAAGATCTGTTTTTCTTTTCTACTACCCCATTCTGTTGAGGAGTATATGGAGCAGAGAAATTATGCTGAATTCCAAATTCAATGCAAAAATCTGAAAACCTTGATTTTCAAACTCTCCCCCATGATCCGTTTTTAAAGAAGAAATGGTACAGCTTTTTTCATTTTGAATTCTTTTTGCCAATTTTGAAAAAGATATAAAAGCCTCACTTTTGTGAGCAAGAAACAACACCCATGTAAATCTAGAGAAATCATCAACAATGACAAGACAATATTTCTTACCTCCAAGGCTTAAGATTCTGTTTGGTCCGAAAATATCCATATGAAGCAACTGCAAGCATTGCTTAGAGGAAATTTGATTTACAGATTTATAAGAACTTCTTACCTGCTTACCTAGTGTACAAGCATGACATAGTCCTCCTTTTTCAAACTTCGTTTGAGGTAACCCTCGAACAAGTTCCTTTTTGAAAAGCTTTGACATATGCTTTACACTAATATGGCCTAACTTTCTATGCCAAAGATCAGATTCATCCTTAACAGAAATAAGACATTTTGCATTTTCAGGGTCAGAATCAATATCTAGGAGATAAATGTTTCCATGCCTTTAACCCGTTTATGATTGCTTCTTGTCCTTGCTCACACCTGTGCACTTTAAGTCTTGAAAGCATATTTCATAACTAGAGTCACAGAGTTGACTTACAGATATCAAGTTGTAGTTCAGTCCTTTGACAAGAGATACATCTTTAATCGTCAGATTTCCAATCTTGGCATTGCATTTTCCAACGACCATTCCTTTGTTCTTTCCTCCAAATGACACGCTTCTACCATCACATTTTGAAAGAGATATAAATACATCTGGATTTCCAGTTATGTGACTTGAGCATCCGCTATCAAGAAACCACTTGTTTTTCTTTTTCTTTGGTACCTGCAAGAAATAAGCAGCTCACTGTTTCTTTGGTACCCATGTTTTCTTGGGTCCTTCTGTGTTAGTAACATTTGACCTTTTAACAGGTCTCCAGACTTTCTCGCAAGAGTCTTTGGTGTGGCCAGAATCACCGCAATTTATACAAGGCTGGTGTATGTGAGATTTGGTAAACTGTTTGTAAAAATGCCTTCTATAAACATTAATAGTAGGTTTGTAGAAATTTGTTTTAGAAAAGCTATTTTTGAGAACACTTCCCTGTTTAAAACCCAAACCAGATCTATCATTAAAAGGTATTTGTTTAGAGATAATATTGTCCAAAGTCTTTGAACTTTGTGAAAACCTTTTTAAAGTTTCATCAATTTTCTCTTTAAGAGAATCATTCTCTTTTGAAATGATATCATGGCTTTCTTTCAACTGATGAAATTCGTGTTGTAAAAACTCAATTTTTTCTTTTTGAGAGATATTCTGCTGTTTTAAGAAGAGTTTTCCTTTTTCAAAACAGAAACTTTTGCAAAGCTCATCAATATACTCTATAACTTCATCAGGGAGATTAGATGGACTTACCTCAGTTTCTGAATCTGAGCTTGAATCTGATTTTGCCATCAAACAAATGTTTGCGTAGTCTTCACTTTCATCAGAATCACTTAATGTTTCTGCCTTTAAAGCCTTCTTGTACTTCTCATACTTGAGTTTGTCTTTCTTTAGCGTTGGACAATTTGGCTTGATATGTCATGCTTTCTTGCAGTGAAAGCATATTACATCTTTGCTTTCTTGCGACTCATTTTGAGAGAATTTTTTATCAATCTTCTTCAAGGGTTTCTTTCCTTTGAAGTTTCTGGCTTTTCGTGCCATTTTTTCTAAATTTCTTCACCATAAGTGCAAGTTCTTCATCATCTTCGTCTTCATCATCTGTGTCAGACAAACATTGAGTAATTTCAGTTTTCAATGCAATTGATTTCTTACCTTTTTGATCTCCTCTTTTGCTCGCTCGTTCTGTTTCATAGGATTGTAGTGTCCCAACTAGCTCATCCACCGAAAGCTGTCTGATTGTTTGACATTCTTGTATAGAAGGTTTGACATAGTTCTATTCGTCTGTGAGTCCCCCTAGTATCTTTCTCACTTGCATCGTCTCAGCAACTGGTGCTCCTTGTCTTGCAAGTTCACTTGCTAGACTTTGAAACCTGTCTATCATGTCAGCAATAGATTCGTCAGATTTCATTTGAAATGCTTCATACTCACTCAGTAAAATGCTGAGTTTTGTTTCCTTCACTCTATTTGTTCCTTGAAAGGTGATATGAAGCCTATCCCATATTGCTTTGGCAGATTCTTCCTCTGAAACACGGTTATAAAGAGGAGTTGATAAAGCACAAAATAATGCATTGACAACTTTGGAATCCAAGTTTCTTCTTTTGGCTTTTTCAGTCTCAGTCATGGTCGTGGTGAGATTTGCTTCATTTTATGTTGTACTTGCAGCAGCATTTGGTACAATACCATTTGTTACAACATCCCACATCAAATCATCATACGCCTTAAAGAACCATTTCATCTTGTTGCTCCACATATTGTATTCCTTCCCATCAAAGTATGGTGGCTTGTTGGCAAAGTGCGAATCGCCTGCTCCTGAAGAATGATTGTTAGACATAGTAGATCGTTAGCTCTGAAGTTAATAAACACTTCGTAAATGTGAGCAACCTAATCTTATACCAATTGTTGGATCTAGCAATATCACCTAGAGGGGAGGTGAATAAGTGAATAGACAACTGAATCGAAATTTCTTGAGGAATTAATGATAATTTCAATTTACGATTAGCACGAGATAGTACACAGTTCAAATGCAGCAATAGAGTAGGGAAGAGAAGAGAGCACGCTGAGTTTATAGTGGTTCGGCATGAAGAATCAAGAGGATTACAACCACTTCAACCACTTGATTTCTCTCTCTTACAGATTCTCACAATGAATGAGATTTTGAGCACTCAGAATGATTTTGGGTACAATTTGAATCACGCTTGCACTTTTGGATTGTTGTTCTCCTCCTCTTCTCAGATCGCCATGGTTCTTCTTTTATACTCTCCTACCTCCAAACTAGCCGTTGGATGCTCGGCCAAGAGATCGCTCTTCAATCCTTGATTGGACATCATCAATCGTGATTGAACGAGACTGTATCTTAGAAGATATGAGAACCGTTGAAGAAGATATTGAACCCTTCTGATTTAGTCGCCCATACAACTAAATCTCCAGTTTCCATAAGTGTAGTAAATCCGTATTGGTCCCCGAAGAGATATTTTTGAAAGGTAATAATCAATTGTAGAAGATCACTTGATCGTTTGGAAGGGACATCATGTCAATCAAATATCACAACTTTCCATAAGGAACTTTTCTTTGATCGAAAACCTGCCATACGTGGGTCTTCATGTTTTGGAGATGCAGAAACTGACTAATTTCAAGTTTCGTTTTCATAAAGAATTTCCTGAATTAAATCAGTTATCGTGGAATGACAATTCGGAGATTTGATAAGGTCTATCTGTCACTATATATAGGTCGTTGCACAGAATGGAGGATCATGTTGAACCTGACCCTCAGAAGCAGCTCCATCTGACAGTCTTCAGATGCACTTCATCTGTCCTCGTCAGAAGCACTTCCATCTGACCTCATCAGAAGTACTTCCATCTGACCTCGTCAGAAGTACTTCCATCTGATCTCGTCAGAAGCACTTCCATCTGACTTCGTCAGAACCACTTCCATCTGACCACGTTAGAAGCACCTCCATCTGACCCTTGGTCCAGAAGCACTCCATCTGACCCTTCGTCCAGAAGCACTCCATCTGACCCTTTGTCCAAAAGCACTCCTCTGACCCTTCGTCTAGAATCACTCCTTCTGACACTTGGTCCACGTGACAGAATTAGATCCACACAACCTGCTGCTTACTCATTCTTTCTGCATTATAAAACATTATAAAATTCTTTTGATAGTTTTGTCAGAATCAAAATATAGGAGAATTTCCACAACAATATGTTATATGTGTACATGCCAAGGAGTCGCCACCAATCGTTTCGTGGAGGGTACGATTGGAAACCCTATCGAATAGTTGGGAGCGATCTATTCGATTCTGCGGAAATCAGAGAAACGAGATCGGGGACTTTGTTACGCCAACTGCTAGAGTTGACGCCATTTTGGCACCTAAGTTGAATGATTTATCTGACCCTAGGATTTCATACAGATGAGTGGGGTACGGATCCTAATTCTAGGAGTTCATGCAGACAGGAATGGCTACCCCATCGCTCACAGTTAGTAAAAGTAAGTGCGCAAATCAATGATCAAATACATGCGAATAAAACACACGAAAGCAGCATGTCATCCCTAATGAGGCCCTTTTGGCCTAGAGAAGTATCAATCAAGGCTTAGAAGTGATTTGACGTGATTCACCCATGAGGGGCAGAATGGTAATTTTGAGAAAATTGGGGACAATTTTCCCTAAGAGGATAAAATTGTCATTTCAAATGAAATATGTAGTCAAAATAGAGTAGAAATGGGATTGGTAATCAAAACTTTCCATTTCCTATTTTCAGGAATTTCCATAATTTTTCTGGAATTTAAAAGTGATTTTACCCTTAGATGGGTAAAATCGTTATTTTGGACAGAGATGAGAACCGAAAATCTCAAATATTAGGGTTGGTCACCCACCTGACCCAAACCCTAACATCAAGCATATTTCAAGACTCGATTGGAATAGGAAAGACAATTTACCCTTTGAGGGGTAAAATCGTCATTTCGGGGAAAATGATGAGATTTGAAAACCTTAGCAAGATGATTTGCCACCTAACTGGCCCTAACCTAATCTAAGCATTTTCGACCTATCTCAAAATACAAAGCATGGACGAATTACCCCTAAAGGGCATAGTCGTCAATTTTGGGAAGAACGGATAAGAAACCCCAAAAATAGGGTTGGCCAGTTGTCTGTGGTCAATCCTCAATTTTTGGGGATTTCTGGAGTGTCTAGCACTTTCCCACAATTTCCCTATTTTTTTGAGATTTTCTTAGAATTTTCTAGCATTTTTTAGGATTTTCTAGAATTTTTCTGATTTTTTTTATTTTTAAAATCATTTTCTGAATTTTTTTATTTAAAAAATATTATTCCGACCGGGTTGGGTGACCCGGCCAACGACCAGCGGTCGGGCGGCCCGACCCACTCGAAACCGACCCGCATCGAAACGGCACCGTTTCAATCTCTCCAGCTCAAAATTTTCAATTCCCGCCCAACTCAAACCTAAGGCTTAGATTGTGCCACGTGTCAAGCCACAGGCGGTCTGATCTTCACAATGAATCAACGGCTCAGATTGAAGAGCTTGATTGAACCGTGACCGTCCGATCTACGGTGGATTTTTTTTTATTTCTAAAAAAAGAGATCGCGACACGTAGTGCTCCTACCACCGTCGGATCAACTTTCTTTCAGTTATAACAACCGGCGCAGATGTGGCTGCCACGTGGGTGCCACGTCAGCGCCACGTGGGCGTTGACCCAGTCAACTTTTGTTGACCGGTCAACAAACTCGCCAGGGAAGACGATCGGCGCCGGCGCTGTATCACCGGCACCTCGTCGGGGGGCCCTATCTCCGCCTACAGACGTCTGATTGACGCGAAACCGACGTCAAATGACTCGTCTTGACTTCCTCCACAACATATATCACGCTCGACATAGCAGAATCAAGTCTCATCTACTTGCTATTTATGGCCGAAGCTAAGCTCCGGCGGTTACTCGCCCTAGCCGTTCTACACGTAGCATGACTAATCTAAACCACCAGGAAGCATCCAAGGAGTTCGAGAAGACTTACCTGACCATCGCGGAGCTTCAGTTTGGTCGAAAACAAGCCGTGGAGTTCGCGACCGAGCGGTCATGATGGGGGATAGACTCGACGATTTAGGCGATGAAATAGCATGCGACCAAAAGCAAAAATGCTCAGTGAATCGATACAAACAGATTGCAATCAAAATCGAAGCAAATGGATGGCTCTAACTTAAGTTTCCATTAGAGGCCGAGAGGAAGCTCGAAGGAGGATCTCACCGTTTTTCGAGATGAAATGAGACGCCGCTTGGTTCTGGACGTTCGTTGGGGTGCCACGAAGCTCGAAGGATGTATCCGTAGCTTCAGTTTCGCGCCATTCGTCGGGGTCAAGCCTTTGAAGCTCGCGGTTTTCTTCCTCCCATGGCGCCGATCTCTCTCTCTCTCTCCCTCCTCTCTCTTCGGCCCAGTTTCTCTCTCACTCTCTATCCCTCTCTGTTTCTCTGTGTTCGTTTTTTCTTTTTCGTCCTCTCTCTCTCTCGCTCTCGCTCTCTCTCCATGAACTCCCCCTCTGTGAACTCTCCCTCTCTCCTTTTCTGCCCGCCCGTCCTTCCTCCGCGAGCTCTCTCCATGCGTTTTTGTGGTCATCCGTTGTGGAACTCCCCCAAACCGAATCCCCTCTCAACTGACTTCCTCTTCTTTCTTCCCCCCCTTCGTTCTGTTTTGCTATTCGTGTGCCAAGAAGGAGAGCGAAGCAGTCCTATTTTGTTTGTTTAAACTGGGCTGGTCAATCGGGTTGACTAGGTTGGGTCAACCCGACCCAGTTGACCCGGTTCTAATTTTTTGTTCAAATTGGATGTCCCTATGTGCAAAGATCACAAAATTGACACTAAAATTAAACTCAATGGTACAGACTCCATCTAAAAATATGATTTTCGTTACCAAAACGTCTATAGTCGTGTGAAAACCCCAAATGTTGGGTAGGATCCGAAATTGATTTTTGCCAAATTGATGTTCTTAATGGACGAATCGGCCCCCATTGAGCCCACCATTAGATTCAGGGGGTCAAAACCTATAGGGAGGAAGCATTGGGGTTCTATGGGTGTTTCTCAGCAAAGATTAATTTCAGAATTGACATTATAGGGACTAAAATGAAAAGATTTTCATGCAATTAGGTCCCGAAAGCCAAAATTGATCAAATCAGCGCACAATTGAACCAAATTGAAATGTCGGACAATCAAGTTGAATGTCAAGACTCGAAAAATACAAAATATTGCAAATAAAAAGACTCAAAACATATTTTTTGACAAATTCAACCATGTGCGTTACAAAGAAACACACAAAATTAAACTTAAATTTTGACTCTTGATGAGGTCAAAATTATAAGAAAATTAAAATTAAAATATTGACTATTGTTCCTATATTTTTGTGACCTCAAATACTATTTTTGTGATTTTTCTAGTATTTTCCTATTTTCTAAAAATACTAAAAAATGTGAAAAATATGAAAAAATTATTTTTTGGTCAAGAATGGTTCCTTGGGCTTGGCCAAGGCCACCAAAGTTGATTTTGTAATTTATGACTTTTTATGGATTTTTTGTGATTTTTCAAAATAAGACTAAAAAAGACTTGGTAAAAAATCAGGTTTTTTTTTGTAAATGCTAAAGTCAAATGGAAGGCATTAACAAAACTTAGTTTGGTGAGACATTGGTCTCCAATTTGAAACAGATCACTTTAAGGTTTGATGCGTATATAATGCCTTGTGGGCAGAATATTAAATGACCTATGTGGCATATATCAAACAAATAAGTGAACTGTAAGATGCAGACTCTATTTTGACTGATGAATAGCAAGTGCAAGCAGTAGTTCGTTCTTTATTTCATAGCTATGTGCATATGAAAATCCACTAGATCCACATTTTAAGTAAAGACTTTTAAGGGAATTATGCAATGCCTTAAACTAGAGATGGATTGCCTTCTGGTGGCAAAACCTAAAATCGACATTTGTAATGTTGATTCTAGTTCGATTGAGCTTTGTGCTCCAGAAGCGTCAATGTGGATTTAAGAAGTGGATAGAACAGTGGAATAAATTCTTCAAGATAGAAATCAAAGTTTAACCGACATGAGAAAGGAAAACGTCCTTTCAAGAAAAACTTTTTAGAAGTAAAGTGTTTTATCTATAGAAATTAAAGTGACTTTGCTTATGATTGTGGCGAGCCAAAGAAGTTTAAAAAGTTCTTTGTACACATGAGAATGTACATATGTCTACAGTTCAGTCTTTATAACTGAATATCATCTTTTGTGGATTGTAGACTTAGGGCCACAAGCTATTTAGCAAATCATAGAAATACCTTAGTGGAATTACAATGAGTTCTACTTGGAGCAAAGTGAATAAATTTGGGAAATAATTTCTTAGTGAAAGTTAAAAGAATTGGCATTAGCCAAATTGAAAATGCGTGATGGTCGCATTTTATTCCTACATAAAATCTTATATGCTCTAAAACTCGACGGAATTTATTTTTCGTATTATATGGGTTAAACTTGATTTCAATATAAACTTTCATAATGATGGTGTTGACTTGTTGCTGGTAACAAATGGCTCTAGATGGTTTCAATTTTGTCGATTGTTGAGTACAATAATGTAATGTTGTTTCTCATTTTCATCTTTGTGATGAGAAGAATATGTGGCATGCTAGATTGGTCATATTGGCCAAAAGTATATGTTTAAATTAGCCAAATAGGGCTTATTGGGCAATATTGAAAATATCGCCTATTTATAAGCATTGCATAATAGGAAAAACAATGAGGAAACCATTTAGAAAAGGAACAAGAGCTGAGTTTCATTTGTAGATATCTATTCAGACATATGTGGTTCAGTGAATGTGATAGCAAGGCATGAGGGTGTTTATTTCATCACATTTGTATAATTACACTCGATTCGGGTTTATTGTTTTATATTTTTTCATAAATTTGAGGCATAAGTTTCTTCGATAAATTTTATTTGAAATCCGATCGAGGTCAAGAAAATCTATCTGATCAGTTCAAATGTTTACGTGATGAAAATGAATAGAATAATAGTTGCTATTCCATCAATTTCTCTGAATAATGGAGTTGCAGAGAGAAGAAACAGATCATAATAAATATGGTTAAGTCTATGATAGCACAGTATCATCTTTTGTGGTGATATTTTTGTTGATGGCTGTCTAGATACTTAATTGTGTGCCTTATAAACTAGTTACCACTACTTCATATGAGTTGTGGACTGGTCGACAATGAGATTTGAGTTTTCTCATACCTTGATATGCTTTCTATGCACACGCGTTCTCCCACAAGTTTGGAAAATTGGGCCCTAGAGGCAAAAGTATCTTCGTGAAATACTAAGAGCACTCGAAAGGGTAAGTGCTATGGGTGAGCAAGAAAGTGGGGAGTGTAACTTAATTCAAATCACAAAATGTCACATTCTTAGTGAATGAATTTCTAAAGGGCGAGATACTTAAAGACTATTCTCTGTTTGAATTTTAGGAAAGTGACAATGATTGCTTATGGTCATCTTATCCAAGTGGGAGCAATGCGAGAAGTGTGGAATTTGTTTCGAATTAGTCTCGATTGCAACCACTTGATGTGTAAAAGATGTCGTCATTGTCTGATCCGAGTGGGAGCGTAATGGAGAATGATGTACTAAGTGTACGATCTCAATGATGTACTACGTGTGCAATCTCCAATTTGGCGAACAAGTCGCAAGAAGCTTTATCCGTCAAATTGTCGATATTTAGGCAATGAAAAATAAAGTCTTCATGGTTGCTCCATAAGAAGAGAATAAGTCAAGGAGTATAAAATGAGGCTCCGGTTTGCCCTGATAAAGAAAAGTGGATACAAGCAATGGAAAAATAGATGGAGTTAATGAGATCAAACGAAGTTTTGGGAACTAATTGATCTTTTGAATGGACTCAAAGGCATTGGGAGCAAATGTGTTCTCAAAAGTAAACGTAAAGCTGATGGCTTGTTTGAGAAATTTTAGGCTGGCCTTATGGTGAATCGTGATAATCAATTCACCTTATTCTGGTAATAGTGATGAGTATGGGTCTTGTTTTACATCAAAAGTGTAAAGACTGCGATTCTCAATGGAGAATTAATAGAAGAAACCTATGTGGTACACCTGCAGGAGTTGTGAATGAAGGCCAAGAATGTGGCCCTGAGTAGTCTTTGAGAAATTGATATATACGTTTTTCATGATGTCTTAGTGGTATATGATTTTGTAACAATTGATAAAGGCCAATGTGTAGATATCAAAAGATCCTAAAATCAATTTGTGATTTTATCATTATATGTTGATAATATACTCTAATTACAAATGGTAAAGGTTTGAGCCGAAATATGTGTCCTGAGACTCCATAAGGAGATAAAGAAATGGAAAGTGATCCATATGCTAGTGTTGTTAGGAGCTCAATGTACGTTGTGATATGTTCAAGACCTGATATTTGTTATTCAGTTGGAATGTGTTGACACCTGATTTTTGGCCAAGTCTTTTTCAGCTTTACTTTGAAAAATCACAAAAAATTCATAAAAAGTCAAAAAATTACAAAATCAACTTTGGTGGCCTTGGCCAAGCCCAAGGAACCATTTTTGGACAAAAAAAAAATAATTTTCCATGTTTTTCACATTTTTTAGTATTTTCAGAAAATAGGACTAACAATTAAAATCCATGCCCTAAACTCAATTCTGAAATTTAATTGCAAAAATTCCCAACAGATTAGGATTAATTTTGAAAATCCCAAATTGGAATCGGTTCGGATCGGTCGGACCGCCGGTCCGACCGGTCGAACTGGTCTGCTATAGTATCGTCTTCTTCCTCGCGCAAATGTACGGTCCTCAGCTCAGTTTTGATCAAAAAACTTGAAGGGCAATTCGCGACTAATTGAAAGGGAAAAGGTGGGCGTCTTGTCCCTTACTTCAATACCTTTCGATCAAGACCGGCCGCAAGGCAAATGGCCGCCGGACGGGCTCCGGCGAGGTTAATCAAACCTGCACACCTGCAAAAGTCAACAAACATCAAACGCAGAAAAAAATTCATGCCAAATTTGGGTGAAATGAAGCCCGCCGGAGAACCAAACGGAGTTAGACGATTCACCCATCTTCCCCGACGCCGTTTGGACCTAAAATCACGTGATGGCACGTGCCATTCAAGTCAGTTGGCCGTTCCCCGATTCGGCGCCAAAACTCAAAGGGCTATATAAGCCTGTGGGGACTTTCAGTTGAGGAGGTTGGTCAATTCAGTTGGTAGAGGACAAACTGAATCGTGAGAGAGAGAGAGAACGCGAGAGAGAGCTCGTTCTCCGACCCTTTGTCGTCGAGAACTCGAGCTCAACTGCAAGGCACCGGTTGGGCCGTCTCCGGCCAGACCAAAGCCAGAGAAGACCGTTCGAAGTTCGCCCAGAGCGCCAGAAAGCGATCGCCGCCGACCGCGCCCCGCGAAATCGCGAGAATAGGTGAGGCAGAGCTTCGACTCTTATACTGAGCTTCAATGGCGATTCTTACATTTCTTGCTCATTCTTTCAATTACTATGTGCGTTTCACTCCTTGAACATCACTGACCATATTCGCATCTTGGTTTTGCATCGATTTTGCCTGAGCACCTTGAATTGAGTCTTCAAACTTAGCTTCCATAGCCGACCACTGTTCATACTTGCCTAGCCAAATCTGGGCCGAGCGAGCTCAATCGGAGCTCGAGGTAAGTCTTCTGCACCTCCTGTCGTGTCGATCTATGAATCAATTGATCTGATTTCGCGTGGTCTTTGCGATTGAGCTTCCATGGCCATACTCGGCAACTCGCACGATGTTCTCGATTCTGTGAATAGGATGCTTCGATTCTCAGATATGTTAAACTAGAGATGATTGCGAGTCGATTGCCGTTGGTCTCACGTGATTTCATCAAGATCTCACCGTACGATCATCGCCGGAGATCCTCTGCCATCCATTCCGCCGGGGTCGAGAGGTTGAAGACGAAGCTGACATGGCGTGGTCAACCAGTCAAAGTCTTAGGTGTCGATTCGCCATAGGTCCACGTGTTTGTCGAGTCAGCTCGACCGTTAGTTTGTTAGGGCCAGTCAGCGTTAGATCGGACGGTCTGGGTTAATTGAGTCTAACAAATCGTGACCGTTCGATTAATAATTACGATTATCCGAAATAGTTTTAAATCGAAAAAATCAAAATGAAGTGAAACGGTGTCGTTTAGGTTAGTAGTAGTACGACATCGTTTAGGTTAGTGTGAACGGATGGTCCAGATTGAATCTTATGTTTTAATCGTGACCGTAGATTTAAGCGATTAGATCAGACGGCCCTGGTTGAGTCTCCATTCAATCTGAACCACGAGATTTAGTAATCTCATCCGGCGATTGTGGATTAGCCACGTGGTCCATCAGGGACCGTTGGATTAAATCCGGATAATCCAAAAATAAAAAACGTATGATACGACGTCGTTTTGACCGAGGGTTTCGCGGGTCCGGGTCTGGGTCTGGGCCGGGTTCCGACCCGAGTGGGTCGGGTCGACCCAGCCCGAATAACCTTTTTTTAATAAAAAAATCGGAAATTGATTTTAAAAAATAAAAAAAAATCAGAAAAATCCTAGAAAATCCAAAAAAATGCTAGAATATTCCAGAAAATTCCAAAAAAATGTGGAAAAATTGTGGGAAAATCCTAGACACTCCAGAAATCCCCAAAAATCGAGGATTGACCACAGACAACTGGTCAACCCTATTTTTGGGGTTTATTATCCGTTCTTCCGAGACTTGACGACATCACCCTTTAGGGGTAAGTCGCCTCTGCTGTATATGCGAGATAAGGCCGATAATGCCAAGGTAAGAATTAGAGTCAGGTAGGCGACCAATTCTTAGGCTTGGGTTTTCGAGTCCTGTCCCTTTTATCAAAATGACAATTTTGCCCCTCAATGGGAAAATCGTCTTTCTTGTTCCAGTCGAATCCTGAAAATTGCTTAAAGTTAGGGTTCGGGTCACGTGGACGACCAGCCCTAATATTTAAGATTCTCAGTTCTCATCTTTGTCCAAAATGACGATTTTACCCCTCTAAGGGTGTCGCGACCCTCTTGAGGTTGTCGGGCTCTCGAGGGCTAATGGGCCGTCATGTCTGGTCGGACGCGGGCCTCTCCCAAGGCCCATTACCCAAATCGCAACGGAGGTATGCGTGATCGACTTTCAGTGTGGTCTAGTGACATGTGCTAAGTGTGCATGCCATGGAGTCGCCACCAATCATTTTTTTAGGGTATGATTGGACCACCCAATCGAATAGTTGGGAGTTTCTATTCAATTCTGCGAGAACCAGAGAAATGGTTTCGGGGACTTAGTTACGCCAACTGTCAGAGTTGACGCCCTTTCGGTACCTAAGTTGACTGAATTTTCTAGCCTGAGATTTATGCGGATGAGTAAGGTATGAACCATAAATCTAGAAATTCATGCAGATATGAGTGATTATCCTAGCAATCACAATCAGTAATAAAATGCGCAACTCAAGGAATCTAGATATGCAAATAAATCACATGGCATTCCTAGTAATGCCATATTTATCAATCACAGCTCAAGAGTGATTTAGCTGTCCTAGCCGTTCTACACTCGATCTAACCTAAGAAAAGCATTAGGAAGCATCGCAGGAGTTTGAGAGTACTCACATGGGGTTCGCCGTGCCCTGGTTTGGTCTTGGACGAGCTATCGAGCTCATGCCGACCCGATTATATTTGGGGATCCACTCGGCGTTTTACATCATGAAATCATGTGAAACAATAACGAAAATATTCAGCAAGGGGCATTTATTGTAGATGGTGGTCGATCTAATTGGACATCAAGACTAAAAAAGATGTAGAAATTTACAAATTAAAATACTCGAATGATATTTTTTTTGCCAAATTCAACTCTATGCGTCGTGAAGAAACACATGCAATTGAACTTGAATTTTGACTATTTATGAGTTCAAAATGAAAAGAAAATTAAAATAAAAATATTGACTATTTTTCTATATTTTTACGACATCGAATGCTATTTTTCTTCATTTTTCATGTATTTTTCTATTTTTGGAAAAAATTGAAAAATTATTTTTTGTCAAAAATGGTTCCTTTAGCTTGGTCAAGGCTACCAAAGATGATTTTTTAACTTTTTAACTTTTTATAGATTTTTTATGAATTTTTAAAAAATAAACTATGAAAGACTGATAAAAAAATCAGGTGTCAACAGCTGCCCCTCTTTGAGAGGAATTTCGTCAGAGGTTTCTCTCAAAGACAAGGTGACACCTGTGTCCCGATCGACTCGACTGGGAAAAGAAAAGAAAAGAAAAGAAATCATGACATCCAATTTTCATGCCCATCAATGTGTGTTTTTCCTTAAAAAGAGATGTGCTCATTCAATTCCCTGATATGATGTAAGAAAGTTAAGGAGTAGATAGACTTCCCTGCCCCTTACTTGCCGAATGCTTGCGGCATTTGCTGTGTCTGATGGGTTCAAGTAGATTCCTAAGGACTCGTCATCGGAATGTCATAGGGATGTTAAGCTCTGACCTGTATGGTAGGTCAAACCATAATGGGATTCCTAACTGAAAGGAACCTAAGGAAGACGCATCCCACATTTGGGAATTTGCCAAGGGTTTTGATCCGTATGGTGGGCTAAACTAGAAATGGCTTGCCTAATGTAAGGCTTATTAGGGAAAACGACTCCTCCCGCGTTCGGGATTCATCAAGGTTTTGATCCGTATGGTGGATCGGACCATTGGGTTGATCCTTCAGGCGGTCTCTACCAGTCCTTTGACCCTTCAGGCGGTTTCTACCATTCATTGACCCTTCATGCGGTTTCTACCATTGAGTTGACCCTTCAGGCGGTTTCTACCATTGGTTGACCCTTCAGGCGGTTTCTACCATACATTGACCCTTTAGGCGGTTTCTACCATTGTGTTGACCCTTCAGGCGGTTTCTACCATTGGTTGACCCTTCAGGCGGTTTCTACCATACATTGACCCTTCAGGCGGTTTCTACCATTGTGTTGACCCTTCAGGCGGTTTCTACCATTGATTGACCCTTCAGGCGGTTTCTACCATACATTGACCCTTCAGGCGGTTTCTACCATATATTGACCCTTCAGGCGGTTTCTACCATTGTGCTGACCCTTCAGGCGGTTTCTACCATTGATTGACCCTTCAGGCGGTTTCTACCATTGAGTTGACCCTTCAGGCGGTTTCTACCATTTATGAAATTCCAAATTGATATGAATCAAAGGATGACGTACCCGCTCTTCGGGGCTAGTCGGAGACTCGATCATTATGTGGATCGGTCTTAGAAAAGATTTGCCTACTAAAAGGCTTCACTTAAGGATGACGCACCTAGTCTTTGGGGTGGCCAAAAGTCCTGCAGAAATCTTAGACCTGAAAAAATTTTCCTCGCCAAGAAGATGTTAGTAATCTTTGGGAAGACAATAATTGTCTAATTGACAAAATTCTACGACTTAAGTTTTAGTCATGAAATGTGCATTTTGATTGTTGGAGGTTATCCAAAACATTCCTGCCACATACAGATGTGATCATAAATTCCTTGCACGGAAACTCTAGATCAAACAATTTGAAAATTTCAAAAAGAGTTTGCTCAAAACATCCATTGGAGTATTTCTCATCCAAGAAGGCTCCTCACTGCTCTGTGATAATGATCTTTAATAGGGAAAGTGCTCAATTTCCTACCGACCTGTACCTGGGTTTCAGGATCATTCGCAACGCATACATTTCGATCAATCAGGAGGTCTTTCACGGGACCGTAGTGTTAGGCTTGGATATCGGTTTCCAAGGGGGACTCACTTTTGAGTCAAGGCCGTTGAACGAAATTTTTCACTATCTGCTCCGGGTTTACAAGTCAAGAACCCTGCAAAATGAGAAAGAAATAGTCTTGCTCGTACTTCTTTGAGCTAAGTTATACATTAACCCAAGTATCTTAGTCAGAGAAGACTGCTTCAGGATTGTAACATTGGAAGGATTGGGGACCGAAAAAGGCTTGTTTTTTGCCTAGAAATTGTGAAGGGTTTGACATTGGTGATCATTACAAATTTGCCACATGTCCTTCGAAGAACATCTCCATTTCTTGAAGTGTACACTCCTCTTTTAGAGCGCACAAGGATGTTTAAAAGCGTCTCTTGTTGCATTAAGAGACCGTCTGTTTGTGTGTTTGCTATTTGAGCACGACATCATTTGGGGAGTAGTCATCTTGATCTGACTCCTTTGGAGGGTCTTTTCATCATCTCTCTAGACTTTACTGGGGATATTTTGAATGGACATCGGCCTTGCTTTTTACCAGGCACTTTGCTTTTTCTTGATGTCTAGGGATTTTTCTTTTCCCCCTTTTTTTAATCCCGTGTTTTTCTTTTCTTTTGGAGCTAGGATTTTCGGCAATCATGCTAGATATGCAACTTAAACTTTGGCATGCTTCCGTTCCTAGAGTGATGTTGCCTTTGTTTTGGAATATGCAATGATCACCAATATGTTGATGAAATGAATTTGCTGGCTCAACATGGTCGTGCAAAGGATAACAGTGTGTAGGATAGAGAAATGAATTATTCTCGTCATCCTATAACACTTGGATTATCATATAAACAACACACAAAGATTTATGTTAGTCCGAGCAAGAAAATTTCTAACCATTTACTTTCTGATACTGTTGGACTAACCTTCATTTGCCCCAATGTGGGGTGGTTCTTGACAGGGTTGAGAATGAAAATCGCCGTTCAATGGGGTTCTCAATGGGCATCTGTAGTGTTTGGAATGAAGAAATAAATGCCTCTGTCATCTCGATCCATGTAATCGTTGCGAATGACCCTTATGTCCATAGGTTAAGGTTTCTCAATCATTTCCAATCTCCTCATCTCTCAAGTGTGTATGGGACGTGTTTGGATTAGGCTCGCTTCTCTTATGAGAAAATACCCTTTTGAACAGTTCAAACGACTCTTGTTGGAAAAATTCATTTCATTTCATCAAGATTTATCCTTCAAAGGGATTTTGTGATGCACCATATATGTGTAATTCATGTTCAGACAATCTCTTGTTTTAAAACATGAATGTCAATGAAGTAAGAATTCTATGTCTTTTTAGATGTGAGAATCGAATTAATTCTGAAAGTTTTTAATCTCCAATGAATTGGGAAAAGGGATACTTACCTGCCCATCGAGGCTGGAGATCCTGGAGATATAAAAGGGATATGTCATTGTATATTCTAAAACTTTACAAAAATTGGAACGATACATCTTACCCTTCGTCATATGCTCCAACGAGTGTACAAGGGTTGTGAAAATCTGCACTTCACATAGTAACACAAGATTGTTAGGTGTTCTAAAGTTCTTTCGACTTCTTGATTTTTAGAGAAAAATCAAACTTACATGTCTGCCCTGATGGCGAGCTCCTGCCAAGGATAAATATTAAGCATTATTTTGGGTTTCCAAATTCAAAACAAATTGGGAGGATACTACTTTACTCTTGATTTGAATTCCATTCTGCATGCCAATGTGCGGATTGCAGAAGCCGGCCCTCAAGGATTTATGTCGGAGGAGATTCATTCATCTTTTTGGGCGTGTTTCATGCGCTGTTTTGTTATTTGAATGCATGGCTTCTTGGGTGCCTCGTCTCTATTCATCACCTGAGAGGAAAATAAGAGAACATTATCCCCACATCTGATTGAAAATCATTTAGGAACGATACGTTCTTTTTACCAAATGGGTGGCTCCGCGGCCAAATGCGTTTTACGTTGAAAGGATGGATTCCATTACGCTCTGCGGATGATAACTATCGCTTGGGGGACTTGCCCCACGGATTAAACGGTGAATCTGATGTCTTCGGCTTCGACATGCTTTCCGGATGTAGGAATGGTTTGCCCCCATTTTCAGTAGAGATGGGTTTTGTCGAGTGGGCAAGATCAAAAACTCATCCTAGATTTGGCTTTAGTCGAAGGTTGAAATCCCGACCTTGGATAAGCGAATCATGATTCATCTCCTTCTGCTTCGGATTTGTCATTTGCGCGCTTCACATTTTACAATACCAACTTCGCCGCTTGATAAAAATGAATCGATGATTTTCGAATTGCCCCAAGTTCTATAGTCATCTGCGTCGAATCTCTTTGAACTTCATCGAGTGATAGACCAACTGATAAAACGATTTTTCAATCCCGAGATCGAACTCGAACTCCTGACGTTTCGTACCACTGCCATTTCACTGACTACCAAGACACAGCACTATTGGCGTCCCTAACTGGTTCGTTTTTTGTTATAAAATTCTCGAAGCAGTTAGTGACCCCCATCGAGAATGAAACAAGCTCAATTTAGAGTTCGTAACGACTAAAGGTCCCTTGGAACGATACAGAGCTAACCGTCTTTGAGCTCGCTCGGGCTTTTACTCACATTTTCCTATGTGAAGCCTTTAAATGTTTTTCTTCGTGGCGTTCAATTGATTCGCCTCGACTCTAATCTAACAAGGGATTGTCGCACTCGAGCATGATGATGCTCGCAGGTAGTACTGATCGCTGCCCCAGATTAACTCTAGGCATTAAGGAAGATTATCTCGCATGGAAGACTTTATGACAGAAAGATTAATGATACATTCAGTCACATGTGCCTACGTCCCTTGAAGATTCTCGGTGATCAGCCAGTTACACCATGAATCAGATATATAATCGCCATTTTGGATCATAACTTCATAAGTCCATCAGTTTTAAACTGATTGATCCAGATATGGATCTCCTCATCAAGGAAATCTTTTGATTCTTCGAGCAACTGATATTCGGGTTGACCATCATCGCTTGGCGGCGAAGGATTCCTATTTCTGTTGTGAGCGATCTGATTCTTCGAGCTAGAACCTTCGTCATTGCTCGAGATTATAAGAGGATGATTGATCGGTTCACTATCAAAAGCACCTTCCATTTGGGGATGGGAGAAACAAAAATCCTCAGAGCATCCCCCCGCTTGATCTTCCGAAATCATACGCCCAAGCCAGGCAGATCTTTGAACACTAGGCGCAATATGTTGATCGGCGATAGGAAGAGCACTAGCGAAAAGTTGCTGCTCAAACCAAGGAGTTCGTACCTGCTGCACTTGTGGCATATACTCTTGAGTGGTGCTGAGATGATTCGGGAGAATATTCTGATTAGCGCCCAAGTAGTCGATGGTGCTGCTACCAGCTTGGTCGATGCCTAAATTCGGCAGGGTATTTCTTACTTCAGGGGCATTGTAGTTGTGGCCATGCCTAGTGTTTAGGCACAAGTTGAGTTCTTTCAGGTTCAGTGCTGTGAGGCGCTGTCTTAGTGCCCTTCTGTAGCTCTTGAGGTGACTCGCGACTCCATCTTTAGTGAGTCCTGGTATGTTCATGATCTCAAGTATGCGCGTTGGATATGCTGAGTTGATCCCTAGTTGCTGAACCGCACTAAGGAACTTGAGATGAAGCTCCGGGGACCAATTGACCCTCGTCTTCTTGCGACCTGGAACAGTGTTGACAACTTGGCTATTGCTCTATGGCCTATTTCCAGTAGGATTTGATCGAGCCGGAAATTGTTGTGGAGGGAATTCATCAGCTTTGGATTGGTCGGTCGTGATAGTAAGCTCATCGTTAAGGAAACTCCAATCATGGTGACGCATATCCCATCCTTTAGAAGGCATCGGTATTGACTTCGTAGAATTGATTTGTTCATGCATATCTCCAACAAAATCCGATTGTATCAAAGATGGTTCGAGGGAGTGGGGTGGTGAATGAGCATTTTCAATCCTCATATAAGGCTTATCAAGGAACATTTCGCCGAGAGTGATAGGGCCACCGCAATTAAGGCAAGCGATAGTGCTGGGAGCTTTCTTATACCTCATGTTCTCCGCTCGAAGCTTTTCGTTTTCCTCCTTTAGAATCGCAAGTTCTTGACGTCTGTGTTGAGCCCTCAATTTGGCTCGCTTATTTTGAAACCAAAACTTGACCCTCAAAGGTTTCATCCCTAGCTTCTGGCCCAATTCATTTCTTTGTTTCATGTTCGGGAGAGGGCATTCACTAAAGAAAGCTTCAAGCTCTTGGATTTCATTCTGAGTGTGGCACTGGCGACGTTTCCTTTTCCGGGATTGACCATCGATGCTGCTGTTGTCGTCGCTGCTGAGATCCTGAACTTCGTTGCCGAAAGGGTTGGGTTCTGTGGTTCTGGTACCAGACGCGATCCTGGAATCTTCGAGATCTCTCAATAGTTCATTTTCTGAGATTTTTGGATCAGTCGCCTCTAGCAACTGACTGTAACCCTCAAACATGTTGGATCGAAAAATGTTCGATCAATTTTGCTCACTCAGGGTTCTCTACTCTCTCATGTATGCTCACTCTCTCTAAATTTTCTTTTGAGTGGTTCTGTATGCCCAGGAAACGTTCTTTAAACATGGATGAAGATCATCAGGCAAGCGTTTCTCCCAAGATTTCGTATTTCTCGCTTTGTCGTCTTCTTTCTTCTTTTCAACGTGGAGGGACACCAAATCGATTTCCTTTTCTCGATATCCATGTCTGTCTCCCACTTATTTTCAAAAAGGTGGAACTACGCTCGCCTCCCGCTCAGTTTTTTAATATGATGGGACCGCCAAATCCTTTTGCAACTTTTTTCGATAGTTGCGCTTAACTCCTGCTCAATTTTAATATGGTGGCACTGACATATCTTTTTACAACTTTTTTAGATTTATCAAGCCTGAAATCGCGGACTGGGACGGATCTGATGGTTCACCGAAAGAGCCACCACTGCTTTACCCAATTAACTTGGCTCCACGAGCATTATTGTTGTGACCTTTCTTCATCCTCGAGTTGCTATAAAAGGAGGAGTTAATGCAGAGAAGATTAACGCTCTTACATAATTGCCTTTTTGTATTTTAATCACTCTACCACACCCATCTTCTTCTCCCTCACTCCAACAAAAATGACCTCCTCTCCTATTCGCGCTTTCTAGGCTGAAATTTTGGCCCAGTGGGAAAAACTCTATAACCTCTTAGGTCGAGGCTATGCTCATATAGCCGATCACTCAGAAATTGAAGATGAAATTCGCATTTTGCTCGTGGAAATAGACACCACCTCTATCGAGGGCACTAATTCAGAGAGGGAATATAGAATCTTCCCAACCCTCTTTATAAACTTTTTAGAGACTTACCGTGTCGCTCATCGAGAAGTTACCGTGGCTCACGTTTTGCGAGCTCGCTATGAGGATCGGTCCAACTGCTTGGTGTTGGCCAACCTTGTGGCCGATAGTCACAGAAAGGCTGTTGAGTTCGCCAACGAGCGGGTCTCGATGTTGCTTCGCGAGAGGGGAAATTTGGTGGAGCACTTGGCCTTATCCCTGACCACCTATGAGCACGACCGTCGTAATGTCGTGTTGAAGTTTCAATGTGAGTGGCAGGAAGAAAGGCTTGACAGCATTACTGCGGATATAGCCCATGGGAGAGGACTAGTTCGGGACCTGGAAATAGCCGCCGAAGATCACGGGACCAAGGTTGCCGAGCTTAAAGGGGAATGTAAACGCCTTCTTCTTAAGCTTGCAGATCTCGAGTCCCGAGGTGGTGAGTATAGGCAAAGCATCAATAATATGGAGGGCCAACTGGGTTCCTTTGTGATGCTAATTAGGGCTCATTTCGGTTTTACTTTTCCACCTCGATGATCTGTATGATCTGCTTTTAAGGTCCCTCGATTGAGCGAAATGAATGAAAGCTCTAATATGTGTGTCTCAACTTCTGTATGGCTGACTTTCTCGAACATCTGACCACTCTCAACCTAGGCAAGCTGCTCTTTGACATTGATGATTCGAGCGTGTACATCTTGATTTTTTAATCTTGCTTATGATCGAATAAAGGAACCTCCCACCGCGTTTATCCACAAAAAGACTTCTCTTCTCTATCTGTTTTTAACTACTTAGAGATGCCCCAGTTTCGATCTTTGAGAGGTGACTTCAGGATCACCTATTCCAAATTGTCATCTTCATTAGATGATACCTCAATGATGTCCATAGCAGGCTCTTCTTGTCCACTTGGCGCTCGTAATGGGATGACACCATCTTCGTCTTCCATCAAGAACATTGGGAGGAAAACACACCTATCTATCCTCAAAATGGCATTTAATCCAATAACCAGAATTATGCAATGAATATAATGATTATGAGCTGTAACAAGTTCGAGGGATAAAAAAGTCTTACCAACCAAACTTAAGAGAAAATCAAGCTTCTCTGTACGGTGTTAGGTATACTAACCTTCCATAGACAAACGCATGAGACAAGTGAGGGAAAACTCCTAAAAATCAAAAGATAGGGTTGGTACCTAAAGCCAAGGTTCTCACCTCGAATTCTGGGAAGAGTCGATTCCATTGCACAACTATCGTTGCATTGAGACTCAATCCATAATTTGAAGTGAGCGGAATTGAAAAGTGGATTACCCCATGTTTTTCCTCACGGAGATTCCATTTTCAATTCCTTCTATTGTGTTCCTAAAGAGGGCGCCTGGGGTTTTAGGCGCAATTGTGTGTATTCATTGTGTCGTGCTAAAGCAATAAACATGCATTTTATTTAACAATCACCGCTTCAATATAAATATCCACACAATCATACATCCAAAACTCTTGCCTGCATAAAACAAAGTTAACAAGCACTTCACCCCTTATTTCTCCCGTCTACAAAAACATCTAACACATTCGTTAGCATATACACCTCACTTTCGAGAGCATCTGCATAAAATTAGGTTAGAAGAATCAATCAACTTTTTAATCGGCTCAAGTCCACTAAATGGTTAAGAACCAATCCCCAGCGGAGTCGCCAGTCTGTCGCGACCCTCTTGAGGTTGTCGGGCTCTCGAGGGCTAATGGGCCGTCATGTCTGGTCGGACGCGGGCCTCTCCCAAGGCCCATTACCCAAATCGCAACGGAGGTATGCGTGATCGACTTTCAGTGTGGTCTAGTGACATGTGCTAAGTGTGCATGCCATGGAGTCGCCACCAATCATTTTTTTAGGGTATGATTGGACCACCCAATCGAATAGTTGGGAGTTTCTATTCAATTCTGCGAGAACCAGAGAAATGGTTTCGGGGACTTAGTTACGCCAACTGTCAGAGTTGACGCCCTTTCGGTACCTAAGTTGACTGAATTTTCTAGCCTGAGATTTATGCGGATGAGTAAGGTATGAACCATAAATCTAGAAATTCATGCAGATATGAGTGATTATCCTAGCAATCACAATCAGTAATAAAATGCGCAACTCAAGGAATCTAGATATGCAAATAAATCACATGGCATTCCTAGTAATGCCATATTTATCAATCACAGCTCAAGAATGATTTAGCTGTCCTAGCCGTTCTACACTCGATCTAACCTAAGAAAAGCATTAGGAAGCATCGCAGGAGTTTGAGAGTACTCACATGGGGTTCGCCGTGCCCTGGTTTGGTCTTGGACGAGCTATCGAGCTCATGCCGACCCGATTATATTTGGGGATCCACTCGGCGTTTTACATCATGAAATCATGTGAAACAATAACGAAAATATTCAGCAAGGGGCATTTATTGTAGATGGTGGTCGATCTAATTGGACATCAAGACTAAAAAAGATGTAGAAATTTACAAATTAAAATACTCGAATGATATTTTTTTTGCCAAATTCAACTCTATGCGTTGTGAAGAAACACATGCAATTGAACTTGAATTTTGACTATTTATGAGTTCAAAATGAAAAGAAAATTAAAATAAAAATATTGACTATTTTTCTATATTTTTACGACATCGAATGCTATTTTTCTTCATTTTTCATGTATTTTTCTATTTTTGGAAAAAAATTGAAAAATTATTTTTTGTCAAAAATGGTTCCTTTAGCTTGGTCAAGGCTACCAAAGATGATTTTTTAACTTTTTAACTGTTTATAGATTTTTTATGAATTTTTAAAAAATAAACTATGAAAGACTGATAAAAAAATCAGGTGTCAACAAAGGGTAAAATCACTTGAAAATTCCAGAAACATTCTGGAAATTCTCAAAAAATGGAAAATGGATTGGATTGATAGCCAATCCTATTTCCCACATCTTTTGACTTCCCAATTCATCTAAATTGACAAATTTGCCATTTTCAAGGCGAATTGTCCCTAAATAGTTCAAAATTACGATTCTGCCCCTCATGGGCGAATCATGTCCAAATCACTCTTAATCCTTGATTGACATTTCTCTAGGCTAATAGGGCCTCATTAGGGATGCCATGTTGCTTTCATGTGTTTTATCCGCATGTATTGAATCCTTGATTTGCGCATTTATTTCTAATGATTGTGAGTGATAGGGTAGCTATTCCCATATGCATGAACTCCTAGATTTAGGATCTGTACCCCACTCGTCTGTATGAAATCCAAGGATCAGATGAACCATTCAACTTAGGTACCGAAAGGGCGTCAACTCTGACAGTTGGCGTAACTAAGTCCCCGAACCCACTTCTCTGGTTTCTGCAGAATCGAATAGACCACTCCCAACTATTCGATAGGGTTTCCGATCGTACCCTCCACGAAACGATTGGTGGCGACTCCTTGGCATGTACACTTTTCACATGTCACTAGACCACACTGAAGGTTGACCACGTATATCCGGCAGTTGCGATTTCGGTAATGGACCTTGGGAGAGGCCCGCGTCCGATCAAGCCAGCGATCGGGCGGCCCATTAGCCCCCCCGCGCGAGGGAGGGTCGCGACAGACTGGCGACTCCACTGGTGAATTATTCTTAACCAGAATCTCTGGTTACGAATTCCATAGGACTTGAGCCGATTAAAAAGTTGTTTGGTTTATCTGACCTTATTTTCTACAGATGCTATCGAAGGTGAGGTACGTACTAACCATTGTGTTAGATGTTTTTGCAGATTGGAGAAATAAGGGGTGGAGTGATTGTTGACATTTTTTCCTGCAGGTTGGAGTTGGGAATGTATGTTTATTTTTATGCATATACTGAAGCGGTGTTTTGATACAAACTGCTGTGCATGACTTTGCATTGTGACGATCACGACACATTGCACACACTGGCGGTCAAACCCCGACTGCATGCACCTCTAGGTTACCTTAGATAGGGAATGGGTGCGAAAAGGATCTTGTGTTTGATGGCACTTGAGACTTTCGTATTCGTTCCCGCCCACCATCTGCATTGGCGATATCTAGCCCTCTTGGGAAGGTACCCTTGGGGAGGAATCTGCCTCATGTGGATCGTGGGAGCCTGAGCCTTAGGTTCCTCACCTGATTTTCGATTTTTAGAGTATACCCACTTGTCTCATGCGCGTGTCTATGAATGGTTGGTATACCTAAAACCACCCATTGATACAGGGGAACATTCCACATTCCCCCAAGTACGGTTGGTAAGGCATTTATTTCTAATGTACTTTATTATTCCTTGCTCCATAATATGACGCACACATTACATACATTCATATGCATTCGCATCATGAAAATCACTCAAGTGACTAATCGAAACGGCAATGGTAATAGGATAGGATGTCGTTGTTCCCTAAGAGCTCGACAGAGTTGGTAACCTTCGAGTACCTGAGGAAAGTCACTCGCCCTGGACCAAACACAAGGCTACACTTAACCAGATTCGTGCATGGCCGAGAGTTGACTGGATGTAAGTTGGGATATGCCGAAGATTGCCAAACCCGTTACTATGTCGATAACCTCAGATTTAAGCGAGAGGCAGACGAGATGTTTAAGAATTATCTGGAGATGAAGAGACATCGTCGCAACCAGTTGGCTAGGGAGGCATATGCCCGTCGGAAGGCTGAACTACTGACCAAAGAAAGTGTACCCATGATTACTTTTTGGGGAAAAAGAAGACGTCCTGCTACCAAGACAAAGCCAAAGTGTATCACACTCAAGAAGGTGAAACCTGAGAAGGCTCCTGAAGTCGTCATACCATGGACCAGAGAATGGCCAGAGGAACTACAACCTTTCGACCAGAACATTGAAGATAACTCTCTTACACTTGATTAAAGGGGAGTTCCCGACTAACTGTCAAGAGTGATTTAGATCCTCACATTCCATTGGCCTTTTATGGCTTTCTTGTTTGAAGAATCTTTCTCTACCTTTCTTTCATTAGGCATCCTGATTGTAATAAAAGTTCATTCCACTTTGTTCATTTGATGTATTGACAAATGGAATGTGACATTACTGTTTCCTTTAGTCACTAAGTGAACCTGACTAAATTGCATAATTCACTTCCCTGAAATTCAAATTAGGCTTTAAGTCAGGCCTTCGAGACCTGAAAAAGGTCCTGATTTCCATTTCTTCAAAATGAACTATGCAATTAAGTTAGCCCATGCATATCTCATGGCATCTGCATAATCATGTCTTTAAAGTAATTTCCGACGATTGACTTTTTAAAAAAAAATCATTTGCATATTTTAGACTTGATGGGAAAGAATGATATTCAAGTGTTCAAAGTTCCCCGGGCCGAACTCCAATCATGGTGGGATAGCATGGGCGAAGCCAGCCAGAAGTATGCTGAATCCCGACTAGGATACCTGTTAGACCTGCTGAAGGTTGAGTGTCCACCTGCCTTTATCCAAGCCATGGCGCTCTATTGGGATCCTACCACTGCTACATTCTGCATGGAAGGACTGGAGATTACTCCCACTATCGAGGAATACAGTGCCGTCATCGGAGTTGAGTTCACTCACACACTCGTTCGACCCCCATAGGATTTGGACCCCTGAGTCAGGTGGCTGAATTCCTTGACACAAGCCTAAACGAAGTCAAAACAGATGCAAAAAGCAATTCTGGACGAATCTCCCTATCTTTCCTTATAGACCGATTTTCCCGCCTCCCTACCGTTAAAGGGACCAAATCTAGTAGAGCCTTTGTCTTGGCATTTTTCAGCTTTGTGCTATTCCCAATCTCATCTGTCACCTTCGACCCTATCATGGCTATAGTAGCCAGACAAGTCTGTTGTGGGTGGGATTACTCAAACATTATCCTTGCCGAAACCTTCATTTCTTTAAATCGTTTCAAGAAAAATAAAAAGGGACTCTTTAGAGCCTCTAGTGATCTTTTGTATCTATGGTTCACATCCCATATCAGACAATTCCACATCCGCATGGGTTTCACTGAAATTAGCCCTGATGCACATCCTCTTAAAACCTTTGTCAGAACACATACACGTATTCCTAAGTTCAACTTCGTAGAGTGGAAAAACTTCCTTAAAGTTCTAAGGCCCGAACAACTCCGATGGCGGCTAAGATTACCAACGCTGGGCAAAGTCAGATTGGCCTGCGATGACAAAGGTCCAGTCCCCTTGCTAGGATTCACGGGTGCTACCGTATACTATCCGAAGAGGGTGATCCGACAGTTTGGGGCGCTACAAGGGATCCCTTCTCCACCACAACCTGGTATCTTTTCTTTTGACATACCGAGCAAGACTCTCATGGAGGAGGAGAAGAAACAGTTTGAATCCAAGGTGACATCCATCATCCACTCCTTGAAGAATTCGCAAGCCGAAGAAATAAATTGGCCAGAAAACATGACCCATGAAGAAAACATTCATAGAGCCACTGCGGAATATATTCAGCACTTTAAAGCGACCAGACGGAGCCTTGTCGAGCCCTACATACCCGAATACATCGTACCATATATACCTGGAATAGAGCCGTACATACCTGAAGACATGGGACCGCTGTCATATTCAGAAGATGAGGAGCCCCAGACTAAAGAGGGGAGTCCATACTGGGATGATGAGGATACCTTAGACCTCAAGCGTCCTAGACTTGAATAGGCTATTCTGTCAAGTGTAAAATAAGCAAACATTGTGACACCTTCTCATACATTCTCATTTCTGTGTAATGCTATTTTGGACGCATGAGCATAAATGTGAACATGTTTTGCGAATACATAAAAACTATCGTCAGAAATTACGCTTATTTTAATTTCATGAATTCTTGTCGGAAAATGATTAAAAGAACTACTTACATGAGGCTAAGGCTCATGAGGTAGCCCTTTTTCTCATCTACTGACAAGAAGCATGTAACTGAAAGAATTAGCTGCTTCCTTTTTTGTCAAAGACAAACGAAATACTCACTGGGAATCCTTCTAAAATAGGTACACTCTCATCACGGAATTACCAACACATCGTTTCCGAACTCGCCTTAAGACAAGAATGGAGCAACAAGAATTGACTCGGCGTGTGAGCATGCTGGAATCTCAGATGACCGCCCTGGCAACTATGATGGCCGACATCAAGACAATGTTGGAAGCCACCCATGCTAAACATACAATGGCTCATAACCAGAACGACTCGGGTCCTTCTTTTGTACCGGATACAGCAGATAAGGATGTGACGAGAGATACCCAACGTACAGAGGATGACATCCATGAACCAAACAGCCGGTCACAACAAAAGGCATCGCATGTTGTTATCAACCTTGAGAAGGAGGAGGAAGGGAAGCATACTGTGAAAACCGAAGCAGAGGCTAAAAGGTTGGCCAAAATCGAGGAGTGCTTGAGCAGCCAAGGTTACGAGTTAGCTCGCTTCGACAAAATATCTCATTTTGCTAAGGTAGAGACTCCTCCTGATTATAAGGAGCCAGAGTTCGTAAGAAAGTATAACGGGACAGGCTATCCCCGTGCCCACCTCAAGTATTATCTGCGCAAGATGGCACACCATTCGGATTACATTCCACTGTTAATGAACACGTTCCAAGAGAGTTTGGCTGGCCCCGCTCTGGCTTGGTTCATTGAGCTAGACCTAGAAGATTATGACGGATTGGAGGATCTTACAGAGGACTTCCTCAGACAGTACAAGTTCAACACGGCTACAGCCCCAACAAGAGAAGACCTTCTACGAACTTCAAAGGCGAGAGGCGAATCAATCAAGACATATGCCCAGAGGTGGCGAGCCTTGGCTACCCAAGTAAAGCCGTCAATCCCAGAGGAGGAGCTGATTGATTTATTCTTAAAGGCACTCCCCTACGAGTACTTTGACAAGCTAAACACTTCCGGATGTCAAACATTTGCACACTTGATTAAGGTTGCTGAAAGGCTAGAATGGGCCTTTAGAGAAAGAAGGCCTCATGAAGCTTCTACTAGGAAGCAGTATCCCTTGAAAAAGGAGAGAGAAACCGGACTGGACATAGCGTTTATACCGGATCCCCACAAGCCCAAGCCGTTTGGCAATTCCAATCAGACCAAAGGAGGATCGTCCTGGTCGGCACCGAAAGTACAAGAGCCTAGAAGAAGGCAACCCCAGAAGCAATTTTCTCAGCTCCCGAGGCCTTTATCCAAGTTGCTCCCAGTACTGCTAGAGCAACGCCTGGTGGCAAAAGAACTGCCTAGGATAAACCCTGTTAAATATCCTGGCTTTGACGAGAACCAAACCTGTGTCTACCACATGGGCGAGAGAGGACATAATGTGGACAACTGTTATATCCTTAAGTTGAAGGTGCAAGCTCTGATTGACAGTCAGATTCTGAAGGTTGACAATGTGGCCCCAAATGTGCAAGGAAACCCACTTCCAGATCATCAAGCAGTAGGAGCGATATTTACTGAAGCGGAGGAAGACTGCCTTAAGCTGAAGGTAGATGTACCTAAGCTGACCGATCTGCTGACGACCGCTTCATCATACCCAAAAGCGGGAGAGATCTCTGTTGACGAAAAGAAGCTATGTATCGCCAAAATGATGAGCTTGGGGATAATGTCCGATATTACTAATGAAGAATTCGAAGGAGTTGAAGCTTCTCTATCTTTGGAAGGAAGCCACTTCGTGATCACAACAAAGCGGGGTAGCACCTGGGACATCCCACACGAGAATATGGTAGATAGTCTTGGGCCGGTCACTCAGTCAGAAGAAGAATTCGAAAAGAACGAACTGGAAGCCAAGAGACGAAGTCTAGCTGACCGCAAATTTATGGCCAACGCGCTGGAAAAGGGCGAAATTGTAGACAACCTTGGTCAAGATTCTGGGGGGTACAACTTCAAAGTGAAATATTCAGCCCCTCCCAACTTTTATCAGAAAATTGAGGACATCATACCAGACGGATGGGGAGGTATGGATGATCTCTCTCAACCAGAGACCTCGAAGGACGTAGAAGAACTTTTTCAAAAGGGCTTGACGACACCATATCAATGGTCGAAGTCGCTACGACAGTGGTAATCAGATTGGAAGAACTTGATAGCATGAGCGGGGTGAAAGACTACCTAGTCAAGCCTGTTGTGATTCAACTGCCGCAAGAAGAAGCAGACAACATGGCTGAACCGGATACGTCTTATCAGGCGACTGTAACTATAGAAGTCCCTCCAGTAGAAGAATACGATCCTAAAGCAGTCCATTGGGACTATGGGACTAAAGAAGTAGACGCAATAATGAGGTCTGGACGGTTTTATGCCCCTAGGGAAGGCGAATCCAAAAAAAAGGAAGTCTCAAAGGAAGACGCCGAAAAGCTCATATCAATCATCAAAACCAGTGAGTTCGAAGTAATAGAGCAGCTGAGGAAGATGCTGGCTCAAATATCCTTGCTAAATTTATTCATCAACTCAGAGAAACACAAGAACGCACTGTTGAAGATACACAACGAAGTACATGTCCCCGAAACGATTAACGAGGTACAATTAGGGGACTTTGTAGGGGCGATCCTTTTAAAAGACCAATTGAGCTTCTCTGATGAGGACTTCCCCATGGAAGGAAGAGGGCACAACAAGGCCTTATATATCTCCGCGCAATGTAACGAGAAAAGAGTGGCACATGTACTGATCGACAATGGATCAGCCTTCAATATTTGCCATTTGGCTACCCTAAGAAGGCTGGGAATCAATGAGGAAACGATTAAGGCATCCAAAATGGCTGTGAGAGCTTTCGACGGAATGAAGAAGACCGTGGTGGGCGAGATTGAGCTTGACGTATTCATCGGCCCGAGGAAATTCTCTATAAACTTCCAAGTAATGGATCTGCCCAGTGCATTCGGATTCTTGCTAGGAAGGCCTTGGATCCATATAGCAGGAGCCGTCCCTTCGAGCTTGCACCAAAAAGTACGCTTTGTAGTGGATGGAAAGGTAATTACCGTACATGGAGAAGTCGACCTCCAGACATACCAAAGCAGTGCCATTCCCTATATTGAACCCGAGGTGAAGACAGAAGCAAGCTATCATTCCCTAGAACTGGTAGCAACAGTTCATACCCCGGCAGGAACAAGATTGAGAACCCCATATATCTTAGAAGCCAATCTCTTACCAGCCAAAATATTACTGGCATATGGGTTTGACCCTAGAAAAGGCTTAGGTAAAAACAGTCAAGGGATAAATGCCCCATGCAGTTAATAGCTAACCCGCATAGAATGGGCTTGGGGTATCAGAAATATCACGTGGATGAATTTGTCCCAAAGACAACAGGCCGAGGCTGAGGTAAAATCCTAGGACGCCTGGGAGGCAGAAACAGCCCGAATAACTCGTTCATCGGTTCTCCAACTTGGAAAGGCAGGTTTCGAATGTTCAATAATCCTTTAAACGCCTACTTCAACCAGAACTCTAAATGGTTGTCTGAAGAAGATGCCACTTCACCAATAGAACCAAATCTGACAAATCCTTTTCTTGAAGACAACTCTGTGAATGCCATCATAGAGTGGCTAAGTGATGAAGCCACTTCCTCTGAGTAACGAGACTCTTCCATTGTCTTTAAATACTGCATTTAGAACTTTTGCATTTTGTCGCATTTTCTTTCCTTATTGTACGTATAGGGAAACGCCTTTGGATCTCCGGCTGTTGGTCCAAATAAGCACATCTTGTAATGCGGCCTATCTTGCATTCAATAAATACATACATATTTTGTTAAGGACATATGGAACCACGAATCAGCCCAATGATGATACTAGTCTTCTGCACAGAAGCTTAAGGCCTGATTTGCCGTATGACTCTTGATTTCCAAAGAGATTTCCTTGGGGCCAGGATATCCAATGACATGAGGATTAGTCCCGTTTATACCTGTACCTATTTCAAAAACTCTTTCGAAAAGACTTTCCATGATCATGCATGTCATTCTTATGGAATACAAACTAACCATACTCATGACATTTCAGGCATATCATCTCAAACATGCATACCAGGTTGTTACGAAATTCGGATTTCTCCAGTAACCATTCTTATAGCATTGAGGAAGATGAAGACGAGGGTTATGCGTCTATCCGTAGAGATTGGAATGCCTTTGAGGAATCGACGCCTCCTACTTCAGAAGAACCAATCATTATTAATCTGGGAGACCCCGTGAATATCAAAGAGGTCAAGATCGGCGGGCATTTATCCCGAAATGAAAGGCTCGAATTCACAGAGTTATTGAAAGAATATCAAGACATTTTTGCATGGTCTTACGCTGATATGCCGGGCCTAGATCCTAAGATCGTGGAGCATGACTTACCCACAAATCCTAGTATCAAACCTGTCAAGCAAGGCAGCAGGCGGATGAAGGCTGAGTTGGAAGACAAAATTAAGGAAGAAGTCATGAAACTTCTTAGGGTAGGCTTTATTGAAGCTATCCCATACTCAGACTGGATTGCAAATATAGTCCCCGTCATGAAGAAGGATGGTAGAGTTCGGATCTGCGTGGATTACCGAGATCTGAATAGAGCAAGCCCAAAAGATGATTTTTCACTTCCTCACATTGATGTGTTAGTGGATAGCACAGCAGGTTATGAATTGTTCTCGTTCATGGATGGATTCTCGGGATACAACCAAATCTTCATGAAACAAGAAGACAAACCGAAGACTGCTTTTACCACACCCTGGGGGAACTTTTGCTACAAAGTTATGCCCTTTGGATTAAAAAACGCCGGGGCTACCTATCAGAAGGCCATGTTCACATTATTCCATGATATGATCCACAAAGAAATTGAAGTGTACGTCGATGACATGATCGCCAAATCCAAGAAAGGGCAGGATCACGTACATGTATTAAGAAAATTATTTGAGCGCCTGTGCAAATATAAGTTGAAGTTGAACACTAACAAATGTGTGTTTGGGGCGAGATCTGGGAAACTTCTTGGGTTCATAGTCAGTAACAGGGGCATTTAGATTGATCCTTCAAAGATTCAAGCTATCCACGATCTATCAACTCCCTCCACAGTAAAGGAAGTGAGAAGCCTTCTGGGGAGACTGAACTATATTGCCAGATTTATCAATCAGTTGTCTGATGTGGCTAAGCCGATCTTCAAATTGCTTAAGAAAGGTGCGAAAGTAACATGGGATGCTGAATGCAGCAAGGCATTCCAAATGATCAAGAACTATCTGATCACACCGCAGGTACTTGTGCCACCAATTCCTGGTCACCAATTGACCTTATATCTGACTATACAGCAGGAATCCGTAGGAGCCTTACTTGCCCAAACAAGCCCGATAGATGGTAAAGAAAGGGCCATCTATTACCTGAGTAAGAAATTCACGCCATCTGAAGCAAAGTATGCACCAGTCGAAAGGGCCTGTGTAGCAGCGGTATGGGTACTTCGTAGACTGAGGCAGTATACCCTACACCACTACATTCAGCTCATAACAGAGAACGATCCTGTCAAGTATCTCCTGGAGAAACCCGCTTTAATTGGGAAATTAGCAAAATGGCAAGTGATGCTGTCTGAATTTGACATCAAGTGCTCTCCACAGAAGTCAGTAAAAGGAAGAGCTATAGCTGACATGCTAGCAGAAAACCCGTCAAACGGTGAGTCTCCTGAAATGACAAGCACATAAGGTCAAATTCTCAACTTAGCAGACGACAAGTGGGTCATGTATTTCGATGGTGCTGTCAATCTATCAGGGGCAGGCACTGGGGCAGTACTGATATCCCCTGATGATCAACATTACCCTGTGGTGGCAAAAATAACTTTTCCTTGCACCAACAACATCTCAGAATATGAGGCGTGCATTCTAGGCCTACAATTGGCCATTTCTATGAAGATACCTAGGTTGCAAGTTTTTGGAAATTCCATGGTCATCATTCTACAGACACAGGGAGAGTGGAAGACGAAAGATGCAAAGCTCATCCTTTATCATGAATACCTTGAAGAATTAATACTCGAATTCGAAGAAGTGTCATTCGAATACCTATCGAGATCCCACAATCAATTTGCAGATGCGTTAGCCACCCTTGCCTCAATGTTGCAAACAATTGGAGGATTGGATATAGAACCCATAAGGATCAATATAGTTGAAAGGCCAGCATATTGTATGCTAATCGAAGAAGAATTTGATGGGGAACCATGGTATTACGACATCAAGAACTATCTCTCAAAAGGTGAGTTTCCGGAAGGATGCCAACCAGGAGACCGGAGATACATAACCAAGATGGCCAGCAAGTTCTTCCTCAATGGACAAATTCTGTACAAAAGGTCATTTGACTCTACTCTATTGAGGTGTGTAGATGCCAAAGAAGCAAATATCCTCATGAAAGAGATCCATAAAGGAATATGTGGGCCTCACATGAACGGCCACCTCCTCGCCAGGAAGATCATGCGGCTTGGCTATTTTTGGATGACCATCGAATCAGACTGCTGCCAGCATGTCCGGTCATGCCACCAATGCCAAATATATGGTGATAAAATCAATGCACCCCCAAACGAACTACACCAAATGTCAGAAGTTTGGCCTTTCTCCATGTGGGGGATAGACATGATAGGGCCTATTAATCCTGTGGCTTCAAATGGTCATCGCTTCATCCTGGTAGAGATTGATTACTTTACAAAATGGGTAGAGGCCAGTTCTTACAAGAATGTCACTGCAAGAAATGTGGTAAGATTCGTCAAAAGAGACATCATCTCCCGGTATGGTACCCCTCAAACGATCATTACAGATAATGGGTCTAACCTGAACAACAAGATTGTCAATAGTCTATTGGATCACTTCGGTATTCGACATCTGAATTAATCCTCTACCGCCCACAGATGAATGGGGCTGTGGAAGCAGCCAACAAAAACATCAAAAGAATCTTGGCTAAAACAGCAGAAAACTACAGGGATTGGCATGAAAGGCTGCCCTTCGCCTTATTGGCTTACCGAACGTCAATCAGGACTTCCACAGGGGCAACTCCCTACATTCTGGTGTATGGGACGGAAGAGATCCCCTCTTTGAGAATCTTGTCAGAGGGTAAACTCTCTGAGTCAGAGTATTCCAAGCACAGATACGAATAGTTGAATTTAATAGACGAGAAGCGTCTTAAAGCCATTTGTCATGGACAAACTTACCAGAAAAGGGTAGCCAGGACATTTAACCGAAAGGTCAAGACCAGAAATTTCGAAGTAAATGACTCGGTAATTAGGAAGACTTTGCCGAGTAATATCCATCCGGGGGGTAAATTCACCCCGAATTACGAAGGTCCCTACATTATCAAGAAGATTCTCACTGGAGGAGCATTGATTCTTGTAAACTTCGAAGGAGAAGAACTGGGGCATCCTGTAAACTCAGATGCTGTGAAGAAGTATTACCTTTGAAATAAAATCAGATTTCGATTATATGACTCATCCCGAATTGAGCCGAGTCGTCATAATAGTCATTGCATAAGCATATCATGCATCCATGCATACATTAGCATGTGTTCAAAATTGCAGGACCCAAGGAAGCAAGGTCCTCGATGGCAAATACCAGGAATGTCTGATGAAGACAGTAGACAGCAAAACGAAGAGCAGGAGACTTCAAAGAACGGCACAGAGGCACGCTCCAAAATGAATGAAGCCAATGAGCAGGATTCATTGCCCCAATCAGACGAAGGCATCATCGCCATAGGTCGAAGTGGCCGTTTTCTATAATCTACATATTGGCGTTCAGATTGGAATGCATGATCAAGAGGACTTACTGTCATAGTGGTCAGGTGCACGTCCTTTCTTTTCAAAGACTGAGAATTTCAAGAAATTTTAGAACACTTAACCATCTTGTGTTAAGAAAAATGCAGATTTTCACAAATCTATCCACTTCCATTGGAGCACACGATCAAGGGTAAGATGTATCGTTCTAATTTTCTGAAATTCGAGAACAAACACTGACGCATTCCTTTTTATGTTTCTCAGGAATCCCTAGCCACGCTGGGCAGGTAAGTATTCATTTCTCAATCTTGTAGGTTTTTAAGACTGTCAGAATCCTTATTGCTATAATTTGAAGGCTTCTTGGAATCTAGCATACATTCAAAGCTCATGTCTAGAAAGACGCAAAATTCTCACAGTCATTGGCATTCGTGTTTGATCTGGAGGTTATTTGAACATGATTGAAATATGCATTGTGCATCATAAATCCCCTTAGAGGGTAAGTTTTGGAGAAAGCAAAATGAACTTTTCCAACAAGAGTTGTTTAAAATTGTTCAAAAGGATGTTTCCTCAGACAAGAGGCAATCCTAATCTAAACACATCCCATACACACTTAAGAGATGAGTGGAGTGGTAAGGATAGCGAAACCTTGACCTACGGGCATAAGGATTATTCGCAGTGATTACATGGATTGAGACGACGGAGGCATTCGTTTCTCTATCACAAACACTACAGGTGACCATTGATTACCCTTTGAACGACGGTTTCATTCTTTATCCCTGTCAAGAACCACCCCATAGTAGGGCAAACTGGAGGTACATCCAGCGGTATCAGGAGGTAAATGGTTAGAAGTTCTCTTGCTCAGACTTGCATCAATCTTCATGTGTTGCTTGTCATTTTAACTCCTATGGTAATTCAGGTGCTTTAGGATGACGAAAAGCATTCGTTTCTCTATCCTATACACTTTTACCCTTTGCACAGCCCAGTTGAGCTTGTACGCTCGTTTCACAAACCCGTTGGTGATCATTGCATATTCCGAGACAGAAGCGACGTCACTTCAAGAGCGGAAGAGTTCAAAACACAGGATTTGTGAAAAATTCCTAGATTAATGTTTGAGTGCTGAGATTCAAGTTGTACATCTAGCACATTCATTTGAAAATTCTGATCCCCAAAAGAAAAGAAAAAAATGGGATTTCAAAAAAAAGAGAGAGAAAAACCCGATCTTGGGCATCAAGAAAAAGCAAAGTGCCTGGGAAAAGCAAGGCCAATGCCCATCCAAATACTTGTACACTTGTGAATCATGTGTTTGATCTTGTAACTGCCAAAAGATGGCATGATACCTTTGTATAGGTCACTAGTGAGATCTGGTTGTAGAAGAAAATTCCAAGGAAGCTAGACTGCGAAAGATGCTCCCAAATCATGTCACACTCAGATGATGAAAGTGTAGACAAGATGTTGACGCCGTCTCAACAAGAAAGAGATATTCTCTAAAGACAAATGTGCGCTTCGAAGACTGACAATGCTCTTCAAAGACTATCAATGTACTTCAAAGGCTGAAGACGCTCTTTGAACCAGAAGGGACAAGATCAGCGGCAAACTTGCAGTGATCACCAATGTTAAACCCTTCGCGTATTCAGAGCAAAAAACAAGTCTTTTTTGGATCCACAAACCTACCTACGTTACAACCCTGAAAAGCCTTTTCTAATTAAGGCACTTGGATTGACATAGGGTTTAATGTCTAAGCTTAGCTCGAGGAAGTTCGAGCAAGATTATTTCTTTCTCATTTTGCAGGTTTCTTGACTTGTAAACCTGGAGCAGACATAGAAGACTTCTCTTCGAAAGCCTTGACTTGCACGCAAGTCCCCCTTTGAAAACCGTTGACCAAGCCCAACATTACGGTCCATTGGAAGTCCTCCTGATCGATCGAGGTGTATCCACTGCGAATGATCCTAAAATCCAAGGCGCATGTTTGATAGGAAATTCGAGTGCATTCTTGGTAAGAGACCATTATCTCAAAATAGTGAGAAGTCCTCTTTGATGAGAATACTCCAATGGACGTTTTAACCAAATTCTTTTGGGTAATTTCAGATTGATTGATTCAAACTTTCCTCACAAGGATTTTTTTATCGCTTCCGTATGTTGCAAGGTGTTTTGGATAACCTCCAGCATCGTAATGCATTCATTGAAATTTTCCATGACTATGATATAAGTCATAAAGTGCTGTCAATTTGACATCAGATATCACTTAAAGACCATTGATGTGTCTTTGGTAAGAAAATTTTCAGATTGGAGCTTCTTCAAGATTCTTGATGACTTCGGCTCCTAAAACGGCTTGTATCACTCTTGGTGAGAAACGTTTAACATGTCTAAACTTCTGCAGAATTCCTGGCAAATCCAGATCTCAGAAGAACACAACCTCTCTTGGTAAGAAAGAGTTTACATGTTCAAGCTTTTGTAGGACCCCTGGTATCCCCAGACCTCAGAATGCTACTTCTTTTGTGAAGAATGTATTTCAAGTTTAAACTTCTGCAGGACTCGTGGTAGCCCAAAGTCCCAGAATGACACATTTCTCTAAGAAGGAGAGTTTATATGCTTGAGCTTCTGACAGATTCTTGGTAACCCCAGATTCTAGAATGCTATTGTTCTTGGTTAAACTTCTATAGGAATCATGGTAACCCCAAATTCTAGAAGGATGCCTTGCTCTGTAAAGAAGAGCTTTCAAGTTTATTTTCCTGCAAGATCCCTGGTAATTCCATATCCCAAGAAAACACATTCTTATGAACAATTTTCTAGGTTTGATCTTTCTGCAGGATACCTGGAGTCCCCAGATCCCAGAATGCCACCTCACATGTCAAAAGGACAATCTTCGAAATCATCCCTCTGTGAGATTTCAAATTTACAGGATACCTGGAGCTCCCAGATCCCAGAATGTCACCTTCAATGTCGAAAGGACAACATTCAAGATAGTCTTTCTACGAGATCTCAGGTAGCCCCTAGATCCCAGAAGAATCTTATCAAAGTTTTTGCAGGTTTAAGTTTTCTGCAAAATACTTGGAATCCCCAAATCCCAGAATAACGCCTTGCATGTCGAAAGGACAATTTTCAAGATCAGCTTTCTATAAGGTTCTAGGTAACCCCTAAACCCAAAATAGCCCATTTGGTGAAGCCTAAGGGTTAGGCACACCTCACTTGTATGAATCCTAGTTAATTCCTTAGAATATATGATCAAAAACTGTTGACAAAATCAGCTTTCTGTAAGGTTCTAGGTAACCCCTAAACCCAGAATAGCCCATTTGGTGAAGCCTAAAGGTTAGGCACACCTCACTTGTATGAATCCTAGTTAATTCCTTAGAATATAGGATCAAAATGTTCGACAATCCCTAAAAGACTGGATGCGTCATCCATAGGTTCCTAGCAGAGAGGAGTCCTATTCTCGGCCTGATCCCCCTGAAGGATCAAAATGTTCGACAATCCCTAAGAGACTGGGTGCGTCATCCATAGGTTCCCAGCAAAGAGGAGTCCTATTTATGGTCTGATCCACCATACGGATCAAAACCCCGACAATCCCTAAGAAACTAGGTGCGTCATCCATAGGTTCCCAGCAGAGATGAGTCCTATTCATGGTCTGATCCACCATACGGATCAAAACTTCCCACAATCCCTAAGAGTCTGGGTGCGTCATTCACAGGTTCCTGTCAAGTATAGGAATCTCATTCTGGTACGGCCTACCATACAGGCTAGAGTTTCACCGCCCTATGATACTCAAAAGACGAGTCCCTAGGTATTCACTTGAACCCGCTATACACCGCGCATGCCGCACGAGCATCAGGCAGGTGATCAACAGGTAAATAACAGGCAGGTCTCTCTACTTTCTCTCTCACAAAAGGAATAAGGAGCAGAGCGTTCACCAGTGGGACAAGAAAGATTGAGTGTCAAGATTCGTTTTTCTTTTCCCCAGTCGAGTCGGTCTAGGCTCAGGCGTCACCTGTCTTTGAGCGAAACCTCTCACGAGATTCCTCTCAAAGAGGGGCAGCTGTTGACACCTGATTTTGGGCCAAGTCTTTTTCAGCTTTACTTTGAAAAATCACAAAAAATTCATAAAAAGTCAAAAAATTACAAAATCAACTTTGGTGGCCTTGGCCAAGCCCACGGAACCATTTTTGGACCAAAAAATAATTTCCATGTTTTTCACATTTTTTAGTATTTTTAGAAAATAGGAAAATACTCAAAAAATCAAGCAAAATAGCATTTGAGGTCACAAAAATATAAAAAAAAATAGCCAATATTTTTCTTTTTAATCTCTTGCATTTTTTACCTCACAAAAAATCCAAAATCAGATTCAATTATAGGTGTTCCTTTGTAACCCGTACTATTGAATCTGAGAAAAAAATATCAATTAAGTCTTTTAATTTACAATTTTAGCATTTTTTAGAATCTTGACATTCAATCTAACTGTCCCTTATTTCAATTTGACCTAATTGTTCGGACAAATTGCTCAATTACAAACTTAATTGCATATTAGTCCTTGAATTTGAGCATAATTGAAATTACTTTCAATACAAGGGCTATCATTACAAATTGAACATGCTGCCCAATGATTTTTACCATTCTGAATCGATTGGGATAGGTAATTTGACCCAATTTGGTTATTTGAACCTTCAATTGCACAATCCCTAATTTTGTAATTAAATAGAAATTTGGGGTTTTTATAGAAATTGAGGTGAAATTTTGGGCAAAACCACATTTTTAGATAAAATCCATGCCCTAAACTCAATTCTGAAATTTAATTGCAAAAATTCCCAACAGATTTGGATTAATTTTGAAAATCCCAAATTGGAACCGGTTTGGATCGGTCGGACCGCCGGTCCGACCCGTCGAATAGGTCTGCTACAGATTCGTCTTCTTCCTCGCGCAAATGTACAGTCCTCAGCTCAGTTTTGATCAAAAAAATTGAAGGGCAATTCGCGACTAATTGAAAGGGAAAAGGTGGGCGTCTTGTCCCTTACTTCAATACCTTTCGATCAAGACCGGCCGCAAGGCAAATGGCCGTCGGACGGGCTCCGGCGAGGTTAGTCAAACCTGCACACCTACAAAAGTCAACAAACATCAAACGCAGAAAAAATTTCATGCCAAATTCGCGTGAAATGAAGCCCGCTGGAGAACCAAACGGAGTTAGACGATTCACCCATCTTCCCCGACGCCGTTTGGACCTAAAATCACGTGATGGCACGTGCCATTCAAGTCAGTTGGCCGTTCCCCGATTCGGCGCCAAAACTCAAAGGGCAATATAAGCCTGTGGGGATTTTCAGTTGAGGAGGTTGGTCAATTCAGTTGGTAGAGGACGAACTGAATCGAGTGAGAGAGAGAGAACGCGAGAAAGAGCTCGTTCTCCGACCCTTTGTCGTCGAGAACTTGAGCTCAACTGCCGCCTCCAGCCAGACCAAAGCCAGATAAGACCGTTCGAAGTTCGGCTAGAGCGCCAGAAAGCGATCGCCGCCGGCCGCGCCCCGCGAAATCGCGAGAATAGGTGAGGCAGAGCTTCGACTTTTATACTGAGCTTCAATGGCGATTCTTACATTTCTTGCTCATTCTTTCAATTACTATGTGCGTTTCACTCCTTGAACATCACTGACCATATTCGCATCTTGGTTTTGCATCGATTTTGCCTGAGCACCTTGAATCGAGTCTTCAAACTTAGCTTCCATAGCCGACCACTGTTTATACTTGCCTAGCCAAATCTGGGCCGAGCGAGCTCAATCGGAGCTCGAGGTAAGTCTTCTACACCTCCTGTCGTGTCGATCTATGAATCAATTGATCTGATTTCGCATGGTCTTTGCGATTGAGCTTCCATGGCCGTACTCGGCAACTCGTACGATGTTCTTGATTCTGTGAATAGGATGCTTCGATTCTAAGATATGTTAAACTAGAGATGATTGCGAGTCGATTGCCGTTGGTCTCACGTGATTTCATCAAGATCTCACCGTACGATCATCGCCGGAGATCCTCTGCATCCATTCCGCTGGGGTCGAGAGGTTGAAGACGAATCTGACGTGGCGTGGTCAACCAGTCAAAGTCTTAGGTGTCGATTCGCCATAGGTCCACGTGTTTGTCGAGTCAGCTCGACCGTTAGTTTGTTAGGGCCAGTCAGCGTTAGATCGGACGGTCTGGGTTAATTGAGTCTAACAAATCGTGACCGTTCGATTAATAATTAGGATTATCCGAAATAGTTTTAAATCGAAAAAATCAAATTGAAGTGAAACGGTGTCGTTTAGGTTAGTAGTAGTACGACATCGTTTAGGTTAGTGTGAACGGATGGTCCAGATTGAATCTTTTGTTTTAATCGTGACCGTAGATTTAAGCGATTAGATCAGACGGCCCTGGTTGAGTCTCCATTCAATCTGAACCATGAGATTTAGTAATCTCATCCGGCGATCGTGGATTAGCCACGTGGTCCATCAGGGACCGTTGGATTAAATCCAGATAATCCGAAAATAAAAAACATGTGATACGACGTCGTTTTGACCGAGGGTTTCGCGGGTTCGGGTCTAGGCCGGGTTCCGACCCGAGTGGATCGGGTCGACCCGGCCCGATTAACCTTTTTTTTAATAAAAAATCAGAAATTGATTTTAAAACTAAAAAAAAAATCAGATAAATCCTAGAAAATACAAAAAATGCTAGAAAATTCCAGACAATTCCAAAAAAAATGTGAAAAAATTGTGGGAAAATCCTAGACACTCCAGAAATCCCCAAAAATCGAGGATTGACCACAGACAACTGGTCAACCCTATTTTTGGGATTTCTTATCTGTTCTTCCCAGACTTGACGACATCACCCTTTAGGGGTAAGTCGCCTCTGCTGTATATGCGAGATAAGGCCGATAATACCAAGGTAAGAATTAGGGTCAGGTAGGTGACCAATTCTTAGGCTTGGGTTTTCGAGTCCTGTCCCTTTTCTCAAAATGACAATTTTGCCCCTCAATGGGAAAATCGTCTTTCTTGTTCCAGTCGAGTCCTGAAAATTGCTTAAAGTTAGGGTTCGGGTCACGTGGAAGAACAGCCCTAATATTTAAGATTCTCAGTTCTCATCTTTGTCCAAAATGACGATTTTACCCCTCTAAGGGTAAAATCACTTGAAAATTCCAGAAAAATTCTGGAAATTCTCAAAAAATGGAAAATGGATTGGATTGATAGCCAATCCTATTTCCACCATCTTTTGACTTCCCAATTCATCTAAAATGACAAATTTTCCCTTTTCAAGGCGAATTGTCCCTAAATAGTTCAAAATTACGATTCTGCCCCTCATGGGCGAATCATGTCCAAATCACTCTTAATCCTTGATTGACATTTCTCTAGGCTAATAGGGCCTCATTAGGGATGCCATGGTGCTTTCATGTGTTTTATCCGCATGTATTGGATCCTTGATTTGCGCATTTATTTCTAATGATTGTGAGTGATAGGGTAGCTATTCCCATCTGCATGAACTCCTAGATTTAGGATCTGTACCCCACTCGTCTGTATGAAATCCAAGGATCAGATGAACCATTCAACTTAGGTACCGAAAGTGCGTCAACTCTGACAGTTGGCGTAACTAAGTCCCCGAACCCACTTCTCTGGTTTCCGCAGAATCGAATAGACCACTCCCAACTATTCGATAGGGTTTCCGATCGTACCCTCCACGAAACGATTAGTGGCGACTCCTTGGCATATACACTTTTCACATGTCACTAGACCACACTGAAGGTCGACCACGTATAACCAGCAGTTGCGATTTGGGTAATGGACCTTGGGAGAGGCCCGCGTCCGATCAAGCCAGCTATCGAGCGGCCCATTAGCCCCCCCCGCGCGAGGGAGGGTCGTGACCGAATGGTAAGTAGGTACCAATCCAATAGAGGTCAAGCGTACTCAATTGCCGTCAATAGAATTATGAGGTATGTGAAAGTACTGTTGATAAATTTACTGAATATTCAAGGTAGAGATCTGCACCTTGAAAGTGTATTGGTATTGATTGAGTGGGAGATATAGATAAGGGGAATTTTACCTCTGGATTTGCGTTCTTACTGAGTAATGGCGCCATATCATGGAAAAGTAAGAAGCAAATGTGTATGGCCTTATCCACGATGAAAGATGTTCTCGTGGTGTTATCAGCAGTAGTATAAAAGGGTCTTTGACTTGGGAGATGTTTGGATCAATAAAGTGTTGCCAAGAATGTTACAAGTCCAATTATTAGTTAATTGTGATAGTTAAGTAGCAAGAGCTTACATTAAGGATCCACTACAAGACCAAACGTATTGACTCGGAGTATGATGTTGTGGAAGACATGTTTGTATGAAAAAATGTGAACAAATAGTGCATATCTACGCATAGAATGAAAGCAGATCTTATGATGAAATGAATTACTAGAGATGTTTTAACTTGGTCATTTGTTGACAAGAAAGATTAGTTCTTTACGTTAGAATCTCTAGAAGGGCGTAGAAATCAGAGCATTGGATTTTTTTAATGTTCCCCAAAGTTCACAGTTAATGAGTTAATGATATTTGTTATCATTACTGATGCCTATGACAGTTAATGCTTTAATGATATTTGTTTTCATTATTGTTGTCTATGATTTTTGTGTGTAACATTTATGCATATTAATGTTCAGTACATTATTCTTTGAGAAGGTATGTCAGACAGATGAGAGATTAGCCCACTCACACGGGTAATCGGCTCTATTCACTGCGTGATGAATGGAGATGAGGCAATTTTAAGCTTATTATGTAGGTGATAATTGAGAGCTGAAGCTTAAAATATTTATGCCGCCTTAACAGAATGTTAAGCTGAGGACTTATTATTTATAATGTCCGAAAGTGAAATAAAGATTTTTTTTATTAGCCCTCCCACATATTTCACTTTATCTATCTTTATTGCCAGATAAGAGTTCTGATGGAAACTTTTGGTTGGAGATGTTACGTGAACTCTAGTTAGACATTGAGTATATCTAAGTAATCATCTGTACGGTATTAAAATAGAAAGACATACGCTCCATGGGGAATGAGAAAATACCGTAATACGTACTTCATATTACGTATGCATTGTCGACCAATGAGAGTTAGCAAAAGTTATGATATCAACTTTTCTATGCCATGTGAGACTCTCGAGGATAAAAATTCCTCATTTGGTGCCCTCACGACTCTTCGTTATTCTCAAGATTTATATTTAGTGTTCGCTATCTTGGAGTGTTGCCTATGGTCATGAAATTGATTCGATCTAAAGGGGCACTTCTAGAAAAGCGAGCTGAACTGAAATTGAGAGGTTTAATGGAAGAGGAAGATCGATTTCGAGTTTTTGAGTCACATTATAGATTTATATTCACAGACCGGCCGGTTATGATTATTTAGTGTGATCATAATTGTGAATATAACATATCATACTTAAATGATATCTAGAGAGAGATATGTATATGGCTGATCGATCTAGGGTACAAGCATACAGAAATATATTTTTGATTATGTCCATTTTAAGCTGTCATATACTCCCAACGGATATGTGACAACGAGCTCTCAGTGTATGCTGGTCGCACGGATTATTTGTCAATATGAACTTTGCAGATATAAAGAGAGTTATGCTTGGTCCTTTGTGGAGGAGTTGGAGTTATTAGTCCTCTGTGGACATGTATGAGTTGTTTACCCTACGTGGGCGAGTGGGAGATGAAGGACTATTGGACTTATGGTGTGCGCCCATGCGGGCAATCACACCCGCCACCACAGATAACCGCAATAGCAGTTATCTGTAATTTGAAGAGACGTGTCTCTTCAAGTCAATTTGAGAGACGTCAAATAGATAGACGTCGGCTCTCTCTTCCTCTAAAACTGACGACACATTGTCATTCATAAAAAAAAAAAAATGACGACGAATCCCTCCTCTGATATTGAATCGCATCGAAGGCGACAAAAGACTCTTGGGACTGTGAAGGCGACATTTAATCTATGGACAGTGGGTACGGTTCCTTGTGTGATCGTATTTCGATCAGTGATACAAGTAAGTGATTTCTGGGCATTAATCAATAGTTTTCCGCACGTATTTCGTATACAGATTAGGAATGTGTTTCCAACAGCGAAGGTCTAGTCTTGGTAGGCATATCCTTCTCAGAGAAATCAGGTTCATAAGGTAACGTCGCAATATGATTATTCCTTTCCCAAAAAGCATTATTAGGAATAAAACATAGATCATCTTTTATCTTCCGTTGCAAAATAGAAATTTTTGTTTTGATGTCAGGATGACTGAGCTGTTGCTCAATTTTTTGAAAAATTAATTCTTCTTTTAAAAACAAAAGATGAGATTCCTTATCTCTTATGAGACAATTTATCTCTTCGATAGCATGTTCTTGTAAAATATTCAAATTTCTAGTTTGTGGTTTAGAAATAAAATGAAATATGATTTTTTTTATCAAAAATTTCTGTTTCAATTCCTTCCTGAGTGACAGTGAAGGGTTGAATTAGATTTATAAAAGGAGTACCTAAAATCACATTTCATTTTAGATCCTTAACCAAAAGAAAAGATGTTTTTAAAGAAATATTATCTTTTATTATGAAAGCTTCTAGGAGTTTGTATTTGATTTTCAAATGTTCACCAGATGCTGATTTTAAAGGCTTTGTGGTTTTATCAAAATATTTTGTGGGAATGAGGCCTTCTCGAATGCAATTCAAGTCAGTGCCAGTATCAAAAAGGGTAGTAGTGTTTAAAATAAACTCATTATTGATTTTTATAGAAATATCTATTATCCATTTCCTACTCGTCACTTCACTAAGGAGCTGTAGAAAATTAGAAGGTTCAGAATTCTCTTGTTTGTCAGAATTCATGTCATATTTCCCTCTTAAAATTTATTTCTTAAAATCTTAAAATTCCTTTTGCTGATCAATTTGATTGATTTTCAAAATTTTAATTTCCCTTTTGAGTTCATTAATCTCAAAACGTAAATCATCAGAACTTGTTGGTCGTAAAAGAGGTTTTTCCCTCTATTCGATTATAAGTGTTTTCAAACTGTGAGGTTTTAGAAAATGTAAGACTAGGTTTTTGAAATTGATTAATTAAAATTTCAGAATCTGAAGTATTATCGATGGAATCTAAAATTTCTTTTTCTTCCATTGTCAAAACATTTATTTCTTTTTCAAAATGTGAAATTTCATTATCAGAATTAGAAGAAGTTTCAATTTCATTGATCTGAAGACCATCTTTGATCTGTTCTTCATCGTTTGAAGAATAATCAGAAGATTCTTCGTCAGTCTCAATCATGAGTTGATTTAACTGACTTAGAATATTGTCTCCAAGTTCAAGTTCATTAATATTCTTGTTTAATTTACAAAATCTTTTGGTATGTCCTTTTTTTGCCACAATTGTAGCAAGTAAATTTGCTAAAATCCTTTTTAGTATCTTGTTTTTTAGAAATGGGTTTCTTAGAAAATTCTTTTCGAGATTTTTTATAGAAAGATTTTTTTTTCTTGTTAGGTTTTTCTGGAGGACAACTGCGAAAACATTTTTTGGAAGAAGAAAATGAGTAAGAAGGATCATATTGACGAAAAAAATCTCCTAATCCTTTTCGGGTAAGAGATTTTTCTTTTTTAAGCTGTTTTTGAAGCTTGATGTTATTGCACATTTGAGTCCTTGCTTTATAAATATAAGAAATAAGTTCTCCATAAAAAAGGGAATCAAAAGGAATAGTTTCACCAAATTGTTCACGAATTTTATCATGAACTTGGTTTCCTATTATGATAGGAAGACCTGCAAGAAACTTTTCTTTCCAAAAATGTTGATTACAATCAGGACGAAGAAGAACTCTTTTTAAAAATATATCTTTGTATTCTCGGAATTCACCAAGAGAACGACATTTTAAATTAGAAAGAAGATCAAGGTTGTGATCTCTAATGACTGAAGGATCTCCAATGAAATGTTGAGATATGGAATATAAAAGAGTAGAAACAGCATCTTGGACCATTTGTCAGTAATCATCAAAAACAGTTTGACCATTGTCGTCAACTTTGTCAACATTCAAAATTTGATCTCTTTGGTCTTGGGTGAGATAATTATCCCACCAGCCTTTCAAAGTGCCAGAAATGCCAGCAGCAATCATGTAAGCCACTTGCGGATCAGTGGTGTCAGGAAGTGTTTTATAGGTTGTAGCGCACATGACCATTTGGTTCAAAACTTGTAATAGATTTTGTTTAGAAATACCATCTATGCTCCATTCATAAATGGCGTTAGCAGAATATTTGTTTTGAACTTTGTTAAAAGATTCTTCAGAAATAATATCAGGTGGAGTGGAACAAGAATAGTAAAGTTTTTGAGGTTCCTTCCGTGATAATCGGTTTACCTCAGGAATGTCTGTTTTATCAAGAAACAAAAGTTGATTATCAGGTTTTAGCATTTCAAAATTTTTAAATGCCAAAAAGTTTTAGCAAAGAATTTTATGAAGCCCTTCAACAAAAGAAAGAAAGACTTCATAAAGAAAAAAATTTCTAAGCAACCCATTTTGAACACTCCCAAGGTCAATCAGCCTTTGCAGATTAATACTCCAAAACCTGATAATCAACTTTTGGTTCTTGATAAAACAGACATTCCTGAGGTAAACTGACTATCATGGATGGAACCTCAAAAACTTTACTATTCTCGTTCCACTCTACCTGATATTATTTCTGAAGAATCTTTTAACAATGTTCAAAACAAATATTCTGCTGACGCCATTTATGAATGGAACATAGATGGTATTTTTGAACAAAATCTGTTACAAGTTTTGAGCCAAATGGTCATGTCTGCTACAACCTATAAGACACTTACTGACACCACTGATCAGCAAGTGGCTTACATGATTGTTGTTGGCTTTTCTGGCACTTTGAAAGGCTGGTGGGATAATTATCTCACCCAAGACCAAAGAGAATAAAATTTTGAATGTTGTCAAAGTTGACGACAATGGTCAAACTGTTTTTGATGATTACGGACAAATGGTCCAAGATGTTGTTTATACTCTTTTGTATTCCATATCTCAACATTTCATTGGAGATCCTTCAGTCATTAGAGATCACAATCTTGATCTTCTTTCTAATTTAAAATGATGTTCTCTTGGTGAATTCCGAGAATACAAAGATATATTTTTAAAAAGAGTTCTTCTTCGTCCTGATTGTAATCAACGTTTTTGGAAAGAAAAGTTTCTTGCAGGTCTTCCTATCAAATTAGGAAACCAAGTTCGTGATAAAATTCATGAACAATTTGGTGAAACTATTCCTTTTGATTCCCTTTCTTATGGAGAACTTATTTCTTATATTTATAAAGTAGGGACTCAAATGTGTAATAACATCAAGATTCAAAAACAGCTTAAAAAAGAAAAATCTCTTACCCGAAAAGGATTAGGAGATTTTTGTCGTCGATATGATCTTTCTTACTCATTTTCTTCTTCCAAAAAATGTTTTGGCAATTGTCCTCTAGAAAAACCTTACAAGAAAAAGAAAAAATATTTCTATAAAAAATCTAGAAAAGAATTTTCTAAGAAACCCATTTCTAAAAAACAAGATACTAAAAAGGATTTTAGCAAATTTACTTGCTACAATTGTGGCAAAAAAGGACATACCAAAAGATTTTTGTAAATTAAACAAGAAGATTAATGAACTTGAACTTGGAGACGATATTCTAAGTCAGTTAAATCAACTCATGATTGAGACTGACGAATAATCTTCTGATTATTCTTCAAACGATGAAGAACAGATCGAAGATGGTCTTCAGATCAATGAAATTGAAACTTCTTCTAATTCTGATAATGAAATTTCACATTTTGAAAAAGAAATAAATGTTTTGACAAAGGAAGAAAAAGAAATTTTAGATTCCATTGATAATCTTCACATTCTGAAATTTTAATTAATCAATTTCAAAAACCTAGTCTTACATTTTCTAAAACCTCACAGTTTGAAAACACTTATAATCTTATTGAGATTTTGAATAGAGGGAAAAAATCTCTTTTACGACCAACAAGTTCAGATGATTTACGTTTTGAGATTAATGAAATCAAAAGGGAAATTAAAATTTTGAAAATCAATCAAATTGACCAGCAAAAGGAATTTTTAGATTTTAAGAAACAAATTTTAAGAGGGAAAAATGACACACACACACACACACACACACACACACACACACACACACACACACACATATATATATATATATATATATATATATATCTCAGAATCTCTATTCCCTTATTCAGTGCATAGTTTGGTTCATTCCTATCCTCTTCACTATCCTACAAGTTTGCTGGGAACCTGTTGGAATATATAAATATTAAACCACGTCTTCTTCTATCAACTTAAGCTTTTAGCGCAATTGGCAAGTGGTCCCGTCAAATCTTACAAAGCCACTCCTTATCCAGGCCTTTGGCGTTAGCGACTACTCCCCACCGCTCCTTGTCCAGGGCCTCTAGCCCAGGCTCCACTCGCCGGACCACACATCTATTGAATGAGATCCCATTCTGACACCATATTATAAACCCTGGATTTAACGCCCTCGAGATATTAGCACCTTTCCAGGAGGTCGCCCATCACGGGAATGCTCCCACTAGAGCTCGTTTTAATTTAGAGTTCCAAAAGAAAAACATGTTGTTACGTCAAAAGGTGCATAGTGTCAGTGAGAGGAACTTGAGTCTCCCCCATTGACATTGTTTTGTGGATATAATCTTCAATGAGTGTAAGCAAGCACCCATCCTAAGAAAGGTGCTTAAGGCTGGCCGGCTTGGTGACATCAGAGGAAGACCATCATCTCTATCCAGGTACGATCATAGCTTCATTCGTTGAACCTTGGGGATAACCATTAACATTGAGGTCAATCACCACAGAAAACTATAGTGGCTAAGAAAGCCCCAGAGATACTATGGGAAATTGGAAACGTCGAAGTGAGTTGTGGCTTATAAATAGGAAGATGAGGAGATAACGGACGAAGGATATTCATGATACACATATATTTGTTCGGTGCATAGTCTAGTTTAATTCTGCCCCCTCTGCCATCCTAAAAGCTTGCTAGGAGTCGTTCTTGTCTAGGTCCTTTGGCCCCTGACTACCAGTCTCAATTTCTCCATCTGAATCTGAATTTGCCAAGAGACAAATATTTGCATAGTCTTCATCATTATCTTCACACTCAGTGTCACTTCAAGTCTCTACTTTTAAAGCCTTTTTGGACTTCACATAATTGCCTTATGTTTATTTAGCAAAGTATAATTTGAATTGATGTGTCCCTTTTTCCTGCATTTAAAACAAATCACATACGTACCCTCTTCTCTATCACCGAAGGTCTTCTTTTGATCAGATTGTTTGAATAGCTTTTTCCTTTGAATTTTCTTCCATTCTTAGCCATTTTTTATGCACTTCTTTACCATGTGAGCAAGCTCTTCATCATCTTCAGAAGTAAAATCATCAAAATCAATGTTAGATTTTAAAGAAATTAACTTCTTACATTTCATATCCTCTTTTTTTTTTTTACTTATTATGTCTCGTACGACTGTAGAGTCCCAACAAGTTTGTCAATCGATAATGGTATGATTGTCTGACATTCTTGAATGGATGATTTGATGTAGTTTCAGTCATCCATAAATCCTCGAAGAATCTTTCAAACCTGCATAGATTTAGAAACAAGAGTGTTTTGATGAGCAACACCACTGGATAAAACTTGAAACCTGTCAATCATTTCAACAATTGTTTCATCTGGCTTCATCTTGAACGCTTCGTAATCACTTAGCAAATTATTGAGTTTGGTCTCCTTGCCAGTTCCTTGATAGGTGACATGGAGTCTATCCCATATGGCCTTAGATGAGTCTTCTACTACATCAAAGTTATATATAGAAGGATAAAAGGCACATAAGAGAGAATGGGCATCTTTAGAATCAAGTCATTCTCTTTTAGAGTGTTCACTTTCCGATAGGGTAACAGCAGGAGCATTGTTCCCATTTGCAAATGTTGCAATAGTGGTAGGATTTACTCCTTTAGTCACAACATCCCATATCATATTGTCTATAGCTTTGAAGAACCACTTCATCTTATTTCTCCCAACATTGTAATCATTTACATCGAAGTAAGGAGGCTTGTTGTTCAACTGAGCATCACCTGATCCTGGTAAATTATTGGTAGACATGATAGATCGTTAACTTTGAAATAATAACACTTCAAAATGTTGAGCAACCTGTTCTGATACCAATTGTTGTATATGGAAATATCACCTAGAGGGGTGGATAAGTAATTTTAAATAATTTTGATTAGAAAATGCGGAATTAGAATAATCAAATTAAAATGTACCTAGAATTGGAATGTGAATATGTGTAGTTTATGATTTTGAACATGAGTATGAAATTTCTGGGTATGCAGATTCTGAATATGAACACCAATATGCAATATTCTATCAAACAAAACTATGAGATTTATAGATAGAGAATATTATATACGATGATTATAGTGGTCTAGCTTAGATCAAGCCTATATCCACTCTCCTACGTTGATAGCCGATAGGTTGGATTCTACTAGATGAATCAATGGAGTTTTACAACAAGTGATGATACTTTTTTTGATAGATCACATTATCCTCTCTTAATCACTCTTACAAAGCCTATCAATGATTGTCGTATAAGGCTCACGATGACAAGTATGAATCTGATAGCTCTAGCACTTTGGAATTGACGATTCTAATATCACACCATAGTAGCACCATGGATCTCCTTTTATACTCATTTATCCTCACACTAGGAGTTGCACATGTCTTCAACGGATTGCTCTTAAATCGCTGATTGGATTCGCTGATTGGATGCCATCAATCTTTATTGAAAGAGACTGTATCTAGGGAGATTTCGTCACCGTTGGTGTTGAATCGTTCATACAACTCAATTTTCGATTTCCATAAGTGGAGTTCTTCAAATATGGAAGTTTTCCTATTTCATGGAATATAATTTTCAATCAATGATATTCTTAATCATGTTATAGAATAATTATGTCAATCAAAGATTATAAACTTCCATAAATACCTCAGCAACAACGAACATATGTTAGGCGTGGGTCTTTAGAATATGGAATTGACATGTTGGAGAATCTGAACAATCTTCAGAAACAGAACCAGTCTTTAGTATCTAAACAGAGATAACACTTATTGATGCTGATAGAAACCTTATTGATGCTCACACATAGGTCTTCATTCAAAAGTGTGGTTGAAGCTGCATAAGTGACACTTCACTTAATTTGGATAATGTAATATATGAGCTCATAAAAAAAGGCCCAAATCCCAGCCCACAAGCAAAATCACTCAGCCCTATTTAACTCTTCTTAGCAGATTTTACGTGAGAAAAGAAGAGAAGAGAAGAAGCAAAGAGGCAGCAAGGAAAGAAGGGAAAAGGGAAAGAATGAGAAGAAAGAAAGGAAGAGGAGAAAGAAAGGGAGTTTTCACACGATCAAGCGACGTTGTCTCGACAAGCTATCCCGACACCGAATAGCAACGTCCGGTAAGTTATCTATGTCTTTTTCCTCCGATTGAAGCGATTTTCGAGATTTAGGGTTCAATTCGGATTTTGGCAGAAAATCAGTCGCTGTGTCTGATTTTCTGGGACTTTTGCTGCATTTTTCCTTGGGAATGAAACTTTAGGAAGTCATGAAGCCGTAGGATTTGACGGATCGCAATTTGGTGTTGTGGTTTGCTCGGAGCGAGCAATTCAATTCCGGTGCGCAATCTGCCCGCGTGAACAGTAACTTTCGGGGGCTGATTTCTTTAGTTTTAAGTTGCCGGCTGAGGTTGAACCTCTTGGGAATTTTGTAATACATCGAATAAGCTTCGCGTGGACAGTAAGATGGCCTTAATCGGGGTTCGTATGAGAAAGTTAAGGAAGTTCTCGCAAATTTGATTGGGAAATCAGCATTTTGGAGATTTTTGTATCATGGGGCCTGATTTTTGATGTCGTTTAAGCGTGAACAAAGCAGGAAACAAACTTAAGGGTGTTATGGAGCTAGTGACCTTGACGATTCGTAAATCGGGTTTACGACTTGCCTGAACGAAATTTCTGAAGTTCGGCGCGCGAGTTGTCCAATGTGCAACCAATAGTTTTTTTAGTCTTCAAGTGCCGAGTTATCGACGTTTATGCGTCGTTTAGTCCAATTATTCACTAGCGTAGTAATTTTCCAGCTTTTGATATTGTTTTCCATTATTCTTTTTAGGATTTCAAGTCTTGCGACTCGAGAAACTACTATAGTTTGGTATTCGGATTTTAAGGTGAGTTGTACTTTCTCTTCTAAGAGTTTATAAAACTCATATCTTTAAAGATGAGTACGTGCTTTCTGATGTAGTTTCTTGACAAGGTAAAGAAAGAGATGTTTCGAGCATTATTTCTTGCATGAACATGATCGAGTTATTACTGCCCTTTTGATTATTTGAGAAATATGTTTGTGGAAGGCTGTTGATTCAGTTTGTGAAACTGAATGGTTGTGGTTTTTCCCTGGATTTGATATTGTGGTTATTGCTCATGTCTCTATGTTTAGAACCCATTGAGGTGGGGGTAGTATGCATACTGTCATGACGTCATTAAGCCGAATCGCCGGCTGAAATAGGCGATCGACCTAACCAAGAGGGGTAAACTTGGTCGTCTTGTCATGACGTTAAAAGTGACCATAGTGGATGACGAGTATGGGATTATTCGGTGGATAGACCATCGAAGATTGTCTTGATGAGATTAATCAATGGATTAGACCATTGATAGTTTGTTATTATTATGAGTTGATATTTGTTTACTTTGATGAATGCATAGTAATTTCTCGATCTGCTTAGAAGAGTTTGTACTTCTCACTGAGCTGTGGTTCGCTCACTCCCGTATTTCTTTTGTTTTTCAGGTTCTACGGCGAGTCGCAAGTAGGATCGAGAGTACGTTAGCTGCAGGACTTTTGGGGTTGTATTTTTGGCTAAGTTGTATATAGTTGGTGAGCTCAAGCTTGATGTGAAGAATAGTTACATGTTATCTTTTTGGTTTTAGTAGATGAGCTATGGTATTTTGTGGATATATGACCTTGTTATCAGATATATATGGAGGTATATATATTTGTATATCAGGTTCTGTTTGAGGCTGCGTCCTTTGAGGAAAAAGGACGGCCGTGTCATGTCCGTTTTCCTGGAGAATTCGGGGTGTGACATTTGTTGGTATCAGAGCATAGGTTATGATTTTTGGGTATAGATATGGGTCGTTGCGAGATGTGTGATAGATTTTAACGCGTTATCTTTTTAGATACTAAGGTTATGTTCTATTGGTGGTTCCAGGTAATTATGAGCTCCAATTCGGATCCACCACTTTTGCTCTTGTCAGAGATAGGGATAAGAGAGTTATTGACTTTGATCCCAGAGATGTGCCCCGAGGTTCTAGAGGCAGACATTCGGCAAGACAACAAGATGATGCAAGACCATATTGTTGACAGCTAAATTTTAATTATTCTTTTTTCAGTCATTTTCACAATAAAAATAGAACTAATTTTAGTTCTAAACAAAAATCATCTCTCATACTTATTTTTAGCATAAATTGTATTTGCATTTAATTGGGCTGAGCATTTAGTATACCTTGACCAAGCTATATCTAGAAAAATTAGCAACCACTCTTCCTATTTGATAGCGAATTCTACTGCCACTTCCCGCATTTGTCTCGTTTTCGCAATGACCGGTACCTGTAAACCATGATGCTTCACGTAGATGTGCGGTACCCTGCGTGTGTGAATGCCTTGCGTTCAAATTTTCTAATACATATGAGTGTTTTTCTGACATGGATGGGGGCTTCCTCCATCATCAAAATAAAAAGAATTCATGGCAACGAGAGATGGTGGTCGGCCATTGAAATGATGGGAGACAACTATGAATGGGGGATTAAAAAAAGAAGAAAAGGAAGAGACACCATGAAGGGAGAAGCGAATCTTGCGTTAGATTAGAACGTGGGCTCTTTTGTTGATGGTCATTTTTTTATTCATGTCCCATATTTTATTCATGATTTGGACTGGCTGAGAAAAAGAAAAAGCAAGAGAATTTGTGAGTGGAGAGAGGTTCCTTCTTTGCAATAATCCAAGATCCCTCCTCGGAGAAGAAGGTCCACGGATGAAGAAGCCCTTTCTCGGTGGCTATTTAGAGGAGCTCGTCGAAAAAAAGAAAGAAAGAAGAAGAAGATGAAGATGAAGAAAAGGCAATTCTCGATAGCGTTTCTCGATGGCGCTCGGAGAGAGGGTTGAGGATATTGGGACATGCAGATAATTAGAGAGAGTCATTCCAGGGAGACAAAAAAATAGAAAAGAAACGAAAAAAAAAAAAAAGAGAACTCCCTTTCTGAAGGCTCAGTCTTCTTCGGTCCCGTCCATCGCTCAGTTTCTTCGACCACCGCCACCCTCGTTTCCTTTGCTCCCGTATCTGGAGGCCTCGGACTAAAAGGGTGCTCGCCGGGACCGTCCTCACCAACGCTCGCTCTCACCCGATTCTGTCGGAGCACCCGGGCTTCAACCGCAACCCGGAGTACACTCTTGGCGAGGTAATTCTACCACCCTCTTCAGCCCTGTCTCAGGTAAGGTAAAGACTAAGTCCCCGCCCATGCACGAGTTTGCTTCTTCTATTTCGGACTGCCATCTGTAGATATCTAGTATGTATATGCGGTGTTTAAGGTCTCAACGTTTAATGCAAGTCTAAATGCTCGTGTCTCTACCGAGCCCTTTGCATCTAGTTGTCGCTCCTATAGATGAATAGATATCTGGTGAGGCTAGACGAGGGTCGGATCCGGAGGTTAGCGAACGGCAAGCCACTAGCGAGGGCTTCGCGGAGTCTACTGCAGTGTCGGGTTCGGCAGACGTTCTGAGAAAAGCGAGTTCGGCGGCAATCCGGAGCGGTCCGTCGTCGACGTTTTTCATGCGAGCGAGTTTGTTGGCGATCGTTGGCGTCGGTGGTAGTTGGCGAAAGGAGAAGTGGCGGACGACCAAGGTCTTGAGCAACGATGTTTTGGGAGGGAAGCGTCTGAAATGAAGAACCAGTGAAGAAGAAGAAGTCCAAGGAAGAAGACAACGTAAAAAAAAATGGATTAAAAAAAAGATTAAAATATAAGAGACCAAAGCAACAAAGTGGACGTGCATGGTTTTGAGTCTGAATGGCTATTGGGTTGGCGCATGGGCTTATTATAAAACTCATAGGTTTTGGGCTAGTGGAGATTGGAGTAATATTGGGTTTTAGGATAGAAGTGGGTCTTTCTTGTTTTAAATTTCATGTGGGCTTCATGTCCCCCTTAGCCCGCGGCTTTAGAAGGGTTGGGTTAAAAAGCCCAATCCGAATAATTATTTTCGAAATTAATAAAATAATAATAAAAAATTCAAAAATCAATAAAAAAATAGAAAATCATAAAAAATTCAAAAAAAATTCGGAAAATTCAGAAAAATTATAAACAATTCCAGAAAATAGGAAATGGCCACATTCGACTGGCCATGACCTGTTCCGGGTCTTTCGACCCCCGGTCTTTCCAGAAATGACGGTTTTGCCCTTCCGGCAAACCGTCTTCCAAAATAATTCTAAAATAAATCCAGGAAAATCCCAAAAAATAGGAAATGGCCACAAACAACTGGCCAAGACTCATTCCGGGTGTTTTGAACCCCGAACCTTCTTAAAATGATGATTTCGCCCTTTGGGCGAATTGTCTTCCAAAAATTGAAGAAAAATCAAGAAATTCCAAAAAATTCTCAAAAATGGGAAATGGCCACAATCAACTGGCCATGGAATATTTTGGGTAATTCGGTATCCAAATCTCCCAAAAATTGACGATTTTGCCCTTCGGGCTAATCGTCTCCAAATCTTCCCATTTTACCTCCTGACCGAAATCACACCTTCCCTAAGCCCTTATGGCTATGCTAGGAAGTCATTGACTCGCATTGATATGCATCGATGTGATTTACTTATGCATTTGATTGCGCTTTCATTTAAATTGATTGTGATTGATAGGAATAGTCTTCCAATCTGCATGAAACCCTGAATCAAGCCTACCTCACCTAAAATTGCGCCTGCATGAATTCTTAGCTAGGAAAATCACTCGCGTTAGGTACCGAAAGGGCGTTGGTAATGACACCAGCGTAACCAAGTCCCCGAACCTAAAATCTCTGGTTCTGCAGAACTGATCGATCTCTCCCAATCGGTTAGTAAGGTTTCCGGTCTACCCTCCAAGAAAGACCGGTGGCGACTCCAAATGCATGCACAAGTTGTACATGCCACCACGACCACACTGAAGGTCGAAAACGATCGACTCTTATCGTCGAATCCTTTGAAAAATACTCCCGTCGCGATTTGGTAGGGGCTTGGGAGGGCCCGCGCCGATCCGAAACCCGCGATCGATAATCCATTAGCCGCGTCCGCTTTCGGACGGGTCGCGACAGCTGGCGACTCCACTGGGGACATGAGTGAAGAACCTATGGTTCTAGACCCCAAGTGGACTTAGGCCGTAATTAAAACGCTGAGTGATTTTTCTAACCCTGCAAGCGCTATTGAAGGTGAGGTAAGTCCGCTTATGATAGGTGTTATATGTTTTTGCAGATTAGAGCGATAAGGGGGGTAGTCTGCGATTAACATTGTCTTATGCAGGTTGCCGTAAGAATGAATGATTGTGTGTATGTTTTATATTGAAGCGGTGATTGTTAAATAAGATGCATGTTTATCGCTTTAGCACGACACCGAAAACACACACAACCGCGCCTAAAACCCCGGGCGCCGTCTATAGGAAAACAATAGAAGGGATTGAAAATGGAATCTCCGTGAGAAAAAACACGGGGTAATCCACTTTTCAATTCCGCTCATTTTGAGCTATGGATCGAGCCCCAATGCAACGATAGTTGTGCAATGGAATCTGCTCTTTCTAGAACTCGAGGTGGGAACCTTGACCTTAGGTGCCAAATCCTTTGATTTTTAGAAGTTTTATCCTCACTTGTCTCATGTGCATGTCTTTAGATGGCTGATATATCTAAAACCCCCTAAAAAAAAAATCGGTGATCCTGGAATCACATCTCGAAGACTGGAACTAGGGCATCTCCAAGTGTTCGGACCACATTCCTTTGATCGATTTGACATTCTTAGTTCTCTTGTATAAGATTAATTTTGCTGAGATCCTCTCTATCTCGTCCCTTAGATTGATTGTCTTAGGGATCTATTTGTATTGTATACATCTCGATAAGGCTCATTTATATCGAAAATAGGGGCAAATTCCCCAAACCCGTGGAGCATAGTGGAATTCGTCTCTTCAGTGCAAAATGCATTTGGCCGCAGAGCTACTCGTTTGGTGAAAGGACGTATCGTTCCAAATTGATTTTGAATCAGATCTGAGGATAAGTTTTTCTCCATTTTTTTTTTATCTCAGGTGATAAAAGAGACAATGCACCCAAAAGCTCATGCATTCAAATGACAAAATAGACGTCGCCCAGCTGGGGCAAATGAACCGTAGGCATTGCAAATACCTTCAAGCACGGATGGAGGAATTCAATAGATGTTGTTCATATCAATATGCAACATCAAAACGGAATGCAAATCAAGTGTAAAAGGACGTATCGTTCCAAAATGATTATTTTCTTGATATGAGAATAATGCTTCCTTTCTTTTTCCTCTCAGATGATGATCAAGAGCAGATGACACATGATGTAATGCTTTCAAATAACAAACAGGGAACATCAAATACCTCAAATGGCGACTGTGACCGAGAGAATCACCAAACCGCCACATGACGAATCCCAAGAATATTAAGTTGTCTTGAGACAGATAAAATTGATCAAGGACTCTGACAATCGAGATGGATGATCAGAATCTGCAAAAATCAATGGGAGCAGGTTCCCCCCCCCCATTTGCTTTGAGGAGCCAAACCGGGGGCAAACTCTCATGATCCCCCATGAAAGCACATCAGACCAGGATCATCGAATCCGGAGATGACAAACAGCAAAACCATACCCAACTAGGGCAAGTGAATCATTTGTGCGCCGGACAAAGAATGACGTTTCTCCTCTGGCAAAGTCAATGGACGCAATAACAGAGTCGTCCGCATCAGAATCAAACCCCAAGATACGAATTTGGGTGAACGGTAACCTTGTATCGTTCCAATTTGGTCTTCGAAGACCACATGCCTAACATGAGTTTTTACTCATTTAACAGGAAGTTGTTGGTGCCGAAAGCCTAAAAAAAAAGGGAGCGCGCTAACAGGGAGGCGAATAGAATCATTAGCCTTAGAAGTCAGGATTCCAGGAGATGGTCTTTGATTATAAGACCTAGTGGATGGTAAAAAGTATCGCTCCTACGTTACATGCTTTGACATGCATTTTGATACAATTTCCTTTTTCCTTGAATAAAAGGAACTCTGAAGAGTGGCGCTGGAATGCGTCCGAAAACACAAATGGATCTCCTCTGGGGCAAATCCTTGAGAATGATTCATCGCCAACAAAACAGGGGGATCAAGGCCACAAGATAGAGGGCCAGATTCTGCAAGCCGCGCGTTTGTGCTCAAATGGAAACACAAAGCAAGAATAAGGCTGTATCGTTCCAATTTACCTTGAATTTTAGAACGCAAACTGACGCCTAATTCCCGTCTTTGACAGGGGATCGCCATCAAGGCGAAACGGGTTTTCACATCCCATGTATTACCCGTTGGAATACATGACCAAGGGTAAGATGTATCGTTCTAATTTTTTGAAAATTCATGAATGAACAATAACATGTTTCTTCCGCATTTTCAGGGATCTTCAGCCGCGAGGGACAGGTAAGTATCCCTCTCCCAAATCCCTTGAAGATGTTGAATAAAAATAGAGAAGAAAAGAAAAGCTTTCAGAATCTAATGTCTAGAAAAGACATATAATTCAAATTTCATTGGCATTCATATTTTGAAACAGGAGGTTGTCTGAACATGAATAAGAACATGCATGGGGCATCATAAAATCTCCTTTGACGGGTAAAATTTCTGGAGAAAATGAAAGAGAATTTTTCCAATAAAAAATTGTTCAAAACAATCAAAAGGGCGCTTCCTCAAAAGACGAGAGGCAAACCCTAAATCCAAACACGTCATCTACACACTTGAGAGAGGAGTGGAGCGGATCAGATAGCAAAATCTGGACCTACGGACGTAGGGATTATTCGCAACAATTACTTGGATTGGGACGACAGAGGCATTCGTTTCATATCCCCCAAACACTACAGGTGACCGTTGATAACCCCTTTGAACGGCGGTTTTCATTCTTAACCCTGTCAAGAACCACCCCACATCGGGGCAAAATGGAGATGAGTCCAGCAGCATCAGGAGAAAATGGTTAGAAATTTTCTTGCTCGGACTAACATTAATCTTTGTGTGTTGTTTATATGGTAATCCAAGTGCCATAGGATGACGAGAAGCATTCATTTCTCTATCCCACACACCGAATCCTTTGCACAGCCAACTTGAGCCTGCAAATTCATTTCATGAACCCATTGGTGATCATTCCAAGACGGATGCCGCGCCACTTCAAAAATAGAATAGTTCAAGACTCAGGGATTACGAAGAAAATTCCTGGACTAATGTTCAAAGTATGTTTAGACTATATGTCTAATATGATCCCATGAAGATGAGAAAAAGTGGGATTTCAAAAATGAATGAAAAAAAAATCCCAGCATCAGAAAAGAAAAAGCAAAGTGCCTGGTAAAAGCAAGGCCGATGCTTACATAAACTGTTTGATTGATCCCCAATGAAACCTAGTTGGGAAGAGAAAATTTCGAAAGAAGTCAGATCAAAAAGACCGCTCCTCCAAATGATGTCAAGTGTGGAAGAAAGACGCAGACAGAGTTGTCAATCCCTTAATGCAGCCAGAGACGCTCTCTAAAGAATTCGTGCACACCTCAAAAGCTGTTGCACGCCTCAAAAATTGAAGATACAAAGAGGAAAGGGCAGGTGGTAAATTTGCAATGATCACCAATGTCAAACCCGTCACGAATTCTGGGCCAAAAATAAGCCTTTTTCGGTCCCCAATCCAAACAATGTTACAACCCTGAAATAGTCTTCTCTGACTAAGACACTTGGGTTAACATATTGCTTAGCTCGAAGAAGTACGAGCAAGACTATTTCTTTCTCATTTTGCAGGGTTCTTGACTTGTAAACCCGGAGCAGATGGTGAAGACTTTCATTCAATGGCCTCGACTCCAAAGCGGGTCCCCTTTGAAAACCAATATCTAAGCCCAACATTACGGTCCCGTGGAAGACCTCCCGACCGATCAAAATGTATGCGCTGCGAATGAGCCTAAAACCTAGGCACAGGTTAGTAGGGAATTGAGTGCATCCCCTATAAAAACCATTATCCCAAAAACAAGTGAGAAGGCCTCATTGTCGAGAAATATTCCAATTGATGTTTTGAACAAAATCTTTTTGGAATTTTCAAACTGTTGATCCAGATTTTTCGTGCAAGGGATTTGTGATCACATTGGCATGTTGCAAGAATGCTTTGGATAACCTCCAGCATCAAAATGCGCATTTCATGATTAAAACTTAAATCATACGGTTTTGTCAAAATGGACAGCCGCGGTCTTCCCAAAGATTACTAACGTTTTCTTGGTGAAGAAAAATCTTTCAGGCTCAAACTTCTGCAGGATACCTGGAGAACCCAGCTCCCAGAATGGCGCCTCAACAGACCCAAGTGAAGCTTTGTCAAGATAAAATCTTTCACTGCTTCAAAACTGAATTCCCGGCAAATTTCGGGATCTTTCAAAAGAAGGGGTGAGGATAGAACCCTTTTTTCAAAAAAAAAAAATCAAGCAGTCCTAGCATGACGTGGAGAACCCTCGTCATGAGACCCCTTTTCAAAATTTAGGCAGTCTCATCGGACGTGGAGAACCCTCGTCATGAGACCCCTTTTCAAAAAAATTTAGGCAGTCTCATCGGACGTGGAGAATCCTCGTCATGAGACCCCTTTTCAAAAATCAGACAGTCTCATCGGACGTGGAGAACCCTCGTCATGAGACCCCTTTTCAAAATTTAGGTAGTCTCATCGGACGTGGAGAACCCTCGTCATGAGACCCCTTTTCAAAAAAATTTAGGCAGTCTCATCGGACGTGGAGAACCCTCGTCATGAGACCCCTTTTCAAAAATTTAGGCAGTCTCATCGGACGTGGAGAACCCTCGTCATGAGACCCCTTTTCAAAGAAAATTCAAGGTAGATACCGCCTGAAGGGTCAACTCAAGGTAGAAACCGCCTGAAGGGTCAACTCATGGTAGAAACCGCCTGAAGGGTCAACTCAAGGTAGATACCGCCTGAAGGGTCAACTCAATGGTAGACACCGCCTGAAGGGTCAAATCAAGGTAGAAACCGCCTGAAGGGTCAACTCATGGTAGAAACCGCCTAAAGGTTCAAAACAAGAGGTAGATATCGCCTGAAGGGTCAACACAAGGTAGAAACCGCCTGAAGGGTCAACTCAAGGTAGAAACCGCCTGAAGGGTCAACACAATGGTAGAAACCGCCATAAGGGTCAACTCATGGTAGAAACCGCCTGAAGGGTCAACTCATGGTAGAACCCGCCATAAGGGTCAACTCATTGGTAAATACCGCCATAAGCATCAACACAAAGGTCCGATCCACCACACGGATCAAAACCCTTGGCAAATTCCCAAATGTGGGATGCGTCTTCCTTAGGTTCCAATCAGTTAGGAATCCCATTATGGTTTGACCTACCATACAGGTCAGAGCTTAACATCCCTATGACACTCCGATGACGAGTCCTTAGGAATCTACTTGAACCCATCAGACACAGCAAATGCCGCAAGCATTCGGCAGGTAAGGGGCAGGGAAGTCTATCTACTCCTTAACTTTCTTACATCATATCAGGGAATTGAATGAGCACATCTCTTTTTAAGGAAAAGCACACATTGATGGGCATGAAAATTGGATGTCATGATTTCTTTTCTTTTCTTTTCTTTTCCCAGTCGAGTCAGTCAGAACGTAGGTGTCACTTTGTCTTTGAGAGAAACCTCTAACGAGATTCCTCTCAAAGAGGCGCAGCTGTTGACAGCTAAATTTTAATTATTCTTTTTTCAGTCATTTTCACAATAAAAATAGAACTAATTTTAGTTCTAAACAAAAATCATCTCTCATACTTATTTTTAGCATAAATTGTATTTGCATTTAATTGGGCTGAGCATTTAGTATACCTTGACCAAGCTATATCTAGAAAAATTAGCAACCACTCTTCCTATTTGATAGCGAATTCTACTGCCACTTCCCGCATTTGTCTCGTTTTCGCAATGACCGGTACCTGTAAACCATGATGCTTCACGTAGATGTGCGGTACCCTGCGTGTGTGAATGCCTTGCGTTCAAATTTTCTAATACATATGAGTGTTTTTCTGACATGGATGGGGGCTTCCTCCATCATCAAAATAAAAAGAATTCATGGCAACGAGAGATGGTGGTCGGCCATTGAAATGATGGGAGACAACTATGAATGGGGGATTAAAAAAAGAAGAAAAGGAAGAGACACCATGAAGGGAGAAGCGAATCTTGCGTTAGATTAGAACGTGGGCTCTTTTGTTGATGGTCATTTTTTTATTCATGTCCCATATTTTATTCATGATTTGGACTGGCTGAGAAAAAGAAAAAGCAAGAGAATTTGTGAGTGGAGAGAGGTTCCTTCTTTGCAATAATCCAAGATCCCTCCTCGGAGAAGAAGGTCCACGGATGAAGAAGCCCTTTCTCGGTGGCTATTTAGAGGAGCTCGTCGAAAAAAAGAAAGAAAGAAGAAGAAGATGAAGATGAAGAAAAGGCAATTCTCGATAGCGTTTCTCGATGGCGCTCGGAGAGAGGGTTGAGGATATTGGGACATGCAGATAATTAGAGAGAGTCATTCCAGGGAGACAAAAAAATAGAAAAGAAACGAAAAAAAAAAAAAAGAGAACTCCCTTTCTGAAGGCTCAGTCTTCTTCGGTCCCGTCCATCGCTCAGTTTCTTCGACCACCGCCACCCTCGTTTCCTTTGCTCCCGTATCTGGAGGCCTCGGACTAAAAGGGTGCTCGCCGGGACCGTCCTCACCAACGCTCGCTCTCACCCGATTCTGTCGGAGCACCCGGGCTTCAACCGCAACCCGGAGTACACTCTTGGCGAGGTAATTCTACCACCCTCTTCAGCCCTGTCTCAGGTAAGGTAAAGACTAAGTCCCCGCCCATGCACGAGTTTGCTTCTTCTATTTCGGACTGCCATCTGTAGATATCTAGTATGTATATGCGGTGTTTAAGGTCTCAACGTTTAATGCAAGTCTAAATGCTCGTGTCTCTACCGAGCCCTTTGCATCTAGTTGTCGCTCCTATAGATGAATAGATATCTGGTGAGGCTAGACGAGGGTCGGATCCGGAGGTTAGCGAACGGCAAGCCACTAGCGAGGGCTTCGCGGAGTCTACTGCAGTGTCGGGTTCGGCAGACGTTCTGAGAAAAGCGAGTTCGGCGGCAATCCGGAGCGGTCCGTCGTCGACGTTTTTCATGCGAGCGAGTTTGTTGGCGATCGTTGGCGTCGGTGGTAGTTGGCGAAAGGAGAAGTGGCGGACGACCAAGGTCTTGAGCAACGATGTTTTGGGAGGGAAGCGTCTGAAATGAAGAACCAGTGAAGAAGAAGAAGTCCAAGGAAGAAGACAACGTAAAAAAAAATGGATTAAAAAAAAGATTAAAATATAAGAGACCAAAGCAACAAAGTGGACGTGCATGGTTTTGAGTCTGAATGGCTATTGGGTTGGCGCATGGGCTTATTATAAAACTCATAGGTTTTGGGCTAGTGGAGATTGGAGTAATATTGGGTTTTAGGATAGAAGTGGGTCTTTCTTGTTTTAAATTTCATGTGGGCTTCATGTCCCCCTTAGCCCGCGGCTTTAGAAGGGTTGCGTTAAAAAGCCCAATCCGAATAATTATTTTCGAAATTAATAAAATAATAATAAAAAATTCAAAAATCAATAAAAAAATAGAAAATCATAAAAAATTCAAAAAAAATTCGGAAAATTCAGAAAAATTATAAACAATTCCAGAAAATAGGAAATGGCCACATTCGACTGGCCATGACCTGTTCCGGGTCTTTCGACCCCCGGTCTTTCCAGAAATGACGGTTTTGCCCTTCCGGCAAACCGTCTTCCAAAATAATTCTAAAATAAATCCAGGAAAATCCCAAAAAATAGGAAATGGCCACAAACAACTGGCCAAGACTCATTCCGGGTGTTTTGAACCCCGAACCTTCTTAAAATGATGATTTCGCCCTTTGGGCGAATTGTCTTCCAAAAATTGAAGAAAAATCAAGAAATTCCAAAAAATTCTCAAAAATGGGAAATGGCCACAATCAACTGGCCATGGAATATTTTGGGTAATTCGGTATCCAAATCTCCCAAAAATTGACGATTTTGCCCTTCGGGCTAATCGTCTCCAAATCTTCCCATTTTACCTCCTGACCGAAATCACACCTTCCCTAAGCCCTTATGGATATGCTAGGAAGTCATTGACTCGCATTGATATGCATCGATGTGATTTACTTATGCATTTGATTGCGCTTTCATTTAAATTGATTGTGATTGATAGGAATAGTCTTCCAATCTGCATGAAACCCTGAATCAAGCCTACCTCACCTAAAATTGCGCCTGCATGAATTCTTAGCTAGGAAAATCACTCGCGTTAGGTACCGAAAGGGCGTTGGTAATGACACCAGCGTAACCAAGTCCCCGAACCTAAAATCTCTGGTTCTGCAGAACTGATCGATCTCTCCCAATCGGTTAGTAAGGTTTCCGGTCTACCCTCCAAGAAAGACCGGTGGCGACTCCAAATGCATGCACAAGTTGTACATGCCACCACGACCACACTGAAGGTCGAAAACGATCGACTCTTATCGTCGAATCCTTTGAAAAATACTCCCGTCGCGATTTGGTAGGGGCTTGGGAGGGCCCGCGCCGATCTGAGACCCGCGATCGATAATCCATTAGCCGCGTCCGCTTTCGGACGGGTCGCGACACATATTCACAAGAAACACGAGAGCAAAGCCAACAGCCAAGAACTCAAAACAATGTATCTGGAGTTATCGAACTTAGCAGTGATCGAAGTTACACCTTTGCCCAATTCAGGAAGGCGAAACCACCAACTTATGATGGGAAAACCGATCCTCTTATGGCTAAACGTTGGATTAAGAAGATAGAGGGAATCTTTAGAGTTGAAGAAGTCCCTGAAGAGAAGAAAGTTGACTTTGCCACACAGTATTTAGAGGGCGAGGCTGAATATTGGTGGGAAGGCACTAGACCAGCTCTTGGCGACAGGGATGTAATCATTTCTTGGAAAGACTTTGCTGAGGCATTCGATGCTCAATTCTTCCCGAAGTCATTCCAGGCGAAGATGAGGAGCGACTTCGTACATGTATCTCAAGGTGATTCTACTGTATTAGAGTATGCAGGTCGCTTCAACCAGTTGAGTAGATTTGCGGAGCAATTTATAGCTAGTGACGAGGATAAAGCTGAGCATTTTCAAAGAGAGCTTCGACCCGAGATTCGCCTCACACTTATGCCTCTTGCACTCACAACTTATAGAGATGTATTGGAACGAGCAATGAGGGTGGAACAAAGCGCTTTAGAATGCAAAATACAAGGTGGCTCTCAGTCTAAGAAGCCTAAATTCACTTATTCTCAAGAAAGTTATGCATGTGGAAGCGTAAAGAGAAGAGGCATCCATCAAACTGAAAAGGGTAAAAATCTCACTAACCATGGTCCTTGCACTACTTGTGGAAAATACCATGGTGGTCAATGTTATTGGAAGACTGGAGTTTGCTTTTTATGTGGAAAGGTAGGACATATACGACAAAATTGTCCTATGCAAAGGAATGCTCCAGCAGATAGCAGATCTTGTTTTGTATGTGGGCGACCTGGACACTTAGTGTCATGCCCCGACTCTCGAGCCCGCGACATCCCTTGCCAAATCGCCACGAAGTCACGAAGGATAACGTCCCAGGCGCATTATCGACCTATTAACTATATACGCATGCGGAAAACGAATTTCTCCCAGACAATATATAACAGACAGGGATAGATTAGATGGAGATACATACCGAAGCAATTCATTAAAAGCTAATCACATCACAACAAGACATTAGATGAGTCTTAACCCTACTGAGTTATTAACAGACAACCCCACACTTCGGGGTGACTCACTAAGACCTCAAAAGGTTATACGGTCCGATACGATTAATTTCTCATCTACTTCAAAAGGGTACTCCCACATCCCTGCTTCGGTATCCACGTAGCTCCATCATTTGGGACCTGAAAGTGGTTCCCACAACGGGGTGAGATATAAATCTCAGTGAATCAAGCCTAAGCTCGGTTAGGAAGGCCTAACAGAAAACTCACATAGTATAACAATCCACAGTCACAACGTCATAAACACCCACATGCATACTTACCAGCCTTCAGCCACACATAATGCAACGCTTGACTCGACCCAGAAGTCATGACAGTCAATCACTCAGACAATGCATCGCATCCACAAGTATGCACAGGACACCACACGAGTCCATTTATTAATGATGATCGCGCCAACGGCGCAATGAGAGGATCGACGCGATTAGCATGATCGACTATCACAATTAATGCGTACCCGCACTCCTCTGGCGGGACCAGGCTACGTTCCTTTTCCCTCACGGCAACGGCTACTACAAGCGGTGTATCTAGTGCATTTTGCACGGCACGACAAGTAGGCATCCCTAAACGAGGCGTCGGTCCATCACAAGCTGCGACCGGCATCCGATAATCCCTTAAAACCGTACATACCATACGAGGCATGAATTATCGTGCTTCTGGCAAGTCGTGTAATTCCATACGATTAGTATGGTGTGTACGATTAGTACAATACGAGCTTGCCAGGAAAACTCACCATTGTTCCATCATATGACCATACATTGCACCCGCCATGTCAATCAATTTATTCTCTTTGATTTAGGCCGGATGCTCACACAACATGCTCAAAGACTCGGCCCACGGCCATTTTCATGCTAAAACATACTTCTTTGATTTTGTACACTATCATATGCACATGCAGTTTATTAATTAAATGCTACAATTACGAATGGAACGATCAACCCCCAAATGAATGCCAATTCAATCAATAAATAGTCTAGGCATCCAATCAAAAATATCAATGAGACGATCAAACTAGGAAAGGCAATAAATTCCAACACGAATAATCCCATTCGATTAGGCCACATAAAGGCTCGAATTCGTGCAATAACTGTTTATTAGTTGATTTAATTTATAAACATCGATCGATCGCTCGTTTCTAACCTATCGCTCGCTCGCGATCAAACCACAGTCCACAATCAATCTATCAATCAATTAGCCACAGACGACCTAGGCTAAACCGAATAACTTAATCGATCGTGGCCATTTACCCTAAACCTAATTTCTATTTAAACTGACCACGATCGCGCTATATAAATACCATAATCGACAATTCGACTAATCCTAGGCACAATTAGCGCCCTAACCAAGGTTTAGGGTTAACTCACTATCGAGCTAGCTCGGGCGATCTCGAAACGACGACAACGACGACTCTCGGTTTCCTAACGAACTCTCGGGTTCTTCGATAAAACACATGACTACATAACTCCACAGCAACTAGGACACGTTGGGGAGGTCCGGCGACGGTGGAGCTCCGGCGACCGGCTAACAACCTAAAACAGAACCGATCAACAGTCGAAACAGGGTAAACGAGGCTGTTTCAAGGGGACTCTCGGCCTTGAAGGCCAAGACAAGACCGGCCAAAGCTCGTAGGCTCACCTAGGGGCCAAGGAGGGTCGATGGGACCAGCTAGGGACGGTCGATGGCGGCCGGAGGCTGCTTAACAGCCGCGAGCAGAACCGGCGCCAAAAATAGGGGAGTCTCGGGCCGAAACAGGGGAGGCCGGTTCAGGCGGTTTTCGAGGTTCAACCGGTGGCGAGAGGCTTCCGACTGCTTTGAGGGATGACTAGAGGTCACGGGTGGTCTTCAGGAACGATCGGCGAGCGGCGGAGAGTGCTGAGGGCGGCGGAGCAGAAGCTCGAACGGAGACCGCGCAAAAACAGGGCACTGAGGGCCCCGGCTCTGTTCGCAGCGGCTCCAAGGCTCCACGGCGGTTGACAGTGGCTCACGGAGGCTTGGGAGGTCAGTAGGTGGACGGCGAGGTTGAGGCTGGCGGTCGGGAGCGGTCGCGGAGGCTGGAAGTGGCTCGGACAGCCGCTGGACCCGAAACAGGGCAAGGACGCCCGAGGTTGGTTTCGCGGCGGCATGGCGGCTTTTGGCGGCTGGTGACGGCGTCCGACGGTCGGTGTTGGCGGCGACGGGTTGCTGAAGGTAGTGGCCGAAGTTGGGGAGGTGGTGGCCGAGAGAAATCCACGGAGGAGGAGGAAGGAGATTCGGTCGTGGGGGGGGTTCTCACAAAGCACAGTGGAGGGGGAGGAAGCAGACGTGGGGAAGGAGGAGAGAGGAGAGAGAAGGGAGATAGAGTTTAATGTGAGGTGATTGGTGGGTTAGATTGGATGTGGCATTGGGAAGGGAAGTGGGACCCACTAAGATATTCAAATATCTTGTCCTATATGCATTATTGGGGGGGTAAAAGGGTAATTTGATAATTGAGGACTGAAAATGAATTTTGGCATATTGGCGGGGGATATTTTCACAGGCCGGGTTCGGTCAGGATTAGGTGCGAGCGCGAGAATCAAATTTCTAATTCGCGACGACTAGGAATTCCGAAACCTAATTTAAAACGACTGAAGCTGCAGAATTTGTCCAATTACGTCTCTTCAGTCCTTGCAGTCCAAAATATTTATACAAACTGAAATTCAATTTAATTTCCTTTCATTGAATCCAGGCACTTACAAAGGGTGAATTTTCGGGGTGTCACACTTAGCACGCACTTGTCCTATGCGAAAGAATGCACCTCCAGTTGACAAGCTACAGGAAAATCAGCAAAGGCAAAGGAAAGTTGGGGAGGATGCGGCGGCATCTAATGCAGTTGTTGCAGGTGATGTTTTTATTGCCTCACGATATTCTTACGCTCTATTTGATCCTGGCGCTACGCATTCTTTTGTTTCCATGGAATTCGCTAAGAAACTTGATGTGCTGCCTAAGTCTCTTGATGGTGAATTACGTGTGGATACTCCCACTAGTGATTTCTTGATTGCTGATCGTGTGTATGAGAGATGTATGCTTCGGATTGATGATGTCGAGATGCGTGTGGATCTTGTGGAATTAAATATATGGGATTTCGATGTCATTCTAGGAATGGATTGATTATTGACTTATCATGCTACGGTCGATTATTATGCGAAAAGAGTTATTTTTTGACCTCCAAATCAAGTTGAATTCTCTTTCTCGGGAAGTTGTAAGATTATCTTTCCAAGGTTGATTTCAGTTTTGCAAGCGAGAAAGCTTTTGAAGAAGGGTTGTCGTGGTTATTTGGCTTATGTGAAAGACGCGAACAAGGAGGTGGTAAAGCTGGAAAGTATCTCCGTTGTTCGATATTTTCCAGATGTATTTCCTGAAGACTTACCCGGTTTGCCTCCTGACAGAGAGATCAAATTCTCCATCGACCTGATGCCTGGCACAGCAACCATTTCTAAAGCACCTTATCGAATGGCACCGGCTGAATTAAGGGAGTTGAAAACACAGCTGCAAGAACTCCTGGATAAAGGGTTTATCCGGCCTAGTGTTTCACCTTGGGGAGCTCCAGTATTGTTTGTGAAAAAGAAAGACGGTAGTATGAGGCTATGTATAGACTACTGGGAGCTTAATAAAGTGACGATAAAAAATAAATATCCATTGCCTCGAATTGACGACTTATTTGATCAGCTTTAGGGGGCTCAAGTATTTTCTAAGATCGACCTTCGCTCTGGATATCATCAGTTGAAGATTAAAGCTGATGATGTGTCTAAAACCGCTTTTAGGACGAGGTATGGCCATTATGAATTTCTTGTCATGCCTTTTGGATTAACGAACGCACCTGCGGCTTTCATGGACTTGATGAACAGGGTGTTCAGGCAATATCTTGATAGGTTTATTGTGGTATTCATTGATGATATTCTGGTGTATTCGAGAAGTCCATGGGAACATGAGCAACATTTGAGGATTGTTTTGCAGACATTGCGTGAAAAGAAGCTTTATGCAAAACTCAATAAGTGTGAATTCTGGCTTGATCACATCGAATTTTTGGGTCATGTAATCTCGAAAGATGGTATTTCAGTTGACCCGAAGAAAGTTGAAGCGGTTGTTCAATGGAGACGCCCCACCAATGTCACCGAAGTCAGAAGCTTTCTTGGCTTAGCAGGCTACTATAGGCGATTTGTGGAGGGATTTTCCAAGATTGCCAGTCCACTTACTCGCTTAACTCAGAAAGGAGTTAAATTTGGTTGGTCGGATCAATGTGAGCGCAGTTTTCAAGAACTAAAGAGACGGTTGGTGTCGGCTCCAGTATTAAACTTGCCTTCAGGTACCGGTGGTTATATGATCTATTGTGATGCTTCTAAAGAAGGTCTAGGTTGTGTTCTTATGCAGGACGGGAGAGTTATAGCCTATGCATCTAGACAGTTGAAGCCACATGAGAAGAATTATCCGACACATGATCTGGAGTTAGCAGCAGTCGTGTTTGCCTTGAAAATATGGCGTCATTATTTGTATGGCGAAAGATGTGAAGTTTTTACCGATCATAAGAGTTTGAAGTATATATTTTCTCAGAAAGAACTCAATATGAGACAGCAGAGATGGCTAGAATTCTTGAAAGATTATGACTTGTCCATTAATTACCACCCAGGTAAGGCGAATGTAGTAGCCGATGCTTTGAGTCGTAAATCTTCTGGAAATATGGCAGAGTTACTTACTTCTCAGAAGCCTATTCTCGAGGATATGCAGAAGCTGGACTTAGAGGTATTGATACATCATCTTGGCGCCCGGTTAGCTAATTTGAGAGTGCAGCCCATATTGATAGACAGAATTAAAGCAAGACAGAATGATGATCCTCAATTGAGGAAGATTAGAGAAGGCGTCGAAGCTGGAAGACATGAGGACTTTAGTATTCATGTCGATGGGTCACTCAGATATCGTGGTCGACTTTGCGTCCCTAATGACCTAGAATTGAAAAAGGAAATATTGCAGGAAGCCCACAGCACCAGATTTTCTATTCATCCAGGAAGTACTAAGATGTATAGAGACTTGAGAGAAAACTTCTGGTGGATCAATATGAAGAAAGATATCGTTAAATTTGTCGACCAGTGTCTTGTTTGCCAGCAGGTAAAGATTGAACATCAAAAGCCAGGTGGACAGCTACACCCACTTGAGATACCTACATGGAAGTGGGAGCATATTACTATGGATTTCATCGTTGGATTACCGAGGACACCAAGCGGTAAGAATGCTATTTGGGTGATTGTTGATCGATTAACTAAGTCTGCTCACTTCTTATGCTATAGATTCGGCCTCTCACTTGAAGACATGGCGAAACGGTATGTTAATGAGATAGTGAAGCTTCATGGGGTTCCATTGAGCATTGTTTCTGACAGGGATCCACGGTTCGTGTCCAACTTTTGGAAAAGTCTTCAAAGAGCATTGGGTACTAAACTCAACTTCAGTACAGCTTTTCATCTACAGACAGATGGCCAGTCAGAGAGAACCATTCAGACTTTAGAGGATATGCTAAGAGCATGTGCCATTGACTTTGGTGGATCTTGGGATGAGCACTCGTATTTGGCGGAATTCCCTTATAATAACAGTTACCATTCTAGCATTAAAATGGCTCCTTTCGAAGCTTTATATGGTCGAAAGTGCATGACACCAATTTGTTGGGATGATGTGGGTGAGAAAAGACTAACTGGTCCTGAGTTTATACAGCAATCAGAAGAGAAAGTCAGACTTGTCCGAGAGTGTTTGAGAATAGCACAAAGCCGCCAGAAAAGTTACGCCGATCTCAAACGACGTAAGTTAGAATTCGATGTGGGCGATCAAGTTTTTCTGAAGGTCTCTCCGATGAAGGTCGTTATGAGATTTGGTACGCGTGGCAAACTAAGTCCTAGATATGTGAGACCGTTCTTGATATTAGAGAGAATTGGCGAGGTGGCTTATAGATTGGCTTTGCCGCCAGCGTTAGCTGGAGTACATGACGTGTTTCATGTATCTTTATTGCGAAAATATGTGTCAAGCCCTGAACATGTATTGGATTACACTCCCTTGAGATTAAGGGAAGACTTATCATATGAAGAGCAACCTTTACGCATTGTGGATAGAAAAGATCAAGTGTTACGGCGTCGTATGATCCCCTATGTGAAGATTCAATGGTAGAACCACACGGAGAGGGAAGCCACTTGGGAGCTCGTGGATGAAACAAGGCGCAAATATCCTCACTTATTTAATGATTAAGGTACGTTTAAATTTCGAGGACGAAATTTCTTTTTAAGGAGGGTAGATTGTAATATATGAGCCCATAAAAAAAGGCCCAAATCCCAGCCCACAAGCAAACCCACTCAGCTCTCTTTAACTCTTCTTAGCAGATTTTACGTGAGAAAAGAAGAGAAGAGAAGAAGCAAAGAGGCAGCAAGGAAAGAAGGGAAAAGGGAAAGAAGGAGAAGAGAGAAAGGAAGAGGAGAAAGAAAGGGGGTTTTCGCACGATCAAGCGACGTTGTCTCGACAAGCTATCCCGACACCGAATAGCAACGTCCGGTAAGTTATCTATGTCTTTTTCCTCCGATTGAAGCGATTTTCGGGATTTAGGGTTCAATTCGGATTTTGGCAGAAAATCAGTCGCTGTGTCTGATTTCCTGGGACTTTTACTGTATTTTTCCTTGGGAATAAAACTTTAGGATGTCATGAAGCCGTAGGATTCGACGGATAGCAATTTGGTATTGTGGTTTGATCGAAGCGAGCAATTCAATTCCGGTGCGCAATCTGCCCGAGTGAACAGTAACTTTCGGGGGCTGATTTCTTTAATTTTAAGTTGCCGGCTGAGGTTGAACCTCTTGGGACTTTTGTAATACGTCGAATAAGCTTCGCGTGGACAGTAAGATGGCCTTACTCGGGATTCGTATGAGAAAGTTAAGGAAGTTCTCGCAAATTTGACTGGGAAATCAGCATTTTGGAGATTTTTGTATCATGGGGCCTGATTTTTGATGTCGTTTAACCGTGAACAAAGCAAAGAACAAACTTAAGGGTGTTATGGAGCTAGTGGCCTTGACGGTTCGTAAATCGGGTTTACGACTTGCCTGAACGAAATTTCTGAAGTTCGGCGCGCGAGTTGTCCAATGTGCGACCAATAGTTTTTTTAGTCTTCAAGTGCCGAGTTATCGACGTTTATGCGTCGTTTAGTCCAATTATTCACTAGCGTAGTAATTTTCCAGCTTTTGATATTGTTTTCCATTATTCTTTTTAGGATTTCAAGTCTTGCGACTCGAGAAACTACTATAGTTTGGTATTCGGATTTTAAGGTGAGTTGTACTTTCTCTTCTAAGAGTTTATAAAACTCATATCTTTAAAGATGAGTACGTGCTTTCTGATGTAGTTTCTTGACAAGGTAAAGAAAGAGATGTTTCGAGCATTATTTCTTGCATAAACAGGATCGAGCTATTACTGCCCTTTTGATTATTTGAGAAATATGTTTGTGGAAGGCTATGGATTCAGTTTGTGAAACTGAATGGTTGTGGTTTTTCCCTGGATTTGATATTGTGGTTATTGCTCATGCCTCTATGTTTAGAACCCATTGAGGTGGGGGTAGTATGCATATTGTCATGACGTCATTAAGCCGAATCGCCGGCTGAAATAGGCGATAGACCTAACCAAGAGGGGTAAACTTGGTCGTCTTGTCACGACGTTAAAAGTGACCATAGTGGATGACGAGTATGAGATTATTCGGTGGATAGACCATCGAAGATTGCCTTGATGAGATTAATCAATGGATTAGACCATTGATAGTTTGTTATTATTATGAGTTGATATTTGTTTACTTTGATGAATGCATAGTAATTTCTCGATCTGCTTAGAAGAGTTTGTACTTCTCACTGAGCTGTGGTTCGCTCACTCCCGTATTTCTTTTGTTTTTCAGGTTCTACGGCGAGTCGCAAGTAGGATCGAGAGTACGTTAGCTGCAGGACTTTTGGGGTTGTATTTTTGGCTAAGTTGTATATAGTTGGTGAGCTCAAGCTTGATGTGAAGAATAGTTACATGTTATCTTTTTGGTTTTAGTAGATGAGCTCTGGTATTTTGTGGATATATGACCTTGTTATCAGATATATATGGAGGTATATATATTTGTATATCAGGTTCTGTTTGAGGCTGCGTCCTTTGAGGAAAAAGGATGGCCGTGTCATGTCCGTTTTCCTGGAGAATTCGGGGTGTGACAGATAACATTACTCAACCCCTTCAGAAACAGATATGTGATACTCTTGCCTTGAGTCTGAATATCCAACTATACAAGATCAATATAAACTTCTCTTCTCAGATGTAATATCCAGAACTGTAGTTGCATAATTTAGATGCAATATCTTGAGCTTCATCTTCTGATCCCTCCAAGCGTATTGACAATTGCAGCTCTACTTCGTTGTTCACCTATCTAAGGTCCTTCCAAGCCTTACCAAACTTCCCATTCTAATTTGTTACCTCAAACTTGTGGACACCTCTACACCCAATGCATTGTTCACCATTGATAGACAACTCGTAACCTTTGGACGTTTTGTTAATATACCATCTGTATAATGGCTTGTGACTTTTTTCGAATGGTTCTTCTCAACCAATAAACAGATTAGTAGACTTTGATTATTTTGTTATCTTCAAAACATCATAAGGGATCTACCTTAACAATTTGCATCTCTATCTTCAAGTTATGTACCTCCATTTCGTATGAAATGAAAAGTTTCTTTCGAAGAAAAAAAAAACTAAGAGCTCAGACATTTCTCCTTCATTCACAACGTAATAACAAAACATTAATATTTACTATCTCATGATATTCAATGACATTACTTGAGAAATAATGTAATAGTTAACAATAAAATATAAAGGAAACGGAGCATTAATCATATGATTTACGTGATAAAATGACGTCGCACTTCAAAATGGAGTCGCTAGATCCAACCTTCTCGTGAATCAGATAGTGATTCAACTTTTTCAAGAACTCAAATTATATTTGTCAATAATTTGTTGTTATAGAACAATGATATAACATATATGTATATGACATTTTTATAATTATAAAGTAGCACGTCAATGGCAATACCCAATAGATCATTTGTATGCGAATGAAATGATAGTAAGAACAATTTGATAAATTTATATTGAAGCCTGTCTGGTTGAATGGGGGTAGTAGCCTCCTCAACCGGTTGTACACAGCACTACTGTTACATTCTTTCGTGTATTGGCAAGCTTAATTCTTGGTGGAATTTTCTGAATTTTTCACTCTGCATATCTTGCTTTCCCCTATATATATATTTCGCTGTTGATATTGGAAATATAATTGAATCAACATAGAAGTCGCAAATTCTTATCTTTTCTCTATTCAATTATACCGATGAGAAATTAACAGAGAAATAAATGAGAAACAATAAAGGGGGCACAAGATATTTTTGTGATTCCGTCCGATTATCGATACCTGCTCCATGAGGAGAGCGAGCAGCAAATAATTGGAGAATCAGAGTTACAATTGTTCATCTGCTTGAGTGTTTCCAACATCTGGATTAAGTTCAAGCCATTGGTGTTTACAAATAAATAATTCAGTTGGATATAAAACTCACGGCATAAATCACCTAATGTTCAGGCCCAAGTCAAAAGCTTTTGGTACGGTTGAACCAAGAACGTAGTTCACATTTCTTGACACTTGAATTTTCGCCCACATGTCCAATTAGATAAAAACTCGAGGTTTGGGATCTCTGATTGCAATAGGGCCCGTTTCTCGACCAAAAATAGTTGTTTTGGTGTCGAGTTCCATTCGCACGTAGAGACCAGGAGCATTCCATTCCATTTGTAATTAGGTGCCGATTTCGTAAATAATCAAGGGTTGACTTTTAGGTTGACACCGTTATATATATATAATAGGGAACTTTCGGGACACATTCATTCCGAAGACTGATTGATTTAGGAATTTAGACTTTAGAAAAAGTTGTGGGAAAAGCCATGTGAGATCAATGGGAGAGAACGTAAAGTTGAAATGTAGAAAAGAAACCGCGTTGGAGACTACTAAAGTTCGCTGTAAGTGTCCAGGACACTTCCTACTGGGGGACGTGGACTTGCTGTAGCAGTGTGCCGTTGACCCCGCTGGTAATAAACGAAGAAAACGGGGAAGAAGAATGAACAAGGCTATTGTGCTTGGGTGGTGAAGCCAGTGGCAAACCGAACCTGTGCTTTGCAATTTGCTATCACTGGATAAGACGTGAAGCCATGAACTACCTGTGGCAAACGATCGGCGGCAACAGGAAGAGCAACAGCAGTCAATCGTCGTCGGACAAAAATGCGACCCAGAACAAGCTGGTGTTGTTGGGGAACCCCGCAAAGAGGTTCGACTGGAAGGATGTTGAGAGCGCCAATTGGGAGGTGTTGGGGGAAGGGACGGTCGGGACGACTTACAAGGTTGACCTGGAGGACGGGATCACCACGGTGGTCGTGAAGAGGCTTAAGGGTTTCTACCAAAAAAAAAAAAGTGGCTCAAGGACGTGGTCTTGTCAGCCGAGGATTTCCGGGACGCGGTCCAAGCTTTGGGAGCGATGGACCACGAGAATCTGCTCCCTCTGAGGGGTTACTACTACAGCAAAAACGAGATCTTGCTCTTGTACGATTACATGCCCCTGGGAAGCTTGTTGGGCCAATTGCATCCACGCAGAGATGGGGGAGGGAGTCCCCTGAGCTGGGAAGTGAGACTATCGATTGCCCTCGGTGCTGCCCGGGCCATCGAATACCTGCATGCACAAAGCCGTCCCTATATCCACCACGGGAACATCAAGTCGTCCAATGTGCTCCTCACACCATCCTATGAGGCCCGGGTCTCCGATTTTGGCCTCAACCCCCTAAGAAGTCCGTCCCCCTTCCCAAGGCCTACCACAGTGACCGGGGCCGATCCGAGAATGGCGGATGTGTACGGCTTTGGGGTGTTACTTCTGGAGCTCCTGACTGGGAAGCTACACACGCATCCTGGCCAAATGGAGGAAGGAGTAGATCTTCCCGCGTGGGTCCTGTCCATTCCTCTTATGTACTGGAATGTTGCAATTTTTGATGTGGAGCTCAGGAGGTATGACAACACTAAGGGGATGGTTGAGCTCTCAAAGGTGGCGATCAGTTGTGTATCCCCTAATTTGGGTAAGCACCCTCGGATGTCAGAGGTACGGAGGAAGATTGAGAAGCAGTGTAGCCGGGCGAGTAACAAGATGGTGTTGTTGGGGAACCCCACAAAGAAATTCGATATGTAGGATGTTTTGAGAGCCAATAAGCAGGAATTGGGGAAAGGCACATTTGGGACAACTTACAAGGCTGACCTGGAAGATGGCACAACCACGGTGATCTTGAAGATGCTCAAAAGTGTGGTCTTGTCGGCTAAGGATTTCAGGGACAAGGTCGAAGTTATCAGTGTGACTGACCATGAAAACCTGCTCCCTCTGAGAGGCTACTTCTACAGCAAGGACATGAAGTTCCTCTTGTACGATTATATGCCCCTGGGAAGCTTGTCGGACCGATTGCATCCATATAGCCGATGGAAAGGAACTCCCCTGAGCTGGGAAGTCAGGCTTTCGATTGGCCTTGGAGCTGCCCAGGCCATCGAGCACCTGCACGCCCAGGGTATCCTGCACGGGAACATCAACTCGTACAAAATACTCCTCGTGCCGTCCTATGAGGTCCGGGTCTCTGGCTATGGTATCGCCCTCTTCACAACTCCTGTCTCAGCAGAGGGTGAGGCCAAACTGAGAATGGCTGATGTGTATGGCTTCGGAGAGTTGCTTCTGGAGCTCCTGATGGGGAAGCCGCGCACCCAAACTCTCCTCGAGGAGCAAGGTCAAGGTCTAGATCTTCCTAGGTGGGTCCAGGACGTTCTTCGAGATGAGAGGTTCGCTGATGTTTTCGATGTGGAACTCATGAGGTACCAGCACATTGAGGGGGGGATGGTTAAGCTGTTGGAGATGGCGATCAGTTGTGTATCCCCGAATTTGTATGAGCGCCCTCGGATGTCTGAAGTGAGGAGGAAGATTGAGCAACTGTGCAGTCCTGGGGTACAGCGAGATGGGGACTCACAGCCTGACAAGGTCAGGAAAGGGAACAAGGACAGATCTTCTCTGATTCAATTAGACAGGGACTTGCAGCTCAACCAGTTCAGCCAAGTGAACAACGATACGTATCCTAGGTGAGTTGATTTAGAGACTGGCAGAAAAGCTTCGTTTGCCTAACTACATTATGACCACGTTTAGCAACAGAAGATCAATTTAATATTTTCCAATGTTCCCCATAGACAAGTTAATTACTGAGGAAGTCAATGCCAAAATAAAGAAGAGAAGCAGGAAAGGATGGATAGGAAACATGCGAGTTTCGCATCTTTGATGCAATTAACAACAGTAAGGAGTTTCAGGGAAATTGATTACTTGTATAGCAGGGAGGACTAGTGAGGGTAACTACCTTACTAACTATTTTTCATGCAATAAGAAAAGGCTTCACCCAAGATAAATAAATCCATAAAAGGAAGATGTGTTAATTGTCTTATACACCGAACTGGGATGAATTCTTGATTTCTTTTCACGATGTGGGTGCCACTCGTTATTTCAAGATGCGTGACTTGAATAAATTTTACTTAATCTTGGTGAACGATGGACTTACCCAGCAGATACTTTTCGCAGGAAAACACCAGATGGGGTTCTGGAAATTTCTGAAAGAGTTCATGGTAATATTTTTTAATGTTCAATAGTGGTCACTTGATAATTTGAAAGTGCAATGTTGGTGGGGTACCTTGTTTCTGGATTCATTGAGCCTCTCTTGGGACGAAGGCACTTCAACAATAGAAGAATTAACAGGAAGCCTCATGGGTTTGACAATAAATAATTTAGGTTACTGATATGCTTCTGCTAAAGCATTAGTGGCATATTGTTACCATAGTCATTTTGCGGAAGCATTGGTCCTTTTTTTCTGTGTGAAATGGGGCTCTAGGGCCAAAAAAATCTAGGATGGATTTGATTATCTAGGAGAAGAAACAACCTGTTTCCTGCAGAAGCAGACTGGACGTCTGCTGAGCTGAACTATTGCCTCCTATCAACAAATGGTGATTAGCCAGCCACCTTGCATAAGCATTACCGACCCAAATAAATTTTTTCCTGTGACCTTGCAGTAGCTATTTATTAACTTGGTCTACTGATTGTGAATACACTTCTAGCATCACGCAGCAGAAACTCAAGCACCAGGCAGTGATTAATTCGTGCCACAATCCAGAGTTATCTATTGAAAAGGAAAACTCATTTAAAAAGTCTAAATATGCACTACTTAATAAATTTCTGTCTTGGACGGCTTTTGACGCCCATGAGTTATCAAAACATCCATTGGGATTCAATGAACTTGCATGTTATCCGTTCCAGGAAGATGGCTTACTCTTTTGTCCAGTGTATTAATTCTTCTATATATTTCCTCATTCAATCTGAGGATTTTGTGGGTACAACAAATGTCCAGAAATTATTAAAGCTTGATGGCCAAACGAGCTAGCTAGTAAATCTCATAAGCACTTCAAGAAATTCATTTGTTTTATAAATCCTCATAAGTCTGTATTGATCTTGCATATCATGGAATAGTGCTCTTTATTTGATTTATCAGCTCTCAGAAAATATCAATCACACTGCACCTCTATGTGAATGGCCTTTTCTTGTCACCCTCTTCATGAACTTGTCTTTTGGTTTGTCCATTACTTAAATCTTGAAGAACTGGGTCATGATAATACGATTTTGCGCATATCTTATAGCAGTGCATTCAGCTCTTGATGGATCTATTGCAAGTTCGGACTCTGCCTCCTCTTTACTATCTCAAGATGGATCTCCTGTAAGTTTCAGTGCAACGCTTACCAAAAAGAATGTCGAACCCCTGCCATCCCCCAAACAGCAGCTGGCCTCTTCTCTGGAACTGTATAAAAATGTTCACTCTGGTAATACATTCTCACTAGAATCTTGTTCTGTATGCTTTAAAATGAAGGTAGGAGGCTCCACATCGATTTCTCGTTGGTCAGAGAATTTGGTGGAACTTTCTAAGTTAAATGCTCATGAAATTGACTGAACTTATCTTCACTTCAGCAATTTCTCAAATTTGTGCATTCAAACTTCAATCCCACTGTCCAACTATATCATCACTTAAAAAAGGTTAATTAGTCGGTTTGAGGTAAACAACAAAAACTTGGAGCAGACAGATCACTTCTCGATGAGTTCACTCTTCTGGTTAGTGCTACCATGCGATGCTTCCATAATAATTACCAGAGAATTTTCTCTCTTGTTTTTGGATGTTAATGGATGAGAACTCTATTGAACCATTAGATAGAGCACTCTTTAGGCAACATTTCATAAAATTGTTCTAGGATTTCTTATGATCCAAAAATTATCTCTGGCAAGTCCAACTCGTAGTCTATCATATCTGCCCATGTATAGTGGATATTTTCGAAATTGTGTTGACAAACTCATGTAGTAATTAGCAAATGACTTGAGCAATTATTGGCCAAGACCTGTTAGTGCAGAGCTTCTTGACTACATGATTGGAGCACCTTCATGGCATTGTTTCCCATTCTTTTTTAAATTTTCTTTCCAACATTGTTAATTAAAGTTAACGAACTTGCAAGAAATTTTTTATAGCAAGGGCAATGCTGCAATGGTATATGATAACATTCTCTTCCTGAGCAGCATAATCCTGCTAATGCTACTTGTAATCCAACTTCGGCAAAATCAGTTATAAGTAAATATCATAATGCTTGTTTTGCTGCTATGACAAAGATTCTCTTATGGCCTTTCTGCGGTAATGTCTCTTGAAAAGCAGGTGAGAACATTCAATTTCACCAGTGCAAAGAAGGAATAGCAGCTGTAACTGTAACCAACTTGGAGATGACTTCCTGTGGGGACTGTGCATCCTCATCAGCTGTTGGCAGTGGCAGTATGGAAGCTACTAAGGGACTTGTCCATATTCCAACAGAAATCCCTGAAATGATGATGCTGCAAGAAGCTAAACCTTGCCAGCTTGATGGCGTAACATCATCAACCCCTATGTCATCTAGATATGACTATGACGTTTTTTTGAGTTTCAGAGGACCTGATACCCGCTCCGGCATTACAGATTTCTTGTATACCTGCTTAATAGATGCTGGAATCCACACATACAGAGATGATAAAGAGCTGCGAATTTGAGAAGAGATCAGTCCTGAGTTACTCAAAGCGATCACCCATTCAAAAATTTCAATTCCCATCTTTTCCAAGGGCTATGCCTTTAGTAAATGGTGTCTTAACGAGTTGGTTCAAATGGTGGAGTGTAGGAAATCAAAGAGACAGAAGATCATGCCCATTTTTTATGATGTTACTCCTTCTGAGGTTCGTCATCAAACCGGCTCTTACGGAGATGCCTTTGTTTCTCACGAGAAGCAATTTGACAATGCAGTTATCAGCAAGTGGAAGGCTGCTCTCATGGAGGTTGGCATTCTAAAAGGGTGGGACAATGATTCAATGACCACAAGGTACCTTGTTTTGTGGTTTCTACTTTTCGAATTCATCTTAGCTTCTATGTAATGTTTGGCGTGCCTTTTTCTTCAGACTTATAACTCCTTTTCTTGTTTATTTTCACAATATAAGACGCGAAGGAGAGCTTGTAAAGCTTATTGTCCAGGAGGTTATAGCTGAGTTGAAAAGGGCTCATCTGCTGGTGACTGACTGCCTGGTTGGCGTTGAACATCATGTGAACGAAATCAATAGAATGGTATGTGGCGATTCGGAGGACATTCAAATTGTTGGAATCCATGGTATGGGGGGCGTAGGAAAGACTACTCTCGCCAAAATCATATATAACCAACTATCACATCGTTTTGAAAATTGTTGCTTTCTCTCTAATGTCCGTGAAACTTCACAGCTAAAGGGCATTGAGTGTTTGCAGAATCAACTAATCTCTGACGTTCTTAAAGGAAAGTGGTCAGACATTAGCAATGTTGAGGAAGGAATCAAGATAATAAGAGAAAGGTTATGCAATAAAAAGGTTCTGGTGCTACTTGATGATGTTGATCAATTGACTCATTGGGATGCTCTGATAGGAAAGCCTGCATGGTTCGGTTTAGGAAGTAGGATTATCATAACTAGTAGAAACAGAGATATTGTTGATGTTCCTGACGTTTGTTATCCGTATGAGCTCGTGAGCATGAACTTCGATCAGTCTCTCCAACTTTTCTGCAAACATGCTTTTGGAAAAGATCACCCTTCGGAGGACTATGTTGCTTTCTCCACAGAAGTGGTCACAACTACTGGAGGTCTTCCTCTTGCTCTTGAGGCTATAGGTAAACTACTTCCACGCAGAAGCAAAGATGTTTGGGATGTGATATTGAAGAAGTTGAAACAAGTTCCTCTCCATGAAGTAAAAAGAAAGTTGAAAATAAGTTATGATGCCTTGGATGAGTGGCAAAAGCATATCTTTCTTGACATAGCTTGTCTTTTCACTGGATTTGATAAAATGGTAGTGCTCCGCTCGTGGAAAGATTCCAATCTCTTCCCAGAGGAAGGTCTTGAAGTCCTTCAGAAAATGTCTTTGATAAAAATCAGCGAAGACAACAAGCTATGGATGCATGATCAGCTGAGATGCCTTGGTAGAGACATTGCTGGTCGAGAATGGGATGAGGAACGAAAAGAACAGATTCGGTTCTGGAACCATGAGGAAGGTTTCGACATGGTGATGGAATCGAAGGTAGGGTATTACTTATCTCATGATTACTGTTATAACTTGTTTTTTCGGTTGCACTGATGCTTAGATTTATTTCTCATGTTTGGAAAGATGATTATACTTGTTCAGCATAATATACCTGCCCTTCTTTTCTGCTGTCGCAGGGAACAATAAACATTAAAGCTCTTTGTCGAAAGTTGGACCCTCAGTTGCTATACTATTTTGCAAAAGAAGAAGCCGAGAGGCTATCTGCTCTAAGATACCCTGAAGTGAGGTTGCCTTCAAATGATTTCCCAGCCAATCTACAAAACAATATGTTTATGCTTTCCAAGTTGAGATGGCTTTCATGGCATCATTTTCCCCTGGAGGTTAAGATCACCAGTTTTTCCATGATGAACATAGTCATTCTGCATTTGGGGGACTGCCCTAATCTAATCGATGTCCAAAGCATTGAAGGCTTGGTGAGTCTCAGAACTTTGAAGCTCATCGAAATTCCGCAACTAGACAGATTACCTAATCTATCAAACTTGAAGAAGCTCAATGAACTGCATTTGGTGCACTGCCATAGTCTTATTGACATCCAAAGCATTGAAGGCTTGGGGAATCTCACAACTTTGAAGCTCATAGAAATTCCAGTACTGAAGAGATTACCTAATCTGTCAAACTTGAAGAAGCTCACTCAACTTCACTTGCGGTACTGTCATGGTTTAACTGAAATAAAAAGCTTCGAGGGTTTGGATAATTTGCTGGTGTTAAAGCTTGGTGAACTTCCTCTACTCGAGAGATTGCCCTATTTATCAAACTTGAAGAAGCTTACACGACTTGATCTACGACGATGTCATAATCTTGTGAAGATCCAAGGGAGATTGGAGTCATTGGAAGACTTATGCATACAAGGATGCAGATCTTTAGATGAGGTGCTTGATCTAGCTTCGAGTTTCAAGAAACTAAAGTCTTTGCGAATTCACGATTGCCAGAAGTTGCGTTTTGACAGGGTATGGGTCTCGAAATTCGAAATATCTGATAGAGAGTATGGAAATTCAACATGTAGTCTACTCAGTAAGGCAGGCATTTGTGTTTGTCAGCTAGGTAGACAATTCTTTTTGCCATCCCTTCCATAGTGAAGACAAGCAGACATACAATGTACACATTGCATATAAACAAGAGTTGATCATTTCATCCTCTTGTCATTACAATCTGTGTCCAGAACAAGAGATGATTAGGTTATCCTCTGTCATGCATTAATTTTTAGTTTCCCGAGTACAGTAGGTCAACATCGTCTCTTGTCAACATGCCAATGCTCATTGCGTACGCTCGGTATTGTATCTTTTGAAAAGCTATCACACTTGATAAAATCGAACAGCATCTGGAGAGGTCGAGCCAATGGTTGTCTTAGTGCTTAGCGTGTGACGCCCTGGAAATTCGACTCTTGTGTAGTACCTGAATTCAATAAAAGGGAATTAAATTGAAATTCAGTCGATAAAATATATTGGATCGTAAGGACTGAAGAGACGATAATTGGACGAGTTCTAAAGTTTCAGTCGATTTAGATTAGGTTTCGAATTCTTAGTCGCTACGAATTAGGATTTCAATCCTCGCGACCTGAGCATAATCCTAACCGAGCCTAGCCTGTGAAAATACCCTCCGTCAGTATGCCAAAATTTCATTCAGTCCTCAATTATCAATTTACCAAAATGCCCTCAATTATTCACTACATGACGAAATATTCAAATTTGATTTGACCCCTAGCACTATTCACCTATCAAATCTCACTCACTCACTTCTCATCAACCACTCTTCTCTCTCCTACTTTTCTCTCTCACTTCTCATGCTCACGTCTGCTGCTGCTTCTTCTTGCTATTCTTTCGTGGAAGACAACTCCTTCAGCCGAACCATTTCTCCTCCTCCATGTGTCGTTGTTTTGCGCCACCACCACGCCACCGCCTACCAACACCTTCAGCCGTACCTCAGTGCCACCACTGACTCCTTCGGCGCCGCCGTTGCCTGGCGGACGGCCGCGAAACAGCCCCCGAAGCTCCTGCCCTGTTTCGGCCCCTGACCCAAGAGCACTCTCCCTCTTCCTCCAGCCATCTCGCGTGACGCCAGCCCCCGAGAGTCACTACCACCACGTCGCCGACCTTCTGCTGCCACCCCAACCCCCACTCCGATCGTCGTTCGCCGTCCGGAAGCCCAGAACAACCCCGACGCCGGTCTGACCTATTTCGGCGTCTGGGTCTGCTCGGGCCCCAACCACCGCCCCGCGCCACTTCCGACCGCCACCCACCACCTTGCTGTCCTCCTGTCGACCCTCCAAGCCGTCGTTGAGCCCCGGAGCCGTCGCAAGCAGCCCGAGAGCTTTAGTCCCCTGTTTTGGGGGCTAGCTCGGGTTTTTTGTGGCCCTGGCGTGAACCGCCGGCTCCGCCGTTCATCGCCACCTCCGATGACCTCCCTCAACCCCCTCTCGACCTTCTGAGCTTGTGGAAGCCGACCACCGCCGGTAGGTGCCGCGAAGACTCCTGACCTGCTTGCCCTGTTTCTCAGCGCCGGGTCCCCTGTTTTGGACCGGTTCTGTGTAGTCGCTGCTCCACCGTCTCCGGCCGCCCTTCGCCACCCGTCACCGGTCCCGACAGACTCCCCTTGACCCCTAGGTAAGTCCCCGAGCCTTGGTCGGCCTTGTCGTGGCCCTTGTGACCGAGAACCGCCCTCACTCAGCCCCGGTTCCCCTGTTCTGTTCATTGTCCAGCCACTGTTCCGGTGTTGTCGCCGCTGCTCCGGCTACCGTGAGCTTCCTTCGTCGTCGCCGTGAAGTCCCCTGATTGGGGGTTGTTGACATTAGGCCCGGGAAGCATAGTGAGTCCGAGAACCCGTGAGAACCGAGAGTGCCGCGAGTCGTCGAAAGCCGACGATCCGAGCCGAGGATCGTCGCCGCCGTTGAGACCGCCCGAGCTTGTTTAGTGGTGAGTTGACCCTAATCCTTGGTTAGGACGCTAATTGCGCTTGGGATTAGTCGTTTAGTCAATTGTGGAATTTAGGTACACGATCGGGACCGGTTTAGATAGAAATTGGGATTAGGTTAAATGGCCGATCGATTATGTTAGTCGGATTAGTTTAGGTCGTTTATGGTTAGTTGGCTACTAGATTGAATTGGTTGATTGATTGGACAATGGATTGCTATTGTTTGATCGCGAGCGAGCGACAGGTTAGAGGCGAGCGAGCGATTGACTTTTTAAATTAAATCGATTAATAAAGGACATTGCACGAGTTGAACCTGATGTTGCTTAATCGGATTTGATTTCTTGTGACTGAGTGAGGACCTTATTGATTTGACTGTCTCTAATGTCCATTGATGGATTGATTGTCTGTTTGGAGGTTAATTACCTTGTCTGTGATTGTGGTGACTAGTGATAGTCTGCATATGCATATGACCGAGTGTGGAATCGAAAGACATATTTTAGCATGAAAATGGCCTTCGGCCGAGTCTTTTAACATGCCTGTGTGAGCATCCGGCTTTAACCGAAGATAATGAAATGGGTTGATTGCTAGATGTGTTCTGTATGGTCATATGAGGGAACGATGATGCTTTTCCTGGCAAGCTCGTACTGTATCAATTGTACGGAACTACACGACTTGCCAGAAACACGACAATTCCTGCCTGGTGCTAACTAGCACAGATTCAGGGTTGGTCGGATGCCGGTCGTAACTGGTGTTGGACCGACGCCCCGTTTAGGGATGCCTACTTGTTGGTGTCGTGCTGGGTGCACTGGAGACACCTCTCGTAGTAGCCGTTGCCGAGAGTAAAGGAACGTAGCCTGGTACTGCCGGTAGAACGCTGGATCGTACTGATGTTCTAGATCACGTTATTTGTGAGAGTCGAATTACGCCCTCTTTCGCGCAAATCCTCTCATGTGCCGTGGGCACGATCATCGTTAATAAATGGACTTGTGTGGTGTCATGTGCATACTTGTGGATGTGATGCTGAGATTGACTAATTAGACTGTTGAGTCGAGTCAAGCATTGCATTATGTGTGGCTGAAGCTGGTAAGTGTGCATGTGGATATTTATACTTCTGTGATTGTGATTGACCGTGGTAAGTGTCTATGGGAGCCTTCTGTTAGGATGCCCTAGGCGAATCAGTTTCCTAACCGAGCTTAGGCTTGATTCACTGAGATTTATTCTCACCCTGTCGTGGGATAACAAATTCAGGTCCCTTCGTATGGAGCTTCGTGGATATCAAGATATTGGATGTGGGAGTAAACATGTTGAAGTAGATGAGAAGTTAGCCTTACCCGACCGAGGAACTATTTAAGGTCTAGTGAGCCACCCCGAAGTGTGGGGTTGTATTTGATAATTGCAGCTTAGTAGGATTAAGACTGACCTGCTTATGACTAATGTTTTGTAATTGTCTTTTGTGAATGACTGTTGTGGCTTCCTACTTCTCTATCCCATGTTTAATTAATGTTTAGGGAGTTAACATGTTTTCCGCATGCGTAGTAAGTAATAGGTCGATAGTGTGCCTGGAACGAAATCCTTCGTGACCCCGTGGCGATTTGGCAAGGGATGTCGAGAGCTTGAGAGTCGGGGCGTGGCATCCCCGCCCAAGGTGGTATTAGAGCAAGGTCAGCCTGATCTATCTGTTCATTGGCCTGGAGTGATAAGGAGTGCTGGGATTTAAGATAGTTAGTAGGATGGTAAGCTTTTGCGTGTGCTTGTTACTTATGTTTTTGATTGAATGTTAGTAGGACTCCAATATTAGTAGGAGTCCTGTCCCGACTCCGTAAGTTACCTGTATAATGAGCAATCGTAATGAGAGGGTTCCTAGTGGAAGGTTAGCTCAAGGAGATCCTAGAATGGACGGGATCCTACAGACGTTGGAAACTTTAAGAGCTGTAGTTGGGCAGCAAGTGAGTAGTCAAGTTAATGCTGCCACCATCGCCGTTTCGCGTGAAGACTCATTGTCTGGAAACGAGAGTGGTTTGCGATCGATATTCGAGTTGATGGAAAAGTTTTTGAACCTCGAGCCGCCGAAGTTTAAAGAGGTAGGAGATCCAAAGGCCGCAATCTGGTGGATTATGGAAATAGAGAAGGCATTCGCCCCGTTGAGATGCTCCGAAGAGGACAAGGTGACGTTAGTCGTTTACCAACTTCAAGGTGACGCTAATGCGTGGTGGAAAGTCTCACAAGAAAAGATCTTTCCCAAAGGTGTGGTCCCGGTGTAGGATGCCTTCGTTGAAGCCTTCTATGGCAAGTACTTTCTAGACTGTAGGCGAGAGAAAAAGATGGTTGAATTCCTGCAGCTTTGACAGGACCATATGACAGTAGAGCAATACAAAGTGAAATTCATTGAACTGTCAAAGTATGCACCACGAGTAATTGGTGATTCGGTGATTAGGATGAGAAGATTTCGTGAGGGATTGAAACCTGAGATTAAGGATCAGCTGGTGCCACTGAACCTTAATAGTTTTAGCGAATTGTATGAAAGGGCCCAATCTGTGGAGAGGAACCTAGCCAAAAGGGCAATCGCATCTGGATAGCGATTTGCGCCTTCTTCTAGGGATAACCGTTGGTCAGAAAAGAGGCCGATGTATATCAACAAGTATCACATCCCGTCTACCCGAAGAAGTGCAATCAGAAAGCCGATGTTTCGCCAAAGTGAGAAATGTCGCCTGTGTCACCGTAAGCATGAGAATGATCCGTGTCCGTGCAGAGGTCACGCCCCGACTCTCGAGCCCGGGACATCCCTTGTCAAATCGCCACAAGGTCACGAAGGATAACGTCCCAGGCGCGTTATTGACCTATTAACTATATACACATGCGGAAACAATATACTCCCAGACAACATAATACAGACAGGGATAAATTAACAGGAGATACATACCGAAGCAGTTCATCAAAAGATAATCACATCAAAAACAAGACAGCAGATGAGTCTTAACCCTACTGAGCCATTAACAGACAACCCCACACTTCGGGGCGACTCACTAAGACCTCAAAAGGTTATACGGTCAGCTAAGGTTAACTTCTCATCTACTTCAAAAAGGTACTCCCACATCCTCGCTTCGATGTCCACGTAGCTCCATCACTTGGGACCTGAAATGTGGTTCCCACAACAGGGTGAGATATAAATCTCAATTAATCAAGCCTAAGCTCGGTTAGGAAACTGATTTGCCCAGACGTCATAACAGAAAGCTCACATAAACACATAATATAACCATCCACAGTCACAACATCATAAACATCCACATGCATACTTACTAGCTTTCAGCCACACATAATGCAATGCTTGACTTGACTTAAAAGTCATGCCAGTCAATCAATCAGACAATGCATCGCATCCACAAGTATGCACAGGACAACACACGAGTCTAATTATTAACGATGATCGCGCCAACGGTGCAATGAGAGGATCGACGCGATTAGCATGATCGACTCTCACAATTAATGCGTACCCCCACTCCTCTAGCAAGACCAGGCTACGTTCCTTTTCCCTCACGGCAATATTACTACAAGCGGTGTATCCAGTGCATCTTGCACGGCACGGCAAGTAGGCATCCCTAAACGGGACGTCGGTCCATCACAAGCTGCGACCGACATCCGATAATCCCTTAAAACCGTATGTACCATACGGGGCATGAATTATCGTGCTTCTGGCAAGTCGTGTAATTTCATAAGATTGGTATGGTGTGTACGATTAGTACAATACGAGCTTGTCAGGAAAACTCACCATCGTTCCATTATATGACCATACATTGCATTCGCCATGTCAATCAATTATATTCTCTTTGATTTAGGCCGGATGCTCACACAACGTGCTCAAAGACTCCGCCCACGGTCATTTTCATACTAAAACATACTTCTTTGATTTCGTACACGGTCTTATGCATATGCAGACTATCAATTAATTGTTGCAATTACGAATGGAATGATCAACCCCCAAACGAATGCCAATTCAATCAATAAATAATCCAGGCATCCAATCAAACATATCAGCGAGGCGATCAATCAAATCAAGCCATCGATTCAATTAAGCAATGTATAACAGCCGATTCGTACAATAATTATTTATTAGTCGATTTGTTTTATAAATGCCGATCGATCGCTCGTTGATAACTCTATTTTATATAGAGTTTATTTATTATTTTAGACTTAATATTTACTTAGTTTTAATTGAATTTGATATCTACTTTATTGATTTTAATTATTTTTGTAGGTAATAAATCTTCAGCCGTACAAATTTGAAATCAAAGAGAATCAAACATATCTTGGGGACAAATTCAAAATCCAATCTAAATTAGGAGCTTTATTATTGGGAGATGTCAATCTTTGGGAATAATCTTTATTGCAATCTTACTTTGGTAAGATTCAAATTTCCTTTTCTGAGAATCAAGAAGATATCAAGAGAAAAGAAAAAGAAAAGTAACGTGATTTTTGGAGGAGGGAAGCCACTTTTGGAAAAAACTCTCTGAAGACGATGTTCAGTTTTTTTTGCTAGTCTTCCTTTCAATGCCAGATGCGAAGTGAGGAAGAAGAAGGTGAATTCAATGTCAATCCTCGATTATTCTTGGTGCACTTGTTCTAGTTCTTCATCATGTTTAGTTTAATCATTCTTTTTAGTTTAATTTTTATTATGTTCTAGACTACTTTTTGTTAGAGCTACGATGTAACTTAACTATGATGGATTAATTTTTCATACTCGTTTATGCAATTCTAGAATTCGTACATGTGAGTTATATATCATGTTTTAATGCTTTTAAGTGATTGATCACCACTTGAATGATATTTATTGCACGTATGAGACTGACAGGAGATTCCGTGCAAGTGTTTTGCGATATATAGCCATGAATTCATCACAGATAGAGATATCTTATGCTTTTATGTGTGGTTTCGGTAGTAGGTAAATCGAGGGTGGTTTATTGAATTTGGGAACATTCATAGTTCTTAATGCGTCTGGATTTACTTAAATTCACATGGATCAAGTGTGGTTTGCTAAATCTAATTAGGATTGCTATACCGGACCAAGGATAGTGATTTATATTAGGAAATTCTACCATCACACTATGAATTCAATTTAATTGCATGATGAGATTGATTAATTAATCTTGATTGGTTAAGTGAAATCGGATGCTCTAACATTTTTTTTCATTCTTGATAGAAATTCGTTATTTGTTGCTTCTTTATATTCGAAATTTCTAATTTCTATTTTGGTTTGCTGCATTGGTTAATTTATTTTTCTTTACAATTTTCGAGTGCTTTATTGGATCTTTAATTGGTTAGATAAATTTGAGAATTGTTCACGTTTAGTAAGTAATTTGATTGATTTGTCTACAATCTCCGTGTGAAAGATAATTTTATTCATCACTTTATTACTTGTTCGATACGTACACTTGCGTTGCTAATCAAGAGAACAAGTTTTTGGCCCCGTTGCCGGGGATTGTTTGATAATTGACAATTACTATTAATATCGAGCATTTTTTTGGTTTATTCTAGCTTTATTTTATTTTATTTTATTTTATCTGATATTATTTTTTTTTTGATTTTACAGAAAAAAAAAATAAGTAGAAAAGAAATAGAGAGGACAAGGGTTCAGCATCGACTGCAAACTCCCGTCACTCGAAGCCAACAGGGAGAACTTGAGAAGTTAGATCCTGAAATTGAGCGCACTTTCTTACGGGGAAGACGAGAGCAAAACAACAAGATCATGGCTGAAGAAAACGAAGAACAAAGAAGAACTTTAAAGGATTATGCTGCACCTATGGTCCAAGGATCAACATTGAGCATTAGGAGGCCAACCATACAAGCTAACAACTATGAAATCAAGCCTTCCCTGATTCAGATGCTTCAAAATGCAGTCCAATTTGGTGGATTGTCGAATGATGATCCTAATATCCATTTAGATGCTTTTCTTGAAATTTGTGACACCATAAAATATAATGGTGTTACTGATGATGCCATCAAGTTGAGGTTATTCCCTTTTTCCTTGCGCGACAAAGTTAAATCGTGGTTAACTTCCCTTCCTGCAGGATCTATCACGACGTAGGATGACTTGGCTCAAAAATTCCTTAGTAAGTCTTTTCCTCCTGCTAAATCTGCCAAGATGCGTAACCATATTTCTACTTTTGTGCAGATGGATGGTGAATCTCTATATGAAACGTGGGAGAGATTTAAAGAATTACTAAGGCATTATCCGCATCATGGTCTACCAGTTTGGATGCAAGAGCATACTTTCTATAATGGAGTGATGCCGAATTTGAGGTCTACCATTGATACTGCAGCTGGAGGGACGTTGAACAACAAATCACCTAAGGAAGCTTTTGATCTTTTAGAGGAGATGGCGTCTAATAGCTACCAATGGCCGACTGAGAGGCTATCTGCTAGAAAGCCAAGTGAAATTTATGAAGTCGACGACAATAATGCCATTGCCGCACAGTTCGCTGCTTTAAACAAAAAGATCGACTCAGTTTTAAAGATTCAAAGCCCAATTTGTGAATTTTGCAATGGAAGCCATGCTAGCATCGAATGTCAGGTAGGTAATCCTTTTGCACATCCTTCTGAACATACTAATTTTATTGGAAATTTTAGCAGGCCTCCCCAGAACAATCCCTACTCAAACACCTACAATCCTGGATGGCGAAATCACCCGAATTTCTCTTGGAGCAACCAAAATCAGCAAGGGATGAGACAACCACCATCATTTAGACCTCCTGAGAAGAAACAATACAACTATCTTGAGGAGATGGTTACTAAACTAGCTCAAACAACTCAGGACTTTATTAAAAGTGCTGATGTGAGGTTCCAAAATCAGGAGGCATCCATTCGAAATCTAGAGAAGCAGGTTGGCCAGTTAGCAAATCATTTGTCTGAAAGATCGTATGGTACTCTTTCGAGCAATACTGAGAAGAATCCAGTTGAGAATGCAAAAGCAATCACCTTGAGGAGTGGAAAAGAAGTTGGCAGAAATTTATCTAATGAAGCAGCAGAAAAAAGGAGAGAAGCTGAAGCCCCTGAAATCGAAACCTCAAAAGCTGATCCACCTCGAAACAAGTTATTTCCTGACAATCCGAAGCCATATGTGCCGCCAGTCCCATATCCGGAAAGACTTCAGAAACACAAAATAGATAAGCATTTATTTAAATTCCTTGATGTTTTTAAGAAATTGCACATTAATATTCCTTTTGCTGATGCCTTAGCCCAGATGCCTAGTTATGCGAAATTTTTGAAGGAAATTTTGACAAACAAAATGAAATTAGAAGATTATGAGACTGTGAAGCTTAATGAGGAGTGTTCAGCTATTTTGCAGAATAAATTACCACCAAAGTTGAAAGATCCAGGGAGTTTTACTATTCCTTATACTATTGGTAATTCTTATTTTGATAAGACATTGTGTGATTTAGGTGCAAGTATTAATTTAATGCCTTTCTCTATTTTCAGGAAATTAGGTTTGGGAGAAGTAAAAGCTACCACCGTATCTCTTCAGTTAGCAGATCGATCGATCAAATACCCAAGAGGAATAATGGAGGATGTTTTAATTAAGGTTGACAAGTTTATTTTTCCTGCAGATTTCATTGTCTTAGAGATGGAGGAAGATTTCGAGTTTCCGATCATCCTAGGCCAACCTTTTCTAGCAACATGGAGAGCTTTAATTGATGTGCAACAAGGAAAATTAATTCTCAGAGTTCAAGATGATCGAGTCACCTTCGATGTGTTCAAAGCCATGAAATATGCTGCTGAGCCAAATGATTGTTTGAGAGTTGATGCAGTTGATAAACTTGTGGAATTGACTTTTTGTAAAGCCACAATTAAAGATCCGTTGGAGGCATGCTTAGTTCGGGCAAGCAAAAGAGGAGCCGAACTTGAAGAAGTCGAGCAGTACGCGAAATTTTTGGAAGCAAATCCACCTCTTTCGAGATTTAGGCCACCAAAATTCGAAGAATTGGGGTCGAACTTGAAGAAGAGGAAATCCTCTATTGAATAACCACCAATTTTAGAACCCAAACCTTTGCCATCTCACCTTAACTATGCTTTTCTTAATGGAGTTTCTTCTCTTCCAGTAATTATTTCTTCTTCTTTAACATGTGTGATGGAGGAGAAGTTACTCCGAGTTCTGAGAGACCATAAAAGAGCAATAGGATGGACTATTGCAGAGATTAAAGGAATAAGCCCCTCAATATGCATGCATAAAATATTGATAGAGGAGCAATTCAAATCGGTCATCCAACCACAAAGGAGGCTCCATCCGAAAATGCAGGAGGTGGTGAAGGCCGAGGTAATTAAGCTACTGGATACATTGATTATTTATCCTATCTCTGACAGTGCTTGGGTAATTCCTGTGCAAGTTGTTCCAAAAAAAGGAGGTATGACTATTCAACCTAATGATGATAGTGAATTGATTCCTACTAGGACAGTTACTGGGTGGCGTGTTTGCATGGATTATAGAAAATTAAATGATGCCACCCGTAAGGATCATTTTCCTTTGCCTTTTATTGATCAAATGTGACATTCCGAATTCCGACCCTTTAGAGACTATTGAATGGAAGGATATCGATCCGCGTATTTCAGTTGTAACTCACTCGGAGTTGGCCACTCCCGGGTTAACTGACCAAATAAGGAAAGACTAACGTAGAGTCGGATACGTGGACCTGGGGAATTTGAATGAGAAATTGCACTTTGACCATAATGATTGTCGAGAGAATATCTTGGGCCGGCAGAGATCAATCTAAGGATGATCATGGAATGTCTTGCTAGCGTTATACGTTGGGACGCAGGTGTTTCCGCCTAACCAATGTGTAATTTGCGAGAATTTTCTAAATCGGATTCCGATGATCCTGATCGAAGGAACGAACGATAAACCCTTACAATTACATGACAATGCCAAGGTCGATACGCGTAGCGCCTGCAAGAGTCGCCCGTCAGTTTGAGATAAACTGGAATTACAGTCGACGAAAGTTCGACATGAAATTGAACCTCGAGATTGGGTATTGGACATTGAGGAATTCCAATATTTGAATTGAAATGGACGTCACCTCATCAAGAGTGGTTTATACTGGAAAAACGAAATTTCGGACGAAAAGTGCCAAATGACCATTTTGCCCCTCGACCTTTAGCCTTGCCTTAAGAAGTTTAGATGGTCATTTTGGTCATTTCCCCTCCTCTATGTGGCTGCCGAAAATTCATATGCAAGAGTCAAAGATGAGTCAAAGCTTGGAATTGCATTATTGGATTATGCCACATGTCAAGCAATGGAGACCTCAAGCATTTATTACCCTCACCTAATCCTATCTTGTCAAATTAACTCAAATTATTTGTGTGAGACAACCTTTGGAAGCCTCTTCAGCCGTGACCTCCTCCCCCTCACTTTTCCTTCTTCTACTTCTTTTTTCTCTCTCTCGGCCGAGCGGTTTCTCGCGGACAGACAGAAATGGGTTCAATGTTTTGGCCATACATTTGTCGTCCGACATCAGATTTAGGTAACACCATCGCCATCTGAAAGCTTATCATCTTGCCGTTCTAGGAAGGTATTATAAGCTCAATTTGGCCCAGTATTTATTTCTGTAGGTCCGTTTGAATGGACAAAGGTCAGAATCTGACCCTGTTTAAGAGAGGCTGCGTTTTTGGGGACTTCCGGACTCCAAATGACCTCAAATTTTCGGCGAGATCTTCATAACATCTAGTACTTGAATTGGATGAGCTTTGGTTACAATGTTAGTTGAATTTTGATGGGTGTACATGGTTGATTTGTGGAGTTTTATACCGAGTATAATCTACCCGTTTGAGGACCGTGCGGAATCCGGGCTGTTTAGGGGTCTTTCGAGTGTCGTTCCGCTTCAAATCTCTTAGTGAGCTTTCTAAAACCATAAATAAAGGTCTTAGCAAGTTTATTTGTGAAGAATTAAGGCTTGGAATTGAAGTATGGCTTGATTGAGCGGTTGGAAACCGAAACCGATGAGGATGAACTATTGCTGGCCGGTTCTGTTTAGAGCTTATAAAGGAGTAATTGAACTTCAAATGGACTTATAATACCCTATATGATGTGATCTGAAGTGTTGATGAGAAGTGTGTGAAGTGGATTCGGCGTTTAGAAGTGAATTATGACAAAATTGGTGCATGAACCTCTAATTTGAGTATTGCCATGTATATGACTATGTGAACCGAATACATTAAGGGTTCGAGGGGATCGTTGCCATGTGCTCAATTGTTAGAAAATGTGTCTTGAATTGCCTATAATATGACTAAGGAAGGATTGGATTAATGGAAGTGGGCATTCCATGATTTTTTATTTAAGATTGGTAACTCTTTCTAGGTTGACAAGGAATTCGTGGAGAGTTCATACTTGTGACATTGAGAATAGTCACTTTGTGTGACATTTTGCTAATTGATCAAGGTAAGTGTTACCTAATCCTTTCTCTGAATGCCTGGACACACTGGATGAGTAATTGAATGTTGTGATTGACAGATAAATTTTTATGAAATGAATTGCATGTGTATGATGATGGCATGGTGAAACCGAATGAGAAAGGTGTTGAGGCTACCATTTGGGCTGATGACCCCGACGGTATTGGAGGGTGGTGAAATAAAATAAAAATGTGAATGCCATTTGGTCTGATGACCTCGGCGGCATAGAGTGGCTGTAAGCCTGGAGAGTACCGATTAGTCTGATGACCCCAGTGGTACATGGACATCATTGGTTTGATGACCCCGGAGATGTCAGGTGGCAGAAGTGCCAGTGGTGTATGTGGATGGTTGAGAAAGAGGTGACTGTGGTGTATTTGAGTATATGTGTTTGGGTATGAGACCCTGTAATTGAGCATGATTGTTTGTATTGATTGTCCATGCTTGCTAATTGATACTGCCGTTGTGTGATGCCTTGCGCCATTGCGTTATTTGTTATTTTGCATATGAGCGGCATATGTGGGTGGTCTGGTAGGACTGGTTTTGAGGTATAGCGTTATGTTTCACTTGTTGAGATATATATATATATATATATATCTCACCCCAGTGGGGGATTAACTTTTCAGGTCTTTGAAGACGGAATTACAGGCGATATGAGGATGAGCTCTCGATGAAGTAATGGAATGAATGGTTTTATGTCTTTGGTGGCCTTAGGGATTGTATCTAAATTTTGAGGATTAGGAATTGAATTTTGGGTACTTGACTGCGATAACTTCTGAGGAGAATTTTATTTATAAGAGGTGTATACCCTTTGTCCTGAGTCATCTCATTGTAATTTGTATGGAGCATGTTTTATAGCTTCTGTGATACCGTTTCTTTGTCAAGTTGTTATATGATTGGCCAATGGATGCTGGAAGATAACTGAAGATGTCACACCCCGACTCTCGAGCCCGCGACATCCCTTGCCAAATCGCCACAAGGTCATAGAGATAGCTTCCCAGGCACGCTATCGACATATTACTTATCTACGCATGCGGAAACGTTCTAACTCCCTGACAGCATAAACAAACAAGGATAGAAAAGTAGGCAGTCACAATCGACATTCACAAAATGAAAATCCCAATTCATACATACCAGCAAACCAATCAAGACCTTACTCATACTAACGAATGTACACAACCCCATACTTCGGGGCGACTAGACAAAACCTCAAAAGGTCACTTGGTCAGGTGAGGTTAACTTCTCACTTACTTCAATAGACTACTCCAACAGCCAATCCATGGCGACTACGAGGCTTCGTCACTTGGGACCTGAAATTTTATCCCACGACAGGGTGAGAATAAATCTCAGTGAATCAAGCCTAAGCTCGGTTAGGAAGCTGATTCGCCTAGGGCATCCTAACCGAAGCTCACAAATCACACATGCACATATAGCAACTATCCACAGTTAACAATATAACCATCATCCACATGCACACTTACCAGCTTCAGCCATACATAATGCAATGCTCGACATGACTCAGCAGTCAACGTCAATCAGTCACTCAATCACAGCATTACATCCACCAGTATGCACAGGATATTCACCAGGACAATGCACACGACACAATAATAACTCGAACACAAGTGAGTATGAACTTCCGTCTTCCTACTCCATTCGTCCCATTCCAAACGTCGTAGTCGGGATACGTTTATACTTACCCATGTACGAAGTTACATTGCACTCAATTCTTTTATTAACGATGATCGTGCCACCGGCATATGAGAGGATCTACGCGAAAGAGGGCGTGATTCGACTCCCACACATAACGCGATCCAACACCTCAGTGTGATCCAGCGTTCTACCGGTAAAACCGGGCTACGTTCCTTTACTCTCGGCAACGGCTACTACAAGCGGTGTATCTAGTGCGTCTGGCACGGCACCAGCAAGTAGGCATCCCTATACGGGGCGTCGATCCAACATCCATTGCGACCGGCATCCGACCAACTCTGCATCCGTATTAGTTAACACTGAATCAAAGTTGTCGTGCTTCTGGCAAGTCGTATGGTTCCGTACAAATCATAGAACACGAGCTTGCCAGGAACATCATCGTTTTTCGTCATATGAGCATACATTCCACATCCAGCAATCAACCCATTTCATTATCTTTGGTTAAGGCCGGATGCTCACTCAGGCATGTAAAAACTTTGGCCAAATGCCAATTTCGTTCCAAAATATGTATTTTGACTTCGCACACGGTCATATGCAAATGCAGACTATCCACTAGTCACCACACATAGGGCGATTAACCCCCAATCAACGATTGACGCCAAACAGTCATTCCAGCCAATCAATCAAACCATCCAACGAGGCAATCAACACAAACACGAACAATCAGCCCGATTAGGCCACATAAAGGCTCGAGTTCATACAATAATTATTTATTAGTCAATCCGACTTAAACGTCGTCGATTGTTCGCTCGTCTCTAGCCTATCGCTCGCTCACGATCAAACAGCGGCAATCCATTGCCCAATCAATCAATCAATAATTTTCTAACAACAACTAGCCACAGACATCTTAGTCAATCCGGCTAGCCAAATCGATCGGCCATTTATCCTAATCCCAATTTCTATTTAAACCGGCCCCGATTGTGTACCTAAAATCCACAATTGACTAAACGACTAATCTTAGGCGCAATTAGCGCCCTAACCAAGGATTAGGGTCAACTCACAATCAAATTGAGCTCGGGCGGTCTCAACGGCCGACAACGGCGAACGGCGACGGCGGCGGTGGCGACTGCGACGGCGACAGCGGCCCAAAAACCTAAAATCTCGGGAATGCCTCAAGGAAGTCTCGCGAGGTCAACGGGACAGGTGGCCGGCGACGGCGAAGCTCCGGCAAGCGGCAGCGGCCTAAAACAGAACCGGGCGGCGGGGTTAAACAGCGGAACCGGGCAAATTTCCGGAGAAACACGGCCCCACGGGCTGGGACGAGGCCGGCCAAGGTCGAGGGGAGTGGATCGGGACCGGTGGCAGCGGCTGAGGGCGGCCGGAGGCGGCGGATCGACGAGGAGCATAATCGGGCGGTTCCGGCGCCGAAAACAGGGACGGCGGTTTGAGCAGCTTTCCGGCCACCACGCGCGGCGGCGAGCTCGGCCGAGCTGAGGTAAGGGAAGAGGGGTCTTGGGAGTTCGATGGTGGTGGCGGTGCACGGCGGTGGGCGGCGGAACGGCGGGATCGAAGAAAACACGAACCGAGCCCTAAAACAGGGCACCGGCGATTTCGGGGCCGATTGCGGCGGGTCCGGCGGTCGATGAAGATTGTGGTGGTCGGAAGTGGGGCGGTGGTCGGCGAAAATCCGACGGGAGGAGGAGGAGGAAGAGGGGAGGTGGCGTTCGGTCAGGGGGGAGGGGGTCGCGCGAGCAGGGGAAAGAGAGAGAGAGAGAGAGAGAGAGAGAGAGAGAGAGAGAGAGAGAGAAAGAAAGAGAGAGAGAGAGAGTGGGCTGATGGAGTTGGGGTGGGGCCTTAGGAAGACTTTTGGGCATTTTTGTCCTATTTGCAAATATCCGAGGGCAAAACGATCTTTTGGCGAATCGGGACTGAAACGAATTTTCGGTACAACGGACGAAGGGTATTTTGGTAATTTCATAGGATAGGCTCGGTCGGGATTAGGCTCGGGTCGCGAGGATTGAAATCCTAATTTACGGCGACTAGGAATTTCGAACCTAATCTAAGCCGACTGAATTTCAGAATTCGTCCAAACATCGTCCCTTCAGTCCTTTCGATCCAATATAATTTAACGACTGAATTTCAATCTTAATCTATTTTATCGAATTCAAGGACTTCACCGAGGTCGGATTTCTAGGGCGTCACAACTCTCCCCCACTTAGGAAATTTCGTCATCGAAATTGAAATACTGCTACAACTCTTCAAGCAAATAAGAATACTTGATCCTTACCACATCGGTCCTCAAAACTTCCTCAATCTCTCTAATAGTTCCTTCAGGTTCATGGTGTTACTAAACCACCTTGACTAGCAGGACCGTCTTGTTCCAGCGCACTTGCTCTTTCCTATCCACTACCCTAATTGGACTTTCCAAACACGATGCTCGCTCATCCCCTTTACTTTCCTCTTAACACCGCACACTCGCGGGATTCGGTTCGCACTTCCTCCATATCGACACATGGAAGACATTATCCTTGGACAAGTTTCGGCGGCAACACAAGAGAGCACATTAAATTCTCAATTATTTCCAAAATCTCGAAAGATCTGACATACCTTGGGCTTAACTTTCCTTTATTGCCAAAACGAGATGTCCCTCTCCTAGGCGACACTTTCTAAAAGACATAATTGTCCATCTGAAATTCCAAAGGTCTTCATCTCTTATCGGCGTAACTTTTCTGACGACTCTGAACTATCCTCAATCTGTCTCTGATAACCTTGATAGAGCCTAACGACTATTCCACTAATTCTGATTCAGTAACTTCTTTTCTTTTTCCAACTTCGTCCGAATAGAATAGCTTTCTACACACTTTATTACACAATGCCCCGAAAGCACTACTTTAATGCTTCGCTACTGTCTGTTAGTTAGGCAACTCCAACAGGTGCAACAGTTCCTTCCAATTACTCTTGAAATCCAACTCCATGTCTTAAACCTGTACTCCAAAGTTTAATTTGTCTTTGCAAACTGACCATCCATCTTCGGATGATAGGCCATACTGAACTACACTTTCATCACCCCAGAGTTCACACTACGCTTGCTTCAAATCAATCTTTATTTCCACTGAAAGAATCAAAACCATAATGCGACTAACGAATCCAAGTCAGATTCAAACTTACGATCCTCATTTATCAATCAGCCGCAATTCCATATCCACAATCCGTTTAAACATGTTGAACCATCCAGCTCTAAGGATACAACTCGACCGTGACCATCTAACTTTACTGTCCTTTTCCTCTGTCGATTGTCCCAATGGCCACAGTAATTAATCATTCTCACGAGTCCATTATCTCCAAAGTTTAAACTACGCTTATTTCAAATCACTTATTATCACCACTCTGTACATCGAAACCACATAGTGACCATCAAACCCTACTGTCTTGTTAAACTGTTGATTGTCCTAGCAACCGCAGTAATTATCCATTCCCCACAATTCGATTAATTGTTTCCTTCCTTCCAATGAGCAGAGTTTAACGCTGCTTCTCCTCTTGATCCATAGATATCAATCACAACTAACACTAATGGCAATTTGGGCATTCTGTTTACATGAAGAAGGTCGACTAATGATTCGCCTTTTAACCGACAACTCCTTATGATCTGAAGTTATCACTTGTCGTTTCCAGAAACATCTGACGAATTACCGAACTCGGGCTCCAAATCCAACTGAGGGTCAGGACATCCATTCTGTCGAACAGTGTCAACTCACAAGCGACTGGCGAGTCGAGGACCACCCCAATATTCCGGTTTAGGGTTGGAATCACCCGTTCCTAGACCGGTGGTACAATCGAACACTATCGAGATCACCTCTCATGACCAACTCAAGTTGATGCAGGATTGGTTCAACTCGACCCGCATTCTTCCAACAACACGTCACATGACTCAGGGTGATCAGCCCTTCGGCTAGTGCGCAGTTGGTACGGGGTTCTAGTACAAATCGTCCTCACTGGGTCCATGGCCATCCTGAATATCGATCAATGTCAGCTCGCAAATCATGCCACGAATCAATCCCTGGTCGATTTCAGGGTGACCCTATGGTTGACTTACAGCTGAGCCAGATCAACCCAAATCATTCCGTGCTTGATTTCAGATCGCCACACAGCCGAACTTCAATCAGCACAGCTAACTGGTAAATCAGGCCATCATCCACATCGAGGGCGACCTCTAACTCTCGGTGGCTTCCTCAACCATTGGTCGTTGTTTGCGAACAGTCCGAGTCTTAAGCTTGGGTGGGTTCTAGATCTTAGAGCATCACTTTTATACCAAACTGAATCTCTTCACACTGTTAAAATCTGCACCTGTATCGTTAATCTGCTTATTGCACTCCAGCCTGAGTCATTTATTCTTCGACTACTAGGAAGTTTCTTCACGAATCCATTGTGATCTTCTCCTACCTTTACCTTAGAATTCCCAATGACTGCAGTAGTCCGCTAGGCTTGTAATGCTGCTCTTCGACTTACCTATATGCTAGCTCTTCGCCATAAGCTTGGCCGTATCAATCTTTCTGCCAATCCCTTAGTGACCTTATCTTTAAATCTTGGTGTCTCATCCAACTATTCGGACTAACACTGAAACTACTATGGTGAGTTCCGATCGATTTTCTGTTTTACCAAAAGCAAGACCCTTATAATCATTACTCCGAGAAATCATGCAGTCCTACGACGCTTCCAATGCGCCACTCTGATAACTAGTCAACCTTAATTGTCACATCTCGCAATCTTAATCTTAATCAGGGGTGTCGCCAATCTCCATAGTCTACTATATTGTCTAACCCCAGATTGTCCTTACGAACCTTCCTTGTTCGTCTTTACCGTTCTTATTCTATACACATGTCTAAGGTTTCGTCAAATATAGTCTTCAGGCAGTGTACACTTCCTCACGACCCTAATAAGTTACTAGCCCACTGGACCATACGGGTCTCAAGTCGTCCCAAGACTACCTTTGTCATGCAGCAAGGCCTTCCTCGATCAAGATTCGGAGGTATAATCCAACCTTCATAATTCTTTAAAGTACGTGTAGCGGAAGAGTTTTCCCTGTTACTCATCACCCATTAGCTGCCTTCACATCGATCCTTATCAGTTCGTACCTTTTGACTAATTGGGAGCTCATTACACCTTAAAGATCAATGTCACCATTCACGTTCGCTCCTTTGCGAATAATCATCTAGCTATTAATTAGGATTCACAGAAAACAACAGCTAAGACAATCCAAGCCAAACAACACTTTAAACTTATGCAATCCACAAAATACTAAGTCTTTTAATACAAGCCCATATCCATAAGCCTTATCCACAAAAAGTCTTTTCAAACTCAACTAGCTCTTGCTAATCAGTATTAGAACATCTTAGCTCACAAGTTACCCTACTCCCAGTAGAGTCAATCCTGGTTGTCCTGCTGAACAATTCCTCGAGTTTATCTATCTTGCGGCAGCGGTGCTTGCTCTGTCTTATTTCTCATCGGGCAGTCCTTCACTTGGTGTCCCGGATGGTAACATTTAAAACATTCTCCACCTCTATACGGGCAGGGACCAGACCCATTCCTTAGACGACACAGGCGACACTTCTCGCTTTGGCGGAACATCGGCTTCTTGATTGCACTCCTCCGGTTAGACGGAATGTGATACTTGTTGGCAAACATCGGCCTCTTCTCCATCCGATGGTTATCCCAAGAAGAAAGCGCGAATCGCGATCCAGATGCGATTGCTCTGTCAGTCATGCTCTTCTCCACAGATTGGGCCCTTCCATACAATTCTCTATAACTCCTTATGTCTAGCGACACCAGTCGATCCTAAATCTCAAGTTTCAATCCATCATAAAATCTTCTCATCATATTCATAGGATCTCTAATCGTCCATGGTGCAAACTCAGACAGCTCGGCGAATTTTACTTCATATTGCTCTACTGACAAATGGTCCTGACGAAGCTGCGGGAATTCAATCATCTTTTTCTCTCGTCTACAGTCCAAAAAGTACTTGCCATAGAAGGCTTCCACAAAGGCATCCCATACCGGGACCATACCTTCGGGGAAAATCTTTCCTTGTGTTACTTCCCACCACGCCTGAGCGTTACCTGGAAGTTGGTAATCGGCTAACGTCACCTTGTCCTCTTCGGAGCATCTCAGCAGGGCGAATGCCTTCTCTATTTCTAAAATCCACCAGATTGCAGCCTCTGGATTTCCCACCTCTTCAAACTTCGGCGGCTCAAGGTCTAAAAACCTTTCCATCAACTCAGGTATTTGTCGCGTACCACTCTCATTTCCAATCAATGAGTCTTCATGCGAAATGACGGTAGCATTAGCTTGACTACTTACTTGTTGCCCAGCTACAGCTCTCAAAGTTTCCAATGTCTGCAGGATCCTGTCCACTCTGGGACCTTCTTGAACTATCCTTCCACCAGACACCATCTCATTACGGTCGCTCATTATACAGGTAATTTACGGAGTCCTGTCCACCCCAGGCAACACGTAATGAGATAACCAATAAACAGTCAAAAGCATAGATAACAAGCACATACAAAAGCTTATAATCCTACTAACTATCCCGAATCCCAACGCTCCTTATCACTCCAAGCCAATGACCAGATGAATCAGGCTGACCTTGCTCTGATACCACCTTGGGCGGGGATGTCACGCCCCGACTCTCGAGCCCGCGACATCCCTTGCCAAATTGCCACGAGGTCATAGAGATAGCTTCCCAGGCACGCTATCGACCTATCACTTATCTACGCATGCGGAAACGTTCTAACTCCCTGACATCATAAACAAACAAGGATAGAAAAGTAGGCAGTCACAATCGACATTCACAAAATGAAAATCCCAATTCATACATACCAGCAAACCAATCAAGACCTTATTCATACTAACGAATGTACACAACCCCATACTTCGGGGCGACTAGACAAAACCTCAAAAGGTCACTTGGTCAGGTGAGGTCAACTTCTCACTTACTTCAATAGACTACTCCAACAGCCAATCCATAGCGACCACGAGGCTTCGTCACTTGGGACCTGAAATTTTACCCCACGACGGGGTGAGAAAAATCTCAGTGAATCAAGCCTAAGCTCGGTTAGGAAACTGATTCGCCCAGGGCATCCTAACCGAAGCTCACAAATCACACATGCACATATAGCAACTATCCACAGTTAACAATATAACCATCATCCACATGTACACTTACCAGCTTCAGCCATACATAATGCAATGCTCGACATGACTCGGCAGTCAACGTCAATCAGTCACTCAATCACAGCATTACATCCACCAGTATGCATAGGATATTCACCAGGACAATGCACACGACCAAATAATAACTCGAACACAAGTGAGTATGAACTTCCGTCTTCCTACTCCATTCGTCTCATTCCAAACGTCGTAGTCGGGATACGTTCATACTTACCCATGTACGAAGTTACATTGCACTCATTTCTTTTATTAACGATGATCGTGCCACCGGCATATGAGAGGATCTACGCGAAAGAGGGCGTGATTCGACTCCTACACATAACGCGATCCAACACCTCAGCGTGATCCAGCGTTCTACCAGTAAAACCGGGCTACGTTCCTTTACTCTCGGCAACAGCTACTACAAGCGATGTATCCAGTGCGTCTGGCACGACACCAGCAAGTAGGCATCCCTATACGGGGCGTCGGTCCAACATCCATTGCGACCGGCATCCGACCAACTCTGCATCCGTATTAGTTAACACCGAATCAGAGTTGTCGTGCTTCTGGCAAGTCATATGGTTCCGTACAAATCATAGAACACGAGCTTGCCAGGAACATCATCGTTTTTCGTCATATGACCATACATTCCACATCCAGCAATCAACCTATTTCATTATCTTTGGTTAAGGCCGGATGCTCACTCAGGCATGTAAAAACTTTGGCCAAATGCCAATTTCGTGCCAAAATATGTATTTTGACTTCGCACACGGTCATATGCAAATGCAGACTATCCACTAGTCACCACACACAGGGCGATTAACCCCCAATCAACGATTGACGCCAAACAGTCATTCCAGCCAATCAATCAAACCATCCAACGAGGCAATCAACACAAACACGAACAATCAGTCCGATTAGGCCACATAAAGGCTCGAGTTCATACAATAATTATTTATTAGTCAACCCGACTTAAACGTCGTTGATCGTTCTCTCGTCTCTAGCCTATCGCTCGCTCGCGATCAAACAGCGGCAATCCATTGCCCAATCAATCAATCAATAATTTTCTAACAACAACTAGCCACAGACAACTTAGTCAATCCGGCTAACCAAATCGATCGGCCATTTATCCTAATCCCAATTTCTATTTAAATCGGCCCCGATCGTGTACCTAAAATCCACAATTGACTAAACGACTAATCCTAGGCGCAATTAGTGCCCTAACCAAGGATTAGGGTCAACTCACAATCAAATTGAGCTCGGGCGGTCTCAACGGCTGACAACGGCGAACGGCGACGGCGGCGGCGGCGGCGGCGACGGCGACTGCGACGGCGACGGTGAAGGCGACGGCGGCCCAAAAACCTAAAATCTCGGGAATGCCTCAAGGAAGTCTCGCGAGGTCAACGGGACAGGTGGCCGGCGACGGCGAAGCTCCGGCAAGCGGCGGCGGCCTAAAACAGAACCGGGCGGCGGGGTTAAACACGGCCCCACGGGCCGGGACGAGGCCGGCCAAGGCCGGGGATCTCACGTAGGGGTCGAGGGGAGTGGATCGGGACCGGTGGCAGCGGCTGAGGGCGGCCGGAGGCGGCGGATCGACGAGGAGCAGAATCGGGCGGTTCCGGCGCCGAAAAGAGGGACGGCGGTTCGAGCAGCTTTCCGGCCACCACGCTCGGCGGCGAGCTCGGCCGAGCTGAGGGAAGGTGAAGAGGGGTCTTGGGAATTCGATGGTGGTGGCGGTGCACGGCGGTGGGCGGCGGAACGGCGGGATCGAATAAAACACGAACCGCGCCCTAAAACAGGGCGCCGGCGATTTCGGGGCCGATTGCGGCGGGTCCGGCGGTCGATGAAGGTTGTGGTGGTCGGAAGTGGGGCGGTGGTCGGCGAAAATCCGACGGGAGGAGGAGGAAGAGGGGAGGTGGCGTTCGGTCAGGGGGGAGGGGGTCGCGCGAGCAGGGGAAAGAGAGAGAGAGAGAGAGAGAGAGAGAGAGAGAGAGAGAGAGAGAGTGTGTGCTGATTGAGTTGGGGTGGGGCCCTAGGAAGACTTTTGGGCATTTTTGTCCTATTTGCAAATATCCGAGGGCAAAACGGTCTTTTGGCGAATTGGGACTGAAACGAATTTTCGGTACAACGGACGAAGGGTATTTTGGTAATTTCATAGGCTAGGCTCGGTCGGGATTAGGCGCGGGTTGCGAGGATTGAAATCCTAATTTACGGCGACTAGGAATTTCGAACCTAATCTAAACCAACTGAATTTCAGAATTCGTCCAAACATCGTCCTTTCAGGCCTTTCGGTCCAATATAATTTAACGACTGAATTTCAATCTTAATATATTTTATCGAATTCAAGGACTTCACCGAGGTCGGATTTCTAGGGCGTCACAGAAGATCAGCGGCCTGGTGTGATGTACATGAGCTCGATGGGGTCGGGGCGTGACATTCCCGTTTAAGTGGTATTAGACAAGGTCAGCTCGATCCATTGTGATTGAAGTTTGGAGTGATAAGGAGCGATGGCTTGAGGATAATTAGGTAGTGAGACCTTTAGGATTAAGTACTGAACACTGAATCTTGAGGATTATAGGCTTGAACTTGTGAGATATTCTAATGGTCCTAATGTCGATTTAATGGATGATCTTGAGTGATTTTGGGGATAAGGCTCACAAGGAAGTGAGTAGAGATTGAAGAGTCATAATCTTGGATTTGAGGTTGTTAGAGAATAGTTTCTGAATGAAGGGTCAATTGGAGTATATGATTGTGATCGTGACTTGTCGATGACCCAACTTGGAGAATATGAGTTATAAAGATACGATTGGCATTAGCGGATTCAGACTTGAATTGCATTGTATCTTGATGGTTTAGTTGTCAATTGCTATTGACAACCTTGCGTGATATGAGATGAGATGTATACAAGGAATATTTGGATTGAATATCTGTTGTGATTGAATGCCTATGGATTTGACTTGAATAGTGACCGGACTTGAGGTATATGATGGAATATAGGCGATTGATCGGTGAGAGGCAATGAAATTAGAGATCTTCTCTTGATAAGAATCGATCTGGGGACAATAGTGGTATGACAAGTTGTGAGAAAAAATAAGTTGTGCATGTGTTTGTGGCTGTGAGCTGAAAGTTGACAAGGGTGCATGCATAAGCTTATCACTATCAGACTTAATAAACTGTTGCTTGGTATGGGACGAGTTGATGGGATACCTATAAACCGTAATGAAGCATGTTATGGGGCGTGTGGAACGGGGCTTCCTTTGTAGATGTATGACTTGGGACAACCTGTGACAACCAGGTCTGATGAGGGTGGGGAGTGATCGTCGGACAGAGAGGTCCGGATAAGGAGCGGCTCCTGGCAGGCTTCTAAGATATCGAGGAGGCAGGAATGACCTAAGTCATAAATTGAAAGGGAAAGCTTATGTATCGGGTTGAGTCTGATTGTGGTTAAGAGATGTATGGCACTGGAGTGATTTTTAATGTGAATGTTCGAAAGTGGCATGGCATTTATAATGACGCCTGTGATTGACACGGTTAAAAGTTTTGTGCTTGGCAGTGGATGCCATTTGAAAAAGAAAAGTGATGATGTGATTGGCCTGTTATGCGTGTTTTATGATTGGCGTCATGTGATTAGCTTGACCAAGGTCTAACTGCGAGATTAGACGGCATATGGAGTTTATACCCGTTGAACTGATGTCTTCTAGAATTGCGATAGCCTGTCAAGTTTGTGACAGAGTGGCAGATGCCTTATGCTTTGAGTTTGGGCGATTGACTTATAGAAATAACGCCTTGAGTATTTGCTAGGTATTGGCCGAGTTGAGTTTTAGCTTCGTTGAGGCTTTCCTAGTGATGGCTGTTAACTGGGAAGTTGCCTCGTAGAGGCTGGATTGTTATGTAGTTGCTGCTTAAGGATGATTTGAGATCCTTGGATAATTGGCAATTAGTTGAGAATTGTCTAAGAACCATTAGAGAGAGTTGTTTGGGAACCACTTGATGGTTGTGGTGAAAGATAATGAGAGGAGCAGCCTAAGACTGCTAGACTTGAGTAGATGACTTAAGTCTTTGATTCCTACGGGGAATCATAGTGGTTCAAGTGACATGAGAATCAAATGACGTTGAACGATAACGGTATGATCGTAGAAGAGCATTGGGGTCGAGTATGTAAAGTATGGGAAGATCCAAGAACTGAGATGGATCATGAGAATTGAGTAAAGATGAGCGATTGAAATATGAGTACTAGCAGGGCAGATGGTTCGATTTTGTTAATCACGTGGGACCCAAGAGTTGAATGGGTCGTGAGAGCTTTAAATGGAAATGAGAAAATTTGTTAGGTAGGCAAACTCGAGGAGGAGTTGCCATGATTACCTACGTCACAGTGGTGACAGATGCTAGTGTTGATGAATTAAATGATGGAAGTCACGAGAAAGGTGACTCTAAGTTATTTCATTCACGAGAAATGTGAATGTGTGGGAAGAACTATGAGAGTTTTGAAAGGCTTGTGAAGCTATGAATAAGATTGAGATTGACCGAGTTTGGTGGAGGGATGAGATTTGAAATTGTCTTCCTCTGAATTGAGAATCTTGATAAGGAAACCTTAGAGTTTTTGTGTGACATTCCGAATTCCGACCCCTCTCGTGGCTATGGAATGGAAGGATATTGATCGGTCTATTTCAGTGGTATCTCACTCAGAGTAGGCCACTCTCGAGTTAACTGGTCGAAAGGGAAAGACTAACGCAAGGTCAGGTACGTGGACCTGGGGAATTTGAATGAGGAATGGCACTTTGACCATAAGGATTGTCGAGGGAATATTTTGGTCCAGCAGAGAACGATCTAGGAACGATCATGGAATGCCTTGCTAGCGTTATACGTTGGGACACGGGTGATTCCGCTTAACCAATGTGTAATTTACGAGAATTTCCTAAATCGGATTCCGATGATCAGGACCGCAGGAGCTAGCGATAAACCCTCGCAATTACATGACAATCAAAGTCGCTACGGCTAAAAAAAAAAATCCCAAAGTCGATACGCGTAGCGCCTGCAAGAGTCGCCCGTCAGTTTGAGATATTGGAATTACAGTCGACGATAATTCAACATGATCTTTGGCCTCGAATTTGGGTATTGGACATTGAGGAATTCCAACAATTTAAACGTTTGGACGCCGCCTCATCGAGGATAATTAGGATTGAGATTCACCTCATAAGACTAGAGAAGTGAGGCGTTGGATTAGAAATGGAAATTTACCTTTTGCCCCTCGAAGATTAATCTTACCTTAAGATTAGAATAAGGGCATTTTAGTCATTTGGAGTTCCCCATGGCTGCTGAAAATTGGAGGATATAATGGTCATTTGATGCCAAGATTTTTAATACAAGAAGAGAAGTGTCAAGATGGGAGTGGATGACAATGATGGATCAACTTTTAACCAACCATTCAAAGGAGTTGACCAAGGTGGACTAAAGTTAATCTCTCTCCTCTCTCTCTCTCTCTCTTCATTTTCGGATGGCCACTCTCTCTCTTCTCCATCATCATCTTCTTCTTCTTCCTCCAATGGCCGGCAGAACCCGTCGCTCAGCTCGCTGCCCTGGTCCGATCACCCCACTGTTTTGATCATAACTTTGTCCTCCGACATCGGTTTGAGGTAAAACCACAGCCATCTGAAAGCTTATCGTCTTACCTTTCTAGGGATATATTATAACCTCAATTTGACCCAGTAAATCCTTCCGTAGGTCGATTTGAATGGACAAAGGTCTGGAAGAGGCAGATTCTGACCGGTTTTGGAGAGAGTCCGTTTTTGAGGGCTTCAAGGTTTCAAATGGCTCCAAATCCTCGGTGAGACTCTCTTGAATCTTAGTATTAGAGTTGGATGAGATGTGGTTGTAATTTTAGATGCATTTAGATGGGTTTCCATGTCTAATTTAAGATGGTTTGCTTGAGGCGAAACTGACCGCTTGCACACCGAAGGGAATCGGCCCGATTGGAAGGCCTAGAAGGATTTTCTTGCTTCGCAATTGTTGGTGAGCCTTCTAGACTTGTTGATTGATGTTTTAACAAGATGGTTTGGTAGAGAATTGAAGTTTAGGATTGATTTATGGGCTGATTAGTGTGATTAAGAGCAGAACCGATTCTGCCCTAAGTTGTGACTATGCAAACCGAACCTCTTGAGCGATGAGGAAAGTGTTGCCTTGTTATAAATTCATCGTTAAGACACATTGGGACGTTAATTGATGTGTTGACGAAGTGTTTACTCGATGGAATGGAGATTGGTAGAGTTTTATTGATGGAATCGTGAAATTTCTCTTAGGACCGTGCCATGCCTTGCTCTGGCTGTGAGTGGATTGAGCTTGGTGACTCAATTGGATTGGAATTGCTAGCTCAATTAAAGAGGTAAGTTATTCCTAAACCTTTATTAGGATGTTAGGTTACTAAAGGATGGAGTTTTGAATTGGAATGAAAGGTTTATGGTCTGATTTTGTGAGAGGCGCGAGGAAACCCAATTCTGTCCTGTTTTGATGAATTGAACTTGAATGGTTTCATGGCATGAAAATTGTGAAATTGAGTCTTGAGATGACTTGTGAATGACCAAACTTGAGATTTGATCAAATTGAGCTGAATTATGCTTGTGTTTTACTGAGAATTTCATAATAAGAAATGTGTTTGGTCCAGTTGAGGGACGTTTGAAATGAATGCCTTGTTATGGCGATGAATCTCTTGAGTTGTTCTTGAATAAAGAATTTTGAGGCGTGAACTGTTTTCTTTTAATGAATATTTGAGGCTATTTTTATAATTGAATTTTTATGAATAAATGGCGTGTGGGATCGCCGAGGAAATTATATGTGCACTGGCGTGTGGGATCGCCAATGGCGTGTGGGATCGCCGGGAAAAATTATAAGTGCACTGGCGTGTGGGATCGCCAATGAATTATGAAATTTGGCCAACGATTGGGAGGGAGTTACTCCCATTTGACCTGATGAGGTCGTGCGGCTAGAGAGTCCCATACCGACACGATTCATCTCGATTGAAAATGGGCGTCGAGAGTCGTATGGTGACCGAATCATCTCTAGGTCCGGACGCGAGAGTCTCATATGGACCGACGGGTCATATGGAGACCGAATCATCTCGCAGCCCGAAATGGGCGGCCTTGGATGGGGCGGAAATGAAAAGATCTGATTTTCTAGAAAGGATCAAGAATGGATTTTTGAGAAACTAAGATGCCTCATGAATTGATATTTTCCTCGAGTTTTAAATCTACCTCATGAGTTGAAAATGGCCCAGGAAGGGCGTGAAAGAAAAGGCTATGTTTTCTGGGAATGTCGATAATGGTACTTTGATGTACTTTAAAAGTTGCCTCATGTTTTGAGTGGCCTCGAGTGTGTATGTTTGATTAAAAACCTTGCCACTGTACGAAGTTCAGATTTTGCCATGATTTGTGACTGAGTCTAACTGATTTGAAAATACTGAAAGGACTAATTTTGATGGAATCATGCTTTTGTCATGCCAAAGTTTTTAATACCAAAATACCCACGTTTTTTTTCAAAAGTGTCTGGAGGTACTGGCGGCCTAGTTTAGGGTTAGGTTTAACTTACTGAGATTATATATCTCACCCCGTCGTGGGACCAACATTTTCAGGTCTCAGACAAAGAAAACCCGAGCTTGCTATGGATTGGCATTTGAGGAAGTCATTGGAGGCAATAGAGATTAATCTGATTAAAACCTTAGGGATTGAATATATTCTTTGGAGTTAGAATTGTACCTGACTTTGATATTAATGAGAAAATACCCTTTTGTCTCAAGTCATCTTGTGTTGTTTTGTCGTATGGTGTTGTTTCACGTTTCTGCATGCATCTCATTTAGAAGCCTTGAGCTCGTTGTTGGCCGTTGGATCCTGGGTAATATCTTGATAAGAAGAACGGCTTGGTGGGATGTTCGCGTGCTCGCCGGGTTCGGGGCGTGACATTTTGGGTACACTGAGAAAAGAAAGTGCCCTAGCAGTTTTAACCTTAAGCGGCTATTGATAGTTGGTGAAATGTCACCAAAGGAAGAGTTTTCCTCGAAGGCATGAGATCTGCCTGGACTACCTCTATTGAGTGGTTCGATAGAAAGTATACTCCTGGGATTGCTTGCGAGCAAAGGCTGTTTGGATCCTAATACTTTTGCAAGGATCATAGGATAATCGACCAGTGTGAGACAGAGTTCTTAATGTCGTTTAAGCATATGGTAAATGTGGTCAAGGACCCTTGAGTAAGATAAGTAAATCCCTGAGTGGATTGGAGTTTGAAAGCCTTATGGCTAGTTGTTCTTCCTGATTTTGAGAAATGGTTGATTACCTGGGCGTAAGACCCATGGTGGAAAATGGGTAGTCCATCTCTTCTGTTATGGAAGGAGTCGAGGAAAAATCGGCATGCTAGTTTGTTTGGAATTAATGATTCCCTAGGATTGGTTGATTGAACTGGAACCATTAGAAATGGAATCATGAGTTATTGTTCCCTAAAGAGTAGGGTATCATTCTTAAAGGGTGATTAGACCATGAGGTGGATGTTGATTAAAAGAAAAGTGAATGGACTTGATAGTCCTGGCTGTTCGTAATTCTAGTAAATGATTTAGTAAGCGAAAAGAGCACTTAGAGAATACTTGCAGAGTGATTTGAGGTAATCAAATTGAGCATTCGATATGTGAACTGGTGGAGACCAAGGACGAATGGATATTGTCACTTGAGGTGACTAAGTTATGGAAAGGAGAATGTGAAAGCATGGTGGCATTTGAATCCTGGAGTAAAGGTATCGCCGTTGGCACAGACTCCAAGGTTGACGTCCTATGGAATGGGAAGGACAAGGTAGATTCGAAAAAAAAATATCACGGAAGTGTATAATTTCTTTCTTAGGGTAAAAGGCCCTAGTGTAAAAGGAAGAAAAAGTCTGAATTGTCTTGGTATTGTGGTTGAGCGTCTGGACTGAGAAAGAAGACGCAGAATTTGAATGAATCCTGGAAGTGAAATCCGAGGGACTGTCCTGTAGACAATGTTGAATTCCAGGGTGATGTTGATGTTCAGTTGAATGGATGGAATTGGGATAAGGTCGCATTAGCGAGTTGTGGAACTTAGAGGCTAAAGAACTAATGCTTCTTGAAGAAATAGTGACAAGAATAAACAAAATATTGTGTGGTCCTAGAGGAGACCCGTGACAACAGAGAGCCAAGGTTTGAGCTCTCAAGTGAAAAGTGTGAGAAATAGTTTGAAAGATTCGACACCTGGTAGAAAGAAGTTGATAATAGTTGAATTAAGTGCCCAAGGAATGATTGAGTTGATTATTACCGTCTTGAGAGACGATGATTGGACTCATTTAAGGTGTCATGAGGAATATGAACAGCTTTTGAGAGAGTCTTATGGACTCTAAGGAGATGCTCGTTATATGCTGAATGTGAAGAGCACGAGCTGTAGACTTGACGAGGTAAGATTCCTCAATTGTGAAACTTCTGAGAAAGGAAATCCCTATGAAACCTTTGAGGATTAGAATAAGTGATAAATCGACGGAGTCGATGTGAGTTGCTGGAGGTTGAAATTTCCGAGATTGGTAAATCGTTACAAACAGATTGTGGGAAGATTCCCCACAAGAATTGTTCCATTGGTGAAATGGATTAAGGACGAGACGTAACACAAATGAATGAACGAACGTGAAAAGAGTTTTCGAGGACTTAAGTCAAGTTGATGACTACGCTGTTAATGGCGTTTATGGTTTGAAGTGGAAAAGCTTATAAAGGTCGTAATGACGCGACGCAGAATGAAACTTGAGGTATAGTGAGGCAATCGGAAGTAGGCATTACATAAGGCCATATGAGTTGGAATGCTTAGAGCATGATTGGAGTTGGATTGCGAATGTCCTTGCGACAAAGTTCGGGAAACATTGTGGGTAAAAGAAGACTTCAAGTCAATATCTAACACGAGAGAATAATGTAGCAGTTTCCTGAGAGGAATTGAACAAGAGGCAACGCTGATGCGTGAAGTTGTTTGTGGATATGAGAGCGTTTGTATGAATAAAGAAAGACATCAAATTTATGTGAACTATAAGAGATTGAGAGCAGGGACTGCCTAAAGAGAATTGAGGGCGAGTCATGTGGAATAAAGAGATCACTCAAATGTTGTTATGGCGATATTCATATCGCTAAGGAAGGGTGAACTGTTTCGTGAGTTTCGCAGATGCTTACATTTGAGAATTAAGCATTGTGTAATTGGCGATGGAGGGACAGATCTTCCCTCATGAAATAAGAGATTCAACTTTTTAATTGGAAGTTCACCGTGTGTGTCACGCCCCGTGCCTTGCCCTCGACGCGCGGACACGATGATCCCTGCAGAGTGCGACTCTCGAAGTCCCAGGACACAATTTCAAAGAAAACAGAATACAAGAGCTAGCAGACGGAAACGGGACAGCAACTCCTCCTATACATAAATAACGGGGAAAACCTGAATAGCAAGACGAGAACTGAACATGACCACTTACTTCCACAAGCTGTTTATACAAAAGCGCGGTCACCAAGACCAGCGAAAAGGTCGGGTGGACGACCAAAACAACGACCATAAATACATCCCTCAAAAGACAACACCACTACGATCACACAAAAAGTATCAACCAGCCTAACTGCAACTCCTAGGTCGAAGCACTGGAATCGTCGGACGCCTCGGCATCCTCCGTGGGATCGTACTCGGACCAAGTCTCAGACTGAACCTCAGTTGAATCCTCCTCGACTCCCTCCAAGGCGAAATCTTCGGGTCGCTCCACTAAGTCTCCCTCGGTGGCTTCAAGCTCAATCACCTCAATAGTGTCCTCTTGAGTTGGGGTCCTCTCTGGTACATTAACCGAACCCGCTACCGAACCATCTACCTCAAAAGAATCCCGAGAGGGATGGAAAAAGTTCGGGACTACACCTCGAGGTACCTCAGAGGGCTTAAGTGGCCCAGTAGTCACCTCACCCACACGTCGGAACCATGCCTCGAACCTATGAGGCACATCTTTCTTATCGGCCTCATCCACCCAGACCACCGTGGTCTTTCTCACAAAAACCGTTCCCTATCCATCAGGGTACTCTTCCCAAAAAGGAGTCATCTACTGCGGGTCTCCGTGTCGAATAGGCGGCATTCTTACGGTCTAGGATCTGGAAAAGAAAATGGTCCCACGACGGGGTAAGATCGAAATCTCAGCAAAGGAGGCCCTAACCCAAAGTTAGGCTAACCGTACACTCAGACAAACAGATATTCACAATAATAAAACAGCAACAACCATATAGAATAACAAATTAGTCACATATGGCACAAAAGCGCAAACAAGCCTCAAGCACATAATCAAACCACCGCATATCATTAGAAGAATCGAATATGCACTTTAAATCAAACTGCTCCACCGCCCTTGCCAACCTCACCCTTCTCTCTAGCCCGCGTATAATACGCATCAGGCCCGGTCCGCGTACTTACGCCTCAGACCCACTCGCTGAGAAACCCGCGTAAACGCCTCAGGTTTTCAGTCTCAACTCAGACCAGTGCCAACACAATTCAATATATGTCCCGCGTCGTTCTACGCATCAGGACCTCGGCCGTTACCAACCCCGCGTAAACGCATCAAGGTGTTACAATTCACAGGCATACCAACGCTAAACCCACAACAGACTTCATGATCGAATATAGTTCATACCTCGAACTAGAGATTTATAACATGGGAGTTCTTCGACTTAGACAAATCATAGTGGCATTTCAATCACGAAGCACACATACAAATTGCCGATATCAACCAAGAACATACAATGTAATATCATGAGACAACACTCCAAAATCGACACCACTTCACGACTAATTTGACCAATGGAGTCCAATCTTCCTAACTAAAGTTTAGGAACCCCTTACCTCAAGCTTGTTCCAACAAAAACTACTCTTCCAAGTCCTCAAGGGTTCGGTCCCAATACTCGTCAAAACAGAACAGCCGTACCTAGGACAGAATTTCATCACATTCATCAATAATCCATTGTCCAAACGTCGAACCATCAAGCACACACCCTCATAACATATTAATCTACATCCCTGCATGATTTAAGGATCCATTTGAAACTCTAAATCACCTCTAACAGCCCCTACAAGAAACGGTTTGCACAGAACCGAAACAGGGAAATTTCGGTTCTGTGCACTCCCTACCTAAACAGCCCATAAATCCTTCAAATTCACTAATCCATGGCAAAACTAACTAACCAACATCCACTCTAACACGCTAGGAGGCCTCACCGCAAGTTTTAACGCAAGGCGACACCTCGAACCCCTTGAAAGTTGTCGATCCCTCTTGACCTGCAACTGGGCAGATTCTGCCCTTCCAAAGATCACAACGGCTCATGGTAAAAACGTGGCTCAAATTGGCTAATTTTTTTACAGCAGCTACCTCTACAAGTCTACTGATTCTCCACAAAAATTCGTCCAAAAATTAATCCGTTTGGTCACTGAACAAAATTCGAACAGAAGCTTACTCTCAGTTGAATCAGACTTCGTCGACCGGTGGAAGATCGCTTGGCCGGGCGGCTTGGTGATCCAAATGCCGAGCTTCCACTTCGAGGAGTTCGGCAAGACGTAGGGCTAGGTCGTAGAGGTTGGCTCCCTGGTGGAAGTTGACGGCGGCGGCGCGGGAGGTCGGCGAAACAGGCGGACAGAATCTGATCGGGTGAGCTGTTCACGGCTGAGAGTGAAAATGAAAAAAAAAAAGAACGAAGGGGAAGAAGAAATGGTGTCGCGCGAGAGGGAGGGGGGTTCTGCTGATGACAAAAGGGAAGAGCTTCACCAACTTGGTCAACTCTTGAATGGTAGGTGGAGAAAAAGAAAATAATTAATACACATAGCTTGATCCTTTGAGAAGTGTCCTCTTTGTCCACCAACTCAATCCAATGGCTGAGGATTCTCCTCCTTTTTTGCAGCAAGAGGGGCTAGGGAAAAGACCAAAACACCCTTGTCCAAAAGTAAAAACGAAGACTAATGCTTAAGGGCAAAATGGTCATTTCGCCTCTAGCGTCCAAAACTTCGATTTTTCCAATTCAAATTCTCTTCGACGAGGCGGCACCCTTTCCAAAGAAAATGTTGGAATTCTTGATTTTCCATTTTCAATTTCGAGACTCGTCTCCGATTCAATTTTCTATTGAATGCGATTCCAGCCTATTTCGAACCGACGGGCGGCTTTTGCAGACGTTACGCGTATCGACTCTGTGACTTAAATCACACTCAGGCTCGTCAGTTCGTGGCGACTTTGGTTGTCATTTAATTACGAGGGTATATCACTAGTTCCGACGGTCTCGATCGTCATCGATCGATTTAGGAAAATTTTGCAAATTATGAATTGGTTAAGCAGCATCACCCGCGCTCCAATCGCATAATGCTAGCAACGGATTCCTTAAATCGTTCTTAGATCGGCCTTTTATGGTTCTAAACGTTCCCTCGACAATTCTTATGATCAAAGCGCCATTCCCTATTCGAGTTCCTAGGTCTACGTACTTATCTCGCGTTAGCCTTTCCCTTTTGGTCAGTTGACTCGAGATTGATCAGATCCAAGCGAAATATGACTGAAATACATCACTAGATATATTCTCATTGAAAAGTCTCAAGATGATTGGAAATCAGAATGTCACAGTGTGGATAGTTTGATGGCTACCTGAAATATCAGGCCTAAAGGATATAAAGGAATTGAGAAATTGCCATGATCAGACCCTAATATCTAAGAGGTATAGAAATGATTAGAACATGGAAAGCTAAGATGCTCCTGGGGATGGCACAAAGGTGTGCCAAGATTGCCTTAACACTATCGATGATGTGGATCGAAGGTTGAATTAGTATAACGTTTGGTCAAGCATTGGACATGCCGACAAGAGAGAGAGACATGATCTTGAAAGTTGATGGACGATCGTTAGAAGTCTTCGAATGAAGTCAAGAAGGCTATAGTTCGATTTGGACAATCAAGGGTAAGCTAATGGAACTTGTGCGTCTCCGACGGCACAACATGACATTTGAAAAGGATGATTATGCCAATTGATAGAGGCACTCAAGGAGTGCGTTTTCATGACGGTTCGGTAATGATCGTGATAGAAAACGATCTTAGATCTATAGCGGCATTCTGGAAAAAGCCTTCCGACAAGGTATTTGAAAAGTGAGTTACAATATGACGTACATATTATTTCCGAACCATTGGATGAATTGTAAAGAAAGTTCGTATGCTAGGAGGTGTACCACTGACCAATGTTGTGAATGTTAAAGGAGAATAGAGAAGTAAACGTAGATTAAGGACTGAGGGAAGCAAGTCCTAGAGGAAGATAACTTTTGTCAGAGAAGACAAGTAAGAATGTCAAGTAATGGGAGGAGTTACTTTGGAGAGTGAGGATGCGATGAGGCGTCGATACCCCATGAGATTGCATAATTGAAAAGTGGCAAATTTCGTGGACGAAATTTCTTTAAGGAAGGAAGAATTGTGACATTCCGAATTCCAAACCTCTCGAGACTATTGAATGGAAGGATATCGATCGGCGTATTTCAGTTGTAACTCGCTCGGAGTTGGCCACTCCCGGGTTAATTGACCAAAAAGAGAAAGACTAACGCAGAGTCGGATACGTGGACCTGAGGAATTTGAATGAGAAATGGCACTTTGACCATAAGGATTATCGAGAGAATATCTTGGGCTAGCAGAGATCAATCTAAGGACGATCATGGAATGTCTTGCTAGCGTTATACGTTGGGACGCGGGTGATTCCGCCTAACCAATGTGTAATTTGCGAGAATTTCCTGAATCGTATTCTGATAATCATGATCGAAGGAACGAACGATAAATCCTCACAATCACATGACAACCAAAGTCCCCACGGCTTGAGAAAAATCCCAAGGTCGATACGCGTAGCGCCTGCAAGAGTCGCCCGTCAGTTTGAGATAAACTGAAATTACAGTCGACGAAAGTTCGATATGAAATTGAACCTCGAGATTGCGTATTGGACATTGAGGAATTCCAATATTTGAATTGAAATGGACGTCGTCTCATCGAGGGTGGTTTATACTGGAAAAACGAAATTTCTGACGAAAAGTGCCAAATGACCATTTTGCCCCTCGACCTTTGGCCTTGCCTTAAGAAGTTTAGATGGTCATTTTGTTCATTTCCCCTCCTCTATGTGGCTACCGAAAATTCATATGCAAGAGTCAAAGATGAGTCAAAGATGAGTCAAAGCGTGGAATTGCATTATTGGATTATGCCACATGTCAAGCAATGGAGACCTCAAGCATTTATTACCCTCACCTAATCCTATCTTGTCAAATTAACTCAAATTATTTGTGTGAGACAACCTTTGGAAGCCTCTTCAGTCGTGACCTCCTCCCCCTCGCTTTTCCTTCTTCTACTTCTTTTTTCTCTCTCTCGGCCGAGCGGTTTCTCGCGGACAGACAGAAACGGGTTCACGGTTTTGGCCATAAATTTGTCTTCCGACATTAGATTGAGGTAAAACTACCGCCATCTGAAAGCTTATCGTCTTGCCGTTCTAGGAAGGTATTATAAACTCAATTTGGCCCAGTATTTATTTCCGTAGGTCCGTTTGAATGGACAAAGGTCAGAATCTGACCCTGTTTAGGAGAGGCTGCGTTTTTTGGGACTTCCGGACTCCAAATGACCTCAACTTTTCGGTGAGATCTTCATAACATCTAGTACTTGAATTGGCTAAGCTTTGGTTGTAATTTTAGTTGAATTTTGATGGGTGTACATGGTTGATTTGTGGAGATTTTTACCGAGCATAATCTGCCGGTTTGAGGACCGTGTGGAATCCGGGTTGTTCAGAGGTCTTCCGAGTGTTGTTCCGCTTCAAATCTCTTGGTGAGCTTTCTAAAACCATAAATAAAGGTCTTAGCAAGTTTGTTTGTGAAGAATTAAGGCTTGGAATTGAAGTATGGCATGATTGAACGGTTGTAAACCGAAATCGGTTCTGTTTTGAGGATGAACTATTGCTGGCCGGTTCTGTTTAGAGCTTATAAAGGAGTAATTGAACTTCAAATGGACTTATAATACCCTATATGATGTGATGTGAAGTTTTAATGAGAAGTGTGTGAAGTGGATTCGGCGTTTAGAAGTGAATTATGGCAAAATTAGTGCATGAACCTCTAATTTGAGTAGTGCCATGTATATGACTGTGTGAACCGAACACATTAAGGGTTCGAGGGGATCGTTGCCATGTGCTCAATTGTTAGAAAATGTGTCTTGAATTGCCTATAATATGACTAAGGAAGGATTGGATTAATGGAAGTGAGCATTCCATGATTTTTTATTTAAGATTGGTAAATCTTTCTAGGTTGACAAGGAATTCGTGGAGAGTTCAAACTTGTGGCATTGAGAATAGTCACTTTGTGTGACATTTTGCTAATTGATCAAGGTAAGTGTTACCTAATCCTTTCTCTGAATGCCTGGACACACTGGATGAGTAATTGAATGTTGTGATTGACTGATGAGTTTTTATGAAATGAATTGCATGAGTGTGATGATGGCATGGTGAAACTGAATGAGAAAGGTGTTGAGGATACCATTTGGTCTTATGACCTCGGCGATATCGGAGGGTGGTGAAATAAAATAAAAATGTGAATGCCATTTGGTTTGATGACCCCGGCGGCATAGAGTGGCTGTAAGCCTGGAGAGTACCGATTGGTCAGATGACCCCAGTGGTACGGGGACATCATTGGTCTGATGACCCTGGAGATGTCAGGTGGCAGAAGTGCCAGTGGTGTATGTGGATGGTTGAGAAAGAGGTGATTGTGGTGTATTTGAGTATATGTGCTTGGGTATGAGACCCTGTAATTGAGCATGATTGTTTGTATTGATTGTCCATGCTTGCTAATTGATACTGCTGTTGTGTGATGCCTTATGCCGTTGCGTTATTTGTTATTTTGCATATGAGCGGCATATGTTGGTGGTCTGGTAGGACTGGTATTGAGGTATAGGGTTATGTTTCACTTGCTAAGATATATATATATATCTCACCCCAGTGGGAGATTAACTTTTCAGGTCTTTGAAGACGGAATTACAGGCGAGATGAGGATGAGCACTCGATGAAGTAATGGAATGAATGGTTTTATGTCTTTGGTGGCCTTAGGGATTGTATCTGAATTTTGAGGATTGGGAATTGAATTTTGGGTACTTGACTGCGATAACTTTTGAGGAGAATTTTATTTATAAGAGGTATATACGCTTTGCCCTAAGTCATCTCATTGTAATTTGTATGGAGCAAGTTTTATGGTTTCTACGATACCGTTTGTTTGTCAAGTTGTTATATGATTGGCCAATGGATCCTGGAAGATAACTGAAGATCAACGGCCAGGTGGGATGTACGTGATCTCGATGAGGTCGGGGCGGACATCAAATGTTAGAGAGACTTGTAGGGCATGAGTTTTACTGTTTTTTAGATGAATATTCTGGTTATAATCAAATCTCCATTTCACCTAAAGATAAAGAAAAGGCCACTTTTACTTGTCTCTATGGTACTTTTGCCTTTAGGAGGATGCCTTTTGGTCTTTGTAATGCACCTGCTACTTTTCAAAGATGCATGATGGCTATTTTTTCTGACATGATCAAAAAATTTATTGAGATATTTATGGATGATTTTTCTTTTTTTGGCTCATCTTTCGATTCATGCTTGAATAATTTAGCTTTAGTGTTACGAAGGTGTGAGGAGACTAACATTGTCTTGAATTGGGAGAAGTGTCACTTTATGGTGCAGGAAGGGATTGTGCTAGGCCATAAGATCTCTGTCATAGGAATTGAGGTGGATCGAGCTAAGATTGAAGTTATTTCAAAATTGCCGCCTCCTACCTCTATGAAGTTTGTTCGAGGATTTTTGGGACATGCATGATTTTATAGGCGTTTCACTAAAGACTTTTCTAAGATTGCTAGACCCCTTTGCAAATTATTGGAAAAAGATGCTAAATTTGAATTTTCTGATGATTTTTTTCAGGCATTCAACACATTGAAGGAGAAGTTAGTTTCGACTCCAATCATAACTGCACCTAAATGGGATTTGCCTTTTGAGTTGATGTGCGATGCTAGTGACTGAGCTTGTGGAGCCGTACTTGGACAAAGAAATGATGGAATTTTTTGAACAATATACTATGCAAGTCGCACCCTGTCTGGAGTTCAAATGAATTATACCACAACTGAAAAAGAGCTTTTAGTGGTAGTATTTGCTTTTGATAAATTTCGCTCTTATTTGATTGGTTCCAAAGTCATCGTTTACACTGACCACTCTGCTCTTAAGTATTTGCTTGAAAAGAAATATTCGAAACCTAGGTTGATTAGGTAGATCCTACTGCTGCAAGAGTTCGACTTGGAAATCAAAGACAAGAAAGGGACAGAAAATTTAGTGGCTGACCATCTCTCTAGATTGCCGAATTCCCCTGTGGAAGAAAGACCAATCTTGGATGAATTTCCTGATGAGTCACTCTTCTCTGTAAAAATCGAAACCCCCTGGTATGCTGATTATGTTAATTTCTTGGTAAGTAAGGTTATCCCTCCTGAATTAACTTATCAACAAAAGAAGAAATTCTTTTCTGATGTTAAACACTATCTTTGGGAGGATCCTTTCTTGTTTAAGATATGTGCTGATCGAGTCATTAGGCGATGTGTTCCTAATGAAGAAGTATCTGACATTCTTTTTCATTGCCATGATGGACAGGCAGGAGGTCATTTTGGTGCCACAAAGACTGCAGCTAAGGTTTTACAGTTTGGTTTTTATTGGCCTACACTATTCATAGATGCATATTCTTATGTTGCTGCATGTGATAGGTGTCAAAGAACTGGTAATATATCTAGGAGACATGAAATGCCTCTAAACAATATTTTAATCTGTGAATTGTTTGATGTTTGGGGTATGGACTTCATGGGACCCTTTCCATCTTCTTATGGTAATACTTACATCTTGGTTGCTGTGGAATATGTTTCTAAATGGGTTGAGGCTGTAGCTTTGCCTTCCAATGATACTCGAGTGGTGATTAAATTTTTGAAAAAGAACATCTTCACCAGGTTTGGTATGCCTAGGGCAATTATAAGTGATCAAGGCACACACTTTTTGAATAAGCAAGTTGAGTCACTTTTGCATAAATATATTGTGACACATAAAGTAGCCGCTGCTTATCACCTTCAAACTAGTGGTCAAGCTGAAATTTCTAATAGGGAGATAAAGAGAATATTGGAAAAGACGGTGAATCATAATAAGAAGGATTGGAAAATTAAACTTGATGATGCATTGTGGGCTTATAGGACTGCTTATAAAACTCCTATTGGTATGTCACCTTTTCGGTTTGTTTATGGAAAATCATGTCATTTGCCTATTGAGTTAGAGCATAAACCATATTGGGCATTGCGTTTTCTCAACTTTGATATGCAAACAGCTGGTGAGAAGAGATTGTTGCAATTGAATGAGTTGGATGAGTTTCACAATGAAGCTTATGAGAATGCCAAGATCTATAAGGAGATGATGAAGAGATGGCATGATAGACACATCTTAAGAAGGGAGTTTCATATAGGTCAAAGAGTTTTATTATATAACTCACGTCTTCGTCTATTTCCAAGTAAGTTGAAGTCAAGATGGTCTGGACCTTTTACCATCAATAAGGTATTCCCTTATGAAACAGTTGAAGTTACTAATGATAAGGAGGGAACCTTTAAAGTGAATGGGCAACGTCTCAAGCCCTACTTTGGAGGTGGTTTCGACTCACAAGCAGCCACCATTGCCTTACTTTCACCTGCTTAGAAGAGTTGGAAGAGTTTGGCTGCAAACTATAAAGCAAGTGCTTCTTGGGAGGCAACCCAAGCATTTTAATTTTTCGCATTTTAGCTTTATTTTGTTCTATTCACAAAAAAAAAAATTGATACCTCCTGATAATAATTTTCCCTAATTACTTGATTTATTTTTGTATGGACTTTTCTCCAAGTTTTCTTCAAGCTTTCTACCCCAACTACCTCCTATGACATGCGTTCATCATATTCCAGGGGAGTTTCTCTGTCCTTATTATTTTTTCTTTGCTCTTCAGCATTGAGGACACTGCTGCAATTTAGTTTGGGGGTGGAAGTTAAAATTTTTCTTGAAAATTTTTCATGAAATCTTTGCTTAATTTGAAATTTGGATGCAATTTTGAAAAAAAAAATCAAAATCAGGAAAGATGTGTGAGTTTGTCTCGATTCCATATTTTGAGCACTAATCCTTATTTTTTGAGTCATGTGTACCTAGAGAAAATTTATGTGAAGTATGTAATTCTCATAGAACTCACCCAGATCTTAGAATTTGTCTGATTTTCTCTTGAGGCGAAATTCCAGACTAAACTCAATTAAGAAAATGATTTAGGCATTCATTGGATTGTTTGAGCCTTTCAAGCCAACCTTATTTATTTATCCTTAGTCACCCCATTGAGCCTGATATTGCCTAATTTCTTTGGATACTCTTGTAATGTAGCATGAGCTTATTGATATCAATTTTCCTTGTACCCTATGGACACATTAAATTCTTTGTGATATCATAAACTCTGGATTCTTGACATGTTTGAAAACAAAAATGAAAAAGAAAAAGAAAGAGAAAAGTGTGCAAAAAGAAAAAAAAAAGAAATACATGTATATTGTTTCTTTAGTACTGCTTATACGGATCCCTACATCCAACTTTCAACTTGAGTGAGCCTTTTGGATACTCAATGGGTTGGAATTGCACTATATAAGGAGGGACTCAGGAAGAAACTTCGCCGTAAAGCGTGGAACGAGGAGCATTGAAAAAGAAAGAAGTTAAAAAAAATGTTGAAAAAAATGTTGATTATTGTTGAATCCAGAGAATCAACTGAGTTATGGAATTGATGTGTCTGTAGGGTAAATTGAGCTTAAACATATCTTTGTCAAACCCTTAACCAAGCCACATTACAAGCTTATTAAAACCTATTGATTCTTCGTTGAGCTTATGGTCTACATTATTGGAGAGAGGAATGAACGACAAACTTATGAGATTTGGTTTTATGGATTTTGAGTTTAGGAGTTTTCATATCAACGTGGATTTATCTAGGTTGCATGTGAGTTGAGAAATTGAGGATTTCACACACACACGGATGGCATGTTTAGGGTTAGACTTATCTTGTCATTGATTCTAATGTTTTCCGTTGAGAATTCGAGCAACTATGGTTGATAAAAAAAAATTATTTTTAGTTGTGGTTTTGCTCGAGGACTAGCAAAATGTTAAGTTTAGGGGTATTTGAAAACTCTATTTTATTTATTATTTTAGACTTAATATTTGCTTAGTTTTAATTGAATTTGATATCTACTTTATTGATTTTAATTGATTTTGTAAGTAATAAATCTTCAGCCATGCAAATTTGAAATCAAAGAGAATCAAACATATCTTGGGGACAAATTCAAAATCCAATCTAAATTAGGAGCTTTATTATTGGGAGATGTCAATCTTTGGGAATAATCTTTATTGCAATCTTACTTTGGTAAGATTCAGATTTCTTTTTCTGAGAATCAAGAAGATATCAAGAGAAAAGAAAAAGAAAAGTAACGTGATTTTTGGAGGAGGGAAGCCACTTTTGGAGAAGACGCTCTGAAGATGACATTTAGTTTTTTCTGCTAGTTTTCCTTTCAATGCCGTATGCGAAGTGAGGAAGAAGAAAGCGAATTCAAAGTCAATCCTCGATTATTCTTGGTGCACTTGTTCTAGTTCTTCATCGTGTTTAGTTGAATCATTCTTTTTAGTTTAATTTTTTTTATACTCTAGACTACTTTTTGTTAGAGCTACGATGTAACTTAACTATGATGGATTAATTTTTCATACTCGTTTATGCAATTCTAGAATTCGTACATGTGAGTTATATATCATGTTCTTAATGCTTTTAAGTGATTGATCACCACTTGATTGATATTTATTGTATGTATGAGACTGACAGGAGATTCCGTGCAAGTGTTTTATGATATATAGCCATGAATTCATCACAGATAAAGATATCTTATGCTTTTTGTGTGGTTTCGGTAGTAGGTAAATCGAGGGTGGTTTATTAAATTCGGGAACGTTCATAGATCTTAATGCGTTTGGATTTACTTAAATTCACATGGATCAAGTGTGGGTTGCTAAATCTAATTAGGATTGCTATACCAGACTAAGGATAGTGATTTACATTAGGAAGTTCTACCATCACACTATGAATTCAATTTAATTGCATGATGAGATTGGTTAATTAATCTTGATTGGTTAAGTAAAATTGGATGCTCTAACATTTTTTTCATTCTTGATAGAAATCCGTTATTTGTTGCTTCTTTATATTCGAAATTTCTAATTTCTATTTTGGTTTGCTTCATTGGTTAATTTATTTTTCTTTAGAATTTTCGAGTGCTTTATTGGATCTTTAATTGGTTAGATAAATTTGAGAATTGTTCACGTTTAGTAAGTAATTTGATTGATTTGTCTACAATCTCCGTGGGAACGATACTTTTATTCATCACTTTATTATTGTTCGATACGTACACATGCGTTGCTAATCAAGGGAACACTCGTCCCCAACCTATCACTCGCTCGCGATCGGACTACAATCCACAATCAATCAATTCAATCTATCAGTCAATTAGCCACAGACGACCTAGACTAATCTGAATAACTTAATCGATCGTGGCCATTTACCCTAAACCCGATTTCTATCTAAACCGAGTACGATCGGGCTACATAAATACCCTAATCGACTATTCCACTGATCCTAGGCGCAATTAGCGCCCTAACCAAGGTTTAGGGTCAACTCACTATCGAGCTAGCTCGAGTGGTCTCGAAACGACAACGGCGGGTCGCGACGACGGCGGTGACGACTCTCGGTTTCCTAACGAACCCTCGGGTTCTTCGGTTTAACACGCGACGACACCTCCCCACAGCAGCTAGGACACGTCGGGGAGGTCCGTCAAGGGTCACCAGACGACGGCGGAGCTCCGGCGAGGAAGGTGGCGGCCTAAAAATAGAACGGTCAGAGGCGAAAACAGACCAACCAGGCTGTTTCGCAGCGGCACACGGCCTCAAAGGCCAAAGCTATTGTGGAAATTCTCCTATATTTTGATTCTAACAAAACTATCGAGAGAAATTGTATAACGTTCTATGATGCAGAAAGAATGTGTAAGCAGCAGGTTGAGTGGATCTAATTCTATCGCGTGGACGAAGGGTCAGATGGAAGTGCTTCTGACGATCTAAACAGTGACAGATGGATCGCATCAAATCTCCGTATTACCATTCCATGTCAACTGATCAAGTAAGAAGCAAATCTATTCTAAGACGAAACCCAAGAAAGATCAGTTTCTGCATTTGCAAAACATGAAGACCTACGTATGGCAGGTTTCCGATCAAGGCAAGATTCCTGAGGAAAGCTTGTGATATTAGATTACCCTGATATCCCTTCCAATCAATCAAGGGACCTTCTACAATGGGATATCATCTTCTAAGGAATATTCTTTCGGGAACCAACTCAGACATATCACACTTATGGAAGCTGGAGATTTAGTTGTATGGGCGATTGAATCAGAAGGGTTCAATATCTCACTCAACGGTCTACATATCTTCTGAAGATACAGTCTCGTTCAATCACGATTGATGACGTCCAATCAAGGATTGAAGAGCGATCCCTTGGCCGAGAATCCAACGGCTAGTTTGGAGGCAGGGGAGTATAAAAGAAGAACCATGATGGACTAAAGAAAAAGGGGAGCAACAATCCAAAGTGCAAGCATAATCTGAGTTCTATCCGAAAATATTCTATGTACCAGAAATCCTATTCATTGTGAAAATCTGTGAGAGAGAAAAACCAAGTGATTGAGTGTTTGTAATTCTCGTGATTCTTCATAGTGAAATCCAGCCGATCGGCTGTCATCGTGGGAGAGTGGACGTAGGCTTAATCTAAGCCAAGCCACTATAATCATCGTGTGCAATATTCTCTACTCTAAACTCTTACTTTTGTGTTTAGACTTTTTGCACACTGTTATGCTGTTCCTGATTCTAATCGTACACTGAATTATTTTTTATTCCGCAAGAAATTTCATTTATATTCAGAATCACCTATTCACCCCCCCTCTAGGTGATATTGCTAGATCCATCAATTGGTATCAGAGCAGGTTGCCCATATTTACGAAGTGTTTATTGACTTAAGAGCTAACGGTCTACTATGTCTAGCAATCACTCTTCAGGAACAAGCGATTCGCACTTTGCCAACAAGCCACCATACTTTGATGGGAAGGACTACAATATGTAGAGCAACAAGATGAAGTGGTTCTTCAAAGCCTATGATGATTTGATGTGGGATGTTGTTACGAATGGAGTAGTTCCTACAACTGCTACAAATCCAACCTTTGCTGACGGAGCAAATCCTGTCACAACAATGACCGATGCTGAAAAGGCTAAAAGAAGAGGCCTTGATTCTAAAGCTGTCAATGCTCTCTTTTGTGCCTTATCTACCCCTCTCTATAATCGTGTCTCAGAGGAAGAATCATCTAAGGCGATATGGGATAGACTTCATATTACCTTTCAAGGAACAAATCGAGTAAAAGAAACGAAGCTCAGTATTTTACTGAGTGACTATGAAGCATTCCAAATGAAATCTGAAGAATCTATTGCAGATATGATAGACAGGTTTCAGACTTTGGCAAATGGACTTGCAAGACAAGGCGCACCTATTGCTGAACCAATGCAAGTCAGGAAAATACTACATGGACTCACTGATGATTGGAATTACGTCAAACCATCAATTCAAGAATGTCAAACAATCAGACCACTCTCGGTGGATGAGCTAGTCGGGACTTTGCAATCTTATGAAACAGAACGAGCAAACAAGAAGGGAGAACAAAAAGGTAAAAAATCTATTGCCTTGAAAACTGAAATTGCCCAATGTCTTTCTGATACAAATGATGAAGATGGGGATGATGAAGAATTAGCCCTCATGGTCAAGAAATTTAGAAAGATGGCTCGGAAAGCGAGAAATATCAAAGGGAAGCAACCTTGGAAGAAGAATGATATGAAAATGTCAAGCAACGACTCACAAGATAGCAAAAACGTGATCTGCTTTCACTGTAAGAAGGTAGGACATATCAAACCGAACTGTCCAATTTTGAAGAAGGACAAACTCAAGTATGAGAAGTACAAGAAGGCCTTAAAGGCAGATACTCTAAGTGATTCTGATGAAAGTGAAAATGATTAGGCAAACATCTGTCTCATGGTCGAATCAGATTCAAATTCAGACTCAGAAACTGAGGTATGTTCATCTGAACTCCTTGATAAAGTTACTGAGTATATTGATGAATTGTGTAGAAACTACAAAGAAGCTCTTGAAAAAGTTTCTGGTTTGAAAAAGGAAAATTCGTCCTTAAAATAGCAGAATTTATCTCAAAAAGAAAAAATCGATTTTCTACAACAAGAGTTTCACCAATTGAAAGAAAATCATGATTTGATTTCAAAAGAAAATGCTTCTCTGAAAGAAAAGGTTTCCGATATCTCAAAAAGGTTTTCACAAAGCTCAGAAACTCTGAATAACATTATTTCAAAATAAATACCCTTCAATGACCGATCTGGGTTAGGTTTTAAAAAAAAGAGTAATCTCAAAAATTCATTTAAAACTGAATTTCGAAAACCAACATTTTTTGATTACAGGCATCATTTTCAGAAGCATTTTACTAGATCTTATATTCGACAATCCTATGTGAATTGTGGTGATCCTAGTCATACAAAGCATTATTGCAAGAAAATTTGGAGACCCGTTAAAAGGTTAAAACCTACTAACACAGAAGGACCCAAGAAAGCATGGGTACCAAAGAAACAGTAAGTTGTTTATTTCTTGCAGGTACCAAAGAGAAGGAAGAACAAGTGGTTTCTGGATAGTGGCTATTCGAGTCACATGACTGGAAATCCAGATGTATTTATGTCCTTCTCATATTGTAATGGTAGAAGCGTGTCCTTTGGAGGAAAGAACAAGGGAAAGGTCATTGGGAAGGGAAATGTAAAGATTGGAAATCTGACGGTTAAAGATGTCTCTCTAGTCAGAGGATTGAACTATAACTTAATTTCTGTAAGTCAACTCTGTGACTCTGGCTATGATATTTACTTCCAAGATTTAAAATGTACAGGTATGAGCAAGGACAAGAATCAATCCTTCATAGGACGAAGGCATGGGAATATTTACCTTTTAGATATTGATGCTAACTGTGAAAGTGCAAAACGTCTTATTTCTGTTAAGGATGAATCTGATCTTTGGCATAGAAAGTTAGGTCATATTGGTGTAAAACATATCTCAAAGCTTTCCAAGAAGGGACTTGTTCGAGAGTTACCTCAAACGAAATTTGAGAAAGGTGGACTATGTCATGCATGCACACTAGGCAAGCAGGTAAGAAGTTCTTTTAAGTCCTTAAATCAAGTGTCCATTAAGCATTGTCTACAGCTACTTCATATGGATATCTTTGGACCGAACAGAACCTTAAGCCTTGGAGGTAAGAAATACCGTCTTGTCATAGTTGATGACTTCTCTAGATTTACATGGGTTTTATTTCTAGCACACAAAAGTGAGGCTTTTATGTCCTTTTCAAAACTTGCCAAAAGGATTCAAAATGAAAAGGGCTACACCATTTCTAGTTTGAGAACGGATCATGGGGGAGAATTTGAAAATCAAAGTTTCTCAGATTTTTGCACTGATTTCGAAATTCAGCATAACTTCTCTGCACCTTATACTCCTCAACAAAATGGGGTAGTAGAAAGGAAAAACATATCCTTGCAAGAAATGGCCAGAACTCTTCTTATTGAGAGTAAAATTGCTTCTAATTTTTGGGCTGAAGCCGTTTCAACAGCTTGTTATATCTTAAATCGAATTTCTCTCAGACCTTTTTCCGAGAAAACCCCATATGAAATTTTCAAAGAAAAAAAGCCTGATGTTGCATATTTTCATGTATTCGGTTGTAAATGTTTTATTTTAAAGAATGCTAATAATCGAATTGGAAAGTTTGATGAGAGATCAGATGAAGGAATTTTCTTGGGATATTCAACAACGAGCAAAGCCTACAGAGTCTACAACAAGAACACTCGCGTTGTTGAAGAGTCAGTGAACATCAAGTTCGATGAAAGCCATCAAAATGATAAACCTCAAATCAATCAAGTTCATATACCTCCTCAAGTCTCAGACTCACACGAAGAATTAGGAGAAAAACAAGACTCAATTGTGGATGATGGTTCGGAGAATGTTCAGAAGGAAATTCTCTCAGTTGAAGAAAGACCAGAAGATGAACAGAATGAACCCACAACATCCTCAAATGATTGCTTCGACAAAAGTTGGAAGCACAAGTCAAGTCATCAAAAGGAACTTATCATAGAAAGTATAAGTGATGGCATAAAGACAAGGTCAAAATTCAAGCAAGCAATGAGCAACATAGCATTGATATCTGAATTAGAAAAAAAAAGGATTGAAGATGCATTAGCAGATGAGAACTGGATAAATGCAATGCAGGAAGAGTTACATCAATTTAAAGTCAACAATGTTTGGGAATTGGTCAACAGACCCAAAAATCATCCAGTGATTGGAACTAAGTGGGTATTTAGAAACAAACTGGATGACAAAGGAAAGGTTGTAAGAAACAAAGCAAGACTTGTAGCAAAAGGCTATTCTCAGGAAGAAGGAATAGACTACGATGATACCTACGCACCGGTTGCCAGGTTAGAAGCCATTAGGCTACTTCTTGCTTATGCTTGTTACAATGATTTCAAACTTTTTCAGATGGACGTGAAAAGTGCTTTTTTAAATGGCTACATCAAAGAAGAGGTATATGTTGAACAACCCCCCGGCTTCGAAGAACCTAGAGAAAATGATTTGGTATTTGTCTTAAAAAAAAGGCACTCTATGGACTGAAACAAGCACCTCGTGCTTGGTATGAAAGGTTGAGTAACTTTTTATCTCAACACAACTTTATAAAAGGTAATGTAGACACTACTCTTTTTATTCAAAGAAAAGGTAAGGATATTCTTCTAGTTCAAATCTATGTTGATGATATTATATTTGGTTCTTCTAATGAGCTTCTCTGCAAGAAATTTTCTAAAGTAATGCAGGATGAATTTGAGATGAGTATGATGGGAGAATTACGATTCTTTCTTGGTCTTCAAATTCATCAATCTCAGAAAAGAACTTTCATATATCAAGAAAAGTATGCACTAGAAATAGTGAAGAAGTTTGGTTTGGAGAACGGCAAAAAGACAGAAACTCCTATGTCTCACTCCTCCAAATTAGATAAAGATGAAGATAGAAAGGAAGTTGATCCCAAACTATATCGAAGTATGATTGGATCACTACTCTATCTCACAGCTTCAAGACTAGACATCCTATATAGCGTCTGTTTATGCGCAAGATTTCAATCAAGCCCAAGAGAATCACACCTACCGTCAAAAGAATAATCAAATACATTGGGACGTATCCCAACTATGGTTTGTGGTACTCTAAATCTTCTGATTTTATACTAAAGGGATATTAAGATGCAGATCTTGCAGGTTGCAAAATTGATAGGAAAAGTACATCTGGAACTTGTCAGCTCATGGGAAACATGCTTATCCCATGGTATTCCAAGAAGCAAAATACAGTGGCACTTAGTACAGCTGAAGCAGAATACGTATCTCTTGGAAGTTGCTGTGCTCAAATACTTTGGCTAAAACAGCAGCTCAAAGATTATGGTGTTGAAGAATCAATTGTGGAAATCCTTTGTGACAATAAAAGTGCCATAAATCTTACAAAAAATCCCATACTTCACTCAAGAACAAAGCACATTGAGATAAAACATCACTTCATACGTGATCATGTTCAGAATGGTGATGTTAACATTCAATACATTGATACGAAAAATCAACTTGCAGATATTTTCACTAAATCATTGGATAAGCAGACTTTTAATTTTATTAGAAATGAATTATTCATCATTAACCCTCCTTCTTAAGTGTATTTTAGAATAGGGAGAGTCAGAAGGAGAATCAGAAGGAGCGTCAGAAGGAACATCAGAAGGAACGTCAGAAGGAGCATCAGAAGGAACGTCAGAAGGAGCGTCAGAAGGAACGCCACAAGGAGCATTAGAAGGAGCGTCAGAAGGAGCGTCAGAAGGAACGTCAGAAGGAACGCTAAAAGGCGCGTAAGAAGAAATTCACATCTTTTTGGAAAAGTTCATAAATCAAGGTCAGTTAACTCTTAAAATTCTCTTTAAGGTAAGTTTCTCATATGAATATATATCTCAGAATATCTGATTGACGGTGATTAATTGATTTGTTAAAGAAATTCTTTTATTTCTTTTTAGAAGATCAGAATTTTCTTTTATTGATTTTGTTTCCAAAAATAACTGCATCTTTTATAAAACACCGAACCGTCACCTCTGTTCTCTCATTTTCAAATCTCTCTCAAATCGAAACCCTAAAACCGTATTCAAGATCTCTCGCTCTCGATTTCTTCCTCAAAACAACACTCTTTCATCCAAAGTTTCAAACTTTCTACGTATCAATGGCTCCAAAATCAGCCTCTGACTCGAAGAAGACTCCTCATTTGAAGAGAAAGTTTTCCGCCTCAACTGCAAGCAGCGCCGAACCTACGGAAATCCAAATCAACGAACAGCGTGAGGCATTCCGATTGGCAAAAGGTTTGTCTCTATCTGCTTTTAAAGGAAAAGAAGCAATGGCACATTCTATTAAGCCAATGTACGATAGTATTAAGGCAGCAGTGGATTCTAGCAATGAACTTAGAAGATTGCTGAGTGCTCATCAGTTCGAAAGTGAAGGTGAACTGCTCTAGTTTATTAGTTTACCTGGAAAAATAGTTGATCCAATTGCTGTAGAAAAACCTAAATCGGCATCTAGAAAAGGAAAAGCGAAAATGGCAGACCTATTTCGAAGTCAAGAAAACCATCCCCTATAAGACCTGGCGGAACTAGGGCAAAGGTTGAAGATGATGATGACATTCTGTTCAATGATTTTGTGAAGAATATCGAGTTTAATGTGGATAAAAGCTTTCCTGATCTCATGTTCCAGAATCAGGCTCACAAAGACAAGTTTGAATTCATGAAACAGAGAGGTGTTATACCTCACGGGGTATTTGAGTTAAAGTACTTTGATAGTAACGGCATTTATCTGAGGAAGCATCTACAAAATGTGAAGATAGATCAATTCATAACGCATAGGGGCTATACCTTTCCTGATCCGGTAGCCTACTTCTACTCAAATCTTCAGTTTGTCAACTTCAACTCATTGGCTTTCACGATGAAAAGAAAGAAGTATATTTTGACTGTTGATAAATTGGCATCTATCATGGGAACCAGAAAGAGAGATTTCATACCTCTAGATGTCACTGCAGAAGAAGCCTTTTGCTTCCTAACTGGCAAATCAAGCTTCTCAAGGGAATCGAAGTCGCATATTGCCTACAGTGACTTTCCCTTAAAACACATCATGATGCACAAGGTGATCATTGAATGTCTTAGACCCAAGGCAGCCTCTAAAACAGAAATCTCGAAGTATGAGGTAAAACTGTTGTGGGGCATCTTGACAGGAAAGAGGATTTCTTTTGCTCACACAGTCCTATTACACATGTACAGGTCTGTTCTCAAGCCAAAGGGACAACTACCTTATGCTGCTTTGATCTACAAAATAATTGATCATTTCAAGATCGGAGGTCTGGGCTATCTTGTCAAACAAGATATCCCTCTGATGACTGCTGGTGAAACTATGGTGACAAAGATGGGATACAAGATGACTCCTACTGGATGGAGGACAAAGAACAATGAACCAGTCATTGTGGATTTCGAGGATGAGTCCAAGCAGAAATCTCCAAAGAGGAGAAAAGTTATGGCTGTCAAGGGATAACAAAAAGACAGCTCAACTGATAAGGACTCAGAGGCAAGTGAAGAAGGAACATGGGAGTATGACTCTGAAGCTACACAATCTCGAGGTGGATCAGATGAAGAAGGTGAATCTGGGGATCACAGTGCTGAAAGGAATGAGGAAGGAGGAGATGAAACAGAAACACAACCAAAAGAAAAGGTTGTATATCCTTGTGATCTGACTGAGGAAGAATTCCTCACAATGTGGAATGAGGAGCATGCTGCCAAAATTGAAGATGAAATAGAGTATGACAATACCCTTGTCAATTTTGATCATGAGCAGTTGCTAGCACAAGTCCTAGCTAAGTTGGCCTCAAAAGAGCAGGAGAAAGAGCCAGATGACATTGAGGCTTATTCTGTATCATCCACCAGACAAACAATTCATAAAGCTGCTACAAGCTTGGCTTCGGCTATTGTACGAGAAGATCAACTCTCGAGTGCTCAGTCCATACCAATGGACATTGATGAAGATGTAGAATCTGTACCCAGCTTACGAGCTAAAGGGAAGAAGGCTCAAACTCAGGGGGAGCCCTTGCCTGCAACATCTGATGTCTTTTTCACTAAAGTGTTTACCTCTCAAGCTTTTCTTAAAGCACAAACTGAGGGGGAGAATTTAGCTACAAAAGGGATTGACACCTCATATCAAGAACCAGCTCTTATAGAACTACAGGTGGACCTTCAAGGACACTTTAAAAATCTTCAACATATCCTTTTTCAGACTCTGGCTGCTATGGAAACAAGGTTAGATCAGAAACTGCAGACTTTTGAACAGAAGATCGATATGAAGTTGCATGGTATGACTAGTCAGGTGAACAAGTTGGAGAAGTCAATTGATCTATATGGCAGAATGTTTTGTGCTGAGGTTGTAAACATGCCTACCTACACACTGGTCAAAACTGACAGAACAGATTCGGAACTGGCTTCATCTCATGCTGTTAGAAGCCGTGCTCAGCAAATGGGAAGAAACTCTGAAGGACCTTCCCCAGTGGAGGCTGATAACGAGCTTGAAGATCATCCATCTTCTTCAAAAATGCCTCTACCCACATCTTCTTAGTTTTATTTTTTTTTTTACCAAAAGTTGCTCTTTGCTATGATACAACATTTACTCTATTTGTTTAACATTGACTCGATTCAATTTTTTTAACTTTATACAATCTTTCTGATGTTGACAAAAATGGGGAGAAGAGTTGATATCCATTTTGTGCAGGGATTGATATCATCTTGAGCAGAGATATCTATACGCTATTTATACTCTGATTATACTCCAATTCAGAAAGGGGGAGAAGAGTTTATTCTTGTGCAGGATAACCATACTCTGATAGATACCTACACTCTGTTTATACTCTGATTATGCATCTATACTCTGATCATGTTTTCCTACAGGAGTATTTTCAGTACAGGATCTCAAATGATGATTACCTGCAGGAGCAAATCGGATGATTACTCGTTTTTGTCACTGTTTAAAATCTTTAAATTTACATATATGTATCTATAATAAGAGTAGTTTTGTCACCATAAAAAAGGGGGAGATTGTTGTGGAAATTCTCCTATATTTTGATTTTGACAAAACTATCGAGAGAAATTGTTTAACGTTCTGTGATGCAGAAAGAATGTGTAAGCAACAGGTTGAGTGGATCTAATTCTGTCGGGTGGACGAAGGGTCAGATGGAAGTGCTTCTGACGAAGGGTCAGATGGAAGTGCTTCTGGCTAAGGGTCAGATGGAAGTGCTTCTGACGCTCTAAACAGTGACGGATGGATCGCATCAAATCTCCGTATTACCATTCCATGTCAACTGATCAAGTAAGAAGCAAATCTATTCTAAGACGAAACCCAAGAAAGATCAGTTTCTACATTTGCAAAACATGAAGACCCACGTATGGCAGGTTTCCGATCAAGGCAAGATTCCTAAGGAAAGCTTGTGATATTCGATTACCCTGATATCCCTTCCAATCAATCAAGGGACCTTCTACAATGGGATATCATCTTCTAAGGAATATTCTTTCGGGAACCAACTCAGACTTATCACACTTGTGGAAGCTGAAAATTTAGTTGTATGGGCGACTGAATCAGAAGGGTTCAATATCTCACTCAACGGTCTACATATCTTCTAAAGATACAGTCTCGTTCAATCACGATTGATGAAGTCCAATCAAGGATTGAAGAACGATCCCTTGACCGGGAATCCAACGGCTAGTTTGGAGGCAGGAGAGTATAAAAGAAGAACCATGATGGACTAAAGAAAAAGGGGAACAACAATCCAAAGTGCAAGCATAATCTGAGTTCTATCCGAAAATATTCTGTGTACCAAAAATCCTATTCATTGTGAAAATCTGTGAGAGAGAAAAACCAAGTGATTGAGTATTTGTAATTCTCGTGATTCTTCATAGTGAAATCCAGCCGATCGGCTGTCATCGTGGGAGAGTGGACGTAGGCTTAATCTAAGCCGAACCACTATAATCATCGTGTGCAATATTTTCTACTCTAAACTCTTACTTTTGTGTTTAGACTTTTTACACAATGTTATGTTGTTCCTGATTCTAATCGTACACTGAATTATTTTTTATTCCGCAAGAAATTTCATTTATATTCAGAATCACCTATTCACCCACATCTAGGTGATATTGCTAGATCCATCAAAAGCAAGGTCGGGAAAGGTTCAAGGGCTCATCCAGGGGTCGAAGGGGAACGGTCGGGACCGACGACGAGAGGCGAAAGACTGTTGACGGTGGAGGAGCAGCAGCAAACAGAACAGGGCGAAGCAGAGCACCCACGGCGCCGAAACAGGGGAGGTCTGGTCAGGGGTCTTCTGGGCTCTACCTGCGACGATGGTCTTCCGCGAGCTTAAGGGGACTAAGGAAGGGTTCAAAGAGGTCGTTGGCGGCGGTGGTGGGCGGCGGTGGATGGTGAAAAGGTGACGAGAAGTGACGGAACCTGTTCGGACCCGAAACAGGGTACCAACGCTCCAGTGTCTACTCACGGTAGTTCCGGCGGGTAACAGCAGGAGGGAAGGCGTCGGGGAGGTCGAGGGGAGGTTGGTGGATGACGGTGTGGTGGTGGTTGGCGGCGACGGTGCCGGAAATGGCTATAGGAGTGGCAGTGGTGTCTCGGGTCAGGGGTTGAAAAATAGGGCAGGTTGGACGACAGGGGTTCTCGGGGCTGTCCGGCGGCGAACGAGCGAAGGTGGGATGACGACGGGCTGTTAATGAGATGGTGGTTCGGTAAACCAGCAAGGGAGAAGGAGGAATGCTCGGCTAGGGGGTGTGCCACGAGTAAGAGAAAAGAGAGAGCAGATAGAGGGAAGAGAGATCGTGAGAGAGAGAGAGAGAGAGAGAAAAGAGAGAGCAGATAGAGGGAAGAGAGATCGTGAGAGAGAGAGAGAGAGAGAGAGAGAGAGAGAGAGAAGAGAGAGAGAGACTTGACTGATAGGTGAGACGTGAGTGGTTGGTGAGGTGTGACGTGTGGGGCTCACATAGATTCAAATCCTTTGTCTCTTGCAAATAATTGAAGGGCAATTTAGTATTTTGGGACTGAAAATGAATTTTGGGATACTGACTGAGGGTATTTTTATAGGCCGGGCTTGGTCAGGATTAGGTTCGAGCGCGAGAATTGAATTCCTCATTCGCGACGACTAAGAATTTCGAAACATAATCTAAAACGACCGAAGCTTCAGAATTTGTCCAATTTCGTCTCTTCAGTCCTTGCAGTCCAAAATAATTTACTGACTGAAATTCAATTTAATTATTTTTTTTTAATTCAGGAACTTACAAGGGGTGAATTTTCATGGCGTCACAACTCTCCCCATCTTAGGAAATTCCGTCCTCGAAATTATAGCATAACCACAACTACTCAAAAAGATACGAGTAACTACTTTTCATCACTTCCTCATTCTCCTAGGTAGCTCCTTTGGTACCATGGTTTTGCCAAACCACTTTGACCAAGGGAATCGTCTTAGTCTTGAGAACTTGCTCCTTTCTATCCACGATTCTGACTGGTCGTTCCATGTACGAAGCTCGTTCATCTAAATCAATTTCCTCATAACTCAATACATGTGCGGGGTCCGGCTCGTACTTCCTCAACATCGATACGTGGAAGACGTTATGCACCTGAGCAAGTCTCGGCGGCAATGCAAGATGATAAACCAGATTTCCAATCCGCTCCAGGATCTCGAACGGTCCAACGTATCTTAGGCTCAACTTTCCTTTCTTGCCAAAACGAGATGTCCCTCTCATAGGTGACACCTTCAGGAAGACATGATCGCCCACCTGAAACTCCAAAGGTATGCGCCTCTTATCTGCGTAGCTTTTCTGGCGGCTCTGAACTGTCTTTAATCTGTCTCTAATCACTTTAATTGCTTCAATTGACTATTCCGCCAACTCAGGTCCAATTATCTTTCTTTCACCAACTTCCTCCCAGCAGACTGGCGTTCTATAAGCTCTGCCATACAATGCCTCGAAAGGTGCCATCTTTATGCTCTGCTGGTAACTGTTATTGTAGGCAAACTCTACCAAATGCAACTGTTCCTCCCAATTGCCTTTGAAATCCAATACACATGCCCTCAACATGTCCTCCAAAGTCTGAATCGTCCTTTCAGATTGACCATCCGTCTACGGGTGATAGGCTGTACTGAACTGTAATTTCGTTCCCAAAGCAGTCTGTAAACTCTTCCAAAAGGTGACAGTAAACTTAGGGTCTCGATCAGAAGTAAGGCACTCCATGCAATCTTACAATGTGCCTCACATACAGATCTGTATGCCTATTCAAGGCGAAGTCCTTTCTCACTGGAATGAAGTGGGCTGACTTCGTCAATCTGTCTACCACAACCCAGATTGAATCATGTCCTCTTTGACTCCTTGGCAATCTCATCACAAAATCCATCGTGATATGCTCCCATTTCTACTTTGGGATCTCCAAAGGCTGCAGCAGTCCTCCAGGTTTACAATGATGCGCCTTGACCTGCTGATAGGTCAAACACTTAGCCACATGCTTGGCTATATCCGCTTTCATGCCATTCCACTAGTAGTGCTGCCTTAGATTCTGATACATCTTCGTACTTCCTGGATGGATACTATAACTGCTACGATGTGCTTCCGATAAAATCTCCTCCCTTAGACTTTCATCGGCAGGCACAACCAGACGTCCTCTAAACTTCAGTATCCCATCCTCGGCTACTTGGAAGTCGACCCTTCTCTTAGCTGAGTCCTCTTGAAGGATCTTCTGAATGGTGGGGTCCGTCGACTGCATGCTCTTAATCTTAACCTACACTTCCGGCTCAATCCTCAAGGTAGCCATGAGACACAATAGGCGACTTATCTTGAACTTAAAGTCTGAGTCTCTCACTTGCTCAAGTAAATGCCATTCATGCACTTGTAATTGAGCAATCACTGATTTTCTTCTTAGGGCATCAGCAACCTTATTCGCCATACCCGGATGATACAGGATTTCGCATTCATAATCCTTAAGCAATTCCATCCATCGACGCTGCCTCATGTTCAACTCCTTCTGAGAAAATAGATACTTCAGACTTTGGTGATCGGTATACACTTGAAAACTTTCCCCAATCAAATAATGTCTCCAGATCTTCAAAGCAAACACGACCGCAGCCAACTCCAGGTCGTGCGTCGGATAGTTTGACTCGTACGGCCTCAACTAAAGAGATGCATAGGCTACTACTCTGCCATTCTGCATCAAGACACAACCCAATCCTCTAAGCGAAGCATCGCTATAAATCTCAAATCCTCCAGGACCAAACGGAATTGTCAGCACAAGAGCCGTAGTTAGCCTATGTTTAAGCTCTTGAAAACTACGCTAGCATTTTTCTGTCCATTCAAACCTCACATCATTCTTCAACAGCTTAGTCAAAGGCGATGCTATAGCTGAAAATTTCTCCAGGAAACGCCTATAATAACCTGCCAATCCTAAGAAGCTTCTGATCTTTGTAACTGTCGTCGGTCTTGGCCAATTCATAACTGCCTCAATTTTCGATTGATCTATAGAAATACCTTCACCAGAAACCACATAGCCTAGAAATGCCACGCGAGCTAGCCAAAACTCGCACTTGCTAAACTTGGCATACAACTGATGCATTCTCAGAGTTTCAAACACAATCCTTAAATGTTGCTCATGATCCTCAGAACTCTTCGAGTACACCAGAATGTCATCTATGAAAACAATCACGAAGCGATCCAAGAACTCTCTGAACACTCTATTCATCAGATCCATAAAAGCGGCAGGAGCATTTGTCAAACCAAACGGCATCATAGTGAACTCATAATGTCCATAACGAGTCCTGAATGCTGATATCTTCCTTTCTGATTCTCAATTGATGATATCCCGTCCGTAGATCAATCTTAGAAAATACCGATGCTCCCTGCAACTGGTCGAACAAATCATCAATCCTCGACAGTGGGTACTTATTCTTTATCGTCACCTGATTCAGTTGCCTGTAGTCAATACACAATCTTAGAGATCCATCTTTCTTCTTAACGAACAAAACATGCGATCCCCAAGGCGATGCACTAGGGCGGATGAACCCTTTATCCAACAACTCTTGCATCTGTACCTTGAGTTCCTTAAGTTCAGATAACGCCATCCTATACGGAGCCTTAGAGATCGGCTCCGTCCCAAGAGATAACTCCATCACAAACTCAATTTCCCTTTCTGGCGGCAAACCAAGTAAATCCTGAGAGAAAACATCTGGGAACTCACACACAATAGCAATATTCTCCAACTTAAGCTCCTCAACTGACGTATCAACCCCAGAAGCCAAATAACCTTGGCAACCACTCTCCAACAGTCGGGTCACCTCTAACGACGATATCATCACGGTCGAGGTTCCTCCTCGATTACCCACGAACTCAAAGATAGTACCATTCAACGGATTAAACGAATCACCTTATTAAAGCAATCCATCGTGGCCCTTTGCTTTGTCAGCCAATCCATTCCCACAATCAGATCAAAATCGTACATCTCTAACACAATCAGATCTATCCTACTTTCATGACCATCCACGATAAGTCTACAATCAGGACAGCTTGTTGCAACTACTACACTATCATTTAACGGCGTAGACACTTTAAACACAACTCCAAAGGCACCAAGCTCAAATCAGATAACTTAACAAATTGATCCGCAACAAACGAGTGTGTAGCACCCGGATCAAACAAGGCATAAGCTACTTGGTTATGCAAGAGGACCGTACCTGTAACGATCGATGAATCCTTCGCCGCTTCTCGGGTGATAGCAAACACATTTCCTTGTGCCGGCGGACAACTTTGAAAGTTTTGCGGCGCGGTCCCTCCTGGTGGTCCTCCTTGTGGTGGCGCCTGCCTGCCCTGCTGCCTCTGCGGGTAGTCTTCACCTAATGGCCCAGCAGGCCACAACCAAAGTAGGCCCCACTTTTAAAAAGGCACGGGCCAGAACCATGCCTTTGGTGGCATAGGCAGCACACCTCACTCTGGTGAAAGAAAGGCTTACTGATCGCTCCTCTGCGAGTAGGTGGGATATGATGCTTGCCTCCAAACATCGATTTCTTTCCTTGTTTCTTTTCAAATCTGTTTGAGGGCGTGAACCACGACCCGGATGCGGCGATCCTCTCAGCCAAGTCTTGCTCCACTATTAACGCCCTCTCATAAAGATCATCATAGTCCTGAAGGTTGAACGGCGCCAGTATACTCTTAATCTCGGGCTTCAGCCCGTCCTTGAACCTCCTAGTCCTGTCATCAGGGTCCTCAATCAATTTCGGAGCATACTTAGACAGTTCAGAAAACTTGGCCTCATATTGGTCGACTGTCATCTGATTCTGGCGGAGGCGGAAGAACTCAGCAATTTTCTGTTCTCTAGCTGTCTTCGAGAAATACTTGTTATTAAAAGCTTCCACGAAGGTATTCTACACCGAGACCGTACCTTCTAGGAAAATCCTACCCTTGACAGCTCTCCACCAAGTACTGGCGTTCCCTTCCAGTTGATAGACGGCTAGGGTAACCTTATCCTCATTCGAACACCTCAGCAAGTTGAATGCCCTCTCTAACCCTTCGACCCAACAGGTGGCAGCTTCAGGGTCTTCGCTTCCAGTAAACTGTGGCAGTTTCAACTTGACAAACTGTTCCACCAGCTTTTGAGCCCTATGCTCCTCACACCCAGGTGCAGGTGGTGGATTCACTGGCAGAATGCAATTAGAACTACAGGTGGGGCTTCAGCGGCAGCAACAGCAGCTGCAGCTTGATTCCTAACTTGCTTCCCCATCAGATCTCCAATGGTTCATAGGGCTTGCATAACTTCAACCATAGTCGGCTCACGCCTGGCAGGCTCAGCAGCAAGGGCTGCGACAGGAGGTACAACAGGGGGTGCAACAGGCAGTGCTCCTCCAACATCAACAAGCTCTTCAACTGGTTTCACAAGCCTCCTTCGAGGTGATCGGGGTGCCTTCCTACCGCGTTCGCTCATTATGCAGAAATGATACGGGGTCTGCCTACCCCAAAGCAAAACGTGGTCAGAAGGCAACCCTAACAACTTACCACACAATTAACAATCACAGGCACAAAGATAAAATCCTACTAACTATCCCATTTCCCAACGCTCCTTATTTCTCCAGGCCAATGACTAGATGGATCAGGCTGACCTTGCTTTGATACCACCTTGGACGGGGATATCACGCCCTCACTCTCGAACCCGCGACATCCCTTGTCAAATCGCCACCAGGTCACGAAGGGTAACGTCCTAGGTGCATTATCGACCTATTAACTATATACGCATGCGGAAACGATATACTCCCAGACAACATAATACAGACAGGGATAAATTAGCAGGAGATACATACCGAAGTAGTTCATCAAAAGGTAATCACATCAACAACAAGACAGCAGATGAGTCTTAACCCTACTGAGCCATTAACAGACAACCCCATACTTCGGGACGGCTCACTAAGACCTCAAAAGGTTATACGATCAACTAAGGTTAACTTTTCACCTACTTCAAAAGGGTACTCCCACATCCTCGCTTCGATGTCCACGTAGCTGTCGTGACCCGTCCGAAAGCAGACGCGGCTAATGGATTACCGATCGCGGGTCTTGGATCGGCGTGGGCCCTCCCAGGCCCATACCAAATCGCGGCGGGAGTATTTTTCAAAGGATTCGACGATAAGAGTCGATCACTTTCGACCTTAGTGTGGTCGTGGTGGCATGTACAACTTGTGCATACATTTGGAGTCGCCACCGGTCTTTCTTAGAGGGTAGACCGGAAACCTTACTGACCGATTGGGAGAGATCGATCAGTTCTGCGGAACCAGAGATTTTGGGTTCAGGGACTTGGTTACGCTGGTGTCATTACCAACGCCCTTTCGGTACCTAACGCGAGTGATTTTCCTAATTAAGATTTCATGCAGGCGCAATGTTAGGCGAGGTAGGCTTGATTCAGGGTTTCATGCAGATTGGAAAACTATTCCTATCAATCACAATCAATTTAAATGAAAGCGCAATCAAGTGCATAAATAAATCTCATCGATGCACATCAATTCAAGTCAATGGCTTCCTAGCATAGCCATAATGGCTTAGGGAAGGTGTGATTTCGGACCCTAGGTAAAATGGGAAGATTTGGAGGCGATTAGCCCGAAGGGTAAAATCGTCAATTTTTGGAAGATTTGGATACCGAACTACTCAAAATATTCCATGGCCAGTTGATTGTGGCCATTTCCCATTTTTTGGAATTTTTTTAGAATTTTTCTGAATTTTCCGAATTTTTTTGAATTTTTTATGATTTTTCATTTTTTATTGAATTTTCGAATGAAAGCCCAATTGCACTCTAAAACCCAAATTATCAGTCCAGCCCGTACACTGGCATACATACCAACTCAGACCCAATACACATAAATGAACCCACGTAGCTCCTATTCCTATCCACTCCTAATTCACACTTATTTTTTTAATTGTTTTTTTTATTCTATTATTGTATTCATTTCTTGATGTCATCTTCTACCTCCCATCACCCTCTCCCCCACGACAACTCATTTTTACAGGAGGACACCATGGAAGCTTCTCTGAGACCTTCATATACACCATCTTCGGCCATCGAATGTTGCCTCGAATTATGATATCTAGCTACCTTCGTCACCAGGCAGTCACGGATGCGTCGCCACTAGTCCAGGCTTCGACATCGTTTTTCTCTTCATCATTTTTTTTTTGTCAAAAGTTTTCAAACGGACCACCACCATGGTTGGGCGACGCCGTGATCAGCAATGCACGACATTTACGGTGAAAGGAAAACAAATCATCAACATGGCAGAATCAACTCAACTCTACCGTCGACCAACCAAATAAAGTATGCTGACACAGACAGACTTAACTCAGACATTAACAAATAGGTAAGGTTCCAGGAATGAGGGGAACTGATTTTAAACATTTGAAATGTGAACTAGAGCAATAAATAAATAAATAAAGCAAATGAATAAAACATAACAAACGGGTGATAATACTAGCAAAGAACACATATGCATAAACGTATGCTGGACTTATGTCGAAGAGGACGAATGTCGGTCTAGATCATCCGAGATAGTACAAAACCGAAGAGGTGACTTACCTAAACAGTCGCGAGCCGACGTCCTTTGACGATCATTGAGCATGGCGTCGACGATATTCTACCTAGACTGCGGTGGTGATTACGACGACATGGCGGTGACGACTTCAGCCTCAAAATCTTTCTCTAGCGAGGAAACTTGACGTTCTCCATGGACCTCATCAGACTGCCACTCCCAAGAGTTCGTCCCCCCTCGTTTGAGACGCGGTTTTTTTACACTCACCATTCCAGGATGGCCATCTGCGTGGTCGATTTTTGAAGATCCTTCCCCCAATGTCCACTATGTATGTCTTCTTTTGACCAGCGACCAGCCGAAAGGAAAAAGATTTCTTTAAGAAGATGCTATACCCTTTTGGTATTTCTTTCCTCCTTTTTTATTCATTCTTCATGGTCTTCTTTCTTCTTTCCCTTTTTTAATTCATTCTTCGTGGTCTTCTTTCTTCTTTCACCGACAAGGTTTCCTCCTCTTTGCTTGGGAGCCCACACCAGAATGCACTCATTCATCATCTTTATTATTTTTTTATTGTCCATTCCTCTTTTCTTCTGCTTTGGTGGTGTCTTTCGCTTTCTTCTCCTGTCGACGGATATTTTTGTTCTGTAATGCTCCTCAGCACCGTCCGCTTTCTCTCCCACCATGTATCATTCTCCTTTGGTAGGCCAACTGTGCCATTTTTATCATTTTAGTACAACGTCGCTTCTCTTTTTCTATTTTTCTGAAATATATATAATACGAAAAAATACGAAAAATTATTTTTTTATCCAAAATGGTCCCTTTAGCTGGGCCAATGTTACCAAAGTTGATTTTGTGATTTTTTTTTTAACTTTTTTTTATATTTTTAATTAATTTTAAAAATAAAAATCGCAATAATAGATGGTCAAAAATCAAGTGTCAACAGCTGCCCCTCTTTGAGAGTGAGCTCGCAGAGGTTGCTTTCAAAGACAAAATGGCACCTGATTCCTAACTGACTCGATTGGAAAAAAAATTCTATGACATCAGATCCTTAAGACTCTTGATAAAAGTTCAAATTAATCCCCGGTTTGCTCTAACAATTTGAACATGGGCTGGAGTGAGAGAGTCTTACATGAAGCTCACCTGTCGGATGCTGCCGGTTGCAATGACTTTCAAGAAGATACCTAGGACTCTTCATTCATGATATCCTAGGGAGATTAAGTCTTGACCTGTATGGTAGGTCATACCATTATGTGATTCCTAACTGGTAGGAACCTAAGGAAGACGCATCCCACGCCCTGGGATTTGCCAAGGATTTTGATCCGTATGGTGGATCAGACCTTTGTGTCGATGCTTATGGCGGTATTTACCGATGAGTTGACCCTTATGGCGGTTTCTACCATATTTGACCCTTCAGGCGGTATCTACCGTTGAGTTTAGTTTGACCCTTATGGCGGTTTCTACCAATGAGTTGACCCTTCAGGCGGTTTTTACCTTTGATTGACCCTTCAGGCGGTTTCTACCTTGGTTTGACCCTTCAGGCGGTTTCTACCTTTGATTGACCCTTCAGGCGGTTTCTACCTTGGTTTGACCCTTTAGACGGTTTCTACCTTGGTTTGACCCTTCAGGCGGTTTCTACCTTTGGTTGACCCTTCAGGCGGTTTCTACCTTTGATTTGACCCTTCAGGCGGTTTCTACCTTCAATTTGACCCTTCAGGCGGTATCTACCTTGAGTTGACCCTTCAGGCGGTATCTACCATGAGTTGACCCTTCAGGCGGTTTCTACCTTGAATTGACTCCCAACTGATAGGAATCTAAGGCTGACATACCCTGTCTGGTTGGGACTAGTCAAAGACTCGATCGTTCTGTAGATCGGTCTTGGAAAAGGTTTGCCTACTAAAAGGCTTCACCTACAGACGACTCATTGAGGTCTCTTTTGGAAGGTTTACCTAACTTTAGGCTCACCTGAAGGCTATTTTGGGATTTAGGGATTACCTGAAATCTCGCAGAAGGCTGAATTATCCTTTCGACATGCGAGGTACCTTTCTGGGATCTGGTGGCTCCATTTATCCTGCTGAAAGCTGAAACCTGCAAACTTTTCATTAAAAAGGTATCAGTTTGGGACCTGGGTTCTCCAGGGATCCTGCAAAACATGACCCTATAAGCTCTTATTGACAGAGCAAGGCGTCTTTCTAGGATCGTGGGTTCTCCACGAAACCCTATAGAAGGTTAAGCTTGAGTATTCCACTTCACTGAGTAAAATATTCATCTGGGATCTTGGGTTACCAAAAATCCTGCAGAGATATTAAATGTAGGTACTCCCTTTCACAAGGCATAGGTTCTTTTGGGATTTTGGGTTTCCAAAGATCCTACAAAAGTTTAAACCTAAAAGATTTTTCTTCGCCAAGAAAATGTTAGTAATCTTTGGGAAGACAACAGTTGTCTAACTGACAAAATTCATGACTTAAGTTTTAGTCCCGAAATGTGTATTTTGATGCTGGAGGTTATCCAAAACATTCTTACAACATACATATGTGATCACAAATTCCTTGCATGGAAAATCTGGATCAAACAATTTGAAATTTTCAAAAAGAGTTTGTTCAAAACATCTATTGGAGAATTTCTCATCCAAGAGGGCTCATCACCGCTCTGTGATAATGGTCTTTTGTAAGGAATGCTCTCAACTTCCTACTAACCTGTGCCCAGGTTTTAGGATCATTCGCAGCGCATACATTTCGATCGGTCGGGAGGTCTTCCACGGGACCGTAATGTTAGGCTTGGATATTGGCTTTCAAAGGGGACCCGCTTTGGAGTCGAGGCCATTGAATGAAAGTCTTCATCATCGGCTCCGGGTTTACAAGTCAAGAACCCTGCAAAATGAGAAAGAAATAGTCTTCCTCGTACTTCTTCGAGCTAAGCTATATGTTAACCCAAGTGTCTTAGTCAGAGAAGACTGTTTCAGGGTTGTAACATTGGTAGGATTGGGGACCGAAAAAGGCTTGTTTTTGGCCCAGAAATTACGAAGGGTTTGACATCGGTGATCATTGCAAATTTATCACCTGCCCTTTCCTCTCTGCACCTTCAGTTTTTGAGGTGTGCAACCGCTCTTGAGGTGTGCACAAATTCTTTAGTGGGTATCTCTTGTTGCGCTCAGAGAGCGATTCTCTCTGTCTTTGTTCTGCGCTTGGCACCATTTGGGGAGCAGCCCTTTTGGATTTGGCTCCTTCAGGGATTTCCTCCTTTCTCATCCGGCTTCATTGTGGATCAACTTACGCGAGCATCGGCCTTGCTTTTACCAGGCATTTTGCTTTTTCTTAATGCCGCGGATTTTTCTCATTCATTTTTTGAAATCCCACTTTTTCTCATCTTCATGGGATCATGTTAGACATATAGTCTAAACATGCTTTAAATATCAGTCCGGGAATTCTCTTCGTAATCCCTGAGTCTTGAACTCTTCCATTTTTGAAGTGGTACGGCATCCGTCTTGGAATGTGCAATGATCACCAACGAGTTTATGAAATGATTTTGCAGGCTCAACTTGGCTATGCAAAGGATTCGGTGTGTTGGATAGAGAAATGAATGCTTCTCATCATCCTATGGCACTTGGATTACCATATAAACAATACACAAAGATTAATGTTAGTCCGAGCAAGAAAATTTCTAACCATTTTCTCCTGATGCTGCTGGACTCACCTCTATTTTGCCCCGATGTGGGGTGGTTCTTGACAGGGTTAAGAATGAAAACCGTCGTTCAAGGGGTTATCAACGATCACCTGTAGTGTTTGGGAGATATGAAACGAACGCCTCCGTTGTCCTAATCCATGTAATCGCTGCGAATGGTCCCTTCTTCCGTAGGTACAGGTTTTGCCATCCGATTCACTTCCTTCATCTCTCAAGTGTATGTAGGATGCGTTTGGACTGGGCTCGCCTCTCTTTTGAGTAAACTTCCTTTTGAATGATTTGACAAATAATCATATTTGGAAAAATTCATTTCTTTCTTTCCCAAAATTTATCCATCGAGGGGATTTTGTGATGTATCGTGCATGTTTTATTCATGCTTTGGGCAACCTCCCGATTTAAATCATGAACATCGATGCATTGGATAATTTTCATGACGGCTGAAAGGATTTTAACATTTTTTTTATCTCCAGCTAACTGGGAAAGGGATACTTACCTACCCGTCGCGGCTGCAGACCCCTGAAAATGTAAAAGAAGCATATCATTGTATGTTCATGAATTTTTTGGAAATCGAAACGATACATCCTACCCTCATGTACCCTAACAAGTAGTACGTGGGATGTAAAAACTTGTTCGTCTCCAAGGCGATTCCCCTGTCAAGGATAGACAACGAGTATCAATTCATATTCTCAAATTCAAGACAAATTGGGACAATACAACTTTACTCTTGGTTCTCATCCCGTTCTGATGTTGCGTATTGATATGAACCACGTCTATCAAATCCGCCTATCCGTGCTTGGAATATTTGCAACATCAATGGTTCAGCTGCCCCCGGTTGGATAACGTCTGTTTTGTTATTTGAACAGATGGCTCCTTGAGTGATTTATCCACGTTTATCACCTGAGAAGGGAAATAAAGGAGACATTACTTCGGTATTCGGTTGAAGATCGTTTAGGAACGATACATCGTTTTACCAAATGGGAGGCTTCGTGACCAAACGTATTTCATGCTGAAAGGGGTAGATCCCACTATGCTCCGCGGGTGATAGTCATCGTTCATGGAACTCGCTCCACGGATTGAGTGATTAATCCACGGTCCTTGGCTCGAAGATGTTCAAAGGGTAATATTGACACTCAGAGCGGTTAGTTTTAAGCGTTAATTAAAAATGTTCCCGTGGGAACTTTACAACGAGATCCGTAACACATTCATTCAACGTATTCACCTCTTACTCTCCTGAGCCTTCTAATGATTTAGCACACGAGCTTCGAACCAGATGTCCGGTCGCCGGTATCGATCACGACTGCGAAGATGCACCTGTTCCAAAATGCTTGACCCATAGGCTGAGTTGCTCATTCAGGAAATCGTCCGACTGTTCAAGTCGTTGGTGTTCAAGTTGAGCCTCCTTAATCGCTGGTGATGGACTTCTCCCATTACTTTCGGCATGAACAACCCGGTTCCTCGGTTTATGCTTGATCCATATGCCGAGTTGCTCACTGAGAAGCTCACTTGAAATTTCAAGCCATTGATGCCCAAGTCGGGCATCCTCAACCGTTGGCGATGGGTTCCTCACACTACTTTCGGCATGAACAACCTCACTTCTCAAGTTGGTATTTTCATCGTTGTCCAGTAGATTTGTATCCAATGCTGGATTCGCCGTAGGAATAGCACTAATGATCGGTTGGTGCTCAAATTGGGGAGTCCATACTTGCTGGAATTGTTGTACATACTCTTGAGGAGTACTGAGGTAACTCCGGGGGGAATTCAGCCGATCGAACCAAGAATAGAGGTCTTCAAGGAGATCGTCTGACCCATCGAGCGACTGACACTCAGGTTGAGTATTGTCGACTACTGGCGAAGGAATTTTTTTGCCATTTTCGTCATGGACCACCTGATTCTTCGAGCCGGAATCTCCGTAATTGTCTCGCAAGATTGTATGTGCGTCTCCTGCCAATGTTAGATCCGCTGTAGGACTAGCATTAACGGCCAGTCGGTGCTCAAACTGGGGAGTCCCTATTTGCTGAAATTGCGGTACATACTCCTGAGGAGTACTAGGATAACCCAGGGGAGTACTCTGATTGATGCCTGAACAATCGACCGTGTAATTGCCAGTCCCATCGGTGTTAAGAGGTGATTGGATGCTTCCTGCTTCATGAGGATTGCGGTCACAGCCATGCTTATCATTTAAACTTGAACCGCCTCTATCTTGGTCTAGCGCTACTCGTCCATCTCTCAGTAGTCTCTTGTAGCACCAAAGGTGATTCATGACCTTATTTCTATCCAGTCCCGGCGCGTTCATGATCTTGAGTATGCGCGATGGGCGAGCCAAGCTGATCCTTAACTGCTGAACTGCATCAATAAATTTGCTATGAAGCTCCGCGGTCCAATAAAACCTTGTTTTCTTGCTAGCCGAAGTAGTGTTAGCAACTTGGCGGCTACTCTTCGCGGAATCTGGTCGTGTTGGACCGCCTCTATCTTGGTCTAGCGCCACTCGTCCATCTCTCAGTAGTTTCTTGTAGCGCCAAAGGTGATTCTTGACCTTACTTTTAGCCAGTCCCGGCACGTTCATGATCTCGAGTATGCGCGATGGGCGAGCCAAGCTGATCCCTAACTGTTGAACTGCATCAACAAATTTGCTACGAAGCTCCGGGGTCCAACGAAACCTTATTTTCTTGCTAGCCGAAGTAGTGTTAGTAACTTGGCGCCTACTCTTCGCGGAATCTGGTCGTGTTGAACCGCCTCTATCTTGGTCTAGCGCCACTCGTCCATCTCCCGGTAGTCTCTTGTAGCGCCAAAGGTGATTCTTAACCTTACTTTTAGCCAGTCCCGGCACGTTCATGATCTCGAGTATGCGCGATGGGGGAGCCAAGCTGATCCCTAACTGTTGAACTGCATCAACAAATTTGCTATGAAGCTCCGGGGTCCAACGAAACCTTATTTTCTTGCTAGCCGAAGTAGTGTTAGCAACTTGGCAACTACTCTTCGCGGAATCTGGTCGTGTTGGAAGTTGCTCTGGGGGGAATTCAGTGGTCTCAGATCGGCTGGTTGTGATGGTGAGTTTATCATTGAGCGGACCTGACTTGTCATGACACATGTCCCCTTCCACAATGGGCGTCGACTTTGACCTTATAGCACTGGTTTCCTCTTGTAGACCCTCGGCGGTACCTGTCTATTCCGAAAGATGTTGCGAAGGGCATTGCAACAAATGAGCATTATAAACCCCCATATCTGGCTCCTCAGTGAATACTTCGCCCGTGGGAACAGGGTTACCGCAATCAAGGCAAATAGCGATGCTTAGAGCTTTTTTATACTGAATGTTTTCTATTCGAAGTTTTTCATTTTCCTCCCTCAAAATCGCTAACTCGTGCCGATCGCGTTGATGTTTCAGCCGGGTTCGTTTGTTTTCAAACCAGCACTTGACCTTCCGAGGCTCCCACCCTAACTCCTGGCTCATTTTGATTTTCTGTTCCTTGTCTGGATAGGGGCATTCCCTGAAAAAAAAAGCTCAAGTTTATCGACTTGACCTGAAGTGTGGCGTTGGAGATGCTCCCCTTCCTGACGCCGATCACCGCCGTGGGTACTGTTCTCGTTAACCAGGCCTCGGGTTTCATCATTGGAAGGGTCGGCCTCCATGGCCCTTGTGTCAGGTTCTATCCTGGGATCTTTAAATTCTTCTAGCAGCTCAAGCTCGGAGACCTCTAAGTCTGGCGTTTCCAGTAAATGACAGAACCCCTTGAACATTTTGATCGAAATATCACCGATTGATTTTTCGTTAACTCGGCTTTCTTTGTTCCTCCTTGGATCCTTACTTTCTCTGCAAATTCTGAAAGGTTAAAGGAGTCGGATCACCGTTCTTTGATCAAAGGTGATGGCTACCTGACGAGCGCTCCTCTCAAGACTTCGTGATTCCCACTTCGTCCTTTTTGTGATGGCTACCTGACGAGCGCTCTTCTCAAGGCTTTGTAATTCCCACTTTGCCCTTTTTTTACTCTTTTCTACGTGAAAGGAGCCTGAAGATCTCTTGCGTTGATTTCGCTTTGTCGAGCACTACGCTTGTCCCCCTGGTCCAGTCTCTAGAGTAACAGGTCTGCCCACCTTTCGGCGCCATTATGTTTCGTAAAACCCGAGATCACAGGACGGTGGTGGATCTGTGACTCATCGGGGATGCATTAACGAAACCCGCTTGGCTCTGCTGCACATAAACTATTATTACAACTTCTCCCTGCTTATTCGAGCGTTTATAAGGTGATAGATTGACGTCAAGAAGATTAATACTTTAGCCTTATCAGATTCAGTCTCTCAAACACTCCTCCCATTCCCATTCTCCTCTCCATCATTCAATCGCATATGGATTCCTCCTCTGTGCCTGCTGCCTTAGCCGAAGCTTCGACCCAATGGGAGAGATTTTATCATCTGTTAGGTAGGGGTTATGGTTATATAAACAGTCATCCTGAAGCCGAGGTTGAACTCCGTACTCTGATTCTGGTCTTGGACACCGCATGCATCGAAGGTACGAAACTGCAAAGGGAGTTTGCAATCTTCCCCACTATCTTCAACAATTTCCTAGAGGCTTACGAAGTTGCTAGCCGGGATGTCACTTTGGCTAGCATCGTACGAGCTCGCTATCAAGACAGGGCTGAGTTCTTGATGTCGGCCATGCTGACGGCCGATAACTATAAAAAGGCTGTTGAATACGCCCACGCCCAAGTCTCATTGCTGGTCCGTGAGAGGGACAACTTGGTGGAGCGTCTAGCTCTCTATCAAACCGTCTTTGAGCAAGACCAGCACAATTTCGTGCTGAGGTTCCAGTGCGCCTGGTTGGAGGAAAGGCTTGAAGATCTGGCCGTGGATATAGCCAGCGGGAGAGCGCTGGCTCAGGAGTTAGAGCATGAATTCGAGTACTATGAGACCAAGGTGAATGAACTTAAGGAGAAATGCCGTCTCCTTATCTTCAAGCTTGTAGACCTTGATTCTCGAAGCGTTGGCAGTAAGCAAGGCATGGATAACATGGAGAGTCAGTTAAGCTCCTTCGTGATGCTCATCAGAACTCATTTTGGGTTTACGACTCCCCCTTAGTAACCCATTTGTAAACTCTCCTGTGGAGTGAAATAAACGCGAGTTTTTTTTATATATGCTCCTTTATTCTGCATGGTTGGCGAGCCAAGAAAGGTCCTCGCTTTCGGATCTATGCGACTCCCTTCTCACATGTGCCAACAGCTCGGTTACGCATTATTTCCACAGCCTGACGCTTTTCATTCGAACGATTTGAATGCTTTGTGAGAAATAGATTTGTAGCTGCTCTAAACTTTAAAATTACTCCTGATTTTGCGGTCATGGTGTTTGGGGTAGCTAACAATATCTCCGCTTTCGAGCTCGCTCACGTTCTGCTCGTAACTTATGCTGGCCCTTCCGCCTTCACGTGTCGGGTTGATTTACCTTGAACCTAATATAACAATGGATTGCCGTATCTATACATGATGACATTCGCAGAAAACATCGTGCAAAATCAGCTCTAGCTATTAAAGAAGAAGACAAATGCGCCGATGAGAATTTTACAATAGGGGATACATCCCTCTCGCGTACATCACCCTCTTTCTTTGGGTATGTCCAATGATCAACCAATCTGGCTTCGGTTCAGGTGTGCCATTACCGACTGCAGATCATGGCTGCCAACCTTTAATAGCTTCCAACTGATCGAACCAGGTACCAAGTCCTTCATCGAAGAAATCATCTGATTCCTCGAACGATTGATGTGTAGGTTGAGCTGCATCGCCTGACGGGTTCTTCGAACTGGAACCCCCATCCTTGTTTGGGAATATAAGAGGAGATTCGATCGATTGACTACCACGAGCATCTCCCACTTGGGAATTAGGGAAATAAGAATGCTCAAAGCATTCCCCTATCAGATCGTCTGAAACCATATGCTCCAATTGGGCAAACCCTTGAGCATCGGGCGTAGTGGGCTGATCTACGATAGGAAGAACACTGGCTAGCTGCTGCTCGGACGAGGGAGTGCTTACTTGCTGCACTTGTGATGCGTGCTCTTGAGGAATATTGAAATGACTCATGAGGATATCCTGATCAAATCCCCAATAGTTGTCTAGATTCGACCGGGCTTCCTTTGACATAAGGGTGCTGGATTCGTAGCCGAGTCTATTGTTCAAATTCAGTTCTGCATAACGCTGTCCTAGCGCCCTTCTGTAGCAACCAAGGTGATTCGCAACTAATTGCTTGGTAAGTCCCGGTACATTCATGACCCTAAGTATTCTTGTCGGACCTATGAAGTCGAGTCCTATCTGTCGAACTGCGTCTAAGAACTTGAGATGAAGCTCCGGGGGCCAAACAAATTTCTTCTTCTCGCTGTCCGGAATAGCATCGATAGCCAGCTGACTAATCTCTAACCCCTCTTGAACCGCATCTGATCTTACCAGAAGTTGTTGTGAAGGAGATTCATGGGCTTCGCTATGGTGACCCCAATCATAATGACACGTATCACATTCCTCCGAAGGCGCTGGTATAGTCTTTGTAGGATTGATCTGCTCATGAGCGCCATCAGCAAAATCTGATTGTACCGGAGACGTTTCGAGGGAGTGAGGTGGTAAATGAGAACTTTCAATCCTTGTACAAGACTTACCAGGGAATATTTTACTGAGGGTGGTAGGGCCACCGCAGTTAGGGCAAGCTATAGTGCTAAGAATTTTCTCATACCTCGTGTTTTCCATTCGAAACTTTTCGTTCTGTTCCTTTAGAGTCATGATCTCCTGACGCCTGCGTTGGACACTTAGTCTGAATCGGTTATTCTGGAACCAAAACTGGACTCTCATAGAATCCATTTCCAGTCTCTGGCCCAATTCAATCCTTTGTTCCACGCTTGGGCAAGGGTATTCATCAAAGAAAGCTTCAAGCTCTTGGATTTCCTTCTGAGTGTAGCGCTGGCGACGTTTTCTTTTTTGGGGTTGAGCATTGTGGCCACTGCTGTCGTCGCCGCTGTGATCTTGATATTCGTCAGTGGAAGTGTTGGGTTCCATGGCTTCGATATCGAGTTTGATTCCAGAGCTTTTGAGGTCTTCTAACAACTCGTCACTCGGGGTTTTTTGTTCTCTTTTTTTTTGTATACTCGCTCTTTCGATTTGTTGTCTCCTTTTCCTCGAAAGCCACGCATGTTCAGCGCTCTGTTTTTGAAATGACGGAACTGTTCACCTCCTGTTCAGCTTTTCGACATGATGGGATAACCAAATCCTTTCGCGGCTTCTCCGATAGTTGCGCTCGCCTTTCGGCTTTCCCCCAAGAGTCATGCATGTTTAGCACTGTCTTCCTTTTTAAGTGGCAGAACTATTCACTCCCCGCCCAGCTTTATGCGTGATGGAACAACCCAATCCTTTCGCGGTTTCTTCGATAGTTGCGCTAGCCTCTCACCTAAAATCAATAATGGTGAGACCAAAGAATCTTTTGCAGCTTTTACTTGGCAAGCCTGAAATCACGGACCGGGACGGAGTTGATGCTTCACGGGAAGAGTGACCCTTGCTTTACTTAATTACCCTGGCTCCACAAGCATTATTGCTGTGACTCTTCTCCACTCTCGAGACGCTATAAAATGCGCAGTTAGTGTTTGGGAGATTAACGCTCTCACATAATTCGCTTCCATCTTCTAATCGCTCCATTACACACCTCTCCGTCGAAAATGGCCTCTTCCCATGTTCACACTTTCTCAGCCGAAGCGTTGGCTCGATGGGAAGAGTTCTATAACCTCTTGGGTCGAGGTTATGCTCACATAGCTGATCATCCCGAAACCGAGGATGAAATCCGAGTCATATTCGGGGACCTGGACATCACCTCCCTCGAGGGTACTGCGTTGGGGAGGGAATACAGTATTTTTCCAACGCTCTTTACAAACTCCTTAGAGGTCTGCCGCGCTGCTCATCGGGGAGTTACCGTGGCTCGTGTCTTGCGAGCCCGTTATGAGGATCAGTCCGACCGCTTAGCGTTGGCTGACTACCTGGCCGATAGTCACAAAAAGGCTGTTGAGTTCGCCAAAGAGCGGGTTTCGACACTGCTTCGCGAGAGGAGGAACCTGGTGGAGAACTTAGCTCTATCCCTGGCTGCCTATGAGCACGATCGTCGTAATGCCCTGCTAAGGAATCGAAGCGAGTGGCTGGAAGAAAGGCTCGACAGCATAAATGCCGATATAGCTCGTGAGAATGGACTTGTTCGGGACTTGGAAATAGTCGCCGAAGATCACGAGACTCAGGTTGCTGCAGTCAATGACGAACGCAAACGCCTTCACCTCAGGCTTGCGGACCATGATACGCGGAGTGGTGCGTACAAACAAAGAATCCATAACCTGGAGGGTCAGCTGGGCTCCTTTGTGTCGCTGATTAGGGCTCACTTCTGCTTTACTTTTCCGCCCCGATGAATTGTATGATCTGGTTTTGAAATCCTTCAATTGGGCAAGAATGAATGAAAGCTCCCGTGTGTTTGTTTTAGTTTTTATATGATCCATTTCTTCGAGCATCCGAACATCTTAGACTTGGATGAGCCGATCCATAATAAGTCGAGCAAATGTGTTCTGATTTTCTGACTCGCTCATGATCAGAAGAAAGAATAGCTTCAGGCTTATCCAAGAAAAGATTTCTCTCTATCTCCTATATTTTTTTTACCTGCAAATAAAACGACAGAATCAGAAGGAATAATTTGAAAGAGAAAGCATAAACCCCTTTCAATCTTATGCTTGCTCGGGATTAATAAGGACAAAAACTTTTACAAGAGTTTTAATCTTGTGCGAAAAGTTGTTATCAGTATTCCTCGAAAGAAAGCATACTATTGAAAGGAATGTAATTCACGATAATCGCTTTTGATCAATTTCGAGAAGAATGAATTACTCAAAAGTGCAAGACATGATAACGTGTTTTAAATTCAATTGAAGATATGGCGTCCAAATTAAGGCCGTTTGCTAAGAACGAGAGTAATTTGGACATCTATCTCGTCATTAAATTTGAAACAACGCCGATATTCTTGATCAATTATCGTGAATTACCAGTGGCGTACAACATGCATGAACCAATTCAAGTGTATAATTCCTTCTAGCGAAATTGGGGTTGGATTACCATATACGACCAAAAAGGTTGTGCAAGATTTCCAATTTTAATTTCCTCTAAAGAAATTATAAATTTGACTTGGTAGTATTCGGATGATTAGAGAAAATGCCACTATCACATTCCCATGACCCGTCAAAAGAAATACAACAAAGTTCCCGTCTGGATGTATACACCAATAGATCCCTAATACAATCACTCTAAGAGGTGAGATAGAGAAAAATCTCAGTAAAAATAAACCCTATACAAGAGGACTAGTAATGGAAAATAAAAATAAAACCAAAGCCCCAAGTTCGATCTGTGACTCCCGGATCATTTGCCCCAACTCATCATCTTCATTGGATAATACCTCAATAATGTCCATAGTAGGCTCCTTTGTTGCACACTCGGTGTTCGCCATGGGATATCACCCTCCTCGTCTTCCATCAAGGACATTGGGGAAAAAAAGAAAAAACACATATCTATCCTCGAAATGACATTTAATCTAATCACCAGAATGCAATGAATGGAATGCATATATTCATATAAACTGTAATAGATTTGAGGGATAGAGAGTCTTACCAACCAAACTCGTCGACTTATGTGCGGTTTTAGGTGTACCAACCGCCCAAAGACATGCGCATGAGACAAGTGATGGTGAACTTCTAAAAATCAGAGGGTTTGGCACCTAAGGTTAAGGTTCCCACCTCGAGTTCTAGAAAGAGCCGATTCCATTGCACAGCTATCGTTGCATTGGGACTCGATCCATGGTTCGAAGCGAGCGGAATTGAAAAGTGGATTACCCTGTGTTTTTCCTCACGGAGATTCCATTTTCAACTCCTTCTATTGTGTTCCTAAAGGCGGCGCTCAGGGTTTTAGGCGCGGTTGTGTGTGTCCATGTGTCATGATCATCACGATGCAAGTCATGCACAACAGTTTATCAATCAGCACTTCAAATCATCCACACAACATACATTCCTACGCCCAACCTGCATAAAACGATGTTAATCACAGACTACCCCCCTTATCACTCCAACCTGCAAAAACATATAACACATATCGTAAGCGGACTTACCTCACCTTCGCGAGCGCCTGCGGGGTTAGAAAAATCACTCAGCGTTTTAATTACGGCCTAAGTCCACTTGAGGTCTAGAACCATAGGTTCTAGAACAAAGGGTCCCCAGTGGAGTCGCCAGCTGTCGCGACCCGTCCGAAAGCGGACGGGGCTAATGGATTACCGATCGCGGGTCTTGGATCGGCGCGGGCCCTCCCAGGCCCATACCAAATCACGGCGTGAGTATTTTTCAAAGGATTCGACGATAAGAGTCGATCGCTTTCGACCTTAGTGTGGTCGTGGTGGCATGTACAACTTGTGCATACATTTGGAGTCGCCACCGGTCTTTCTTGGAGGGTAGACCGGAAACCTTACTGACCGATTGGGAGAGATCGATCAGTTCTGCGGAACCAGAGATTTTGGGTTCGGGGACTTGGTTACGCTGGTGTCATTACCAACGCCCTTTCGGTACCTAACGCGAGTGATTTTCCTAATTAAGATTTCATACAGGCGCAATTTTAGGCGAGGTAGGCTTGATTCAGGGTTTCATGCAGATTGGAAAACTATTCCTATCAATCACAATCAATTTAAATGAAAGCGCAATCAAGTGCATAAATAAATCTCATCGATGCACATCAATTCAAGTCAATGGCTTCCTAGCATAGCCATAATGGCTTAGGGAATGTGTGATTTCGGACCCTGGGTAAAATGGGAAGAATTGGAGGCGATTAGCCCGAAGGGTAAAATCGTCAATTTTTGGAAGATTTGGATACCGAACTACTCAAAATATTCCATGGCCAGTTGATTGTGGCCATTTCCCATTTTTTGGAATTTTTTTAGAATTTTTCTGAATTTTTCGAATTTTTTTGAATTTTTTTATGATTTTTCATTTTTATTGAATTTTCGAATGAAAGCCCAATTGTACTCTAAAACCCAAATTATCAGCCAGCCCGTACACTGGCATACATACCAACTCAGACCCAATACACATAAATGAACCCACGTAGCTCCTATTCCTATCCACTCCTAATTCACACTTATTTTTTTAATTGTTTTTTTTATTCTATTATTGTATTCATTTCTTGATGTCATCTTCTACCTCCCATCACCCTCTCCCCCACGACAACTCATTTTTACAGGAGGACACCATGGAAGCTTCTCTGAGACCTTCGTATACACCATCTTCGGCCACCGAATGTTGCCTCGAATTATGATATCTAGCTACCTTCGTCACCAGGCAGTCACGGATGCGTCGCCACTAGTCCAGGCTTCGACATCGTTTTTCTCTTCATCATTTTTTTTTTGGTCAAAAGTTTTCAAACGGACCACCACCATGGTTGGGCGACGCCGTGATCAGCAATGCACGACATTTACGGTGAAAGGAAAACAAATCATCAACATGGCAGAATCAACTCAACTCTACCGTCGACCAACCAAATAAAGTATGCTGACACAGACAGACTTAACTCAGACATTAACAAATAGGTAAGGTTCCAGGAATGAGGGGAACTGATTTTAAACATTTGAAATGTGAACTAGAGCAATAAATAAATAAATAAAGCAAATGAATAAAACATAACAAACGGGTGATAATACTAGCAAAGAACACATATGCATAAACGTACGCTGGACTTATGTCGAAGAGGACGAATGTCGGTCTAGATCATCCGAGATAGTACAAAACCGAAGAGGTGACTTACCTAAACAGTCGCGAGCCGACGTCCTTTGACGATCATTGAGCATGGCGTCGACGATATTCTACCTAGACTGCGGTGGTGATTACGACGACATGGCGGTGACGACTTCAGCCTCAAAATCTTTCTCTGGCGAGGAAACTTGACGTTCTCCATGGACCTCATCAGACTGCCACTCCCAAGAGTTCGTCCCCCCTCGTTTGAGACGCGGTTTTTTTACACTCACCATTCCAGGATGGCCATCTGCGTGGTCGATTTTTGAAGATCCTTCCCCCAATGTCCACTATGTATGTCTTCTTTTGACCAGCGACCAGCCGAAAGGAAAAAGATTTCTTTAAGAAGATGCTATACCCTTTTGGTATTTCTTTCCTCCTTTTTTATTCATTCTTCATGGTCTTCTTTCTTCTTTCCCTTTTTTAATTCATTCTTCGTGGTCTTCTTTCTTCTTTCACCGACAAGGTTTCCTCCTCTTTGCTTGGGAGCCCACACCAGAATGCACTCATTCATCATCTTTATTATTTTTTTATTGTCCATTCCTCTTTTCTTCTGCTTTGGTGGTGTCTTTCGCTTTCTTCTCCTGTCGACGGATATTTTTGTTCTGTAATGCTCCCCAGCACCGTCCGCTTTCTCTCCCACCATGTATCGTTCTCCTTTGGTAGGCCAACTGTGCCATTTTTATCATTTTAGTACAACGTCGCTTCTCCTTTTTCTATTTTTCTGAAATATATATAATACGAAAAAATACGAAAAATTATTTTTTTTATCCAAAATGGTCCCTTTAGCTGGGCCAATGTTACCAAAGTTGATTTTGTGATTTTTTTTAACTTCTTTTTTTTTATATTTTAAATTAATTTTAAAAATAAAAATCGCAATAATAGATGGTCAAAAATCAGGTGTCAACAGTAGCTCCATCACTTGGGACCTGAAAGTGGTTCCCATAATGGGGTGAGATATAAATCTCAGTGAATCAAGCCTAAGCTCGGTTAGGAAACTGATTCGCCCAAACATCCTAACAGAAAGCTCACATAAACGCATAATATAACCATCCACAGTCTGAACATCATAAACATCCACATGCATACTTACCAGGCTTCAGCCACACATAATGCAATGCTTGACTCGACTCAAAAGTCATGTCAGTCAATCAATCAGACAATGCATCGCATCCACAAGTACGCACAGGACAACACACGAGTTCAATTATTAACGATGATCGCGCCAACGGCGTAATGAGAGGATCGACGCGATTAGCATGATCGACTCTCACAATTAATGCGTACTCGCACTCCTTTGACAGGACCAGGCTACGTTCCTTTTCCCTCATGGCAACGGCTACTACAAACGGTGTATCCAATGCATCTTGCACGGTACGGCAAGTAGGCATTCCTAAACGGGGTGTCGATCCATCACAAGTTGTGACCGGCATCCGATAATCCCTTAAAATCGTACGTACCATACAGGGCATGAATTACCGTGCTTCTGGCAAGTCGTGTAATTTCATATGATTAGTACGGTGTGTACGATTAGTACAATACAAGCTTGCCAGGAAAACTTACCATCGTTCCATCATATGACCATACATTGCATTCGCCAAGTCAATCAATTTTATTCTCTTTGATTTAGGCCGGATGCTCACACAACGTGCTCAAAGACTCGGCCCACGGCTATTTTCATGCTAAACACATACTTCTTCGATTTCGCACACGGTCTTATGCATATGCAGACTATCAATTAGTTGCAGCAATTATGAATGGAATGATCAACCCCCGAACGAATGCCAATTCAATAAATAAATAATCCAGGCATCCAATCAAACATATCAGCGAAGCGATCAATCCAATCAAGTCATCGATTCAATTAAGCAATGTATAACAGCCGATTCGTACAATAATTCTTTATTAGCCGATTTGCTTTATAAATGTCGATCGATCGCTTGTTCCTAACCTATCGCTCGCTCGCGGTCGGACCACAATCCACAATCAATCAATTCAATCTATCAGTCAATTAGCCACAGACAACCTAGACTAATCCGAATAACTTAATCGATCGTGGCCATTTACCTTAAACCCGATTTCTATCTAAACCGACCACGATCACACTACATAAATACCCTAATCGACTATTCGACTAATCCTAGGCGCAATTAGCACCCTAAGCAAGGTTTAGGGTCAACTCACTATCAAGCTAGCTCGAGTGGTCTCGAAACGACGACGGCGATACACGGCGACGGCGGCGACGACTCTCGATTTCCTAACGAACCCTCGGGTTCTTCGGTTTAACACGCGACAACACCACGCCACAGCAGCTAGGACTCGTCGGGGAGGTCCGACAAGGGTCACCGGACGACGGCGGAGTTCCAGCGAGGACGGCGGAGGCCTAAAAATAGAACTGTCAGTGGCGAAAATAGAGCACTCGGGTGTTTCGCTGCGGCACATGGCCTCAAAGGCCAAAGCAAGGTCGAGAAAGGTTCAAGGGTTCACCCAGGGTCGAAAGGGGTTGGTCGGAACTGGAGAAGGGCGGCGAAAGACGGTCGACGGCGGCGGAGTAGCAGCAAACAGAACCGGGCGAAGCAGAGCACCCACGGCGCCGAAATAAGGGAGGTCTGGTCTAGGTTCTTCCGGGCTTTACCGACGACGACGGTCTTCCACGAGCTCAAGGGGACTAGGGAAGGGTTCAAAGAGGTCGTCGGTGGCGGTGGTGAGCGGCGGTGGACGGCAAAAAGGCGACGAGAAGCGACAGAACCCGTTCGAACCCGAAATAGGGCACCGACGCTCCAAGGTCTGCTCACGGCAGTTCCGGCAGGTAACAGCCGGAGGGAAGGCGTCGGGGAGGTCGAGAGGAGGATGGTGGATGACAGTGTGGTGGTGGTTGGCGGCGACGACGCCGGAAATGGCTGGAGGAGTGTCGGTGGTGTCTCGAGTCAGGGGTTGAAAAACAGGGCAGGTTGGACGACGGGGGTTCTCGGGGCTATCCGGCGGCGAACGAGCGGAGGTGGGACGATGACGGGCTGGTGACGAGGTGGTGGTGGCTGGTGGTGGCTCGGCTAACCAGCAAGAGAGGAAGAGGAAGGCTCGGCTGGGGAGGTGTGCCATGAGCAAGAGAAAAGAGAGAGCAGATAGAGGGAAGAGAGATCGTGAGAGAGAGAGAGAAGAGAGAGAGAGACTTGACTGGTAGGAGAGACGTGAGTGGTTGGTGAGGTGTGACATGTGGGGCCCACATAGATGCAAATCCTTTGTCTCTTGCAAATAAGAGAAGGGCAATTTGGTAATTTGGTATTTTGGGACTGAAAATGAATTTTGAGATACTGACGGAGGGTATTTTCACAGGCCTGGCTTGGTCAGGATTACGTTCGAGCGCGAGAATTGAATTCCTAATTCGCGACGACTAAGAATTTCGAAACCTAATCTAAAAAGACCGAAGCTTCAGAATTCGTCCAATTTCGTCTCTTCAGTCCTTGCAGTCCAAAATAATTTACCGGCTGAAATTCAATTTAATTCCTTTTTTTTGAATTCAGGAACTTACAATGGGTGAATTTTCGGGGCGTCACAGCATAGGTGGAGCATGCTTCGGATGTGGACAGCTCTTTCACCAAGTGAAGGATTGCCCGCTGAGAAATAAGACTGACCAAGCATCGTCGCCGCAAGGAGGACAAACTTGAGGAGACGTTCAGCAAGACAACTAAGATTGACTCTACTTGTAGTAGGGTGGCTTTTGGGTTAAGATAGCTAATCGAGCTTGAAAAGATCTTTTGTAGATAAAACTTATGGATATGGATTTGTATTAAGGCAACTGGTATTTTGAGGATTACATAAGTTTGAAGTGTTGTTTTGCTTGGGTTGCCTTAGCTGTTGTTTTTCTTTAGATCCTAATTAATGACTAGATGAATATTCGCAGAGGAGCGAGCGTGAACTGTGAGATTTATCTCTGAGATGTGATGAACTCTCAAAGAGTCAGAAGGTACGAATTGATAAGGATCAGAGTGAAGGCAGGTAACATGTGCTGAGTGGCGATGATAATCTTTCTCTACACGTGGTTAAAGTTGGACTTAAAAGTGAAAACACGTTGAGAGTATGTGGTGTTGTATTTCAAATGATGGATAGAAGATTGTGGGTGAATCGGGATGTCATGTGCAAGTAAGACTCATGCGCCACGTCGAATTTGTGAAAGTCATTTTATACCTCAGAATCTTGATCGGAGAAGGCATTACGGTATGACAATGGTAGTCTTGGAATGACTTGAGACCCGTATGGTTCAGTCGACTTGTAACCTAATAAAGTCAGGGTGAAGTGTACACTGCATGAGGATGGTAATTAATGAAGCCTTAGACATGTGCATGGAACAAGGACGGTGAAGACGAACAAGGAAAGTTCGTAATGATAGTCTAAGGGTAGACGACGTGGCAGGGTCGCCAGTTGGATGCATAGACTATCGAGATTGGAGATATCCCTGAATAAGATAAAGATTACGAGATGTGACAATTAAGGAAGGCTAGTTATCAGAGTGGCGCATCGGAAGCAGGCTATACGATTTCTTGGAGTAATGACCATAAGGATCTGTCCTTGGTGAAGCAGGAAACCTATCGAAACTCATGATAGTAGCTCTGATATGGGTCGGGATGACTTGAGAAGGTACCAAGGCTTGAGGTAGGACTATTAAGGGATCGACATGAACATTGGTACGGCCAAACATGTGGCGAAGAGCTGGTGTATCGATAAGTCAAAGCGCAGCATTATAAGTCTAGTGGACTGCTGCGGTCGTTAGGGATTCTAGAGTAAAGGTGAGAGAAGATCACAATGGATTCGTGATGAAACTTCCAAGAAGTCAAGGGGGAAATGACTCGGTTCGGAGTGCAGTAAGCAGATTGATGATGTATGTGCGGGGGGTTGTAATAGTGTGAAGAAATTCAGCTTGGCATGAGTGTGATGCTTAAAGACTCGGACTTCTTGCGAACAACGACCAAGAGTTGAGGAAGCCATCAAGAGAATTTAGAGGTCGCCCTCGACGTGGATGATGGCCTGATTTACTAGTCGACTGTGTTGATTGAGACTCGACTGTATGGCGATCTTAAATCAAGCATGGATCGAATTGGGTTGATCTTGCTCAGCTGTAAGTCAACCATATGATCACCCTGAAGTCGACCAGGGATTGATTCGTGGCATGACTTGCGAGCTGGCATTGATCTATATTCAAGATGGCCATGGACCTAGTGAGGAACGATTTGTACTAGAACCCCGTACCAACCGTGTACTAGTGAAAGGGCTGATCACCTTGAGTCGTGTGACGTGTTGTTGGAAGAATGCGAGTCGAGTTGAACCAATCCTGCATCAATTTAAGTTGGTAATGAGAGGTGATCTCGATAGCGTTCGATTGTACCACCGATCTAGGAACAGGTGATTCCAACCCTAAACCGGTATATTTGAGGTGGTCCTCGACTCGTCAGTCGCTTGTGAGCTGACACTGTTCTACAGAATGGATGGCCTGACTTTCAGTTGGATTTGACGCCTGAGTTCAGAAATTCTTCAAATGTTTCAATAGTTGATAAGTGGTAACTCCAAATCTCAAGGCGTTGAAGAGGAGGCGAATAATTAGTCAACCTTCTCCATGTAAACAGAATGCCCAAATTGTCATTAGTGTTAGTCGTAACTGATATCTATGGAACAAGAGAAAAAGCAGTGTTAAACTCTTCTCATCGGAAGTTAAGATATGGTTAATCGATTCGTGGGAATGGATAATTACTGCGGTTACTAGGACAACTGACAGTTGGTTTGGACAGCAAGATTAGCTTGTCACAGATTGAGTTGAATCCTTAGAGTTGACTCATTCAACCTGTTTAAACGAATTGTGGATATGGAATTGTGTCAGTTTGGTAATCAAGAATCATAAGTTAGAATCTGACTTAGGTTTAATAGTCGCTCCGTGGTTTCAGTGTACAGAGTGGAGATAATGAGTGATTTGATATAAGCGTGATATAAATTTTGGAAAGACGATACTACGAATCAGTATGGCCTATCACCCTCAGACGGATAGCCAGTTTGAAAGGACAATTCAGACTTTGGAGGACATGTTGGGAGTATATGTTTTGGATTTCAAAGTAATTGGGAAGAACAGTTGGTGGAGTTTGCCTAAATAACAATAACCAGTATAGTACTAAGCTGATGCCTTTTGAGACGACGTATGACAGAGCGTGCTAGACGCCTGTCTATTAGGACGAAGTTGGAAAAAGGAAGATCACTGGACCTGAGTTAGTGGAAGTCGATGGAAACTATTAAGGTCATCAGAGACAGATTGAGGACATCTCAGAGTCGTCAGAAAAGTTATGCATATAAGAGGCATGGACTTTTGGAGTTTCGTGTAGGCGATCATATCTTTTGAAGATGTCGCCTATGAGAGGGACATCTCGTTTTGACAAGAAAAGAAAGCTAAGTCCAGTCAGGATCATGGGTAGCAAAGAGCGAGTGCTCCGGAAAAGATGTTTCCGCCAGTCAAAGTGGTTTGGTAGCACCATGGAACTGAGTGAACTATTCGGGAGATTGAGGAAGTTGTGAGGACTTGGTATCCTTATTTGTTTGAAGGGTTGTAGCAATATTTCAATTTCGAGGACGAAATTTCCTAAGTGAGGGAGAGTTGTGACGCCTTGAAAATTCGACTCTTGTGTAGTACCTAAATTCAATAAAAGGGAATTAAATTGAAATTCAGTCGATAAAATATATTGGATCGTAAGGACTGAAGAGACGATAATTGGACGAGTTCTGAAGTTTCAGTTGGTTTAGATTAGGTTTCGAATTCTTAGTCGCTGCGAATTAGGAATTCAATCTTCGTGACCCGAGCCTAGCCTGTGAAAATAGCCTTCGTCAGTATGCCAAAATTTCATCCAGTCCTCAATTATCAATTTACCAAAATGCACTCAATTATTCACTACAGGACGAAATATTCAAATTTGGTTTGACCCCTAGCACTATTCACCTATCAAATCTCACCCACTCACCTCTCATCAACCACTCTTCTCTCTCCTACTTTTCTCTCTCCCTTCTCATGCTCACGTCTGTTGCTACTGCTTCTTCTTCCTATTCTTCCGTGGAAGACAACTCCTTCAGCCGAACCATTTCTCCTCCTCCATGTACCGTTGTTTTGCGCCACTACTACGCCACCGCCTACCAACACCTTCAGCCGTACCTCGACGCCACCACTAACTCCTTCGGCGCCGCCGTTAGCCGGCAGACGGCCTCGAAACAGCCCCCGAAGCTCTTGCCCTGTTTCGGCCCCTAACCCGATAGCACTCTCCCTCTTCCTCCGGCCATCTCGCGTGATGCCAGCCCCCGAGAGTTACCACCACGACGTCGCCGACCTTCTACCGCCACCCCAACCCCCACTCCGATTGTCGTTCATCACCCGGAAGCCCAGAACAACCCCAACGCCGGTCTCCCTTGTTTCGGCGTTCGGGTATGCTCGGGCCCCAACCACCGCCCCACGCCACTTCCGACCACCACCCACCACCTTGCCATCCTCCTGTCAACCCTCCAAGCCGCCGTTGAGCCCCGGAGCCGTTGCAAGCAGCCCGAGAGCTTTAACCCCTGTTTTGGGGGTTAGCTCGAGTTTGCGTGGCCCCGGCGTGAACCACCGGCTCCGCCACTCATCACCACCTCCAACGACCTCCCTCAACTCCCCTCTCGACCTTCTGAGCCTGTGGAAGCCGACCACCGCCGGTAGGTGTCGCGAAGACTCTCGACCAGCTTGCCCTGTTTCTCGGCATCGGGTCCCCTGTTTCGGACCAGTTCTATGTAGTCGCTGCTCCACTCCACCGTCTCCGGCCACCCTCCGCCCCCCGTCACCGGTCCCGACAGACTCCCCTCGACTCCTAGGTGAGTCCCCGAGCCTTGGCCGGCCTTGTCATGCCCCTTGTGATCGAGAACCGCCCTAACTCAGCCTCGGTTCCCCTGTTCTGTTCATTGTCCAGCCACTGTTCCGGCGTTGTCGCTGCTGCTCCGGCCACCGTGAGCTTCCATCGTCGTCACCGTGAAGTCCCCTGATTGTGGGTTGTCGACATTAGGCCCGGGAAGAATTGTGAGTTCAAGAACCTGTGAGAACCAAGAGTGTCGCAAGTCGTCGAAAGCCATTGATCCAAGCCGAGGATCGTTGCCACCGTGCCGTCGCCGTTGAGATCGCCCGAGCTTGTTTAGTGGTGAGTTGACCCTAATCCTTGGTTAGGGCACTAATTACGCCTAGGATTAGTCATTTAGTTAATTGTGGAATTTAGGTACACGATCGGGGCCGGTTTAGATAGAAATTGGGATTAGGTTAAATGGCCGATCGATTATGTTAGTTGGATTAGTTTAGGTCGTCTGTGGTTAGTTGGCTACTAGATTGAATTGGTTGATTGATTGGGCAATGGATTGCTGTTGTTTGATCGCGAGCAAGCGACAGGTTAGAGGCAAGCGAGCGATTGAATTTTTAAATTAAATCAATTAATAACGGACATTACACTAGTTAAACCTGATGTTGCTTGATCGGATTTGATTGCTTGTGACTGAGTGAAGACCTTATTGATTTGACTGTCTCTAATGTCCACCGATGGATTGGTTGTCTATTTGGAGGTTAATTACCTCGTTTGTGATTGTGGTGACTAGTGATAGTCTACATATGCATATGACCTAGTACGGAATCAAAAGACATATTTTAGCATGAAAATGGCCTTCGGCCGAGTCTTTTAACATGCATGTGTGAGCATCCAGCTTTAACCGAAGATAATGAAATGGGTTAATTGTTGGATGTGTTCTGTATGGTCATATGAGGGAACAATGATGCTTTTCCTGTCAAGCTCGTACTGTATCAATTGTACGGAACTACACGACTTGCCAAAAACACGACAATTCATGTCCGGTGCTAACTAGCACGGATTCAGGGTTGGTCGATGCCGGTCGCAACTAGTGTTGGACCGAGCCCCATTTAGGGATGTCAAGCTCGTACTGTGTCAATTGTACGGAATTACACAACTTGCCAGAAACACGACAATTCCTGCCCGGTGCTAACTAGCACAGATTCAGGGTTGGTCGATGCTGGTTGCAACTAGTGTTGGACCGACGCCTCGTTTAGGGATGCCTACTTGCTGGTGTCGTGCTGGGTGTACTGGAGACACCTCTCGTACTAGCCGTTGCCGAGAGTAAAGGAACGTAGCCCGGTCCTACCGGTAGAACGCCGGATCGTTCCGATGTGCTAGATCGCGTTATTTGTGAGAGTCGAATCACGCCCTCTTTCGCGTAGATCCTCTCATGTGTCGTGGGCACGATCATCGTTAATACAATGGACTTGTGTCGTGTCCTGTGCATACTTGTGGATGCAATGCTGAGATTGACTGATTAGACTGTTGAGTCAAGTCAAGCGTTGCATTATGTGTGGCTAAAGCTGGTAAGTGTGCATGTAGATGTTTATCCTTCTGTGATTGTGATTGACCGTGGTAAGTGTCTATGGGAGCCTTCTGTTAAGATGCCATAGGCGAATCAGTTTCCTAACCGAGCTTAGGCGTGATTCACTGAGATTTATTTCACCCCGTCGTGGGATAACAATTTCAGGTCCCTTCGTATGGAGCTTCGTGGATATCAAGAAATTGGATGTGGGAGTAAACATGTTGAAGTAGATGAGAAGTTAGCCTTACCTGACCGAGGAACTATTTAAGGTCTAGTGAGCCACCCCGAAGTGTGGGGTTGTATTTGATAGTTGCAGCTAAGTAGGATTAAGACTGACATGCTTATGACTAATGTTTCGTAATTGTCTTTTGTGAATAACTGTTGTGGCTTCCTATTTCTCTATCCCATGTTTAATTGATGTTTAGGGAGTTAACACGTTTTCCGCATGCGTAAGTAAGTAATAGGCCGATAGTGTACCTAGGACGCTATCCTTCGTGACCTCATGGCGATTTGGCAAGGGATGTCGCGGGTTCGAGAGTCGTGACGTGACATAGCGACTGGCGAGTGGGTTAACCATTTCGATGTCTCCAAGAGGAAGACTCATTGATATGTAACTTACGATATGACTCCCACCGTAAGCACACACTGGTAACATTTTGGCTATTTTATGGGTGGAGACTAGACATGGCCGGTTATGCGGAATCGCCGGTTTCGGTTCAGGAACCGGCAGTTCTGGTTTCGCCAAAAGGTGGAATCGATGGTTTCGGGCCGATTCCCGGTTCCGATTCCGGTTCTGAACTTTTAATTTTATTTTTAAAATAATAAAATAAAATTAATAAATTGTAAATTATAATCAAATTGTACATTGTAATAAAATTTGGGAAAAAAAAAAGAGAATGAATGGACTTGAACTTAATGAATTATCATTAAGCGCCTACATATCTTCTTGGGAATAAAAGAATCAAAGCCCATGTAGTTCTCTTACCTTTGGTAACCCTCAACTTACCTCATCGTCAATAGTCGCTACCCGTTGTTGTGGTGGTAGTATCTCCATAGTTATTATTGAAGAATTCGTGTTCTCGATCCAGCTCTTGTTGGTGAAATTTAGATTTGTCCAATCATCGATACAAGCATGATACTCCACACTTTCCGGACTTAATCTTGAACGGCGAGAGTCCAAAATTAATCCTCCAGCACTAAATGCTTGTTCAATCGCTAATGTTGAAGAAGGGGTCGCTAATATTTGTTTCGCGATGAGGGAGAGAACTGAAAATTGAGTTGAATGGTTCTTCCACCACTCAAGAATCTTGAAATTTGCGTTGTGCTCAGAATTGCTAAACTCAAAAGAAATTGTTAAATAGTTTTCTAATTCGGAAATACTACCTGTTGATGTCCCTTTCTATTTGTTTTGCCTACTCTTGAGCATTTTATACCCCCTACTAAGTAGTGAACTATCCGCATCGCTTTCTGAGACACTATGCTGGGTATATCCACATCCACTGTCACTTAAACTATATCTATTACAAAATTTATTATATAATGCTCCTATAGCTTTTTTAACCTCTACTTATATAATTGAAATATTTATTACTTCATCCAAATGTAAACAATCATAATAATAAGCATTCAGATAATCTAATAAACCATCTAATTTAGTACGTGGATCGAAAATAATACCAACTAAATAGACAAGAGGAATGTTCAAATAATAATGCAACCATTTTTCTCGCATTACTAAAATACTCGAAGCTAAGTCAGTACCTTTTTCATATGCATTAAAAATATTAGCAATAGCAACACACTCTATTAAAAATAAATGCGTAGTAGGATAATAAATACCAGATAAAGTTTTAGTAGTATCATTAAAAAATTTCAAACAATCTAAATTTTTTTTAGAAACGTCTCAATATTGCGGGAGTAAAGCAATATCGGGAACGGTATTTGAAATAAATGACCATAATAAATTTTTGTAATCAAAAATTTGTAGAAGCATCTCGTAGGTAGAATTCCAACGAGTCGGAACATCTTTTGGAAACCTTTTTGCCTTTCTCCGATTTTCTTTACAAAATTTTCCCCACACTTTCATAAGTTGAGGGCAACTACATAAAAATCTAATTGCACTATTTATTGGGTGGAGAGAAGTTACAAGAACTCGTAAACTATCTTGAATACATAAATTCAAAACATGACAAGCACATCTAATGTGAAAAAATTATCCGCCAAAAGAGGGTTTACACATTGTTTCTAACTTTGGAATAGAAGTAGTATTTGCGGCGACATTATCAAAACCAATTGAAAAAACTTTATTAGTCAAACCATATTCTTCTAAAACTTGCCTAATTATTCTATAAATATTATGGACCGTATGCCTTTCAGGAAAAACTCGAAATGCAAGAAGTCTTTTTTGAATAACACAATCATCACATATCCAATGGCACGTAACACCCATATAAGAATTAATATTCCAAGAATCACTCCAAATATCACTACCTATATGTACACGTCCTTTGAATTCTTTAAAAAACATTTTCAAATCATATTTTCGATCTTTATAAACTCGTTAAAGTTCGTGTTTAAGAGAAGTTTTCGGAATAGATGGTGCTTGCAGAACTAGCGCAGTGTTTACCAAATATCTAAAATTAAAATTTTCACCAGTATTAAACGGAGCATGCTCATGGGAAACATATTCAGCTAATGTTTATTTATAAAGTGCATTAGTGAAACGGAATAAAGGATGAGGGTTAGGGTTAGGATTGGCGAACCCGAAAATTTGTTGTTGGCTAGTGTCGATCCCCGCTTGCGTTTGATGTTTTTTCGTCAGATGCCAACGAAATGTTCCATAGCCATCTCCTTTACCAAGTTTGTATTTTTGCGGACAATATTTACAGCTTATATCAAACTTACATTCGTTTTCATTCCATAGTTTGTCGAAGTGTAGCCATAAGTCGGATTCTCGGCTCTTCCGTCCCGGCTCTTTTGGTATCGACGATCCTTCGACACCAGTGGCAGTAGGAGGATAAAGACTTTCTTGCTGATACGGATACAGTCGGCGATTTACATAATATTATCTACGTAATATTGCGTGATATTGCGTAATATTACGTAATCTTTATTTTTAGACAATTTGTTAATTTTAGTGGTATTTTGTAATTTTGGATAAGGTTGTTTTATAATCCTAGTAGGGTTAGGTTTAGGGTTAACACCTATATAAGGTGTTTTATGATGTTTGAGCAAACAGAATATACTTTTGATATTGAAAATTTGAGATTTCTCTCTCAAGCAAGATTTGCTTGTTTGTTCTATCGCTGAACGCTGCGTCAGGTGGTATCAGAGCCTATGGCGACTGGCGGTGGTCTTCGCGACGATGCTCGGAAGACTGGAGCCCCAATCCATGGGGATGGCACGCTGCAACGTTTGGAGCGGCGTTTAATGGAGCGCATAGATCGTTTCGGAGCACGATTTGACAAATTGGCGGATCGATCTGACGGTCTTGGCGTTGATGTGAACCAGAATCGGCGGAACGACAGAAGGCCGGGTGCAAATCTTGCTCGCGGTGACCCTGTCAGGCCTGTTCTTGTCCGCAGGCAGAATAACCCTTTATTTTCAGAGAATTCTTTAGATGAAGGACGATCTAGTTATGATGGCAGAAATCGTTATGAAGGATTTCAAAGGGGATATCGAGACGGAAGACGGCATTACGACGATCGCGATAGAAGAGATGGCAGACGACGCTACTACGATCGTGAAGGTAACGACTTTAAATTAAAAGTGGATACACCTTATTTTGATGGAAGTCTTGATATAGAAGAATTTCTGGATTGGATTGCTAGTATTGAAAATTTTTTCAATTATATGGAGATCCCTAATGAGAAACAGGTGAGATTAGTAGCTTATAGATTGAAAGGAGCTGCATCTATATGGTGGGAGAGATTGCAGAATACGAGAAAGCTAGAAGGAAAAGAGAGAGTTAAAACTTGGCATAGAATGAAGAGGCTGCTGAAGCAAAAGTTCTTTCCACCCGACTATGAGCAGTTCCAGCAGAAATTGATGGGTTTAGAACAAAATCGTGATTTTTCATGGCGTTCGCGAGATTTTCCAGTTGTTGATTCGGGAGGAGTTAGTGAATCTATTATTGATGACTGGATAAAAGAAAGTGCTACGAAGGTTGAATTGTTAGTCAGAGATGCTGACGAGTGTGAGATCGTCGAAGGTAAAAAGCCGAAATTTAGTATTAAAGCAGCTAGAACTTTTAGTAATGGCTTGAAAAATACAAGAAAGGAGGATACAATCAAGGAACCGGACAGTGGTATCAATAGGGATATTGCTGCTATGGAAATCGGACAGAAAGAGGTGAGACCACAAAAAGAACAGCTAGATGAGATACCCAATATGGCATCTGGTATTTGCTCGGACATGGGACCTCTAGAAAGAACAGAAAGTGACCACAGTAAACATGGTAAAGAGTTTGACGGAACGAAGTGCTGTGAAATTTTCATCAACTTGCAGCCTAATTCTTTAGCAAGCGACTCTAAGAGTACAAAACAAGAGATTACTGTGATTGAAAACCCAACTATAACAGGTGAAGAAATTGAGCTACCTTTAGATAAAAAGGATGAAACAAGAGCTTCAGATGTTAAAGAAGTTTTGAAAGTAGAGACTCAGGAAGAAGAAAGCAAGACCGCAAATCCTGATTCTCCAGAGGTTGGAAATACAACTGCCGAAGTTAGTATTACCGCAGAGGAAGCATCTAGCATTATATCAAGCAAAAGTGAAAATGTGCATGAAGTCGTGCCAGGCGTTCAGAACAAAATTGATGCGAAACTGAGGGTGAAAATAGTGGAGGAGAAGGTCATAGCAAATCATGATGTGACATCATTAGTGAGTGCGTTTGAAGATTCTTGTTCTGGATCAAAATTGAGCACATGGGTGCAAGGGGAAGTGGATTTTATTCTGCTACAGTACTTAAATATTGATGGGATCCGAACTGTTGATAATGTTCTTAGTCAAACCATTGCCCTCGTTTATTATGTTCAACAGGTTCATGGGATGGTTGCAAAATTTACTGACTTCATCCGTGGCATAGAGAAAACAGGGACTTTTGCGATAACTCGGAATGAAATTGGCATCGGGGAGATCTTTTTGCCTAACATTGCAGATGGTTTCCTAGCAATTTCCCATGGTCCTCGAGTAAAGATTCGCATGGATATGCCATCTAGCCTTAAGGATTCAATTCCTACTTGGATCAAGTTCTCTATATTAGCTACTGGTGAAATTCCATACAATGGGATCGAGTATGGGGATAGGAAACTGATGTATTACTTGATTCGTTGGCGAGGCCGTCCCTGGCGAAGCAGACTTTGTGATCTTGGATACATGATTGAATTTGAAGAGACTGAATCGAAGATGAACCAGATTCGAGGACGAATCTTTTTCCTAGCAGGGGAGAATGATACGGATACAGTCGGCGATTTACATAATATTATCTACGTAATATTGCGTGATATTGCGTAATATTACGTAATCTTTATTTTTAGACAATTTGTTAATTTTAGTGGTATTTTGTAATTTTGGATAAGGTTGTTTTATAATCCTAGTAGGGTTAGGTTTAGGGTTAACACCTATATAAGGTGTTTTATGATGTTTGAGCAAACAGAATATACTTTTGATATTGAAAATTTGAGATTTCTCTCTCAAGCAAGATTTGCTTGTTTGTTCTATCGATGAACGCTGCGTCACTTGCGTTACGACGTGCTCGACGTCGGGATTGGGAACATCGTCGTCTTCCTAACATACATATTCACGAGGATCATATTCATGAACAGGAAAATCGGATTCTCCCATCTCCATCGGGCTCTTTCCCTTTCCAGTATTTCTGCTTCCACTTGCCATTTTTTGAGAGAATTGATCGGAAAGTTGATTTAAAGAATTGAGATGGAATTGAGAGAGAATATCGGATCGAGAGAACTTGACTTGAGAGTTGAGACTTGAGAATATTGAAGAGAATTGAGAGAAATTGTGAGAAAAATAAAGAGGGATTGTGAGGTTTTTATAGGGTTTTGTTTTTTTGTTTTTTTTTTAGAAATTCGCCACGGCCAAATGGCCATTGCGAATTCCAACGGGCCGAAGGCCCGTTGGGGGAAGAGTCCCACCCCCCCTTTTTTTCCCCGGTTCGGAACCGGCGTGGAACCTCAGGCCCGGTCAACGGGCCGGTTCCGGGCCCATGGGCCCAAATGGCCATGTCTAGTGGAGACAAACTTAAATAGTAATAAGCGCTTGTTCCTTACATATATGGGCCTGTGTGTTATTTCACCAAGAGAAATGAGGTAAATACATATTGAATTAGCATCTAATCAACCTAGCTACATTTGATAATCCAAATTAAGACTTCATAAAAAAAGAGATAAATGGTTACAGCAGCACCAACAAATGCCCAGCATCTATTTCAGCGATTTCCTACTAAATTTAGTCGGATGGATTCATTTGGCAATACGTGAAAAGATTCATGATTCAATTGGCAAAATTAAAAGATTTAGGATTGAATTGATGAAAATGCAATATGTTTATAACTTTTTGAAGAATTTTTTTCATTATTTCCAGTGGATGCTTTGAATGAAGTATTTTGCCTTTTCAAAACGAACACACCAGGCTAGATCTAGAGAAAAAAAAACTGCAGAAAAATGCCATAAACCTTCGTTAAGATGTATCTACTTTTTCTCATTGGTCAAACTTTGATCAACTCGAGGACAACTGCTTGATTTAGAAAATATGAAGAAAAACTTGAGGTGTGAAGACATATTTTGCTCAAATCGTTCCAACAATTGAGGTTCCTTCCTTTTAATCTCAGGGCGAGGATAAAGTCACGAGTTTTCTTACCCTCGTAAAGGAGAAGACTCCTTTTAATCTCAGCGCTTCTCAACTGTTGAAGTACGTGTTAAAAAAAAAGAAAAAAAAATCCAAGTTGAAGATTTGATATGGTGTGGAGAAATTAATATATAATATTTCCCACATAACTTATTAACTTAAACTTTCGTGTGAAGGTGAGTCGAATTAAATATGATAAAAAGTTAACACCATGAAAAATCCTACGATAAATTCACCCACAACTAATTTTGAATCACCAAAAAACTCATATTGGTATGATTGTGACAAATTTATCCCAAAATACTTTTTAAGTAACTACAGATCTTAAACGAATACACATGTGATACATTTTCCCTCTATTAGAATTTCCACATGAACTTGTCACGTCAATTGAGTTATTGCCGTGTGCCATCAAGCTCAAAGATAAAATTTGATGGAAGCTAATATAAGGTAAATATATCATGCGTGTACTAGTTTAAGATTTTTGTTGACCCAAGAATTAATTTGGGGTAAGTTTATCACAAATGTATTAGTTTGGAAATTTTAACTAGTTTGATTCTTCGTGCTCATATTCAATTTAAAATTTGGGCTCGGACATGTCTCCCGGTCAAGACATTTTTTTTTTTTCGATCGAAAAGGCACTTCCATTCATTCATTAGATTAAAGAGTTGAGTTTCTGAACACAAAAATATTCCGAAGACATTGAGGAGGTAAAGACTTTTGAAGTCGATCCATGACACATTCTCTAAAAGCCCAAAAAATACTTGAAGATCCTCAAACGCTCTCTCTTTCTCTCCGGTGTATATGTCTTTTACCAAAATTAACAAATGACAAAAAAGGAATCTTTTTGGCAAGTGTTCCTAGGCTCAAACTGGGTCAGATGGAACCATTCCAGTTTCTTTTCCTTCCCTTTCTGTACGACAAATATGTCAAACAATAGGCTTCGTCTTTCTTTTTGTCATTTTTATGTTATTAAGTAATGATAGTGCTTATTCCCATGAAAAGGGTTGTCGATGGTAGAATGAGACCGTTTGCTTCGACCGAAATAATCCTCCTTAAAAAAAAGAAAAATAATATTATGAAATTTACGTGACGCGATCCTTCAATCGATAGATTGATTTTAGAATTTAGACTTTCGGAAAAAGTTGTAGGAGAAACCAAGTGAAGTCAATCGGAAGTAGCGGGGGAATGTAGAGTAGAAACCGTGGGGAAGGCCCCTAAATTATGCCGCCAATGTGAAAGCAAGGAATGTCGCATCCTGGACAGCAATTTGGAAAGACACAGGGAGAAAAAGAAAATTTATAATTTGCAATTGTGAAGAAGACAGAAAAGCTACCTGGTGCCGGCCATTGATGTTTGAATGAAACTCTCTATCCTTGCTTTCGCTGGAAATCATGTGCACGACCGATTAGATCGTATGGGGTAAATTCACATCACACTATTTATCAATGATGAATGAAATCTATGACACTCTGGATTTATCTCACTCGAGATAATTATCTGCTAGTCTATCTGTTGGATTTTATGGGGGGTGCACGGTAAGTACCGTGGTCCGCCCATGTAGGGTATCACACCCCTTGGCGGTTACCCATTTCAAACGTGATATAGGATCACGTCTTTTCATCATCGTCGTCTGTTCCATTAATACGACGTTCTTTAGAAACGTTGTCATTAGACGTTCTTCAAAGAAAGAACACAGAAGACAGAGACGACGACGACTCTCCCGAACGTGATAACGAACTCGAATCTCTCGTTGCATTGGTGACTCTTAATCTGTGAAAATACGAGGTATGTCCGTTTTGTGATATGCTTCTTCGATCAGTGATTCAAGACTATTCTAGGGCTTGTTGATTCGTGTAATTCCGCTGTATGTAAACGGGATCCGTTCCCATCATTGGTATCAGAGCCAATTCGAACTTGAATTCTGATTAAATGATTTGTTGAATTTTTTTGGTGAATTTCGTGGAATTTTTTGGACAAATCATTTTTTGGGGCTTTTCTGGTTCGGGAGTTTTTCGCCGATTCCGGCCAAATTTCGGTGAATCCCCGCTTGGGTTCGCACCAGTAAGGTCCCCTCAACATGGGGAACAAAAACCCTAAGGTGTCTCAGCACTTGATTAATCGCTGGAGATGAATTTCGCGAAAGAAGTTCGCGGATTAGGGTTCCGCGTCCGAGTGTTTATCGCACGATTTCGGGCCAATTTCTTCATCGTTTTCTTCGATTCTTGAACCTATGTGGTCGCCCCGGCAAGACGCTCAAAACCCACTATCGATTTTGGATTAAAATGGGTTGTCGGAGGAGGATCGAACGGTGGTTGTCGCGGTGAAATCGGCGAAATAGCTTCTCGGGGTGATCTGTTCTTCGCGAGGAAGAAGACCACGTAAAAAAAAAAAAATCTGGGCAGCGGCCCACGTGCTTTTGGGAATCGTGGCGCTCGTAGGGGGTGGGACATCCACGTGGGCAGCCATTTAAAAAAAAAAAAAACAGTCGTTCGTGGGTTTTGAACCCACGCCCACTCCCACCATTGTGCCTTTTGGGTAGCCTACTGGACCACTGGGCCACCATCAAGTGATTTTGGTGTAAGAGACCAAATCATTTTTAAGAATGATACTGTAAATGTGGGCCATCGCAACCCAAGAAGCTGGCCCGGCCCAAGACCCGAAAATCGGACCCGGTCCGCGGCCAACCCGGATGTTTGACCATTGACCGTCGCCCCAATTTTTCTAAAAATTACAATTTGGACCTCGAATTTTTTTTTTTTAAAAAAAATTGCAATTTGGTCCCTCAAGTCAACCTTGGCCGTTGACCGAATGAGCTGAAACTTTGACTGGCTCGTACGGGCTCGTTTGAGCTCCGATTGGGGCATGCGAGGTACCATTGCGTTCGTATCGAAATTATCTTCGATTTGATATGCTATATGAGTATGTTTGATGAACATAAAATTATAAAATACGTGTGAATCCTCTTAATACATGTATTTTTTTATTTTTTTTATTTCGATTATTTTTCATCCATGTTATTTTAATAGAGGATGATTTACATGCTTATAATGATTGATGATAGCATAGTTCTATCTTGCAATATGAGATTAGAGTATGATTATGATGCATATATTATTGGTGTTTTAGTTCAAATCATGCTATGTCATTTTGCTATGATTACAAGATATAAAGATCATAGTACGAATTATGATCTTTATTTGAGTGGGGAGTTCTAGAAAATTTTAGTAATTTCAGTTAACTCGATTTTACATAAATAATTATGTTAATGATAATTTCAAGCGAGGATTCTCAAACGATGATTGGGAACATAGTGAACTTTCGACTTTGAGACCTTATGTGAAATTATTCATTAACATAATTAGTTAGTGTAAAATAGATGCATAAATGTTAGGCATCAATAGATTGTGATTACATGTCTATAGAACTTTGTGTTCAGATATTATGGCTTTAGCTTCTTGGAATATCGTAGCTAAGCCTGATTAGAATAGAAATTAGACGGCAAGAATTATGAAACTGGAATGTGAGAATCCAGTATCTGCTAGAAAAGTTAAAAGCACTAGAAGCTCTTAACCTAGTTATGAAAGTACCTGAAGATGAAAATACTGTATTTGCTCTATTGAATAAAAGGATAAACTCTATTACTCGCATTATGTTGCTGAGTTGCATGAAAATATTTTTATGCATGAGTTCAGGCATTTATGAAAATGCCATAGTCAAGTGGAAGGCATTAAAAACTAAGTTTTGGTTAGATACCGCTCACCAACTTGGGACAGATCACTATAAGTTTTGACATCAATATGATGCCTTGTGGGCTATATCTAAATAGCTTTTGTGGCTTGAGTCAAATAAAATAAGTGAACTGTTAGATGCAAACCACATTTTTACTTGATGAGTAGCAAATGCAAGCAGTAAACTGTTCTTTACCTTATAGCTATGTGTTTATGAAAATCCACAATAAAGAGTAAAGACTCTTGAGGATGCTATGTGCCGTCTTAAACTAGAATATTGAGTCTAACTAAATTGGGGCTTCGTGCTGCTGGCAATAACGTCAATGTGGATTTGAGAAGTGAAAAAGTAAAGGAACAGATCTTCAGAAAAGAAATCAAAGTTTAACCGACATGGAAAAGGAAAATGTCCTTTTAAGAAAAATATTTCAAAAGTGAAGTGTTTTAACTGTGGCAAAAAGGGTCACTTTACTCATAATTGTGATGGGTTAAAGAAGTTAGAATCCCTTTGTACACTTAAGAGTGTACAAATGTATGTAGTTCAGTTTTGGTAACTGAATTTTATCCTTTGTGGATTATAGACATAAGGGCCATAGACCATGTAGTAGTGGAATTTTTAATAAGTTCCACATTGAGCAAATTTAATAAATGTGAGAAATATTTTCTAAGTGAAAATCAAAATAATTGGCACTTGCCAATTAAATATGTGTGATAGTCGCACTTTATTCTTACTGATGTTTATATGCTCCAAAACACGACGGAATTTAGTTTTCCGTGTTAGTTTGGTTAAACTTGGTTTCAATTTGAACTTTCATAACGATGGTGATGACTTGTCGTTAGAAACAAGTTATTAGAATTCTAGATGGTTTCAATGTACAGATTGTTGAGTACAATTATGTGAATGATAGTTATTCCCTATTTTCATCTTTTGTGATGATATGAATATGTGGCATGCTAGGCTAGGTAAAGTAAGCTAAAGAGGGTTTATTTGACAGTATTAAGAGTGTCAATTTGCCCATTTGTAAGCATTGCCTAGTGGGAATAACAATGAAGAAACCATTTAGAAAATGAACAAGAGCTAAGTTTCCTTTGTATTAATCTATTTAGACATATGTGGTTCAATAAATGTGAGAGCAAGGCATGAGATTGTTTATTTCATCACACCAATCGAAGTCAAGAAAATATATCTGATTAGTTCAGATATTTATGTGATGAAAAAGGAATAGAAAAATAGTTTTTTATTTCGGCGATTCCTTAATAAAATTGGAGTTGCAAAGAAAATAGATTCCAATAGATATGGTTAAGTCTTTGATGGTACATCCTATTGTGAGTATGACCTTTTGTGGTGATATTTTATTGATGGCTGTCTAGATACTTAACTGTGTGCCTTGTAAATCAGTTACTCCTACTCCATATCAGTTGTGGACAGGTCGAATATGAGATTTGAGTTTGCTCAAATCTTAATATGCTTCCTATACACATGAGTCCTCCCATGGGTATGGGAAATTGGGCCCTAGAGGCAAAAAGAGTATTTTCGTGAAATACTAAGAGCACTCGAAAGGGCAAGTGCTATAGGTGAGCAAGAAAGTGGGAAGAGTTACTGAATTTGAATCATAAGATGTCATATTCTTAGTGAATGTACTTCCGAAAAAGGGCGAGATAAGTTGTTTGAATCTTGGATAGTGATAATGATTTTATTGAGACATCTTATCCAAGTGGGAGCAATGTGAGAAGTGGGGAATTTGTTTCGAATAAGTCTCAATTGCAACCACTTGATGTGAAGAAGATGTCGTCGTTGTCTGATCCGAGTGGGAGCGTAATGGAGAATGATGTACTAAGTGTGCAATCTCTAATTTGGCGAATAAGAGAGCCAAGAAATGTAAATGAGACTCGGACTTGCCCTAGTTAAAAAAAAATGGATATGAGTGTTGACACCTAAATTTTGATCAACTTTTTTTATTTATTTTTATTTTTATTTTTATTTTTATTTTGAAAATTCATAGAAAATCCATAAAAAGTTGAAAAAATTGAAAAATCAATTTTGGTGACCTTAGCCAAGCTAAATGAACCATTTTGACCAAAAAAATAATTTTCATAATTTTCATTTTTTTATATATATTTTCGAAAAATACAAAAAAAAAAGAAAAAGAAAGAAAAAGAAAATCAAGAAAATCAAGAAAAATAATATTTGAGGTCACAAAGATATATAAAAATAGTCGGTATTTTTATTTTTATTTTATCTATTTTCTAACCTCATAAATAGTAAAATTCAGGTTTGATTTTAGGTGTTCTCTGATCACCATAAAATTGAATTTGACAAAAATATTAGTAATGATTAAAAGGAAAAGGAGGGAAACATCATCATTTAAAAGGAAAAGGAAACTAATGATTTTGTCTTCTCTTTTTGTTATTTTATTTTATTTTTACTTTTTTTATTTTATTATTTTATTATTTTATTATTATTATATATATTTTTTTTTCTTTCTCTCTCTCTCTCTCCCCACTCCCTCTCTCCTTCCCGCTGCCTATTTATCTCCCCCCTCCTCCTCTTCCTCTTCCTCTTCCTCTTCCTCTTCTTCTTCTTCTTCTTCTTCCTCTCTCCTCTCCCTTTCCCGAACCATCTCACTGTTCCGGTCATAACTCCGTCGTCCAATATCAGATCGAGGCGAAACCACCTCCAATAGAAAGCTTATCGTCTTATCTTTCCAGGGATATATTATAAGGCTCATTTGGCCCAGCCATTCGTCCGATGGAGCCGTTTGAATGAGCAAAGGTCGCTGCTGACCCTGTAACGACCAGTTTCTGCCGCCGCCGTCGTCCTCCACGATCAGCCCTTCCGGCGACCTTTGCGCCTCCCTCTGACCATCACAGGTTAAGTTAAGATGTCCTTAACAATTTCCCGTTGGTTTCGTGAATTTTCGAGGTCTGGTTAAATTATGGTGATTTTTTGAAAAACAGTCGACGAAAATCGAGCGAATTGAGGTATTGTGGTCATATCTCACTCATTTGGACTCATTTTAAGGTGAAATTTTCGGTGATGGCTTCCTAAGATGATAGGCTATGTTCTGGAATTTTAAGGTTGCTGAATATTTGCTGTGTATTTACTTTATGTCATAGCATTTCTATATTTCGCATAAAAGACCCAGAATCGGAAGGCCGAGCCTCCTGTTGGTGTCTAAATATTTGCTGCGTATTTACTTTATGTCATAGCATTTCTATATTTCGCATAAAAGACCCAGAATCGGAAGGCCGAACCTCCTGTTGTTGTCTAAATATTTGCTGTGTATTTACTTTATGTCATAACATTTCTATATTTCGCATAAAAGACCCAGAATCGGAAGGCTAAGCCTCCTATTGGTGTCCAAGGTGTTTTATTTATTTATTTTCTGTAAATTATATTGTGCTACCCCAGAATCGGAAGGCCGAGCCTCCTGCTGGTGGTTTATACCCCCCACACATTGTTGCACGAGCACCGACGGACTCCGACGTCGTAAAATTCACCGGATCCCATCTCCTTTGCTTATGTTTATGTTGTATAATGACTTAATATCTTCTTTATTATTATTTTTTTTTTGCATTGTGTTGCGTCCTATAAAAACAAAAAAAAAATGCTAGATTGGATGGTTGCAGATGAGCCACGTGTCGTGATCCGATGATTTTCAGAATAAAAAAAATATTTTTAACATTAAAAGAAATAAATTTCGAATTTTACAACAATTAAAATGATTCGATTGTCACCGAGACGCCACGTGGCGAGTTAGGGACCGTTCAGTTGGGACTTATTTTCAGGAAATTTATAATAAAAAAAATCAAATAAAAAAAAAATTCAAAAAAAGTGAATACTAAGGAAAAATTCAAAAAAAATTTGAGAAAAATTGCAGAAAATTCAATCAACTTAGGTACCGAAAGGGCGTCAACTCTAACAGTTGACGTAACTAAGTCCCCGAACCCATTTCTCTGGTTATCGTAGAATTGAATAGAAACTCCCGACTATTCAATAGGGTGGTCCAATCATACCCTCCAAAAAAATGATTGGTGGCGACTCCATGGCATGCACACTTAGCACATGTCACTAGACCACACTGAAGGTCGACTAGGCATACCTCCGTTGCGATTTGGGTAACGGGCCTTGGGAGAGGCCTGCGTCCGACCAGACTGGACGGCCCATTAGCCCTCGAGAGTCTGTCGCGAACCTCGAGAGGGTCGCGACAGACTGGCGACTCCGCTGGGGACTGGTTCTTAACCATTTAGTGGACTTGAGCCGATTAAAAAGTTGATTGTTTTATGCAGACGCTCTTCAAATTGAAGTATGTACTTTAATCCTTGAGGTGTTAAACGTTTTTGCAGATTGGAGAAATAAGGGGTGTAGTCCGTGATTTACATTATTTTATGCAGGTTGGCGTAGGAATGTATGTTGTGTGGGTGATTTGAAGCGCTGATTGATAAACTGTTATGCATGACTTGCATTGTGATGATCACGACACCTGAACACACACAACCGCGCCTAAAACCCCGGGCGCCCCTATAAGCAAACAATAGAATGAATTGAAAATGGAACCTCCGTGAGGAAAAACACGGGGTAATCCATTTTTAATTTCGCTCACTTCGAACTATGGATTGGGTCCCAATGCAACGATAGTTATGCAATGGAACCTACCCTTTCTAGAACTCGAGGTGGGAGCCTTTAAGCCTCAGGAACCCCACCATTTAGGTGTCAAAACTTCACAAGTTTACATGCGCATGATCGATGTGTTTGACATGTCTTACCCCCTTCAAAAGGTTTGTAAGTATCATTCCTTTCACCCCTTGAACTCAGTATAACTTTTTTCCATATGCTAACACGTCTTTCTACCTACCACAGGGCAGGTAGCTTTAATCACGGAACCAAGAATAACTCGTATTATAACTCGTCTCCGAGCCAGAATGGAGCAAGAGGAGTTGGGATCTCGCGTGAATAGTTTGGAAGGTCAGATGGCGTCAATGGCCACCATGCTAGCAGAAATGAAAGCCATGATGGTGGCTGCACAAGAAAGAAATCATGACCTCAGCCAGGATGCTCCGCCCGCACCCCCCAATGCTTCGAATGTGGCGCGAACTCGGGAAGAGAATGTGGCCGAGAATGTTAATCGAGTGTTAGCAGCTGATGCACTACCGAAGGCCGTGTCTGCAGTCATCGACCTAGAAAAAGACAAAAAGGAGAAACCCCCGGGCAAAATCGAAGAAGGCGCAAAGAGGCTAGCGAAGATAGAGGAATGCCTAAGCAGCCAAGGGTATGAGCTGGCTCGATTTGACAAGATATCACCATTTGCAAAAATTGAAGCGCCGTTAGACTATAAAGAACCCGATTTCGTCAGAAAATACAACGGGACGAGCTGCCCCCGAGCCCACTTCAAATATTACCTACGCAAAATGGCACTTTTTTCTGACTACGTTCCCTTGCTGATGAACACGTTTCAAGAGAGTCTGGCGGGTGCTGCTCTGGCTTGGTTCATCGAATTAGATTTGGAGGACTATGATGGATGGGAAGACCTAGCGGAGGACTTTTTACATCAATATAAGTTCAATACTGCTACAGCCCCTTCCAGAGAAGAATTGCTGAGGACCACTAAAGGGAGGAATGAGGCAATCCGTGCCTACGCTCAAAGATGGCGGGCCTTAGCAACACAAGTCAAACCGTCCATTCCAGAGGACGAGCTGGTCGACCTTTTCTTGAGAGCGTTGCCTTACGAGTATTTCGATAGGCTGAACACATCTGGTTGTCAAACATTTGTACACCTCATAAAAATCGCAGAAAGGCTGGAATGGGCGATGAGGGAAAGGAAAGCACCAGAAATCGCAACAAGACGCCAATATCCGGCCCGAAGGGAGAAGGAGGCTGAAGTTGATGTGGCCTTCGTACCAAACCCACCCAACCCTAAGCAGTTCTCCAATTCAAGTACGGTGCAAGGAAACTCGTCGATGTCGGTACAGAAACCATATGAACTAAGGAGGAAGTTGCCTCCCAAGCAGTTCACCCCCCTGCCAAGGCCGTTATCGAAATTACTTCCTATGTTACTAGAGGAGCACTTAGTGGCTAAGGAGCCTCCAAGGCCGAATCCGGTGAAATTTAACGGGTACGATGAAAGCCAGTCATGTGTCTATCACATGGGAGAGAAGGGCCATAACGTAGACAATTGCATTGTTTTGAAGCACAAGGTGCAAGCCCTTATCGATAATTGCATCCTTGAATTCGACAAAACAGAGCCGAACGTGCAAAATAATCCACTTCCTGATCACCAAACCGTGGGGGTGATCTTCGACAACAAGTTCGACCGGTTCTTCTCTGAGGATTCCAAATGGTCGAAGGACGAGGGGATAGAAACGACATCGGAGGAACTTGATTTGACCAGCATGTCTTTGGGAGATTTTATCAAATCACTCGACGGCGACGCTCCTACCATGGAGTAAAGAGATATCTGTCTCTCTTCGACGCATCTAAATCCACATTAGGTGCCTCGGGCTTTTTCTTACGTGTTGTATTGTAATATAAGTATACTAAAAAAACCAAAAAAAAACCAAAAAAAAAAAACCAAAAAAATCATCAAAAATCAAAAATCAAAAAAAGGGGACGTGTGGGAGCCACAAATCGGTCAATGACGAAAAAAAAAAAAAACTAAGACCTGATTTCCCACATGTCTCCTGGTTTGCAAAGTTTTGGGATGCAAGGATGCCCAATGATATGAGGGCTAGCTCCCATCCTACCCTTTCAATTTTTCTTAAGACGTCTCCCAAAGAAGTTTATCATTACATGAACTTTCTCTATTTTATAACCGTCTTTGTGACACTTCAAGCATGCCATTCCAAGCATACATAGCAGTTGTTAAATAACTCAGGTTCCCGAGGTGGAGCTTCCCTCCTAAATGGGGAATAAAACGATGCGGAGCCATCCATTCCAGCAACGATCAAAAGCAGGGGAATCATATGGCAGTGCTTCCAAATGACGAAACAAGGAGTACCCCTTTTCATAACATGAGTCTGACTCAATGTTTTCAAGAGCGTTCTAATGGCTCAATTTGTGAACAAAATCTTTGAGAAAACCTGAAAAAGTTTCTCATCACCTGAAAATCTCTGTGAAAAGAATGCTTGAAAAGAAAATCTTAAGTTTTATCAATACCTTCTTTGAATAGAATGAAAAGCACGAATTCATAGATGACCAGGATTGGCAAAACTCGTGGGAGCAAGTCTCTCCCTTTTCTCCGAGAAGCCCAGCCAGGGGCAAACTCTCATGATCCCCCCTAAAAGTGCAACAGACCAGGGTCATCAAATCCAGAGAGGACAAACAGCGAAACCGGCCTCACCGGGGCAAATTGCTCGAAAAGCACGAAAAGACGAAACTTCGGAGGGAGTACCTCTTTTCAGAAATTCCAAATGAAGTCAGATAAAAACCCACGTCTATTTCTTCACACGCAGGTGCGTGGACTCTTTCAGATGGGATTAGAAATCTCCAACAAAAGCGGAAAGCGTTAAGACATGACTGGGGCATGCGAATCAATTTTGCCCTGGGCAAAGAAAGACGTTTCTTCTCTGGCAAAATCCGTAGACGCAATGACAGAGTTATCTGCATCAGAAATAAACCCCAGGATACAAACCTAGAGGCGGTAACTTTGTATCGTTCCAATTTGATCTCCATAAATCCCATGCTTAACAGGAAGTCGTTGGCACCAAAAGCCACAAAAGAAAAGAACTCGCCAATGAGGAGGCGAATAAAATTATTAACCTTGGGAGTCAGCACTCCAAGGAAGGGTCTTTGATCAAGTGGAGGAACTATGAAGAGTGACGCTGGAATGCGCCCAAAAACACAAATGGATTTCCTCTGGGGCAAATCCTCGAGAATGATTCATCACCAACCAAACGGAGGAATCGTGGCCACAATATAGATGGCCAATTTCTGTAAGCCGCGCATTTGTGTTCAAATGAAAACACCAAGCAAGAACAAGGCGGTATCGTTCCAATTTGTCTTGAATTTTGGAACGCAAACTGACACTTATTGTTTGTTTTTGACAGGGGAGTCGCCTTGGAGACGAACAAGTTTTTACATCCCACGTACTACTTGTTAGGGTACATGACCGAGGGTAGGATGTATCGTTTCGATTTTCAAAAAAATTCGTGAATATACAATGATATGCTTCTCTTACATTTTCAGGGGTCTGCAGCCGCGACAGGTAGGTAAGTATCCCTTTCCCAGTTAGCTGGAGATAAAGAATGTTAAAATCCTTTCAGTCGTCATGAAAATTATCCAATGCATCGATGTTCATGATTTAAATCGGGAGGTTGCCCAAAGCATGAATAAAACATGCACGATACATCACAAGATCCCCTCAATGGATAAATTTTGGGAAAGAATGGAGTGAATTTTTCCAAATATCATTATTTGTCAAATCATTCAAAAGGAAGTTTACTCAAAAGAGAGGCGAGCCTAATCCAAACATGTCCAACACACACTTGAGAGATGAGTGGAGTGGGCAGATAGCAAAATCTGGGTCTACGATGGTAGGGATCATTTGCAGCGATTACATGGGTTGGGACGACAGAGGCATTCGTTTCATATCCAAACACTACAGGTGACCATTGATAAACCCCTTTGAACGGCGTTTTTCATTCTTAACCCTATCAAGAACCACCCCACATCGGGGCAAAATGGAGGTGAGTCCAGTAGCATCAGGAGAAAATGGTTAGAAATTTTTTTTTTTTTGCTCGGACTAACATTAATCTTTGTGTGTTGTTTATATGGTAATCCAAGTGCCATAGGATGATGAGAAGCATTCATTTCTCTATCCCACACACCATATCCTTTGCATAGCCAAGTTGAGCCTGCGAATTCATTTCATAAACCCATCGGTGATCATTGCAAGTTCCAAAACAAAGGCAAATCACTTCAGGAACGGAGAAGTTCAAGACTTAGGGTTTACGAAGAAACTACTAAGTTGATACTCAAGCGTGCTAAGAGCCAAGTCATATATCTAGCACAATTGCCAAGCATCCCACTTGCGACAAGGGATTAAAGAAATCCCCAGCATCAAGAAAAAGCAAAGTGCCTGGTAAAAGCGAGGCCGATGCTCGGGTGAACAATTTGATTGATCCCTAAAGAAACCTGGTAGGGAAAAGAAGAGGGAAAAACCCCTAATGGAGTCAGATCAAGAAGACTGCTCCCCAAATGATGTCAGCCGTGGAGCAAAAACACAGAAAGAGTTGTCAACCTCTTAATACCACAAGAGACGCTCTCTAAAGAGTTTGTACACACCTCAAAAACGGTTGCACGTCTCAAAAATTGAAGATACAGAATGGAAAAGACAGGTGACAAGTTTGCAATGATCACCAAGGTCAATTCCCTCATAAATTCTGGGCCAAAAACAAGCTTTTTTTTTCGGTCCCCAATCCTACCAACATCATAACCCTGAAACAGCCTTCTCTGACTAAGACACTTGGGTTAACATATAGCTTAGCTCGAAGAGGTACGAGCAAGACTATTTCTTTCTCATTTTGCAGGGTTCTTGACTTGTAAACCCGAAGCAGATGGTGAAAACTTTCGTTCAATGGCTTTGACTCAAAAATGAGTCCCCCTTGAAAACCAATACCAAGCCCAACATTACGGTCCCGTGGAAGACCTCCCGACCGATCAAAATGTATGCGCTGCGAATGAGCCTAAAACCTAGGCACAGGTTAATAGGGAATTGAGTGCATCCCCTATAAAAATCATTACCTCAAAACAGGTGAGATAGCCTCCTTGTCGAGAAATATTCCAATTGATGTTTTGAACAATCTCTTTTTGGAATTTTTCAAACTGTTGATCCAGATTTTCCATGCAAGGAATTTGTGATCACATCTGCATGTTGCAAGAATGCTTTGGACAGCCTCCGGCATCAAAATGCACATTTCATGATTAAAACTTAAATCATACGGTTTTGTCAGATGGACAACCGTCGTCTTCCCAAAGATTGCTAACGTTTTCTTGGTGAAGAAAAATTTTTCAGGCTCGAACTTCTGCAGGATCCATTAGAGACGCCAATCTCCCAGAAGAAGGCCTCGCTCTGAAGAGAAGAACGTACAAATCTATTTTTCTGCAGGATACCTGGAGAACCCAGCTCCCAGAAAAGTCACTTCCCGCATCATCAGCGTACCAGTGAAATTTTTGCCAAAATAAAATCTTTCACTGCTTCAAAACTGAATTCCCGACAAACTTCGGGATCTCTAAAAAAGGGGGGAAGAAAAACCCTTTTAAAAGAAACAGTCTCATCGGACGTAGAGAACCCTCGTCATGAGACCCCTTTTCAAAAATCAGGCAGTCTCATCGGACGTGGAAAACCTCGTCATGAGACCCCTTCTAAAAAAAAAAAAAAAAATCAAACAGTCCCAGCAGACGTGGAGAACCCTCGTCCTAGGACCTCTTTTCAAAAATCAAGCAGTCCTAACTTGACGTGGAGAACTCTCGTCCTAGGACCCCTTTTCAAAAATATCAAACAGTCTCATCGGACGTGGAGAACCCTCGTCATGAGACCCCTTTTCAAAATTCAATCAGTCTCATCGAACGTGGAGAACCCTCGTCATGAGACCTCTTTTCAAAAATCAGGCAGTCTCATCGGACGTGGCTCGTCATGAGACCCCTTTTCAAAGCAAAACTATGGTAGATACCGCCTGAAGGGTCAACTCATGGTAGAAACCGCCTGAAGGGTCAACACAAGGTAGATACCGCCTGAAGGGTCAAAATGAGGGTAGATACCGCCTGAAGGGTCAACACAAGGTAGAAACCGCCTGAAGAGTCAAAATAATGGTAGAAACCGCCTGAAGGGTCAATCAAAGGTAGAAACCGCCTGAAGGGTCAATCCAATAGTGAAAATCACTTAAATGGTCAACTCAATGGTCCAATCCACCATACGGATCAAAATCATTGGCAAATCTCAAATGGGACGCGTCTTCCTTAGATTCCTATCAGTTAGGAATCCCATTATGGTTTGACCTACCATACGGGTCAGAGCTTAACCTCTCTAGGATACTCTAGTAACGAGTTCCTAGAAATTCTCTTGAATCCATCAAACACCGCGAAAATCGTACAAACATCGAACAGGTAAGTGGCAGGTATGTCTCTCTATTATCTCACTCTCTCATATCAAATGAATGTTTCCCCCTTCAAGAAAGAGCATACATGGACAAGCATGAAAATTGGATGTCATGACTCCTTTTCCTTTAGTTTCCCGAGTCGAGTCGATCAGGACTCAGGTGTCACCTTATCTTTGAGAGAAACCTCTAACGAGATTCCTCTCAAAGAGGGGCAGCTGTTGACACCTAAATTTTGATCAACTTTTTTTATTTATTTTTATTTTTATTTTTATTTTTATTTTGAAAATTCATAGAAAATCCATAAAAAGTTGAAAAAATTGAAAAATCAATTTTGGTGACCTTAGCCAAGCTAAATGAACCATTTTGACCAAAAAAATAATTTTCATAATTTTCATTTTTTTATATATATTTTCGAAAAATACAAAAAAAAAAGAAAAAGAAAGAAAAAGAAAATCAAGAAAATCAAGAAAAATAATATTTGAGGTCACAAAGATATATAAAAATAGTCGGTATTTTTATTTTTATTTTATCTATTTTCTAACCTCATAAATAGTAAAATTCAGGTTTGATTTTAGGTGTTCTCTGATCACCATAAAATTGAATTTGACAAAAATATTAGTAATGATTAAAAGGAAAAGGAGGGAAACATCATCATTTAAAAGGAAAAGGGGACTAATGATTTTGTCTTCTCTTTTTGTTATTTTATTTTATTTTTACTTTTTTTATTTTATTATTTTATTATTATTATATATATATATTTTTTCTTTCTCTCTCTCTCTCTTCCCACTCCCTCTCTCCTTCCCGCTGCCTATTTATCTCCCCCCTCCTCCTCTTCCTCTTCCTCTTCCTCTTCCTCTTCTTCTTCTTCTTCTTCTTCCTCTCTCCTCTCCCTTTCCCGAACCATCTCACTGTTCCGGTCATAACTCCGTCGTCCAATATCAGATCGAGGCGAAACCACCTCCAATAGAAAGCTTATCGTCTTATCTTTCCAGAGATATATTATAAGGCTCATTTGGCCCAGCCATTCGTCCGATGGAGCCGTTTGAATGAGCAAAGGTCGCTGCTGACCCTGTAACGACCAGTTTCTGCCGCCGCCGTCGTCCTCCACGATCAGCCCTTCCGGAGACCTTTGCGCCTCCCTATGACCATCACAGGTTAAGTTAAGATGTCCTTAACAATTTCCCGTTGGTTTCGTGAATTTTCGAGGTCTGGTTAAATTATGGTGATTTTTTGAAAAACAGTCGACGAAAATCGAGCGAATTGAGGTATTGTGGTCATATCTCACTCATTTGGACTCATTTTAAGGTGAAATTTTCGGTGATGGCTTCCTAAGATGATAGGCTATGTTCTGGAATTTTAAGGTTGCTGAATATTTGCTGTGTATTTACTTTATGTCATAGCATTTCTATATTTCGCATAAAAGACCCAGAATCGGAAGGCCGAGCCTCCTGTTGGTGTCTAAATATTTGCTGCGTATTTACTTTATGTCATAGCATTTCTATATTTCGCATAAAAGACCCAGAATCGGAAGGCCGAGCCTCTTGTTGGTGTCTAAATATTTGCTGTGTATTTACTTTATGTCATAACATTTCTATATTTCGCATAAAAGACCCAGAATCGGAAGGCTAAGCCTCCTATTGGTGTCCAAGGTGTTTTATTTATTTATTTTCTGTAAATTATATTGTGCTACCCCAGAATCGGAAGGCCGAGCCTCCTGCTGGTGGTTTATACCCCCCACACATTGTTGCACGAGCACCGACGGACTCCGACGTCGTAAAATTCACCGGATCCCATCTCCTTTGCTTATGTTTATGTTGTATAATGACTTAATATCTTCTTTATTATTTTTTTTTTTGCATTGTGTTGCGTCCTATAAAAAAAAAAAATGCTAGATTGGATGGTTGCAGATGAGCCACGTGTCGTGATCCGATGATTTTCAGAATAAAAAAAATATTTTTAACATTAAAAGAAATAAATTTCGAATTTTACAACAATTAAAATGATTCGATTGTCACCGAGACGCCACGTGGCGAGTTAGGGACCGTTCAGTTGGGACTTATTTTCAGGAAATTTATAATAAAAAAATCAAATAAAAAAAAATTCAAAAAAAGTGAATACTAAGGAAAAATTCAAAAAATATTTGAGAAAAATTGCAGAAAATTCAATCAACTTAGGTACCGAAAGGGCGTCAACTCTAACAGTTGACGTAACTAAGTCCCCGAACCCATTTCTCTGGTTATCGTAGAATTGAATAGAAACTCCCGACTATTCAATAGGGTGGTCCAATCATATCCTCCAAAAAAATGATTGGTGGCGACTCCATGGCATGCACACTTAGCACATGTCACTAGACCACACTGAAGGTCGACTACGCATACCTCCGTTGCGATTTGGGTAACGGGCCTTGGGAGAGGCCTGCGTCCGACCAGACTGGACGGCCCATTAGCCCTCGAGAGTCTGTCGCGAACCTCGAGAGGGTCGCGACAATGAGCAATGGAAAAAGAGATGGAGTCAATGAGATCAAATCAAGTATGAGAACTGGTTGATCTTTCGAATAGACGCAAAGCCATTGGGAGCAAGTGTGTTCTCAAAATAAAGCGTAAAGCTGATGGCTTGATTAAGAAATGTAAAGCTCACCTTATGGTGAATTAGTATGATCAGTTCACCTTATTCTGAAAGTGATTGGTATGGATCTTGGATTACATCAAATGGATGTAAAGACTGCGATTCTTAATGGAGAATTAAAAGAAGAATTTTTGCATGAAACAACCTATTGGGTTTGTTATAGAAGGCCAAGAACAAAAGGTATATCGACTTTTGAGATCGATATATGGCCTTAAGCAGTCTTCATGATAATGATATATGCTTTTTCGTAATGCCACTGTGGCATATGTTTTTCTAATGATTGATGAGGATCAGTGTGTATATATCAAAAGATCCAAAGATCAGTTTGTGATCTTATCATTATATGTTGATGATATGCTAATTGCTTGGAGCAGTATGGAGTTAATTGATACAGTCAGAATTGGTTATGTTCCAATTTTTGATATATGGATGAATCTGCATACGTTTAAAGAGATTATGATCTCTTTCACAAGAGACTTATTTGGATAAAGTCCTTGAGTGATTCTGTATGCAAGATTGTAAAATAAAAGATACTCCTATTGTAAGAGGTGAAGGTCTGAGCCGAAGATGTGTCCTAAGACTCCACAAGCAAAATAAAGAAATGGAAAGTGTTCCATGTTCTAGTGTTGTTCGAAGCTTAATGTACACTATGTGTGTAAAAGACCTGATATTAATTATATAGCTGGAATGGTGTGTAGATACCAATTCACTACAGGTCAAGTGCTTTGAATTGCCGTCAAGAAAATTCTGAGATATTTGAAAAGTACTGCTGAATTTTTTGAAGGCTATGCTGATGTTGACTGAGGAAAATATTTAACTTTGCGTTCTTACTTAGAAATGGCGCCTTGTGTTAGAATAGTAAGAAGCAAAGATGTATAGCCTTATCTACGATGGAAATTGATCTCGTGGTGTCATCAACAGCAGTATAAGAGAATGTTTGGCTTTAGAGAAGTTTGGATCAGTGATGTGTTGCTAAGAGTGCTGCAAGTACAATTATTAGTTGATTGTGACAGCCAAACAACAAGAGCTTTCACTAAGGATCCATTGCCAGACTAAGTAAATAGACATGCAATACGTTTTTTTTTTTTTTTTTTTTTTTTTTTTTTTTTTTTTTATGAAAGACGTGGTTGTAAGAAAAGATGTGAACATACAGTACACATACATGCACAGAATGATAGCAGCTCTTCTGTGAAGTGAGTACCTAGAGATATTGCTCCTCAGTTATGTGTTAGCAAAGAGATTAGTTCCATATATTGAAATCTCTAGAAGTACATAAAAGTGGGAGTACTTGACATTTATATTTCCCAATGTTCACGGTTAATGGTAGTTGTTATCATTATTGATGCCTATGAGTTAGTATGACATTTATGCATATTAATGCTTGGTGCATTATGTTGAGAAAGTATGTCGGACAGATGAGATTAGCCTACTCACACAGGTAATCACCTTTATTTACTGCGTGATGAATAGAGATGAGACGATTTCAAGCTTATTATCTAGGTGATAATTGAGAGCTGAAGCTTGGAAATTTTAAGATCGCCTTAACGAAATGTTAAGATGAGGTCATAATATTTATTATGTCCGAAAGTGAAATACCTAAAGTGATATAGCCCACACATTTCACTTTATCTGTCTTAATGCCAGATGTGAGTTCTGAAAGTTTATATTAAAGAGAGTAGATTTGTGAACTCAAGCTAGACATTGAGTATGTCTGAGCTATCATCTGTACGGTATTAAAGTGAAAAGACATACGCTCCATGGGAAAGGAGAGAATACCGTAATACGTACTTCATATTACGTATGCATGAAACGGCCAAGTAGAGTTGGCAAGAGTTTTGATCTCAACTCTACAGCCGTGTGAGACTCTTGAGGATAAAAGTTCCTCAAATTAAGTCCCCTCACGACTCTTACTTATTCTCAAGATTTCTTTTTGGTGTTCGCTATCTTAGGATGTTACCAATGGTCATGAGATTGATTCGACCTAATGGGACATTTCTAGAAAAGCGAGCTGGACTGAGATTGAGAGGTTTAAGGGAAGAGGAAGATCAAATTTGTTTGGATGTCACATTCAATCTTTGTGTTCACAGGTCGACCAATTATGATTATTTGAGTTAATCATGATTGTGAATACAATGTATTGCATTTGAGCGCTCAATGAGATCGAAGAGATCAAGAGAGATATGATATAAATGTGACTGATTGATCTATGGTACTGCATACTGAATCTACTTTGAGTTAACATGCCATTTAAGAGCTGCTATATACTCCCAACGGATGTATGGCAACGAGCTCTCGCAGTATGCTGGTCGCACAGATTATTTGTCGATATGAACTTTGCAGAAAAGAGAGAGAATTATATTTAACCCTTCGTGGGTGAGTGGGAGTTATTGATCCTTCGCGGACAAGTGAGATATGAATAGCCCTTCATGGGCGAGTGGGAGATGTTGGATTTTATGGGGGTGCACGGTAAGTACCGTGGTCCGCCCATGTAGGGTATCACACCCCTTGGCGGTTACCCATTTCAAACGTGATATATGATCACGTCTTTTCATCATCGTCGTCTGTTCCATTAATACGACGTTCTTTAGAAACGTCGTCATTAGACGTTCTTCAAAGAAAGAACACAGAAGACAGAGACGACGACGACTCTCCCGAACGTGATAACGAACTCGAATCTCTCGTTGCATTGGTGACTCTTAATCTGTGAAAATACGAGGTATGTCCGTTTTGTGATATGCTTCTTCGATCAGTGATTCAAGACTATTCTAGGGCTTGTTGATTCGTGTAATTCCGCTGTATGTAAACGGGATCCGTTCCCATCATTATCCCATACCGACCGTCACGGTTTTGTCCTTTGGCACATTGGTTGCATAACTGTAGAGTTCCACTTAAGCATGCTTAACTTTAGAGTTTCCAAAGCAAAGTTTATTGTCAAAAGACGTCTCCGTGAGTTAATTTCACTTTTCAGTGCATAGTTTGGTTCATTCCTATTCTCTTCACCATCCTACAAGCTTGCCACCAGGATCAACTTTTTGTCTAGGCCCTTTGGCACTAGCGACCACTCCCCACCACTCCTTACCTAGGACCTCTGGCCTAGGCGACACTCCCCGGATCGCTTGAGCACATTTTGTTCGGTGCATAGTTTGGTTCAACATGCCCTTTTCACCATCGTAGAAGCTTGCCAGGAGTCGTTCCTCGTCCAAGGTTTCTAGGCCAACTACCACTCTCCACCCTCTTCAGACCAGCTATTTACAAAAATAGCTTTCTTCATGAATTGCTTGTCAAAATTCATGAACTTTCAAAGCACACCATAACAATTAAATTAATCTGATGGGCACCAACAACGCGACAATATATAGTACAAAAGGAAGACGGTAAAAAATGGACAAAAACTAACTAAACTATGGAGTAAAACACCAGCTTCAAAGCCATTCCATTTTTATAACCGCAAGATTATACTACAGATAGATAACAATCGATAGCACTGGCATAGATCAATATAAGAACGGCTTACATGGTCACAGGGCCTTTGCACATGAGGACCCTCTCTCCTTCCCCCTTCCCAAGGCCTACCACAGTGACCGGGGCCGATCCGAGAATGGCGGATGTGTATGGCTTTGGGGTGTTACTTCTGGAGCTCCTGACTGGGAAGCTACACACCCATCCTCGCCAAATGGAGGAAGGAGTAGATCTTCCCGCGTGGGTCCTGTCCATTGCTCTTGAGGAGTTGAATGTTGAAATTTTTTATGTGGAGCTCAGGACGTATGACGACATTGAGGGGATGGTTGAGCTCTTAAAGTTGGCGATCAGTTGTGTATCCCCTAATTTGGGTAAGCGCCCTCGGATGTCTGAGGCACGGAGGAAGATTGAGGAGCAGTGTAGCCCGGCGAGGAACGAGATGGTGTTGTTGGGGAACCCCACAAAGAAGTTCGATATGGAGGATGTTTTGAGAGCCAATAAGCAGGAATTGGGGAAAGGCACATTTGGGACGACTTACAAGGCTGATCTGGAAGATGGCACAACCACGGTGATCTTGAAGATGCTCGAAAGTGTGGTCTTGTCGGCTGAGGATTTCAGGGACAAGGTTGAAGCTATCAGTGCGATGGACCATGAAAACCTGCTCCCTCTGAGAGGCTACTTCTACAGCAAGGACATGAAGTTCCTCTTGTACGATTATATGCCCCTGGGAAGCTTGTCGGACCGATTGCATCCATATAGCCGATGGAAAGGAACTCCCCTGAGCTGGGAAGTCAGGCTTTCGATTGGCCTTGGAGCTGCCCAGGCCATCGAGCACCTGCACGCCCAGGGTATCCAGCACGGGAACATCAACTCATACAAAATACTCCTCATGCCGTCCTACGAGGTCCGGGTCTCTGGCTTTGGTCTCGCCCTCTTCACAACTCCTGTCTCAGCAGAGGGTGAGGCCAAACTGAGAATGGCTGATGTGTATGGCTTCGGAGAGTTGCTTCTGGAGCTCCTGATGGGGAAGCCACGCACCCAAACTCTCCTCGAGGAGCAAGGTCAAGGTCTTGATCTTCCTAGGTGGGTCCAGGACGTTCTTCGAGATGAGAGGTTCGCTGAAGTTTTCGATGTGGAACTCATGAGGTACCAGCACAATGAGGGGGGGATGATTAAGCTGTTGGAGATGGCGATCAGTTGTGTATCCCCGAATTTGTATGAGCGCCCTCGGATGTCTGAAGTGAGGAGGAAGATTGAGCAACTGTGCAGTCCTGGGGTACAGCGAGATGGGGACTCACAGCCTGACAAGGTCAGGAAAGGGAACAAGGACAGATCTTCTCTGATTCAATTAGACAGGGACTTGCAGCTCAACCAGTTCAGCCAAGTGAACAACGATACGTATCCTCGGTGAGTTGATTTAGAGACTGGCAGAAAAGCTTCGTTTGCCTAACCACATTATGACCACGTTTAGCAACATAAGATCAATTTAATATTTTCCAATGTTCCCCATAGACAAGTTAATTACTGAGGAAGTCAATGCCAAAATAAAGAAGAGAAGCAGGAAAGGATGGATAGGAAACATGCGAGTTTCGCATCTTTGATGCAATTAACAACAGTAAGGAGTTTCAGGGCAATTGATTACTTGTATAGCAGGGAGGACTCGTGAGGGTAACTACCTACTAACTATTTTTCATGCAATAAGAGAAGGCTTCACCCAAGATAAATAAATCCATAAAAGGAAGATGTGTTAATTGTCTTATACACCGAACTGGGATGAATTCTTGATTTCTTTTCACGATGTGGGTGCCCCTCGTTATTTCAAGATGCGTGACTTGAATAAATTTTACTTAATCTTGGTGAACGATGGACTTACCCAGCAGATACTTTTCGCAGGAAAACACCAGATGGGGTTCTGGAAATTTCTGAAAGAGTTCATGGTAATATTTTTTAATGTTCAATAGTGGTCACTCGATAATTTGAAAGTGCAATGTTGGCGGGGTACCTTGTTTCTGGATTCATTGAGCCTCTCTTGGGACGAAGGCACTTCAACAATAGAAGAATTAACAGGAAGCCTCATGGGTTTGACAATAAATAATTTAGGTTACTGATATGCTTCTGCTAAAGCATTAGTGGCATATTGTTACCATAGTAATTTTGCCGAAGCATTGGTCCTTTTTTTCTGTGTGAAATGGGGCTCTAGGGCCAAAAAAATCTAGGATGGATTTGATTATCTAGGAGAAGAAACAACCTGTTTCCTGCGGAAGCAGACTGGACGTCTGCTGAGCAGAACTATTGCCTCCTATCAACAAATGGTGATTAGCCAGCCACCTTGCATAAGCATTACCGACCCAAATAAATTTTTTCCTGTGACCTTGCTGTAGCTATTTATTAACTTGGTCTACTGATTGTGAATACACTTCTAGCATCACGCAGCAGAAACTCAAGCACCAGGCAGTGATTAATTCGTGCCACCATCCAGAGTTATCTATTGAAAAGGAAAACTCATTTAAAAAGTCTAAATATGCATTACTTAATAAATTTCTGTCTTGGACGGCTTTTGACGCCCATTAGTTATCAAAACATCCATTGGGATTCAATGAACTTGCATGTTATCCGTTCCAGGAAGATGGCTTACTCTTTTGTCCAGTGTATTAATTCTTCTATATATTTCCTCATTCAATCTGAGGATTTTGTGGGTACAACAAATGTCCAGAAATTATTAAAGCTTGATGGCCAAACGAACTAGCTAGTAAATCTCGTAAGCACTTCAAGAAATTCATTTGTTTTATAAATCCTCATAAGTCTGTATTGATCCTGCATATCATGGAATAGTGCTCTTTATTTGATTTATCAGCTATCAGAAAATATCAATCAGACTGCACCTCTATGTGAATGGCCTTTTCTTGTCACTCTCTTCATGAACTTGTCTTTTGGTTTGTCCATTACTTAAATCTTGAAGAACTGGGTCATGATAACACGATTTTGCGCATATCTTATAGCAGTGCATTCAGCTCTTGATGGATCTATTGCAAGTTTGGACTCTGCCTCCTCTTTACTATCTCAAGATGGATCTCCTGTAAGTTTCAGTGCAACGCTTACCAAAAAGAATGTCGAACCCCTGCCATCCCCCAAACAGCAGCTGGCCTCTTCTCTGGAACTGTATAAAAATGTTCACTCTGGTAATACATTCTCACTAGAATCTTGTTCTGTATGCTTTAGAATGAAGGTAGGAGGCTCCACATCGATTTCTCGTTGGTCAGAGAATTTGGTGGAACTTTCTAAGTTAAATGCTTATGAAATTGACTGAACTTATCTTCACTTGAGCAATTTCTCAAATTTGTGCATTCAAACTTCAATCCCACTGTCCAACTATATCATCACTTAAAAAAGGTTAATTAGTCGGTTTGAGGTAAACAACAAAAACTTGGAGCAGACAGATCACTTCTCGATGAGTTCACTCTTCTGGTTAGTGCTACCATGCGATGCTTCCATAATAATTACCAGAGAATTTTCTCTCTTGTTTTTGGATGTTAATGGATGAGAACTCTATTGAACCATTAGATAGAGCACTCTTTAGGCATTATGTCATCTAGATATGACTATGACATTTTTTTGAGTTTCAGAGGACCCGATACCCGCTCAGGCATTACAGATTTCTTGTATACGTGCTTAATAGATGCTGGAATCCACACATACAGAGACGATAAAGAGCTGCGAATTGGAGAAGAGATCAGTCCTGAGTTACTCAAAGCGATCACCCTTTCAAAAATTTCAATTCCCATCTTTTCCAAGGGCTATGCCTTTAGTAAATGGTGTCTTAATGAGTTGGTTCAAATGGTGGAGTGTAGGAAATCAAGGAGACAGAAGATCATGCCCATTTTTTATGATGTTACTCCTTCTGAGGTTCGTCATCAAACCGGCTCTTACGGAGATGCCTTTGTTTCTCTCGAGAAGCAATTTGACAATGCAGTTATCAGCAAGTGGAAGGCTGCTCTCATGGAGGTTGGCATTCTAAAAGGGTGGGACATTGATTCAATGACCACAAGGTACCTTGTTTTGTGGTTTCTACTTTTCGAATTCATCTTAGCTTCTATGTAATGTTTGACGTGCCTTTTTCTTCAGAATTATAACTCCTTTTCTTGTTTATTTTCACAATATAAGACTCGAAGGAGAGCTTGTAAAGCTTATTGTCCAGGAGGTTATAGCTGAGTTGAAAAGGGCTCATCTGCTGGTGACTGACTGCCTGGTTGGCGTTGAACATCATGTGAACGAAATCAATAGAATGGTATGTGGCAATTCGGAGGACATTCAAATTGTTGGAATCCATGGTATGGGGGGCGTAGGAAAGACTACTCTCGCCAAAATCATATATAACCAACTATCACATCGTTTTGAAAATTGTTGCTTTCTCTCTAATGTCCGTGAAACTTCACAGCTAAAGGGCATTGAGTGTTTGCAGAATCAACTAATCTCTGACGTTCTTAAAGGAAAGTGGTCAGACATTAGCAATGTTGAGGAAGGAATCAAGATAATAAGAGAGAGGTTATGCAATAAAAAGGTTCTGGTGCTACTTGATGATGTTGATCAAATGACTCATTGGGATGCTCTGATAGGAAAGCCTGCATGGTTCGGTTTAGGAAGTATGATTATCATAACTAGTAGAAACAGAGATATTGTTGATGTTCCTGACATTTGTTATCCATATGAGCTCGTGAGCATGAACTTCGATCAGTCTCTCCAACTTTTCTGCAAACATGCTTTTGGAAAAGATCACCCTTCGGAGGACTATGTTGCTTTCTCCACAGAAGTGGTCACAACTACTGGAGGTCTTCCTCTTGCTCTTGAGGCTATAGGCAAACTACTTCCACGCAGAAGCAAAGATGTTTGGGATGTGATATTGAAGAAGTTGAAACAAGTTCCTCTCCATGAAGTAAAAAGAAAGTTGAAAATAAGTTATGATGCCTTGGATGAGTGGCAAAAGCATATCTTTCTTGACATAGCTTGTCTTTTCACTGGATTTGATAAAATGGTAGTGCTCCGCTCGTGGAAAGATTCCAATCTCTTCCCAGAGGAAGGTCTTGAAGTCCTTCAGAAAATGTCTTTGATAAAAATCAGCGAAGACAATAAGCTATGGATGCATGATCAGCTGAGATGCCTTGGTAGAGACATTGCTGGTCGAGAATGTGATGAGGAACGAAAAGAACAGGTTCGGTTCTGGAACCATGAGGAAGGTTTCGACATGGTGATGGAATCGAAGGTAGGGTATTACTTATCTCATGATTACTGTTATAACTTGTTTTTTCAGTTGCACTGATGCTTAGATTTATTTCTCATGTTTGGAAAGATGATTATACTTGTTGGAATATATAAATATTAAACCACGCCTTCTTCTAACAGCTTAAGCTTTTAGAGCAGTTGGCAAGTGGTCCCACAAAATCTTTCATGGTATCAGAGCAGAAGGTCCTGAGTTCAAATCTTTCCAGGCCCCTATTTGCCTCCCCAATGAATTTGTCCTCGCTTACTAGGCAAAAGACCAGACTAAGCGTGAGGGGGAGTGTTGGAATATATAAATATTAAACCACGCCTTCTTCTAACAGCTTAAGCTTTTAGAGCAGTTGGCAAGTGGTCCCACAAAATCTTTCAATACTTGTTCAGCATAATATACCTGCCCTTCTTTTCTGCTGTCGCAGGGAACAATAAACATTAAAGCTCTTTGTCGAAAGTTGGACCCTCAGTTGCTATACTATTTTGCAAAAGAAGAAGCCGAGAGGCTATCTGCTCAAAGATACCCTGAAGTGAGGTTGCCTTCAAATGATTTCCCAGCCAATCTACAAAACAATATGTTTATGCTTTCCAAGTTGAGATGGCTTTCATGGTATCATTTTCCCCTGGAGGTTAAGATCACCAGTTTTTCCATGATGAACATAGTCATTCTGCATTTGGGGGACTGCCCTAATCTAATCGATGTCCAAAGCATTGAAGGCTTGGTGAGTCTCAGAACTTTGAAGCTCATCGAAATTTCGCAACTAGACAGTTTACCTAATCTATCAAACTTGAAGAAGCTCAATGAACTGCATTTGGTGCACTGCCATAGTCTTATTGACATCCAAAGCATTGAAGGCTTGGGGAATCTCACAACTTTGAAGCTCATAGAAATTTCAGTACTGAAGAGATTACCTAATCTGTCAAACTTGAAGAAGCTCACTCAACTTCACTTGCGGTACTGTCATGGTTTAACTGAAATAAAAAGCTTCGAGGGTTTGGATAATTTGCTGGTGTTAAAGCTTGGTGAACTTCCTCTACTCGAGAGATTGCCCAATTTATCAAACTTGAAGAAGCTTACACGACTTGATCTACGACGATGTCGTAATCTTGTGAAGATCCAAGGGAGATTGGAGTCATTGGAAGACTTATGCATACAAGGATGCAGATCTTTAGATGAGGTGCTTGATCCAGCTTCGAGTTTCAAGAAACTAAAGTCTTTGTGAATTCATGATTGCCAGAAGTTGCGTTTTGACAGGGTATGGGTCTCGAAATTTGAAATATCTGATAGAGAGTATGGAAATTCAACATGTAGTCTACTCAGTAAGGCAGGCATTTGTGTTTGTCAGCTAGGTAGACAATTCTTTTTGCCATCCCTTCCATAGTGAAGACAAGCATACAATGTACACATTGCATATAAACAAGAGTCGATCATTTCATCCTCTTGTCATTACAATCTGTGTCCAGAACAAGAGATGATTAGGTTATCCTCTGTCATGCATTAATTTTGAGTTTCCCGAGTACAGTAGGTCAACATCAACGTCTCCTGTCAACATGCCAATGCACATTGCGTACACTCGGTATTGTATCTTTTGAAAAGCTATCACACTTGATAAAATCAAACAGCATCCGGATAGTTCGAGCCAATGGTTGTATCAGTGCTTAGCGTGTGACGCCCTAGAAATTCGACTCCTGTGTAGTACTGAATTCAATAAAAGGGAATTAAATTGAAATTTAGTCGATAAAATATATTGGATCATAAGGACTGAAGAGACGATAATTGGACGAGTTCTGAAGTTTCAGTCGGTTTAGATTAGGTTTCGAATTCTTAGTCGCTGTGAATTAGAATTTCAATCCTTGCGACCCGAGCCTAATCCTAACCGAGCTTAGCCTGTGAAAATACCCTCCGTCAGCATGCCAAAATTTCATTCAGTCCTCAATTATCAATTTACCAAAATGCCCTCAATTATTCACTACAGGACGAAATATTCAAATTTGATTTGACCCCTAGCACTATTCACCTATCAAATCTCACTCACTCACCTCTCATCAACCACTCTTCTCTCTCCTACTTTTCTCTCTCACTTCTCATGCTCACGTCTGCTACTGCTTCTTCTTCTTATTCTTCCGTGGAAGACAACTCCTTCAGCCGAACCATTTCTCCTCCTCCATGTGCCGTCGTTTTGCGCCACCACCACGCCACCGCCTACCAACACCTTCAGCCGTACCTCGACGCCACCACTGACTCCTTCGGCCCCGCCGTTGGCCGGCGGACGGCCGCGAAACAGCCCCCGAAGCTCCTACCCTATTTCGACCCCTGACTCAAGAGCATTCTCCCTCTTCCTCCGGCCATCTCGCGTGACGCCAGCCCCCGAAAGTCACCACCACCACGTCGCCGACCTTCTGCCGCCACCCCAACCCCCACTCCGACCGTCGTTCGCCGTCCGGAAGCCTAGAACAAACCCGACACCGGTCTGCCCTGTTTCGGCGTTCGGGTTTGCTCGGGCCCCAACCACCACCCCGCGCCACTTTCGACCGCCACCCACCACCTTGCCGTCCTCCTGTTGACCCTCCAAGCCACCGTTAACCGCCGTTGAGCCTCGGAGCCGTCGCAAGCAGCCCGAGAACTTTAGTCTCCTGTTCTGGGGATTAATTCGAGTTTGCGTGGCCCCAGCGTGAACCGCCGGCTCCGCCGCTCATCGCCACCTCTGAAGACCTCCCCAAACCCCTTCTCAACCTTCTGAGCTTGTGGAAGCCGACCACCACCGGTAGGTGCCGCGTAGACTCCTGACCAGCTTGCCCTATTTCTCGGCGCCGGGTCCCCTGTTTTGGACCGGTTCTGTGTAGTTGCTGCTCTACTGTCTCTGGCTTTCCTCCGCCGCCCGTCATCGGTCCCGACAGACTCCCCTTGACCCCTAGGTGAGTCCTCGAGCCTTGGACGGCCTTGTCATGGCCCTTGTGACCGAGAACCGCCCTAACTCAGCCCCGGTTCCCCTGTTCTGTTCGTTGTCCAGCCAATGTTCCGGCATTGTCGCCGCTGCTCCGGCCACCGTGAGCTTCCGTCGTCGTCGCCGTGAAGTCCCTTGATTGGGGGTTGTCGACATTAGGCCCAGGAAGCATTGTGAGTCCGAGAACCCGTGAGAACCGAGAGTGCCGTGAGTCGACGAAAGCCGTCGATCCGAGCCGAGGATCGTCACCGCCATGCCGTCGCCGTTGAGACCGCCTGAGCTTGTTTAGTGGTAAGTTGACCCTAATCCTTGGTTGGGGCGCTAATTGCGCCTAGGATTACTCGTTTAGTCAATTGTGAAATTTAGGTACACGATCGGGGCCGATTTAGATAGAAATTGGGATTAGGTTAAATGGTCGATCGATTATGTTAGTCGGATTATTTTAGGTCGTCTGTGGTTAGTTGGCTACTAGATTGAATTGGTTGATTGATTGGATAATGGATTGCTTTTGTTTGATCGCGAGCGAGCGACAGGTTAGAGGCGAGCGAGCGATTGACTTTTTAAATTAAATCGATTAATAACAGACATTGCACGAGTTGAACCTGATGTTGCTTAATCAGATTTGATTGCTTGTGACTCAGTGAGGACCTTATTGATTTGACTGTCACTAATGTCCACTGATGGATTGGTTGTCTGTTTGGAGGTTAATTACCTCGCCTGTGATTGTGGTGACTAGTGATAGTCTGCATATGCATATGATCGAGTACGGAATCAAAAGACATTTTAGCATGAAAATGGCCTTTGGCTGAGTCTTTTAACATACATGTGTGAGGATCCGGCTTTAACCGAAGATAATGAAATGGGTTGATTGCTGGATGAGTTCTGTATGCTCATATGAGGGAACGATGATGCTTTTTCTGGCAAGCTCGTACTGTATCAATTGTACGGAACTACACGACTTGCCAGAAACACGACAATTCTTGCCCGGTGCTAACTAGCGCGGATTTAGGGTTGGTTGGATGCCGGTCGCAATTGGTGTTAGACCGACGCCCCGTTTAGGGATACCTACTTGCTGGTGCCGTGCTGGATGCACTAGAGACACCTCTCGTAGTAGCCGTTGCCGAGAGTAAAGGAACGTAACCCAATCCTGTCGGTAGAACGCTGGATCGTACTGATGTGCTGGATCGCGTTATTTGTGAGAGTCGAATCACGCCCTCTTTCGCGTAGACCCTTGTCGCGACCCTCTCGCGGGTTGCCTGCCGGAGGGGGCTAATGGGCCGCCCGATCTAAGCTTGATCGGACGCAGGCCTCTCCCAAAGTCCATTACCCAAATCGCAACGGCTGGATATACGTGGTCGACCTTCGGTGTGGTCTAGTGACATGTGATACGTGTACATGCCAAGGAGTCGCCACCAATCGTTTCGTGGAGGGTACGATCGGAAACCCTATCGAATAGTTGGGAGCGATCTATTCGATTCTGCGGAAACCAGAGAAGTGGGTTCGGGGACTTAGTTACGTCAGCTGTCAGAGTTGACGCCCTTTCGGTACCTAAGCTGAATGGTTTATCTAATATTAAGATTTCATACAGATGAGTGGGGTACATATCCTAAATCTAGGAGTTCATGCAGATGGGAATGGCTACCCTATCACTCACAATCAGTAAAAATGAATGCGCAAATCAAGGATCCAGTACATGCGGATAAAGCACATGAAAGCAGCATGGCATCCCCAATAAGGCCCTATTAGCCTAGAGAAATATCAATCAAGACTTAGGATAGGAGTGTTTTTGACATGATTTGGCCATGGGAGGCAAAATCGTAATTTTGAACAATTCAGGGACAATTCGCCTCGAAAGGGAAAATTTGTCATTTTAGATGAATTGGGAAGTCAAAAGACTGGGGAAATAGGATTGGCCATCAATCCAATCCATTTCCTATTTTTCGGGAATTTCCAAGATTTTTCTGGAATTTAAAAGTGATTTTACCCTTAGAGGGGTAAAGTCGTCATTTCGGACAAAAATGAGGACTGAAAATCTCAAATATTAGGGCCTGTCACCCACTTAACCCAAACCCTAATTTTAAGGAATTTTCAGGACTCGATTGGAACAAGAAAGACGATTTTTCCATTGAGGGAAAAATCGTCATTTTGAGATAAGGGATGGGACTCGAAAACCGAAGCTTAAGAATTGATTGCCTATCTGACCCTAATTCTTACATTGGCATTATCGGCCTTATCTCGCATATACATCAGAGGCGACTTACCTCTAAAGGGTAATATCGTCAAGTCTTAGAAGAACGGATAAGAAACCTCAAAAATAGGGTTGACCAGTTGTCTGTGGTCAATCCTCAATTTTTGGGGATTTCTAGAGTATTTAGGATTTTTCCACATTTTTTTGGAATTTTTTGGAATTTTCTAGCATTTTTTTTGGATTTTCTAGGAATTTTCTGATTTTTTTTTATTTTTAAAATAATTTTCTGATTTTTTTTATTTAAAAAAATGATATTCGAGCCGGGTCAGGTGACCCGGCCCACGACCCACGGGCGACCGACCCAGCCCGGATCCGGGCTCGCATCAACTTCGCTAAAACGACGCCGCATTACTCTTTCCGCTTCGAATTTTCAATTTCCCGCCTAATATGAACCAAGGGCCTAGATTGCGCCACGTGTCGACTCATGGGCGGTCTGATCTAAGGCAAGAAACCGACGGTCCAGATTGAAGTGCCCGATCGAACTACAACCGGCCGATCAATTATCAGAAAATGATTTTTTAATTCCGAAAAAAGGAGATCTTGACACGTGGCGCATCTATCACCGTCCGATCAAGTTTGTTGTTTTTTATTCTGTTATAACCGAGTGCGCTGACGTGGCTGCCACGTGGGCGCCACGTCATCTCCACGTGGCAGTTGACTCGGTCAACTGTCGTTGATCGGTCAACGACTAACCAGGGAAGACGACCGGCGCCGGCACTATCTCGCCGACGCCTCGTCGAATGGCCATATCTCGGCCTTCCGACGTCCAAACTCGACGAAGTAAGCGTCAATTGACTCAGCCCGAGGAGCTCTACAACATATATCACAATCAACATAGCAGAAACGAGTTTGATAAACTTGCCAACCAAGGCCGGAGCTAATCTCCGGCGAGCTAACGTTCTAGCCGTTTCTGACGAGATCTATCCTACCAAATCAGTCAAGAAGTATCATAAGAGTTCAAGAAGACTTACTCGGCCATCGCGAGGCTTCGGTTTCGCTCGGATCGAGATCTCAGGCTCTCGATAGGTTCGGATGGTCGGAGGTCAGACCCGACGTTTCACACAAGGAAAATGCAAGAAATCAAATGGAAAATGCTCAGTGATGCACAAGGAGTAAATCGCGACTCCTAAAATATAAAATGATCTAGAGGAACGCAAGTTACCATTAGTGGCTGAGGCAAAGCTCGGGGAAGAGTCTCACCTTTCTAGGCCATCTTAGGCGTATCCGACGGGTTTACGAGCTTTCTGAGGAAGTCACCAAGCTTGGAGGATGGTTCGCCAGCCTCCGGATGTGACGATGAAGGCTTGGAAGCCTCGGCGGATCTCGGCAGCTATGGCGGCCAAGGGACGCGTCCGACACCCTCTCTCTCTTTTTTCGCTCTCTTTTTCGTCCTCTCTCTCGCTCTCCCTTTCGTCCTCTCTCTCTCGCTCTCTTTCCGCGAGCTTTCTCTCCACGAGCTCTCTCTCTCCGAGGTCCTTTTGTTCTTGCGTCCGTTCTGGACTTCTTGAACTAATCCCCTCCTCAACTGATCATTCGTTCCCTTTTCTTTCTCCTGCTCGCGCGAAGGACCCCCCCCGTTCTGTTTTGTTCTCTATGCGCCAAGAAGGGGAACAGAATTCTGTTCTCTTGGTTGGTCAACCGGGTTGACTGGGTCGGTCAACCCGACCCAGTTGACCCGGTTCTAATTTTTTTGTTCAAATTGAATGTCCAAATGAGCATATATTATAAAATTGACCCGAAAATTAGACTCCATGGTACATACTCCATCTAAAAATGTGATTTTCGTGACCATAACACATACAATCGTGTGAAAATCCTAAATGTTGAGTAGGATCCGAAATTGATTTTTGCCAGATTGATATTCTTAATGGACGAATCAGCCCCAATTGAGCTCACCATTAGATTCAGGGGATCAAAACCTATAGGGAGGAAGCATTAGGGTTCTATGGGTGTCCCTCAGAAAAGTTTAATTTCAGAATTGGTACTTGTAGGGACTAAAATGAAAAGATTTTTATGCAATTAGGTCCCTAAAGCCAAAATTGATCAAATCAGCGTACAATTGAACCAAATTGAAATGTGGGGCAATCAAGTCGAATGTCAAGATTCAAAAAATGCAAAATATTGCAAATAAAAAGACTCAAAACATATTTTTTGACAAATTCAACTATGTGCGTTACAAAGAAACACACAAAATTAAACTTGAATTTCGACTCTTGATGAGGTCAAAATGACGAGGGATTTAAAAGAAAAATATCGACTATTTCCCTATATTTTTGTGACCTCAAATGCTATTTTTGTTGATTTTTGTTGTTTTTTCTATTTTCTAAAAATACTAAAAAATGCAAAAAATATGAAAAATATTTTTTTTGTCAAAAATGGTTCCTTAGGCTTGGCCAAGGTCACCAAAGTTGATTTTGTAATTTTTTGACTTTTTATGGATTTTTTGTGATTTTTCAAAATAAGACTAAAAAAGACTTGGTTAAAAATCAGGTGTCAACAGTTGCCCCTCTTTGAGAGGAATCTCGTGAGAGGTTTCACTCAAAGACAGGTGACACCTGAGTCTAGACCGAATCGACTGGGTAAAAGAAAAATGAATCTTGACAACTAATCTTTCTTGTCCCGTTGGTGAATGCTTTACTCATCTTGTTTTAGCTGATGTGCGAGAGAGAGAGAGAGGCGGGATAGAGATACTCACCTGTTACTTACTTGCTTGATGCTCGTGCGGCATGCACAGTTTATAGCGGGTTCAAGTGGATACCTAGGAACTCGTCTTTTGAGTATCCTAAGGCGGTTAAACTCTAGCCTGTATGGTAGGTCGTACCAGAATGTGATTCCTATACTTGACAGGAACCTATGAATGACACACCCAGTCTCTTAGGGATTGTCAAGGGTTTTGATCCGTATGGTGGATCAGACCATGAATAGGACTCCTCTCTACTAGGAACCTATGGATGACGCACCCAGACTCTTAGGGATTATCAAACATTTTGATCCTTTAGGGGGATTAGGCCGAGAATAGGACTCCTTTCTGCTAGGAACCTATGGATGACGCACCCAGTCTCTTAGGGATTGTCGAACAGTTTGATCCGTCAGAGGGATCAGGCTGTGAATAGGACTCCTTTCTGTTAGGAACCTATGGATGACGCACCCAGTCTCTTAGGGATTGTCGAACATTTTGATCATATATTCTAAGGAATTAACTAGGATCTATATGAATGAGGTATACCTAACATTTAGGCTTCACCAAACGAGCTACTTTGGGTTTAAGGATTACCTAGAACCTCAAAGAAAGCTGATTTTGTCAGAAGTTTTTGATCCTATATTCTAAGGAATTAACTAGGATTTATACAAGTAGGGTGTACCTAACCTTTAGGCTTCATCAAATGAGCTACTCTGGGTTTAGAGATTACCTAGAACCTCACAGAAAGCTGATTCTGAAAATTATCCTTTCGACATGCAAGGCGTTATTCTGGGATTTGGGGATTCCAAGTATCCTGTAGAAAACTTGAACCTGCAAAAACTTTGATGAGATTCTTCTGGGATCTAGGGATTACCTGAAATCTCGCAGAAAGACGATCTCGAATATTGTCCTTTCGACATTGGAGGTGACATTTTGGGATCTGGGGATTCCAAGTATCCTGTAGAAAGCTCAAACCTGTAAACTGAAATCTCACATAGAGATGATTCTGAAGATTGTTCTTTTGACATTGGAGGTGACATTCTAGGATCTGGGGACTCCAGGTATCCAGTAGAAAGCTCAAACCTGTAAAACTGAAATCTCACACAGAGAGATGATTTCAAATGTCGTCCTTTTGACATTGGAGGTGACATTCTAGGGTCTGGTTACTCCAGACATCCTGTAGAAAACTCTAACCTGTAAATTGAAATCTCACATAGAGATGATTCTGAAGATTGTCCTTTTGACATTGGAGGTGACATTCTGGGGATTTGGGGACTCCAAACATCCTATAGAAAGCTCAAACCTGTAAATTGAAATCTCACATAGAGATGATTCTGAATATTGTCCTTTTGACATTGGAGGTGACATTCTGGGGATCTGGGGACTCCAAACATCCTACAGAAAGCTCAAACTTATATAACTGAAATCTCACAGAGGGATGATTTCGAAGATTGTCTTTTCGACATGTTAGGTGACATTCTGAGATCTGGGGACTCCAGGCGTCCTGCAGAAAGCTCAAACCTACAAAACTTTTATAACATTCTTTTGGGATTTAGGGGTTACCTGAAATCTCGCAGAAAGAAGGTTCTGAAACTTGTCCTTTTGACATGTGAGGTGGCTTTCTAGGATCTGGGTACTCCAGGTATCCTGCCGTAAGCTTAAACCTACAAAAACTTTTATAACATTCTTCTGGGATTTATGGGTTACCTGAAATCTCGCAGAAAGAAGATTCTGAAAATTGTCCTTTTGACATGTGATGTGGCATTCCGGGATTTGGGGACTCCAAGTATCCTGCATGAAGCTCAAACCTACAAAACTTTTATAACATTCTTCTGGAATTTAGGGGTTACCTGAAATCTCGCAGAAAGAAGGTTCTGAAACTTGTCATTTTAACATGTAAGGTGGCATTCCGGGATTTGGGGACTCCAAGTATCCTGCAGGAAGCTCAAACCTACAACAACTTTGATCAGATTTTTCTGGGATTTAGGGATTACATGAAATCTCACAGAAAGACGATTCTGAATATTGTCCTTTCGACATGTTATGTGACGTTATGGGATCTGGGGACTCCAGGTATCCTGTAGAAAGCTCCAACCTACAAACATTTTATCAAAAGATATTTTTCTGGGATATGTGGTTACCAAGGATCCATCAGAAAAGTAAGCTTGAAAGCTCTTCTTCACAGAGCAAGGCATCCTTCTAGAATTTGAGGTTTCCATGAGTTCTGTAGAAGTTTAACCAAGAAAGATAGCATTATGAGATTTGAGGTTACCAGGAACCCAGCAGAAGCTTTGACTAAGGAAGGTTATGTCCTTCTAAGATCTGGGGTCATCAGAGAACCAAGAGAGCTTGTGTTCTTTTGGGATTTGGGATCGCCAGAAATCCTGCAGAAGCTTAAACAAGCAAATTTTCTTTACCCAGAAATACGTCCTTCTAAGATCTGGGGTCATCAAAGATCTAAGAGAGCTTGTGTTCTTTTGAGATCTGGGGTCGCCAAGAATCCTGCAGAAGCTTAAACAAGCATTATCAAGAAATATGCCCTTCTAAGGTCTAGGGTCATCAGAGATCCAAGAGAGCTTGTGTTCTTCTGAAATCTGGGATCACCAGAAATCCTGCAGAAGTTTAGACATGTAAATTGTTTCTTACCGAGAGTGCTACAAGCCATTCTGGGAGCCGAAGTCATCAAGAGTCTTGTAGAAGCTCCAATCTAAAAATTTTCTCACCAAGGACACATCGATGGTCTCTAAGTGATATCTAATGTCAAACCGACATCACTTTATGACTTATATCATAGTCATGAAAAAATTTCAATGAATGCATTACGATGCTGGAGGTTATCCAAAACACCTTGCAACATACGGAAGTGATAAAAAATTCCTTGTGAGGAAAGTTTGAATCAAACAATCTGAAATTACCCAAAAGAGTTTGGTTAAAACGTCCATTGGAGTATTCTCATCAAAAAGGACTTCTCACCGTCTTTGAGATAATGGTCTTTTATCAAGAATACACTCGAATTTCCTATCAAACATGTACCTAGGGTTCAGGATCATTCGCAGTGAATACACCTCGATCGATCAGGAGGACTTCCAAGGGACTGTAATGTTGGGCTTGGTCAACGGTTTTCAAAGGGGGACTTGCGTGCAAGTCAAGGCTTTCGAAGAGAAGTCTTCAATGTCTGCTCCAGGTTTACAAGTCAAGAAACCTGCAAAATGAGAAAGAAATAATCTTGCTCGAACTTCTTCGAGCTAAGCTTATACATTAAACCCTATGTCAATCCAAGTGCCTTAATCAGAAAAGGCTTTTCAGGGTTATAACGTAGGTAGGATTTGGGATCAAAAAAGGCTTGTTTTTGGCTCAGAATACGCGAAGGGTTTAACATTGGTGATCATTGCAAGTTTGTCGCCGATCTTGTCCCTTTTGGTTCAAAGAGCGTCTTTAGTCTTCGAAGTGCATTGATAGTCTTTGGAGAGCATTGTCAGTCTTTTGAGGATACTCTTTGTGTTTGGAGAGCATTACTGATCTTCGGAGAGCATCATCAGTCTTCAAGGCGAACATTTGTCTTTAGAGAACATCTATCTCATGTTGAGACGGTGTCAACATATTGTCTATGCTTTTGTCATCTAAATGTGACATAATTTGGGAATATCTTTCGCAGTCTAGCTCCCTTGAGATTTTTTTACAACCAATCTCACTAGTGACCTATACAAAGGTATTATGCCATCTTTTGGCATTTACAAGATCAAACATATGATTCACAAGTGTACAAGTATTTGGACGGGCATTGGCCTTGCTTTTACCAGGCACTTTGCTTTTTCTTGATGCCCAGGATCAGATTTCTCTCTTTTTTTTCTATTTCTCATCTTTTGTCGAAATCCCACATTTTCCTTTCTTTTGGGAACCAGGATTTTGTGAATAAGTGTGCTAGATGTTCAACTCGAATCTCAACACTCAAACATTAGTCCATGAATTTTTACAAATCCTATCTTTCGAACTTATCCGTTCTTGAAGTAACGTCGCTTCTGTCTTGGAATATGCAATGATCACCAACGGGTTTGTGAAACGAACGTATAGGCTCAACTAGGCTGTGCAAAGGGTAAAAGTGTATATGATAGAGAAACGAATGCTTTTCGTCATCTTAAAGCAATTGAATTACCATAGAAGTTAAAATGACAAGAAACACACGAAGATTGATGCAAGTCTGAGCAAGAGAACTTCTAACCATTTACCTCATGTTACTGCTGGACTTACCTCCAGTTGGCCCCAATGTGAGGTGGTTCTTGACATGGGTAAAAAATGAAACCGTCGTTCAAGGGGTTATCAATGGTCACATGTAGTGTTTAGGATAGAGAAATGAACGCCTCCGTTTTCTCAATCCATGTAAACAATGCGAATAATCCTTACATCTGTAGGTCAAGGTTTCGCTATCCTTTCCACTCCACTCATCTCTCAAGTGTATATAGGACGTGTTTGGATTAGACTTGCCTCTTGTCTGAGGAAACATCCTTTTGAATAGTTTAAACAACTATTGTTGGAAAAGTTCATTTCGCTTTCTCCAAAACTTACCCTCCAAGGGAATTTATGATGCACAATGCATATTTCAATCATGTTCAGATAACCTCCAAGTTTAAACATGAATTCCAATGACATGACTGTGAGAATTCTGTGTCTTTCTAGACATGAGAATTGAATGCATGCTAGATTTCAAGAAACCTTCAAATTCTAGTAATAATGAATCTGAAAGTTTTCAAAACTTAAGAGATTGGGAAACGAATACTTACCTGCCCAGCGTGGCTAAGGATCCTTGAAAATATAAAATGAATATGTCAGTGTATGCTCTTGAATTTCAGGAAATTAGAACGATATACTTTACCCTTGATCATGCACTCCAATAGAAGTGCATAGATAAAATCTGCATGATACTTAACAACACAGAATGGTTAAGTATTTTCAAATTTCTTAAAATTCTCAGTTTTTGAAGAGAAAGGACATGCACCTGACCATCACAACGTTAGGTCTCCTTGATCATGCATTCCAATCTGAACGCCAATGCGCGAATTACAGAAATCGGCCATTTTGACCTACGGCGATGATCCCTTTATCTGATTAGGCAATGAATTCTGCTCGATGACTCCATTCATCCTTTTGAACGTGTTCCACGCCACTCTTCGGAGTTCCCTTCGCTCGATCTTATAGCCAAAGATCATTTCTTGAATGCTTGACTTCCGAAGCTGTTATCTCCAAAGATCATTTCGCCTTGAATTTGAGTCGGCCAGTTCTTTCCCTCTGAGTCTTTTTGAATGCCGATAATTTTCTGTTGAAATTAGGGAAAATTCATATTAGGAGAAAGATCATTGAGGACCAAATTAGAACGACACAAAGTTACCCTTCACTCAAGTTTGTATCTTGAGGTTTGACTTTGATGTGAACGACTCTTCAATCACGTTCATCGATCTTGCTAGGAATGAAATGCCACTTTTTCATCCAGTCGCTTAGATGATTCGCTTGCCCCCAGTTAGGCATGACTTGTCATGGCTAGGTAATGCTTGCCCCAATCAAATGGCTCTATTCATTTTTGCATTTTCATGCAATCCCCTATCCAGTTTGGAATATCTCTTACTTGGATCTTCACTTTACTTTTCACCTTTGATGTGTCATCCTTCCAATGTTTGAGAAAATCGTTTGCTTCAGGCGTCTTGTCACTTGTGACCATCTGTTGACACCTGATTTTTGACCATTTATTATTGTGATTTTTATTCTTTAAAATTAATTAAAAATATCAAAAAAGGTCATAAAATCACAAAATCAACTTTGGAAGCCTTGGCCTAGCCTCGGGGACCAATTTTGAACAAAAAATATTTTTTGGTATTTTATAATATTTTTCGAATTTATTTAATTATAAAAATACCCAAAAAATCAGAAAAATACCATTCGTGGTCAGAAAAATACAAAAAAATATTCAATAATTTTTTTTTTAATTTCCTCTTCAAGTGTGTCACTTTAAATCTCAAAAATTCGGCTCGGATCACTATGTTCCTTCACAAACATAAACCCGAACCGTGCCTAAAAAATTCCTTTTCGAGTCTTTTAATTTTCAATTCTCACTTTTCTAAGCTATGACATTGGATTCTAAAGTCTCGAAGTGCAATTGGGTCAATTTGCCCTCTAATTTAATCAATTTTTACCAAAAGGGCTTAATTGCACATTTTTGTTTCAATTAGTCCCCGGTTTCACGGATGTATACGTATGCTCTACGTATTTATATGTCATACGTATTTATACGTTATGCATATTTGTACTGTTTGGTAACCTCTTTAACTCTTGTAATAATAATAATGGTTATTATTTTTAACACCTTTGTTAATGCTTTTTTAATAGCATTTTTGTATTGTGAGTGCTATTGTTAGTGCTATTTTTAAATAATATTTTTGTATTATAAATTGTGAGTGCTATTGTTAGTGCTATTTTTAAATAGCATTTTTGTATTATAAATTGTGAGTGCTATTGTTAGTGCTATTTTTAAATGTCATTTATTTATCATAAATTGTGAGTGCTATTATTAGATAGAATTTATAATTGTTAGTGCTATTTTTAAATAACATTTTTGTATTATAAATTGTGAGTGCTATTGTTAGTGCTATTTTTAAATAGCATTTTTGTATTATAAATTGTAAGTGCTATTGTTAGTGCTATTTTTAAATGTCATTTATTTGTGAGTGCTATTTTTAGATAGAATTTATAATTGTTAGTGCTATTTTTAAATACAATTTATTGGAAGGTATTTTTGGCTATAAAAGGATGGCAAGAGTTTTGAGGTTGGGGGGGAGAGACATTTTGTAGAGTGTGCAAATTTTTGAGAGCTTAGAGAGAAGAACACAAACACTCTCTATATTCTCATAATCTTGAGCGAGCAAAATATACTAAGTTCGGAATATTGATTCCGCATATTGCTAGCACAATTGTTGTGGAGTTATTAGTCGTCTCCCCGTTCGTCAATTGGTGGTGCGTCCGAACTAGATGCCTAACACTTGTGGAGGCTGAGATCGAAGAACATCGAACCGACACCTCCGTTCAAGCACGCTACGAGAGGTAATCTATTTACTCCCTTTGAGACTTTGTGATTTTTTTCGATTGAAATGCACGAAGTACGCCTCTGGAGATACATGTGTGGGTTGTTATTTATTTCCGCTACGTGTTACGTGGATCCCAACAGTGGTATCAGAGCCAATCCTTAGGTGTTTTCGTGCATTTAATTGATTTTTTGCAATTTTTGCAATACTATGGCCAATATGTATTAACGAATTGTTCGTCTTACATGGCTAATGGAGATTGATTATTTTATATGATAAATTAATCAACGTAGCAAAAATTGAGACTAAATCAATTTTGAATCGAAAATTTATGGCTATCTTATTTTACGTAAAAATTCTGAATATGATTCAACGTAGAATTTTTATTGTGCCTTCCTAAGTTTTAAATTGTGAATTTATTACTTACGTGAAAGGGTGGTGATCATGGAAAAATCCCTAATCAATGTGATTGATGTATATATGAATGTATGATGATTATTTATATATTTGGGGTTGTAATTATTAAATGGAGGCTGCGTACTCCTTTTATTTTTCATGTAATCTTTATTTTTAGCATAGTCAATTGTTGATGTAAATGCTACGAGGATTACGTGGAGGAGCCTTTTAAGTCGGCGAGCTCTTTGGGGCCCAATTCTTGAAGAGTTCAAGAAACCAAGAAGAAGCGAAGAGCGGCTCTCCGTTATTAAAACATTAAAATGATTATATGTGGTCTCATTGGCTCGAGACCCATTAAATCATAATTCCATGATCACCACGTAGGATAGATATTTATGTGATTGACATCTATTTATTTATTATGATTACATGAGCATGTTAAACTGGTTAATGTGCAAAGTCAGACTTACCTCACCCAAAATTGTGCCTGCATGAAATCCTAGTTAGGAAAATCACTCGCATTAGGTACCGAAAGGGCGTTGGTAACGACACCAGCGTAACCAAGTCCCCGAACCCAAAATCTCTGGTTCCGTAGAACTGATTGATCTCTCCCAATCGATCGGTAAGGTTTCCGGTCTACCCTCCAAGAAAGACCGGTGGCGACTCCAAATGCATGCACAATTTGCACATGCCACCACGACCACACTGAAGGTTGAAAGCGATCGACTCTTATCGTCGAAGAATACTCCCGCCGCGATTTGGTATGGGCCTGGGAGGGCTCGCGCCGATCCAAGACCCGTGATCGGTAATCCATTAGCCGCGTCCGCTTCCGGACGGGTCGCGACACCATCCTTATGATGTTCTCCTCTTATTGGACCCATGATAATGTCCTATCGGCGTATTCTGCCACAGAAAGAAATGGTTTTGCATTAGCAAATGGGAGAAAAAGAGGTAAATTGGATACGATACCCAACTACCCTTCTTTTGTCAATTGTCGACATTTTTCTTTTGATTGAGTCCATTCCAATATCGTATACTGATATGGACAATATTTATCGAATCCCTCCATCCATGCTTGAAGGTGTTGGTAATATCATCAATCCATTTGCCCCAGTTGGGCGACGTCTACCTTAGCCAAATGCCTTAGTACTTTTCATATCATTTGACGATTTCCAATCTTATTTGAAGAGGTCTTTGTACCTGTTCATGAAGAAATGAGTATTCATCAATGTTTAACTTTATATAAATCACCAAGGAACGTGATACTCCCATTGAGGTATTGCATTTCCGTTGATCAAGGAAATCGTCTCTTTCGGTTGCTTTGCCCCAGTAGGGCATGTCTTGACGTTTGTCGTCTTTGGGCTTGATAATTTTGGAATTTTTCATATAGCAACTTAGCGGCTCTCTCAATCACAGTTGCCCAAGTTAATAACAGCTCGTTCTTCTGAAGTAGGAGGCATTGACTCTTCGAAAGCACTCCATTCTTTGGTATGTATGTTTGAGATGATATGCTCAGAAGCAGTGGCTTCACCACCCAGCAACTTCAAGGCGACATTTACGCAGTTATCTCCCAAGAAAGGGTTCGCCAGATCCGGCTCTACTGTTGGAGTTATGTCTTCTTCTGACAACCACCTAGCGTTCTTGCTGAAGTACTCGTTCAATGGGCTGTCAAGCATCTTAGATTTGCCTTTCCAAGCTGGAGAACCAATGAACGAATCTTTCTGATTTTTCTGGCTTCCATGGCGTCCCCGGCTCTTGCCTCGGCCTCGGCCTATTGCCTTGGGGGTGTAAAATCGTCCAGATCTCATTACTGCATCCACTTCCTTCGTCCCATAGTCCCAATGGACTGCCTTAGGATCGTACTCTTCTATCGGAGGGACTTGTATGGTTATTGTCTTTGGACAAGATGCTTCTGGTTCAGCTGTGTTGTCTTCTTCCTCTTCCGACAATCGAATCATGACAGGTTTGACTAGGCAATCCTCTACCTCATTCCAGACATCAAGATCCTTCAATTTAATTATCACAGTCGTAGCAGCTTCAATCATCGACATAGTGTTGTCAAAGTCCCTTGAGGAGATTTCGTCTCTCAGTCGACAATGTCGGTCGTCGTCACCTAGAACTGCTGATGTGGCAGATCTCAGGTATTCTCTTTTTCCTTTGAATAATTCAGCTAAACCCTGCTGTTGATCCTTTGATCTCTTTGTTTCGGCATACTGCTTTGTGTCAAGCTTAGTAACCCTCACTTGGTCAAGTGATGACTCAGGTTCTTTTGAAAAAGGCTTTTCCGGTTGAACGGGATCATCCATGCCTCCCCATCTGTCTGATATGATATCCTCCAGAATCCTTACCCAGGTTGTCTATGATATCCCCCATTTCAAGTGCTTTTGTCCTGAATCTGCGATCAGCTAGACTTCGCCTCTTGGCTTCTAGCTCCTCATTATCAAGTTTTTCTTCTGACTCAATGACCGGCCCGAGATTGTCTACCAGACTCTTGTGCGAGATATCACAGGTGTTTCCCTGCTCAATTTTAATCACGAAGTGGCTTCCTTCCAAAGATAAAGAGGCATCGACTCCCTCGAATTCTTCATCATTAGTATCAGATATTATCCCCAAGTTTATCATCTTGGTGATACATAGCTTCTTTACGTCAGCAGGGACCTCCCCTCCTTTTGGGTAGGACGAAGCGGTGACCAGAAGGTCAGTCAGTTTGGACACGTCCACCTTCAACCTGAGGTGGCCTTCCTCCTCTTCAGTGAATATCGCCCCAATTGCTTGATGATCATGGAGAGGGTTTTCTTGCACATTTGGAGCCACGCTGTCAAACTTCAGGATTTGACTATCAATCAGGGCATGTACCTTCAGCTTAAGGATATAACAGTTATCAACATTGTGCACTCTTTTGCCCATATGGTAGACACAAGTCTGGCTCACATCGAAACCAGGATATTTAATGAGATTTGCCCTGAGCGATTCTTTCGCCACCAAGTGTTGCTCCAGCTGCATCGAGAGTAGTTTGGATAAAGGCCTCGGGAGCTATGAGAACTGCTTTGGGGGTTGTCTTCTTCTAGGTTCTTGCCCCTTTTGCGTCGACCATGACGATCCTCCTTTGGTCTGATTAGAATCGTTAAATCCCTTGGATTTTTGGGGGTCCGGTATGAATGCTATGTCAAGCCCGGCCTCTTTCTCCTTCTTCAAGGGATACCGCTTCCTGGCAAAAATTTCATGAGGCCTCCTTTCTCTTAGAGCCCATTCTAGCCTTTCAGCCACCTTTATCAGGTGTGCGAAGGTCTGACATCCCGAGGCGTTTAACCTGTCGAAGTATTCATAGGGGAGTGCTTTCAGGAATAAATCAATCAGCTCGTCTTCTGGGATTGACGGCTTTACTTGGGTCGCCAAAGCTTGCCATCTCTGGGCGTATATTCTGATCAATTCTCCTCTTGCCTTTGAGGTTCGTAGAAGGTCTTCCCTTGTCGGGGCTGTAGCTGTGTTGAACTTATACTGCCTGAGGAAATCTTCTGCAAGATCTTCTCACCCGTCATAATCATCCAGGTCCAATTCAATGAACCATGCCAGAGCGGGACCAATAAGACTTTCTTGGAATGTATTCATCAGCAGCGGGATATAATCCGAATAGTGCGCCATTTTGCGCAAGTAATACTTGAGGTGAGCGTGTGGATAGCCTGTCCCGTTATATTTCCTCACGAAGTCCGGTTCCTTGTAGCCGGGAGGGGTCTCCACCTTGGCGAAGGGAGATATTTTGTCGAAGCGGGCTAACTCATAGCCCTGGCTGCTTAAACATTCTTCAATCTTTGCTAACCTCTTAGCCTCTGCTTCAGTTTTTGCTGTCTGTTTCCCCTTTTCATCCTTCTCAAGGTTGACAACAACTGGGGGTGCCTTTTGCTGCGACTGGATGTTTGGTACACGAACATCGTCCTCGACACGTTGGGTATTTTCCGTCGTTTCTTTATCAGCTATATCGAGTGTAAGTGATGGACTTGAGTTGTTAGGAACTACTGCCTGTCTAGCTTGGGAGGCTTCCAGCATTGCCTTAATATCAGCCATCATAGTTGCCATTGAAGTATTTGATATTTCCCTATCAAAGGAAAGAAGGTTCGTGTCTGAACGGCATACAAAATGGGCCATTGGAGTTGATACAATTTACCCTTCGTTCCTTGGGTCTTGGCATTTTCCTTTCATTTGGATTCTTTTGCCTTGACCTGTAGACATCTTTCAAGGAATAATATGCATATAAATGATGCATGCATGATATGTATGATGCAAGTGATCTAAGATGATTCTTGTTTGCAACGAAAAATGGATTCGTGCCTTTCACTCTGTTCACATAAAGTATCTCTTTATCAAGTATGTCAATTTGTAAAGTTTGAATTCTTTATTTTCGAATGCTCTTTTCAAAGAGACTTCTAATGGTTAAGAAATTTTTTCAAGTTTTCTCGAGAATTTTGTTCGCCGATTGAGCCATTATGACGCTCTTGAAATCATCTATCCTAAATGCATGTGTGAGATGATATGAAAAGTGGGTACTCCTTGTTCTGCCATTTGAAGTCGTTGCTTCTTGGGTGTCTTGACTCTGTTTATCACATGAGAGGAAAAAGATAGGAAACATTATTTCCACATCTGATTGAAACTTATTTAGGAACGATACGTCCTTTTCTACCAAGAGGGATGGCTCGGCATTGTTCTTCTTGGAAGCGTTGTTGCTATGGCGAGACGCTCTTTGTATTCAATAGATGGATTTCATTCCATTATGTTCCATGAGTGATAACCATTTGTCGCGACCCGTCCGAAAGCGGACGCGGCTAATGGATTACCGATCGCGGGCCTTGGATCGGCGCGGGCCCTCCCAGGCCCATACCAAATCGCGACGGGAGTATTTTTTTCAAAGGATTCGGCGATAAGAGCCGATCGATTTCGACCTTAGTGTGGTCGCGGTGGCATGTGCAACTTGTGCATGCATTTGGAGTCGCCACCGGTCTTTCTTGGAGGGTAGACCGGAAACCTTATTGACCGATTGGGAGAGATCGATCAATTCTGCGGAACTAGAGATTTTGGGTTCGGGGACTTGGTTACGCTAGTGTCATTACCAACGCCCTTTCGGTACCTAACGCGAGTGTTTTTCCTAGCTAAGAATTCATGCAGACGCAATTTTGGGTGAGGTAAGCTTGATTCAGGGTTTCATGCAGATTGGAAAACTATTCCTATCAATCACAATTAATTTAAATGAAAGCGCAATCAAGTGCATAAATAAATCTCATCGATGCACATCAATTCAAGTCAATGGCTTCCTAGCATAGCCATAAGGGCTTAGGGAATGTATGATTTCGGTCAGGGGTAAAATGGGAAGATTTGGAGACGATTAACCCGAAGGGCAAAATCGTCAATTTTTGGGAGATTTGGATACCGAATTACCCAAAATATTCCATGGCCAGTTGATTGTGGCTATTTCCCATTTTTGAGAATTTTTTGGAATTTCTTGATTTTTCTTCAATTTTTTGGAAGACAATTCGCCCAAAGGGCGAAATCGTCATTTTAAGAAGGGTCGGGGTTCAAAACACCCGGAATGAGTCTTGGCCAGTTGTTTGTGGCCATTTTCTATTTTTTGGGATTTTCCTGGATTTTTTTAGAATTTTTTTGGAAGACGGTTTGCCGGAAGGGCAAAACCGTCATTTCTGGAAAGACCGGGGGTCGAAAGACCCGGAACAGGTCATGGCCAGTTGAATGTGGCCATTTCCTATTTTCTGGAATTTTTTAGAATTTTTCTGAATTTTCCGAATTGTTTTGAATTTTTTATGATTTTCTATTTTTTATTGATTTTTGAGTTTTTTATTATTTTTTTAATATTTTCTGAATTTTTTTAATATTTAAAAATATTTTCCGGACCGGGTTTGGACCCGGCCCACGCCTCGCGGGCGCCCGGCCCGACCCTACGGTCGAAACCGGCCTAAACAAACGACGCCGTTTTTGGTTTTTGAAGGTTTTTCTATTTTTTTGTTTTTTTTTAAGCATTTTTTTATTATTATCCGAAAATCCTATAGATCGGGCGGTCCACAACGCGCCACGTGGCTGAACCACGGCCGTTCGATCAGAACAATTTTATTTTATAAATTCGAAAATTAAACCTCATCCGACGGATCAAAACGTGCCACGTTTCGGACTCTGGTGCGTCCGATCTTGAGCATGATCGGACGATCCACATAGCGCCACTTGGCGAAATATCGTCCATCGGATCTATTTTTTTATTTATCCGAAATTCATTTATTTAACCTGAAAATTATATTTTTATTTTTCAAAAATCCAGGATCGTGACACGTGGCGGAACCACGACCGTCCGATCCTGGTTTTGATTTCACCGGCCCGGACCCACCTCGCTGACGTGGCTGCCCACGTGGCACGCCACGTCATCTTTGACCGTTGACCGCGACCGTTGACCGTTGACCGCCGGCGACTTCGCCGGAGAAGACGATGAATAGTGTTTTTTCCGGCCAAAGTCGCCGGAGGCTCGCCGAAGGAGCGAAACCGACGTAAAAACGGCGGTTTCGACTTGCGATTTTCGTGCTAAATCAATCCCCAACTAACTAAAAATCAAATGGAAGCATTTCATGGCAAAGAAGGGGTTGGAAACTAGCCCAAAACTCAATGGCCGAACCGACTCCGGCGACCAATTTTCAGAAATATTTTTCGTTGCCCAAAACTCATTCTGAGCAATCGCCGAGCATCCTAGGGAGCTTTAGAAGCTTACCTGAGACTAGCTAAGGGTCGGCGACCACTTGAAATCTTCGTTGAGCTCACGGTACGGGTGATGGCCGGTGAAACTCGGGTTCGCCTCCTCGGCGGTCCTCGATGCAATATGCATAGCAAACTGAGCTTAGAACAACTTCTAATGATGCTTAAAGGCGAGTTTCGCGCAAATAGAGCTCGAGGATGGCTCGGCCGAGAGCCACAATATCGAAAACTCATTCGGGCATTTCGTCGAACGTGTTATATGCATGCGGGAAATGAAGGTCGGGAGAGGATAACGACCTGTCGTGGGCTCGTTGACGATCACAAATGCCTTGGCGATGATCGGTAAGGGTGGCTGAAGGTCTGGGATGCCTCGCCGCGCTCTGGTTTCGTTCCTCACTCGACCCTTAAGAAATTTTCTCTCCCTCCGCCGGCCTCCATTAGAGACCGAGAATCCTCCTTTCCACGCGTGGCCGACCGGCTTTTTCGGTCAGGGAATCTTCACCCAACGTCCACTACTCATTGTCGTCGAATCATGCTCGACCGGCCGGCCCCTTCCCCCTTTCTTTTCTTTTGTTTTTGCGCCGGTGGGTCTGCAACGGAGTTTGCAGACCCGGTTCGGATCGGGTCGGGCGGGTCTGACCCGACCGGCCCGGTTTGATTCTCATCGTCCAATTGAGCCCCAAACCGACCTATTTTCATGAAATTGACGCCATAATCGGACTCCTTGACATGTTTTCTATCAAATATGGGTATTTTCGTGAATCAATTGATTGAAATTTAGTGAAAACCCCAAATTATCCCTAGGATTCGAAAATGAATTTCGCCTAATCGATGGCCTAAATGACCAAATTAGTCGAAATTGAGGCCGCCAATGGATTCAGCATGATGAAAACTATAGGGTAGATGTATTTAATTTCAATGGGTATCCCTGTATGAGATTTAATTTCAGAAATTGTGAAACCGGGGACTAAATTGAAAGATTTTTATGCAATTAAGCCATTTTGTTTAAAATTGATCAAATTAGAGGGTAAATTGACCTAATTGCACTTCAAGACTTTAGAATCCAATGTCATAGCTTACAAAAAGTGAGAATTAAAAATTAAAAGACTCGAAAATGATTTTTCGGGCTCGGTTCGGGGTTATGTTTGTGAAGGAACCCCATGAATCAAGACGAATTTCCCTGATAAAAAGTGAAAATATTAAATAGGGAATTAAAATAAAATTCTTGAATATTTTTGTGTATTTTTCTGACCACGAATGGTATTTTTCTAATATTTTGGGTATTTTTATAATTAAATAAATTCCAAAAAATATAAAAAAAATACCAAAAATATTTTTTGTTCAAAATTGGTTCCTAAGGCTAGGGTAAGGCTTCCAAAGTTGATTTTGTAATTTTTTGACCTTTTTTGATATTTTTAATTAATTTTAGAAATAAAAACTAAAATAAAAGATGGTCAAAAATCAGGTGTCAACAGCTGCCCCTCTTTGAGAGTGAGCTCGTCAGAGGTTGCTTTCAAAGATAAAATGACACATGAATATTAACCGACTCAACTGGGGAAAAGAGATGCTATGACATCGGATCCTTAAGCCTTTTTTATGAATGCTCAAATTAATCACTGGTTTACTCTTGCAATTCGAACATGGGCCGGAGTGAGAGAGGCTTACCTGAAGCTCACCTGTCAGATGCTGCCGGTTGCGATGACTTTCAAGAAGATACCTAGGACTCGTTCAGAATATCCTAGGGAGATTAAGCTCTGACCTGTATGGTAGGTCATACCATCATGGGATTCCTAACTGGTAGGAACCTGAGAAGGGCGCATCCCACGCTGGGGGATTTGCCAAGGATTTTGATCCGTATGGTGGATCGGACCTTTGCATTGATCCTTACGGCGGTATTTACCAATGAGTTGACCCTTGTGGCGGTTTCTACCATATTTGACCCTTTAGGCAGTATCTACCTTCAAGTTTAGTTTGACCCTTATGGCGGTGTCTACCTGGATTTGACCCTTTAGGCGGTTTCTACCTTTGTTTTGACCCTTTAGGCGGTTTCTACCTTTGTTTGACCCTTGAGGCGGTTTCTACCTTTGTTTTGACCCTTTAGGCGGTTTCTACCTTCGTTTGACCCTTGAGGCGGTTTCTACCTTTGTTTTGACCCTTTAGGCGGTTTCTACCTTTGTTTTGACCCTTTAGGCGGTTTCTACCTTTGTTTGACCCTTGAGGCGGTTTCTACCTTTGTTTTGACCCTTTAGGCGGTTTCTACCTTTGATTGACCCTTCAGGCGGTTTCTACCATTGTTTGCTTTGAAAAGGGGGTCTCATGACGAGGGTTCTCCACGTCCGATGAGACTGCCTAAATTTTGAAAAGGGGTCCTGAGACGAGGGTTCTCCACGTCATGCTAGGACTGTTTGATATTTTTGAGAAGGGATCCTAGGACGAGGGTTCTCCACGTCATGCTAGGACTGCTTGATTTTGAAAAGGGGTCCTGAGACGAGGGTTCTCCACGTCATGCTAGGACTGTTTGATATTTTTGAGAAGGGATCCTAGGACGAGGGTTCTCCACGTCATGCTAGGACTGCTTGATTTTGAAAAGGGGTCTCATGACGAGGGTTCTCCACGTCCAATGAGACTGCCTGATTTTTTAAAAAGGGGTCTCATGACGAGGGTTCTCCACGTCCGGTGAGACTGTTTGATATTTTTTAAAAAGGGGTCTCATGACGAGGGTTCTCCACGTCAAGCTAGGACTGCTTGATTTTGAAAAGGGGTCTCATGACGAGGGTTCTCCACGTCCAATGAGACTGCCTGATTTTTTAAAAAGGGGTCTCATGACGAGGGTTCTCCACGTCCGGTGAGACTGTTTGATATTTTCGAAAAGGGGTCCTAGGACGAGGGTTCTCCACGTCAAGCTAGGACTGCTTGATTTTGAAAAAGAGTCCCGGAACGAGGGTTCTCCACGTCTGCTGGGACAGTTTGCCGACTTCTTTTGAAAAAAGGGTTTTATCCTCATCCCTTCTTTTGAAAGTTCCCGAAATTTGTCGGGAATTCAGTTTTGAAGCAGTGAAAGATTTTATCTTGACAAAGCTTCACTTGGGTCTGTTGAGGCGACATTCTGGGAGCTGGGTTCTCCAAGTATCCTGCAGAAGTTTGAGCCTGAAAAATTTTTCTTCACCAAGAAAACGTTAGTAATCTTTGGGAAGACCACGGCTGTCCATTTGACGAAATCGTATGATTTAAATTTTAATCATGAAATGTGCATTTTGATGCTGGAGGTTATCCAAAGCATTCTTGCAACATGCAAATGTGATCAAAAATCCCTTGCACGGAAAATCTGGATCAACAGTTTGAAAATTCCAAAAAGAGTTTGTTCAAAACATCAATTGGAATATTTCTCGACAATGAGGTCTTCTCACCTGTTTTGCGATAGTGGTTATTTTATAGGGGATGCACTCAATTCCCTACTAACCTGTGCCTAGGTTTTAGGCTCATTCGCAGCGCATACATCTTGATCGGTCGGGAGGTCTTCCACGGGACCGTAATGTTGGGCTTGGATATTGGTTTTCAAGGGGGACCCGCTTTGGAGTCGAGGCCATTGTGTGAAAGTCTTCACCATCTGCTCCGGATTTACAAGTCGAGAACCCTGCAAAATGAGAAAGGAATAGTCTTGCTCGTACCTCTTCGAGCTAAGCTATATGTTAACCCAAGTGTCTTAGTCAGAGAAGACTGTTTCAGGGTTATGATGTTGGTAGGATTGGGGACCGAAAAAGGCTTGTTTTTGGCCCAGAATTTATGAAGGGTTTGACATTGGTGATCATTGCAAATTTATCACCTGCCATTTCCTTTCTGCATCTTCAGTCTTTGAGGTGTGCGCCCATTTTTTAGGTGTGCACAAGTTCTTTAGAGAACGTCTCTCGTCGCATTAAGAGACTGATGACTCTCTCTGCGTCTCTGGTCCACGCTTGACACCATTTGGGGAGTAGTCTTTTTGATCCGACTCCTTTAGGGGTCTTTCTCTTTTCCCATCCGGCCTCATTGCGGATTAATCAAACAACTTACACGAGCATCGGCCTTGCTTTTACCAGGCACTTTGCTTTTTCTCGATGCCGTGGATTTTTCTCATTCATTTTTGAAATCCCACTTTTTCTCATCTTCATGGGATCGTGTTAGACCTATGATCAAAGGTCTAACAAGGTTAAGCATTAACTTAGGGATTTTTTGCAAACCCTAAGTCTTGAACTCCTTCGTTTCTGAAGTGATGCTGCATCCGTCTTGGAATGTGCAATGATCACCAACGGGTTTATGAAATGATTTTGCAGGCTCAACTTGGCTATGCAAAGGATTCAGTGTGTGGGATAGAGAAATGAATGCTTCTCATCATCCTATGGCACTTGGATTACCATATAAACAACACACAAAGATTAATGTTAGTCCGAGCAAGAAAATTTCTAACCATTTTCTCCTGATGCTGCTGGACTCACCTCCATTTTGCCCCGATGTGAGGTGGTTCTTGACAGGGTTGAGAATGAAAACCGCCGTTCAAAGGGGTTGTCAATGGTCACCTGTAGTGTTTGGGGATATGAAACGAATGCCTCCGTCGTCCCAATCCATGTAATTGTTGCGAACAATCCCTACTTCCGTAGGTCCAGATTTCACTATCTGATCTGCTCCACTTTTCCCTGGAGTGTGTATAGGACGTGTTTGGATTAGGCTTTGCCTCTCGTCTTTTGAGAAAAAGTCCTTTTGAAAGTTTTGAACAATTTTTTATTGGAAAAATCTCTTTCCTTTTTTTTTCCAAAAATTTTACCCGTCAAGGGGATTTTATGATGCACCATGCATATTCTTATTCATGTTCAAACAACCTCCTGTTTCAAAACATGAATGCCAATGAAGTTAGAATTCTATGTCTTTTCTAGACATCAGATTCTGAAAGCTTTTTCTTTTTCTCTCTGTTTTTTTTTTTGTTTAACATCTTCAATGGATTGGGGAAAGGGATACCTACCTGTCCACCGTGACTGGAGATCCCTGAAAATGTAAAAGAAATATGTTATTGTATGTTCACGAATTTTTCAAAAAATTGGAACGATACATCTTACCCTTGGTCATGTGTTCCAATGGGTAATACATGGGATGTGAAAACCTGTTTCGCCTTGATGGCGAGCCCCTGTCAAAGACGAGAATTAGGTGTCAGTTTGCGTTCCAAAATTCAAGGCAAATTGGAACGATACAGCCTTGTTCTTGCTTTGTGTTTCCATTTGAACACAAACGCGCGGCTTGCATAATTTGGCCCTCTATCTTGTGTCCTTGATCTCCCATCTGGTTGGGCGACGAATCCTTCTCAAGAATTTGCCCCAAAGAAGATCCATTTGTGTTTTTGGGCACACTCCAGCGCCATTCTTAAAGGTTCCTTTTATTCAAGGAAAAAAAGATGATTTTATCAAAATGCATGTCAAAGCATGTGACATAGGAGCGATACTTTTTACCATCCACTAGGTCTTATAATCAAAGACCATCTCCTGGAATCCTGACTTCTAAGGCCAATGATTCTATTCGCCTCCCTGTTAGCGCGCTATTTTCATTTGAGGCTTTCAGCGCCAACAACTTCCTGTAAAATGAGTAAAAACTCATGTTAGGCATGTGGTCCTCGAAGACCAAATTGGAACGATACAAGGTTACCATTCACCCAAATTCGTATCTTGGGGTTTGATTCTGATGCGGACAACTCTGTTATCGCATCCATTGACTTTGCCAGAGGAGAAACGTCCGGCGTACAAATGATTCACTTGCCCTAGTTAGGCATGGTTTTGCTGTTTGTCATCTCTGGATTCGATGACCTTGGTCTGATGCGCTTTCATGGGGGATCATGAGAGTTTGCCCCCGGTTTGGCTCCTCAAAGCAAATGGGGGGGAACCTGCTCCCATTGATTTTTGCAGATTCTGATCATCCATCTCGATTGTCAGAGTCCTTGATCAATTTTATTTGTCTCAAGACAGCTTGATATTCTTGGGATTCGTCATGTGGCGGTTTGGTGATTCTCTCGATCACAGTCGCCATTTGAGGTATTTGATGTTCAATGTTTGTGATTTGAAAGCATTACATCCTGCGTCCTCTGCTCTTAATTATCACCTGAGAGGAAAAAGAAAGGAAGCATTATTCCCATATCAAGAAAATAATCATTTTGGAACGATACGTCCTTTTACACTTGATTTGCATTCCGTTTTGATGTTGCATATTGATATGCACAACATCTATCAAATTCCTCCATCCGTGCTTGAAGGTATTTGCAACGCCTACGGTTCATTTGCCCCAGCTGGGCGACGTCTGTTTTGTCATTTGAATGCATGAGCTTTTGGGTGCATTGTCTCTTTTATCACCTGAGATAAAGAAAAATGGAGAAAAACTTATCCCCGGATCTGATTAAAAATCAATTAGGAACGATACGTCCTTTCACCAAACGAGTGGCTCTGCGGCCAAATGTATTTTGCACTGAAGGGACGAATTCCACTATGCTCCACGGGTTTGGGGAATTTGCCCCCATTTTCGATAGAAATGAGCCTTATCAAGATGTATACAATACAAATAGATCCCTAATACAATCAATCTAAGGGACGAGATAGAGAGGATCTCAGCAAAATTAATCATATACAAGAGAACTAAGAATGTCAAATCAATCAAATGAATGTGGTCCGAACACTTGGAGATGCCCCAGTTCCAGTCTTCGAGATGTGACTCCAGGATCACCGATTTTTTTTTTTAGGTGGTTTTAGATATACCAACCATCTAAAGACATGCACATGAGACAAGTGAGGATAAAACTTCTAAAAATCCAAGGATTTGGCACCTAAGGTCAAGGTTCCCACCTCAAGTTCTAAAAAGAGCCGATTCCATTGCACAACTATCGTTGCATTGGGACTCGATCCATAGTCCGAAGTGAGCGGAATTGAAAAGTGGATTACCCTATGTTTTTCCTCACGGAGATTCCATTTTCAATTCATTCTATTGTTTTCCTAAAGAGGGCGCCCGAGGTTTTAGGCGCGGTTGTGTGTGTCCATGTGTCGTGATCACCACAATGCGAGTCATGCACAACAGTTTATCAATCGGCGCTTCAAATCATCCGTACAACATACATCCCTACGCCAACCTGCATAAGACAATGTTAATCACGGACTACACCCCTTATCTCTCCAATCTGCAAAAACATATAACACCTACCATGAGCGGACTTACCTCACCTTCAAGAGCGCCTGCAGGGTTAGAAAAATCACTCAGCGTTTTAATTACGGCCTAAGTCCACTTGAGGTCTAGAATCATATGTTCTAGAGCAAAGTCCCCAGCGGATTCGTCAGCTGTCGCGACCCGTCCGAAAGTGGACGCGGCTAATGGATTATCGATCGCGGGCCTTGGATCGGCGCGGGCCCTCCCAGGCCCATACCAAATCGTGACGGGAGTATTTTTTTCAAAGGATTCGGCGATAAGAGCCGATCGATTTCGACCTTAGTGTGGTCGCGGTGGCATGTGCAACTTGTGCATGCATTTGGAGTCGCCACCGGTCTTTCTTGGAGGGTAGACCGGAAACCTTATTGACCGATTGGGAGAGATCGATCAATTCTGCGGAACCAGAGATTTTGGGTTCGGGGACTTGGTTACGCTAGTGTCATTACCAACGCCCTTTCGGTACCTAACGCGAGTGTTTTTCCTAGCTAAGAATTCATGCAGACGCAATTTTGGGTGAGGTAGGCTTGATTCAGGGTTTCATGCAGATTGGAAAACTATTCCTATCAATCACAATTAATTTAAATGAAAGCGCAATCAAGTGCATAAATAAATCTCATCGATGCACATCAATTCAAGTCAATGGCTTCCTAGCATAGCCATAAGGGCTTAGGGAATGTATGATTTCGGTCAGGGGTAAAATGAGAAGATTTGGAGACGATTAACCCGAAGGGCAAAATCGTCAATTTTTGGGAGATTTGGATACCGAATTACCCAAAATATTCCATGGCCAGTTGATTGTGGCCATTTCCCATTTTTGAGAATTTTTTGGAATTTCTTGATTTTTCTTCAATTTTTTGGAAGACAATTCGCCCAAAGGGCGAAATCGTCATTTTAAGAAGGGTCGGGGTTCAAAACACCCGGAATGAGTCTTAGCCAGTTGTTTGTGGCCATTTTCTATTTTTTGGGATTTTCCTGGATTTTTTTAGAATTTTTTTGGAAGACGGTTTGCCGGAAGGGCAAAACCGTCATTTCTGGAAAGATCGGGGGTCGAAAGACCCGGAACAGGTCATGGCCAGTAGAATGTGGCCATTTCCTATTTTCTGGAATTTTTTAGAATTTTTCTGAATTTTCCGAATTTTTTTGAATTTTTTATGATTTTCTATTTTTTATTGATTTTTGAGTTTATTATTATTTTTTTATTATTTTCTGAATTTTTTTAATATTTAAAAATATTTTCCGGACCGGGTTTGGACCCGGCCCACGCCTCGCGGGCGCCCGGCCCGACCCTACGGTCGAAACCGGCCTAAACAAACGACGCCATTTTTGGTTTTTGAAGGTTTTTATATTTTTTTGTTTTTTTTAAAGCACTTTTTTATTATTATCCGAAAATCCTATAGATCGGACGGTCCACAACGCGCCACGTGGCTGAACGACGGCCGTTCGATCAGAACAATTTTATTTTATAAATTCGAAAATTAAACCTCATCCGACGGATCAAAACGTGCCACGTTTCGGACTCTGGTGCGTCCGATCTTGAGCATGATCGGACGATCCACATAGCGCCACTTGGCGAAATATTGACCATCGGATCTATTTTTTTATTTATCCGAAATTAATTTATTTAACCAGAAAATCATTTTTTTATTTTTCAAAAATCCAGGATAGTGACACGTGGCGGAACCACGACCGTCCGATCCTGGTTTTGATTTCACCGGCCCGGACCCACCTCGCTAACGTGGCTGCCCACGTGGCACGCCACGTCAGCTTTGACCATTGACCGCGACCGTTGACCGTTGACCGCCGGCGACTTCGCCGGAGAAGACGATGAATAGTGTTTTTTCCAGCCAAAGTCGCCGGAGGAGCGAAACCGACGTAAAAACGGCGGTTTCGACTTGCGATTTTCGTGCTAAATCAATCCCCAACTAACTAAAAATCAAATGGAAGCATTTCATGGCAAAGAAGGGGTTGGAAACTAGCCCAAAACTCAATGGCCGAACCGACTCCGGCGACCAATTTTCAGAAATATTTTTCGTCGCCCAAAACTCATTCTGAGCAATCGCCGACCATCCTAGGGAGCTTTAGAAGCTTACCTGAGACTAGCTAAGGGTCGGCGACCACTTGAAATCTTCGTTGAGCTCACGGTACGGGTGATGGCCGGTGAAACTCGGGTTCGCCTCCTCGGCGGTCCTCGATGCGATATGCATAGCAAACTGAGCTTAGAACAACTTCTAATGAAGCTTAAAGGCGAGTTTTGCGCAAATAGAGCTCGGGGATGGCTCGGCCGAGAGCCACAATATCGAAAACTCATTCGGGCATTTCGTCGAACGTGTTATATGCATGCGGGAAATGAAGGTCGGGAGAGGATACCGACCTGTCGTGGGCTCGTTGACGATCACAAATGCCTTGGCGATGATCGGTAAGGGTGGCTGAAGGTCTGGGATGCCTCGCCGCGCTCTGGTTTCGTTCCTCACTCGACCCTTAAGAAATTTTCTCTCCCTCCGCCGGCCTCCATTAGAGACCGAGAATCCTCCTTTCCACGCGTGGCCGACCGGCTTTTTCGGTCAGGGAATCTTCACCCAACGTCCACTACTCATTGTCGTCGAATCATGCTCGACCGGCCGGCCCCTTCCCCCTTTCTTTTCTTTTGTTTTTGCGCCGGTGGGTCTGCAACTGAGTTTGCAGACCCGGTTCGGATCGGGTCGGGTCGGGTCTGACCCGACCGGCCCGGTTTGATTCTCATCGTCCAATTGAGCCCCAATCCGACCTATTTTCATGAAATTGACGCCATAATCGGACTCCTTGACATGTTTTCTATCAAATATGGGTATTTTCGTGAATCAATTGATTGAAATTTAGTGAAAACCCCAAATTATCCCTAGGATCCGAAAATGAATTTCGCCTAATCGATGGCCTAAATGACCAAATTAGTCGAAATTGAGGCCGCCAATGGATTCAACATGATGAAAACTATAGGGTAGATGTATTTAATTTCAATGGGTATCCCTGTATGAGATTTAATTTCAGAAATTGTGAAACTGGGGACTAAATTGAAAGATTTTTATGCAATTAAGCCATTTTGTTTAAAATTGATCAAATTAGAGGGTAAATTGACCTAATTGCACTTCAAGACTTTAGAATCCAATGTCATAGCTTACAAAAAGTGAGAATTAAAAATTAAAAGACTCGAAAAGGATTTTTCGGGCTCGGTTCGGGGTTATGTTTGTGAAGGAACCCCATGATTAAAGAGGGAATTAAAATAAAATTCTTGAATATTTTTGTGTATTTTTCTGACCACGAATGGTATTTTTCTAATTTTTTGGGTATTTTTATAATTAAATAAATTCCAAAAAATATAAAAAAAATACAAAAAATATTTTTTGTTCAAAATTGGTTCCTAAGGCTAGGGTAAGGCTTCCAAAGTTGATTTTGTAATTTTTTGACCTTTTTTGATATTTTTAATTAATTTTAGAAATAAAAACTAAAATAAAAGATGGTCAAAAATCAGGTGTCAACACCATTGTTTCAGGGACTCTCCCCATGTATCACCATGATGAATCTGATGTCTTCGGCTTGGGCATGCTTTCTGGATAGGGAAATGATTTGCCCCCAGCAACTGAGTATTCCACCTTAAGTTAGCTGATTTAGCCATATGAAGCTCCATTGTATCTTGGTAATGCATTCTTTGTTGGTTGAGTTAATCACTTCCATGTCAAGTGATTTTGGCGTTTCGCGCCCTTCAATCTGTTCTGACACCTGTCTTAAACTAACATTCTCTGTACATGAAAGAGAAGCATCTCAGTCATTTGTATGGAATGAAATCAGAATAAGGGAGAATTTACTCCCTTTTGTGACATCAGAGGGTAAAACTTCATTGTAATTATCCGAAGGTCTCGGCATTTGATGTTGCACGATGTTCGACACTATTTGGGTTCTGTCACTCTCCTTCTTGAGGTTGGGTGATCTCTCGCCACTTTCGCTCTATTAATGCATTTCAATCTTGAAGTGTTGCTTCGCAAATAAGCATTCAGTTTTCTTCATCCCTACATATAGAAAAATGAGATGATCATTTCATATCTTGAGAGGATTGAAATGAGGAACGATATACACCCTTTTGTGGTTGAGTGATCATCAATTTCATGGTGAGAAACACGAGTATTTGTACTCCTTGAGACGTGCTTCAATTGGCGATCGTGCCATGTCACATTGGCCTCCAGTTTTGAGGGTCCATTGAGTCTTCTTTAAAGGGACAAATGTCGACCTCACGCAATCCTTTTATTTCACCTACATAACATGAGGAATGAATAAGTCAATTGTTGCACAAAAAGCTCTAATTGAAACGATCACATATTTACTATCCCCAGAGTTTCTTCAGTTCCCCTCATTTTGAGCATCAGAGATGAAGGAATGTTCCTTAACGATCCCCATTTATTTTTTATAATCACCTACAAGAGTGAGTAACCATGTCATCCTATAAACGAATTAATTTAATTTGAAACGAATACACCATTTTCGACTTAGAGAGGTCGATCCAAATCGGGTTGCCCCTTTTTCATGTTATCTTGTTCTGGGCTTATCATAGCCGATTCAGTTTATTTTGGAAATTCAATGGGTGGCGCCTGATGAAGGCGCATTTCCTTTCATGTTATAGGGAAAACAAGTCTCGCATCATTGGCCTTCAGCCATTTTGACCTGTTGGCAAAAGAAATAACCAAGCAAGTCAAGTATAACACTCGAAGTTTTTATTGGAACGATTACAGTTTTACCATCGTTCGATCACATCTCGCATGCAATTAGATGAAGAAATCTTCAATAAATGTCTGTCATGTATAACCTGTCAGAAAGGAGATACACTTAGTATTTTACATAGCAAAGACATCTCTCAGTGAGGTCGCCTCTTATAATGAAAGCAATGCGACAATACATATCCCATAATCCCTATTTACGGGCTTCTGATGCTCGCGAAGATTTCAAGATAAGAGGAGACGTCATTAAAAGATCGCTCCACGGTCATCAATCAAACGCCCATTTAATTCCAAACGTTTAATACGCAAATGGGGGCATTAATCTTGAAAGATTGCTTTGTGACATTTTTCTTGTAAAAATCATGTGATCCTTGTTTTTTAAGAAATCACTACACAAAATGTGATTGCAAACATGGCCTTAACTTTATGCCCCAAAATCTTGAATTGCAAGAATTTTAGACATAAAAAATGTCTTCTTAATCCATGATCGAAAATTTGGATGAACCATCTATTCCGTAGGGACGGCTTAGAAGTGTTCCAATTTTGTATCTAAAATTCATTGTCAAAATTTTTCATTTGTAAACTCAAACACACAGGGCATTCGGTTGATTTCCATGAATTTCCTATCATGAAATTTCACTAGGAAATGAACAAGTAGAGAGAGAAGTCATACTTACAGTGATTAGTGGGATTTGTTTTTGTTTTTTTTTTTTGGCTTTAGGTATACCAACCTTCCATAGACATGCGCATGAGACAAGTGGGTATACTCTAAAAAGTCAAAAATCAGGTGAGGAACCTATGGCTCAGGCTCCCACGATCCAAATATGGCAGATTCCTCCCCAAGAGTACCCACCCAAGAGGGCTAGATATCGCCAATTTGGATTGTGAGCGGGAACGAACACGAAAGTCTCAAGTGCCATCAAACACGAGATCTTTTTGTATCATTTCCCTATCTAAGGTAACCTAGGGGTGGTTGCAATCGGGGTTTGACCGCTAGTGTGTGCGATGTGTCGTGATCATCACAATGCAAGGTCATGCACAGCAGTTTGTATCAAACACCGCTTCAATATGTGCTAAAAATAAACATACAATCCCAACTCCAACCTACATGAAAGATGTCAACAATCACTTCACACCTTATTTCTCCAATCTGCAAAAACATCTAACACAACGGTTAGCGTCCGTACCTCACCTTCGAGAGCATCTGCAGAAAACAAGGTCAGATAAACCAATCAACTTTTTTAATCGGCTCAAGTCCTCTAAAATTCTTAACCAGAGATTCTGGTTTTAGAATAAGTCCCTAGCGGAGTCGCCAGTCCGTCGCAACCCTCTCGCGGGTTGCCTGCCGGAGGGGGCTAATGGGCTGCCCGATCTAAGCCTGATCAGATGCGGGCCTCTCCCAAGGTCCATTACCCAAATCGCAACGGCTGGATATACGTGGTCGACCTTCGGTGTGGTCTAGTGACATGTGATACGTGTACATGCCAAGGAGTCGCCACCAATCGTTTCGTGGAGGGTACGATCGGAAACCCTATCGAATTGTTGAGAGCGATCTATTCGATTCTGCGGAAACAAGAGAAGTGGGTTCGGGGACTTAGTTACGTCAACTGTCAGAGTTGACGCCCTTTCGATACCTAAGCTGAATGGTTTATCTAATATTAAAATTTCATATAGATAAGTGGGGTACAGATCCTAAATCTAGGAGTTCATGCAGATGGGAATGGCTACCCTATCACTCACAATCAGTAAAAATGAATGCGCAAATCTAGGATCCAGTACATGCGGATAAAGCACATGAAAGCAGCATGGCATCCCTAATAAGGCCCTATTGGCCTAGAGAAATATCAATCAAGGCTTAGGAGTGTTTTTGACATGATTCGCCCATGAGGGGCAAAATCGTAATTTTGAACAATTCGGGGACAATTCGCCTGGAAAGGGCAAATTTGTCATTTTAGATGAATTGGGAAGTCAAAAGAAAGGAGAAATAGGATTGGCCATCAATCCAATCCATTTCCTATTTTTCGGGAATTTCCAGGATTTTTCTGGAATTTAAAAGTGATTTTACCCTTAGAGGGGTAAAGTCAACATTTCGGACAAAAATGAGGATTGAAAATCTCAAATATTAGGGCTGGTCACCCACCTGATCCAAACCCTAATTTTAAGCAATTTCCAGGACTCGATTGGAACAAGAAAGACGATTTTCCCATTGAGTGGCAAAATCGTCATTTTGAGAAAAGGGACGGGACTCGAAAATCGAAGCCTAAGAATTGATCGCCTATCTGACCCTAATTCTTACATTGGCATTATCGGCCTTATCTCGCATATACAGCAGAGGCGACTTACCCCTAAAGGGTAATATCGTCAAGTCTCAGAAGAACGGATAAGAAACCCCAAAAATAGGGTTGACCAGTTGTCTGTGGTCAATCCTCAATTTTTGGGGATTTATGGAGTGTTTAGGATTTTTCCACATTTTTTCCACATTTTTTTTGCAATTTTTTGGAATTTTCTAGCATTTTTTTTTGGATTTTCTAGGAATTTTTTGATTTTTTTTATTTTTAAAATCATTTTCTCATTTTTTTATTTATAAAATGTTTTTCGGGCCGGGCGGGTGACCCGGCCCACGACCCATGGGCGACCGACCCGGCCCGGATCCGGGCTCGCATCAACTTCGCTAAAACGACGCAGTATTACTCTTCCCGCTTCGAATTTTCAATTTCCCCCCTAATATGAACCAAGGGCCTAGATTGCGCCACATGTCGACTCATGGGCAGTCTGATCTAAGGCAAGAAATCGACGGTACAGATTGAAGTGCCCGATCGAACTACAACCGTCCGATCAATTATCAGAAAATGATTTTTTATTTCCGAAAAAAGGAGATCTTGACACATGGCGCATCTATCACCATACGATCAAGTTTGTTGTTTTTTATTCTGTTATAACCGAGTGCGCTGACGTGGCTGCCACGTGGGCGCCACGTCATCGCCACGTGGCCGTTGACTCGGTCAACCGTCGTTGACCGGTCAACGACTCACCGGGGAAGACGACCGGCGCCGGCACTATCTCGCCGGCGCCTCGTCGGAAGGCCATATCTCGGCCTTTCGACGTCCAAACTCGACGAAGTCAGCGTCAATTGACTCAGCCCGAGGAGCTCTAAAACATATATCACAATCAACATAGCAGAAACGAGTTTGATAAACTTGCCATCCTAGGCCGGAGCTAATCTCCGGCGAGCTAACGTTCAAGCCGTTTCTGACGAGATCTATCCTACCAAATTAGTCAAGAAGTATCATATGAGTTCAAGAAGACTTACTCGGCCATCGCGAGGCTTCGGTTTCGCTCGGATCAAGCTCTCAGGCTCTCGATAGGTTCGGATGGTCGGAGGTCAGACCCGACATTTCACACAAGGAAAATGCAAGAAATCAAATGGAAAATGCTCAGTGATTCACAACGAGTAAATCGCGACTCCTAAAATATAAAATGATCTAGAGGAACGCAAGTTGCCATTAGAGGCCGAGGCAAAGCTCGGGGAAGAGTCTCACCTTCTAGGCCATCTTAGGCGTATCCAACGGGTTTACGAGCTTTCTGAGGAAGTCACCGAGCTTGGAGGATGGTTCGGACATGACGACGAAGGCTTGGAAGCCTCGACGAATCTCGGCGGCTATGGCGGCCAAGGGACGCGTCCGACACCCTCTCTCTCTTTTTTCGCTCTCTTTTTCGTCCTCTCTCTCGCTCTCCCTTTCGTCCTCTCTCTCTCGCTCTCTCTCTCCGAGAGCTCTCTCTCTCCGAGGTCCTTTTGTTCTTGTGTCCGTTCTGGACCTCTTGAACTGATCCCCTCCTCAACTGATCATTCGTTCCCTTTTCTTTCTTCTGCCCGCGCAAATGACCCCCCTCCATTCTGTTTTGTTCTATGTGTGCCAAGAAGGGGAACCGAATTTTGTTCTCTTGGTTGGTCAACCGGGTTGACTGGGTCGGTCAACCCGACCTAGTTGACCCGGTTCTAATTTTTTTGTTCAAATTGGATGTCCAGATGAGCATATATTATAAAATTGACCTGAAAATTAGACTCCATGGTACAGACTCCATCTAGAAATGTGATTTTCATGACCATAACACATACAGTCGTGTGAAAACCCCAAATGTTGAGTAGGATCCGAAATTGATTTTTGCCAGATTGATATTCTTAATGGACGAATCGGCCCCATTTGAGCTCACCATTAGATTCAGGGGGTCAAAACCTATAGGGAGGAAGCATTGGGTTTCTATGGGTGTCCCTAAGAAAAGTTTAATTTCGGAATTGGTACTTGCAGGGACTAAAATGAAAAGATTTTTATGCAATTAGGGACCTAAAACCAAAATTGATCAAATCAGTTTACAATTGAACCAAATTGAAATGCAAAATATTGCGAGTAAAAAGACTCAAAACATATTTTTGACAAATTCAACTATGTGCGTTACAAAGAAACACACAAAATTAAACTTGAATTTTGACTCTTGATGAGGTCAAAATGACGAGGGATTTAAAATAAAAATATCGACTATTTTCCTATATTTTTGTGACCTCAATTGCTATTTTTGTTGATTTTTGTTGATTTTTTTATTTTCTAAAAATACTAAAAAATGCGAAAAATATGAAAAATTAATTTTTTTTTTATCAAAAATGGTTCCTTAGGCTTGGCCAAGGTCACCAAAGTTGATTTTATAATTTTTTTGATTTTTTATCGATTTTTTGTGATTTTTCAAAATAAGACTGAAAAAGATTTGATCAAAAATCAAGTGTCAACAACCCTCTCATCGTCAATAAATGAACTTGTGTAGTGTCCTGTGCATACTTGTGGATGTGATGCTGAGATTGACTGATTAGACTGTTGAGTCGAGTCAACATTGCATTATGTTTGGCTAAAGCTGGTAAGTGTGCATGCAGATGTTTATCCTTCTGTGATTGTGATTGACCGTGGTAAGTGTCTATGGGAGCCTTCTGTTAGGATGCCCTAAGCGAATCAATTTCCTAACCGAGCTTAGGCTTGATTCACTGAGATTTATTCCCACCCCATCGTGGGATAACAATTTCAGGTCCTTTCGTATGGAACTTCGTGGATATCAAGAAATTGGATGTGGGAGTAAACATGTTGAAGTAGATGAGAAGTTACCCTTACCCGACCGAGGAACTATTTAAGGTCTAGTGAGCCAGCCCGAAGTGTGGGGTTGTATTTGATGGTTGCAGGTAAGTAGGATTAAGACTGTCCTGCTTATGACTAATGTTTTGTAATTATCTTTTATGAATGACTGTTGTGGCTTCCTACTTCTCTATCCCATGTTTAATTGATGTTTAGGGAGTTAACACGTTTTCCGCATGCGTAAGAAAGTAATAGGTCGATAGTGTGCCTGGGACGCTATCCTTCGTGACCTCGTGGCGATTTGGTAAGGGATGTCGCGGACTCGAGAGTCGAGGCGTGACATCCTCTCCCAAGGTGGTATCAGAGCAAGGTCAGCCTGATCCATCTGGTCATTGGCCTGGAGTGATAAGGAGCGCTGGTATTTTGGATAGTTAGTAGGATCGTAAGCTTTTGCGTGTGCTTGTTACTTATGTTTTTGATTGAATGTTAGTTATCTCATTATGCGTTGCTTGGGGTGGACAGGACTCCGTAAGTTACCTGTATAATGAGCAATCGTAATGAGAGAGTGCCTAGAGGAAGGTTAGCTCAAGGAGATCTTGGGATGGACGGGATCTTGCAAACGTTGAAAACTTTAAGAGCTATAGTTGGGCAGCAAGTGAGTAGTCAAGCTAATGCTTCCACCATCGTCGTTTCGCGTGAAGACTCATTGGCTAGAAACGGGAGTGGTACGCGATCGATACTCGAGTTGATGGAAAATTTTTTGAACCTTGAGCCGCCAAAGTTTGAAGAGGTAGGAGATCAAGAGGCTGCAATCTGGTAGATTATGGAAATAGAGAAGGCATTCGCCCCGCTGAGATGCTCCGAAGAGGACAAGGTGACGTTAGTCTTTTACCAACTTAAAGGTGGCGCTAATACGTGGTGGAAAGTCACACAAGAAAAAATCTTTCCCAAAGGTGTGGTCCCGGTGTGGGACGCCTTCGTTGAAGGCTTATATGGCAAGTACTTTCTAGACTGTAGGTGAGAGAAAAAGATGGTTGAATTCCTGCAGCTTCGACAGGACCATAAGACAGTAGAGCAATACGAAGTGAAATTCGTTGAACTGTCAAAGTATGCACCACGAGTAACTGGTGATTCGGTGATTAGGATGAGAAGATTTCGTGAGGGATTGAAACCTGAGATTAAGGATCAACTGGTGCCACTGAACCTTAAGAGTTTTAGCGAATTGTATGAAAGGGCCTAATCTGTGGAGAGGAAACTAGCCAAAAGGGCAATCGCATCTGGATCGCGATTTGCGCCTTCTTCTAGGGATAACCGCTGGTCAAAAAAGAGGCCGATGTATATCAACAAGTATCACATCCCGTCTACCCAAAGAAGTGCAATCAGAAAGCCGATGTTTCGCCAAAGTGAGAAATGTCGTATGTGTCACCGTAAGCATGGGAATGATCCGTGTCCGTTAAGAGGTGGACCATGCTTCGGATGTGGACAGCTCTGTCACCAAGTGAAGGATTGCCCGCTGAGAAATAAGATAGACCAAGCATCGCCGTCGCAAGGAGGACAAACTCGAGGAGACATTTAGCAAGACAACTAAGATTGAATCTACTGGTAATAGGGTGGCTTTTGGGTTAATATAGCTAATCGAGCTTGAAAAGACCTTTTGTGGATAAAACTTATGGTATGGGTTTGTATTAAGGCAACTGGTATTTTGAGGATTACATAAGTTTGAAGTGTTGTTTTGCTTGGGTTGCCTTAGCCGTTGTTTTTCTTTGGACCCTAATTAATGACTAGATGAATATTCGCAGAGGAGCGAGCGTGAACTGTGAGATTTATCTCTGAGATGTGATGAACTCTCAAAGAGTCAAAAGGTACGAATTGATAAGGATCGAAGTGAAGGCAGGTAACGTGTGCTGAGTGGCGATGATAATCTTTCTCTACACGTGGTTAAAGTTGGACCTAAAAGTGAAAACACGTTGAGAGTGCGTCGTGTTGTATTTCGAATGATGGATAGAAGATTGTGGGTGAATCAGGATGTCATGTGCAAGTAAGACTCATGCGCCACGTCGAATTTGTGAAAGTCAGTTTATACCTCCATATCTTGATCGGAGAAGGCCTTGCGGTATGACAAAGGTAGTCTTGGAATGACTTGAGACCTGTATGGTTCAGTCGACTTGTAACCTAATAAAGTCAAGGTGAAGTGTACACTGCTTGAGGATGGCAATTAATGAAGCCTTAGACATGTGCATGGAACGATGACGGTAAAAACGAACAAGGAAAGTTGTCGCGACCCTCTCGAGCTTGGAGGCGGGAGCGGGCTAATGGGCCGCCCGATCGCTGGCTTGATCGGACGCGGGCCTCTCCCAAGGTCCATTACCCAAATCGCAACTACTGGATATACGTGGTCGACCTTCAGTGTGGTCTAGTGACATGTGATGAGTGTACATGCCAAGGAGTCGCCACCAATCGTTTCATGGAGGGTACGATCGGAAAACCCTATCGAATAGTTGGGAGTGATCTATTCGATTCTGCGGAAACCAGAGAAGTGGGTTCGGGGACTTAGTTACGCCAACTGTCAAAGTTGACGCCCTTTCGGTACCTAAGCTGAATGGTTTATCTGATCCTAGGATTTCATACAGACGAGTGGGGTACAGATCCTAAATCTAGGAGTTCATGCAGATGGGAATTGCTACCTTATCAATCACAATCAATAGAAATAAGTGCGCAAATCAAGGATCCAGTACATGCGGATAAAACACATGAAATCAGCGTGGCATCCCTAATGAGGCCCTATTAGCCTAGAGAAATATCAATCAAGGCTTAGGAATGATTTTAGCATGATTTGCCCATGAGGGACAAAATCGTAATTTTGAACAATTTGGGGATAATTCCCCCTAAAAAGGACAAATTCGTCATTTTTGGCGAATTGGAGAGTCAAAGGACGGGGAAATAGGATTGGCCATCAATCCAATCCATTTCCTATTTTTCGGGAATTTTTCAGAATTTTTCTGAAATTTAAAAATGATTTTACCCTTGGAGGGGTAAAGTCGTCATTTTGGACAAAGATGAGAACTGAAAATTTCAAATATTAGGGTTGGTCGTCCACCTGACCCAAACCCTAACTTCAAGCAATTTTCAGAACTCGATTGAGACAAGAAAGACGATTTTCCCACTAAAGGGGCAAAATCGTCATTTTGAGAAAAGGGGCGGGACTCGAAAACCCAAACCTAAGAATTGGTCGTCTAATCGACCCTAATTCTCACCTTGGCATTATCGGCCTTATCTAGCATGCACACAATAGGCGACTTACCCCTAAAGGGTAATGTCGTCAAGTTTCGGAAAATTGGATAAGAAACCCCAAAAATAGGGTTGACCAGTTGTCTGTGGTCAACACTCGATTTTTGGGGATTTCTGGAATGTCTAGGATTTTTCCACAAATTTTTCACATTTTTTTTGGAATTTTCTGGAATTTTCTAGCATTTTTTTGGATTTTCTAGGATTTTTCTGATTTTTTTTATTTTTTAAAAATCATTTTCGAATTTTTTTATTTAAAAAATATTATTCGGACCGGGTCGACCCGACCCACTCGGGTCGGAACCCGGTCCAAACCCGAACCCGCGAAAACCTTCATCGAAAACGACGCCGTACACGCTTTTTATTTTTGGATTTTCGGGTTTTAATCCGACGGTCCCTGATGGACCACGTGGCTTGTCCGTGTCGCTTAGATCAGTTTACTAAAACCTACGGTCCAGATTGGATGAAGACTCGATCAGAGCCGTCTGATCAGATTACTTGAACCTACGGCCATGATTAGATCCGGAGACTTGATCTAGACCGTCGATTCACACTAACCTAAACGACGCCGCACGGCCACTAACCTACACGACACCGTTTCAGTTTATTTTTGATTTTCTGATTTTAAAACATTTTCGGATAAACCTAAATACTAATCGGACGGTCACTAGAATTTACGTTCGATTTATTTGAGCCGTCCGATCCTTTTTATTCGAATAACAGACCCAACGGCCATGCTGACTCGGCATCACGTGGACCAATGGCCGAGTGCCAACTAGGACTTTGACCGGTTGACTGCGCCACGTCAGCTTCGTCTTCAACCTCGCGGCTCCGGCAGAATGGACGGCTGTGGTTCTCCGACGATGATCTGACGATGAACTCTCGATGAAACCTCATGAAACTAACGGCAATCGACTCGCAATCGCCTCTATTCTAACATATCTCAAGATTACGCGAATCCATTCACGGGGCCAAGCACGATCGAACATGAACCAGTACGTGCACATACACTCAAATCGCTCGATTCATGGCGTAATGAACCAACTCATTAACAGGGAAGCATCATTCAATGTTTAGGAGACTTACCTCGAGCTCCGATCGAGCTCGCTCGGCCCAGATTTGGCTGGGCAAGAATCGGCTATGGAGGCTAAATCGGAGGACTCAATTCGGGGTATGCGAGCAAAATCGATGCAAAATGGAGATGCGAGCATGGTCAGTAATGTCTAAGGGATGAAAAGCACACAGGAATTGCAAAGATTGAAGCCGAAATCAAAGTCCGCCATTGAAGACCTGAGCTTGAGCTCGAAGTTCGGGATTACCTGTTCTGGCGATTTTGGGCTGCGCGGTTGATGGCGATCGCTTCCTGGCACTCAAAGCGAACTTCTGACGGTCTTCTTTAGCTTTGGTTTGGCCGGAGACGGCCTAACCAGCGCTTTGCAGTCGAACTCAAATTCTCGACGACGGAGGGTCGGAGAACGAGCTCTCTCTTTCGTTTTCTTTCTCTCTCTCGATTCAGTTTCGCCCCTCTACAACTGAATCCACCTCCCCTCTAACTGAAAGCCCCTGTAGGCTTATATAGCATCTCCGAATTTTGGCGCCGATTTGAGGAGTTCCAACTGACTTCAATGGCACGTGGCAGCACGTGTTTTTGGGTTCAATTGGCGCCGGAGAGGATGGGTGACTTGCCAAGGTTCATTTGGTTTCCCGGCGAGCCTCATTCCTCACGAATTTGTCATACATTCGACCTGCATTTGTCGTTTGTTGACTTTTGCAGGTGTGCAGGTTGACCAGCCGATTATTTGCTATCCCGATGGTCACTGGTCTTCATTCCGGTCCCGATCGACGGGGATTGACCCAAGGAACTAAATGCCCAGCATTGCTTCTCCAATTGTCGTTGATTCGTCGCTCAATTTTCTCCTTGAAATTATACCTTCCACTGTTCACTCGTGCACAGGCCTGATGAAGAAGAAGACACTGTAGCGGGCCAGTTCGACCGGTCCGACCGCCGGTCTGACCGGTCTGAACCGGTCCCGAATAGGTTTTTTTTCAAATTAAGCCCAAATTAATGGGAAAATTTTGTAATTGAACCTCATAATCGAATCTAGGGCATGAATTCTATCTAGAAATGTGGTTTTGCCCAAAAGTTTTCATCAATTTCTACAAAACCCCCAAATTTTCATTTAATTGGAAATTGGGGATCGTGTAATTGAGGGTGCAAATGATCAAATTGAGTCAAACCACCTGTTCCAATCGATTTAAAATGGTGAAATCCATTGGGTAGCATGTTTAATTTGCAATGATAGCCCTTGAATTGAAAGTAATTTCAATTATGCTTAATTTCAAGGACTAAAATGCAATTTTAGTATGTAATTTTGCCAAATCCGTGCAATTGAGCATATTGTGCAAACAATTGGGCTAAATTGAAATAGGGGATAGTCAGATTGAATGTCAAGATCTTAAAAAATGCCAAAATTGCAAATTAAAAGACTCAATTGTTATTTTTTTCTTCAAATTCAATAGTACGGGTTACAAAGGAACACCTAAAATTGAATCTGATTTTGATTTTTTTGAGAGGTCAAAAATAAAAGGGATTAAAAGGAAAAATATTGGATATTTTTCCATATTTTTGTGACCTCAAATGCTATTTTTCTTGATTTTTTAAGTATTTTTCTATTTTCCAAAAATACTAAAAAATATGAAAAATGTGAACAATTATTTTTTGGTCAAGAATGGTCCCTTGGGCTTGGCCAAGGCCACCAAAGTTGATTTTGTAATTTTTTGACTTTTTATAAATTTTTTGTGATTTTTCAAAAATAAAACTGAAAAAGACCTAGTCAAAAAATCAGGTGTCAACAGCTGCCCCTCTTTGAGAGGAATCTCGTGAGAGGTTTCGCTCAAAGACAGGTGACACCTGAGTCTAGACCGACTCGACTGGGGAAAAGAAACACGAATCTTGACATTCAATCTTACTTGCCCCACTGGTGAATGCTCTGCTCTTCATTCTTTTGCTGATGTGAGAAAGAAAGTAGAGAGACCCACCTGCTATTTACCTGTTGGTCACCTGCCTGATGTTCGTGCGGCATGCGCGGTGTATAGCGGGTTCTAGTGAATACCTAGGGACTCGTCTTTTGAGTATCCTAGGGCGATTAAACTCTAGCCTGTATGGTAGGCCGTACCAGAATGGGATTCCTACACTTGACAGGAACCTGTGAATGACGCACCCAGTCTCTTAGGGATTGTCGGGGTTTTGATCCGTATGGTGGATCAGACCATGAATAGGACTCCTTTCTGCTAGGAACCTATGGATGACGCACCCAGTCTCTTAGGGATTGTCAGGGTTTTGATCCGTATAGTGGATCAGACCATGAATAGGACTCCTCTCTGTTAGGAACCTATGGATGACACACCCAGTCTCTTAGGGATTGTCATGGTTTTGATCCGTATGGTGGATCAGACCATGAATAGGACTCCTCTCTGCTAGGAACCTATGGATGACGCACCCAGTCTCTTAGGGATTGTCAGGGTTTTGATCCGTATGGTGGATCAGACCATGAATAGGACTCCTCTCTGTTAGGAACCTATGGATGACGCACCCAGTCTCTTAGGGATTGTCAAACATTTTAATCCGTCAGTGGATCAGGCCGAGAATAGGATTCCTTTCTGCTAGGAACCTATGGATGACGCACCCAGTCTCTTAGGGATTGTCAGGGTTTTGATCCGTATGGTGGATCAGACCATGAATAGGACTCCTCTCTGTTAGGAACCTATGGATGACGCACCCAGTCTCTTAGGGATTGTCAGGGTTTTGATCCGTATGGTGGATCAGACCATGAATAGGACTCCTCTCTGCTAGGAACCTATGGATGACGCACCCAGTCTCTTAGGGATTGTCAGGGTTTTGATCCGTATGGTGGATCAGACCATGAATAGGACTCCTCTCTGTTAGGAACCTATGGATGACGTACCCAGTCTTTTAGGGATTGTCAGGGTTTTGATCCGTATGGTGGATCAGACCATGAATAGGACTCCTTTCTGTTAGGAACCTATGGATGACGCACCCAGTCTCTTAAGGATTGTCAAACATTTTAATCCGTCAGTGGATCAGGCCGAGAATAGGATTCCTTTCTGCTAGGAACCTATGGATGACGAACCCAGTCTCTTAGGGATTGTCGAACATTTTGATCCTATATTCTAAGGAATTAACTAGGATTTATGCAAATGAGGTGTGCCTAACCTTGAGGCTTTACCAAATGGGCTATTCTGGGTTTAGGGGTTACCTAGAACCTCACAGAAAGCAGATTCTGAAAATTGTCCTTTCGACACGCGAGGCGTTATTCTGGGATTTGGGGATTCCAAGTATCCTGCAGAAAACTTAAACCTGCAAAAACTTTGATAAGATTCTTCTGGGATCTAGGGGCTACCTGAGATCTCGCAGAAAGACTATCTTGAATGTTGTCCTTTTGACATTGAAGGTGACATTCTGGGACCTGGGAGCTCCAGGTATCTTGCAGAAAGTTCCAACCTGTAACACCGGGATCTCACACAGGGAGATAATTTCGAACATTGTCCTTTTGACATGGGAGGTGACATTCTGGGATCTGGGGACTCCAGGTATCCTGCAGAAAGATCAAACCTATAAATTTGAAATCTCACATAGGGATGATTTCGGAGATTGTCCTTTTGACATTGGAGGTGACATTCTAGGATCTGGGAGCTCCAGGGGTCCTACAGAAGCAAGAATGCTGCAAGCCATTCTGGGAGCCGAAGTCATCAAGAATCTTGCAAAAGCTCCAACCTGAAAATTTTTCTTACCAAAGGCACATCAATGGTCTTTAAGTGATATGTGATGTCAAACTGACAGCACTTTATGACTTATATCATAGTCATGAAAAATATTTCAATGAATGTATTACGAGGTTGGAGGTTATCCAAAACACCTTGCAACATACGGGAGTGATCAAAAGTTCCTTGCGGGGAAAGTTTGAATCAAACAATCTGAAATTATCAAAAGAGTTTGGTTAAAATGTCCAACGGAGTATTCTCATCAAAGAGGACTTCTCACCGTTTTGAGGTAATGGTCTTTTACCAAGAATGCACTCGAACTTCCTATCAAACCTGCGCCTAGGGTTCAGGATCATTCGCAGTGAATACACCTCGATCGATCAGGAGGACTTCCAAGGGACCGTAATGTTGGGCTTGGTCAACGGTTTTCAAAGGGGACTTGCGTGCAAGTCAAGGCTTTCGAAGAGAAGTCTTCAATGTCGGCTCCAGGTTTACAAGTCAAGAAACCTGCAAAATGAGAAAGAAATAATCTTGCTCGAACTTCTTCGAGCTAAGCTTAGACATTAAATCCTATGTCAATCCAAGTGCCTTAATTAGAAAAGGCTTTTCAGGGTTGTAACGTAGGTATGATTGGGGACCAAAGAAGGCTTGTTTTTGGCTTAGAATATGCGAAGGGTTTACATTGGTGATCGTTGCAAGTTTGCTGCCATCTTGCCCCTTCTGGTTCAAAGAGCGTCTTCAGTCTTTGAAGTGCATATTTGTCTTTAGAGAACATCTCTCTCATGTCAAGACGGCGTCAATACCTTGTCTATGCTTTTGTCATCTAAATGTGACATAATTTGGGAGTATCATTTGCTGTCCAGCTCCCTTGGGATTTTTTTTATAATCAGATCTCACTAGTGACCCATACAAAGGTATCATGCCATCTTTTGGCATTTACAAAATCAAACACATGATTCACAAGTGTACAAGTATTTGGACGGCATTGGCCTTACTTTTACCAGGCACTTTGCTTTTTCTTGATGCCCAGGATTGAATTTTTCTCTTTCTTTTCTTTTTCTCATCTTTTGTCGAGATCCCACATTTTCTTTTCTTTTGGGGATCAGAATTTTCAAATGCGTGTGCCAGATGTACAACTTGAATCTCAGCACTCCAACATTAATCTAGGAATTTTTCGCAAATCCTGTGTTTTGAACTCTTCCGCTCTTGAAGGGACGTCGCTTCCGTCTTGGAATATGCAATGATCACCAACGGGTTTGTAAAATGAATGTATAGGCTCAACTGGGCTGTGCAAAGGGTAAAGTGTATAGGATAGAGAAACGAATGCTTTTCGTCATCCTAAAGCACCTGAATTACCATAGAAGTTAAAAACGACAAGCAACACACGAAGATTGATGCAAGTCTGAGCAAGAGAACTTCTAACCATTTATCTCCTGATACTGCTGGACGTACCTCCAGTTTGCCCCATTGTGGGGTGGTTCTTGACAGGGGTATATAATGAAATCGTCGTTCAAAGGGTTATCAATGGTCACCTGTAGTGTTTATGATAGAGAAACGAATGCCTCCGTCGTCTCAATCCATGTAATCACTGCGAATAACCCTTACGTCCGTAGGTTAAGGTCTCGCTATCCTTACCATTCCACTTATCTCTTAAGTGTGTATGGGACGTGTTTGGACCAGGCTTGCCTCTTGTCTGAGGAAACATCCTTTTGAATGATTTAAACAACTTTTGTTTGGAAGAGTTCATTTTGCTTTCTCCAAAACTTACCCTCCAAGGGGATTTATGATGCACAATGCATATTTCAATCATGTTCGGATAACCTCCAAGTTTAAACATGAATGCCAATGACATGACTATGAGAATTTTGCGTCTTTCTAGACATGAGATTTGAATACATGCTAGATTCCAAGAAGCCTTCAAATTCTATCAATAAGGATTCCGACAGTCTTGTAAACCTAAAAGATTAGGGAAGGAATACTTACCCGCCTAGCGCGGCTAGGGATTCCTGAAAAACATAAAAGGAATATGTTAGTGTATACTCTCGAATTTCAGAAAATTAGAACGATACACCTTACCCTTGATCATGCATTCCAATGGAAGTGGATAGATTCGCGAAAATCTGCATTTTTCTTAACAACACAAGATGGTTAAGTTGTTCTAAAATTTCTTAAAATTCTCAGTCTTTGGAGAAGAAGACGTGCACCTGAGCACCATGACGTTAGGTCTCCTTGATCATGCGTTCCAACTTATCGCGACCCTGCTTCCTTGGATCCTGCAATATTGAACACATGCTAATGTATGCATAGATGCATGACATGCTTATGCAAAGACTATCATGAAGAGTAGGCTCAATTCGAGGCAGGGCATATGACCGGAATCTGATTTTATTTCAAGGGTAATATTTCTTCACAGCATCTGAATTCACAGGGTACCCCAATTCTTCTCCCTGGGAGTTTACAAGAATTAATGCTCCTCCCGTGAGGATCTTCTTAACAATGTAGGGGCCTTCGTAATTTGGAGTGAATTTTCCCCCTGGATGGGTAGTACTTGGCAAAACTTTCCTAATTACCAAGTCATTTACTTCGAAGTTTCTGGTCTTGACCTTTCGATTAAACGCCCTGGCTACCCTCTTATGGTAAGTTTGTCCATGGCAAATGGCTTTAAGACGTTTCTCATCTATTAAGTTCAGCTGTTCATATCTGTGCTTGAAATACTCTGACTCAGAGAGTTTATCTTCGGATAAGATTCTCAAAGAGGGAATCTTAACTTCTACTGGTAGAACTGCTTCTGTCCCATATACCAAACTATAGGGAGTTGCCCCTGTAGAAGTCCTGATCGACGTTCGGTAAGCCATCAAGGCGAAGGGCAGCCTTTCGTGCCAATCCCTGTAGTTTTCTGCTGTTTTAGCCAAGATTCTCTTGATGTTTTTATTGGCTGCTTCCACTGCCCCATTCATCTGTAGGCGGTAAGGAGATGAATTCAGATGTCGAATGCTAAAGTGATCCAGCAGACCATCGACAATCTTGTTGTTTAGGTTGGACCCATTATCTGTGATGATCGCTTGAGGGGTACCATACCGGGATATGATATCTCTTTTGACAAATCTTGCCACATTTCTTGCAGTGACATTCTTGTAAGAGCTGGCTTCTACCCATTTGGTGAAGTAATCAATCGCTACCAAGATGAAGCGATGACCATTCGAAGCCACAGGATTAATAGGCCCTATCATGTCTATCCCCCACATAGAGAAAGGCCAAACTTCAGACATTTGGTGTAGTTCGTTCGGGGGTGCGTTAATCTTATCCCCGTATATTTGGCATTGGTGGCATGACCGGACGTGCTGACAGCAGTCTGATTCGATGGTCATCCAATAATAACCTAGCCGCATGATCTTCCGGGCAAGGAGGTGGCCGTTCATGTGAGGCCCACACGCACCTTCATGAATCTCTTTCATGAGAATATTTGCTTCTTTGGCATCTACGCATCTCAGTAGAGTGGAATCGAACGATCTCTTGTATAGAATTTGTCCATTGAGGAAGAACTTGCTGGCCATCTTGGTTATGTATTTTCGGTCTCTTGACTGGCATCCTTCAGGGAATTTCCCTTTTGAGAGGTAATTCTTGATGTCATAGTACCATGGCTCTCCGTCAAATTCTTCTTCGATTAGCATACAATAAGCTGGCTTTTTAACGATACCGATCCTCAGGGGTTCTACATCCAACCCTTCAGTTGTTTGTAACATCGAGGCTAGGGTGGCTAATGCATCTGCAAATTGATTGTGAGACCTTGATAGGTATTCGAATGACACTTCTTCGAACTTGAGTATCAATTCTTCAAGGTATTCATGGTAGGGGATGAGTTTTGCATCTTTCGTCTTCCACTCCCCTTGTGTCTGTAGAATAATGAGCATGGAGTCTCCAAAGACCTACAATCTAGGTATCTTCATGGAAAGGGCCAGTCGTAGGCCCAGAATGCATGCCTCATATTCTGAAATATTGTTGGTACAAGGAAAAGTTATCTTTGCCGCGACAGGGTAATGTTGACCATCTGGGGATATCAGTACTGCCCCAGTGCCTGCCCCTGATAGGTTAATAGCACCATCGAAATACATGATCCACTTATCCTCTGCTAAGTTCAGAATTCGGCCTTCTGTGTTCGCTACTTCAGGGGACTCACCGCTTGACGGGCTTTCTGCCAGCATGTCAGCTATAGCTCTCCCTTTTACCGACTTCTGTGGGGAACACTTGATGTCAAATTCAGACAACATTACTTGCCACTTCGCTAATTTCCCAATTAGAGCGGGCTTCTCCAGGAGGTATTTGACAGGATCGTTCTCTGTTATGAGCTGGATATGGTGGTGTAGGGTATACTGCCTCAGTCTGCGAAGTACCCATACCGTTGCTACGCAGGCCCTTTCGACTGGTATATATTTTGCTTCAGATGGCGTGAATTTCTTACTCAGGTAATAGATAGCCCTCTCTTTACCATCTATCGGGCTTGTCTGGGCAAGTAAGGCTCCCAAGGACTCTTGTCGTATGGTCAGGTATAAGGTCAATGGGTGACCAGGAATTGGTGGCACAAGCACCGGTGGTGTGATCAAATAGTTTTTGATCATTTGGAATGCCTTGCTGCACTCGGCGTCCCATGTTATTTTCGCGCCTTTCTTAAGCAATTTGAAGATTGGCTTAGCCACATCAGACAGCTGATTGATGAACCTGGCAATATAGTTCAATCTCCCTAGAAGGCTTCTCACTTCTTTTACTGTGGATGGAGTTGATAAATCGTGGATGGCCTGGATTTTTGAGGGATCAATTTCAATGCCTCTGTTGCTGACTATGAACCCAAGGAGTTTCCCGGATCTTGCCCCAAACACGCATTTGTTAGGGTTCAGCTTTAACTTGTATTTGCGCAGGCGCTCAAATAATTTTCTTAATACCTGTATGTGATCTTGTCCTTTCTTGGATTTAGCGATCATGTCATCAACATATACTTCAATCTCTTTGTGGATCATATCATGGAATAACGTGACCATAGCCTTCTGGTAGGTAGCCCCGGCGTTTTTCAATCCAAAGGGCATGACTTTGTAGCAAAAATTCCCCCATGGTGTGGTAAATGCAGTCTTGGGTTTGTCTTCTTGTTTCATGGAGATTTGGTTGTATCCCGAGAATCCATCCATGAATGAGAATAATTCATAACCCGCCGTACTATCCACCAATACATCAATGTGGGGGAGTGGAAAATCATCTTTTGGGCTTGCTCTATTCAGATCTCGGTAATCTACGCAGATCCGAACTTTTCCGTCTTTCTTCATGACGGGGACTATATTTGCAACCCAGTCTGAATATGGGATAGCTTCAATGAAGCCTACCCTAAGGAGTTTCATGACTTCTTCCTTAATCTTGTCTTCTAACTCGGCTTTCATCCGCCTACTGCCTTGTTTGACTGGTTTGATGCCAGGATCCGTGGGCAATGCATGTTCCACAATCTTAGGATCAAGGCCTGGCATATCCGCGTAAGACCATGCGAAGATGTCTTGATATTCTTTTAGTAGCTTGGTGAACTCGAGCCTTTCATCACGGGATAGGTGTCAGCCGATCTTGACCTCTTTGACGTTCACGGTGTCTCCCAAATTAATGACAATTGGTTCTTCTGAGGTAGGAGGCTTTGACTCTTCAAAGGTGTTCCAATCCCTACGGATAGACGCGTAATCCTCGTCTTCATCTTCCTCAATGTTATAAGAGTGGTTAATGGAGGGATCCGAATTTTGTAACAACCTGGTATGCATGTTTGAGATGATATGCCTGAAATGTCATGAGTATGGTTAGTTTGTGCTCAGTAAAAATGACATGCATGATTATGTAAAGTTTTTTTTTCGAAAAAGTTTTTCGAAATAGATGTAGATACAGATGGGACTAATCCTCATGTCATTGGATATCCCGGCCCCTTGAAAATCTTTTGAAGATTAGGAATCATATGGCAAATCAGGCCTTAAGCTTCTATATGGAAGACCATTATCATCATCGGGCTGATTCGTGGTTCCATATGTCCTTAACAAAACATGCGTGGTTTTATTGAATGCGAAATGGGCCGCGTTACAAGATGTGCTATTTGGACCAACGGCCGGAGATCCAAAGGCGTTTTCTTATGTGTTCAATAAGGAAAGAAAATACAGTGAAATGCAGAAAGTTCTAAACGCAGTATTTAAAGATGAAGGAAGAGTCTATTTACTCAGAAGAAGTGGCTTCGCTGTCCAACCACTCCATGATGACATTCACAGAGTCATCTTCGAGAAAAGGATTTGTCAGATCTAGTTCCATCGGCGAAGTGATACCCTCTTCAGATAGCCATTTGGAGTTCTGGTCGAAGTAGGTATTTAAGGGATTCTTGAACATTCGAGACCTTCCCTTCCAGGTTGGAGAACCGATGAATGAGCTATTCGGGCTGTTTTCGCCTCCACGGCGTCCCAGGCTTTTGCCTCGGCCTCGGCCTGTTGCTTTCGGGACAGAATCATTCATGGGATACTTCTGGTACCCCAAGCCCATTTTATGTGGATTAGCCTTCAACTGTAGCGGGGCATTTATACCCTGATTATGTTTGCCTAGGCCTTTTTCAGGATTGAACCCGTATGCCAGCAGCATCTTAGCTGGTAGAAGACTGGCTTCCGAGATGTAAGGAGTTCTCAACTTCGACCCTACTGGGGTATGAACTGTTGCTACCAACTCTAGGGAGTGATAGCTCGCTTCAGTTTTCTCTTCAGGCTCAATATAGGGAATGGCACTGTTCTGGTATGCCTGGAGGTCGACCTCCCCATGTACGGTAATCACCTTCCCATCTATAACGAAAAGTACTTTTTGGTGCAGGCTCGAAGGGACAGCTCCTGCTGTATGGATCCAAGGTCTTCCTAGCAGGAATCCAAATGCACTGGGCAGATCCATTACTTGAAAGTTTATAGAGAACTTTGTCGGGCCGATGAATACGTCAAGCTCGATCTCTCCTTCTACAGTCTTCCTCATGCCGTCGAATGCTCTTACAGCTGTCTTGGATGCCTTGACCATCTCTTCATTGATTCCCAGCCTCCTTATGGTAGCCAAAGGACAGATGTTAAAGGCTGATCCATTATCGATCAATACGTGTGCCACTCTTTTGCCGTTACATTGGGCAGAGATGTATAAAGCTTTGTTGTGCCCTCTTCCTTCTATGGGGAAGTCATCGTCAGAGAAGCTCAATTGGTCTTTTAAGAGAATTGCCCCTACAAAGTCCCCTAGTTGGACCTCATTAATTGTTTCAGGGACATGTACTTCATTGAGTACCTTCAGCAGTGCGTCCTTGTGCTTCTCTGAATTGATGAATAGGTCTAGCAGGGATATCTGAGCGGGCATCTTCCTCAGCTGCTCTATCACTTCAAACTCACTGGTTTTGATGATCGATACGAGCTTTTCGGCATCTTCCTTTGAGACATCTTTTTTTTCGGATTCACCCTCTCTGGGGGCATAAAATCTTCCAGACCTCATTATTGCATCTACTTGTGTGGTCCCATAGTCCCAATGAACAGCTTTGGGATCATGCTCTTCTACTGGGGGGACTTTTATCGTTACAGTTGTCTGATGAGGTATCTCTGGCCCTGACGTGTTGCTTTCTTCCTCCTGAGGCAATTGAATTACGACAGGCCTCACTGGGCAATCTTCCACCTTGCTCAGGCTATCCAGCTCATGCAATCTGATCACCACGGCCGTGGCTACTTCGATCATCAATATGGCGTTGTCGAGTTCTTCCATACCTTTTGAGGTTTCTGGTTGAGAGAGATCATCCATACCTCCCCATCCGTCCGGTATGATGTCTTCAATCTTCTGATAAAAGCTGGGAGGGGCCGAATATTTCACCTTGAAATTGTATCCTCCGGAATCTTGACCCAGGTTGTCTATAATTTCGCTCTTCTCAAGTGCGTCAACCATAAACTTGAGGTCTGCTAGACTTCTCCTTCTGGCTTCTATTTCGTCTTCTTCAAATTCTTCCTCTGACTGAGTAGCTGGCCCCAGGCTGCTTACCAAGTTCTCATGTGAGGTACCACAGGTGTTACTCTGCCCAGCTGTGATCAAGAAGTGGTTTCTTTTCAAAGATAGAGATGCTTCGATCCCTTCAAATTCTTCATCAGTAATATCGGACACTATCCCCAAGCTCTTCATCTTGTCGATACACAACTTCTTTTGGTCGGTTGATATCTCCCCTTCTTTTGGGTATGATGAAACGATTGTTAGCAGGGTGTCCAGCTTAGGCATATCTACCTTCAGTTTAAGGTAATCCTCCTCTTCTTCAGTGAATATTGCCCATACTGCTTGATGATCTGGCAACGGATTTTCTTGTACATTTGGGGCTGCATTGTCAAATTTCAAAATCTGACTATCAATTAGGGCTTGCACTTTCAGTTTTAGGATATAGCAGTTATCCACATTATGCCCTCTTTCGCCCATATGGTAGGCACAGGTCTGGCTCTCATCAAAGCCAGGATATCTTGCGGGGTTTGCCCTAGGTGGTTCTTTTGCCACCAAGTGTTGCTCCAGCAGCATCGGGAGTAGCTTGGATAAAGGTCTCGGGAGCTGAGAGAATTGTCTCTGGGGTTGCTTTCTTCTAGGCTCTTGTACCTTTGGCGCTAACCAGGATGATCCGCCTTTGGCCTGATTAGAATTGCCAAATGGCTTTAACTTGTGGGGATCTGGTATAAATGCTATGTCCAGTCCGGCTTCTCTTTCCTTTCTCAGAGGATACTGCTTCCTAGTAGGAGCTTCCTGAGGCCTTCTTTCTTTCAAGGCCCATTCCAGCCTCTCAGCAACCTTAATCAGGTGTGCGAATGTCTGACATCCAGAAGTGTTCAGTCTGTCAAAGTACTCGTAGGGGAGTGCTTTTAGGAATAAGTCGATCAGCTCCTCTTCTGGGATTGAAGGCTTTACTTGGGTAGCCAAGGCTCGCCACCTCTGAGCATATGTCCTGATCGATTCGCCCCTCGCTTTTGAAGTTCGTAGGAGGTCTTCTCTTGTTGGGGCTGTAGCCGTGTTAAATTTGTACTGCCTGAGGAAGTCTTCTGCAAGGTCCTCCCATCCGTCATAATCCTCTAAGTCTAGCTCAATAAACCAAGCCAGAGCGGCGCCAGCCAAACTCTCTTGGAATGTGTTCATTAACAACGGAATGTAATCCGAGTAGTGCGCCATCTTGCGCAGGTAGTACTTGAGGTGGGCACGGGGACAGCCTGTCCCGTTGTATTTTCTCACGAACTCTGGCTCCCTATAGTCAGGAGGAGTCTCTATTTTAGCAAAAGGAGATATTTTGTCGAAGCGGGCCAGCTCATAGCCTTGACTGCTCAGGCATTCTTCGATCTTGGCCAATCTCTTAGCCTCTGCCTCTGTCTTCACAGTTTGTTTTCCCTTCTCCTCCTTTTCAAGGTTGATGACAACAGGCGAGGCTTTTTGTTGTGCCCGACTATTTGGTTCATGAACGTCTTCCTCTGTATGTTGGGTATCCCTGGTTGCTTCTTTATCTGTTACATCAGGTACCATGGAAGGGCCTGAGTTGTTCTGATTGTGGGCGGTTGTCTGTCTAGCTTGGTTGGTCTCCAGCATGGCCTTAATGTCAGCCATCATAGTCGCCAGGGCAGTCATCTGAGATTCCAACATGCCTACGCGCGGAGTCAATTCCTGCTGTTCCATTCTCGTCTTTAGGCGGGTACGGAAACGATGCGTTGGCAATTCCGTGATGAGAGTGTACCTGTTTAAAAAGATCTCTGTGAGTGCTTCGCTTATTTTAGCAAAAAGAAGCAGTTAATTCTTTCAGTTGCATGCTTCTTGCCAGTAGATGAGAAAAAGGGCTACCTTGTGAGCCTTAGCCTCATGTAAGTAGTTCTTTTAATCATTTCTCGACAAGAATTCATGGAATTGAAAGAAGCGTAATTTCTGACGATAGTTTTTATGCATTTGTAAAAACATGTTCACATTCATGCTCATGTGTTTAAGATAGTATTTCACAGAAGTGAGAATGCATGAGAAGGCATCACAATGTTTGCTTATTTTACACTTGACGGAATAGCCTATTCAAGTCTAGGACGTTTGAGGTCTAAGGTATCCTCATCATCCCAGCATGGATTCCCTTCTTCAGCCTGGGGTTCCTCGTCTTCTGAACACGACAGTGGCCCTATGTCTTCGGGTATGTAGGGCTCTATTCCAGGTACGTATGGCACGATGTATTCAGGTATGTAGGGCTCGACAAGGCTTCGTCGGATCGCTTTGAAGTGTTGAATATATTCAGTGGTGGCTCCATGAGTGTTTTCTTCTCGAGTCATGTCTTCTGGCCAACTTATTTCTTCAGCCTAGGAATTCTTCAAAGAGCGTGTGATGGATGCGACCTTGGCTTCGAACTGTCTCTTCTCCTCTTCCGTGAGGGTCTTGCTTGGTATGTCAAAGGAGAAGGTATCCGGTTGCGGTGGAGAAGGAATCTCTTGTAGTGCCCCAAACTGCCGAATCACCCTCCTTGGGTAGTATGCAGTAGCGCCTGTGAATCCTAGCAAGGGAACTGGATTCCCGTCATCGCAGGTCAATCTGACTTTGCTTAGCGTCGGTAACCTTAGCCGCCATCGGAGTTGTTCGGGTTTTAGGACTTTGAGGAAGTTCTTCCATTCTATGAAGTTGAACTTAGGAACACGTGTATGGGTCCTAGCAAATGTTTTAAGAGGGTGTGCATTGGGGCTGATTTCAGTGAAACCCATGCGGATGTGGAATTGTCTGATATGGGATGTGAACCACAGATACAGCAGATCACTAGAAGCTCTAAAGATTCCATTTTTGCTTTTCTTGAAACGATTTAGGGAGAGGAAGGTTTCGGCAAGGAGGATGTTTGAGTAATCCCACCCACAACAGACTTGCCTAGCTACTATAGCCATGATAGGGTCGAAGGTGACAGTTGAGATTGGGAATAGCACAAAGCTAAAGAATGCCAAGATAAAGGCTCTACCAGATTAGGTTCCTTTAGAAGCAGGAAGGCGGGAAAATCGGTCTATAAGGAAGGATAGGGAAACTCTTCCAGAATTGCTTTTCGCATCTACTTTGACTTCATTTAGGTTTGTGTCAAGGAATTCAGCTACCTGACTTAGGGGTTCAAGTCCTATAGGGGGTCGGACGAGCGTAGGGGTGAATTCAACTCCGATGACAGCGCTGTATTCCTCGATAGTGGGAGTGATCTCTAATCCTTCCATGCAAAATGTAGCGGTGGTAGGATCCCAGTAGAGCGCCATGGCTTGAATAAAGGCAGGTGGGCACTCAATCTTCAGTAGGTCCAGTAGGTATCCTAGTCGTGACTCCGCATACTTCTGGCTGGCTTCGCCCATGCCATCCCACCATGATTGGAGTTCAGCTCGGGGGATCTTGAACACTTGAATATCATTCTTTCCCATCGAGTCTAAAATATGCAAATGATTTTAAAAGGTCAATCGCCAGAAATTACTTTAAATGTATGAATATGCAGATGTCATGAAGCATGCATGAGCTAACTTGATTGCATAGTTCAATTTGAAGAAATGGAGATTAGGACCCTTTTTCAGGTCTTGAAAGCCTGACTCAAAGCCTAATTTACATTTCAGGGAAGTGAATTATGCAATTTAGTCAGGTTTACTCAGTGACTAAAGGGAACAGCAATGTCACGTTCCATTGGTCAACACATCAAAGGAGCAAAGTGGGATGTACTCTTATTACAGTCAAGATGTCTAATAGAAGAACGGTAAAGAAAGGTTTTTCAAACAAGAAAGCCATAAAAGACAATGGAACGTGAGGGTCTAGATCACTCTTCCTTCAGAAGTCTACCCAAATGACAGTCGGTCAGAAATTCTCCTTTAATCTAGGGTAGGGGAGTTATCTTCAGTGGTTTGGTCGAGAGGTTATAGTTCCTCCGGCCACTTTCTAGTCCAGGGTAGGATGACTTCGGAAGCCTTCTCGGGTTCTACTTTCTTGATCGTGATACGCCTTGGCTTGGTCTTGATCGCAGGGCGTCTCTTCCTACCCCAAGAAGTAATCATGGGTATGTTCTCTTTGGCCAGCAATTCAGCCTTCCTGCGAGCGTACGCTTCCCTAGCCAGCTGGTTGCGACGTTGTCTCTTCATCTCCAGATAATCCTTCATCATTTCGTCTGCTTGTCGCTTGAATCTGAGGTTATCAGCATAGTAGCGGGTTTGACAGTCCTCAGCATACCCCAGCTTACGTCCAGTCAGTTCCCGACCATACACGAATCTAGTAAAGTGTAGCCTCGTGTTTGGTCCGGGGCGAGTAACTTTTCTCAAGTACTCGAAGGTCACCAACTCCGTCGAGCTCTTAGGGAACAGCGACATCCTACCCCATAATCATTGTTGTTCTCATTAGTCACCCGAGTAATCTTCATGATGCGAATGCATACGGATGTATGCAATGTATGAGTCATATCATGAAGCAGGAATTAAAGTACGTTTAGAGATAAATGTCTTACCAACCACACTTTGGGGGACGTGGAATGCCCCCTGTATCAATGGGTGGTTTTAGGTATACCAACCATCCATGGACATGCGCATGCGACAAGTGGGTATACTCTAAAAAAGAAAACCGAAAGTCAGGTGAGGAACCTACGGCTCAGGCTCCCACGATCCACACGAGGCAGATTCCTCCCCAAGGGTACCTACCCAAGAGGGCTAGATATCGCCAATGCAGATGGTAGGCGGGAACGAATACGAAAGTCTCAAGTGCCATCAAACACAAGATCCTTTTCGCATCCTTTCCCTATCTAAGGTAACCTAAGGGTGGTTGCAGTCGGGGTTTGACCGCCAGTGTGTGCGATGTGTCGTGATCATCACAATGCAAAGTCATGCACAGCAGTTTGTATCAAACACCGCTTCAGTAAATGCATAAAGTAAACATACATTCCCAACTCCAACCTGCAGGAAAGATGTCAACAATCACGCCACCCCTTATTTCTCCAATCTGCAAAAACATCTAACACAATGGTTAGCATACGTACCTCACCTTCGAGAGCATCTGCAGAAAATAATGTCAGATAAACCAAACAACTTTTTAATCGGCTCAAGTCCTCTGGAATGAGCAACCAGAGATTCTGGTTTTAGAATAGTCCCCAGTGGAGTCGCCAGTCTGTCGCGACCCTCTCGAGCTTGGAGGCGGGAGCGGGCTAATGGGCCGCCCAATCGCTGGCTTGATCGGACGCGGGCCTCTCCCAAGGTCCATTACCCAAATCGCAACTGCTGGATATACGTGGTCGACCTTCAGTGTGGTCTAGTGACATGTGATGAGTGTACATGCCAAGGAGTCGCCACCAATCGTTTCATGGAGGGTACGATCGGAAAACCCTATCGAATAGTTGGGAGTGATCTATTCGATTCTGCGGAAACCAGAGAAGTGGGTTCGGGGACTTAGTTACGCCAACTGTCAAAGTTGACGCCCTTTCGGTACCTAAGCTGAATGGTTTATCTGATCCTAGGATTTCATACAGACGAGTGGGGTACAGATCCTAAATCTAGGAGTTCATGCAGATGGGAATTGCTACCTTATCAATCACAATCAATAGAAATAAGTGCGCAAATCAAGGATCCAGTACATGCGGATAAAACACATGAAATCAGCGTGGCATCCCTAATGAGGCCCTATTAGCCTAGAGAAATATCAATCAAGGCTTAGGAATGATTTTAGCATGATTTGCCCATGAGGGGCAAAATCGTAATTTTGAACAATTTGGGGATAATTCCCCCTAAAAAGGACAAATTCGTCATTTTTGGCGAATTGGAGAGTCAAAGGACGGGGAAATAGGATTGGCCATCAATCCAATCCATTTCCTATTTTTCGGGAATTTTTCAGAATTTTTCTGAAATTTAAAAATGATTTTACCCTTGGAGGGGTAAAGTCGTCATTTTGGACAAAGATGAGAACTGAAAATTTCAAATATTAGGGTTGGTCGTCCACCTGACCCAAACCCTAACTTCAAGCAATTTTCAGAACTCGATTGAGACAAGAAAGACGATTTTCCCACTAAAGGGGCAAAATCGTCATTTTGAGAAAAGGGGCGGGACTCGAAAACCCAAACCTAAGAATTGGTCGTCTAATAGACCCTAATTCTCACCTTGGCATTATCGGCCTTATCTAGCATGCACACAAGAGGCGACTTACCCCTAAAGGGTAATGTCGTCAAGTTTCGGAAAATTGGATAAGAAACCCCAAAAATAGGGTTGACCAGTTGTCTGTGGTCAACCCTCGATTTTTGGGGATTTCTGGAATGTCTAGGATTTTTCCACAAATTTTTCACATTTTTTTTGGAATTTTCTGGAATTTTCTAGCATTTTTTTGGATTTTCTAGGATTTTTCTGATTTTTTTTATTTTTTTAAAATCATTTTCGATTTTTTTTATTTAAAAAATATTATTCGGACCGGGTCGACCCGACCCACTCGGGTCGGAACCCGGTCCAGACCTGAACCCGCGAAAACCTTGATCGAAAACGACGCCGTATCACGTTTTTTATTTTTGGATTTTCCGGTTTTAATCCGACGGTCCCTGATGGACCACGTGGCTTGTCCGTGTCGCTTAGATCAGTTTACTAAAACCTACGGTCCAGATTGGATGAAGACTCGATCAGAGCCGTCTGATCAGATTACTTGAACCTACGGCCATGATTAGATCCGGAGATTTGATCTAGACCGTCGATTCACACTAACCTAAACGACGCCGCACGGCCACTAACCTACACGACACCGTTTCAGTTTATTTTTGATTTTCTGATTTTAAAACATTTTCGGATAAACCTAAATACTAATCGGACGGTCACTAGAATTTACGTTCGATTTATTTGAGCCGTCCGATCCTTTTTATTCGAATAACAGACCCAACGGCCATGCTGACTCGGCATCACGTGGACCAATGGCCGAGTGCCAACTAGGACTTTGACCGGTTGACTGCGCCACGTCAGCTTCGTCTTCAACCTCGCGGCTCCGGCAGAATGGACGGCTGTGGTTCTCCGACGATGATCTGACGATGAACTCTCGATGAAACCTCATGAAACTAACGGCAATCGACTCGCAATCGCCTCTATTCTAACATATCTCAAGATTACGCGAATCCATTCATGGGGCCAAGCACGATCGAACATGAACCAGTACGTACACATACACTCAAATCGCTCGATTCATGGCGTAATGAACCAACTCATTAACAGGGAAGCATCATTCAATGTTTAGGAGACTTACCTCGAGCTCCGATCGAGCTCGGTCGGCCCAGATTTGGCTGGGCAAGAATCGGCTATGGAGGCTAAATCGGAGGACTCAATTCGGGGTATGCGAGCAAAATCGATGCAAAATGGAGATGCGAGCATGGTCAGTAATGTCTAAGGGATGAAAAGCACACAGGAATTGCAAAGATTGAAGCCGAAATCAAAGTCCGCCATTGAAGACCTGAGCTTGAGCTCGAAGTTCGGGATTACCTGTTCTGGCGATTTTGGGCTGCGCGGTTGATGGCGATCGCTTCCTGGCACTCAAAGCGAACTTCTGACGGTCTTCTTTAGCTTTGGTTTGGCCGGAGACGGCCTAACCAGCGCTTTGCAGTCGAACTCAAATTCTCTCTCTCGTTTTCTTTCTCTCTCTCGATTCAGTTTCGCCCCTCTACAACTGAATCCACCTCCCCTCTAACTGAAAGCCCATGTAGGCTTATATAGCATCTCCGAATTTTGGCGCCGATTTGAGGAGTTCCAACTGACTTCAATGGCACGTGGCAGCACGTGTTTTTGGGTTCAATTGGCGCCGGAGAGGATGGGTGACTTGCCAAGGTTCATTTGGTTTCCCGGCGAGCCTCATTCCTCACGAATTTGTCATACATTCGACCTGCATTTGTCGTTTGTTGACTTTTGCAGGTGTGCAGGTTGACCAGCCGATTATTTGCTATCTCGATGGTCACTGGTCTTCATTCCGGTCCCGATCGACGGGGATTGACCCAAGGAACTAAATGCCCAGCATTGCTTCTCCAATTGTCGTTGATTCGTCGCTCAATTTTCTCCTTGAAATTATACCTTCCACTGTTCACTCGTGCACAGGCCTGATGATGAAGAAGACACTGTAGCGGGCCGGTTCGACCGGTCCGACCGCCGGTCTGACCGGTCTGAACCGGTCCCGAATAGGTTTTTTTTCAAATTAAGCCCAAATTAATGGGAAAATTTTGTAATTGAACCTCATAATCAAATCTAGGGCATGAATTCTATCTAGAAATGTGGTTTTGCCCAAAAGTTTTCATCAATTTCTACAAAACCCCCAAATTTTCATTTAATTGGAAATTGAGGATCGTGTAATTGAGGGTGCAAATGATCAAATTGAGTCAAACTACCTGTTCCAATCGATTTAAAATGGTGAAATCCATTGGGTAGCATGTTTAATTTGCAATGATAGCCCTTGAATTGAAAGTAATTTCAATTATGCTTAATTTCAAGGACTAAAATGCAATTTTAGTATGTAATTTTGTCAAATCCGTGCAATTGAGCATATTGTGCAAACAATTGGGCTAAATTGAAATAGGGGATAGTCAGATTGAATGTCAAGATCTTAAAAAATGCCAAAATTGCAAATTAAAAGACTCAATTGTTATTTTTTTCTTCAAATTCAATAGTATGGGTTACAAAGGAACACCTAAAATTGAATCTGATTTTGATTTTTTTGAGAGGTCAAAAATAAAAGGGATTAAAAGGAAAAATATTGGATATTTTTCCATATTTTTGTGACCTCAAATGCTATTTTTCTTGATTTTTAAGTATTTTCTATTTTCCAAAAATACTAAAAAATATGAAAAATGTGAAAAATTATTTTTTGGTCAAGAATGGTCCCTTGGGCTTGGCCAAGGCCACCAAAGTTGATTTTGTAATTTTTTGACTTTTTATAAATTTTTTGTGATTTTTCAAAAATAAAACTGAAAAAGACCTGGTCAAAAAATCAGGTGTCAACAAAAGTTTGTAATGGTAGTCTAAGGGAAGACGACGTGGTAGAGTTGCCAGTTGGATGCGTAGACTATCGAGATTGGAGATACCCCTGAATAAGATTAAGATTGCAAGATGTGACAATTAACGAATGCTAGTTATCAGAGTGGCGCATCGGAAACATAGTAGGGCTACACGATTTCTTGGAGTAATGACCATAAGGATTTGTCCTTGGTGAAGCAGGAAACCTATCGGAACTCATGATAGTAGCTCTGATACGGGTCGAGATGACTTGAGAAGGTACCAAGGCTTGAGGTAGGACTATTAAGGGATCGACATGAAGATTGGTACGGCCAAACATGTGGCGAAGAGTTGGTGTATCGATAAGTCAAAGCCCATCATTATAAGTCTAATGGGCTGCTATGGTCGTTAGGGATTCTAGAGTAAAGGTGAGAGAAGATCACAATGGATTCGTGATGAAACTTCTAAGAAGTCAAGGGGGAAATGAGTCGGTTCGGAGTGCAGTAAGCAGATTGATGATGCATGTGCGGGTTGTAACAGTGTGAAGAAATTCAGCTTGGTATGAGTGTGATGCTCCAAGACTCGGACTCCTCGCGAACAACGACCAAGAGTTGGGGAAGCTACCGAGAGAATTTAGAGGTCGCCCTCGACGTGGATGATGGCCTGATTTACCAATCGGTTGTGTTGATTGAGACTCGACTATGTGGCGATCTTAAATCAAGTATTGATCGAATTGGGTTGATCTTACTCAGCTATAAGTCAACCATAGGATCACCCTGAAGTCGTAACTGATATCTATAGAACAAGAGGAAAAGCAATGTTAAACTCTTATCATCGGAAGTTAAGATATGGTTAATCGATTCGTGGGAATGGATAATTACTGCGGTTACTAGGACAACCGACAGTTGGTTTGGACATCAAGATTAGCTTGTCACAGATTGAGTTGAATCCTTAGAGTTGACTGATTCAACCTATTTAAACGAATTGTGGATATGGAATTGTGTCAGTTTGGTAATCAAGAATCGTAAGTTAGAATCTGACTTAGGTTTGATAGTGGATTCGTGGTTTCGGTGTACAGAGTGGAGATAATGAGTGATTTGATATAAGCGTGGTATAAATTTTGGAAAGACGAGACTACGAATCAGTATGGCCTATCACGCTCAGACGGATAGCCAGTTTGAAAGGACAATTCAGACTTTGGAGGATATGTTGGGAGTATATGTTTTGGATTTCAAAGTAATTGGGAAGAACAGTCGCACTTGGTGGAGTTTGCCTAAATAACAATAACCGGTATAGTACTAAGCTGATGCCTTTTGAGACGACATATGACAAAGCGTGCTAGATGCCCGTCTATTAGGATGAAGTTGGAAAAAGGAATATCACTGGACCTGAGTTAGTGGAAGTCGATGGAAACTATTAAGGTCATCAGAGACAAATTGAGGACAGCCGAGAGTCGTCAGAAAATTTACACCGATAAGAGGCACAGACTTTTGGAGTGTCATGTAGGCGATCATATCTTTTGAAGGTGCCGCCTATGAGAGGGACATCTCGTTTTGACAAGAAAAGAAAGCTAAATCCAGTCAGGATCGTGGGTAGCAAAGAGTGAGTGCTCCGGAAAGAGATGTTTCCGCCAGTCAAGGTGGTTTGGTAGCACCATGGAACTGAGTGAGCTATTTGGGAGATTGAGGAAGTTGTGAGGACTTGGTATCCTTATCTCTTTGAAGGGTTGTAGCAGTATTTCAATTTCGATGACGAAATTTCCTAAGTGGGGGAGAGTTGTGACGCCCTAGAAATTCGACTCTTGTGTAGTACCTAAATTCAATAAAAGGGAATTAAATTGAAATTCAGTCGATAAAATATATTGGATCGTAAGGATTGAAGAGAAGATAATTGGACGAGTTCTGAAGTTTTAGTCGGTTTAGATTAGGTTTCGAACTCTTAGTCGCTGCGAATTAGGATTTCAATCCTCGCGACCCGAACCAAATCCTAACCGAGCCTAGCTTGTGAAAATACCATCCGTCAGTACGCCAAAATTTCATTCAGTCCTCAATTATCAATTTACCAAAATACCCTCAATTATTCACAAAGGACGAAATATTCAAATTTGATTTGACCCCTAGTATTATTCACTTATCAAATCTCACCCACTCACCTCTCATCAACCACTCTTCTCTCTCCTACTTTTCTCTCTCCCTTCTCATGCTCACGTCTGCTGCTGCTTCTTCTTCCTATTCTTCCGTGGAAGACAACTCCTTTAGCCAAACCATTCTCCTCCTTCATGTGCCGTTGTTTTGCGCCACCACTCCACCACCACCTACCAACACCTTAAGCCGTACCTCAGCGCCACCACTGACTCCTTCGGCGTCGCCGTTAGCCGGCGGACGAAGGAAAAATAGTCCCCGAAGCTTCTACCCTGTTTTGGCCCCTGACTCGAGAGCACTCTCCCTCTTCCTCCGGCCATCTCGCGTGACGCCATCCCCCGAGAGTCACCATCACCACGTCGCCGACCTTCTGCCGCCACATCAACCCCCACTCCGACCGTCGTTCGCCGTTCGGAAGCCCAGAACAACCCCGACGCCGGTCTGTCCTGTTTCGGCGTCCGGGTCTGCTTGGGCCCCAACCACCGCCCTGCACCACTTCCGACCGCCACCCACCACCTTGTCGACCCTCCAAGACGTCGTTAGTCACCGTTGAGCCCCGGAGCCGTTGCAAGCAGCCCGAGAGCTTTAGTCCCCTGTTTTGGGGGTTAGCTCGGGTTTGCGTGGCCCCGGAGTTAAGGGAGGTCATCGCCACCTCCGATGACCTCCCTTAACTCCCCTCTCGACCTTCTGAGCTTGTGGAAGGCGACCACCGCCGGTAGGTGCTGCGAAGACTCCCGACCAGCTTGCCCTGTTTCTCGGCGTCGAGTAACTTATTTTGGACCGGTTCTGTGTAGTCGCTGCTCCACCGTCTCCGGCCGCCCTCCGCCTCCCGTCATCGATCCCGAAAAACTCCCCTCGACCCCTAGGTGAGTCCCCGCGCCTTGACCGGCTTTGTCATGGCCCTTGTGACCGAGAACCGCCCTAACTCATCCCCGGTTCCCCTGTTCTGTTCGTTGTCCAGCCACTGTTCCGGCGTTGTCGCCGCTGCTCCGGCCACCGTGAGCTTCCATCGTCGTCGCCGTGAAGTCCCCTGATTGTGGGTTGTCGACATTAGGCCCGGGAAGCATTGTGAGTCTGAGAACCCGTGAGAACCGAGAGTGCCGCGAGTCATCGAAAGCCGTCGATCCGAGCTGAGGATCGTCGTCGCCATGTCATCGTCGTTGAGACCGCTCGAGCTTGTTTAGTGGTGAGTTGACCCTAATCCTTGGTTAGGGCGCTAATTGTGCCTAGGATTAGTCATTTAGTCAATTGTGGAATTTAGATATACGATCGGGGCCGGTTTAGATAGAAATTGGAATTAGGTTAAATGGCCGATCGATTATGTTAGTCGGATTAGTTTAGGTTGTCTATGGCTAGTTGGCTACTAGAGTGAATTGGTTGATTGATTGGGCAATGGATTGTTGTTGTTTGATCGCGAGCGAGCGATTGACTTTTTAAATTAAATCGATTAATAACGGACATTGCACGAGTTGAACCTGATGTTGCTTAATCGAATTTGATTGCTGGTGATTGAGTGATGACCTTATTGATTTGACTGTCTCTAATGTCCACTGATGGATTGGTTGTCTGTTTGGAGGTTAAATACCTCGTCTGTGATTGTGGTGACTAGTGATAGTCTGCATTTGCATATGACCGACTGTGGAATCAAAAGACATATTTTAGCATGAAAATGGCTTTTGGCCGAGTCTTTTAACATGCATGTGTGAGCATCCGGCTTTAACCGAAGATAATGAAATGGGTTGATTGCTGGATGTGTTCTGTATGGTCATATGAGGGAATGATGATGCTTTTCCTGGCAAGCTCGTACTGTATCAATTGTACGGAACTACACGACTTGCCAGAAACACGACAATTCATGCCCGGTGCTAACTAGCACGGATTCAGGGTTGGTCGGATGCCGGTCGCAAATAGTGTTAGACCGACGCCCCGTTTAGGGATGCTTACTTGTTGGTTATGTACTGGTGCCGTGCTGGGTGCACTGGAGACACCTCTCGTAGTAGCCACTACCGAGAGTAAATGAACGTAGCCCGGTTCTGCCGGTAGAACGCTGGATCATACTAATGTGCTAGATCACGTTATTTGTGAGAGTTGAATTACGCCATCTTTCGCATAGATCCTCTCATGTGCCGTGGGCACGATCATCGTTAATAAATGGACTTGTGTGGTGTCCTGTGCATACTTGTGGATATGATGCTGAGATTGACTGATTAGACTGTTGAGTCGAGTCAAGCATTGCATTATGTGTGGCTGAAGCTGGTAAGTGTGCATGTGGATATTTATACTCTGTGATTGTGATTGACCGTGGTAAGTGTCTATGGGTACCTTCTATTAGGATGCCCTAGGCGAATTAGTTTCCTAATCGAGCTTAGGCTTGATTCACTGATATTGATTCACCCCGTCGTGGGATAATAATTTCAGGTCCCTTCGTATGGAGCTTCATGGATATCAAGAAATTGGATGTGAGAGTAAACATGTTGAAGTAGATGAGAAATTAGCCTTACCCGACCGTGGAACTATTTAAGGTCTAGTGAGCCACCCCGAAGTGTGGGGTTGTATTTGATAGTTGCAGCTAAGTAGGATTAAGACTGACCTGCTTATGACTAATGTTTTGTAATTGTCTTTTGTGAATGACTGTTGTGGCTTCCTATTTCTCTATCCTATGTTTAATTGATGTTTAGGGAGTTAACACGTTTTCCGCATGCGTAAGTAAGTAATAGATCGATAGTGTGCCTGGGGCGCTATCCTTCATGACCTCGTGGCGATTTGGTAAGGGATGTCGCGGGCTCGAGAGTCGGGGCGTGACATAGCGACTGGCGAGTGGGTTCACCATTTCGATGTCGCCAAGAGGAAGACTCATTGATCTGTAACTTACGATATGACTCGCACCGTAAGCACACACTGGTTACATTTTGGCTATATTATGGGTGGAGACAAACTTAAATTGTAATAAGCGCTTGTTCCTTACATATATGGGCCTGTGTGTTATTTCACCAAGAGAAATGAGGTAAATACATATTGAATTAGCATCTAATCAACCTAGCTACATTTGATAATCCAAATTAAGACTTCATAAAAAAAGAGATAAATGGTTACAGCAGCGCCAACAAATGCCCAACATCCATGCTAGTGATTTCTTGCTAAATTTAGCCGGATGGATTCATTTGGCAATACGTGAAAAGATTCATAATTCAATTGGCAAAATTAAAAGATTTAGGACTGAATTAACGAAAATGCAATATGTTTATAACTTTTTGAAGAATGTTTTCATTATTTCCAGTGGTTGTTTTGAATGAAGTATTTTGCCTTTTCAAAACGAACACACCAGGTTATATCTAGAAAAAAAAAACTGCAGAAAAATGCCATAAACCTTCGTTAAGATGTATCTACTTTTTCTCATTGGTCAAACTTTGGTCAACCCCAGGACAACTGCTTGATTTAGAAAATATGAAGGAAAACTTGAGGTGTGAAGACATATTTTGCTCAAATCGTTCCAACAATTGAGGTTCCTTCCTTTTAATCTCAGGGCGAGGATAAAGTCACGAGTTTTCTTACCCTCGTAAAGGAGAAGACTCCTTTTAATCTCAGCGCTTCTCAATTGTTGAAGTACGTGTTAAAAAAAAAAGAAAAAAATCCAAGTTGAAGATTTGATATGGTGTGGAGAAATTAATATACGATATTTCCCACATAACTTATTAACTTAAACTTTCGTGTGAAGGCGAGTCGAATTGAATATGATAAAAAGTTAACACCATGAAAAACCCTACGATAAATTCAGCCAAAACTAATTTTGAATCACCAAAACACTCATATTGGTATGTTTGTGACAAATTTAATCCAAACTAATTTTTGGGCAGAAGTGTCAAAAAAGTCCTAAACCTATTGCACTAATGCCAATTTAGTCCTAAACCTTTTTTTTTGTGCCAATTCAGTCATAAACCTTTTGCATTAGTGCCAATTTAGTCCTAAATCTTTGATAATTTATACTGATTGAGTTAATCCAACTAATTTTGATCGAAAATGACTGATGTGTACATCGATTATCCTACGTGGCATGACAAACCTGATTTGGATATTTTTTAAAATATTATTCTATAATTTTAAATAATTTTAAAGCATTTTTTATAACTATTTTTAAAAATTATTTAAAATATAAAAAAATATTTAAAAAATATCCACGTTAGCGCAAACCATGCCAAGTAGGACAATTGATATTTGTGCCAATGATTTTTAGCCAAAATTGATCGAATTGACTCAATTGGCATAAATACAAAATATTTAAGACTAAATTGGCACTAATGCAAAAGGTTTAGGAATGAATTGGCACCAAAAAAAGGTTTGGGACTAAATTTGCACAAATGCAAAAGGTTTAGGACTGAATTGGCATAAAAAAAGGTTCAGGACTAAAGATCCTAAATGAATATACGTGCGATACATTTTCCCTCCATTAGAATTTCCACATGAACTTGTCACGTCAATTGAGTTATTGCCTTGTGTCATCAACCTCAAAGATAAAATTTGATGGAAGCTAATAGAAGGTAAATATATCATGCATGTACTGGGTCAGATGGAACCATTCCAGTTTCTTTTCCTTCTCTTTCTGTACGACAAATATGTCAAACAATAGGCTTCGTCTTTCTTTTTGTCATTTTTATGTTATTAAGTAATGATAGTGCTTATTCCCATGAAAAGGGTTGTCGATGGTAGAATGAAACCGTTTGCTTCGACCGAAATAATCCTCCTTAAAAAAAAGAAAAATAATATTATGAAATTTACGTGACGCGATCCTTCAATCGATAGATTGATTTTAGAATTTAGACTTTCGGAAAAAGTTGTAGGAGAAACCAAGTGAAGTCAATCGGAAGTAGCGGGGGACTGTAGAGTAGAAACCGTGGGGAAGGCCCCTAAATTATGCCGCCAATGTGAAAGCAAGGAATGTCGCATCCTGGACAGCAATTTGGAAAGACACAGGGAGAAAAAGAAAATTTATAATTTGCAATTGTGAAGAAGACAGAGAAGCTACCTGGTGCCGGCCATTGATGTTTGAATGAAACTCTCTATCCTTGCTTTCGCTGGAAATCATGTGCACGACCGATTAGATCGTACGGGGTAAATTCACATCACACTATTTATCAATGATGAATGAAATCTATGACACTCTGGATTTATCTCACTCGAGATAATTATCTGCTAGTCTATCCCATACCGACCGTCACGGTTTTGTCCTTTGGCACATTGGTTGCATAACTGTAGAGTTCCACTTAAGCATGCTTAACTTTAGAGTTTCCAAAGCAAAGTTTATTGTCAAAAGACGTCTCTGTGAGTTAATTTCACTTTTCAGTGCATAGTTTGGTTCATTCCTATTCTCTTCACCATCCTACAAGCTTGCCACCAGGATCAACTTTTTGTCTAGGCCCTTTGGCACTAGCGACCACTCCCCACCACTCCTTACCTAGGACCTCTGGCCTAGGCGACACTCCCCGGATCGCTTGAGCACATTTTGTTCGGTGCATAGTTTGGTTCAACATGCCCGTTTCACCATCGTAGAAGCTTGCCAGGAGTCGTTCCTCGTCCAAGTTTTCTATGCCAACTACCACTCTCCACCCTCTTCAGACCAGCTATTTACAAAAATAGCTTTCTTCATGAATTGCTTGTCAAAATTCATGAACTTTCAAAGCACACCATAACAATTAAATTAATCTGATGGGCACCAACAACGCGACAATATATAGTACAAAAGGAAGACGGTAAAAAATGGACAAAAACTAACTAAACTATGGAGTAAAACACCAACGTCAAAGCCATTCCATTTTTATAACCGCAAGATTATACTACAGATAGATAACAACTGATAGCACTGGCATAGATCAATATAAGAACGGCTTACATGGTCACAGGGCTTGCACATGAGGACCCTCTCTCCTTTAACTTGAATCAGTTAGAAATACTAACAAAAAAAAAAAACTAATTTGATTGTCCTTCTTGACGATTTTATAAAGTTTCATGTCAAGATAAGTTTGAGAACTCAGGACGGTATATCTGTAATGTATATCTGTGTGCTGGCTGTGCTCACTGATACCAATTCTTTGTTATTCTACGCAAAACTGATCATGAACGATAATTGTATTTCCATCACTCTGATTTTACCTGCAATCTAAGCTCCATGACTCTATTTCTCTCTAACTTGGTCTTCATCCTTTTGGCTGCATGTCCAGTTGTCCTATTTGTAAAGTAAAACAAATGTAGCTTCAGCCTGTGTTTTTTCCGCGAAAAAATGAAATTTTTGGAGAACATTTTCTTTTTGTCACGTTCCTCCTCTTTCTTCCCGCCAAATCATGTTTTGGCCCCTAGGGGACGTGGACTTTAACGTAGCATAGTGCCGTTGACCTTCTTGTGATAAACGATGAAAATGGGATGAGCAAATTATGAGAAGAACCAAACCAAAAGGAGGGAGAAGAAGAATGAACGGGGCTGTTGTGCTTGGGTGGTGAACCAGAGCCAAAGCAAACCAGTGCGTTGCAATTTTGCATTCATTGCATAAGAAGTGACACCGATGAACAACCTGTGGCGAAGGATCGGCATCGGGAAAAGCCGCAGTAAACCGGCATCGGACCACAATGTGACTGACAACAAGACGCAAGAGTCTAAGCTGGCAAGGAATGAGCTAGTGCTGTTGGGGAACCCCGCGAAGAGGTTCAATTTCGATGATCTATTGAGGGCCAGTGCACAGATATTGGGGAGAGGTACTTTTGGGAACACTTACAAGGCTGACCTGGGCGGCTTCACCACGGTGGTCGTGAAGAGGCTCAAACCTGTGGTTTTGTCAGCCAAGGATTTCCAGGACAAGGTCGAAGCTTTGGCAGCGACGGACCACGAGAACCTGCTCCCTCTGAGGGGTTACTTTTACAGCAAAGGCGAGATATTGCTCTTGTACGATTACATACCCCTGGGAAGCTTGTTGGGCCAATTGCATCCACGCAGAGATGGGGGAGGGAGTCCCCTGAGCTGGGAAGTGAGACTATCGATTGCCCTCGGTGCTGCCAGGGCCATTGAGTACCTGCATGCACAAAGCCGTCCCTATATCCACCACGGGAACATCAAGTCGTCCAATGTGCTCCTCACACCATCCTATGAGGCCCGGGTCTCCGATTTTGGCCTCAACCCCCTAAGAAGTCCTTCCCCCTTCCCAAGGCCTACCACAGTGACTGGGGCCGATCCGAGAGTGGCGGATGTGTATGGCTTTGGGGTGTTACTTCTGGAGCTCCTGACTGGGAAGCTACACACCCATCCTCACCAAATGGAGGAAGGAGTAGATCTTCCCGCGTGGGTCCAGTCCACTGCTCTTGAGGAGTGGAATGTTGAAATTTTTGATGTGGAGCTCAGGAGGTATGACAACACTGAGGGGATGGTTGAGCTCTTAAAGGTGGCGATCAGTTGTGTATCCCCTAATTTGGGTAAGCGCCCTCGGATGTCTGAGGTACGGAGGAAGATTGAGGAGCAGTGTAGCCCAGCGAGGAACGAGATGGTGTTGTTGGGGAACCCCACAAAGAAGTTCGATATGGAGGATGTTTTGAGAGCCAATAAGCAGGAATTGGGGAAAGGCACATTTGGGACGACTTACAAGGCTGACCTGGAAGATGGCACAACCACGGTGATCTTGAAGATGCTCGAAAGTGTGGTCTTGTCGGCTGAGGATTTCAGGGACAAGGTTGAAGCTATCAGTGCGATGGACCATGAAAACCTGCTCCCTCTGAGAGGCTACTTCTACAGCAAGGACATGAAGTTCCTCTTGTACGATTATATGCCCCTGGGAAGCTTGTCGGACCGATTGCATCCATATAGCCGATGGAAAGGAACTCCCCTGAGCTGGGAAGTCAGGCTTTCGATTGGCCTTGGAGCTGCCCAGGCCATCGAGCACCTGCACGCCCAGGGTATCCAGCACGGGAACATCAACTCATACAAAATACTCCTCATGCCGTCCTACGAGGTCCGGGTCTCCGGCTATGGTCTCGCCCTCTTCACAACTCCTGTCTCGGCCGAGGGTGAGGCCAAACTGAGAATGGCTGATGTGTATGGCTTCGGAGAGTTGCTTCTGGAGCTCCTGATGGGGAAGCCGCGCACCCAAACTCTCCTCGAGGAGCAAGGTCAAGGTCTAGATCTTCCTAGGTGGGTCCAGGACGTTCTTCGAGATGAGAGGTTCGCTGAAGTTTTCGATGTGGAACTCATGAGGTACCAGCACAATAAGGGGGGGATGATTAAGCTGTTGGAGATGGCGATCAGTTGTGTATCCCCGAATTTGTATGAGCGCCCTCGGATGTCTGAAGTGAGGAGGAAGATTGAGCAACTGTGCAGTCCTGGGGTACAGCGAGATGGGGACTCACAGCCTGACAATGTCAGGAAAGGGAACAAGGACAGATCTTCTCTGATTCAATTAGACAGGGACTTGCAGCTCAACCAGTTCAGCCAAGTGAACAACGATACGTATCCTCGGTGAGTTGATTTAGAGACTGGCAGCAAAGCTTCGTTTGCCTAACCACATTATGACCACGTTTAGCAACATAAGATCAATTTAATATTTTCCAATGTTCCCCATAGACAAGTTAATTACTGAGGAAGTCAATGCCAAAATAAAGAAGAGAAGCAGGAAAGGATGGATAGGAAACATGCGAGTTTCGCATCTTTGATGCAATTAACAACAGTAAGGAGTTTCAGGGCAATTGATTACTTGTATAGCAGGGAAGACTCGTGAGGGTAACTACCTACTAACTATTTTTCATGCAATAAGAGAAGGCTTCACCCAAGATAAATAAATCCATAAAAGGAAGATGTGTTAATTGTCTTATACACCGAACTGGGATGAATTCTTGATTTCTTTTCACGATGTGAGTGCCCCTCGTTATTTCAAGATGCGTGACTTGAATAAATTTTACTTAATCTTGGTGAACGATGGACTTACCCAGCTGATACTTTTCGCAGGAAAACACCAGATGGGGTTCTGGAAATTTCTGAAAGAGTTCATGGTAATTTTTTTTAATGTTCAATAGTGGTCACTCGATAATTTGAAAGTGCAATGTTGGCGGGGTACCTTGTTTCTGGATTCATTGAGCCTCCCTTGGGACGAAGGCACTTCAACAATAGAAGAATTAACAGGATGCCTCATGGGTTTGACAATAAATAATTTAGGTTACTGATATGCTTCTGCTAAAGCATTAGTGGCATATTGTTACCATAGTAATTTTGCCGAAGCATTGGTCCTTTTTTTCTGTGTGAAATGGGGCTCTAGGACCAAAAAAATCTAGGATGGATTTGATTATCTAGGAGAAGAAACAACCTGTTTCCTGCGGAAGCAGACTGGACGTCTGCTGAGCAGAACTATTGCCTCCTATCAACAAATGGTGATTAGCCAGCCACCTTGCATAAGCATTACCGACCCAAATAAATTTTTTCCTGTGACCTTGCAGTAGCTATTTATTAACTTGGTCTACTGATTGTGAATACACTTCTAGCATCACGCAGCAGAAACTCAAGCACCAGGCAGTGATTAATTCGTGCCACAATCCAGAGTTATCTATTGAAAAGGAAAACTCATTTAAAATGTCTAAATATGCATTACTTAATAAATTTCTGTCTTGGACGGCTTTTGACGCCCATGAGTTATCAAAACATCCATTGGGATTCAATGAACTTGCATGTTATCCGTTCCAGGAAGATGGCTTACTCTTTTGTCCAGTGTATTAATTCTTCTATATATTTCCTCATTCAATCTGAGGATTTTGTGGGTACAACAAATGTCCAGAAATTATTAAAGCTTGATGGCCAAACGAACTAGCTAGTAAATCTCGTAAGCACTTCAAGAAATTCATTTGTTTTATAAATCCTCATAAGTCTGTATTGATCCTGCATATCATGGAATAGTGCTCTTTATTTGATTTGTCAGCTATCAGAAAATATCAATCACACTGCACCTCTATGTGAATGGCCTTTTCTTGTCACTCTCTTCATGAACTTGTCTTTTGGTTTGTCCATTACTTAAATCTTGATGAACTGGGTCATGATAACACGATTTTGCGCATATCTTATAGCAGTGCATTCAGCTCTTGATGGATCTATTGCAAGTTTGGACTCTGCCTCCTCTTTACTATCTCAAGATGGATCTCCTGTAAGTTTCAGTGCAACGCTTACCAAAAAGAATGTCGAACCCCTGCCATCCCCCAAACAGCAGCTGGCCTCTTCTCTGGAACTGTATAAAAATGTTCACTCTGGTAATACATTCTCACTAGAATCTTGTTCTGTATGCTTTAGAATGAAGGTAGGAGGCTCCACATCGATTTCTCGTTGGTCAGAGAATTTGGTGGAACTTTCTAAGTTAAATGCTTATGAAATTGACTGAACTTATCTTCACTTGAGCAATTTCTCAAATTTGTGCATTCAAACTTCAATCCCACTGTCCAACTATATCATCACTTAAAAAAGGTTAATTAGTCGGTTTGAGGTAAACAACAAAAACTTGGAGCAGACAGATCACTTCTCGATGAGTTCACTCTTCTGGATGTTAATGGATGAGAACTCTATTGAACCATTAGATAGAGCACTCTTTAGGAAACATTTTAGATAGAGCACTCTTTAGGCAACATTTCATAAAATTGTTCTAGGATTTCTTATGATCCAAAAATTATCTCTGGCAAGTCCAACTCGTAGTCTATCATATCTGCCCATGTATAGTGGATATTTTCGAAATTGTGTTGACAAGCTCATGTAGTAATTAGCAAATGACTTGAGCAATTATAGGCCAAGACCTGTTAGTGCAGAGCTTCTTGACTACATGATTGGAGCACTTCATGGCATTGTTTCCCATTCTCTTTTAAATTTTCTTTCCAACATTGTTAATTAAAGTTAACGAACTTGCAAGAAATTTTTTATAGCAAGGGCAATGCTGCAATGGTATATGATAACATTCTCTTCCTGAGCAGCATAATCCTGCTAATGCTACTTGTAATCCAACTTCGGCAAAATCAGTTATAAGTAAATATCATAATGCTTGTTTTGCTGCTATGACAAAGATTCTCTTATGGCCTTTCTGCGGTAATGTCTCTTGAAAAGCAGGTGAGAACATTCAATTTCACCAGTGCAAAGAAGGAATAGCAGCTGTAAGTGTAACCAACTTGGAGATGACTTCCTGTGGGGACTGTTCATCCTCATCAGCTGTTAGAAGTGGCAGTATGGAAGCTACTAAGGGACTTGTCCATATTCCAACAGAAATCCCTGAAATGATGATGCTGCAAGAAGCAAAACCTTGCCAGCTTGATGGCGTAACATCATCAACCCCTATGTCATCTAGATATGACTATGACATTTTTTTGAGTTTCAGAGGACCCGATACCCGCTCAGGCATTACAGATTTCTTGTATACGTGCTTAATAGATGCTGGAATCCACACATACAGAGATGATAAAGAGCTGCGAATTGGAGAAGAGATCAGTCCTGAGTTACTCAAAGCGATCACCCATTCAAAAATTTCAATTCCCATCTTTTCCAAGGGCTATGCCTTTAGTAAATGGTGTCTTAATGAGTTGGTTCAAATGGTGGAGTGTAGGAAATCAAAGAGACAGAAGATCATGCCCATTTTTTATGATGTTACTCCTTCTGAGGTTCGTCATCAAACCGGCTCTTACGGAGATGCCTTTGTTTCTCACGAGAAGCAATTTGACAATGCAGTTATCAGCAAGTGGAAGGCTGCTCTCATGGAGGTTGGCATTCTAAAAGGGTGGGACATTGATTCAATGACCACAAGGTACCTTGTTTTGTGGTTTCTACTTTTCGACATCTTAGCTTCTATGTAATGTTTGACGTGCCTTTTTCTTCAGAATTATAACTCCTTTTCTTGTTTACTTTCACAATATAAGACGCGAAGGAGAGCTTGTAAAGCTTATTGTCCAGGAGGTTATAGCTGAGTTGAAAAGGGCTCATCTGCTGGTGACTGACTGCCTGGTTGGCGTTGAACATCATGTGAACGAAATCAATAGACTGGTATGTGGCGATTCGGAGGACATTCAAATTGTTGGAATCCATGGTATGGGGGGCGTAGGAAAGACTACTCTCGCCAAAATCATATATAACCAACTATCACATCGTTTTGAAAATTGTTGCTTTCTCTCTAATGTCCGTGAAACTTCACAGCTAAAGGGCATTGAGTGTTTGCAGAATCAACTAATCTCTGACGTTCTTAAAGGAAAGTGGTCAGACATTAGCAATGTTGAGGAAGGAATCAAGATAATAAGAGAGAGGTTATGCAATAAAAAGGTTCTGGTGCTACTTGATGATGTTGATCAAATGACTCATTGGGATGCTCTGATAGGAAAGCCTGCATGGTTCGGTTTAGGAAGTATGATTATCATAACTAGTAGAAACAGAGATATTGTTGATGTTCCTGACATTTGTTATCCATATGAGCTCGTGAGCATGAACTTCGATCAGTCTCTCCAACTTTTCTGCAAACATGCTTTTGGAAAAGATCACCCTTCGGAGGACTATGTTGCTTTCTCCACAGAAGTGGTCACAACTACTGGAGGTCTTCCTCTTGCTCTTGAGGCTATAGGCAAACTACTTCCACGCAGAAGCAAAGATGTTTGGGATGTGATATTGAAGAAGTTGAAACAAGTTCCTCTCCATGAAGTAAAAAGAAAGTTGAAAATAAGTTATGATGCCTTGGATGAGTGGCAAAAGCATATCTTTCTTGACATAGCTTGTCTTTTCACTGGATTTGATAAAATGGTAGTGCTTCGCTCGTGGAAAGATTCCAATCTCTTCCCAGAGGAAGGTCTTGAAGTCCTTCAGAAAATGTCTTTGATAAAAATCAGCGAAGACAATAAGCTATGGATGCATGATCAGCTGAGATGCCTTGGTAGAGACATTGCTGGTCGAGAATGTGATGAGGAACGAAAAGAACAGATTCGGTTCTGGAACCATGAGGAAGGTTTCGACATGGTGATGGAATCGAAGGTAGGGTATTACTTATCTCATGATTACTGTTATAACTTGTTTTTTCAGTTGCACTGATGCTTAGATTTATTTCTCATGTTTGGAAAGATGATTATACTTGTTCAGCATAATATACCTGCCCTTCTTTTCTGCTGTCGCAGGGAACAATAAACATTAAAGCTCTTTGTCGAAAGTTGGACCCTCAGTTGCTATACTATTTTGCAAAAGAAGAAGCCGAGAGGCTATCTGCTCTAAGATACCCTGAAGTGAGGTTGCCTTCAAATGATTTCCCAGCCAATCTACAAAACAATATGTTTATGCTTTCCAAGTTGAGATGGCTTTCATGGCATCATTTTCCCCTGGAGGTTAAGATCACCAGTTTTTCCATGATGAACATAGTCATTCTGCATTTGGGGGACTGCCCTAATCTAATCGATGTCCAAAGCATTGAAGGCTTGGTGAGTCTCAGAACTTTGAAGCTCATCGAAATTCCGCAACTAGACAGTTTACCTAATCTATCAAACTTGAAGAAGCTCAATGAACTGCATTTGGTGCACTGCCATAGTCTTATTGACATCCAAAGCATTGAAGGCTTGGGGAATCTCACAACTTTGAAGCTCATAGAAATTCCAGTACTGAAGAGATTACCTAATCTGTCAAACTTGAAGAAGCTCACTCAACTTCACTTGCGGTACTGTCATGGTTTAACTGAAATAAAAAGCTTCGAGGGTTTGGATAATTTGCTGGTGTTAAAGCTTGGTGAACTTCCTCTACTCGAGAGATTGCCCAATTTATCAAACTTGAAGAAGCTTACACGACTTGATCTACGACGATGTCGTAATCTTGTGAAGATCCAAGGGAGATTGGAGTCATTGGAAGACTTATGCATACAAGGATGCAGATCTTTAGATGAGGTGCTTGATCCAGCTTCGAGTTTCAAGAAACTAAAGTCTTTGCGAATTCATGATTGCCAGAAGTTGCGTTTTGACAGGGTATGGGTCTCGAAATTTGAAATATCTGATAGAGAGTATGGAAATTCAACATGTAGTCTACTCAGTAAGGCAGGCATTTGTGTTTGTCAGCTCGGTAGACAATTCTTTTTGCCATACCTTCCATAGTGAAGACAAGCATACAATGTACACATTGCATATAAACAAGAGTCGATCATTTCATCCTCTTGTCATTACAATCTGTGTCCAGAACAAGAGATCATTAGGTTATCCTCTGTCATGCATTAATTTTGAGTTTCCCGAGTACAGTAGGTCAACATCAACGTCTCTTGTCAACATGCCAATGCACATTGCGTACGCTCGGTATTGTATCTTTTGAAAAGCTATCACACTTGATAAAACCGAACAGCATCCGGATAGTTCGAGCCAATGGTTGTATCAGTGCTTAGCGTGTGACACCCTGGAAATTCGACTCCTGTGTAGTACTGAATTCAATAAAAGGGAATTAAATTGAAATTTAGTCGATAAAATATATTGGATCGTAAGGACTGAAGAGACGATAATTGGACGAGTTCTGAAGTTTCAGTCGGTTTAGATTAGGTTTCGAATTCTTAGTCGCTGTGAATTAGGATTTCAATCCTCGCGACCCGAGCCTAATCCTAACCGAGCTTAGCCTGTGAAAATACCCTCCGTCAGCATGCCAAAATTTCATTCAGTCCTCAATTATCAATTTACCAAAATACCCTCAATTATTCACTACATGACGAAATATTCAAATTTGATTTGACCCCTAACACTATTCACCTATCAAATCTCACTCACTCACCTCTCATCAACCACTCTTCTCTCTCCTACTTTTCTCTCTCACTTCTCATGCTCACGTCTGCTACTGCTTCTTCTTCCTATTCTTCCGTGGAAGACAACTCCTTCAGCCGAACCATTTCTCCTCCTCCATGTGCCGTTGTTTTGCGCCACCACCACGCCACCGCCTACCAACACCTTCAGCCGTACCTCGACGCCACCACTGACTCCTTCGGCGCCGCCGTTGGCCGGCGGACGGCCGCGAAACAGCCCCCGAAGCTCCTACCCTGTTTCGACCCCTGACTCAAGAGCATTCTCCCTCTTCCTCCGGCCATCTCGCGTGACGCCAGCCCCCGAAAGTCACCACCACCACGTCGCCGACCTTCTGCCGCCACCCCAACCCCCACTCCGACCGTCGTTCGCCGTCCGGAAGCCCAGAACAAACCTGACACCGGTCTGCCCTATTTTGGCGTTCGGGTTTGCTCGGGCCCCAACCACCGCCCCGCGCCACTTTCGACCGCCACCCACCACCTTGCCGTCCTCCTTTTGACCCTCCAAGCCGCCGTTGAGCCTCGGAGCCGTCGCAAGTAGCCCGAGAACTTTAGTCTCCTGTTCTGGGGATTAATTCGGGTTTGCGCGGCCCAGCGTGAACCGCCGGCTCCGCCGCTCATCGCCACCTCTGAAGACCTCCTCCAACCCCCTCTCAACCTTCTGAGCTTGTGGAAGCCGACCACCGCCGGTAGGTGCCGCGTAGACTCCTGACCAGCTTGCCCTGTTTCTCGGTGTCGGGTCCCCTGTTTTGGACCGGTTCTGTGTAGTCGCTGCTCTACTGTCTCCGGCTTTCCTCCGTCACCCGTCATCGGTCCCGACAGACTCCCCTTGACCCCTAGGTGAGTCCTCGAGCCTTGGACGGCCTTGTCATGGCCCTTGTGACCGAGAACCGCCCTAACTCAGCCCCGGTTCCCCTGTTCTGTTCGTTGTCCAGCCAATGTTCCGGCATTGTCGCCGCTGCTCCGGCCACTGTGAGCTTCCTTCGTCGTCGCCGTGAAGTCCCCTGATTGGGGGTTGTCGACATTAGGCCCAGGAAGCATTGTGAGTCCGAGAACCCGTGAGAACCGAGAGTGCCGTGAGTCGACGAAAGCCGTCGATCCGAGCCGAGGATCGTCACTGCCATGCCGTCGCCGTTGAGACCGCCTGAGCTTGTTTAGTGGTAAGTTGACCCTAATCCTTGGTTGGGGCGCTAATTGCGCCTAGGATTACTCGTTTAGTCAATTGTGAAATTTAGGTACACGATCGGGGCCGATTTAGATAGAAATTGGGATTAGGTTAAATGGTCGATCGATTATGTTAGTCGGATTAGTTTAGGCCGTCTGTGGTTAGTTGGCTACTAGATTGAATTGGTTGATTGATTGGATAATGGATTGCTTTTGTTTGATCACGAACGAGCGACAGGTTAGAGGCGAAAGAGCGATTGACTTTTTAAATTAAATCGATTAATAACCGGCATTGCACGAGTTGAACCTGATGTTGCTTAATCAGATTTGATTGCTTGTGACTCAGTGAGGACCTTATTGATTTGACTGTCACTAATGTCCACTGATGGATTAGTTGTCTGTTTGGAGGTTAATTACCTCGCCTGTGATTGTGGTGACTAGTGATAGTCTGCATATGCATATGATCGAGTGCGGAATCAAAAGACATTTTAGCATGAAAATGGCATTCGGCTGAGTCTTTTAACATACATGTGTGAGGATCCGGCTTTAACCGAAGATAATGAAATGGGTTGATTGCTGGATGAGTTCTGTATGCTCATATGAGGGAACGATGATGCTTTTTCTAGCAAGCTCGTACTGTATCAATTGTACGAAACTACACGACTTGCCAGAAACACGACAATTCCTGCCCGGTACTAACTAGCGCGGATTCAGGATTGGTCGGATGCCGGTCGCAACTGGTGTTAGACCGACGCCCCATTTAGGGATACCTACTTGCTGGTGCCGTGCTGGATGCACTAGAGACACCTCTCGTAGTAGCCGTTGCCGAGAGTAAAGGAACGTAACCCGATACTGTCGGTAGAACACTGGATCGTACTGATGTGCTGGATCGCGTTATTTGTGAGAGTCGAATCACGCCCTCTTTCGCGTAGACCCTTGTCGCGACCCTCTCGCGGGTTGCCTGCCGGAGGGGGCTAATGGGCCGCCCGATCTAAGCTTGATCGGACGCGGGCCTCTCCCAAGGTCTATTACCCAAATCGCAACGGCTGGATATACGTGGTCGACCTTCGGTGTGGTCTAGTGACATGTGATACGTGTACATGCCAAGGAGTCGCCACCAATCGTTTCGTGGAGGGTACGATCGGAAACCCTATCGAATAGTTGGGAGCGATCTATTCGATTCTGCGGAAACCAGAGAAGTGGGTTCGGGGGCTTAGTTACGTCAACTGTCAAAGTTGACGCCATTTCGGTACCTAAGCTGAATGGTTTATCTAATATTAAGATTTCATACAGATGAGTGGGGTACAGATCCTAAATCTAAGAGTTCATGCAGATGGGAATGGCTACCTTATCACTCACAATCAGCAAAAATGAATGCGCAAATCAAGGATCTAGTACATGCGGATAAAGCACATCAAAGTAGCATGGCATCCCTAATAAGGCCCTATTAGCCTAGAGAAATATCAATCAAGACTTAGGAGTGTTTTTGACATGATTCGCCCATGAGAGGCAAAATCGTCATTTTGAACAATTCAGGGACAATTCGCCTCGAAAGGGAAATTTTGTCATTTTAGATGAATTGGGAAGTCAAAAGACTGGGGAAATAGGATTGGCCATCAATCCAATCCATTTCCTATTTTTCGGGAATTTTCAAGATTTTTCTGGAATTTAAAAGTGATTTTACCCTTAGAGGGGTAAAGTCGTCATTTCGAACAAAAATGAGGACTGAAAATCTCAAATATTAGGGCCGGTCACCCACCTGATCCAAACCCTAATTTTAAGCAATTTCCAGGACTCGATTGGAATAAGAAAGACGATTTTCCCATTGAGTGGCAAAATCGTCATTTTGAGAAAAGGGACGGGACTCGAAAACCGAAGCCTAAGAATTGATCGCCTATCTGACCCTAATTCTTACATTGGCATTATCGGCCTTATCTCGCATATACAGCAGAGGCGACTTACCCCTAAAGGGTAATATCGTCAAGTCTCAGAAAAACGTATAAGAAACCCCAAAAATAGGGTTGACCAGTTGTCTGTGGTCAATCCTCAATTTTTGGGGATTTCTGGAGTGTTTAGGATTTTTCCACATTTTTTCCACATTTTTTTTTGGAATATTTTGGAATTTTCTAGCATTTTTTTTGGATTTTCTAGGAATTTTCTGATTTTTTTTATTTTTAAAATCATTTCCGGATTTTTTTTATTTAAAAAAAATGATATTCGGGCCGGGTCACCGACACGGCCCACGACCCACGGGCGACCGACCCCGCCCGGATCCGGGCTCGCATCAACTTCGCTAAAACGACGCCGCATTACTCTTCCCGCTTCGAATTTTCAATTTACCGCCTAATATGAACCAATGGCCTAGATTGCGCCACGTGTCGACTCATGGGCGGTCTGATCCAAGGAAAGAAACCGACGGTCCAGATTGAAGTGCCCGATCGAACTACAACCGTCTGATCAATTATCAGAAAATGATTTTTTATTTCCGAAAAAAAGGAGATCTTGACACGTGGCGCATGTATCACCGTCCAATCAAGTTTGTTGTTTTTTATTCTGTTATAACCGAGTGCGCTGACGTGGCTGCCACGTGGGCACCACGTCATCGCCACGTGGCCGTTGACTCGGTCAACGACTCACCGGGGAAGACGACCGGCGCCGGCACTGTCTCGCCGGCGCCTCGTCGGAAGGCCATATCTCGTCCTTCCGACGTCCAAACTCGACGAAGTCAGCGTCAATTGACTCAGCCCGAGGAGCTCTACAACATATATCACAATCAACATAGCAGAAACGAGTTTGATAAACTTGCCAACCTAGGCCGGAGCTAATCTCCGACGAGCTAACGTTCTAGCCATTTCTGACGAGATCTATCCTACCAAATCAGTCAAGAAGTATCATAAGAGTTCAAGAAGACTTACTCGGCCATCGCGAGGCTTCGGTTTCGCTCGGATCGAGCTCTCAGGCTCTCGACAGGTTCGGATGGTCGGAGGTCAGAACCGACGTTTCACACAAGGAAAATGCAAGAAATCAAATGGAAAATGCTCAGTGATGCACAAGGAGTAAATCGCGACTCCTAAAATATAAAATGATCTAGAGGAACGCAAGTTACCATTAGAGGCCGAGGCAAAGCTCGGGGAAGAGTCTAACCTTTCTAGGCCATCTTAGGCGTATCCGACGGGTTTACGAGCTTTCTGAGGAAGTCACCAAGCTTGGAGGATGGTTCGCCGGCCTCCGTTTTGCTCCGGACGTGACGACGAAGGCTTGGAAGCCTCGGCGGATCTGGGCAGCTATGGCGGCCAAGAGACGCGTCCGACACCCTCTCTCTCTTTTTTCTCTCTCTTTTTCGTCCTCTCTCTCGCTCTCCCTTTCGTCCTCTCTCTCTCGCTCTCTCTCCGCGAGCTTTCTCTCCACGAGGTCTCTCTCTCCGAGGTCCTTTTGTTCTTGCGTCCGCTCTGGACCTCTTGAACTGATCCCCTCCTCAACTGATCATTCGTTCCCTTTTCTTTCTCCTGCTCGCGCGAAGGACCCCCCCTCCGTTCTGTTTTGTTCTCTGTGCGCCAAGAAGGGGAACAGAATTCTGTTCTCTTGGTTGGTCAACCGGGTTGACTGGGTCGGTCAACCCGACCCAGTTGACCCGGTTCTATTTTTTTTGTTCAAATTGAATGTCCAAATGAGCATATATTATAAAATTGACCCGAAAATTAGACTCCATGGTACATACTCCATCTAAAAATGTGATTTTCGTGACCATAACACATACAATCGTGTGAAAATCCTAAATGTTGAGTAGGATCCGAAATTGATTTTTGCCAGATTGATATTCTTAATGGACGAATCAGCCCCAATTGAGCTCACCATTAGATTCAGGGGATCAAAACCTATAGGGAGGAAGCATTGGGGTTCTATGGGTGTCCCTTAAAAAAGTTTAATTTAAGAATTGGTACTTGTAGGGACTAAAATGAAAAGATTTTTATGCAATTAGGTCCCTAAAGCCAAAATTGATCAAATCAGCATACAATTGAACCAAATTGAAATGTGGGGCAATCAAGTCGAATGTCAAGATTCAGAAAATGCAAAATATTACAAATAAAAAGACTCAAAACATATTTTTGACAAATTCAACTATGTGCGTTACAAAGAAACACACAAAATTAAACTTGAATTTCGACTCTTGATGAGGTCAAAATGACGAGGGATTTAAAAGAAAAATATCGACTATTTTCCTATATTTTTGTGACCTCAAATGCTATTTTTGTTGATTTTTGTTGTTTTTTCTATCTTCTAAAAATACTAAAAAATGCGAAAAATATGAAAAATATTTTTTTTGTCAAAAATGGTTCCTTAGGCTTGGCCAAGGTCACCAAAGTTGATTTTGTAATTTTTTGACTTTTTAAGGATTTTTTGTGATTTTTCAAAATAAGACTAAAAAAGACTTGGTTAAAAATCAGGTGTCAATAGCTGCCCATCTTTGAGAGGAATCTCGTGAGAGGTTTCGCTCAAAGACAGGTGACACCTGAGTCTAGACCGACACGACTGGGTAAAAGAAAAATGATTCTTGACAAGTAATCTTTCTTGTCCCGCTGGTGAATGCTTTACTCATCTTGTTTTAGCTGATGTGCGAGAGAGAGAGAGGCGGGATAGAGATACTCACCTGTTACTTACTTGCTTGATGCTCGTGCGGCATGCACAGTTTATAGCGGGTTCAAGTGGATATCTAGGAACTCGTCTTTTGAGTATCCTAAGACGGTTAGACTCTAGCCTGTATGGTAGGCCGTACCAGACTGTGATTCCTATACTTGACAGGAACCTATGAATGACGCACCCAGTCTCTTAGGGATTGTCAGGGGTTTTGATCCGTATGGTGGATCAGACCATGAATAGGACTCCTCTCTACTAGGAACCTATGGATGACGCACCCAGTCTCTTAGGGATTGTCAGACATTTTCATCCTTCAGGGGGATTAGGCCGAGAATAGGACTCATTTCTGCTAGGAACCTATGGATGACGCACACAGTCTCTTAGGGATTGTCGAACAGTTTGATCCGTCAGAGGGATCAGGCCGTGAATAGGACTCATTTCTGTTAGGAACCTAGGGATGACGCACCTAGTCTCTTAGGGATTGTCGAACATTTTGATCCTATATTCTAAGGAATTAACTAGGATCTATACGAATGAGGTGTACCTAACATTTAGGCTTCACCAAACGAGCTACTCTGGGTTTGAGGATTACCTAGAACCTCATAGAAAGCTGATTTTGTCAGAAGTTTTTGATCCTATATTCTAAGGAATTAAGTAGGATTTATACAAGTAGGGTGTACCTAACCTTTAGGCTTCATCAAATGAGCTATTCTGGGTTTAGGGATTACCTAGAACCTCACAGAAAGCTGATTCTGAAAATTGTCCTTTCGACATGCAAGACGTTATTCTGGGATTTGGGGATTCCAAGTATCCTGCAGAAAACTTGAACCTGCAAAAACTTTGATGAGATTCTTTTGGGATCTATGGGTTACCTGAAATCTCGCAGAAAGACGATCTCGAATATTGTCCTTTCGACATTGGAGGTGACATTTTGGGATCTTGGGATTCCAAGTATCCTGCAGAAAGCTCAAACCTGTAAACTGAAATCTCACATAGAGATGATTCTGAAGATTGTTCTTTTGACATTGGAGGTGACAATCTGGGATCTGGGGACTCCAGGTATCCAGTAGAAAGCTCAAACCTGTAAAACTGAAATCTCACACAGAGAGATGATTTCAAATGTCGTCCTTTTGACATTGGAGGTGACATTCTGGGGTCTGGGTACTCCAGACATCCTGTAGAAAGCTTTAACCCGTAAATTGAAATCTCACATAGAGATGATTCTGAAGATTGTCCTTTTGACATTGGAGGTGACATTCTGGGGATCTGGGAACTCCAAACATCCTACAGAAAGCTCAAACCTATATAACTGAAATCTCAAAGAGGGATGATTTCGAAGATTGTCTTTTCGACATGTTAGGTGACATTTTGAGATCTGTGGACTCCAGGCATCCTGCAGAAAGCTCAAACCTACAAAACTTTTATAACATTCTTCTGGGATTTAGGGGTTACCTGAAATCTCGCAGAAAGAAGGTTTTGAAACTTGTCCTTTTGACATGTGAGGTGGCTTTCTAGGATTTGGGTACTCTAGGTATCCTGCCGTAAGCTTAAACCTACAAAAACTTTTATAACATTCTTCTGGGATTTAGGGATTACCTGAAATCTCGCAGAAAGAAGATTCTGAAAATTGTCCTTTTGACATGTGAGGTGGCATTCCGGGATTTGGGGACTACAAGTATCCTGCAGGAAGCTCAAACCTACAAAACTTTTATAACATTCTTCTGGGATTTAGGGGTTACCTGAAATCTCGCAGAAAGAAGGTTCTAAAACTTGTCCTTTTAACATGTAAGGTGGCATTCCGGGATTTGGGGACTCCAAGTATCCTGTAGGAAGCTCAAACCTACAACAACTTTGATCAGATTTTTCTGGGATTTAGGGATTACCTGAAATCTCACAGAAAGACGATTCTGAATATTGTCCTTTCGACATGTTAGGTGACATTATGGGATCTGGGGACTCCAGGTATCCTGTAGAAAGCTCCAACCTACACACATTTTATCAAAAGATATTTTTCTGGGATATGTGGTTACCAAGGATCCATCAGAAAAGTAAGCTTGAAAGCTCTTCTTCACAGAGCAAGGCATCCTTCTAGAATCTGGGGTTTCCATGAGTTCTGTAGAAGTTTAACCAAGAAAGATAGCATTATGAGATTTGAGGTTACCAGGAACCCAGTAGAAGCTTTGACTAAGGAAGGTTATGTCCTTCTAAGATCTGGGGTCATCAGAGAACCAAGAGAGCTTGTGTTCTTTTGGGATTTGGGATCGCCAGAAATCCTGCAGAAGCTTAAACAAGCAAATTTTCTTTACCAAGAAATACGTCCTTCTAAGATCTGGGGTCATCAAAGATCTAAGAGAGCTCGTGTTCTTTTGAGATCTGGGGTCGCCAGGAATCCTACAGAAGCTTAAACAAGCATTATCAAGAAATATGCCCTTCTAAGGTCTAGGGTCATCAGAGATCCAAGAGAGCTTGTGTTCTTATGAAATCTGGGATCACCAGAAATCCTGCAGAAGTTTAGACATGTAAATTGTTTCTTACCAAGAGTGCTACAAGTCATTCTGGGAGCCGAAGTCATCAAGAGTCTTGTAGAAGCTCCAATCTAAAAATTTTCTCACCAAGGACACATCGATGGTCTCTAAGTGATATCTAATGTCAAACTGACATCACTTTATGACTTATATCATAGTCATGAAAAAATTTCAATGAATGCATTACGATGCTGGAGGTTATCCAAAACACCTTGCAACATACGGAAGTGATCAAAAATTCCTTGTGGGGAAAGTTTGAATCAAACAATCTGAAATTACCCAAAAGAGTTTGGTTAAAACGTCCATTGGAGTATTCTCATCAAAAAGGACTTCTCACCATATTTGAGATAATGGTCTTTTATCAAGAATACACTCGAATTTCCTATCAAACATGTGCCTAGGGTTCAGGATCATTCGCAGTGAATACACCTCGATCGATCAGGAGGACTTCCAAGGGACTATAATGTTGGGCTTGGTCAACTGTTTTCAAAGGGGGACTTGCGTGCAAGTCAAGGCTTTCGAAGAGAAGTCTTCAATGTCTGCTCCAGGTTTACAAGTCAAGAAACCTGCAAAATGAGAAAGAAATAATCTTGCTCGAACTTCTTCGAGCTAAGCTTAGACATTAAACCCTATGTCAATCCAATTGCCTTAATTAGAAAAGGCTTTTCAGGGTTATAACGTATGTAGGATTTGAGACCAAAAAAGGCTTGTTTTTGGCTCAGAATACGCGAAGGGTTTAACATTGATGATCATTGCAGGTTTGTCGCCGATCTTGTCCCTTTTGGTTCAAAGAGCATCTTTAGTCTTCGAAGTGCATTGATAGTCTTTGGAGAACATCGTCAGTCTTTTGAGGATACTCTTTGTGTTTGGAGAGCATTACTGATCTTCGGAGAGCATCATCAGTCTTCAAGGCGAACATTTGTCTTTAGAGAACATCTATCTCATGTTGAGACGGTGTCAACATATTGCCTATGCTTTTGTCATCTAAATGTGACATAATTTGGGAGTATCTTTCGCAGTCCATCTCCCTTGGGATTTTTTTACAACCAGATCTCACTAGTGACCTATACAAATGTATTATGCCATCTTTTGGCATTAACAAGATCAAACATATGATTCACAAGTGTACAAGTATTTGGACGGGCATTGGCCTTGCTTTTACCAGGCACTTTGCTTTTTCTTGATGCCTAGGATCGGATTTTTCTCTCTTTTTTTCTTTTTCTCATCTTTTGTCGAAATCCCACATTTTCCTTTCTTTTGGGAACCAGGATTTTTTGAATAAGTGTGCTAGATGTGCAACTCGAATCTCAGCACTTAAACATTAGTCCAGGAATTTTTACAAATCCTATCTTTCGAACTTATCCGTTCTTGAAGTAACGTCGCTTCCGTCTTGGAATATGCAATGATCACCAACGGATTTGCGAAACGAACATATAGGCTCAACTAGGCTGTGCAAAGGGTAAAAGTGTATAGGATAGAGAAACGAATGCTTTTCGTCATCTTAAAGCACTCGAATTACCATAGAAGTTAAAATAACAAGCAACACACGAAGATTGATGCAAGTCTGAGCAAGAGAACTTCTAACCATTTACCTCCTGATACTGCTGGACTTACCTCCAATTGGCCCCAATGTGGGGTGGTTCTTGACAGGGGTAAAAAATGAAACCGTCGTTCAAGGGGTTATCAATGGTCACCTGTAGTGTTTAGGATAGAGAAATGAACGCCTCCGTCTTCTCAATCCATGTAAACAATGTGAATAATCCTTACATCCGTAGGTCAAGGTTTCGCTATCCTTTCCACTCCACTCATCTCTCAAGTGTATATAGGACGTGTTTGGATTAGACTTGCCTCTTGTCTGAGGAAACATCCTTTTGAATAGTTTAAACAACTATTGTTGGAAAAGTTCATTTCGCTTTCTCCAAAACTTACCCTCCAAGGGGATTTATGATGCACAATGCATATTTCAATCATGTTCAGATAACCTCCAAGTTTAAACATGAATGCCAATAACATGACTGTGAGAATTCTGTGTCTTTCTAGACATGAGAATTGAATGCATGCTAGATTTCAAGAAGCCTTCAAATTCTAGTAATAAGGAATCTGAAAGTTTTCAAAACTTAAGAGATTGGGAAACGAATACTTACTTGCCCAGCGTGGCTAAGGATCCCTGAAAATATAAAAGGAATATGTCAGTGTATGCTCTTGAATTTCAGGAAATTAGAACGATACACTTTACCCTTGATCATGCACTCCAATGGAAGTGCATAGATAAAATCTGCATGATACTTAACAACACAGAATTGTTAAGTATTTTCAAATTTCTTAAAATTCTCAGTTTTTGAAGAGAAAGGACATGCACCTGACCATCACAACGTTAGGTCTCCTTGATCATGCATTCCAATCTGAACGCCAATGCGCGGATTACAGAAATCGGCCATTTTGACCTACGGCGATGATCCCTTTATCTGATTAGGCAATGAATTCTGCTCGATGACTCCATTCATCCTTTTGAACGTGTTCCATGCCACTCTTCGGAGTTCCCTTCACTCGATCTTATAGCCAAAGATCATTTCTTGAATGCTTGACTTCCGAAGCTGTTATCTCCAAAGATCATTTCGCCTTGAATTTGAGTCGGCCAGTTCTTTCCCTCTGAGTCCTTTTGAATGCCGATAATTTTCTGTTGAAATTAGGGAAAATTCATATTAGGAGAAAGATCATTGATGGCCAAATTAGAACGACACAAAGTTACCCTTCACTCAAGTTTGTATCTTGAGGTTTGACTTTGATGTGAACGACTCTTCAATCACGTTCATCGATATTGCTAGGAATGAAATGCCACTTTTTCATCCAGCCGCGTAGATGATTCGCTTGCCCCCAGTTAGGCATGACTCGTCATGGCTAGGTAATGCTTGCCCCAATCAAATGGCTCTATTCATTTTTGCATTTTCATGCAATCCCCTATCCAGTTTGGAATATCTCTTACTTGGATCTTCACTTTACTTTTCACCTTTGATGTGTCATCCTTCCAATGTTTGAGAAAATCGTTTGCTTCAGGCGTCTTGTCACTTGTGACCATCCTTATGATGTTCTCCTCTTATTGGACCCATGATAATGTCCTATCGGCGTATTCTGCCACAGAAAGAAACGGTTTTGCATTAGCAAATGCGAGAAAAAGAGGTAAATTGGATACGATACCCAACTACCATTCTTTTGTCAATTGTCGACATTTCTCTTTTGATTGAGTCCATTCCAATATCGTATACTGATATGGACAACATTTATCGAATCTCTCCATCCATGCTTGAAGGTGTTGGTAATATCATCAATCCATTTGCCCCAGTTGGGCGACGTCTACCTTAGCGAAATGGCTTAGTACTTTTCATATCATTTGACGATTTCCAAATTTTTTGAAGAGGTCTTTGTACCTGTTCATGAAGAAATGAGTATTCATCAATGTTTAACTTTATATAAATCACCAAGGAACGTGATACTCCCTTTGAGGTATTGCATTTCCGTTGATCAAGGAAATCGTCTCTTTTGGTTGCTTTGCCCCAGTAGGGCATGTCTTGATGTTTGTCGTCTTTGGGCTTGATAATTTTGGAATTTTTCATATAGCAACTTAGTGGCTCTCTCAATCACAGTCGCCCAAGTTAATAACAGTTGGTTCTTCTGAAGTAGGAGGCATTGACTCTTCGAAGGCACTCCATTCTTTGGTATGTATGTTTGAAATAATATGCTCAGAAGTAGTGGCTTCACCACCTAGCAACTTCATGGCGACATTTACGCAGTTATCTCCCAAGAAAGGGTTCGCCAGATCCGGCTTTGCTGTTGGATTTATGTCTTCTTCTGACAACCACCTAGAGTTCTTGCTGAAGTACTCGTTCAATGGGCTGTCAAGCATCTTAGATTTGCCTTTCCAAGCTGGAGAATCAATGAATGAATCTTTCTGATTTTTCTGGCTTCCATGGCGTCCCCGGCTCTTGCTTCGGCCTCGGCTTATTGCCTTGGGGGTGTAAAATCGTCCAGATCTCATTACTGCATCCACTTCCTCCGTCCTATAGTCCCAATGGACTGCCTTAGGATCGTACTCTTCTATCGGAGGGACTTGAATGGTTATTGGCTTCGGACAAGATGCTTCTGGTTCAGCTGTGTTGTCTTCTTCCTCTTCCGACAATCGAATCACGACAGGTTTGACTAGGCAATCCTCTACCTCATTCCAGACATCAAGATCCTCCAATTTAATTATCACAGTCGTAGCAGCTTCAATCATTGACATAGTGTTGTCAAAGTCCCTTGAGGAGATTTCGTCTCTTAGTCGACAATGTCAGTCGTCGTCACCTAGTACTGCTGATGTGGCAGATCTCGGGTATTCTCTTTTTCCTTTGAATAATTCAGCTAAACCCCGCTGTTGATCCTTTGATCTCTTTGTTTCGGCATACTGCTTTGTGTCAAGCTTAGTAACCCTCACTTGGTCAAGTGATGACTCAGGTTCTTTTGAAAAAGGCTTTTCCGGTTGAACGGGATCATCCATGCCTCCCCATCCGTCTGATATGATATCCTCCAGAATCCTGACCCAGGTTGTCTATGATATCCCCCATTTCAAGTGCTTTTGTCCTGAATCTGCGATCAGCTAGACTTCGCCTCTTGGCTTCCAGCTCGTCCTTATCAAGTTTTTCTTCTGACTCAATGATCGGCCCGAGATTGTCTACCAGACTCTTGTGTGAGATATCACAGGTGTTTCCCTGCTCAGTTTTAATCACGAAGTGGCTTCCTTCCAAAGATAAAGAGGCATCGACTCCCTCGAATTCTTCATCATTAGTGTCAGATATTATCCCCAAGTTTATCATTTTGGTGATACATAGCTTATTTACGTCAGCAGGGACCTCCCCTCCTTTTGGGTAGGACGAAGCGGTGACCAGAAGGTCAGTCAGTTTGGACACATCCACCTTCAACCTGAGGTGGCCTTCCTCCTCTTCAGTGAATATCGCTCCAATTGCTTGATGATCAGGGAGAGGGTTTTCTTGCACATTTGGAGCCACGCTGTCAAACTTCAGGATTTAACTATCAATCATGGCATGTATCTTCAGCTTAAGGATATAGCAGTTATCAACATTGTGCACTCTTTTGCCCATATGGTAGACACAAGTCTGGCTCACATCGAAACCAGGATATTTAATGAGGTTTGCCCTGAGTGATTCTTTCGCCACCAAGTGTTGCTCCAGCAGCATCGAGAGTAGTTTGGACAAAGGCCTCGGGAGCTATGAGAACTGCTTTGGGGGTTGCCTTCTTCTAGGTTCTTGCCCCTTTTGCGTCGACCATGACGATCCTCCTTTGGTCTGATTAGAACCGTTAAATCCCTTGGATTTTTGGGGGTCCGGTATGAATGCTATGTCGAGCCCGGCCTCTTTCTCCTTCTTCAAGGGATACCGCTTCTTGGCAAAAATTTCATGAGGCATCCTTTCTCTTAGAGCCCATTCTAGCCTTTCAGCCACCTTTATCAGGTGTGCGAAGGTCTGACATCCCGATGCGTTTAACCTGTCGAAGTATTCATAGGGGAGTGCTTTCAGGAATAAATCAATCAGCTCGTCTTCTGGGATTGACGGCTTTACTTGGGTCGCCAAAGCTTGCCATCTCTGGGCGTATATTCTGATCAATTCTCCTATTGCCTTTGAGGTTCGTAGAAGGTATTCCCTTGTCGGGGCTGTAGCTGTGTTGAACTTATACTGCCTGAGGAAATCTTCTGCAAGATCTTCTCACTCGTCATAATCATCCAGGTCCAATTCAATGAACCATGCCAGAGCGAGACCAGTTAGACTTTCTTGAAATGTATTCATCAGCAGCGGGATATAATCCGAATAGTGTGCCATTTTGCGCAGGTAATACTTGAGGTGAGCGCGTGGATAGCCTGTCCCGTTATATTTCCTCACGAAGTCCGGTTCCTTGTAGCCGGGAGGGGTCTCCACCTTGGCGAAGGGAGATATTTTGTCGAAGCGAGCTAACTCATAGCCCTGGCTGCTTAAACATTCTTTAATCTTTGATAACCTCTTAGCCTCTGCTTCAGTTTTTGCTGTATGTTTCCCCTTTTCATCCTTCTCAAGGTTGACAACAACTGGGGGTGCCTTTTGCTGCGACTGGATGTTTGGTACACGAACATCGTCCTCGACACGTTGGGTATTTTCCGTCGTTTCTTTATCAGCTATATCGGGTGTAAGTGATGGACTTGAGTTGTTAGGAACTACTGTCTGTCTAGCTTGGGAGGCTTCCAGCATTGCCTTAATATCAGCCATCATAGTTGCCATTGAAGTATTTGATATTTTCCTATCAAAGGAACGAAGGTTCGTGTCTGAACGGCATACAAAATGGGCCATTGGAATTGATACAATTTACCCTTCGTTCCTTGGGTCTTGGCATTTTCCTTTCATTTGGATTCTTTTGCCTTGACATGTCGACATCTTTCAAGGAATAATATGCATATAAATGATGCATGCATGATATGTATGATGCAAGTGATCTAAGATGATTCTTGTTTGCAACGAAAAATGGATTCGTGCCTTTCACTCTGTTCACAAAAAGTATCTCTTTATCAAGTATGTTAATCTGTAAAGTTTGAATTCTTTATTTTCGAATGCTCTTTTCAAAGAGACTTCTAATTGTTAAGAAACTTTTTCAAGTTTTCTCGAGAATTTTGTTCGCCGATTGAGCCATTATGACGCTCTTGAAATCATCTATCCTAAATGCATGTGTGAGATGATATGAAAAGTGGGTACTCCCAGTTCTGCCATTTGAAGTCGTTGCTTCTTGGGTGTCTTGACTCTGTTTATCACCTGAGAGGAAAAAGATAGGAAACATTATTTCCACATCTGATTGAAACTTATTTAGGAACGATACGTCCTTTTCTACCAAGAGGGATGGCTCGGCATTGTTCTTCTTGGTAGCGTTGTTGCTATGGCGAAACGTTCTTTGTATTCAATGGATGGATTTCATTCCATTATGTTCTATGAGTGATAACCATTGTTTCAGGTACTCGCCCCATGTATCACCATGGTGAATCTGATGTCTTCGGCTTGGGCATGCTTTCTGGATAGGGAAATGATTTGCCCCCAGCAACTGAGTATTCCACCTAAAGTTAGCTGATTTAGCCATATGAAGCTCCATTGTATCTTGGTATTGCATTCTTTGTTGGTTGAGTTAATCACTTCCATGTCAAGTGATTTTGGTGTTTCGCGCCCTTCAATCTGTTTTGACACCTGTCTTAAACTAACATTCTTTGTACATGAAAGAGAAGCATCTCAGTCATTCGTATGGAATGAAATCAGAATAAGGGAGAATTTACTCCCTTTTGTGACATCAGGGGTAAAACTTCATTGTAATTATCCGAAGGTCTCGGCATTTGATGTTGCACGATGTTCGACACTATTTGGGTTCTGTCACTTTCCTTCTTGAGGTTGGGTGATCTCTCGCCACTTTCGCTCTATTAATGCATTTCAATCTTGAAGTGTTGCTTCGCAAATAAGCATTCAGTTTTCTTCATCCCTACATATAGAAAAATGAGATGATCATTTCATATCTTGAGAGGATTGAAATGAGGAACGATATACACCCTTTTGTGGTTGAGTGATCATCAATTTCATGGTGAGAAACACGAGTATTTGTACTCCTTGAGACGTGCTTCAATTGGCGATCGTGCTATGTCACATTGGCCTCCAGTTTTGAGGGTCCACAATTGAGTCTTCTTTAAAGGGACAAATGTCGACCTCACGCAATCCTTTTATTTCACCTACATAACATGAGGAATGAATAAGTCAATTGTTGCACAAAAAGCTCTAATTGAAACGATCACAGATTTACTATCCCCAGAGTTTCTTCAGTTCCCCTCATTTTGAGCATCAGAGATGAAGGAATGTTCCTTAACGATCCCCATTTATTTTTTATAATCACCTGCAAGAGTGAGTAACCATGTCATCCTATAAATGAATTAATTTAATTTGAAACGAATACACCCTTTTCGACTTAGAGATGTCGATCCAAATCGGGTTGCCCCTTTTTCATGTTATCTTGTTCTGGGCTTATCATAGCCGATTCAGCTTATTTTGGAAATTCAATGGGTGGCGCCTGATGAAGGCGCATTTCCTTTCATGTTATAGGGAAAACAAGTCTCGCATCATTGGCCTTCAGCCATTTTGACCTGTTGGCAAAAGAAATAACCAAGCAAGTCAAGTATAACACTCGAAGTTTTTATTGGAACGATTACAGTTTTACCATCATTCGATCACATCTCGCATGCAATTAGATGAAGAAATCTTCAATAAATGTCTGTCATGTATAACCAGTCAGAAAGGAGATACACTTACCATTTTACATAGCAAAGACATCTCTCAGTGAGGTCGCCTCTTATAATGAAAGCAATGGGACAATACATATCCCATAATCCCTATTTACGGGCTTTCTGATGTTCGCCAAGATTTCAAGATAAGAGGAGACGTCATTAAAAGATCGCTCCACGGTCATCAATCAAATGCCCATTTAATTCCAAACGTTTAATACGCAAATGGGGGCATTAATCTTGAAAGATTGCTTTGTGACATTTTTCTTGTAAAAATCATGTGATCCTTATTTTTTAAGAAATCACTAGACAAAATGTGATTGCAAACATGGCCTTAACTTAATGCCCCAAAATCTTGAATTGGAAGAATTTTAGACATAAAAAATGTCTTCTTAATCCATGATCGAAAATTTGGATGAGCCATCTATTCCGTAGGGACGGCTTAGAAGTGTTCCAATTTTGTATCTAAAATTCATTGTCAAAAATTTTCATTTGTAAACTCAAACACACAGGGCATTCGGTTGATTTCCATGAATTTCCTATCATGAAATTTCACTAGGAAATGAACAAGTAGAGAGAGAAGTCATACTTACAGTGATCAGCGGGATTTGTTTTTATTATTTTTTTTTGGTTTTAGGTATACCAACCTTCCATAGACATGCGCATGAGACAAGTGGGTATACTCTAAAAAGTCAAAAATCAGGTGAGGAACCTATGTCTCAGGCTCCCACGATCCAAATATGGCAGATTCCTCCCCAAGAGTACCCACCCAAGAGGGCTAGATATCGCCAATTTGGATTGTGAGCGGGAACGAACACGAAAGTCTCAAGTTCCATCAAACACGAGATCATTTCGTATCATTTCCCTATCTAAGGTAACCTAGGGGTGGTTGCAGTCGGGGTTTGACCGCCAGTGTGTGCGATGTGTCGTGATCATCACAATGCAAGGTCATGCACATCAGTTTGTATCAAACACCGCTTCAATATGTGCTAAAAATAAACATACAATCCCAACTCCAACCTGCATGAAAGATGCCAACAATCACTTCACACCTTATTTCACCAATCTGCAAAAACATCTAACACAACGGTTAGCGTACGTACCTCACCTTCGAGAGCATCTGCAGAAAACAAGGTCAGATAAACCAATCAACTTTTTTAATCGGCTCAAGTCCTCTAAAATTCTTAACCAGAGATTCTGGTTTTAGAATAAGTCCCCAGCGGAGTCGCCAGTCCGTCGCGACCCTATCGCGGGTTGCCTGCCGGAGGGGGCTAATGGGCCGCCCGATCTAAGCCTGATCGGACACGGGCCTCTCCCAAGGTCCATTACCCAAATCGCAACGGCTGGATATACGTGGTCGACCTTCGGTGTGGATTAGTGACATGTGATACGTGTACATGCCAAGGAGTCGCCACCAATCGTTTCGTGGAGGGTACGATCGGAAACCCTATCGAATAGTTGGGAGCGATCTATTCGATTATGCGGAAACCAGATAAGTGGGTTCGGGGATTTAGTTACGTCAACTGTCAGAGTTGACGCCCTTTCGATACCTAAGCTGAATGATTTATCTAATATTAAGATTTCATACAGATGAGTAGGGTACAGATCCTAAATCTAAGAGTTCATGCAGATGGGAATGGCTACCCTATCACTCACAATCAGTAAAAATGAATGGGCAAATCAAGGATCCATTACATGCGGATAAAGCATATGAAAGCAGCATGGCAACCCTAATAAGGCCCTATTAGCCTAGAGAAATATCAATTAAGGCTTAGGTGTGTTTTTGACATGATTCGCCCATGAGGGGCAAAATCGTAATTTTGAACAATTCGGGGACAATTCGCCTCGAAAAGGCAAATTTGTCATTTTAGATGAATTGAGAAGTCAAAAGACGGGAGAAATAGGATTGGCCATCAATCCAATCTATTTCCTATTTTTCAGGAATTTCCAGGATTTTTTTGGAATTTAAAAATGATTTTACCCTTAGAGGGGTAAAGTCGTCATTTCGGACAAAAATGAGGACTGAAAATCTCAAATATTAGGGCCGATCACCCACCTGATCCAAACCCTAATTTTAAGCAATTTTCAGGACTCGTTTGGAATAAGAAAGACGATTTTCCCATTGAGTGGCAAAATCGTCATTTTGAGAAAAGGACGAGACTCGAAAACCGAAGCCTAAGAATTGATCGCCTATCTGACCCTAATTCTTACATTGGCATTATCGGCCTTATCTCGCATATACAGCAAAGGCGACTTACCCCTAAAGGGTAATATCGTCAAGTCTCAGAAGAACGGATAAGAAACCCCAAAAATAGGGTTGACCAGTTGTCTGTTGTCAATCCTCAATTTTTGGGGATCTCTGGAGTGTTTAGGATATTTCCACATTTTTTCCACTTTTTTATTTGGAATTTTTTGGAATTTTCTAGCATTTTTTTTGGATTTTCTAGGAATTTTCTGATTTTTTTTTAAATTTTAAAATCATTTTCTGATTTTTTTTATTTAAAAAAATGTTTTTCGGGCCGGGTCGGGTGACCCGGCCCACCACCCATGGGCGACCGACCCGGCTCGGATCCGGGCTCGCATCAACTTCGCTAAAACGACGCCGCATTACTCTTCCCGCTTCGAATTTTCAATTTCCCGCCTACTATGAACCAAGGGCCTAGATTGCGCCACGTGTCGACTCATGGGCGGTCTGATCTAAGGCAAGAAATCGATGGTCCAGATTGAAGTGCCCGATCGAACTACAACCGTCCGATCAATTATCAGAAAATAATTTTTTATTTCCGAAAAAAGGAGATCTTGACACGTGGCGCATCTATCACCGTCTGATCTAGTTTGTTGTTTTTTATTCTGTTATAACCGAGTGCGCTGACGTGGCTGCCACGTCATCGCCACGTGGCCGTTGACTCAGTCAACTATCGTTGACCGGTCAACGACTCATCGGGGAAGACGACCGACGCCGGCACTGTCTCGCCGGCGCCTCGTCGGAAGGCCATATCTCGGCCTTCCGACGTCCAAACTCGACGAAGTCAGCGTCAATTGACTCAGCCCGAGGAGCTCTACAACATATAACACAATCAACATAGCAGAAACGAGTTTGATAAACTTGCCAACCTAGGCCGGAGCTAATCTCCGGCGAGCTAACGTTCTAGCCGTTTCTGACGAGATCTATCCTACCAAATCAGTCAAGAAGTATCATAAGAGTTCAAGAAGACTTACTCGGCCATCGCGAGGCTTCGGTTTCGCTCGGATCGAGCTTTCAAGCTCTTGATAGGTTCGGATGGTCGGAGGTCAGACCCGACGTTTCACACAAGGAAAATGCAAGAAATCAAATGGAAAATGCTCAGTGATGCACAAGGAGTAAATCGCGACTCCTAAAATATAAAATGATCAAGAGGAACGCAAGTTGCCATTAGAGGCCGAGGCAAAGCTCGGGGAAGAGTCTAACCTTTCTAGGCCATCTTAGGCGTATCCGACGGGTTTACGAGCTTTCTAAGGAAGTCACCGAGCTTGGAGGATGGTTCGCCGGCCTCCGTTTTGCTCCGGACATGACGACGAAGGCTTGGAAGCCTCGACGGATCTCGGCGGCTATGGCGGCCAAGGGACGCGTCCGACACCTTCTCTCTCTTTTTTCGCTCTCTTTTTCGTCCTCTCTCTCTCTCTCTCCCTTTCGTCCTCTCTCTCTCGCTCTCTCTCTCCGCGAGCTCTCTCTCTCTCCGAGGTCCTTTTGTTCTTGCGTCCGTTCTGGACCTCTTGAACTGATCCCCTCCTCAACTGATCATTTGTTCCCTTTTCTTTCTTCTGCCCGCGCAAATGACCCCCCTCCGTTCTGTTTTGTTCTCTGTGCGCCAAGAAGGGGAACAGAATTTTGTTCTCTTGGTTGGTCAACCGGGTGACTGGGTCGGTCAACCCGACCCAGTTGACCCGGTTCTAATTTCTTTGTTCAAATTGGATGTCTAGATGAGCATATATTATAAAATTGACCCGAAAATTAGACTCCATGGTACAGACCCCATCTAGAAATGGGATTTTCGTGACCATAACACATACAGTCGTGTGAAAACCCCAAATGTTGAGTAGGATCTGAAATTGATTTTTGCCAGATTGATATTCTTAATGGACGAATCGGCCCCATTTGAGCTCACCATTAGATTCAGGGGGGTCAAAACCTATAGGGAGGAAGCATTGGGGTTCTATGGGTGTCCCTAAGAAAAGTTTAATTTCAGAATTGGTACTTGCAGGGACTAAAATGAAAAGATTTTTTATGCAATTAGGTCCCTAAAACCAAAATTGATCAAATCAGCTTACAATTGAACCAAATTGCAATGTGGGGCAATCAAGTCGAATGTCAAGATTCAGAAAGTGCAAAATATTGCAAATAAAAAGACTCAAAACATATTTTTGACAAATTCAACTATGTGCATTACAAAGAAACACACAAAATTAAACTTGAATTTTGACTCTTGAGCAGGTCAAAATGACGAGGGATTTAAAAGAAAAATATCAACTATTTTCCTATATTTTTGTGACCTCAAATGCTATTTTTGTTGATTTTTGTTGATTTTTCTATTTTCTAAAAATACTAAAAAATGCGAAAAATATGAAAAATTATTTTTTGTCGAAAATGGTTCCTTAGACTTGGTCAAGGTCACCAAAGTTGATTTTATAATTTTTTGATTTTTTATGGATTTTTTGTGATTTTTCAAAATAAGAATAAAAAGATTTGGTCAAAAATCAGGTGTCAACAACCCTCTCATCGTTAATAAATGAACTTGTGTGGTGTCCTGTGCATACTTGTGGATGTGATGCTGAGATTGACTGATTAACCTGTTGAGTCGAGTCAACATTGCATTATGTGTGGCTAAAGCTGGTAAGTGTGCATGCAGATGTTTATCCTTCTGTGATTGTGATTGACCGTGGTAAGTGTCTATGGGAGCCTTCTGTTAGGATGCCCTAAGCGAATCAATTTCCTAACCGAGCTTAGGCTTGATTCACTGAGATTTATTCTCACCCCATCGTGGGATAACAATTTCAGGTCCATTTAGATGGAACTTCGTGGATATCAAGAAATTGGATGTGGGAGTAAACATGTTGAAGTAGATGAGAAGTTAGCCTTACCCGACCGAGAAACTATTTAAGGTCTAGTGAGCCAGCCCGAAGTGTGGGGTTGTATTTGATAGTTGCAGCTAAGTAGGATTAAGACTGTCCTGCTTATGACTAATGTTTTGTAATTGTCTTTTATGAATGACTGTTGTGGCTTCCTACTTCTCTATCCCATGTTTAAATGATGTTTAGGGAGTTAACACGTTTTCCACATGCGTAAGTAAGTAATAGGTCGATAGTGTGCCTGGGACGCTATCCTTCGTGACCTCGTGGCGATTTGGTAAGGGATGTCGCGGGCTCGAGAGTCGAGGCGTGACATCCTCTCCCAAGGTGGTATCAGAGCAAGGTCAGCCTGATCCATCTGGTCATTGGCCTGGAGTGATAAGGAGCGCTGGGATTTTGGATAGTTAGTAGGATCGTAAGCTTTTGCGTGTGCTTGTTACTTATGTTTTTGATTGAATGTTAGTTATCTCATTATGCGTTGCTTGGGGTGGACAAGACTCCGTAAGTTACCTGTATAATGAGCAATCGTAATGAGAGAGTGCCTAGTGGAAGGTTAGCTTAAGGAGATCTTGGGATGGACGGGATCCTACAGACGTTGAAAACTTTAAGAGCTATAGTTGGGCAGCAAGTGAGTAGTCAAGTTAATGCTTCCACCATCGTCGTTTCGCGTGAAGACTCATTGGCTAGAAACGGGAGTGGTACGCGATCGATACTCGAGTTGATGGAAAATTTTTTGAACCTCGAGCCGCCGAAGTTTGAAGAGGTAGGAGATCAAGAGGTTGCAATATGGTAGATTATGGAAATAGAGAAGGCATTCGCCCCGCTGAGATGCTCCGAAGAGGACAAGGTGACGTTAGTCTTTTACCAACTTCAAGGTGGCGCTAATACGTGGTGGAAAGTCACACAAGAAAAAATCTTTCCCAAAGGTGTGGTCCCGGTGTGGGACGCCTTCGTTAAAGCCTTATATGGCAAGTACTTTCTAGACTGTAGGTGAGAGAAAAATATGGTTGAATTCTTGCAGCTTCGACAGGACCATAAGACAGTAAAGCAATACGAAGTGAAATTCGTTGAACTGTCAAAGTATGCACCACGAGTAACTGGTGATTCGGTGATTAGGATGAGAAGATTTCGTGAGGGATTGAAACCTGAGATTAAAGATCAACTGGTGCCACTGAACCTTAAGAGTTTTAGCGAATTGTATGAAAGGGCCTAATCTGTGGAGAGGAACCTAGCCAAAAGGGCAATCGCATCTGGATCGCGATTTGCGCCTTCTTCTAGGGATAACCGCTCGTCAAAGAAGAGGCCGATGTATATCAACAAGTATCACATCCCGTCTACCCAAAGAAGTGCAATCAGAAAGCCGATGTTTCGCCAAAGTGAGAAATGTCGTATGTGTCACCGTAAGCATGGGAATGATCCGTGTCCGTTAAGAGGTGGACATGCTTCGGATGTAGACAGCTCTGTCACCAAGTGAAGGATTGCCCGCTGAGAAATAAGATAGACCAAGCATCGCCGTTGCAAGGAGGACAAACTCGAGGAGACATTCAGCAAGACAACTAAGATTGAATCTACTGGTAATAGGGTGGCTTTTGGGTTAATATAGCTAATCGAGCTTGAAAAGACCTTTTGTGGATAAAACTTATGGTATGGGTTTGTATTAAGGCAACTGGTATTTTGAGGATTACATAAGTTTGAAGTGTTGTTTTGCTTGGGTTGCCTTAGCCGTTGTTTTTCTTTGGATCCTAATTAATGACTAGATGAATATTCGCAGAGGAGCGAGCGTGAACTGTGAGATTTATCTCTGAGATGTGATGAACTCTCAAAGAGTCAAAAGGTACGAATTGAAGGTAGGTAACGTGTGCTGAGTGGCGATGATAATCTTTCTCTACACGTGGTTAAAGTTGGACCTAAAAGTGAAAACATGTTGAGAGTGCGTCGTGTTGTATTTCGAATGATGGATAGAATATTGTGGGTGAATCGGGATGTCATGTGCAAGTAAGACTCATGCGCCACGTCGAATTTGTCAAAGTCAGTTTATACCTCCATATCTTGATCGGAGAAGGCCTTGCGGTATGACAAAGGTAGTCTTGGAATGACTTGAGACCTGTATGGTTCAGTCGACTTGTAACCTAATAAAGTCAAGGTGAAGTGTACACTGCCTGAGGATGGCAATTAATGAAGCCTTAGACATGTGCATGGAACGATGACGGTAAAAACGAACAAGGAAAGTTTGTAATGGTAGTCTAAGGGAAGACGACGTGGTAGAGTTGCCAGTTGGATGCGTAGACTATCGAGATTGGAGATACCCCTGAATAAGATTAAGATTGCAAGATGTGACAATTAAGGAATGCTAGTTATCAGAGTGGCGCATCGGAAACATAGTAGGGCTACACGATTTCTTGGAGTAATGACCATAAGGATTTGTCCTTGGTGAAGCAGGAAACCTATCGGAACTCATGATAGTAGCTATGATACGGGTCGAGATGACTTGAGAAGGTACTGTCGCGACCCGTCCGAAGCGGACGCGGCTAATGGATTACCGATCGCGGGCCTTCCCCCGCACAAGGGTGCAGATCGCGGGCTTTGGATCGGCGCGGGCCCTCCCAGGCCCATACCAAATCGCGGCGGGAGTATTTTTCAAAGGGATTCGACGATAACAGTCGATCGCTTTCGACCTTAGTGTGGTCGTGGTGGCATGTGCAACTTGTGCATGCATTTGGAGTCGCCACCGGTCTTTCTTGGAGGGTAGACCGGAAACCTTATTGACCGATTGGGAGAGATCGATCAATTCTGCGGAACCAGAGATTTTGAGTTCGGGGACTTGGTTACGTTGATGTCATTACCAACGCCCTTTCGGTACCTAACGCGAGTGATTTTCCCTAACTAGGATTTCATGCAGGCGCAATTTTGGGTGAGGAAAGTCTGACTTTGCACATTAACCAGTTTAACATGCTCATGTAATCATAATAAATAAATAGATGCCAATCACATAAACATCTATCCTACGTGGTGATCATGTAATTATGATTTAATGGGTCTCGAGCCAATGAGACCACATTTAATCATTTTAATATTTTAATAACGGAGAGCCGCTCTTCGCTTCTTCTTGGTTTCTTGAACTCTTCAAGAATCGGGCCCCAAAGAGCTCGCCGACTTAAAAGGCTCCTCCACGTAATCCTCGTAGCATTTACATCAACAATTGACTATGCTAAAAATAAAGATTACATGAAAAATAAAAGGAGTACGCAGCCTCCATTTAATAATTACAACCCCAAATATATAAATAATCACCATACATTCATACATACATCAATCACATTGATTAGGGATTTTTCCATGATCACCACCCTTCCACGTAAGTAATAAATTCACAATTTAAAACTTAGGAAGGCACAATAAAAATTCTACGTTGAATCATATTCAGAATTTTTACGTAAAATAAGATAGCCATAAATTTTCGATTCAAAATTGATTTAGTCTCAATTTTTGCTACGTTGATTAATTTATCATATAAAATAATCAACCTCCATTAGCCATGTAAGACGAACAATTCGTTGATACATATTGGCCATAGTATTGCAAAAATTACAAAAAATTAATTAAATGCACGAAAACACCTAAGGATCGGCTCTGATACCACTGTTGGGATCCACGAAACACGTAGCGGAAATAAATAACAACCCATACATGTATCTCCAGAGACGTACTTCGTGCATTTCAATCGAAAAAAATCACAAAGCCTCAAAGGGAGTAAATAGATTACCTCTCGTAGCGTGCTTGAACGGAGGTGTCGGTTCGATGTTCTTCGATCTCAGCCTCCACAAGTGTTAGGCATCTAGTTCGGACGCACCACCAATTGACGAACGGGGAGACGACGAATAACTCCACAACAATTGTGCTAGCAATATGCGGAATCAATATTCCGAACTTAGTATATTTTGCTCACTCAAGATTATGAGAATATAGAGAGTGTTTGTGTTCTTCTCTCTAAGCTCTCCAAAATTTGCACACTCTACAAAATGTCTCTCCCTCCCAACCTCAAAACTCTTGCCATCCTTTTATAGCCAAAAATACCTTCCAATAAATTGTATTTAAAAATAGCACTAACAATTATAAATTCTATCTAAAAATAGCACTCACAAATAAATGACATTTAAAAATAGCACTAACAATAGCACTCACAATTTATAATACAAAAATACTATTTAAAAATAGCACTAACAATAGCACTCACAATTTATAATACAAAAATGCTATTTAAAAATAGCACTAACAATTATAAATTCTATCTAATAATAGCACTCACAATTTATGATAAATAAATGCCATTTAAAAATAGCACTAAAAATAGCACTAACAATTTATTATAAATAAATGTCATTTAAAAATAGCACTAACAATAGCACTCACAATTTATAATACAAAAATGCTATTTAAAAATAGCACTCACAATACAAAAATGCTAAAAAAAGGCACTAACAAAGGTGTTAAAAATAATAACCATTATTATTATTACAAGAGTTAAAGAGGTTAGCAAACAGTACAAATATGCATAACGTATAAATACGTATGACGTATAAATACGTAGAGCATACGTATACATCCGTGAAACCGGGGACTAATTGAAAGAAAAATGTGCAATTAAGCCATTTTGGTAAAAATTGATTAAATTGGAGGGCAAATTGACCTAATTGCACTTTAAGACTTTAGAATCCAATGTCATAGCTTATAAAAAGTGAGAATTGAAAATTAAAAGACTCGAAAAGGAATTTTTTGCTCGGTTTGGGTTTATGTTTGTGAAGAAACATAGTAACCCGAGCCGAATTTTCAAGATTTAAGGTGACACACTTGAAGGGGAAATTAAAACAAAACTATTGAATATTTTTGTGTATTTTTCTGACCACGAATGGTATTTTTCTGATTTTTTGGGTATTTTTATAATTAAATAAATTCGAAAAATATTATAAAATACCAAAAAATATTTTTTGTTCAAAATTGGTCCCCGAGGCTAGGCCAAGGCTTCCAAAGTTGATTCTGTGATTTTATGACCTCTTTTTATATTTTTAATTAATTTTTAAAGAATAAAAATCACAATAATAAATAGTCAAAAATCAGGTGTCAACAGCTGCCCCTCTTTGAGAGGAATCTCGTTAGAGGTTTTTCTCAAAGATAAGATGGCGCCTGATTCCTAACCGACTCAACTGGGAAAATGAAAGAAGAAATGTTATGACATCGGATTCTTAAGCCTTTTGATGAAAACTCAAATTAATTCCCGGTTTGCTCTAACAATTTGAACCTGAGCCGGAGTGAGAGAGGCTTACCTGAAGCTCACCTGTCGGACGCTGCCGGTTGCGACGACTTTCAAGAAGATGCCTAGGATTCGTCATTCAGCATATCCTAGGGAGATTAAGCTCCGACCTGTATGGTAGGTCATACCATTATGGGATTCCTAACTGGTAGGAACCTGAGGAAGACGTATCCCACGCTTGAGGATTCGCCAGTGATTTTAATCCGTATGGTGGATCGGACCTTTGTGTTGATCCTTATGGCGGTATTTACTAATGTGTTGATCCTTATGGCGGTATCTACCATCATGTTGACCCTTAAGGCGGTTTCTACCTCAATTTGATCCTTCAGGCGGTATCTACCATGAGTTAACCCTTCAGGCGGTATCTACCTTGAGCTGACCCTTCAGGCGGTTTCTACCATTGTTTTGACCCTTCAGGCGGTTTCTACCTTGAGTTGACCCTTCAGGCGGTATCTACCTTGAGTTGACCCTTCAGGCGGTTTCTACCATCATGTTGACCCTTGAGGCGGTTTCTACCTTAATTTGATCCTTCAGGCGGTATCTACCATGAGTTGACCCTTTAGGCGGTATCTACCTTGAGCTGACCCTTCAGGCGGTTTCTACCATTGTTTTGACCCTTCAGGCGGTATCTACCTTGATTTGACCCTTCAGGCGGTGTCTACCATCATGTTTTGACTTTGAAAAGGGGTCTCATGACGAGGGTTCTCCACGTCCAATGAGACTGCCTAAATTAAGAAAAGGGGTCTCATGACGAGGATTCTCCACGTCCGATGAGACTGCCTAAATTTTTTTAAGGGATCTCATGATGAGGGTTCTCCACCCCCGATGAGACTGCTTGATTTTTGAAAATGGGTCTCATGACGAGGGTTCTCCACGTCCGATGAGACTGTTTGATATTTTGAAAAAATGGGTCCTGGGACGAGGGTTCTCCACGTCTGATAGGACTTTTTCTTTTAAAATGGTTTTTCTTCCCCTCTTTTTTTTGGAGACCCCGAAGTTTGTCGGGAATTCAGTTTTTTGAAGCAGTGAAAGATTTTATTTTGACAAAACTTCATTTGAGTCTGTTGAGGCGACATTCTGGGAGCTGGGTTCTCCAGGTATCCTGCAGAAGTTTGAGCCTGAAAGATTTACCTTCACCAAGAAAACGTTAGTAATCTTTGGGAAGACCACGGCTGTCCATTTGACAAAACCGTATGATTTAAGTTTTAATCATGAAATGTGCATTTTGATGCTGGAGGTTACCCAAAGCATTCTTGCAACATGCAAATGTGATCACAAATCCCTTGCACGGAAAATCTGGATCCAATAGTTTGAAAATTCCAAAAAGAGTTTGTTCAAAACATCAATTGGAATATTTCTCGACAATGAGGTCTTCTCACCTGTTTTGAGATAGTGGTTTTTGTAGGGGATGCACTCAATTCCCTACTAACCTGTGCCTAGGTTTTAGGCTCATTCGCAGCGCATACATTTTGATCGGTCGGGAGGTCTTCCATGGGACCGTAATGTTGAGCTTGGATATTGGTTTTCAAGGGGGACCCGCTTTTGAGTCGAGGCCATTGAATGAAAGTCTTCACCATCTGCTCCGGGTTTACAAGTCAAGAACCCTGCAAAATGAGAAAGAAATAGTCCTGCTCGTACTTCTTCGAGCTAAGCAATATGTTAACCTAAGTGTCTTAGTCAGAGAAGACTGTTTCAGGGTCGTAACATTGGTAGGATTTGGGACCGAAAAAGGCTTGTTTTTGGCCCAGAAATTACGAAGGGTTTGACATTAGTGATCATTGCAAACTTGTCACATATCTTTTCCATTTCGCATCTTCAATTTTTGAGGCATGCAACCGCTTTTGACAGCTCTGTCCGCGTCTTCCACGCCTGACATCATTTGGAGGAGTAGTCTTTTTGATCTGACTCCATTAGGGATTTCCTCTTTTCCCATCCGGCTTCATTGCGGATCAATCAAACAACTTACACGAGCATCGGCCTTGCTTTTACCAGGCACTTTGCTTTTTCTCGATGCCGTGGATTTTTTTCTCATTTATTTTTGAAATCCCACTTTTCTCATCTTCATGGGATCGTGTTAGACATATGTCTGAAAGTCTAAACATCTTTAAATATCAGCCCGGGAATCTTCTTCGTAATCCCTGAGTCTTGAACTCTTCCATTTTTGAAGTGGTGCTGCATCCGTCTTGGAATGATCACCAATGGGTTCATGAAATGAATTTGCAGGCTCAAGCTGGCTGTGCAAAGGATTCAGTGTGTGGGATAGAGAAATGAATGTTTCTCGTCATCCTATGGCACTTGGATTACCATATAAACAACACACAAAGATTAATGTTAGTCCGAGCAAGAAAATTTCTAACCAATTTCTCCTGATGTTGCTGGACTCACCTCCATTTTGCCCCGATGTGGGGTGGTTCTTGACAGGGTTAAGAATGAAAGCCGTCGTTCAAAGGGGTTATCAACGGTCACCTGTAGTGTTTGGGGGATATGAAACGAATGCCTCCGTCGTCCCAATCCATGTAATCGCTGCGACTGGTCCCTACTTCCGTAGGTCCAGATTTTGCTGTCTTATCCGCTCCACTTCTTTCTTAAGTGTGTATAGGACGTGTTTGGACTAGGCTTCGCCTCTCGTCTGAGAAAACACCCTTTTAAACGGTTTGAACAACTTTTATTATTAAAAAAATTCTTTTTGTTTTCTCCGAAAAATTTCCTCCCAATGGGGCTTTATGATGCACATGCATGTTTCATTCATGTTCGGACAACCTCCCAACTTCAACTGTGGATGTCTATGAGTTTAAAAATTCGATGCCACTTTTCAGACATAATGATTGAAAGAGTCCTAACACCCTCTTTTCTCTTTTTTTTTTTTATCTTCAACGACTTAGGGAAAAGGGATACTTACCTACCCGCCGTGGCTGGAGATCCCTAAAAATGCGGAAGAAACATGTTATTGTACGTTCATGAATTTTTCATAAAATTAGAACGATACAATTTACCCTTGGTCATGTATTCCAACGGGTAATACATGGGATGTGAAAACTCGTTTTGCCCTGATGGCGAGCCCCTGTCAAAACCACACAATAAGTGTCAGTTTGTGTTCCAAAATTCAAGACAAATTGGAACGATACCGCCTTGTCCTTGTTTTGTGTTTCCATTTGAACACAAACTCGCGGCTTGCAGGATTTAGCCCTCTATCTTGTGGTCTTGATCCCTCCGTTTGGTTGGCGATGAATCATTCTCAAGGATTTGCCCCAGAGGAGATCCATTTGTGTTTTTGGGCGCATTCCAGCGCTATTCTTCAAGGTTCCTTTTATTCAAGGAAAAAAGAAATTGTTATCGGAATGCATGTCAAAGCATGAAGTGTGGAAGCGATACTTTTTACCCTCCACTCGATCTTATAATCAAAGACCATTACTTGGAGTGCTGACTCCCAAGGTCAATAATTTTATTCGCCTCCTCGTTGGCGAGTTCTTTTCTTTTGAGGCTTTCGGTGCCAACGACTTCCTGTTAAATGAGTAAAAACTCTTGTTAGGCATGTGGTCTTCGAAGACTAAAATGGAACGATACAAGGTTACCGTTCACCCATATTCGTATCTTGGGTTTAATTCTGATGCAGACGACTCTACAGTTGCGTCCATTGATTTTGCCAGAGAAGAAACGTTATTCTTTGTTCGGCGCACAAATGATTTGCTTGCCCCAGTTGGGCGAGATTTGTCGTAGCTAGGTGACGCTTGCCCCAGCTAACTCCCTTTTGCATTTTGCTGCATTGACGCATTCAGGCTATTTGACATCCGCAAAAATGGGTTTACTCGTGATTGAGTACTTCAACAACCTGCGCGATGAAAGGAGTGAAAGAGCCAATCACCGTGTAAGGAGCTTTAATTGAAACGATTACGGATTTACTATCCCCGCTCTGGTCACTTCTGGCATCCAAGATGCTGGAAATTTTTCAATGGGCCCGTTCATTCTCGTCATCACCTGCAAGAATGAGGAACCATATCAACTCGTGAACCAGTCAATCCGATTTGGAACGGATACAACTTTTTCGATTTATGGAGAGCCAATCCTAATTAGGTTGCTCCCTCTTCATAATTTGATTCAATTTGTCATTGCAATCACAATGGGTGACATCTGCTGAAGGCACATTTCTTTCCGTCTTATAAGGAAAATAAATTTTCCTTCGTTTGTCTTTGACCATCCTATCCTGTAGACAAAAGACATAAAGGTCCCCGTCAAGTATAATATTCGAAGGGCTTATTGGAACGATTACAGTTTCACCATCGTTCCATGATCATCTTGCATGTGATCGGATGAGGACATTTTCGACAAATGTATGCCATGTAAAACATGTCCCTTGTGTCTATTCACAAATGGATTTTCCTTCTCTACCTGTTTTTCACCTGAGAGGAAAAGATAGGAAATATTATGCCGGTATCAGATTGAAAAATCAATTAGGAACGACACGTCTTTACACTTGACCCGGCTGCCCCGGTCAAAAGGCATTTGCCCTCATCAGTTGACTCTCCAGGGTGGTCCAGCGCTTTTCCATGCCATCCTGGTTCGTTTAAACTCGCGATTGATTCTTCACACAAGTCTTTGGATTTTGATTCATAAGCGGCGCTGAATGACCTTTTGGTTTCGAGGTGTACCAATCATTCACATACATGCGCATGAGACCAGTGAGGTTTGACTCTAAAAATCAAAAGATCGGGCTTGGTACCTGAGGCCAAGGTTCCCACCTCGAGTTCTAGAAAGAGCCGATTCCATTGCACAACTATCGTTGCATTGGGACTCGATCCATAGTTCGAAGTGAGCGGAATTGAAAAGTGGATTACCCCATGTTTTTCCTCACGGAGATTCCATTTTCAATTCCTTCTATTGTTTTCCTAAAGAAGGCGCCCGAGGTTTTAGGCGCGGTTGTGTGTGTGCATGTGTTGTGATCACCACAATGTGAGTCATGCACAACAGTTTATCAATCGGCGCTTCAAATCATCCATACAACATACATTCCTACGCCAACCTGCATAAAACAATGTTAATCACGGACTACACCCCTTATCTCTCCAATCTGCAAAAACATATAACACCTTACCATGAGCGGACCTACCTCACCTTCAAGAGCACCTGCAGGGTTAGAAAAATCACTCAGCGTTTTAATTACGGCCTAAGTCCACTTGAGGTCTAGAACCATAGGTTCTAGAACAAAGTCCCCAGCGGAGTCGCCAGCTGTCGCGACCCGTCCGAAGCGGACGCGGCTAATGGATTACCGATCGCGGGCCTTCCCCCGCATAAGGGTGCAGATCGCGGGCTTTGGATCGGCGCGGGCCCTCCCAGGCCCATACCAAATCGCGGCGGGAGTATTTTTCAAAGGGATTCGACGATAACAGTCGATCGCTTTCGACCTTAGTGTGGTCGTGGTGGCATGTGCAACTTGTGCATGCATTTGGAGTGGCCACCGGTCTTTCTTGGAGGGTAGACCGGAAACCTTATTGACCGATTGGGAGAGATCGATCAATTCTGCGGAACCAGAGATTTTGAGTTCGGGGACTTGGTTACGTTGATGTCATTACCAACGCCCTTTCGGTACCTAACGCGAGTGATTTTCCCTAACTAGGATTTCATGCAGGCGCAATTTTGGGTGAGGAAAGTCTGACTTTGCACATTAACCAGTTTAACATGCTCATGTAATCATAATAAATAAATAGATGCCAATCACATAAACATCTATCCTACGTGGTGATCATGTAATTATGATTTAATGGGTCTCGAGCCAATGAGACCACATTTAATCATTTTAATATTTTAATAACGGAGAGCCGCTCTTCGCTTCTTCTTGGTTTCTTGAACTCTTCAAGAATCGGGCCCCAAAGAGCTCGCCGACTTAAAAGGCTCCTCCACGTAATCCTCGTAGCATTTACATCAACAATTGACTATGCTAAAAATAAAGATTACATGAAAAATAAAAGGAGTACGCAGCCTCCATTTAATAATTACAACCCCAAATATATAAATAATCACCATACATTCATACATACATCAATCACATTGATTAGGGATTTTTCCATGATCACCACCCTTCCACGTAAGTAATAAATTCACAATTTAAAACTTAGGAAGGCACAATAAAAATTCTACGTTGAATCATATTCAGAATTTTTACGTAAAATAAGATAGCCATAAATTTTCGATTCAAAATTGATTTAGTCTCAATTTTTGCTACGTTGATTAATTTATCATATAAAATAATCAACCTCCATTAGCCATGTAAGACGAACAATTCGTTAATACATATTGGCCATAGTATTGCAAAAATTGCAAAAAATCAATTAAATGCACGAAAACACCTAACGATCGGCTCTGATACCACTGTTGGGATCCACGTAACACGTAGCGGAAATAAATAACAACCCATACATGTATCTCCAGAGGCGTACTTCGTGCATTTCAATCGAAAAAAATCACAAAGCCTCAAAGGGAGTAAATAGATTACCTCTCGTAGCGTGCTTGAACGGAGGTGTCGGTTCGATGTTCTTCGATCTCAGCCTCCACAAGTGTTAGGCATCTAGTTCGGACGCACCACCAATTGACGAACGGGGAGACGACGAATAACTCCACAACAATTGTGCTAGCAATATGCGGAATCAATATTCCGAACTTAGTATATTTTGCTCACTCAAGATTATGAGAATATAGAGAGTGTTTGTGTTCTTCTCTCTAAGCTCTCCAAAATTTGCACACTCTACAAAATGTCTCTCCCTCCCAACCTCAAAACTCTTGCCATCCTTTTATAGCCAAAAATACCTTCCAATAAATTGTATTTAAAAATAGCACTAACAATTATAAATTCTATCTAAAAATAGCACTCACAAATAAATGACATTTAAAAATAGCACTAACAATAGCACTCACAATTTATAATACAAAAATGCTATTTAAAAATAGCACTAACAATAGCACTCACAATTTATAATACAAAAATGCTATTTAAAAATAGCACTAACAATTATAAATTCTATCTAATAATAGCACTCACAATTTATGATAAATAAATGCCATTTAAAAATAGCACTAAAAATAGCACTCACAATTTATTATAAATAAATGTCATTTAAAAATAGCACTAACAATAGCACTCACAATTTATAATACAAAAATGCTATTTAAAAATAGCACTCACAATACAAAAATGCTAAAAAAAGGCACTAACAAAGGTGTTAAAAATAATAACCATTATTATTATTACAAGAGTTAAAAAGGTTACCAAACAGTACAAATATGCATAACGTATAAATACATATGACGTATAAATACGTAGAGCATACGTATACATCCGTGAAACCGGGGACTAATTGAAAGAAAAATGTGCAATTAAGCCCTTTTGGTAAAAATTGATTAAATTGGAGGGCAAATTGACCTAATTGCACTTTAAGACTTTAGAATCCAATGTCATAGCTTATAAAAAGTGAGAATTGAAAATTAAAAGACTCGAAAAGGAATTTTTTGCTCGGTTTGGGTTTATGTTTGTGAAGAAACATAGTAACCCGAGCCGAATTTTCAAGATTTAAGGTGACACACTTGAAGGGGAAATTAAAACAAAATTATTGAATATTTTTGTGTATTTTTCTGACCACGAATGGTATTTTTCTGATTTTTTGGGTATTTTTATAATTAAATAAATTCGAAAAATATTATAAAATACCAAAAAATATTTTTTGTTCAAAATTGGTCCCCGAGGCTAGGCCAAGGCTTCCAAAGTTGATTCTGTGATTTTATGACCTCTTTTTATATTTTTAATTAATTTTTAAAGAATAAAAATCACAATAATAAATAGTCAAAAATCAGGTGTCAACAGGTACCAAGGCTTGAGGTAGGACTATTAAGGGATCCACATGAAGATTGGTAAGGCCAAACATGTGGCGAAGAGCTGGTGTATCGATAAGTCAAAGCGCATCATTATAAGTCTAGTGGGCTGCTATGGTCGTTAGGGATTCTAGAGTAAAGGTGAGAGAAGATCACAATGGATTCGTAATGAAACTTCTAAGAAGTCAAGGGGGAAATGAGTCGGTTCGGAGTGCAGTAAGCAGATTGATGATGCATGTGCGGGTTGTAATAGTGTGAAGAAATTCAGCTTGGTATGAGTGTGATGCTCCAAGACTAGGACCCCTCGCGAACAACGATCAAGAGTTGGGGAAGCTACCAAGAGAATTTAGAGGTCGCCCTCGACGTGGATGATGGCCTGATTTACCAGTCGGTTGTGTTGATTGAGACTCGACTATGTGGCGATCTTAAATCAAGCATGGATCGACTTGGGTTGATCTTACTCAGCTATAAGTCAACCATAGGATCACCCTGAAGTCGACCAGGGATTGATTCGTGGCATGACTTGCGAGCTGGCATTGATCTATATCCAGGATGGCTATGGACCCAATGAGGAACGATTTGTACTAGAACCCCGTACCAACTGCGCACTAGTGAAAGGGCTGATCACCCTGAGTCGTGTGACATATTGTTGGAAGAATACGGGTCGAGTTGAACCAATCATGCATCAATTTGAGTTGGTCATAAGAGGTGATCTCGATAGCATTCGATTGTACCACCGGTCTAGGAACGGGTGATTCCAACCCTAAACCGGAATATTTGAGGTGGTCCTCGAATCGTCAGTCTCTTGTGAGCTGACCTTGTTCTACAGAATGGATGGCCTGACTTTCAGTTGGATTTGACGCCTAAGTTCAGAAATTCTTCAGATGTTTCAATAGTTGATAAATGGTAGTTCCAAATCTCAGGGCGTTGAAGAGGAGGCGAATCATTAGTCAACCTTCTCCAAGTAAGCAGAATGCCCAAATTGCCATTAGTGTTAGTCGTAACCGATATATATAGAACAAGAGGAAAAGCAATGTTAAACTCTTCTCATCGGAAGTTAAGATGTGGTTAATCGATTCGTGGGAATGGATAATTACTGCGGTTACTAGGACAACCGACAGTTGGTTTGGACATCAAGATTAGCTTGTCACAGATTGAGTTGAATCCTTAGAGTTGACTGATTCAACCTATTTAAACGAATTGTGGATATGGAATTGTGTCAGTTTGGTAATCAAGAATCGTAAGTTAGAATCTGACTTAGGTTTGATAGTCGCTTCGTGGTTTCGGTGTACAGAGTGGAGATAATGAGTGATTTGATATAAGCGTGGTATAAATTTTGGAAAGACGAGACTACGAATCAGTATGGCCTATCACGCTCAGACGGATAGCCAGTTTGAAAGGACAATTCAGACTTTAGAGGACATGTTGGGAGTATATGTTTTGGATTTCAAAGTAATTGGGAAGAACAGTCGCACTTGGTGGAGTTTGCCTAAATAACAATAACCAGTATAGTACTAAGCTGATGCCTTTTGAGACGACATATGACAGAGCGTGCTAGATGCCCGTCTATTAGGACGAAGTTGGAAAAAGGAAGATCACTGGACCTGAGTTAGTGGAAGTCGATGGAAACTATTAAGGTTATCAGAAACAGATTGAGGACAGCTCAGAGTCGTCAGAAAATTTACACCGATAAGAGGCACGGACTTTTGGAGTGTCATGTAGGCGATCATATCTTTTGAAGGTGCCGCCTATGAGAGGGACATCTCGTTTTGACAAGAAAAGAAAGCTAAATCCAGTCAGGATCGTGGGTAGCAAAGAGTGAGTGCTCAGGAAAAAGATGTTTCCGCCAGTCAAGGTGGTTTGGTAGCACCATGGAACTGAGTGAGCTATTTGGGAGATTGAGGAAGTTGTGAGGACTTGGTATCCTTATCTCTTTGAAGGGTTGTAGCAGTATTTCAATTTCGAGGATGAAATTTCCTAAGTGAGGGAGAGTTGTGACGCCCTAGAAATTCGACTCTTGTGTAGTACTTGAATTCAATAAAAGGGAATTAAATTGAAATTCAGTCGATAAAATATATTAGATCGTAACGATTGAAGAGAAGATAATTGGACGAGTTCTGAAGTTTTAGTCGGTTTAGATTAGGTTTCGAACTCTTAGTCGCTGCGAATTAGGATTTCAATCATCGCGACCCGAACCTAATCCTAACCGAGCCTAGCTTGTGAAAATACCATCGGTCAGTATGCCAAAATTTTATTCAGCCCTCAATTATCAATTTACCAAAATACCCTCAATTATTCACTACATGACGAAATATTCAAATTTGATTTGACCCCTACTATTATTCACTTATCAAATCTCACCCACTCACCTCTCATCAACCACTCTTCTCTCTCCTACTTTTCTCTCTCCCTTCTCATGCTTACGTCTACTGCTGCTTCTTCTTCATATTCTTTCGTGGAAGACAACTCCTTTAGCCGAACCATTCTGTTCCTTCATGTGCCGTTGTTTTGCGCCACCACTCTGCCACCACCTACCAACACCTTAAGCCGTACCTCAGCGCCACCACTGACTCCTTCGGCGTCGCCGTTAGCCGGCGGACGAAGGAAAAATAGTCCCCGAAGCTTCTACCCTATTTTGGCCCCTGACTCGAGAGCACTCTCCCTCTTCCTCCGGCCATCTCGCGTGACGCCATCCCCCGAGAGTCACCACCACCACGTCGCCGACCTTCTGCCACCACCCCAACCCCCACTTCGACCGTCGTTCGCCGTTCGGAAGCCCAGAACAACCCCGACGCCGGTCTGCCCTGTTTCGGCGTCCGGGTCTACTTGGGCCCCAACCACCGCCCCGCACCACTTCCGACCGCCACCCACCACCTTGTCGATCCTCCAAGACGCCGTTAGTCGCCGTTGAGCCCCGGAGCCGTTGCAAGCAGCCCGAGAGCTTTAGTCCCCTATTTTGGGGGTTAGCTCGGGTTTGCGTGGCCCCGGCGTGAACCGCCGGCTCTGCTGCTCATCGCCACCTCCGATGACCTCCCTTAACTCCCCTCTCGACCTTCTGAGCTTGTGGATGGCGACCATCGCCGGTAGGTGCTGCGAAGGCTCCCGACCAGCTTGCCCTGTTTCTCGGCGTCGAGTCCCTTATTTTGGACCGGTTCTGTGTAGTCGCTGCTCCACCGTCTCCGGCCGCCCTCTGCCGCCCGTCATCGATCCCAAAAAACTCCCCTCGACCCCTAGGTGAGTCCCCGCGCCTTGACCAGCCTTGTCATGGCCCTTGTGACCGAGAACCGCCCTAACTCATCCCCGGTTCCCATGTTCTGTTCGTTGTCCAACCACTGTTCTGGCGTTGTCGTCGCTGCTCCGGCCACCGTGAGCTTCCATCGTCATTGCCGTGAAGTCCCCTGATTGTGGGTTGTCAACATTAGGCCCGGAAAGCATTGTGAGTCCGAGAACCCGTGAGAACCGAGAGTGCCGCGAGTCATCGAAAGCCGTCGATCCGAGCTGAGGATCGTCGCCGCCGTGTCATCGCTGTTGAGACCGCTCGAGCTTGTTTAGTGGTGAGTTGACCCTAATCCTTGGTTAGGGCGCTAATTGTGCCTAGGATTAGTCATTTAGTCAATTGTGGAATTTAGATATACGATCGAGGCCGGTTTAGATAGAAATTGGGATTAGGTTAAATGGCCGATCGATTATGTTAGTCGGATTAGTTTAGGTTGTCTATGGCTAGTTGGCTACTAGATTGAATTGGTTGATTGATTGGGCAATGGATTGTTGTTGTTTGATCGCGAGCGAGCGATTGACTTTTTAAATTAAATCGATTAATAACGGACATTGCACGAGTTGAACCTGATGTTGCTTAATCGAATTGGATTGCTGGTGATTGAGTGATGACCTTAATGATTTGACTGTCTCTAATGTCCACTGATGGATTGGTTGTCTGTTTGGAGGTTAATTACCTCGTCTGTGATTGTGGTGACTAGTGATAGTCTGCATATGCATATGACCGACTGCGGAATCAAAAGACATATTTTAGCATGAAAATGGCTTTTGGCCGAGTCTTTTAACATGCATGTGTGAGCATCCGGCTTTAACCGAAGATAATGAAATGGGTTGATTGCTGGATGTGTTCTGTATGGTCATATGAGGGAATGATGATGCTTTTCCTGGCAAGCTCGTACTGTATCAATTGTACGGAACTTCACGACTTGCCAGAAACACGACAAATCATGCTTGGTGCTAACTAGCACGGATTCAGGGTTGGTCGGATGTCGGTCGCAACTAGTGTTGGACCGACGCCCCGTTTAGGGATGCTTACTTGTTGGTTACGTGCTGGTGCCGTGCTGGGTGCACTGGAGACACCTCTCGTAGTAGCCATTACCGAGAGTAAATGAACGTAGCCCGGTTCTGCCGGTAGAACGCTGGATCATACTGATGTGCTAGATCACATTATTTGTGAGAGTCGAATTACTCCATCTTTCGCATAGATCCTCTCATGTGCCGTGGGCACGATCATCGTTAATAAATGGACTTGTGTGGTGTCCTGTGCATACTTGTGGATATGATGCTGAGATTGACTGATTAGACTGTTGAGTCGAGTCAAGCATTGCATTATGTGTGGCTGAAGCTAGTAAGTGTGCATGTGGATATTTATACTCTGTGATTGTGATTGACCGTGGTAAGTGTCTATGGGTACCTTCTATTAGGATGCCCTAGGCGAATTAGTTTCCTAACCGAGCTTAGGCTTGATTCACTGATATTGATTCACCCCGTCGTGGGATAACAATTTCAGGTCCCTTCGTATAGAGCTTCATGGATATCAAGAAATTGGATGTGAGAGTAAACATGTTGAAATAGATGAGAAGTTAGCCTTACCCGACCGAGGAGCTATTTAAGGTCTAGTTAGCCACCCCGAAGTGTGGGGTTGTATTTGATAGTTGCAGCTAAGTAGGATTAAGACTGACCGGCTTATGACTAATGTTTTGTAATTGTCTTTTGTGAATGACTGTTGTGGCTTCCTATTTCTCTATCCTATGTTTAATTGATGTTTAGGGAGTTAACACGTTTTCCGCATGCATAAGTAAGTAATAGATCGATAGTGTGCCTGGGGCGCTATCCTTCATGACCTCGTGGCGATTTGGTAAGGGATGTCGCGGGCTCGAGAGTCGGGGCGTGACATAGCGACTGGCGAGTGGGTTCACCATTTCGATGTCTCCAAGAGGAAGACTCATTGATCTGTAACTTACGATATGACTCGCACCGTAAGCACACACTGGTTACATTTTGGCTATATTATGGGTGGAGACAAGCTTAAATAGTAATAAGCGCTTGTTTCTTACCTATATGGCCTGTGTGTTATTTCACCAAGAGAAATGAGGTAAATACATATTGAATTAGCATCTAATCAACCTAGCTACATTTGATAATCCAAATTAAGACTTCATAAAAAAAGGAGATAAATGGTTACAGTAGCGCCAACAAATGCCCAACATCCATGCTAGTGATTTCCTGCTAAATTTAGCCAGATGGATTCATTTGGCAATACGTGAAAAGATTCATAATTCAATTGGCAAAATTAAAAGATTTAGGACTGAATTGATGAAAATGCAATGTTTATAACTTTTTGAATAATTTTTTCATTATTTCCAGTGGATGTTTTGAATGAAGTATTTTACCTTTTCAAAACGAACACACCAGGTTATATCTAGAAAAAAAAAACTGCAGAAAAATGCCATAAACCTTCGTTAAGATGTATCTACTTTTTCTCTTTGGTCAAACTTTGGTCAACCCTAGGACAATTGCTTGATTTAGAAAATATGAAGGAAAACTTGAGGTGTGAAGACATATGTGACACCCCAAGTGCCGTTGCCCTCTTTCCCCCTCCGACTCATCACACTCTCACTTTTCTCTTTCTCTTTCTCCATTTCCTAACGTTCACTCTCTCTTTCCCTCATTATTTTATTCACTCACCTCTCTCCACTCATTCACTCACCAACGTTCCTCTCTTCTTCTTCTTTTCTTCTACGACACCTCCTCCCCTACCGAACGATCTCCTCCATCTTCCTCCTCCTCCGGCGATTTTTGGCGCGCCACCACCTTACACCCGGCCACCACCACCTCCAGCTCTTCATTGTCGTCGCCCCTGACCCTGTCCTGGCCGCCCGTAGCCGCCGGACCGCCGAGGAACGCCGCGGGAACTCCATCCCTGTTTCGGACCCCCTGGACCCGAGAGTGTCGGGGCTTCCTTCGACCGTCTCCGGCAACGCCACCGTCAACCACCACTCCTACAACCTCCCACCACCTCACTAAAGTCCCTCAGCCTCCTCACAACCTTCCCGAAGCCACCTCGCCGGTTGTTGCCGCCGGAACCACCGCAAATCTCCACGGAACCGCTGGTACTCTGTTTTGGAGTCAGTCGCGGTTCGGTTCTGTTTTCGTCTGAACCGACCGCCACCGTCGCTCACCATCGCCGCCGACGACTTCCTAGAACCCCTCACGAGTTTCCCTGAGCTCGTGGTCGCCGGTCGCCACACGTGGGGCCCAGAATCAACCCCGAACGGCCACCCTGTTTTCTGCGCGCGAATCGTCTGTTTTCGCCGGTTCTGTTCGCTGCTGTCCCGCCGCCTTTGGTCTCCTTCCACCGCCTTCCTCCGGTCCCAATCGATCCCCTTTGACCCCTAGGTGAGTCCCCGAGCCATGGCCGGCCTCGCCTCAGCCCGTGGGGCCCAAAACCGCCTCAAAACAGCCCCGTTCCCCTGTTTTAACGATGCTGTCCATATTCTGTTTTAGGTCGCCGGAGTTCGCCGGAGCTCCGCCGTCGCCGCCGCCACCTCGCCGAACCTCCGTCACATACCCTAGTTGGTGCCGGGTCGTGACGCCTCTCGAGAAACCTTGGAACCGAGGCTTAACCGTGTTTTATCGCCGAGAACCGTCGCCGCCGTCGTTGTCGTCGTTCGTTGCCGCCGCCGTCACATTGTTGATTTTGAGCCGGCCCGAGCTTAAATAAATTGTGAGTTGACCCTAAACCTTGGTTAGGGCGCTAATTGCGCCTAGGGTTAGTTGGGTTAGCAATTTTGGTAATAACATAAAGTGATTACGGTTGGTTTAGTTAGAAACCCCGGTTTAGGTTAAATGACCGTAATCGACTAAGTTAGCTTGATTAATTATATTATATGTGGTTGATTGTGGTTAGTTGAAATTGATTGATTTATCGCGAGAGAGCGATAGATTAAAGACAAGTGATCGATCGACAATTATAAATTAAATGGGCTAATAAATGATTATTGTTCGAATTGAGCTTTATATTGTCTAAATGAAATTAAATGCTCGTAATTGGTTCGATGGTTTTCATCGGTGTGATTATCCCGTTGGAGGGCTGATGGTGTGATTGGAATTACTATTGAGTATTAATCGCTACTTGGGGATTTACCGCCCTATTTATGATTGGATGCCTGAAATGTTCATTGAATGAATTGACATGTATTTGGGAGTTATTCGTTCCGTGATTGCAGTATCTAATTGATAGTCTGCATATGCATATGATCGTGTGCAAAATCAAATAAAAATGCTTTAGCATGAAAATGGCCGTGGGCCGAGACTTTGAGCACGTTGTGTGAGCATCCAGCCTAATCAAAGAGAATTAAAATTGATTGTTATGGTGGGTGCATTGTGTGGTCATATGACGGAACGATGATGGGTTTTTCCTGGTAAGTTCGTAGTGTACTAATAGTACACCAGTACCAGTCATGTGGGACTATACGACTTACCAGAAGCACGACAGTCCTGCCTCGTGCCGGTTAGTACGGGCACAGGGCTGATCGGATGCCGGTCGCAGCTTGTGATGGACCGACGCCCTAGCCGCTGCCGAGAGGGAAAAGGAGCGTAGCCCGGTTCGTCCGGATGAGTATGGGATCGTACTATTTATGAGGGTGGAATCACGCCAGTCGCGTAGATCCTCTCATGGTGCCGTTGGCACGATCATCGTTAATAAATGGACTCGTGTGGTGTCCTGTGCATACTTGTGGATGCGATGCTTGTTTTGAGTGATTGACTTATTTTACTGCTGAGTCGAGTCAAGCATTGCATTATGTGTGGCTGCAGACTGGTAAGTATGCATGTGATTGATTAGTATATGGGGACTATACTTGGGTATTTTATGTGATCGTATGAGTTTGTGAGCCTGCTGTTAGGATGCCTCGGGCGAATCAGTTTCCTAACCGAGCTTAGGCTTAATTCACTGAGATTTATTTCTCACCCGGTCGTGGGATAACATTTTTCAGGTCCCAAGTGATGAAGCCCGTGGACGCCAAGGATTGGCGGTAGGAGTGATCTTTTGAAGTAGATGGGAAGTTAACCTTACCCGACCGAATACCCTTTTGAGGTCTTAGTGAGCTGCCCCGAAGTATGGGGTTGTTTATGTCAGCTATAGCTCAATAGGGTTAATTATCATCAGTTGTTTGGTTTAATGTGTGTGATGATCTTTTTGTGAACTGTCTTTGTATTTATCTCCTACTAATGTATCCCTGTTCAAATTTATGTTGTCTGGGAGTAAACCGTTTCCGCATGCGTAATAAACTGTCGCGGGTCGGTAGCGAACCTGGGACGCTATCCCTTATGACCCTTGGGACGATTTGATCGGGATGTCGCGTGCTCGGGGTTTGGGGCGTGACAACATATTTTGCTCAAATCGTTCCAACAATTGAGGTTCCTCCCTTTTAATCCCAGGGCGAAGATAAAGTCACGAGTTTTGCTAATAGAAGGCAAATGTGTCATGCGTGTACTAGTTTAAGATTTTTGCTGACCCAAGAATTAATTTGGGGTAAGTTTATCACAAATGTATTAGTTTGGAAATTTTAACAAATTTGATCCTTCGTCCTCATATTCAATTTAAAATTTGGGCTCGGACATGTCTCCCGGTCCGGATTTATTTTTTTATTTTTTTATTTTTTTATTTTTTTATTTTTTCGATCGAAAAGGCACTTCCATTCATTCATTAGATTAAAGAGTTGAGTCTCTGAACACAAAATATTCCAAAGACATTGAGGAGGTAAAGACTTTTGAAGTCGATCCATGACACATTCACTAAAAACCCAAAAAATACTTGAAGATCCTCAAACGCTCTCTCTTTCTCTCCGGTATATATGTCTTTTACCAAAATTAACAAATGACAAAAAAGGAATCTTTTTGGCAAGTGTTCCTAGGCTCAAACTGGGTCAGATGGAACCATTCCAGTTTCTTTTCCTTCCCTTTCTGTACGACAAATATGTCAAACAATAGGCTTCGTCTTTCTTTTTGTCATTTTTATGTTATTAAATAATGATAGTGCTTATTCTCATGAAAAGGGTTGTCGATGGTAGAATGAGACCGTTTGCTTCGACCGAAATAATCCTCCTTAAAAAAAAGAAAAATAATATTATGAAATTTACGTGACGCGATCCTTCAATCAATAGATTGATTTTAGAATTTAGACTTTCGGAAAAAAATTGTAGGAGAAACCAAGTGAAGTCAATCGGAAGTAGCGGGGGAATGTAGAGTAGAAACCGTGGGGAAGGCCCCTAAATTATGCCGCCAATGTGAAAGCAAGGAATGTCGCATCCTGGACAGCAATTTGGAAAGACACAGGGAGAAAAAGAAAATTTATAATTTGCAATTGTGAAGAAGACAGAGAAGCTACCTGGTGCCGGCCATTGATGTTTGAATGAAACTCTCTATCCTTGCTTTCGCTGGAAATCATGTGCACGACCGATTAGATAGTACGGGGTAAATTCACATCACACTATTTATCAATGATGAATGAAATCTATGACACTCTGGATTTATCTCACTCGAGATAATTATCTGCTAGTCTATCCCATATCGACCGTCACGGTTTTGTCCTTTGGCACATTGGTCACATAACTGTAGAGTTCCACTTAAGCATGCTTAACTTTAGAGTTTCCAAAGCAAAGTTTATTGTCAAAAGACGTCTCCGTGAGTTAATTTCACTTTTCAGTGCATAGTTTGGTTCATTCCTATACTCTTCACCATCCTACAAGCTTGCCAGGGTCAACTTTTTGTCTAGGCCCTTTGGCACTAGCGACCACTCCCCGCCACTCCTTGCCTAGGACCTCTGGCCTAGGCGACACTCCCCGGATCGCTTGAGCATATTTTGTTCGGTGCATAGTCTGGTTCAATATGCCCTTTTCACCATCGTAGAAGCTTGCCAGGAGTCGTTTCTCGTCCAAGTTTTCTAGGCCAACTACCACTCTCCACCCTCTTCAGACCAGCTATTTACAAAAATAGCTTTCTTCATGAATTGCTTGTCAAAATTCATGAACTTTCAAAGCACACCATAACAATTAAATTAATCTGATGGGCACCAACAACGCGACAATATATAGTACAAAAGGAAGACGGTAAAAAATGGTCAAAAACTAACTAAACTATGGAGTAAAACACCAGCGTCAAAGCCATTCCATTTTTATACCCGCAAGATTATACTAAAGATAGATAACAACCGATGGCACTGGCATAGATCAATATAAGAACGGCTTACATGGTCACAGGGCCTTTGCACATGAGGACCCTCTCTCCTTCAACTGTAGCCATGGTGAACACCCATTGCTAGCTTCACATTAACTTGAATCAATTAGAGATACTAAAAAAAAAAAAGGTTAATTTGATTGTCCTTCTTGACGATTTCATAAGGTTTCATGTCAAGATAAGTTTGAGAACTCAGGACGGTATATCTGTGTGCTGGCTATGCTCACTGATATCAATTCTTTGTTATTCTACGCAAAACTGATCATGAACCATAATTGTATTTCCATCACTCTGATTTTACCTGCAATCTAAGCTCCATGACTCTATTTCTCTCTAACTTGGTCTTCATCCTTTTGGCTGCATGTCCAGTTGTCCTATTTGTAAAGTAAAACAAATGTGGCTTTAGCCTGTGTTTTTTCCGCGAAAAAATGAAATTTTTGGAGAACATTTTCTTTTTGTCACGTTCCTCCTCTTTCTTCCCGCCAAATCATGTTTTGGCCCCTAGGGGACGTGGACTTTAACGTAGCATAGTGCCGTTGACCTTCTTGTGATAAACGATGAAAATGGGATGAGCAAATTATGAGAAGAACCAAACCAAAAGGAGGGAGAAGAAGAATGAACGGGGGCTGTTGTGCTTGGGTGGTGAACCAGAGCCAAAGCAAACCAGTGCGTTGCAATTTTGCATTCATTGCATAAGAAGTGACACCGATGAACAACCTGTGGCGAAGGATCGGCATCGGGAAAAGCCGCAGTAAACCGGCATCGGACCACAATGTGACTGACAACAAGACGCAAGAGTCTAAGCCGGCAAGGAATGAGCTAGTGCTGTTGGGGAACCCCGCGAAGAGGTTCAATTTGGAAGATATGTTGAGGGCCAGTGCACAGATATTGGGGAGAGGTACTTTTGGGAACACTTACAAGGCTGACCTGGGCGGCTTCACCACGGTGGTCGTGAAGAGGCTCAAACCTGTGGTTTTGTCAGCCAAGGATTTCCAGGACAAGGTCGAAGCTTTGGCAGCGATGGACCACGAGAACCTGCTCCCTCTGAGGGGTTACTTTTCCAGCAAAGACGAGATATTGCTCTTGTACGATTACATGCCCCTGGGAAGCTTGTTGGGCCAATTGCATCCACGCAGAGATGGGGGAGGGAGTCCCCTGAGCTGGGAAGTGAGACTATCGATTGCCCTCGGTGCTGCCCGAGCCATTGAGTACCTGCATGCACAAAGCCGTCCCTATATCCACCACGGGAACATCAAGTCGTCCAATGTGCTCCTCACACCATCCTATGAGGCCCGGGTCTCCGATTTTGGCCTCAACCCCCTAAGAAGTCCTTCCCCCTTCCCAAGGCCTACCACAGTGACTGGGGCCGATCCGAGAGTGGCGGATGTGTATGGCTTTGGGGTGTTACTTCTGGAGCTCCTGACTGGGAAGCTACACACCCATCCTCACCAAATGGAGGAAGGAGTAGATCTTCCCGCGTGGGTCCAGTCCACTGCTCTTGAGGAGTGGAATGTTGAAATTTTTGATGTGGAGCTCAGGAGGTATGACAACACTGAGGGGATGGTTGAGCTCTTAAAGGTGGCGATCAGTTGTGTATCCCCTAATTTGGGTAAGCGCCCTCGGATGTCTGAGGTACGGAGGAAGATTGAGGAGCAGTGTAGCCCGGCGAGGAACGAGATGGTGTTGTTGGGGAACCCCACAAAGAAGTTCGATATGGAGGATGTTTTGAGAGCCAATAAGCAGGAATTGGGGAAAGGCACATTTGGGACGACTTACAAGGCTGACCTGGAAGATGGCACAACCACGGTGATCTTGAAGATGCTCGAAAGTGTGGTCTTGTCGGCTGAGGATTTCAGGGACAAGGTTGAAGCTATCAGTGCGATGGACCATGAAAACCTGCTCCCTCTGAGAGGCTACTTCTACAGCAAGGACATGAAGTTCCTCTTGTACGATTATATGCCCCTGGGAAGCTTGTCGGACCGATTGCATCCATATAGCCGATGGGAAGGAACTCCCCTGAGCTGGGAAGTCAGGCTTTCGATTGGCCTTGGAGCTGCCCAGGCCATCGAGCACCTGCACGCCCAGGGTATCCAGCACGGGAACATCAACTCATACAAAATACTCCTCATGCCGTCCTACGAGGTCCGGGTCTCCGGCTATGGTCTCGCCCTCTTCACAACTCCTGTCTCAGCAGAGGGTGAGGCCAAACTGAGAATGGCTGATGTGTATGGCTTCGGAGAGTTGCTTCTGGAGCTCCTGATGGGGAAGCCGCGCACCCAAACTCTCCTCGAGGAGCAAGGTCAAGGTCTAGATCTTCCTAGGTGGGTCCAGGACGTTCTTCGAGATGAGAGGTTCGCTGAAGTTTTCGATGTGGAACTCATGAGGTACCAGCACAATGAGGGGGGGATGATTAAGCTGTTGGAGATGGCGATCAGTTGTGTATCCCCGAATTTGTATGAGCGCCCTCGGATGTCTGAAGTGAGGAGGAAGATTGAGCAACTGTGCAGTCCTGGGGTACAGCGAGATGGGGACTCACAGCCTGACAAGGTCAGGAAAGGGAACAAGGACAGATCTTCTCTGATTCAATTAGACAGGGACTTGCAGCTCAACCAGTTCAGCCAAGTGAACAACGATACGTATCCTCGGTGAGTTGATTTAGAGACTGGCAGAAAAGCTTCGTTTGCCTAACCACATTATGACCACGTTTAGCAACATAAGATCAATTTAATATTTCCCAATGTTCCCCATAGACAAGTTAATTACTGAGGAAGTCAATGCCAAAATAAAGAAGAGAAGCAGGAAAGGATGGATAGGAAACATGCGAGTTTCGCATCTTTGATGCAATTAACAACAGTAAGGAGTTTCAGGGCAATTGATTACTTGTATAGCAGGGAGGACTCGTGAGGGTAACTACCTACTAACTATTTTTCATGCAATAAGAGAAGGCTTCACCCAAGATAAATAAATCCATAAAAGGAAGATGTGTTAATTGTCTTATACACCGAACTGGGATGAATTCTTGATTTCTTTTCACGATGTGGGTGCCCCTCGTTATTTCAAGATGCGTGACTTGAATAAATTTTACTTAATCTTGGTGAACGATGGACTTACCCAGCAGATACTTTTTGCAGGAAAACACCAGATGGGGTTCTGGAAATTTCTGAAAGAGTTCATGGTAATATTTTTTAATGTTCAATAGTGGTCACTCGATAATTTGAAAGTGCAATGTTGGCGGGGTACCTTGTTTCTGGATTCATTGAGCCTCTCTTGGGACGAAGGCACTTCAACAATAGAAGAATTAACAGGAAGCCTCATGGGTTTGACAATAAATAATTTAGGTTACTGATATGCTTCTGCTAAAGCATTAGTGGCATATTGTTACCATAGTAATTTTGCCGAAGCATTGGTCCTTTTTTTCTGTGTGAAATGGGCCTCTAGGGCCAAAAAAATCTAGGATGGATTTGATTATCTAGGAGAAGAAACAACCTGTTTCCTGCGGAAGCAGACTGGACGTCTGCTGAGCGGAACTATTGCCTCCTATCAACAAATGGTGATTAGCCAGCCACCTTGCATAAGCATTACCGACCCAAATAAATTTTTTCCTGTGACCTTGCTGTAGCTATTTATTAACTTGGTCTACTGATTGTGAATACACTTCTAGCATCACGCAGCAGAAACTCAAGCACCAGGCAGTGGTTAATTCGAGCCACAATCCAGAGTTATCTATTGAAAAGGAAAACTCATTTAAAAAGTCTAAATATGCATTACTTAATAAATTTCTGTCTTGGACGGCTTTTGACGCCCATGAGTTATCAAAACATCCATTGGGATTCAATGAACTTGCATGTTATCCGTTCCAGGAAGATGGCTTACTCTTTTGTCCAGTGTATTAATTCTTCTATATATTTCCTCATTCAATCTGAGGATTTTGTGGGTACAACAAATGTCCAGAAATTATTAAAGCTTGATGGCCAAACGAACTAGCTAGTAAATCTCGTAAGCACTTCAAGAAATTCATTTGTTTTATAAATCCTCATAAGTCTGTATTGATCCTGCATATCATGGAATAGTGCTCTTTATTTGATTTATCAGCTATCAGAAAATATCAATCACACTGCACCTCCATGTGAATGGCCTTTTCTTGTCACTCTCTTCATGAACTTGTCTTTTGGTTTGTCCATTAGTTAAATCTTGAAGAACTGGGTCATGATAACACGATTTTGCGCATATCTTATAGCAGTGCATTCAGCTCTTGATGGATCTATTGCAAGTTTGGACTCTGCCTCCTCTTTACTATCTCAAGATGGATCTCCTGTAAGTTTCAGTGCAACGCTTACCAAAAAGAATGTCGAACCCCTGCCATCCCCCAAACAGCAGCTGGCCTCTTCTCTGGAACTGTATAAAATTGTTCACTCTGGTAATACATTCTCACTAGAATCTTGTTCTGTATGCTTTAGAATGAAGGTAGGAGGCTCCACATTGATTTCTCGTTGGTCAGAGAATTTGGTGGAACTTTCTAAGTTAAATGCTTATGAAATTGACTGAACTTATCTTCACTTGAGCAATTTCTCAAATTTGTGCATTCAAACTTCAATCCCACTGTCCAACTATATCATCACTTAAAAAAGGTTAATTAGTCGGTTTGAGGTAAACAACAAAAACTTGGAGCAGACAGATCACTTCTCGATGAGTTCACTCTTCTGGTTAGTGCTACCATGCGATGCTTCCATAATAATTACCAGAGAATTTTCTCTCTTGTTTTTGGATGTTAATGGATGAGAACTCTATTGAACCATTAGATAGAGCACTCTTTAGGCAACATTTCATAAAATTGTTCTAGGATTTCTTATGATCCAAAAATTATCTCTGGCAAGTCCAACTTGTAGTCTATCATATCTGCCCATGTATAGTGGATATTTTCGAAATTGTGTTGACAAGCTCATGTAGTAATTAGCAAATGACTTGAGCAATTATAGGCCAAGACCTGTTAGTGCAGAGCTTCTTGACTACATGATTGGAGCACTTCATGGCATTGTTTCCCATTCTCTTTAAAATTTTCTTTCCAACATTGTTAATTAAAGTTAACGAACTTGCAAGAAATTTTTTATAGCAAGGGCAATGCTGCAATGGTATATGATAACATTCTCTTCCTGAGCAGCATAATCCTGCTAATGCTACTTGTAATCCAACTTCGGCAAAATCAGTTATAAGTAAATATCATAATGCTTGTTTTGCTGCTATGACAAAGATTCTCTTATGGCCTTTCTGCGGTAATGTCTCTTGAAAAGCAGGTGAGAACATTCAATTTCACCAGTGCAAAGAAGGAATAGCAGCTGTAAGTGTAACCAACTTGGAGATGACTTCCTGTGGGGACTGTTCATCCTCATCAGCTGTTAGAAGTGGCAGTATGGAAGCTACTAAGGGACTTGTCCATATTCCAACAGAAATCCCTGAAATGATGATGCTGCAAGAAGCAAAACCTTGCCAGCTTGATGGCGTAACATCATCAACCCCTATGTCATCTAGATATGACTATGACATTTTTTTGAGTTTCAGAGGACCCGATACCCGCTCAGGCATTACAGATTTCTTGTATACGTGCTTAATAGATGCTGGAATCCACACATACAGAGATGATAAAGAGCTGCGAATTGGAGAAGAGATCAGTCCTGAGTTACTCAAAGCGATCACCCATTCAAAAATTTCAATTCCCATCTTTTCCAAGGGCTATGCCTTTAGTAAATGGTGTCTTAATGAGTTGGTTCAAATGGTGGAGTGTAGGAAATCAAGAAGACAGAAGATCATGCCCATTTTTTATGATGTTACTCCTTCTGAGGTTCGTCATCAAACCGGCTCTTACGGAGATGCCTTTGTTTCTCACGAGAAGCAATTTGACAATGCAGTTATCAGCAAGTGGAAGGCTGCTCTCATGGAGGTTGGCATTCTAAAAGGGTGGGACATTGATTCAATGACCACAAGGTACCTTGTTTTGTGGTTTCTACATTTCGAATTCATCTTAGCTTCTATGTAATGTTTGACGTGCCTTTTTCTTCAGAATTATAACTCCTTTTCTTGTTTATTTTCACAATATAAGACGCGAAGGAGAGCTTGTAAAGCTTATTGTCCAGGAGGTTATAGCTGAGTTGAAAAGGGCTCATCTGCTGGTGACTGACTGCCTGGTTGGCGTTGAACATCATGTGAACGAAATCAATAGAATGGTATGTGGCGATTCGGAGGACATTCAAATTGTTGGAATCCATGGTATGGGGGGCGTAGGAAAGACTACTCTCGCCAAAATCATATATAACCAACTATCACATCGTTTTGAAAATTGTTGCTTTCTCTCTAATGTCCGTGAAACTTCACAGCTAAAGGGCATTGAGTGTTTGCAGAATCAACTAATCTCTGACGTTCTTAAAGGAAAGTGGTCAGACATTAGCAATGTTGAGGAAGGAATCAAGATAATAAGAGAGAGGTTATGCAATAAAAAGGTTCTGGTGCTACTTGATGATGTTGATCAAATGACTCATTGGGATGCTCTGATAGGAAAGCCTGCATGGTTCGGTTTAGGAAGTATGATTATCATAACTAGTAGAAACAGAGATATTGTTGATGTTCCTGACATTTGTTATCCATATGAGCTCGTGAGCATGAACTTCGATCAGTCTCTCCAACTTTTCTGCAAACATGCTTTTGGAAAAGATCACCCTTCGGAGGACTATGTTGCTTTCTCCACAGAAGTGGTCACAACTACTGGAGGTCTTCCTCTTGCTCTTGAGGCTATAGGCAAACTACTTCCACGCAGAAGCAAAGATGTTTGGGATGTGATATTGAAGAAGTTGAAACAAGTTCCTCTCCATGAAGTAAAAAGAAAGTTGAAAATAAGTTATGATGCCTTGGATGAGTGGCAAAAGCATATCTTTCTTGACATAGCTTGTCTTTTCACTGGATTTGATAAAATGGTAGTGCTCCGCTCGTGGAAAGATTCCAATCTCTTCCCAGAGGAAGGTCTTGAAGTCCTTCAGAAAATGTCTTTGATAAAAATCAGCGAAGACAATAAGCTATGGATGCATGATCAGCTGAGATGCCTTGGTAGAGACATTGCTGGTCGAGAATGTGATGAGGAACGAAAAGAACAGGTTCGGTTCTGGAACCATGAGGAAGGTTTCGACATGGTGATGGAATCGAAGGTAGGGTATTACTTTTCTCATGATTACTGTTATAACTTGTTTTTTCAGTTGCACTGATGCTTAGATTTATTTCTCATGTTTGGAAAGATGATTATACTTGTTCAGCATAATATACCTGCCCTTCTTTTCTGCTGTCGTAGGGAACAATAAACATTAAAGCTCTTTGTCGAAAGTTGGACCCTCAGTTGCTATACTATTTTGCAAAAGAAGAAGCCGAGAGGCTATCTGCTCTAAGATACCCTGAAGTGAGGTTGCCTTCAAATGATTTCCCAGCCAATCTACAAAACAATATGTTTATGCTTTCCAAGTTGAGATGGCTTTCATGGCATCATTTTCCCCTGGAGGTTAAGATCACCAGTTTTTCCATGATGAACATAGTCATTCTGCATTTGGGGGACTGCCCTAATCTAATCGATGTCCAAAGCATTGAAGGCTTGGTGAGTCTCAGAACTTTGAAGCTCATCGAAATTCCGCAACTAGACAGTTTACCTAATCTATCAAACTTGAAGAAGCTCAATGAACTGCATTTGGTGCACTGCCATAGTCTTACTGACATCCAAAGCATTGAAGGCTTGGGGAATCTCACAACTTTGAAGCTCATAGAAATTCCAGTACTGAAGAGATTACCTAATCTGTCAAACTTGAAGAAGCTCACTCAACTTCACTTGCGGTACTGTCATGGTTTAACTGAAATAAAAAGCTTCGAGGGTTTGGATAATTTGCTGGTGTTAAAGCTTGGTGAACTTCCTCTACTCGAGAGATTGCCCAATTTATCAAACTTGAAGAAGCTTACACGACTTGATCTACGACGATGTCGTAATCTTGTGAAGATCCAAGGGAGATTGGAGTCATTGGAAGACTTATGCATACAAGGATGCAGATCTTTAGATGAGGTGCTTGATCCAGCTTCGAGTTTCAAGAAACTAAAGTCTTTGCGAATTCATGATTGCCAGAAGTTGCGTTTTGACAGGGTATGGGTCTCGAAATTTGAAATATCTGATAGAGAGTATGGAAATTCAACATGTAGTCTACTCAGTAAGGCAGGCATTTGTGTTTGTCAGCTAGGTAGACAATTCTTTTTGCCATCCCTTCCATAGTGAAGACAAGCATACAATGTACACATTGCATATAAACAAGAGTCGATCATTTCATCCTCTTGTCATTACAATCTGTGTCCAGAACAAGAGATGATTAGGTTGTCCTCTGTCATGCATTAATTTTGAGTTTCCCGAGTACAGTAGGTCAACATCAACGTCTCTTGTCAACATGCCAATGCACATTGCATACGCTCGGTATTGTATCTTTTGAAAAGCTATCACACTTGATAAAATCGAACAGCATCCGGATAGTTCGAGCCAATGGTTGTATCAGTGCTTAGCGTGTGAAGCCCTGGAAATTCGACTCCTGTGTAGTACTGAATTCAATAAAAGGGAATTAAATTGAAATTTAGTCGATAAAATATATTGGATCGTAAGGACTGAAGAGACGATAATTGGACGAGTTCTGAAGTTTCAGTCGGTTTAGATTAGGTTTCGAATTCTTAGTCGCTGTGAATTAGGATTTCAATCCTCGCGACCCGAGCCTAATCCTAACCGAGCTTAGCCTGTGAAAATACCCTCCGTCAGCATGCCAAAATTTCATTCAGTCCTCAATTATCAATTTACCAAAATGCCCTCAATTATTCACTACTGGACGAAATATTCAAATTTGATTTGACCCCTAGCACTATTCACCTGTCAAATCTCACTCACTCACCTCTCATCAACCACTCTTCTCTCTCCTACTTTTCTCTCTCGCTTCTCATGCTCACGTCTGCTACTGCTTCTTCTTCCTATTCTTCCGTGGAAGACAACTCCTTCAGCCAAACCATTTCTCCTCCTCCATGTGCCGTCGTTTTGCGCCACCACCACGCCACCGCCTTCCAACACCTTCAGCCGTACCTCGACGCCACCACTGATTCCTTCGGCGCCACCGTTGGCCGGCGGACGGCCGCGAAATAGCCTCCGAAGCTCCTACCCTGTTTCGACCCCTGACTCAAGAGCATTCTCCCTCTTCCTCCGGCCATCTTGCGTGATGCCAGCCCCCGAAAGTCACCACCACCACGTCGCCGACCTTCTGCCGCCACCCCAACCCCCACTCCAACCATCGTTCGCCGTCCGGAAGTCCAGAACAAACCCGACACCGATCTGCCCTGTTTCGGCTTTCGGGTTTGCTCGGGCCCCAACCACCGCCCCGCGCCACTTTCGACCGCCACCCACCACCTTGCCATCCTCCTGTTGACCCTCCAAGCCGCCGTTAGCCGCCGTTGAGCCTCGGAGCCGTCGCAAGCAGCCCGAGAACTTTAGTCTCCTGTTCTAAGGATTAATTCGGGTTTGCGTGGACCCAGCGTGAACCGCCGGCTCCACCGCTCATCGCCACCTCTGAAGACCTCCGCCAACCCCCTCTCAACCTTCTGAGCTTGTGGAAGCCGACCACCGCCGGTAGGTGCCGCGTAGACTCCTGACCAGCTTGCCCTGTTTCTCGGCGCCGGGTCCCCTGTTTTGGACCGGTTCTGTGTAGTCGCTGCTCTACTGTCTCCGGCTTTCCTCTGCCGCCCGTCATCGGTCCCGACAGACTCCCCTTGACCCTTAGGTTATGGCCCTTGTGATCGAGAACCGCCGTAACTCAGCCCCGGTTCCCCTGTTCTGTTCGTTGTCCAGCCAATGTTCCGGCATTGTCGCCGCTGCTCCGGCCACCGTGAGCTTCCATCGTCGTCGCCGTGAAGTCCCCTGTTTAGGGGTTGTCGACATTAGGCCCAAGAAGCATTGTGAGTCCGAGAACCCGTGAGAACCGAGAGTGCCGTGAGTCGACAAAAGCCGTCGATCCGAGTCGAGGATTGTCACCGCCATGCCGTCGCCGTTGAGACCGCCTGAGCTTGTTTAGTGGTAAGTTGACCATAATCCTTGGTTGGGGCGCTAATTGCGCCTAGGATTGCTCGTTTAGTCAATTGTGAAATTTAGGTACACGATCGGGGCCGATTTAGATAGAAATTGAGATTAGGTTAAATGGTCGATCGATTATGTTAGTCGGATTAGTTTAGGTCGTCTGTGGTTAGTTGGCTACTAGATTGAATTGGTTGATTGATTGGATAATGGATTGCTTTTGTTTGATCGCGAGCGAGCGACAGGTTAGAGGCGAGCGAGCGATTGACTTTTTAAATTAAATCGATTAATAACAGACATTGCACGAGTTGAACCTGATGTTGCTTAATCAGATTTGATTGCTTGTGACTCAGTGAGGACCTTATTGATTTGACTGTCACTAATGTCCACTGATGGATTGGTTGTCTGTTTGAAGGTTAATTACCTTGCTTGTGATTGTGGTGACTAGTGATAATCTGCATATGCATATGATCGAGTGCGGAATCAAAAGACATTTTAGCATGAAAATGGCCTTCGGCTGAGTCTTTTAAAATACATGTGTGAGGATCCGGCTTTAACCGAAGATAATGAAATGGGTTGATTGCTGGATGAGTTCTGTATGCTCATATGAGGGAACGATGATGCTTTTTCTGGCAAGCTCGTACTGTATCAATTGTACGGAACTACACGACTTGCCAGAAACACGACAATTCCTGCCCGGTGCTAACTAGCGCGGATTCAGGGTTAGTCGGATGCCGGTCAGTACTGGTGTTAGACCGACGCCCCGTTTAGGGATACCTACTTGCTGGTACCGTGCTGGATGCACTAGAGACACCTCTCGTAGTAGCCGTTGCTGAGAGTAAAGGAACGTAACCCAATCCTGTCGGTAGAACGCTGGATCGTACTGATGTGCTGGATCGCGTTATTTGTGAGAGTCGAATCACGCCCTCTTTCGCGTAGACCCTTGTTGCGACCCTCTCGCGGGTTGCCTGCCGGAGGGGGCTAATGGGCCGCTCGATCTAAGCTTGATCGGACGCGGGCCTCTCCCAAGGTCCATTACCCAAATCGCAACAGCTGGATATACGTGGTCGACCTTCGGTGTGGTCTAGTGACATGTGATACGTGTACATGCCAAGGAGTCGCCACTAATCGTTTCGTGGAGGGTACGATCGGAAACCCTATCGAATAGTTGGGAGCGATATATTTGATTCTGCGGAAACCAGAGAAGTGGGTTCGGGGACTTAGTTACATCAACTGTCAGAGTTGACGCCCTTTCGGTACCTAAGCTGAATGGTTCATCTAATATTAAGATTTCATACAGATGAGTGGGGTACATATCCTAAATCTAGGAGTTCATGCAGATGGGAATGGCTACCCTATCACTCACAATCAGTAAAAATGAATGCGCAAATCAAGGATCCAGTATATGCGGATAAAGCACATGAAAGCAGCATAGCATCCCTAATAAGGCCCTATTAGCCTAGAGAAATATCAATCAAGACTTATGAGTGTTTTTGACATGATTCGCCCATGAGAGGCAAAATCGTAATTTTGAACAATTCAGGGACAATTCGCCTCGAAAGGGAAAATTTGTCATTTTAGATGAATTGGGAAGTCAAAAGACTGGGGAAATAGGATTGGCCATCAATCCAATCCATTTCCTAATTTTCGGGAATTTCCAGGATTTTTCTGGAATTTAAAAGTGATTTTACCCTTAGAGGGGTAAAATCGTCATTTCGGATAAACATGAGGTCTGAAAATCTCAAATATTAGGGCCGGTCACCCACCTAACCCAAGCCCTAATTTAAAGCAATTTTCAAGACTCGATTGAAACAAGAAAGACGATTTTTCCATTGAGGGGCAAAATCGTCATTTTGAGAAAAGGGACGGGAATCGAAAACCGAAGCATAAGAATTGATTGCCTATCTAACCCTAATTCTTACATTGGCATTATCGGCCTTATCTCGCATATACAGCAGAGGCGACTTACCCCTAAAGGGTAATATCGTCAAGTCTTAGAAGAACGGATAAGAAACCCCAAAAATAGGGTTGACCAGTTGTCTATGGTCAATCCTAAATTTTTGGGGATTTCTGGAGTATTTAGGATTTTTCCACATTTTTTCCACATTTTATCCACATTTTTTTGGAATTTTCTGGAATTTTCTAGCATTTTTTTTTATTTTCTAGGAATTTTCAGATTTTTTTATTTTTATAATCATTTTCTGATTTTTTTTATTTAAAAAAATGATATTCGGGCCGGGTCGGGTGACCCGGCCCACGACCCACGGGCGACCGACCCGGCCTGGATCCGGGCTCGCATCAACTTCGCTAAAACGACGCCGCATTACTCTTCCCGCTTCGAATTTTCAATTTCCCGCCTAATATGAACCAAGGGCCTAGATTGCGCCACGTGTCGACTCATGGGCGGTCTGATCTAAGGTAAGAAACCGACAGTCCAGATTGAAGTGCCCGATCGAACTACAACCGTCCGATCAATTATCAGAAAATGATTTTTTATTTCTGAAAAAAGGAGATCTTGACACGTGGCGCATCTATCACTGTCCGATCAAGTTTGTTGTTTTTTATTCTGTTATAACCGAGTGCGCTGACGTGGTTGCCACGTGGGCGCCACGTCATCGCCACGTGGTCATTGACTCGGTCAACCGTCGTTGACCGATCAACGACTCACCGGGGAAGACGACCGGCGCCGGCACTGTCTCGCCGGCGCCTCGTTGGAAGGCCATATCTCGGCCTTTCGACGTCCAAACTCGACGAAGTCAGCGTCAATTGACTCAGCCCGAGGAGCTCTACAACATATATCACAATCAACATAGCAGAAACGAGTTTGATAAACTTGCCAACCTAGGCCGGAGCTAATCTCCGGCGAGCTAACGTTCTAGCCGTTTCTGACGAGATCTATCCTACCAAATCAGTCAAGAAGTATCATAAGAGTTCAAGAAGACTTACTCGGCCATCGCGAGGCTTCGGTTTCGCTCGGATCGAGATCTCAGGCTCTCGATAGGTTCGGATGGTCGGAGGTCAGACCCGACGTTTCACACAAGGAAAATGCAAGAAATCAGATGGAAAATGCTCAGTGATGCACAAGGAGTAAATCGCGACTCCTAAAATATAAAATGATCTAGAGGAACGCAAGTTACCATTAGAGGCCGAGGCAAAGCTCGGGGAAGAGTCTCACCTTTCTAGGCCATCTTAGGCGTATCCGACAGGTTTATGACCTTTCTGAGGAAGTCACCAAGCTTGGAGGATGGTTCGCCGGCCTCCGTTTTGCTCCGGACGTGACGACGAAGGCTTGGAAGCCTCGGCGGATCTCGGCAGCTATGGCGGCCAAGGGACGCGTCCGACACCCTCTCTCTCTTTTTTCGCTCTCTTTTTCGTCCTCTCTCTCGCTCTCCCTTTCGTCCTCTCTCTCTCGCTCTCTCTTCGCGAGCTTTCTCTCCACGAGCTCTCTCTTCGAGGTCCTTTTGTTCTTGCGTCCGTTCTGGACCTCTTGAACTGATCCCCTCCTCAACTGATCATTCGTTCCCTTTTCTTTCTCCTGCTCGCGCGAAGGACCCTCCCCTCCGTTTGTTTTGTTCTCTGTGTGCCAAGAAGGGGAACAGAATTCTGTTCTCTTGGTTGGTCAATCGGGTTGACAGGGTCGGTCAACCCGACCCAGTTGACCCGGTTCTAATTTTTTTGTTCAAATTGAATGTCCAAATGAGCATATATTATAAAATTGACCCGAAAATTAGACTCCATGGTTCATACTCCATCTAAAAATGTGATTTTCGTGACCATAACACATACAATCGTGTGAAAACCCTAAATGTTGAGTAGGATCCGAAATTGATTTTTGCCAGATTGATATTCTTGATGGACGAATCAGCCCCAATTGAGCTCACCATTAGATTCAGGGGATCAAAACCTATAGGGAGAAAGCATTGGGGTTCTATGGGTGTCCCTCAGAAAAGTTTAATTTCAGAATTGGTACTTGTAGGGACTAAAATGAAAAGATTTTTATGCAATTAGGTCCCTAAAGCCAAAATTGATCAAATCAGCGTACAATTGAACCAAATTGAAATGTGGGGCAATCAAGTCGAATGTCAAGATTCAGAAAATGCAAAATATTGCAAATAAAAAGACTCTAAACATATTTTTTGACAAATTCAACTATGTGCGTTACAAAGAAACACACAAAATTAAACTTGAATTTCGACTCTTGATGAGGTCAAAATGACGAGGGATTTAAAAGAAAAATATCGACTATTTTCCTATATTTTTGTGACCTCAAATGCTATTTTTGTTGATTTTTGTTGTTTTTTCTATTTTCTAAAAATACTAAAAAAATGCAAAAATATGAAAAATATTTTTTTTGTCAAAAATGGTTCCTTAGGCTTGGCTAAGGTCACCAAAGTTGATTTTGTAGTTTTTTGACTTTTTATGGATTTTTTTGTGATTTTTCAAAATAAGACTGAAAAAGACTTGGTTAAAAATCAGGTGTCAACAGCTGCCCCTCTTTGAGAGGAATCTCGTGAGAGGTTTCGTTCAAAGACAGGTGACACATGAGTCTAGACCGACTCGACTGGGTAAAAGAAAAATGAATCTTGACAACTAATCTTTCTTGTCCCGCTGGTGAATGCTTTACTCATCTTGTTTTAGCTGATGTGCGAGAGAGAGAGAGGCGGGATAGAGATACTCACATGTTACTTACTTGCTTGATGCTCGTGCGGCATGCACAGTTTATAGCGGGTTCAAGTGGATACCTAGGAACTCGTCTTTTGAGTATCCTAAGGCGGTTAGACTCTAGCCTGTATGGTAGGCCGTACCAGAATGAGATTCCTATACTTGACAGGAACCTATGAATGACGCACCCAGTCTCTTAGGGATTGTCAAGGGTTTTGATCCGTATGGTGGATCAGACCATGAATAGGACTCCTCTCTACTATGAACCTATGGATGATGCACCCAGTCTCTTAGGGATTGTCAGACATTTTGATCCTTCAGGGGGATTAGGCCGAGAATAGGACTCCTTTCTGCTAGGAACCTATGGCCCAGTCTCTTAGGGATTGTCGAACAGTTTGATCTGTCAAAGGGATCAGGCCGTGAATAGGACTCCTTTCTGTTAGGAACCTAGGGATGACGCATCCAGTCTCTTAGGGATTGTCGAACATTTTGATCCTATATTCTAAGAAATTAACTAGGATCTATACGAATGAGGTGTACCTAACCTTTAGGTTTCACCAAACGAGCTACTCTGGGTTTAAGGATTACCTAGAATCTCATAGAAAGCTGATTTTGTCAGAAGTTTTTGATCTTATATTCTAAGGAATTAACTAGGATTTATACAAGTAGGGTGTACCTAACCTTTAGGCTTCATCAAATGAGCTACTATGGGTTTAGGGATTACCTAGAACCTCACAGAAAACTGATTTTGAAAATTGTCCTTTCGACATGCAAGGCGTTATTCTGGGATTTGGGGATTCCAAGTATCCTGTGGAAAACATGAACCTGCAAAAACTTTGATGAGATTCTTCTGGGATCTAGGGGTTACCTGAAATCTCGCAGAAAGACGATCTCGAATATTGTCCTTTCGACATTGGATGTGACATTTTGGGATCTGGGGATTTCAAGTATCCTGCAGAAAGCTCAAACCTGTAAACTGAAATCTCACATAGAGATGATTCTGAAGATTGTTCTTTTGACATTGGAGGTGACATTATGGGATCTGGGGACTCCATGTATCCAGTAGAAAGCTCAAACCTGTAAAACTGAAATCTCACACAGAGAGATGATTTCAAATGTCGTCCTTTTGACATTGGAGGTGACATTCTGGGGTCTGGGTACTCCAGACATCCTGTAGAAAGCTCTAACCTGTAAATTGAAATCTCACATAGAGATGATTCTGAAGATTGTCCTTTTGACATTGGAGGTGACATTCTGGGGATTTGGGGACTCTAAACATCCTATAGAAAGCTCAAACCTATAAATTGAAATCTCACATAGAGATGATTCTGAAAATTGTCCTTTTGACATTGGAGGTGACATTCTGGGGATCTGGGGACTCCAAACATCCTACAGAAAGCTCAAACCTATATAACTGAAATCTCACAGAGGGATGATTTCGAAGATTGTCTTTTCGACATGTTATGTGACATTCTGAGATCTGGGGACTCCAGGCGTCCTGCGGAAAGCTCAAACCTACAAAACTTTTATAACATTCTTCTGGGATTTAGGGGTTACCTGAAATCTTGCAGAAAGAAGGTTCTGAAACTTGTCCTTTTGACATGTGAGGTGGCTTTCTAGGATCTGGGTACTCCAGGTATCCTGCCGTAAGCTTAAACCTACAAAAACTTTTATAACATTCTTCTGGGATTTAGGGGTTACCTGAAATCTCGCAAAAAGAAGATTCTGAAAATTGTCCTTTTGACATGTGAGGTGGCATTCCGGGATTTGGGGACTCCAAGTATCCTGCAAGAAGCTCAAACCTACAAAACTTTTATAACATTCTTCTGGGATTTAGGGGTTACCTGAAATCTCGCAGAAAGAAGGTTCTGAAACTTGTCCTTTTTACATGTAAGGTGGCATTCCGGGATTTGGGGACTCCAAGTATCCTGCAGGAAGCTCAAACCTACAACAACTTTGATCAGATTTTTTTGGGATTTAGGGATTACCTGAAATCTCATAGAAAGACGATTCTGAATATTGTCCTTTCGACATGTTAGGTGACATTATGGGATCTGGGGACTCCAGGTACCCTGTAGAAAGCTCCAACCTACAAACATTTTATCAAAAGATATTTTTTCTGGGATATGTGGTTACCAAGGATCCGTCAGAAAAGTAAGCTTGAAAGCTCTTCTTCACAGAGCAAGGCATCCTTCTAGAATCTGGGGTTTCCATGAGTTCTGTAGAAGTTTAACCAAGAAAGATAGCATTATGAGATTTGAGGTTATCAGGAACCCAGCAGAAGCTTTGACTAAGGAAGGTTATGTCCTTCTAACATCTGGGGTCATCAGAGAACCAAGAGAGCTTGTGTTTTTTTGGGATTTGGGATCGCCAGAAATCCTGTAGAAGCTTAAACAAGCAAATTTTCTTTACCAAGAAATACGTCCTTCTAAGATCTGGGGTCATCAAAGATCTAAGAGAGCTTGTGTTCTTTTGAGATCTGGGGTCGCCAGGAATCCTGCAGAAGCTTAAACAAGCATTATCAAGAAATATGCCCTTCTAAGGTCTAGGGTCATCAGAGATCCAAGAGAGCTTGTGTTCTTCTGAAATCTGGGATCACCAGAAATCCTGCAGAAGTTTAGACATGCAAATTGTTTCTTACCAAGAGTGCTACAAGCCATTCTGGGAGCCGAAGTCATCAAGAGTCTTGTAGAAGCTCCAATCTGAAAATTTTCTCACCAAGGACACATCGATGGTCTCTAAGTGATATCTAATGTCAAACTGACATCACTTTATGACTTATATCATAGTCATGAAAAAATTTCAATGAATGCATTACGATGCTGGAGGTTATCCAAAACACCTTGCAACATACGGAAGTGATCAAAAATTCCTTGTGAGGAAAGTTTGAATCAAACAATCTGAAATTACCCAAAAGAGTTTGGTTAAAACGTCCATTGGAGTATTCTCATAAAAAAGGACTTCTCACCGTCTTTGAGATAATGGTCTTTTATCAAGAATACACTCGAATTTCCTATCAAACATGTGCCTAGGGTTCAGGATCATTCGCAGTGAATACACCTCGATCGATCAGGAGGACTTCCAGGGGACTGTAATGTTGGGCTTGGTCAACGGTTTTCAAAGGGGGACTTGCGTGCAAGTCTAGGCTTTCGAAGAGAAGTCTTCAATGTCTGCTCCAGGTTTACAAGTCAAGAAACCTGCAAAATGAGAAAGAAATAATCTTGCTCGAACTTCTTCGAGCTAAGCTTATACATTAAACCCTATGTCAATCCAAGTGCCTTAATCAGAAAAGGCTTTTCAGGGTTATAACGTAGGTAGGATTTGGGACCAAAAAAGGCTTGTTTTTGGCTTAGAATACGCGAAGGGTTTAACATTGGTGATCATTGCAGGTTTGTCGCCGATCTTGTCCCTTTTGGTTCAAAGAGCGTCTTTAGTCTTCGAAGTGCATTGATAGTCTTTGGAGAGCATCGTCAGTCTTTTGAGGATACTCTTTGTGTTTGGAGAGCATTACTGATCTTCGGAGAGCATCATCAGTCTTCAAGGCGAACATTTGTCTTTAGAGAACATCTATCTCATGTTGAGACGGTGTCAACATATTGTCTATGCTTTTGTCATCTAAATATGACATAATTTGGGAGTATCTTTCGCAATCCAGCTCCCTTGAGATTTTTTTACAACCAGATCTCACTAGTGACCTATACAAAGGTATTATGCCATCTTTTGGCATTTACAAGATCAAACATATGATTCACAAGTGTACAAGTATTTGGACGGGCATTGGCCTTGCTTTTACCAAGCACTTTGCTTTTTCTTGATGCCCAGGATCGGATTTTTCTCTCTTTTTTTCTTTTTTTCATCTTTTGTCGAAATCCCACATTTTCCTTTCTTTTGGGAACCAGGATTTTTTGAATAAGTGTGCGAGATGTTCAACTCGAATCTTAGCACTCAAACATTAGTCCAGGAATTTTTACAAATCCTATCTTTCGAACCTATCCGTTCTTGAAGTAACGTCGCTTCCGTCTTGGAATATGCAATGATCACCGATGGGTTTGTGAAACGAACGTATAGGCTCAACTAGGCTGTGCAAAGGGTAAAAGTGTATAGAATAGAGAAACGAATGCTTTTCGTCATCTTAAAGCACTTGAATTACCATAGAAGTTAAAATGACAAGCAACACACGAAGATTGATGCAAGTCTGAGCAAGAGAACTTCTAACCATTTACCTCCTGATAGTGCTGGACTTACCTCCAGTTGGCCCCAATGTAGGATGGTTCTTGACAGGGGTAAAAAATGAAACCGTCGTTCAAGGGGTTATCAATGGTCACCTGTAGTGTTTAGAATAGAGAAATGAACGCCTCAGTCTTCTCAATCCATGTAAACAATGCGAATAATCCTTACATCTGTAGGTCAAGGTTTCGCTATCCTTTCCACTCCACTCATCTCTCAAGTGTATATAGGACGTGTTTGGATTAGACTTGCCTCTTGTCTGAGGAAACATCCTTTTGAATAGTTTAAACAACTATTGTTGGAAAAGTTCATTTCGCTTTCTCCAAAACTTACCCTCCAAGGGGGTTTATGATGCACAATGCATATTTCAATCATGTTCAGATAACCTCCAAGTTTAAATATGAATGCCAATGACATGACTGTGAGAATTCTGTGTCTTTCTAGACATGAGAATTGAATGCATGCTAGATTTCAAGAAGCCTTCAAATTCTAGTAATAAGGAATCTGAAAGTTTTCAAAACTTAAGAGATTGGGAAACGAATACTTACCTGCCCAGCGTGGCTAAGGATCCTTGAAAATATAAAATGAATATGTCAGTGTATGCTCTTGAATTTCAGGAAATTAGAACGATACACTTTACCCTTGATCATGCACTCCAATGGAAGTGTATAGATAAAATCTGCATGATACTTAACAACACAGAATGGTTAAGTATTTTCAAATTTCTTAAAATTCTCAGTTTTTGAAGAGAAAGGACATGCACCTGACCATCACAACGTTAGGTTTCCTTGATCATGCATTCCAATCTGAACGCCAATGCGCGGATTACAGAAATCGACCATTTTGACCTACGGCGATGATCCCTTTATCTGATTAGGCAATGAATTCTGCTCGATGACTCCATTCATCCTTTTGAACGTGTTCCATGCCACTCTTCGGAGTTCCCTTCACTCGATCTTATAGCCAAAGATCATTTCTTGAATGCTTGACTTCCGAAGCTGTTATCTCCAAAGATCATTTCGCCTTGAATTTGAGTTGGCCAGTTCTTTCCCTCTGAGTCCTTTTGAATGCCGATAATTTTCTGTTGAAATTAGGGCAAATTCATATTAGGAGAAATATCATTGAGGACCAAATTAGAACGACGCAAAGTTACCCTTCACTCAAGTTTGTATCTTGAGGTTTGACTTTGATGTAAACGACTCTTCAATCACGTTCATCGATCTTGCTAGGAATGAAATGCCACTTTTTCATCCAGTCGCGTAGATGATTCGCTTGCCCCCAGTTAGGCATGACTTGTCATGGCTAGGTAATGCTTGCCCCAATCAAATGGCTCTATTCATTTTTACATTTTCATGCAATCCCCTATCCAGTTTGGAATATCTCTTACTTGGATCTTCACTTTACTTTTCACCTTTGATGTGTCATCCTTCCAATGTTTGAGAAAATCGTTTGCTTCAGGCGTCTTGTCACTTATGACCATCCTTATGATGTTCTCCTCTTATTGGACCCATGATAATGTCCTATCGGCGTATTCTGCCACAGAAAGAAATGGTTTTGCATTAGCAAATGCGAGAAAAAGAGGTAAATTGGATACGATTCCCAACTACCATTCTTTTGTCAATTGTCGACATTTCTCTTTTGATTGAGTCCATTCCAATATCGTATACTGATATGGACAACATTTATCGAATCCCTCCATCCATGCTTGAAGGTGTTGGTAATATCATCAATCCATTTGCCCCAGTTGGGCGACGTCTACCTTAGCCAAATGCCTTAGTACTTTTCATATCATTTGACGATTTCCAATCTTATTTGAAGAGGTCTTTGTACCTGTTCATGAAGAAATGAGTATTCATCAATGTTTAACTTTATATAAATCGCCAAGGAACGTGATACTCCCATTGAGGTATTGCATTTCCGTTGATCAAGGAAATCGTCTCTTTCGGTTGCTTTGCCCCAGTAGGGCATGTCTTGACGTTTGTCATCTTTGGGCTTGATAATTTTGGAATTTTTCATATAGCAACTTAGCGGCTCTCTCAATCACAGTTGCCCAAGTTAATAACAGCTGGTTCTTCTAAAGTAGGAGGCATTGACTCTTCGAAGGCACTCCATTCTTTGGTATGTATGTTTGAGATGATATGCTCAGAAGTAGTGGCTTCACCACCCAGCAACTTCATGGCGACATTTACGCAGTTATCTCCCAAGAAAGGATTCGCCAGATCCGGCTCTGCTGTTGGAGTTATGTCTTCTTCTGACAACCACCTAGAGTTCTTGCTGAAGTACTCGTTCAATGGGCTGTCAAGCATCTTAGGTTTGCCTTTCCAAGCTGGAGAACCAATGAACGAATCTTTCTGATTTTTCTGGCTTCCATGGCGTCCCCGGCTCTTGCCTCGGCCTCGGCCTATTGCCTTGGGGGTGTAAAATCGTCCAGATCTCATTACTGCATCCACTTCCTCCGTCCCATAGTCCCAATGGACTGCCTTAGGATCGTACTCTTCTATCGGAGGGACTTGTATGGTTATTGTCTTCGGACAAGATGCTTCTGGTTCAGCTGTGTTGTCTTCTTCCTCTTCCGACAATCGAATCACGACAGGTTTGACTAGGCAATCCTCTACCTCATTCCAGACATCAAGATCCTCCAATTTAATTATCACAGTCGTAGCAGCTTCAATAATTGACATAGTGTTGTCAAAGTCCCTTGAGGAGATTTCGTCTCTCAGTCGACAATGTCGGTCGTCGTCACCTAGTACTACTGATGTGGCAGATCTCGGGTATTCTCTTTTTCCTCTGAATAATTCAGCTAAACCCTGCTGTTGATCCATTGATCTCTTTGTTTCGGCATACTGCTTTGTGTCAAGCTTAGTAACCCTCACTTGGTCAAGTGATGACTCAGGTTCTTTTGAAAAAGGCTTTTCCGGTTGAACGGGATCATCCATACCTCCACATCCGTCTGATATGATATCCTCCAGAATCCTGACCCAGGTTTTCTTCTGACTTAATGACCGGCCCGAGATTGTCTACCAGACTCTTGTTCGAGATATCCCAGGTGTTTCCCTACTCAGTTTTAATCACGAAGTGGCTTCCTTCCAAAGGTAAGGAGGCATCGACTCCCTCGAATTCTTCATCATTAGTATCAGATATTATCCCCAAATTTATCATCTTAGTGATACATAGCTTCTTTACGTCAGTAGGGACCTCCCCTCCTTTTGGGTAGGACGAAGCGGTGACCAGAAGGTTAGTCAGTTTGGACACGTCCACCTTCAACCTGAGGTGGCCTTCCTCCTCTTCAGTGAATATCGCCACAATTGCTTGATGATCAGGGAGAGGGTTTTCTTGCACATTTGGAGCCACGCTGTCAAACTTCAGGATTTGACTATCAATCAGGGCATGCACCTTCAGTTTAAGGATATAGCAGTTATCAACATTGTGCACTCTTTTGCCCATATGGTAGACACAAGTCTGGCTCACATCGAAACCATGATATTTAATGAGATTTGCCCTGAGCGATTCTTTCGCCACCAAGTGTTGCTCCAGCAGCATCGAGAGTAGTTTGGACAAAGGCCTTGGGAGCTATGAGAACTGCTTTGGGGGTTGCCTTCTTCTAGGTTCTTGCCCCTTTTGCGTAGACCTGATGATCCTCCTTTGGTCTGATTAAAACCGTTAAATCCCTTGGATTTTTGGGGGTCCAGTATGAATGCTATGTCGAGCCCGACCTCTTTCTCCTTCTTCAAGGGATACCGCTTCCTGGAAAAAATTTCATGAGGCCTCCTTTCTCTTAGAGCCCATTCTAGCCTTTCAGCCACCTTTATCAAGTGTGCGAAGGTCTGACATCCCGAGGCGTTTAACCTGTCAAAGTATTCATAGGGGAGTGCTTTCAGGAATAAATCAATCAGCTCGTCTTCTGGGATTGACGGCTTTACTTGGGTCGCCAAAACTTGCCATCTATTGGCGTATATTCTGATCAATTCTCCTCTTGCCTTTGAGGTTCATAGAAGGTCTTCCCTTGTCGGGGCTGTAGCTGTGTTGAACTTATACTGCCTGAGGAAATCTTCTGCAAGATCTTCTCACCCGTCATAATCATCCAGGTTCAATTTAATGAACCATGTCAGAGCGGGACCAGTAAAACTTTCTTGGAATGTATTCATCAGCAGCGGGATATAATCCGAATAGTGCGCCATTTTGCGCAAGTAATACTTGAGGTGAGCGCGTGGATAGCCTGTCCTGTTATATTTCCTCACGAAGTCCGGTTCCTTGTAGCCGGGAGGGGTCTCCACCTTGGCGAAGGGAGATATTTTGTCGAAGCGGGCTAACTCATAGCCCTGGCTGCTTAAACATTCTTCAATCTTTGCTAACCTCTTAGCCTCTGCTTCAGTTTTTGCTGTTTGTTTTCCCTTTTCATCCTTCTCAAGGTTGACAACAACTGGAGGTGCCTTTTGCTGCGACTGGATATTTGGTACACGAACATCGTCCTCGACACGTTGGGTATTTTCCGTCGTTTCTTTATCAGCTATATCGGGTGTAAGTGATGGACTTGAGTTGTTAGGAAGTACTGCATGTCTAGCTTGGGAGGCTTCCAGCATTCCCTTAATATCAGCCATCATAGTTTCCATTGAAGTATTTGATATTTCCCTATCAAAGGAAAGAAGGTTCGTGTCTGAACGGCATACAAAATGGGCCATTGGAGTTGATACAATTTACCTTTCGTTCCTTGGGTCTTGGCATTTTCCTTTCATTTGGATTCTTTTTCCTTGACCTGTCGACATCTTTCAAGGAATAATATGCATATAAATGATGCATGCATGATATGTATGATGCAAGTGATCTAAGATGATTCTTGTTTGTAATGAAAAATGGATTCGTGCCTTTCACTCTGTTCATAGAAAGTATCTCTTTATCAAGTATGTCAATCTGTAAAGTTTGAATTCTTTATTTTCGAATGCTCTTTTCAAAGACACTTCTAATTGTTAATAAACTTTTTCAAGTTTTCTCGAGAATTTTGTTCGCGGATTGAGCCATTATGACGCTCTTGAAATCATCTATCCTAAATGCATGTGTGAGATGATATGAAAAGTGGGTACTCTCTGTTCTGCCATTTGAAGTCGTTGCTTCTTTGGTGTCTTGACTCTGTTTATCACCTGAGAGGAAAAAGATAGGAAACATTATTTCCACATCTGATTGAAAGTTATTTAGGAATGATACGTCCTTTTCTACCAAGAGGGATGGCTCGGCATTGTTCTTCTTGGAAGCGTTGTTGCTATGGCGAAACGCTCTTTGTATTCAATAGATGGATTTCATTCCATTATGTTCCATGAGTGATAACCATTGTTTCATGGACTCGCCCCATGTATCACCATGATGAATCTGATGTCTTCGGCTTGGGCATGCTTTCTGGATAGGGAAATGATTTGCCCCCAGCAACTGAGTATTCCACCTTAAGTTAGCTGATTTAGCCATATGAAGCTCCATTATATCTTGGTAATGCATTCTTTGTTGGTTGAGTTAATCACTTCCATGTCAAGTGATTTTGGCATTTCGCGCCCTTCAATCTGTTCTGACACTTGTCTTAAACTAACATTCTCTGTACATGAAAGAGAAGCATCTCAGTCATTTGTATGGAATGAAATCATAATAAGGGAGAATTTACTCCCTTTTGTGACATCAGAGGGTAAAACTTCATTGTAATTATCCGAAGGTCTCGGCATTTGATGTTGCACGATGTTCGACACTATTTGGGTTCTGTCACTCTCCTTCTTGAGGTTGGGTGATCTCTCGCCACTTTCGCTCTATTAATGCATTTCAATCTTGAAGTGTTGCTTCGCAAATAAGCATTCAGTTTTCTTCATCCCTACATATAGAAAAAGGAGATGATCATTTCATATCTTGAGAGGATTGAAATGAGGAACGATATACACCCTTTTGTGGTTGAGTGATCATCAATTTCATGGTGAGAAACACGAGTATTTGTACTCCTTGAGACATGCTTCAATTGGCGATCGTGCCATGTCACATTGGCCTCCAGTTTTGAGGGTCCACAATTGAGTCTTCTTTAAAGGGACAAATGTCGACCTCACGCAATCCTTTTATTTCACCTACATAACATGAGGAATGAATAAGTCAATTGTTACACAAAAAGCTCTAATTGAAACGATCACAGATTTACTATCCCCAGAGTTTCTTCAGTTCCCCTCATTTTGAGCATCAGAGATGAAGGAATGTTCCTTAACGATCCCCATTTATTTTTTATAATCACTTGCAAGAGTGAGTAACCATGTCATCCTATAAACGAATTAATTTAATTTGAAACGAATACACCCTTTTCGACTTAGAGAGGTCGATCCAAATCGGGTTGCCCCTTTTTCATGTTATCTTGTTCTAGGCTTATCATAGCCGATTCAGCTTATTTTGGAAATTCAATGGGTGGCGCCTGATGAAGGCGCATTTCCTTTCATGTTATAGGGAAAACAAGTCTCGCATCATTGGCCTTCAGCCATTTTGACCTGTTGGCAAAAGAAATCCAAACCGGGCAGGATGTCACGCCCCAAACCCCGAGCACGCGACATCCCGATCAAATCGTCCCAAGGGTCATAAGGGCTAGCGTCCCAGGTTCGCTACCGACCCACGACAGTTTATTACGCATGCAGAAACGGTTTACTCCCAGACAACATAAATTTGAACAGGGATACATTAGTAGGAGATAAATACCAAGACAGTTCACATAAAGATCATCACACACATTAAACCAAACAACTGATGATAATTAACCCTATTGAGCTATAGCTGACATAAACAACCCCATACTTCGGGGCAGCTCACTAAGACCTCAAAAGGGTATTCGGTCGGGTAAGGTTAACTTCCCATCTACTTCAAAAGATCACTCCTACCGCCAAACCATGGCGTCCACGTGCTTCATCACTTGGGACCTGAAAAATGTTATCCCACGACGGGGTGAGAAATAAATCTCAGTGAATTAAGCCTAAACTCGGTTAGGAAACTGATTCGCCTGAGGCATCCTAACAGCAGGCTCACAAACTCATACGATCACATAAAATACCCAAGTATAGTCCCCATATACTAATCAATCACATGCATACTTACCAGTCTGTAGCCACACATAATGCAATGCTTGACTCGACTCAGCAGTGAAATAAGTCAATCACTCAAAACAAGCATCGCATCCACAAGTATGCACAGGACACCACACGAGTCCATTTATTAACGATGATCGTGCCAACGGCACCATGAGAGGATCTACGCGACTGGCGTGATTCCACCCTCATAAATAGTACGATCCCATACTCATCCGGACGAACCGGGCTACGTTCATTTTCCCTCTCGGCAGCGGCTACTACAAGCGATTATTCCAGTGCACCCGTTGCACGGTATGACAAGTAGGCATCCCTATACGGGGCGTCGGTCCATCACAAGCTGCGACCGGCATCCGATCAGCCCTGTGCCCGTACTAACCGGCACGAGGCAGGACTGTCGTGCTTCTGGTAAGTCGTATGGTCCCACATGACTGGTACTGGTGTACTATTAGTACACTACGAACTTACCAGGAAAAACCCATCATCGTTCCGTCATATGACCACACAATGCACCCACCATAACAATCAATTTTAATTATCTTTGATTTAGGCTGGATGCTCACACAACGTGTTCAAAGACTCGGCCCACGGCCATTTTCATGCTAAAGCATATTTCTTTGATTTTGCACACGATCATATGCATATGCAGATTATTAATTAGATACTGCAATCACGGAATGAATAATTCTCAAATACATATCAATTCACACAATAAACATTTCAGGCATCCAATCATAAATAGGGCGATAAATCCTCAGGTAGCGATTAACATCCAATAGTGATTTCAGTCACACCATCAGCCCTCCAACGGGATAATCACACCAATGAAAATCATTGAACCAATTACGAACATTTAATTCCATTTAGGCAATATAAAACTCGATTCGAACAATAATCATTGATTAGCCCATTTAATTTATAAATGTCGATTGATCACTCATCTTTAACCTATCGCTCGTCTGCGATTGAACTATAATCCATGATCAATCAATTCAATCAATCACCATCATCCATAGATAATATAATTAACTAAGCTAACTTAGTCTATACGGTCATTTAACCTAAATCGAGATTTCTAACTATACCGACCGTAATTGCTTAACGTTATTACCCTATCGGCTAACCCAACTAACCCTAGGCGCAATTAGCGCCCTAACCAAAGTTTAGGGTCAACTCACAATTTATTTAAGCTCGGGCCGGCTCAAAATCAACAATGTGACGGCGGCGGAAACGAGCGACGACAACGACGGCGGTGACGGTTCTCGGCAATAAAACACGGTTAAGCCTCGGTTCCAAGGTTTCTCGAGAGGCGTCACGATCCGGCACCAACTAGGGTATGTGACGGAGGTCCGGCGAGGTGGCGGCGGCGACGGCGGAGCTCCGGCGAACTCCGGCGACCTAGAACAGAATTTTACAACAGCATTAAAATAGAGGAACGGGGCTATATGAGGCGGTCCTGGGCCCCACGGGCTGAGGTGAGGCCGGCCAATGCTCGGGGACTCACCTAGGGGTCGAAGGGGACCGGTTGGGGCCGGAGGAAGGCGGCGGAAGGCGGCCAAAGGCGGCGGGACAGCAGCGAACAGCAGCTGTGCAGAAACAGGGGAGGCTGTTCGGGGTTGATTCCGGGCCCCACGTGCGGCGACCGGCGATCGGCGACCACGAGCTTAGGGGAACTCGTGAGGGGTTCTAGGAAGTCGTCGGTGGCGGTGGTGAGCGACGGCGGTGGTCGGTTCGAACGAAAACAGAACCAAACCGCGACTTACTCCAAAATAGAGTACCGGCGGTTCCGTGGAGGTTTGCGATGGCTCCGGTGGGTGACGACCGGCGAGGTGGCTTCGGGAAGGTCGTGAGGAGACTGAGGGATGATGGTGAGGTGGTGGGAGGCGGCGGCGTCGCTGGAAATGGCCGGAGGAGGGGCGGAGCTCTCGAGTCAAAATAGGGGCAGAATAGGAGAGTTCGGCACCGGGGCTTCTCGAGGCTATTTTCGGTCGTCCGGCGACTAGCAACGGCTCCGGAGGTGTCAGTGGCGGCGGTGCAGCATGGCTAGAGATGGAGGTAGGCGTTGGTGAGGAGATGGCTTGGCAAATCGAACGGAAGAGGAGGAGATATGAAGGTGGAGCTTCGGTGGGGGAGGGGGTGTCGCAGAAGAGGAAAGAAGGGAGGAACGTTGTGGGCAAATGAGTGGAGAGAGGTGAGTGAATAAAATAATGAGGGAAAGGGAGGTTGAACGTTAGAAAAGGGAAGGAGAAAGAGAAAAGGGAGAGTGTGATGAGTGGGAGGGGGAGAGAGGCAACGGCTATCACAAATAACCAAGCAAGTCAAGTATAACACTCGAAGTTTTTATTGGAACGATTACAGTTTTACCATCGTTCGATCACATCTCGCATGCAATTAGATGAAGAAATCTTCAATAAATGTCTGTCATGTATAACCTGTCAGAAAGGAGATACACTTAGCATTTTACATAGCAAAGACATCTCTCAGTGAGGTTGCCTCATATAATGAAAGTAAGGCGACAATACATATCCCATAATCCCTATTTACGGGCTTCTGATGTTCGCCAAGATTTCAAGATAAGAGGAGACGTCATTAAAAGATCGCTCCACGGTCATCAATCAAACGCCCATTTAATTCCAAACGTTTAATACGTAAATGGGGGCATTAATCTTGAAAGATTGCTTTGTGACATTTTTCTTGTAAAAATCATGTGATCCTTGTTTTTTAAGAAATCACTACACAAAATGTGATTGCAAACATGGCCTTAACTTTATGCCCCAAAATCTTGAATTGGAAGAATTTTAGACATAAAAAATGTCTTCTTAATCCATGATCGAAAATTTGGATGAACCATCTATTCCGTAGGGACGGCTTAGAAGTGTTTCAATTTTGTATCTAAAATTCATTGTAAAAAATTTTCATTTGTAAACTCAAACACACAGGGCATTCGGTTGATTTCCATGAATTTCCTATCATGAATTTTCATTAGGAAATGAACAAGTAGAGAGAGAAGTCATACTTACAGTGATCAGCGGGATTTGTTTTTATTTTTTTTTTGTTTTAGGTATACCAACCTTCCATAGACATGCACATGAGACAAGTGGGTAATCTCTAAAAAGTCAAAAATCAGATGAGGAACCTATGGCTCATGCTCCCACGATCCAAAAATGGCAGATTCCTCCCCAAGAGTACCCACCCAAGAGGGCTAGATATCGCCAATTTGGATTGTGAGCGGGAATGAACACGAAAGTCTCAAGTGCCATCAAACACGAGATCATTTCGTATCATTTCCCTATCTAAGGTAACCTAGGGGTGGTTGCAGTCGGGGTTTGACCGCCAGTGTGTGCGATGTGTCGTGATTATCACAATGCAAGGTCATGCACATCAGTTTGTATCAAACACCGCTTCAATATGTGCTAAAAATAAACATACAATCCCAACTCCAACCTGCATGAAAGATGTCAACAACCACTTTACACCTTATTTCTCCAATCTGCAAAAACATCTAACACAACGGTTAGCGTACGTACCTCACCTTCGAGAGCATCTGCCAAAAAACAATGTCAGATAAACCAATCAACTTTTTTAATCGGCTCAAGTCCTCTAAAATTCTTAACCAGAGATTCTGGTTTTAGAATAAGTCCCCAGCGGAGTCACCAGTCCGTCGAGACCCTCTCGCAGGTTGCCTGCCGGAGGGGGCTAATGGGCGGCCCGATCAAAGCCTGGTCGAACGCGGGCCTTTCCCAAGGTCCATTACCCAAATTGCAACGGCTGGATATATGTGGTCGACCTTCGGTGTGGTCTAGTGACATGTGATATGTGTACATGCCAATGAGTCGCCACCAATCGTTTCGTGGAGGGTACGATCGGAAACCCTATCGAATAGTTGGGAGCGATCTATTCGATTCTGCGGAAACCAGAGAAGTGGGTTCGGGGACTTAGTTACGTCAACTGTCAGAGTTGACGCCCTTTCGGTACCTAAGCTGAATGGTTTATCTAATATTAAGATTTCATACAAATGAGTGGGGTACAGATCCTAAATCTAGGAGTTCATGCAGATGGGAATGGCTACCCTATTACTCACAATCAGTAAAAATGAATGCGCAAATCAAGGATCCAGTATATGCGGATAAAGCACATGAAAGCAACATGTCATCCCTAATAAGGCCCTATTAGCCTAGAGAAATATCAATCAAGGCTTAGGAGTGTTTTTGACATGATTCGCCCAAGAGGGGCAAAATCGTAATTTTGAACAATTCGGGGACAATTCGCCTCGAAAAGGCAAATTTATCATTTTATATGAATTGGGAAGTCAAAAGACGGGAGAAATAGGATTGGCCATCAATCCAATCCATTTCCTATTTTTCGGGAATTTCCAGGATTTTTCTGGAATTTAAAATTGATTTTACCCTTAGAGGGGTAAAGTCGTCATTTCGGACAAAAAAGAGGACTGAAAATCTCAAATATTAAGGCCGGTCACCCACCTGATCCAAACCCTAATTTTAAGCAATTTCCAGGACTCGATTGGAACAAGAAAGATGATTTTCCCATTGAGTGGCAAAATCGTCATTTTGAGAAAAGAGACGGGACTCGAAAACCGAAGCCTAAGAATTGATCGCCTATCTGACCCTAATTCTTACATTGGCATTGTCGGCCTTATCTCGCATATACAGCAGAGGCGACTTACCCCTAAAGGGTAATATCGTCAAGTCTCAGAAGAACGGATAAGAAACCCCAAAAATAGGGTTGACCAGTTGTCTGTGGTCAATCCTCAATTTTTGGGGATTTCTGGAGTGTTTAGGATTTTTCCACATTTTTTCCACATTTTTTTTTGGAATTTTCTGGAATTTTCTAGTATTTTTTTTATTTTCTAGGAATTTTCTAATTTTTTTTATTTTTAAAATCATTTTCTGATTTTTTTTATTTAAAAAAATGTTTTTTCGGGCCGGGTCGGGTGACCCGGCCCACGACCCATGGGCGACCGACCCGGCCCGGATCCGGGCTCGCATCAACTTCGCTAAAACGACGCCGCATTACTCTTCCCACTTCGAATTTTCAATTCCCGCCTAATATGAACCAATGGCCTAGATTGTGCCACGTGTCGACTCATGGGTGGTCTGATCTAAGGCAAGAAATCGACGGTCCAGATTGAAGTGCCCGATCGAACTACAACCGTCCGATCAATTATCAGAAAATGATTTTTTAATTCCGAAAAAAGGAGATCTTGACACGTGGCGCATCTATCACCGTCCGATCAAGTTGTTTTTTATTCTGTTATAGCCGAGTGCGCTGACGTAGCTGCCACGTGGGCGCCACGTCATCGCCACGTGGCCGTTGACTCGGTCAACGACTCACCGGGGAAGACGACCGGCGCCGGCACTGTCTCGCCGGCGCCTCGTCAGAAGGCCATATCTCGGCCTTCCGACGTCAAAACTCGACGAAGTCAGCGTCAATTGACTCAGCCCGAGGAGCTCTACAACATATATCACAATCAACATAGCAGAAACGAGTTTGATAAACTTGCCAACCTAGGCCGGAGCTAATCTCCGGCGAGCTAACGTTCAAGTCGTTTCTGACGAGATCTATCCTACCAAATCAGTCAAGAAGTATCATAAGAGTTCAAGAAGACTTACTCGGCCATCGCGAGGCTTCGGTTTCGCTCGGATCGAGATCTCAGGCTCTCGATAGGTTCGGATGGTCGGAGGTCAGACCCGACGTTTCACACAAGGAAAATGCAAGAAATCAAATGGAAAATGCTCAGTGATGCACAAGGAGTAAATCGTGACTCCTAAAATATAAAATGATCTAGGGGAACGCAAGTTGCCATTAGAGGCCGAGGCAAAGCTCGGGGAAGAGTCTCACCTTTCTAGGCCATCTTAGGCGTATCCGACGGGTTTACGAGCTTTCTGAGGAAGTCACCAAGCTTGGAGGATGGTTCGCCGGCCTCCGTTTTGCTCCGGACATGACGACGAAGGCTTGGAAGCCTCGACGGATCTCGGCGGCTATGGCGGCCAAGGGACACGTCCGACACCCTCTCTCTCTTTTTTCGCTCTCTTTTTCGTCCTCTCTCTCGCTCTCCCTTTCGTCCTCTCTCTCTCGCTCTCTCTCCGCGAGCTCTCTCTCTCTGAGGTCCTTTTGTTCTTGCGTCCGTTCTGGACCTCTTGAACTGATCCCCTCTTCAACTGATCATTCGTTCCCTTTTCCTTCTTCTGGCCACGCGAATGACCCCACTCCGTTCTGTTTTGTTCTCTGTGGGCCAAGAAGGGGAACAGAATTTTGTTCTCTTGGTTGGTCAATCGGGTTGACTGGGTCGGTCAACCCGACCTAGTTGACTCGGTTCTAATTTTTTTGTTCAAATTGGATGTCCAGATGAGCATATATTATAAAATTGACCCGAAAATTAGACTCCATGGTACATACTCCATCTAGAAATGTGATTTTCGTGACCATAACACATACAGTCGTATGAAAACCTCAAATGTTGAGTAGGATCCAAAATTGATTTTTGCCAGATTGATATTCTTAATGGACGAATCGGCCCCATTTGAGCTCACCATTAGATTCAAGGGGTCAAAACCTATAGGGAGGAAGCATTGGGGTTCTATGGGTGTCCCTAAGAAAAGTTTAATTTCAGAATTGGTACTTGCAAGGACTAAAATGAAAAGATTTTTATGCAATTAGGTCCCTAAAACCAAAATTGATCAAATCAGCTTACAATTGAACCAAATTGAAATGTGGGGCAATCAAGTCGAATGTCAAGATTCAGAAAATGCAAAATATTGCAAATAAAAAGACTCAAAACATATTTTTGACAAATTCAACTATGTGCGTTACAAAGAAACACACAAAATTAAACTTGATTTTGGACTCTTGATGAGGTCAAAATGACGAGGGATTTAAAATAAAAATATCGACTATTTTCCTATATTTTTGTGACCTCAAATGCTATTTTTGTTGATTTTTGTTGATTTTTCTATTTTCTAAAAATACTAAAAATGCGAAAAATATGAAAAATTATTTTTCGTCAAAAACGGTTCCTTAGGCTTGGCCAAGGACACCAAAGTTGATTTTATAATTTTTTGATTTTTTATGGATTTTTTGTGATTTTTCAAAATAAGACTGAAAAAGATTTGGTCAAAAATCAGGTGTCAACAACCCTCTCATCTTTAATAAATGAACTTGTGTGGTGTCTTGTGCATACTTGTGGATGTGATGCTGAGATTGATTGATCAGACTATTGAGTCGAGTCAACATTGCATTATGTGTGGCTAAAGCTGGTAAGTGTGCATACAGATGTTTATCCTTCTGTGATTGTGATTGACCGTGGTAAGTGTCTATAGGAGCCTTCTGTTAGGATGCCCTAAGCGAATCAATTTCCTAACCGAGCTTAGGCTTGATTCACTGAGATTTATTCTCACCCTATCGTGGGATAACAATTTCAGGTCCCTTCGTATGGAACTTCGTGGATATCAAGAAATTGGATGTGGGAGTAAACATGTTGAAGTAGATGAGAAGTTACCCTTACCCGACCGAGGAACTATTTAAGGTCTAGTGAGCCAGCCCGAAGTGTGGGGTTGTATTTGATAGTTGCAGCTAAGTAGTATTAAGACTGTCCTGCTTATGACTAATGTTTTGTAATTGTCTTTTATGAATGACTGTTGTGGCTTCATACTTCTCTATCCCATGTTTAATTGATGTTTAGGGAGTTAACACGTTTTCCGCATGCGTAAGTAAGTAATATGTCGATAGTGTGCCTGGGACGCTACCCTTCGTGACCTCGTGGCGATTTGGTAAGGGATGTCACGGGCTCGAGAGTCGGGGCGTGACATCCTCTCCCAAGGTGGTATCAGAGCAAGGTCAGCCTGATCCATCTGGTAATTGGCCTGGAGTGATAAGGAGCGTTGGGATTTTGGATAGTTAGTAGGATCGTAAGCTTTTGCGTGTGCTTGTTACTTATGTTTTTGATTGAATGTTAGTTATCTCATTATGCGTTGCTTGGGGTGGACAGGACTCCGTAAGTTACCTGTATAATGAGCAATCGTAATGAGAGAGTGCCTAGTGGAAGGTTAGCTCAAGGAGATCTTGGGATGGACGGGATCCTGCAGACGTTGAAAACTTTAAGAGCTATAGTTGGGCAGCAAGTGAGTAGTCAAGTTAATGCTTCCACCATCGTCGTTTCGCGTGAAGACTCATTGGCTAGAAACGGGAGTGGTACGCGATCGATACTCGAGTTGATGGAAAATTTTTTGAACCTCGAGCCGCCGAAGTTTGAAGAGGCAGGAGATCAAGAGGCTGCAATCTGGTAGATTATGGAAATAGAGAAGGCATTCGCCCCGCTGAGATGCTCCGAAGAGGACAAGGTGACGTTAGTCTTTTACCAACTTCAAGGTGGCGCTAAAACGTGGTGGAAAGTCACACAAGAAAAAATCTTTCCCAAAGGTGTGGTCCCGGTGTGGGACGCCTTCGTTGAAGCCTTATATGGCAAGTACTTTCTAGACTGTAGATGAGAGAAAAAGATGGTTGAATTCCTGCAGCTTCGACAGGACCATAAGATAGTAGAGCAATACGAAGTGAAATTCGTTGAACTGTCAAAGTATGCACCACGAGTAACTGATGATTCGGTGATTAGGATGAGAAGATTTCGTGATTGATTGAAACCTGAGATTAAGGATCAATTGGTGCCACTGAACCTTAAGAGTTTTAGCGAATTGTATGAAAGGGCCTAATTTGTGGAGAGGAACCTAGCCAAAAGGGCAATCGCATCTGGATCGCGATTTGCGCCTTCTTCTAGGATAACCGCTAGTCAAAGAAGAGGCCGATGTATATCAACAAGTATCACATCTCGTCTACCCAAAGAAGTGCAATCAGAAAGCCGATGTTTCGCCAAAGTGAGAAATGTCGTATGTGTCACCGTAAGCATGGGAATGATCCGTGTCCATTAAGAGGTGGACCATGCTTCGGATGTGGACAGCTCTGTCACCAAGTGAAGGATTTCCCGCTGAGAAATAAGATAGACCAAGCATCGCCGTCGCAAGGAGGATAAACTCGAGCAGACATTTAGCAAGACAACTAAGATTGAATCTACTGGTAATAGGGTGGCTTTTGGGTTAATATAGCTAATCCAGCTTGAAAAGACCTTTTGTGGATAAAACTTATGGTATGGGTTTGTATTAAGGCAACTGGTATTTTGAAGATTACATAAGTTTGAAGTGTTGTTTTGCTTGGGTTGCCTTAGCCGTTGTTTTTCTTTGGATCCTAATTAATGACTAGATGAATATTCGTAGAGGAGCGAGTGTGAACTGTGAGATTTATCTCTAAGATGTGATGAACTCTCAAAGAGTCAAAAGGTACGAATTGATAAGGATCGAAGTGAAGGCAGGTAACGTATGCTGAGTGGCGATGATAATCTTTCTCTACACGTGGTTAAAGTTGGACCTAAAAGTGAAAACACGTTGAGAGTGCGTCGTGTTGTATTTCGAATGATGGATAGAAGATTGTGGGTGAATCGGGATGTCATGTGCAAGTAAGACTCATGCACCACGTCGAATTTGTGAAAGTCATTTTATACCTCCATATCTTGATCGGAGAAGGCCTTGCGGTATGACAAAGGTAGTCTTGGAATGACTTGAGACCTGTATGGTTCAGTCGACTTGTAACCTAATAAAGTCAAGGTGAAGTGTACACTGCCTGAGGATGGCAATTAATGAAGCCTTAGACATGTGCATGGAACGATGACGGTAAAAACGAACAAGGAAAGTTTGTAATGGTAGTCTAAGGGAAGACGACGTGGTAGAGTTGCCAGTTGGATGCGTAGACTATCGAGATTGGAGATACCCCTGAATAAGATTAAGATTGCAAGATGTGACAATTAAGGAATGCTAGTTATCAGAGTGGCGCATCGGAAACATAGTAGGGCTACACGATTTCTTGGAGTAATGACCATAAGGATTTGTCCTTGGTGAAGCAGGAAACCTATCGGAACTCATGATAGTAGCTCTGATACGGGTCGAGATGACTTGAGAAGGTACCGAGGCTTGAGGTAGGACTATTAAGGGATCGACATGAAGATTGGTACGGCCAAACATGTGGCGAAGAGCTGGTGTATCGATAAGTCAAAGCGCATCATTATAAATCTAGTGGGCTGCTATGGTCGTTAGGGATTCTAGAGTAAAGGTGAGAGAAGATCACAATGGATTCGTGATGAAACTTCTAAGAAGTCAAGGGGGAAATGAGTCGGTTCGGAGTGCAGTAAGCAGATTGATGATGCATGTGCGGGTTGTAACAGTGTGAAGAAATTCAGCTTGGTATGAGTGTGATGCTCCAAGACTCGGACTCCTCGTGAACAACGACCAAGAGTTGGGGAAGCTACCGAGAGAATTTAGAGGTCGCCCTCGACGTGGATGATGGCCTGATTTACCAATCGGTTGTGTTGATTGAAACTCGACTATGTGGCGATCTTAAATCAAGCATGGATCGAATTGGGTTGATCTTACTCAGCTATAAGTAAACCATAGGATCACCCTAAAGTCGACCAGGGATTGATTCGTGGCATGACTTGCGAGCTGGCATTGATCTATATCCAGGATGGCTATGGACCCAGTGAGGAACGATTTGTTCTAGAACCACGTACCAACTGCGCACTAGTGAAAGGGCTGATCACCCTGAGTCGTGTGACATGTTGTTGGAAGAATGCGGGTCGAGTTGAACCAATCCTGCATCAATTAGAGTTGGTCATAAGAGGTGAACTCGATAGCATTCGATTGTACCACCGGTCTAGGAACGGGTGATTCTAACCCTAAACCGGAATATTTGAGGTGGTCCTCGAATCGTCAGTCTCTTGTGAGATGACCTTGTTCTACAGAATGGATGGCCTGACTTTCAGTTGGATTTGACGCCTAAGTTCAGAAATTCTTCAAATGTTTCAATAGTTGATAAATGGTAGTTCCAAATCTCAGGGCGTTGAAGAGGAGGCGAATCATTAGTCAACCTTCTCCAAGTAAGCAGAATGCCCAAATTGCCATTAGTGTTAGTCGTAACTGATATATATTGAACAAGAGGAAAAGCAATGTTAAACTCTTCTCATCGGAAGTTAAGATATGGTCAATCGATTCGTAGGACTGGATAATTACTGCGGTTACTAGGACAACCGACAGTTGGTTTGGACATCAAGATTAGCTTGTCACAGATTGAGTTGAATCCTTAGAGTTGACTGATTCAACCTATTTAAACGAATTGTGGATATGGAATTGTGTCAGTTTGGTAATCAAGAATCGTAAGTTAGAATCTGACTTAGGTTTGATAGTCGCTTCGTGGTTTCGGTGTACAGAGTGGAGATAATGAGTGATTTGATATAAGCGTGGTATAAATTTTGGAAAGACGAGACTACGAATCAGTATGGCCTATCACGCTCAGACGGATAGCCAGTTTGAAAGGACAATTCAGACTTTGGAGGACATGTTAGGAGTATATGTTTTGGATTTCAAAGTAATTGGGAAGAATAGTCGCACTTGGTGGAGTTTACCTAAATAACAATAACCAGTATAGTACTAAGCTGATGCCTTTTGAGACGACATATGACAGAGCGTGCTAGATGCCCGTCTATTAGGATGAAGTTGGAAAAAGGAAAATCACTGGACCTGAGTTAGTGGAAGTCGATGGAAACTATTAAGGTCATCAGAGACAGATTGAGGACTGTCGCGACCCGTCCGAAAGGCGGACGCAGCTAATGGATTACCGATCGCGGGCCTTCCCCCGCACAAGAGTGCGGATCGCGAGCTTTGGATCGGCGCGGGCCCTCCCAGGCCCATACCAAATCGCGGCGGGAGTATTTTTTTGGGGGATTCGACGATAAGAGTCGATCGCTTTCGACCTTCAGTGTGGTCGTGGTGGCATGTGCAACTTGTGCATGCATTTGGAGTCGCCACCGGTCTTTCTTGGAGGGTAGACCGGAAACCTTACTGACCGATTGGGAGAGATCGATCAGTTCTGCGGAACCAGAGATTTTGGGTTCGGGGACTTGGTTACGCTGGTGTCATTACCAACGCCCTTTCGGTACCTAGCGCGAGTGATTTTCCTAGCTAAGAGTTCATGCAGGCGCAATTTTAGGTGAGGTAGGCTTAATTCAGGATTTCATGCAGATTGGAAGATTGTTCCTATCAATCACAATCAATTTAAATGAAAGCGGAATCAAGTACATAAATAAATCACTTCAATGCACATCAATTCAGATCAATGGCTTCCTAGTATAACCATAAAGGCTTAAGGAAGGTGTGACTTCGGACCAGGGGTAAAATGGGAAGATTTGGAGGCGATTTAGCCCGAAGGGCAAAATCGTCAATTTTTGGAAGATTTGGAGACCGAATTACCCAAAATATTCCATGGCCAGTTGATTGTGGCCATTTCCCATTTTTGAGAATTTTTTTGGAATTTCTTGATTTTTCTTCAATTTTTGGAAGACAATTCGTCCAAAGGGCGAAATCGTCATTTTAAGAAGGGTCGGGGTTCAAAACACCCGGGATGAGACTTGGCCAGTTGTTTGTGGCCATTTCCTATTTTTGGGGAATTTCTTGGATTTGTTTTAGAATTTTTTGGAAGACGGTTTGCCGGAAGGGCAAAACCGTCATTTCTGGAAAGATCGGGGGTCAAATGACCCGAAACAGGTCGTGGCCAGTTGAATGTGGCCATTTCCTATTTTCTGGAATTTTTTAGAATTTTTCTGAATTTTTCGAATTTTTTATGATTTTTTATGACTTTCTATTTTTTATTGATTTTTTTGATTTACTATTATTTTTTTATGATTTTTCGAAATTTCTGAAAATAAAACCATCCGACAGTCCTAGACGTGACACGGGCACTCTGATAGCCGTCGGATTAATTTGAATTTTTATATCCGAAAATCATTTTTTTTTTAATATTAAAAAAAATTGTTTATTTTGAAAACCGCCGGATCGCGACACGTGGCTCATCCACGGCCGTCCGATCCGGCTTTCATTATTATTATTATTATTTTTTTAAAAGGCACGGACCCACATCGCTGACTTGGCTGCCTACGTGGCGTGCCACGTCAGCGTTGACTCGCTGACCGGCAAACGGTTTCGCCGTAGAAAAAGACCGGCGCCGGCGACCTTTCGTCGGCGCCTCGTCGGAAGGCCATATCTTGGTCGTCCGACGTCCGATTGACTTAAAATTTTCGTCAAAATTCTCGTAATGAGCTCCTCTACAACATATATGAAGCTTGACACAGCAGCTCATCATTTCCCACGCCCGCAATTTCAATCGGACCTATTTTCCGACGAGACTCCCGTTCTAGTAATTTTATACGTAAAAACATCCGCCTAAATTATCAAACAGCATATATGGAGTCCCAGGACACTTACCTTACCATCGAGGGAGTTCGTTGTTGCTCGAGACGTGCTCCCAAGCTCGTGCCAGGTTCGGCGGTTCGGGGCCGACTCAGCGAATTATATACAACGAAAACACAAAACAAAGATAGGAATGGAATCAGTAACACACCAGGAGTAATTTGAGCTCTAAAAATCAACTAATCGTGGACCGTATGGAAATATGCCATTAACGGCCGAGAAAAAGCTCAATCTCGGTGGTTACACAATTTGGCGATGAAAAAGTACGCCAACCGGTTCTGGAGCTTCCTCAAGACGTCATCAAGCTTTTAGGGTGGTTCGTCGACCTCGTTTTTGCTCTAAATACGATGGCCAGGGCTCGAAAACCTCGGCGAAGCCCGGCGGCTATGGTGGTGCGGCGGTCGGATACGGGCAAGCTGCAACGGCTGTGGGTCGGCGACGGAGGAAGCTGAAAAATCGGGGAGCGCGTATGTCACTCCAAAAATTTAAAGAGGGGGGAGGAGCCGGTCCTCCACTCTCAAATCCCTTCCTTTTTTTTTAGTCGGTCCCCTCATGCTTTTTCTTCTCTTTCTTTTTGTTCCTCCATTTTTTATTCTTCTTTTGTCAGCCAAGAGACCTTTCCATCTCTTAATGGCCGACCATCCTCTTCCTACTCCCCATTGTCTCTCTCTTTTATTTTTTAAATCAAGACCCCTCTTTGCAATAGTGGGAATCCATCCAGAAATCAATCCCCATCGTCCTAGTGCCCTGCACTTTTATTTTTCTCTGGTGCCGTCCAACTCCTTGATGACTTGGACATCACTTGCGATTTTCAGATTCCATCGTCTTTTAATTGACGAAGGTCTATTGGGTCACTTCTGATAAGGAATGACAAACTTCGCATGGCTTGACTTTGAACTGTAAAATATATGAAAAACGCTTTTGCTGGATACAGCACCAGCAACAGTTGAAAGAATGATAGGACAATCAAATTGGATGTCAAGGTTCCAAAAACGCCCAAATTACAAATTAAAAGACTCAAATGACCCCCCCCATTTTTTTTAGCTAAAACTCAACTCTAAATGTTATGAAGGAACACATGCAATTGAACTTGATTGTTGACTTTTTATGAGGTCAAAGTGAAAAGGGAATTAAAAGAAAAATATGGACTATTTTTCTATATTTTTGTGACCTCAAATTTTATTTTGCTTGATTTTCTTTTTATTATTTTTCTTTTTTTCTTTTTTTTTTGTATTTTTCGAAAATATATTAAAAAAATGAAAATTATGAAAATTATTTTTTTGGTCAAAATGGTTCATTTAGCTTGGCTAAGGTCACCAAAATTGATTTTTCAATTTTTTCAACTTTTTATGGATTTTCTATGAATTTTAAAAAAAAAAATTGATCGAAATTTAGGTGTCAACAAGGACAGCTCAGAGTCGTCAGAAAATTTACACCGATAAGAGGCACGAACTTTTGGAGTGTCATGTAGGCGATCATATCTTTTGAAGGTGCCGCCTATGAGAGGGACATCTCGTTTTGACAAGAAAAGAAAGCTAAATCCAGTCAGGATCGTGGGTAGCAAAGAGTGAGTGCTCCGGAAAAAGATGTTTCCGCCAGTCAAGGTGGTTTGGTAGCACCATGGAACTGAGTGAGCTATTTGGGAGATTGAGGAAGTTGTGAGGACTTGGTATCCTTATCTCTTTGAAGGGTTGTAGCAGTATTTCAATTTGGAGGACGAAATTTCCTAAGTGGGGGAGAGTTGTGACGCCCTAGAAATTCGACTCTTGTGTAGTACCTGAATTCAATAAAAGGGAATTAAATTGAAATTCAGTCGATAAAATATATTGGATCGTAAGGATTGAAGAGAAGATAATTCGACGAGTTCTGAAGTTTTAGTCGGTTTAGATTAGGTTTCGAACTCTTAGTTGCTGCGAATTAGGATTTCAATCCTCGCGACCCGAACCTAATCCTAACCGAGTTTAGCCTGTGAAAATACCCTCTGTCAGCATGCCAAAATTTCATTCAGTTTTCAATTATCAATTTACTAAAATGCCCTCAATTATTCACTACAGGACGAAATATTCAAATTTGATTTGACCCCTAGTATTATTCACTTATCAAATCTCATCTACTCACCTCTCATCAACCACTCTTCTCTCTCCTACTTTTCTCTCTCCCTTCTCATGCTCACGTCTGCTGCTGCTTCTTCTTCCTATTCTTTCGTGGAAGACAACTCCTTTAGCCGAACCATTCTCCTCCTTCATGTGCCATTGTTTTGCGCCACCACTCCACCACCACCTACCAACACCTTAACCCGTACCTTAGCGCCACCACTGACTCCTTTGGCGTCGCCGTTAGCCAGCGGACGAAGGAAAAATAGTCCCCGAAGCTTCTACCCTGTTTTGGCCCCTGACTCGAGAGCACTCTCCCTCTTCCTCCGGCCATCTCGCGTGACGCCATCCCCCGAGAGTCACCACCACCACGTCACTGACCTTCTGCCGACACCCCAACCCCCACTCCGACCGTTGTTCGCCGTTCGGAAGCCCAGAACAACCCCGACGCCGGTCTGCCCTGTTTCGGCGTCCGGGTCTGCTTGGGCCCCATCCACCGCCCTGCACCACTTCCGACCGCCACCCACCACCTTGTCGACCCTCCAAGACGCCGTTAGTCGCCGTTGAGCCCCGGAGCCGTTGCAAGCAGCCCGAGAGCTTTAGTCCCCTGTTTTGGGGGTTAGCTCGGGTTTGCGTGGCCCCGGCGTGAACCACCGACTCTGCCGCTCATCGCCACCTCCGATGACCTCCCTTAACTCCCCTCTCGACCTTCTGAGCTTGTGGAAGGCGACCACCCCCGGTAGGTGCTGCGAAGACTCCCGACCAGCTTGCCCTGTTTCTCGGCGTCGAATCCCTTATTTTGGACCGGTTCTGTGTAGTCGCTGCTCCACCGTCTCCGGCCGCCCTCCGCCGCCCGTCATCGATCCCGAAAAACTCCCCTCGACCCCTAGGTGAGTCCCCGCGCCTTGATCGGCCTTGTCATGGCCCTTGTGACCGAGAACCGCCCTAACTCATCCCCGGTTCCCCTGTTCTGTTCGTTGTCTAGCCACTGTTCCGGCGTTGTCACCGCTGCTCCGGCCACCGTGAGCTTCCATCGTCGTCGCCGTGAAGTCCCCTGATTGTGGGTTGTCGACATTAGGCCCGGGAAGCATTGTGAGTCCGAGAACCCGTGAGAATCGAGAGTGCCGTGAGTCATCGAAAGCCGTCGATCCGAGCTGATGATCGTCGCCGCCGTGTCATCGCCGTTGAGATCGCTCGAGCTTGTTTAGTGGTGAGTTGACCCTAATCCTTGGTTAGGGCGCTAATTGTGCCTAGGATTAGTCATTTAGTTAATTGTGGAATTTAGATATACGATCGGGGCCGGTTTAGATAGAAATTGAGATTAGGTTAAATGACCAATCGATTATGTTAGTCGGATTAGTTTAGGTTGTCTATGGCTAGTTGGCTACTAGATTGAATTGGTTGATTGATTGGGCAATGGGTTGTTGTTGTTTGATCGCGAGCGAGCGATTGACTTTTTAAATTAAATCGATTAATAACAGACATTGCACGAGTTGAACCTGATGTTGCTTAATTGAATTTGATTGCTGGTGATTGAGTGATGACCTTATTGATTTGACTGTCTCTAATGTCCACTAATGGATTGGTTGTCTGTTTGGAGGTTAATTACCTCGTCTGTGATTGTGGTGACTAGTGATAGTCTGCATATGTATATGACCGACTGCGGAATCAAAAGACATATTTTAGCATGAAAATGGCTTTTGGCCGAGTCTTTTAACATGCATGTGTGAGCATCCGGCTTTAACCGAAGATAATGAAATGGTTTGATTGCTGGATGTGTTCTGTATGGTCATATGAGGGAATGATGATGCTTTTCCTGGCAAGCTCGTACTGTATCAATTGTACGGAACTACACGACTTGCCAGAAACACGACAATTCATGCCTGGTGCTAACTAGCACGGATTCAAGGTTGGTCGGATGCCGGTCGCAACTTGTGTTGGACCGACACCCCGTTTAGAGATGCTTACTTGTTGGTTACGTACTGGTGCCATGCTGGGTGCACTGGAGACACCTCTCGTAGTAGCCATTACCGAGAGTAAATGAACGTAGCCCGGTTCTGCCGGTAGAACGCTGGATCATACTGATGTGCTAGATCACGTTATTTGTGAGAGTCGAATTACGCCATCTTTCGCATAGATCCTCTCATTTGCCGTGGGCACGATCATCGTTAATAAATGGACTTGTGTGGTGTCCTATGCATACTTGTGGATATGATGCTGAGATTGACTGATTAGACTGTTGAGTCGAGTCAAGCATTGCATTATGTGTGGCTGAAGCTGGTAAGTGTGCATGTGGATATTTATACTCTGTGATTGTGATTGACCGTGGTAAGTGTCTATGGGTACCTTCTATTAGGATGCCCTAGGCGAATTAGTTTCCTAATCGAGCTTAGGCTTGATTCACTGATATTGATTCACCCCGTCGTGGGTGTCGCGACCTTTTCGAGCGGGCATCGTCGGGCTAGCGAGGGTTAATGGGCCGTCCGATGTTGCATGATCGGACGCGGGCCTCTCCCAACGTCCATTACCCAAATCGCAACTGCTGGATATACGTGGTCGACCTTCAGTGTGGTCTAGTGACATGTGATGAGTGTACATGCCAAGGAGTCGCCACCAATCGTTTCGTGGAGGGTACGATCGGAAACCCTATCGAATAGTTGGGAGTGGTCTATTCGATTCTGCGGAAACTAGAGAAGTGGGTTCGGGGACTTATTTACGCCAACTGTCAGAGTTGACGCACTTTCGGTACCTAAGCTGAATGGTTTATCTGATCCTAGGATTTTATACAGATGAGTGAGGTACTAATCCTAAATCTAGGAGTTCATGCAGATAGGAATTGCTACCCTATCAATCACAATCAATAGAAATAAATGAGCAAATCAAGGATCCAGTACATGCGGATAAAACACATGAAAGCAGCATGGCATCCCTAATGAGGCCCTATTAGCCTAGAGAAATATCAATCAAGGATTAAGAGTGATTTTGACATGATTCGCCCATGAGGGGCAGAATCGTAATTTTGAATAATTCGGAGAAAATTTACCTTTGAAAGGGTAAACCTGTCATTTTGGATGAATTGGGAAGTCTAAGGACATGGGAAATAGGATTGGCCATCAATCCAATCCATTTCCTATTTTTTGGGAATTTTTAGGATTTTTCTGAAATTTAAAAGTGATTTTACCCTCGGAGGGGTAAAATCGTCATTTTGGACAAAGATGAGAACTGAAAATCTTAAATATTAGGGCTGGTCGTCCACCTGACCCGAATCCTAACTTTAAGCAATTTTCAGAACTTGATTGAGACAAGAAAGACGATTTTCCCATTGAGGGGCAAAATCGTCATTTTGAGGAAAGGGGCGGGACTCGAAAACCCAAACCTAAGAATTGGTCACTTATTCGACCCTAATTCTTACTTTGGCATTATCGATTTTTATCATACGTACACAGCAAAGGCGACTTACCCTTAAAGGGTAATGTCGTCAAGTCTCGGAAGATCGGATAAGATACCTCAAAAATAGGGTTGACCAGTTGTCTATGGTCAACCCTCGATTTTTGGGGGTTTCTAGAATGCCTAGGATTTTTCACAATTTGTTCACATTTTTTTGGAATTTTCTGGAATTTTCTAGCATTTTTTGGATTTTCTAAGATTTTTCTGATTTTTTTTATTTTTTAAAATCATTTTCGGAATTTTTTATTAAAAAATATGATTCGGACCGGGTCGACCCGACCCACTCGGGTCGGAACCCGGCCAAGACCCAGACCCGCGAAGCCTGAAACCAAAACGACGCCGTATTCGTCATTTTTTTTTTATTTTCGAATTATCAACTCTGATCCGACGGTCCTCATCGAAACGCATGGCTAATCTACAACCATCGGATCATTTGACTGGAATCTACGGCTTGGATTAAACGAAGACCTGATCAGGGACATCTGATCTAATTACTTGAACCTACGGCCACGATTAAAACATAGGACTAGATCTAGACCGTCTGTTCCTACTTAACCTAAAACGACGTCGCCTATCCCCTAAACCATACGGTACCGTTTCAACTATTTTTTATTTCCGATTTAAAATCATTTTCGAATTATCCTAATTTCTAATCGGACGGCCACCATTTGTTGGACTCGATTAACTTGAGCCGTCCGATCTACGCTGACTCACCCTAATAGACTAACGGTCGAGCTAACTCGACAGACACGTGGACCAATGGCCAAATGCCAACTAGGAGTTTGATCGGTTGACCGCGCCATGTCAGCTTCTTCTTCAACCTCGCGCCTGCAACTGGACGAACGGCTGCGCTTCTCCGGCGACGATCCGACGGTGGGATCTTGATGGAATCGCGCGAGACCGGCGGCAATCGACTCGCAATCGACTCTATCCTAACATATCTAAGGATCGAAGCATATAATCCACAGAATCAAGAAAATCATGCGAGTCGCCGAGTACGGCCAAGGAAGTTCAATCACACAGACCACGTGAGATTAGATCAATTCACTCACAGATTGACATGGCAGGAGGTGCATAAGACTTACCTCGAGCTCCGATTGAGCTCGCTTGGCCCAGATTTGGCTGGGCAAGAATGAGCAGGGGTCGGCTAGGAAAGCTAAGTTCGAAGACTCGATTCAGGGTATGTGAGCGAAATCAATGCAAAATAGAGATGCGACAACGGTCAATGATGTTCAGGGAATGAAACGCACACACTAATTGCATAAATAATCAATAAATGAGTGAATCGCCATGAATGCTCAAAGAAGAACTCGAGACTGCGACTCACCTATTCTCGCGGGTTCCACGTGCTTGGACGACGGCGATCGCTTCTGGGGACTCTGGACGACCTTCTAGCAGCACCGTGAAGCTTTGGTTTGGCCTGGGAAGTCCTATCCGGCGCTCTGCAATTTGAGCTCGAGTTCTCTACGACGGGGGTCGGAGAACGAGCTCTGTTTTGCGCTCTCTCTCTCGCTCTCGATTCTCCTCGTCCTCCACTAACCGAATTGACCAACCTCTTCAACTGAAAGTCCCCACAGACTTATATAGCCCTTTGAGTTTTGGCGCCGAATCGGGGAACGGCCAACTGACTTGAACAGCACGTGCCATAACGGGATTTTAGGTCCAAACGGCGTCGGGGAAGATGGGTGAATCATCTAACTCCGTTTGGTTCCCCGGCGAGCTTCATTTCACGCGAATTTGGCATGAATTTTCCTGCATTTGATGTTTGTTGACTTTTGCAGGTGTGCAGGTTTGACTATCCTCGCCAGAGCCTGTCCGGCGGTTCATTTGCCTTGCGGCCGGTCTTGATCGAAAGGTGTTGAAGTAAGGGACAAGACGCCCACCTTTTCCCTTTCAATTAGTCGCGAATTGCCCTTGAATTTCTTGATCAAAATCAGCTCGGGACTGTTCTTCTGCGCGAGGAAGAAGACGGCACTGTAGCAGACCGGTTTGACCGGTCTGGCCGGCGGTCTGACCGGTCTGAACCGACTCCGAATTGGATTTTTCAAAATTAAACCGAAATTTGTAGGTAATTTTTACAATTGAACCTCATAATCGAATCTAGGGTATGAATTCTTTCCAAAAATGTGATTTTGCCCAAAAGTTCATATCAATTTCAACAAAAACCCCAAATTTCCTTTTAATTGCAAATTGGGGAATTATGCAATTAAAGGTTCAAATGATCAAATTGGGTCAAGTTACCTGTGCCAATCGATTCAAAATGGTGAAACCCATTGGGCAGTATGTTTAATTTGCAATGATAGCCCATGAATTGAAAGTAATTTCAATTATGCTCAATTTCAAGGATTAAAAATGCAATTTTAGTATGCAATTTTACCAAATTCGTGCAATTGAGCAATTTGTACAATCAATTGGGCTAAATTGCAACAAGGGAAAGTTAGAATGGATGTCAAGATCCTTGAAAATGCCAAAATTGCAAATTAAAAGACTCAATTGATATTTTTTCTTCAAATTCAATAGTATGGGTTACAAAGGAACACCGATAATTGAATCTGATTTTGGATTTTTTGTGCTGTCAAAAATACAAGAGATTAAAAATAAAAATATTGGCTATTTTCTCATATTTTTGTGACCTCAAATACTAGTTTTCTTGAATTTTTGAGTATTTTTCTATTTTCTAAAAATAGTAAAAAATATGAAAAATGTAAAAAATTATTTTTTGGTCAAGAATGGTTCCTTGGGTTTGGCCAAGGCCACCAAAGTTGGTTTTGTAATTTTTTTACTTTTTATGAATTTTTTGTGATTTTTCAAAGATAAAACTGAAAAAGACTTGGTCAAAAATCAGGTGTCAACAGCTGCCCCTCTTTGAGAGGAATCTCGTGAGAGGTTTCGCTCAAAGACAGGTAACACCTGAGTCTAGACCGACTCGACTGGGGAAAAGAAAAACGAATCTTGACACGCAATCTTTCTTGTACCGCTGGTGAACGCTATGTTCCTCATTTTTTTGCTGACGTGAGAGAGAAAGTAGAGAGACCAACGTGTTACTTACCTGTTGATCACCTGCCTGATACTCGTGCGGCATGTGCGGTGTATAGAGGGTTCGAGTGAATACCTAGGGACTCGTTTTTTGAGTATCCTAGGGCGGTTAAACTCTAGTCTGTATGGTAGGCCGTACCAGAATGAGATTCATATACTTGACAGGAACCTGTGAATGACACACCCAATCTCTTAGGGATTGTCAGAAGTTTTAATCCGTATGGTGGATTAGATCATGAATAGGACTCTTCTCTATTAGGAACATATGGGTGACGCACCCAATCTCTTAGGGATTGTCAGGGGTTTTGATCCGTATGGTGGATCAGACCATGAATAGGACTCCTTTCTACTAGGAACCTATGGATGACGCACCCAGTCTCTTAGGGATTGTCGAACATTTTGACCCTTTAGAGGGATCAGGCCAAGAATAGGATTCTTCTCTGCTTGGAACCTGTGGATGACGCACCCAGTCTCTTAGGGATTGTCGAACATTTTGATCCTATATTCTAAGGAATTAACTAGGATCTATACAAACGAGGTGTGCCTAACCTTTAGGCATCACCAAAAGAGCTATTCTGGTTTTAGGAGTTACCTAAATCCTCATAGAAAGCTGATTCTGTAAATTGTCCTTTCGACACGCGAGGCGTTATTCTGGGATTTAGGGACTCCAAGTATCCTGCAGAAAACTTAAACCTGCAAAAACTTTGGTAAGATTCTTCTAGGATCTAGGAGCTACCTGAGATCTCGCAGAGAGACTATCTTGAATATTGTCCTTTCGACATTGGAGGTAACATTCTGGGATCTGGGTACTCCAGGCATCCAAGAGTGATACAAGCTATTTCAGGAGCCAAAGTCGTCAAGAATCTTGCAGAAGCTCCAATCTGAAAATTTTTCTTACCAAAAGCACATCAATGGTCTTTAAGTGATATCTGATGTCAAACTGACAGCACTTTATGACATATATCATAGTCATGAAAGAATTTCAATGAATGCATTACGATGCTGGAAGTTATCCAAAACACCTTGCAACATACGGGAGTGATCATAAATCCCTTGTGAGGAAAGTCTGGATCAAACAATCTGAAATTACCCACAAGAGCTTGGTTAAAACGTCCATTGGAGTGTTCTCATCAAAAAGGACTTCTCACCGTCTTTGAGATGATGGTCTTTTACTAAGAATGCACTCGAATTTCCTATCAAACCTGCGCCTAGGGTTCAGGATTATTCGCAGTGAATACACATCTATCGATCAGGAGGACTTCCAAGGGACCGTAATGTTGGGCTTGGTCAACGATTTTCAAAAAAAGGGGGACTTGCGTGCAAGTCAAGGCTTTTGAAGAGAAATCTTCAATGTCTGCTCCAGGTTTACAAGTCAAGAAACCTGCAAAAATGAGAATGAAATAATCTTGCTCGAACTTCTTCGAGCTAAGCTTAGACATTAAACCCTATGTCAATCCAAGTGCCTTAATCAGAAAAGGCTTTTCAGGGTTGTAACGTAGGTAGGATTGGGGACCAAAAAAGGCTTGTTTTTGGCTCAGAATATGTGAAGGTTCTAATATTGGTGATCACTGCAGATTTGCCGTTATCTGTCCCCTTCTGGTCCAAAGAGCGTTTTCAGTCTTTGAAGTGTATTGATAGTTTTTGAAGAGCATTGTCAGTCTTCGAAGCGCACATTTGTCTTTAGAGAATATCTCTTTCATGCTAAGATGGCATCAACATCCTGTCTATGCTTTCATCATCTGGGTGTGACATGTTTGGGAGCATCTTTCGCAGTCCAGCTCCCTGGAGATTTTCTCGTACAATCAGATCTCACTAGTGACCTATACTAAGGTACCATGCCATCTTTTGGCATTTACAAGATAAAACACATGATTCACGAGCGTACAGGTATTCGGACTGGCATTGGCCTTGCTTTTACCAGGCACTTTGCTTTTTCTTGATGCCTAAGATTGGATTTTTCTCTTTTCTCTCTTTTTTTTTGTTGAAATCCCATCTTTCCCTTTCTTTTGGGAATCGGAATTTTCAAACGAGTGTGCTAGATGTATAACTTGAATCTCAGCACTCAAACATTAATCTAGGGATTTTTCATAAATCCTGTATTTTGGATTCTTCTACTTTTGAAGTGACGTCGCTTCCTTCTTGGAATATGCAATGATCACCAATGGGTTTTGCGGAACGAAATACAGGCTCAACTGGGCTATGCAAAGGGTAAAAGTGTATAGGATAGAGAAACGAATGCTTTTCATCATCCTAAAGCACCTGAATTACCATAGAAGTTAAAATGACAAGCAACACATGAAGATTGATGCAAGTCTGAGCAAGAGAACTTCTAACCATTTTTCTCCTGATACCGTTGGACGTACCTCCAGTTTGCCCCAGTGCGGGGTGGTTCTTGACGGGGGTAAAGAATGAAACCGCCGTTCAAAAGGTTATCAATGGTCACCTGTAGTGTTTATGATAAAGAAACGAATGCCTCCATCGTCTCAATCCATGTAATCACTGCGAATAACCCCTACGTCCGTAGGTCAAGGTCTTGCTATCCTTACCACTCCACTCATCTCTCAAGTGTGCATGGGACGTGTTTGGACCAGGCTTGCCTCTTGTCTGGGGAAACATCCTTTCTAACGGTCAAACAAATTTTGTTGGAAAAGTTCATTTCGCTTTCTCCAAAACTTACCCTCTAAGGGGATTTATGATGCACAATGCATATTTCAGTCATGTTCAGATAACCTCCAAGTTTAAACATGAATGCCAATGACATGACTGTGAGAATTTTGCGTCTTTCTATACATGGGATTTGAATGCATGCTATACTCCAAGGAGCCTTCAAATTCTAGCAAAAAGGGTTCTAACAGTCTCAAAACCTAAAAGATTGGGAAATGAATACTTACCTGCCCAGTATGGCTAGAGATTCCTGAAAAACATAAAGGGAATATGTCATTGTATGCTCTCGAACTTCAAAAAAATTAGAACGATACACCTTACCCTTGATCATGTACTCCAACGGAAGTGGATAGACTTGTGAAAATCTGCATTTTTCTGACCACCACGAGAGTAAGTCCTCTTGATCATGCATTCCAATCTATCGCGACCCTGCTTCCTTGGGTCCTGCAATATTGAACACATGCTAATGTATGCATGGATGCATGACATGCTTATGCAAAGACTATCATGAAGAGTATGCTCAATTCGAGGTAGGGCATATGACCGGAATCTGATTTTATTTTAAGGGTAATATTTCTTCACAGCATTTGAATTTACAGGGTGCCCCAGTTCTTCTCCCTCGGAGTTTACAAGAATTAATGCTCCTCCCGTGAGGATCTTCTTGACAATGTAGGGGCCTTCGTAATTCGGAGTGAATTTTCCCCCTGGATGGGTAGTACTCGGCAAAACTTTCCTAATTACCAAGTCATTTCCTTCGAAGTTTCTGGTCTTGACCTTTCGATTGAATGCCCTGACTACCCTTTTCTGGTAAGTTTGTCCATGGCAAATGGCTTTAAGACGTTTCTCGTCTATTAAATTCAGCTGTTCATATCTGTGTTTGAAATACTCTGACTCAGAGAGTTTATCTTCTGATAAGATTCTCAAAGAGGGAATCTTGACTTCTACGGGTAGAAATGCTTTTGTCCCATACACCAGACTGTAGGGAGTTGCCCTTGTAGAAGTCCTGATCGACGTTCGGTAGGCCATCAAGGCAAAGGGCAGCCTTTCGTGCCAATCCCTATAGTTTTCTGCTGTTTTAGCCAAGATTCTCTTGATGCTTTTATTGGCTGCGTCCACTGCCCCACTCATCTGTGGGCGATAATGAGACAAGTTCAGATGTCGAATGCTAAAGTGATCCAGTAGATCATCGACAATCTTGTTGTTTAGGTTAGACCCGTTATCTGTGATGATCGCTTGAGGGGTACCATACCGGGATATGATGTCTCTTTTGATGAATCTTGCCACATTTCTTGCAGTGACATTCTTGTAAGAGCTGGCTTCTACCCATTTTGTGAAGTAATCAATCGCTACCAAGATGAAGCGATAACCATTTGAAGCCACACGATTAATAGGCCCTATCATGTATGTGCCCCACATAGAGAAAGGCCAAACTTCAGACATTTGATGTAGTTCGTTTGGGGATGCATTGATCTTATCACAGTATATTTGGCACTGGTGGCATGACCGGACGTGCTGACAGCAATCTAATTCGATGGTCATCCAATAATAGCCAAGCCGCATGATCTTCCTAGCGAGGAGGTGGCCGTTCATGTGAGGCCCACATATTCCTTCATGGATCTCTTTCAAGAGGATATTTGCTTCTTTGGCATCTACACATCTCAATAGAGTAGAATCAAAGGACCTTTTGTACATAATTTGTCCATTGAGAAAGAACTTGCTGGCCATCTTGGTTATGTATTTTTGGTCTCCTGGCTGGCATCCTTCAGGAAATTCCCTTTTTGAGAGGTAATTCTTGATGTCATAATACCATGGCTCTCCATCAAATTCTTCTTCGATTAGCATACAATAAGCTGGTTTTTCAACTATGCTGATCCTTAGGGGTTCTATATCCCACCCTCCACTTGTTTGCAACATCGAGGCCAGGGTGGCTAACGCATCTGCAAATTGATTGTGAGATCTCGATAGGTACTCGAATGACACTTCTTCTAACTTAAGTATCAATTCTTCAAGGTACTCGTGATAAGGGATGAGCTTTGCATCTTTCGTCTTCCACTCTCCCTGTGTCTGTAGGATGATGAGCATGGAATCTCCCAAAACTTGCAACCTAGGTATCTTCATAGAAATGGCCAATCGTAGGCATAGAATACACGCATCATATTCTGAGATGTTGTTGGTGCAAGGGAAAGTTATCTTTGCCGCCACAGGGTAATATTGATCATCAGGGGATATCAGTACTGCCCCAGTGCCTGCCCCTGATAGATTAACAGCACCATCGAAGTACATGACCCACTTGTCTTCTGCTAAGTTGAGAATTTGACCTTCTGTGCTTGTTACTTCAGGAGACTCACCGTTTGACGAGTTTTCTGCTAGCATATCAGCTATAGCTCTTCCTTTAACTGACTTCTGTGGAGAACACTTGATGTCAAATTCAGATAGCATTACTTGCCATTTTGCTAATTTCCCGATTAAAGCGGGTTTCTCCAGGAGGTATTTGACAGGATCATTCTCTATTATGAGCTGAATGTGGTGGTGTAAGGTATACTGTCTCAGTCTGCGAAGTACCCATACCGCTGCTACACAGGCCCTTTCGACTGGTGCATATTTTGCTTCAGATGGTGTGAATTTCTTACTCAGGTAATAGATGGCTATTTCTTTACCATCTATCGGGCTTGTTTGGGCAAGTAAGGCTCCTAAGGATTCCTGTTGTATAGTCAGATATAAGGTCAATGAGTGACCAGAAATTGGTGGCACAAGTACCGGCGATGTGATCAGATAGTTCTTGATCATTTGGAAAGCCCTGCTGCATTCAGCATCCCATGTTACTTTCGCGCCTTTCTTAAGCAATTTGAAGATTGGCTTAGCCACATCAAAAAGTTGATTGATAAATCTGGCAATATAGTTCAGTCTCCCCAGAAGGCTTCTTACTTTTTTTTATTGTGGATGGAGTTGACAGATTGTGGATAGCTTGAATCTTTGAAGGATCAATCTCAATGCCCCTGTTACTGACTATGAACCCAAGAAGTTTCCCAGATCTCGCCCCAAACACACACTTGTTAGGGTTCAACCTCAACTTATATTTGCGCAGGCGCTCAAATAATTTTCTTAACACCTATACGTGATCCTGTCCTTTCTTGGATTTGGCGATCATGTCGTCGACGTATACTTCAATTTCTTTGTGGATCATATCATGGAATAATGTGACCATGGCCTTCTGATAGGTAGCCCCGACGTTTTTTAATCCAAATGGCATGACTTTGTAGCAAAAGTTCACCTAGGGTGTGGTAAAAGCAGTCTTTGGTTTGTCTTCTTGTTTCATGAAGATTTGGTTGTATCCCGAGAATCCATCCATAAACGAGAATAATTCATAACCTGCTGTGCTATCCACCAACACATCAATGTGAGGAAGTGGAAAATCATCTTTTGGGCTTGCTCTATTCAGATCTTGGTAATCCACGCAGATCTGAACTTTACCATCCTTCTTCATGACGGGGACTATATTTGCAATCCAGTCTGAGTATGGGATAGCTTCAATAAAGAATTCATGAAATTAAAAGAAGCGTAATTTCTGACGATAGTTTTTATGTATTCGCAAAACATGTTCACATTTACGCTCATGTATCTAAAATAGCATCACACAGAAATGAGAATGTATGAGAAGGAGTCACAATGTTTGCTTATTTTACACTTGACAGAATAGCCTATTCAAGCCTAGGACGCTTGAGGTCTAAGGTATCCTCATCATCCCAGTATGGATTCCCCTCTTCAGCTTGGGGCTCCTCATCCTCTGAATATGGCAGCGGTCCCATGTCTTCAGGTACGTACGGCTCTATTCCAGGTACATATGGTACGACGTATTCGGGTACGTATGGCTCGACAAGGCTCCGTCTGGTCGCTTTAAAGTGCTGAATGTACTCTGCAGTGGCTCTATGAATGTTTTCTTCATGAGTCATGTTTTCTGGCCAACTTATTTCTTTGGCTTGCGAATTCTTCAAGGAGCGGATGATGGATGTCACCTTGGCTTCAAACTGCTTCTTATCTTCCTCCATGAGAGTCTTGCTCGGTATGTCAAAAGAAAAGATATCAGGTTGTGGTGGAGAAGAGATCCCTTGTAGCGCCCCAAACTGCCGGATCACCCTCTTCGGATAGTATGCGGTAGCGCCCGTGAATCCTAGCAAGGGGACTGGACCTTTGTCATCACAGGCCAATCTGACTTTGCCCAGCGTTGGTAACCTTAGCCGCCATCGGAGTTGTTCGGGCTTTAGGATTTTAAGGAAGTTTTTCCACTCTACAAAGTTGAACTTAGGAATACGTGTATGTGTTCTGACAAAGGTTTTAAGAGGATGTGCATCATGGCTGATTTCAGTGAAACCCATGCGGATGTGGAATTGTCTGATATGGGATGTGAACCACAGATACAAAAGATCACTAGAGGCTCTAAAGATTCCCTTTTTATTTTTCTTGAAGCGATTTAAGGAAAGGAAGGTTTCGGCAAGGATGATGTTTGAGTAATCCCACCCACAACAGACTTGTCTGGCTACTATAGCCATGATAGGGTCGAAGGTGACATATGAGATTGGGAACAGCACAAAGCTGAAGAATGCCAAGACAAAGGCTCTACCGGATTTGGTCCCTTTAGCAGTAGGGAGGCAGGAAAATCGGTCTATAAGGAAAGATAGGGAGATTCGTCCAGAATTGCTTTTTGCATCTGTTTTGACTTCGCTTAGGCTTGTGTCAAGGAATTCAGCCACCTGACTCAGGGGTTCAAATCCTATGGGGGGTCGAACGAGTGTGTAAGTGAACTCAACTCCAATGACGGCACTGTACTCCTCGATAGTGGGGGTAATCTTCAGTCCTTCCATGCAAAATGTAGCGGTGGTAGGATCCCAATAGAGTGCCATGGCTTGGATAAAGGCAGGTGGACACTTAATCTTTAGTAGGTCTAATAGGTATCCTAGTCGTGATTCAGCATACTTCTGGCTAGCTTCGCCCATGCTATCCCACCATGATTGGAGTTCGGCCCGGGGAACTTTGAACACTTGAATATCACTCTTTCCCATCAAATCTAAAATATGCAAATGATTTTTTAAAAAGTCAATCGTCAAAAATTACTTTAAAGACATGATTATGCAGATGCCATGAGATATGCATGGGCTAACTTAATTGCATAGTTCATTTTGAAGAAATGGAAATTAGGACCTTTTTCAGGTCTCGAAGGCCTGACTTAAAGCCTAACTTGAATTTCAGGGAAGTGAATTATGCAATTTAGTCAGGTTCACTCGGTGACTAGAGGAAACAGCAATGTCACATTACATTGGTCAATACATCAAATGAACAAAGTGGGATGTACTTTTATTACAATCAGGATGCCTAATGAAAGAAGGGTAGGGAAAGATTCTTCAAACAAGAAAGCCGTAAAAGGCCTATGGAACGTGAGGATCTAAATCACTCTTGACAGTCAGTGGGGAACTCTCCTTTAATCAAATGTAGGGGAGTTATCTTCCATATTCTAGTCGAAAGGTTGTAGTTCCTCTGGCCATTCTCTGGTCCATGGTATGACGACTTCATGAGCCTTCTTGGGTTTCACCTTCTTTAGTGTGATACGCTTTGGCTTTGTCTTGGTAGCATGACGTCTTCTTTTTCCCCAAAAAGTGATCACGGGTACACTTTCTTTGGTCAGTAGTTCAGCCTTCCGAAGGGCGTATGCCTCCCTGGCCAGCTGGTTGCGACGCTGTCTCTTTCTCTCCAGATAATTCTTGAACATCTCGTCTGCCTCTCGCTTAAATCTGAGGTTATCGACATAGTAACGGGTTTGGCAATCTTCGGCGTATCCTAGCTTACGTCCAGTTAGTTCCCGACCATGCACGAATCTGGTGAAGTGTAGCCTTGTGTTTGGTCCAAGGCGAGTGACTTTTCTTAAGTACTCGAAGGTCACCAATTCTGTCGAACTCTTAGGGAACAGCGAACCCTATTACCATCGTTGTTTCAATTAGTCACTTGAGTGATTTTCATGATGCGAATGCATATGAATGTATGTAATGTATGAGTCATATTATAGAGCAGGGAATAATAAAGTACATTGAAAATAAATGCCTTACCAACCATACTCGGGGGGAATGTGGAATGTTCCCTTGTATCAATGGGTAGTTTTAGGTATACCAACCATTCATAGACACGCGCATGAGACAAGTGGGTATACTCTAAAAATCGAAAATCAGGTGAGGAACCTACGGCTCAGGCTCCCACGATCCACATGAGGCAAATTCCTCCCCAATGGTACCTACCCAAGAGGGCTAGATATCGCCAATGCAGATGGTAGGCGGGAACGAATACGAAAGTCTCAAGTGCCATCAAACACAAGATCCTTTTCGCATTCCTTCCCTATCTAAGGTAACCTAGAGGTGGTTGCAGTCGGGGTTTGACCGCCAGTGTGTGCAATGTGTCGTGATCATCACAATGCAAAGTCATGCACAGCAGTTTGTATCAAAACACCGCTTCAGTATGTGCATAAAAATAAACATACATTCCCAACTCCAACCTGCAGGAAAAAACGTCAACAATCACTCCACCCCTTATTTCTCCAATCTGCAAAAACATCTAACACAATGTTTAGTGTACATACCTCACCTTTGAGAGCATCTGCAGCAAATAAAGTCAGATAAACCAAACAACTTTTTAATCGGCTCAAGTCCTCTGGAATTCGTAACCAGATATTCTGGTTTATAATATTTCCCCAGCGGAGTCGCCAGTCTGTCGCGACCCTCTCGAGCTGGCATCGTCGGGCTAGCGAGGGTTAATGGGCCGTCCGATGTTGCATGATCGGACGCGGGCCTCTCCCAAGGTCCATTACCCAAATCGCAACTGCTGGATATACGTGGTCGACCTTCAGTGTGGTCTAGTGACATGTGATGAGTGTACATGCCAAGGAGTCGCCACCAATCGTTTCGTGGAGGGTACGATCGGAAACCCTATCGAATAGTTGGGAGTGGTCTATTCGATTCTGCGGAAACCAGAGAAGTGGGTTCGGTGACTTAGTTACGCCAACTGTCAGAGTTGATGCCCTTTCGGTACCTAAGCTGAATGGTTTATCTGATCCTATGATTTCATACAGATGAGTGAGGTACTGATCCTAAATCTAGTAGTTCATGCAGATAGGAATTGCTACCCTATCAATCAAAATCAATAAAAATAAATGCGCAAATCAAGGATACAATACATGAGGATAAAACACATGAAAGCAGCATGTCATCCCTAATGAGGCCCTATTAGCCTAGAGAAATATCAATCAATGATTAAGAGTGATTTGGACATGATTCGCCCATGAGGGGCAGAATCGTAATTTTGAATAATTCGGAGAAAATTTACCTTTGAAAGGGTAAACCTGTCATTTTAGATGAATTGGGAAGTCTAAGGACATGGGAAATAGGATTGGTCATCAATCCAATCCATTTCCTATTTTTTTGGGAATTTTTAGGATTTTTCTGAAATTTAAAAGTGATTTTACCCTCGAGGGGTAAAATCGTCATTTTGGACAAAGATGAGAACTGAAAATCTTAAATATTAGGGCTGGTCGTCCACCTGACCCGAACCCTAACTTTAAGCAATTTTCAGAACTTGATTGAGACAAGAAAGACGATTTTCCCATTGAGGGGCAAAATCGTCATTTTGAGGAAAGGGGCGGGACTCGAAAACCCAAACCTAAGAATTGGTCGCTTACTCGACCCTAATTCTTACTTTGGCATTATCGATTTTTATCATACGTACACAGCAAACACGACTTACCCTTAAATGGTAATGTCGTCAAGTCTCGGAAGATCGGATAAGAAACCCCAAAAATAGGGTTGACCAGTTGTCTGTGGTCAACCCTTGATTTTTGGGGGTTTCTGGAATGCCTAGGATTTTTCACAATTTTTTCCACATTTTTTTGAAATTTTCTGGAATTTTCTAGCATTTTTTGGATTTTCTAAGATTTTTCTGATTTTTTTTATTTTTTAAAATCATTTTCAGAATTTTTTTATTAAAAAATATGATTCGGACCGGGTTGACCCGACCCACTCGGGTTGGAACCCGGCCCAGACCCGGACCCGCGAAGCCTGAAACCAAAACGACGCTGTATTCGTCATTTTTTTTTTATTTTCGAATTATCAACTCTGATCCGACGGTCCTCATCGAAACGCATGGCTAATCTACAACCATCGGATCATTTGACTGGAATCTACGGCCTGGATTAAACGAAGACCTGATCAGGGACGTCTGATCTAATTACTTGAACCTACGGCCACTATTAAAACATAGGACTAGATCTAGACCGTCCGTTCCTACTTAACCTAAAACGACGTCGCCTATCCCCTAAACCATACGGCACCGTTTCAACCATTTTTTTATTTCCAATTTAAAATCATTTTCGAATTATCCTAATTTCTAATAGGACGGCCACCATTTGTTGGACTCGATTAACCTGAGCCGTCCGATCTACGCTGACTCACCCTAACAGACTAACAGTCGAGCTGACTCGACAGACACGTGGACCAATGGCCGAATGCCAACTAGGAGTTTGACCGGTTGACCGCAACATGTCAGCTTCGTCTTCAACCTCGCGCCTGCAACTGGACGAACGGCTGTGCTTCTCCGGCGACGATCCGATGGTGGGATCTTGATGGAATCGCGCGAGACCAGCGGCAATCGACTCGCAATCGACTCTATCCTAACATATCTAAGGATCGAAGCATATAATCCACAGAATCAAGAAAATCATGCGAGTCGCCGAGTACGGCCATGGAAGTTCAATCACACAGACCACGCGAGATTAGATCAATTCACTCACAAATTGACATGGCAGGAGGTGCAGAAGACTTACCTCGAGCTCCGATTGAGCTCGCTTGGCCTAGATTTGGCTGAGCAAGAATGAGCAGGGGTCGGCTAGGAAAGCTAAGTTCCAAGACTCGATTCAGGGTATGTGAGCGAAATCAATGCAAAATAGAGATGCGACAACGGTCAGTGATGTTCAGAGAATGAAACGCACACACTAATTGCATAAATAATCAAGAAATGCGTGAATCGCCATGAATGCTCAAAGAAGAACTCGAGACTGCGACTCACCTATTCTCGCGGGTTCCACGTGCTTGGATGACGGCGATCGCTTCCGAGGACTCTGGGCGACCTTCTAGCAGTACCGTGAAGCTTTGGTTTGGCCTGGGAAGGCCTAACAGGCGCTCTGCAATTTGAGCTCAAGTTCTCGACGACGGGGGTCGGAGAACGAGCTCTATTTTGCGCTCTCTCTCTCGCTCTCGATTCTCCTCGTCCTCCACTAACCGAATTGACCAACCTCTTCAACTGAAAGTCCCCACAAGCTTATATAGCCCTTTGAGTTTTGGCGCCGAATCGGGGAACGGCCAACTGACTTGAACAGCACGTGCCATCACGTGATTTTAGGTCCAAACGGCGTCGGAGAAGATGGGTGAATCATCTAACTCCGTTTGGTTCCCCGGCGAGCTTCATTTCAAGCGAATTTGGCATGAATTTTCCTGCGTTTGATGTTTGTTGACTTTTGCAGGTGTGCAGGTTTGACTATCCTCGCCGGAGCCCGTCCGGCGGTTCATTTGCCTTGCGGCCGGTCTTGATCGAAAGGTGTTGAAGTAAGGGACAAGACGCCCACCTTTTCCCTTTCAATTAGTCGTGAATTGCCCTTTAATTTCTTGATCAAAATCAGCTCGGGACTATTCTTCTGCATGAGGAAGAAGACGGCACTGTAGCAGACCGGTTCGACCGGTCTGATCGGCGGTCTAACCGGTCTGAACCGGCTCCGAATTGGATTTTTCAAAATTAAACCCAAATTAGTAGGAAATTTTTACAATTGAACCTCATAATCGAATCTAGGGTATGAATTCTATCAAAACATGTTATTTTACCCAAAAGTTCATATCAATTTCAACAAAAACCCCAAATTCCTTTTAATTGCAAATTGGGGAATTATGCAATTGAAGGTTCAAATGATCAAATTGGGTCAAATTACCTGTGCCAATCGATTCAAAATGGTGAAACCCATTGGGAAGTATGTTTAATTTGCAATGATAGCCCTTGAATTGAAAGTAATTTCAATTATGCTCAATTTCAAGGACTAAAAATGCAATTTTAGTATGCAATTTTACCAAATTCGTGCAATTGAGCAATTTGTACAATCAATTGGGCTAAATTGCAATAAGAGACAGTTAGAATGGATGTCAAGATCCTATAAAATGCCAAAATTGCAAATTAAAAGGCTCAATTGATATTTTTTTTCTTCAAATTCAATAGTATGGGTTACAAAGGAACACCCATAATCGAATCCGATTTTGGGTTTTTTTATGAGGTCAAAAATACAAGGGATTAAAAAGAAAAATATTGGCTATTTTTCCATATTTTTGTGACCTCAAATGCTATTTTTCTTGAATTTTTGAGTATTTTTCTATTTTCTAAAAATAGTAAAAAATATGAAAAATGTAAAAAATTAGTTTTTGGTCAAGAATGGTTCCTTGGGCTTGGCCAAGGCCACCAAAGTTGGTTTTGTAATTTTTTGACTTTTTGTGAATTTTTTGTGATTTTTCAAAGATAAAACTGAAAAAGACTTGGTCAAAAATCAGGTGTCAACAGTGAGATAACAATTTCAGGTCCTTTCGTATGGAGCTTCATGGATATTAAGAAATTGGATGTGAGAGTAAACATGTTGAAGTAGATGAGAAGTTAGCCTTACCCGACCGAGGAACTATTTAAGGTCTAGTGTGCCACCCCGAAGTGTGGGGTTGTATTTGATAGTTGCAGCTAAGTAGGATTAAGACTAACCTGCTTATGACTAATGTTTTGTAATTGTCTTTTGTGAATGACTGTTGTGGCTTCCTATTTCTCTATCCTATGTTTAATTGATGTTTAAGGAGTTAACACGTTTTCCGCATGCGTAAGTAAGTAATAGATCGATAGTGTGCCTGGGGCGCTATCCTTCATGACCTCGTGGCGATTTGGTAAGGGATGTCGCGGGCTCGAGAGTCGGGGCGTGACATAGCGACTGGCGAGTGGGTTCACCATTTCGATGTCTCCAAGAGGAAGACTCATTGATCTGTAACTTACGATATGACTCGCACCGTAAGCACACACTGGTTACATTTTGGCTATATTATGGGTGGAGACAAACTTAAATAGTAATAAGCGCTTGTTCCTTACATATATGGGCCTGTGTGTTATTTCACCAAGAGAAATGAGGTAAATACATATTGAATTAGCATCTAATCAACCTAGCTACATTTGATAATCCAAATTAAGACTTCATAAAAAAAAAAGAGATAAATGGTTACAGCAGCGCCAACAAATGCCCAACATCCATGCCAGTGATTTCCTGCTAAATTTAGCCGGATGGATTCATTTGGCAATACGTGAAAAGATTCATAATTCAATTGGCAAAATTAAAAGATTTAGGACTGAATTGATGAAAATGCAATATGTTTATAACTTTTTGAAGAATTTTTTCATTATTTCAAGCGGATGTTTTGAATGAAGTATTTTGCCTTTTCAAAACGAACACACCAGGTTATATCTAGAAAAAAAAACTGCAGAAAAATGCCATAAACCTTCGTTAAGATGTATCTACTTTTTCTCATTGGTCAAACTTTGGTCAACCCCAGGACAACTGCTTGATTTAGAAAATATGAAGGAAAACTTGAGGTGTGAAGACATATTTTGCTCAAATCGTTCCAACAATTGAGGTTCCTTCCTTTTAATCTCAGGGCGAGGATAAAGTCACGAGTTTTCTTACCCTCGTAAAGGAGAAGACTCCTTTTAATTTCAGCGCTTCTCAATTGTTGAAGTACGTGTTAAAAAAAAAGAAAAAAAATCCAAGTTGAAGATTTGATATGGTTTGGAGAAATTAATAAACGATATTTCCCACATAACTTATTAACTTAAACTTTCGTGTGAAGGCGAGTCGAATTGAATATGATAAAAAGTTAACACCATGAAAAACCCTCCGATAAATTCAGCCAAAACTAATTTTGAATCACCAAAACACTCATATTGGTATGTTTGTGACAAATTTAATCCAAACTAATTTTTGGGGAGAAGTGTCAAAAAAGTCCTAAACCTATTGCACTAATGCCAATTTAGTCCTAAACCTTTTTTTGTGCCAATTTAGTCCTAAGTCTTTTTTTTGGTGCCAATTCAGTCATAAACATTTTGCATTAGTGCCAATTTAGTCCTAAATCTTTGATAATTTATACTAATTGAGTTAATCTAACTAATTTTGATCGAAAATGACTGATGTGGACATCGATTATCCTACGTGGCATGACAAACCTGATTTGGATATTTTTTTAAAATATTATTCTATAATTTTAAATAATTTTAAAGCATTTTTTATAACTATTTTTAAAAATTATTTAAAATATAAAAAATATTTAAAAAATATCAACGTTAGCGCAAACCATGCCAAGTAGGACAATTGATATTTGTGCCAATGATTTTTAGCCAAAATTGATCGAATTGACTCAATTGGCATAAATACAAAATATTTAGGACTAAATTGGCATTAATGCAAAAGGTTTAGGACTGAATTGGCACCAAAAAAAGGTTTGGGACTAAATTGACACTAATGCAAAAGGTTTATGACAGAATTGGCATCAAAAAAAGGTTTAGGACTGAATTGGCACTAGGGCAATAGGTTTAGGACTTTTTTTATCACCAAAAATCTCATACTAGTACCATTGTGAAAATTTTACCCCAAAATAATTTTTAAGTAACTAAAGATCCTAAATGAATATACGTGCGATACATTTTCCCTCCATTAGAATTTCCACATGAACTTGTCACGTCAATTGAGTTATTGCCTTGTGTCATCAACCTCAAAGATAAAATTTGATGGAAGCTAAGAGAAGGTAAATATATCATGCATGTACTAGGTTAAGATTTTTGTTGACCCAATAATTAGTTTGGCGTAATTTTATCATAAATGTATTAGTTTGGAAATTTAAACTAGTTTGATCCTTCGTGCTCATGTTCAATTTAAAATTTGGGCTTGGACATGTCTCTTGATCCAAACTTTTTTTTTTTGGTCGAAAAGGCACTTTCATTCATTCATTAGATTAAAGAGTTGAGTTTCTGAACACAAAATATTCCAAAGACATTGAGGAGGTAAAGACTTTTGAAGTCGATCCATGACACATTCTCTAAAAACCCAAAAAATACTTGAAGATCCTCAAACGCTCTCTCTTTCTCTCCGGTATATATGTCTTTTTACCAAAATCAACAAATGACAAATATCTATGTGAAAAAAGGAATCCTTTTGGCAAATGTTCCTAGGCTCAAACTGGGTGAGATGGAACCATTCCAGTTTCTTTTCCTTCTCTTTTTGTACGACAAATATGTCAAACAATAGGCTTCGTCTTTCTTTTTGTCATTTTTATGTTATTAAATAATGATAGTGCTTATTCCCATGAAAAGGGTTGTCGATGGTAGAATGAGACCGTCTGCTTCGACCGAAATAATCCTCCTTAAAAAAAAGAAAAATAATATTATGAAATTTACGTGACGCGATCCTTTCAATCAATAGATTGATTTCAGAATTTAGAGTTTCGGAAAAAGTTGTCGGAGAAACCAAGTGAAGTCAATCGGAAGTAGCGGGGGAGTGTAGAGTAGAAACCGTGGGGGAGGCCCCTAAATTATGCCGCCAGTGTGAAAGCAAGGAATGTCGCATCCTGGACAGCAATTCGGAAGGACACGGAGAAAAAGAAAATTTATAATTTGCAATTGTGAAGAAGACAGAGAAGCTATCTGGTGCCGGCCATTGATGTTTGAATGAAACTCTCTGTCCTTGCTTTCGCTGGAAATCATGTGCGCGACCGATTGGATCGTACGGGGTAAATTCACATCACACTATTTATCAATGATGAATAAAATCTACGACACTCTGGATTTATCTCACTCGAGATCATTATCCGCTAGTCTATCCCATATCGACCGTCACGGTTTTGTCCTTTGGCACATTGGTCACATAACTGTAGAGTTCCACTTAAGCATGCTTAACTTTAGAGTTTCCAAAGCAAAGTTTATTGTCAAAAGACGTCTCCGTGAGTTAATTTCACTTTTCAGTGCATAGTTTGGTTCATTCCTATACTCTTCACCATCCTACAAGCTTGCCAGGGTCAACTTTTTGTCTAGGCCCTTTGGCACTAGCGACCACTCCCCGCCACTCCTTGCCTAGGACCTCTGGCCTAGGCGACACTCCCCGGATCGCTTGAGCATATTTTGTTCGGTGCATAGTCTGGTTCAATATGCCCTTTTCATCATCGTAGAAGCTTGCCAGGAGTCGTTCCTCGTCCAAGTTTTCTAGGCCAACTACCACTCTCCACCCTCTTCAGACCAGCTATTTACAAAAATAGCTTTCTTCATGAATTGCTTGTCAAAATTCATGAACTTTCAAAGCACACCATAACAATTAAATTAATCTGATGGGCACCAACAACGCGACAATATATAGTACAAAAGGAAGACGGTAAAAAATGGACAAAAACTAACTAAACTATGGAGTAAAACACCAGCGTCAAAGCCATTCCATTTTTATAACCGCAAGATTATACTACAGATAGATAACAATCGATAGCACTGGCATAGATCAATATAAGAACGGCTTACATGGTCACAGGGCCTTTGCACATGAGGACCCTCTCTCCTTTAACTTGAATCAATTAGAGATACTAAAAAAAAAAAAAAAAACTAATTTGATGTTCCTTCTTGACGATTTTATAAAGTTTTATGTCAAGATATGTTTGAGAACTCAGGACGGTATATCTGTAATGTATATATGTGTGCTGGCTGTGCTCACTGATACCAATTCTTTGTTATTCTACGCAAAACTGATCATGAACCATAATTGTTTTTCCATCACTCTGATTTTACCTGCAATCTAAGCTCCATGATTCTATTTCTCTCTAACTTGGTCTTCATCTTTTTGGTTGCATGTCCAGTTGTCCTATCTGTAAAGTAAAACAAATGTAGCTTTAGCCTGTGTTTTTTCCGCGAAAAAATGAAAATTTTGGAGAATATTTTCTTTTTGTCCCATTCCTCCTATTTCTTCCCGCCTAATCATGTTTTGGCCCCTAGGGGACGTGGACTTTAACGTAGCATAGTGCCGTTGACCTTCTTGTGATAAACGATGAAATGAGCAAATTATGAGAAGAACCAAACCAAAAAGAGGGAGAAGAAGAATGAACAAGGCTGTTGTGCTTGGGTGGTGAACCAGAGCCAAAGCAAACCAGTGCGTTGCAATTTTGCATTCATTGCATAAGAAGTGACACCGATGAACAACCTGTGGCGAAGGATCGGCATCAGGAAAAGCCGCAGTAAACCGGCATCGGACCACAATGTGACTGACAACAAGACGCAAGAGTCTGAGCCGGCAAGGAATAAGCTAGTGTTGTTGGGGAACCCCGCGGAGAGGTTCAATTTGGATGATTTGTTGAGGGCCAGTGCACAGATATTGGGAAGAGATACTATTTTTGGGAACACTTACAAGGCTGACCTGGGCGACTTCACCACGGTGGTCGTGAAGAGGCTCAAGCCTGTGGTCTTGTCAGCCGAGGATTTCCAGGACAAGGTCAAAGCTTTGGGAGCGATGGACCACGAGAACCTGCTCCCTCTGAGGGGTTATTTTTACAGCAAAGACGAGATATTGCTCTTGTACGATTACATGCCCTTGGGAAGCTTGTTGGGCCAATTGCATCCACGCAGAGATGGGGGAGGGAGTCCCCTGAGCTGGCAAGTGAGACTATCGATTGCACTCGGTGCTGCCCGGGCCATCGAGTACCTGCATGCACAAAGCCGTCCCTATATCCACCACGGGAACATCAAGTCGTCCAATGTGCTCCTCACACCATCCTACGAGGCCCGGGTCTCCGATTTTGGCCTCAACCCCCTAAGAAGTCCTTCCCCCTTCCCAAGGCCTACCACAGTGACCGGGGCCGATCCGAGAATGGCGGATGTGTATGGCTTTGGGGTGTTACTTCTGGAGCTCCTGACTGGGAAGCTACACACCCATCCTCGCCAAATGGAGGAAGGAGTAGATCTTCCCGCGTGGGTCCTGTCCATTGCTCTTGAGGAGTTGAATGTTGAAATTTTTTATGTGGAGCTCAGGACGTATGACGACATTGAGGGGATGGTTGAGCTCTTAAAGTTGGCGATCAGTTGTGTATCCCCTAATTTGGGTAAGCGCCCTCGGATGTCTGAGGCACGGAGGAAGATTGAGGAGCAGTGTAGCCCGGCGAGGAACGAGATGGTGTTGTTGGGGAACCCCACAAAGAAGTTCGATATGGAGGATGTTTTGAGAGCCAATAAGCAGGAATTGGGGAAAGGCACTTTTGGGACGACTTATAGGGCTGACCTGGAAGATGGCACAACCACGGTGATCTTGAAGATGCTCGAAAGTGTGGTCTTGTCGGCTGAGGATTTCAGGGACAAGGTCGAAGCTATCAGTGTGATGGACCATGAAAACCTGCTCCCTTTGAGAGGCTACTTCTACAGCAAGGACATGAAGTTCCTCTTGTACGATTATATGCCCCTGGGAAGCTTGTCGGACCGATTGCATCCATATAGTCGATGGAAAGGAACTCCCCTGAGCTGGGAAGTCAGGCTTTCGATTGGCCTTGGAGCTGCCCAGGCCATCGAGCACCTGCACGCCCAGGGTATCCAGCACGGGAACATCAACTCATACAAAATACTCCTCATGCCGTCCTACGAGGTCCGGGTCTCCAGCTATGGTCTCACCCTCTTCACAACTCCTGTCTCAGCAGAGGGTGAGGCCAAACTGAGAATGGCTGATGTGTATGGCTTCGGAGAGTTGCTTCTGGAGCTCCTGATGGGGAAGCCGCGTACCCAAACTCTCCTCAAGGAGCAAGGTCAAGGTCTAGATCTTCCTAGGTGGGTCCAGGACGTTCTTCGAGATGAGAGGTTCGCTGATGTTTTCGATGTGGAACTCATGAGGTACCAGCACATTGAGGGGGGGATGGTTAAGCTGTTGGAGATGGCGATCAGTTGTGTATCCCCGAATTTGTATGAGCGCCCTCGGATGTCTGAAGTGAGGAGGAAGATTGAGCAACTGTGCAGTCCTGGGGTACAGCGAGATGGGGACTCACAGCCTGACAAGGTCAGGAAAGGGAACAAGGACAGATCTTCTCTGATTCAATTAGACAGGGACTTGCAGCTCAACCAGTTCAGCCAAGTGAACAACGATACGTATCCTCGGTGAGTTGATTTAGAGACTGGCAGAAAAGCTTCGTTTGCCTAACTACATCATGACCAGCAACATGAGATCAATTTAATCTTTGCCAAGTTCCCCATAGACGAGTTAATTACTGAGGAAGTCAATGTAAAAATAAAGACAGGAGTAGAAACATGAGAGTTTTCGCATCTCCGATGCAAATTAAAAACAGTAAGGAGTTTCAGGGTTGTTCATTCCTTGTATAGTAGGGAGAACAGGTAAGAGTAACTACATACTAACAATCTTTCATGCAATAAGAGAAGGCTCCACCCAAAATAAATGAATCAATGACCCAAAGCATCCCCTAGCCCAAAGTTACGTCTACCAATCCACAAACAAGAATGGGTCAATCGTCTTGGATATATCCAACTGGGATGACTTCTGTTCTCGATGTGGGTGCTGCTCTAGCTCTTTCAAGATGCTTGATTTGAAGAAATTTGATTTAATCTTAGTGAGCGATGGCTTTACCAAGTAGATACTTTTCGCAGGAAAACACCAGATGGGGTTCTAGAAGTTTCTGAAAGAGTTTATGGAATGTCTTTTAAATGTTCTTTCTTGATAATTTGGAAGTGTCACATTGGCAGGGTACTATATTCTACCTACTTTATTTTTCTTTAGTGTTCTGGTTTCGTTGAGATGGTATTTATGGCCTCTACATTTTGTATTCTACGATTTACCTTCCCTTGGGACAAAGGTGCTTCAACAATAATAGGATTAACAGGAAGCCTCTTTGGTTTGGCAAGAAACAGTTTAGTTAATGATATGCTTCTGCTAAACCATTCGTGGCATAGTTTTACCATAGTAATTTTGCGGAAGCATTTGTGTTTTTTTCTTCTTGGTGCAAAATGGGGCTCCACAAAAATCATGGATTTCATAGTCTAGGATAAGAAACAACCTGTTTCCTGCAGAAGCAGAGTAATATCTGACTGGAGGTCTTCTAAGCTGAACTCATTGCCTCCTATACACAAACAGTGATGAGCAAGCCACCTTGCATAAGCATTACCTACCTAATAAATTGTTTAGTGTGCCCTTGCAGTCGCTTTTGATTAACTTTATCTACCAATTATGATTAGTTCGGGCCACAGTCCACAGCTCTTCTGTGACCGCTGACAGTCTGCGCAGGCATTACTTAAAAAAATCTATAGTGGAAAATGTTCCATCTCATGTTTTAATACAGCATACCTAATGGAAAATGTTCTGATGCTAGGGCTTGATCAAATGGATGTGCCGTGTGGTCGCCAGAGTCAGTATTCCACGGATTTTAGGGCAGAGGTATTCCTTCATTCTTATGCTAGGCATCTTTAGTGTGACTTTATTTTTCCGGAAGGTAATTCGTCTTTGCTTATTCATGTTTCATTAGATTTCTTTCTCGGAAAGGAATCCTGCTGCTTCTCCAGTTTCTGTTGATTCGCCAGGTGATGAAGAGCGAAAAGAGATTCAATTTCTTGAAGGGGCCAAGAAGATTGAAGCCCAAGAACCGCAGTTTGAAGACCAAGCAGTTTACAGTGCGCTACTTTCTCAAGATGCTAGTGCAAGTCACGACGAAAATGAAGGTCCAGAATTGCCAATCCAGTCCGATACTGCTTTTCCGACCCCAACTCTGATCACAATGCTTTCCTACCAGCTAGAAGCTTCAGTGCATTCAGCACTTGATGGATCTCATGCAAGTTCAGACTCTGCCTCCTCTTCACTATCTCAAGATGGATCTCCCGGAAGCTTCAGTGCAACGCATACCAAAAAGACTATCAAACCCCTGAAGTCCCCCAAACAGCAGTTGGTCTCTTCTTTGGAACTATCTCAAGATGTTCACTCTGGTAATACATTCTCACTAGAAGCTTATTCTGTTTGCCTTAGAATCATTGTCAAAGTTTTTCACATCGATTTCAAGCTGACCAGAGAATTTGGTGGAGCTTTCTAAGTTAAAAATTTTCTGGCTCATGAACATTGACTGAACTATCTTTACTTGAGCAAATTCTCAAATTTATGCATTCAAGCTTCTATCCCACTGTCAAATTATATAATCAGAGGTTAACTAGTCATCTAGAGGTAAAATACAGCACAAACTTGGAGCGGACATATAACTTCTCTATGAGTTTACTGTTCTGATTAAGAGTTACCATGTGATGCTCCCATAACAATTAGAATCTTCCTACTTTTTTGGCTTTTAATGGGTGAAGATTCTTTGGAACAGCTACATAACCTCTTTAGGCAACATTTCGTAAAATTGTACCGGGACTCCTTATGATCCAAAAATTTTCTCCAGCGAATTCAACTTGGAGTCTATCTTATTTGCCAATCTATAGTGGGCAGTTTTGGACTATTGGTGGCAAACTCACTGGGGATGTAGGAAATGACTTGAACAATTAAGGGCGATGACCTATGACTGCAGAGCATCTTGACAACATGATTAGAGCATATTCATGGCATCGGTTCACATTATTTTTGCTAAGTTTCTTACCACTTATTGTTAGGAAAAGTCGATGAACTTCGGAGATATCTTTGATAACTTGTGTGGCTATGGAATAGGATTTGATAACAATCTCTTCCTGAACACTAAAGTCCATGCTAAGGCTACCTGTAATCTAATTATGTGTATGTCATATTGCCTATTTTGCAACTATGACAAAGATTATATTATTGCCTTTCTAGCAGCTGTAACAGAAACCAACTTTGAGATAACTTCTGGGTGGGGAATGTATATCGTCATCAGCTGGTAGCGGTGATAGTGTACAAGCCACTAAGGAACTTGTCCATAATTCAGCAAAAATCCTCGAAATGACGATGCCACGAGAAGAAAAATCTCGCCAGCTTGATGGCTTCACATCATCAACCTCCAAGTCATCTGGGTTTTGACTATGATGTTTTCTTGAGTTTCAGAGGACCTGATACTCGCCTCCGGCATTACTGATTTCCTTTATACAAGCTTATTGGCTGCCGGAATCCACACATATAGAGATGATGACGAGCTGAGAATTGGAGAAAAGATTGGTCCTGAGTTACTCAAAGCGATCAACCATTCCAAAGTTTCAATTCCCATTTTTTTCCAAAGGCTATGCATTTAGTAAATGGTGTCTTAATGAGCTGGTACAAATGGTAGAGTGTAGGAAATCAAGAAGACAGAAGATCATGCCCATTTTTTATGATGTTGCTCCCATTGAGGTCCATCATCAAACCGGGTCTTATGGAGATGCCTTTGTTTCTCACGAGAAGCAATTTGACCAATGAGGTTATCAGCAAGTGGAAGGCTGCTCTCAAGGAGGTTGGCGATCTAAAAGGGTGGGACATTGATGCAATGGCCACAAGGTATCTTGTTTTACGATATCTACTTTTCAGATTCAATTTAGCTTCCATGTAATGTTTAACGTACCTTTTTCTTTATAGTTCTAATCTTTTTGTTTTTTGCTTTCACAATATAAGACGAGAAGGAGAGCTTGTAAGCCATATTGTCCAGAAGGTTATCGCTGAGTTGAAAAGGCTTATCTACTGGTAACTGACTGCTTGGTTGGCATTGAGCATCACGTGAAGGAAATCAATAGAATGGTATGTGGTGGTTCAGAAGATATACAAATTCTCGGAATCCATGGTATGGGGGGGTGTAGGAAAGACTACTCTCGCCAAAATAATATACAACAACCTATCACATCGTTTTGAAGATTGTTGCTTTATTTCCAATGTCAGAGAAACTTCACAGCTAAAGGGCATTGAGTGTTTGCAGAATCAGCTGCTCTCTGATATCCTCAAAAGAAACTGGTCGAACATTAGTAATGTTGATGATGGAATTAAGACAATAAAGAAAGGTTGTGTGGCAAGAAGGTTCTGGTTCTTCTTGATGATGTTGATAAAAGGATTCATTTGAATGCACTTATTGGAAGGCCAGTGTGGTTTGGTTTAGGAAGTAGGATAATCATAACCAGTAGAAACACGGATGTCTTCAATGTGCTTGAGGTCTGTTTTACCTATGAGCTTACAGGAATGGACTTCAATCAATCTCTTCAACTTTTTTGCAAACATGCTTTTGGAAGAGATCATCCTTTGGATGAGTATGCTGATTTCTCCAATGAAGTGGTAAAAATTAGGGGTGAGCATGGTTCCAGGGTAGAACCTAGAACCTGTAGAAACCGGACCTGTAGGAACCGATTGGTTCCAGGTTCCAAGGTAAGAGGGTAGGTTCCAGGTTCCAAAAAATTTGGGAACCTACTTTGACGGGTAGGTTCCAGGTTCCAGGTAGGTGGAACCTGGAACCGGAACCTGGAACCTGAAGCAATCTTTTATATTATTTTTTAGTATATGTCATCACGTCATTATGAGGGATTTCATAAGGACGATAATGAGTATGTAATTTAAAACTACTTTATCATCGAGTTTTTTACTTTATTATTGTTTTATACTTTTCGTGTATATATATGTATGAGTTATAGTTAATAGATTTTAGTAGTAGATGGTGGTCATTAGAGGTAATTATTCGCATTGATCGTTCAATCAATAATATATGTGGAACCTGGATAGAACCTGAAATCGCTCACCCCTACTTTCTTCTATTTTGGTGCAAATGAAGTTTTATTGATAGGTTTTAGGGTACCCTGGAACCAGATCCAGAACCTGTGACAGGGTAGGTTCCAGGTTCCAGAGTATAGAGGGTAGATTCTAGGTTCCAGAAATTGATGAACCTGTAGTAGCGGGTAGGTTCCAAGTTTCTAGGTGGAACCTACCCAGAACCTGGAACCGCTCACCCCTAGTAAAAATGACGGGAGGTCTTCCTCTTGCTCTGGAGGTTATATGTTCACTACTATGGGGCAAAAGCAAAGATGTTTGGGATGTTACCATGAAGAAGCTTGAAAAGGTTCCTCATGAGCAAGTTAAGAGAAAGTTGAAAATATGTTACGATTCTTTGGATGATCGGCAAAAGCAAGATTTTTCTTGATATAGCTTGTCTTTTTATTGGATTTGACAAATGGATTGTGCTTCACATGTGGAACGATTCCAATCTCTTCCCGGGTGAAGGTCTTCAAGTCCTTCAGCAGATGTCTTTGATAAAAATTGAAGAAGACAATAAGCTACGGATGCATGATCAGCTGAGGGGCCTTGGTAGAGATATTGCTCGCCACGAATGTAGCATGGAACCAGAGAAACAGACTAGATTATGGAATCATGAGGAAGCTTCGGACATTGTGATGAGAAAGAAGGTAAAATTGCATTCACATATTTTTCTCCATCAATTTGACACATTTTATGACTTTTCACATTGATTGTTCATTTAAAATAAAGGGTTGTTCTTCTAAAGTCTTGTCGAATAATTGCTCTAGGGAAATATTTATCTGTAAGAATGCTCGTACTGTTTCATGTTTGAACGGAAGATTATTTGTTGCTTAGATATCATTTACTTGTCTCTTTTTTTAATTAAATATTATTTACTTGTCTCTATTTTTTTTTTTCATTTTAGGGAACCGATAAAGTGGAAGCTCTGTGCCTGAAGTTCGACCACCGGTTGCAGCAGTCTTTTCCTATTGAAGAGTTACGAAGGCTATCAAATCTGAGATACCTAGAAATGAGGCCTGTCCTGGATAATTGGCGTCCGAGTGGCTTTTCAGCAACTGTACTTCCAATGAATCCACCTATCCTTGCTGAGCTGAGATGGCTTTCATGGCATAATCTTCCTCCAGTACTTACACTGACCGCTTTTTCCATGGTGAAAATGGTCATTCTTGATCTGTCATGGAGTATGTTTTCAGAAAGTTGGGATGGTTGGAGTCATATTAAGGTACTATTATTTTCAGTGAAACCCACTATGTTTTTGCAGTTGCAGCCTCTTTATTCAACCATGATTATTTAATCCCTGATTCGCTTTTTACAGATGGCAAGAAACTTAAAAGTTTTGAATTTGACTGGTTGTGCACAATTGCAAAGAACTCCTGACTTATCTGCACTTGTAAAATTAGAGCAGTTGATCCTCGAAAGCTGTGGAAGATTGGTTCAGATTGACAAATCTATCGGGCAGTTGAAGCAGTTGGTTCTTTTGAACTTGAGGTTCTGTCGCAAACTTCGTAGGTTGCCAGCAGAGCTGGTGAACCTAGAAGTGTTGAAGGAACTTCTCATCGACTGAACTTCTATTAGAGAAATCCCAGGGTCAGGAGGGATGAAAAAACTCGAGACTCTCAGTGCCTGCAAATGCCTGTCACTAAATAACTGCAGTTCAGTTGGTAACTTAACCTCTCTATTGAGACTCTCTTTGGAACATGTTGAAATTTCTGAACTTCCTCTAGAGATTGGAGGGCTCGTAAAGCTTGAATACTTGTCTTTGGGAGGGTGTAATTCGCTCAAAAAAATTCCGGACAAGATTGGGAATTTGGAATCACTAGTTGTGCTGAATCTGTCCCACACACATATTGCAGAGTTGCCAAATTCACTTGGGAACTTGAAGAATTTGAAAACACTAAGGATGTGTAGTAGTTCCATCAAAAGTATACCAAGTGCAATTGGGATGTTGGAGAAATTGGAAGAATTGGATGCAGAGAAGTGCCACCGTCTGGAGGGGACAATCCCTGATGATATTGGGAGGTTATTATCTTTGAGGATCTTGAAACTTTCAGACACCAGAATATGTTACATACCGAGGCTTCCTGAAAGCCTGCTCAGTTTGCATATAGGTACTAATTCGATGACCGAACTTCCAGATCTATCGAACCTGATAAATTTGATAGAGTTAAAATTGAAGATTCCACAAGTTGCCGATTTTTGTTTGGGTGAAGAGGATTCTACTTTTGGGGACATGACGGAGCTTGTACGGCATCCATCACCATGGTGGATTGGAAGGTTATGCAATCTGGAGTCTCTAAAATTGTCTTGTGACGGCATTGGTGTCCTCCATGCAGATATTGGTCTTCTCTCAGAACTCAAAAGACTTGAACTTGTTTGTTTTAACCTGCAATTCCTTCCTAGGCTTCCATCAAACTTATTGTGTTTGCTTATTAAATCCTGTATATCATTGGAATCATCAATAGATCTATCAAATTTGAAGAAACTATCAGAGCTAAGGATTTATTCTTCGGCAATAACAGGTGCCCATGGCCTTGATGGTTTGGAGAATCTTCAAACTTTAGACCTTCAAGCATTGAATGCACTAGAGAGATTACCTGATCTTTCAAACTTAAAGAAGCTCGACGAACTGCATTTGGGGCACTGTCATAATCTGGTTGATATTCAAAGTATTCAAGGCTTGGGACATCTGAGGATTTTGGAGCTCATAGAGATTGTACAACTTGAGAGAGTACCTGATCTATCAAACTTGAAGAAGCTGACTGAACTTCATCTGCGGCAATGTCATAATCTAACTCAGATTCAAAGCTTTGAGGGTTTGGAGAACCTGATAATGTTAGAGCTAGGTGAACTCCCTCTGCTTGAGGGATTGCCTGATCTCTCAGACTTGAAGAAGCTCACCAAACTTGATGTACGGCAGTGTCATCATCTTGTCAAGATTCGAGGAAGATTAGATTCAGTGGAAGACTTGTGCATCTATGGATGCAGATCTTTGGTTGAGATGCCTGCCCCTTCAAGCTTCAAGAATCTGAAATCTCTGCAATTGTGTGATTGCGATATGTTACAAATGCAACAGGTTTGGGTCCCGAACCCTGATACAGTTGACACGGAATTTGGAAGTTCAGAATGTTTGATGATGAGACGGTTAGGCATCTGCGTGTGTCAGTTGGGAAGACATTTTTTCTTGCCATCTCTTCCGTCTTGACAATGTAGGGACAGAAAACGGACCTACTTCCTTGATTGCGTTCAATTATGTGGATGTGCAAAAGGATTCGGCTAGCCAAAGCAATCACAATCCGGTTATGAGTTATCTAGTTTCTCCTACCTTCCATACCAGCTTGTTTAACTCATTATCCTGTCGAGAACTCATTTAAGTTTTGTTTCTTTTGTGATCACAATACCTTTTCGCTACTGTTGAGTGTTGGATAGCCCAAATTATGTTGTTTGCACATAACGTTCCTGCGAAAAGATTTTTCCAAATCCACTGTCACGCCCTGATCCTCAAGCACGCGCCATCCCTACCAAATCGCATCAACCATAAGAGATAACGTCCCAGACACGTTATCGACCCATTTATTTTATCTTTGATTACACATGCGAAAACGTACAACTCCCAAACATCACATCAAACGATAGTGATAGTTAAACAACCAGTCATATCAATTAAATCATGACAGCTCACAAAGTCAACCTTTTTATTTAGCTATTTTGTTTAGACAGTAATCACAAACCATTCTTCGACTTCTGGTCTACAACTCACAGACTATCTGCTTCGGTCTGACATGTTATCTAGGAATACTCCAATAAATCCACATCTTAGTATCCACGAGGCTATGTCACTTAGGACCTGAAAATGTTATTCCACGATGGGGTAAGAAATAAATCTCAGTGAAGTCAACGCCTAAGCTCGGCTAGGACGTTGATTCACCCAGGACATCCTAACAAATCAACACGGCATATCAACCAGCACGAATATCCAACCATATGCAACTTACCCGCTAGGAAGCCACACATAATGCGATGTAGACACGACATGACAGTCAAACTGCCCAATCAAGGCAAGCATGACATCAATTGACATACATGACGCCACACGTAGTCCATTTATTATGAGATAGGGCATGTTAGCCCAGGGCACGTCAGCCCGAGAATTTGGGCATGTTAGCTCGGCACACTGGTCAGTCGGTGCCTAGTACACTAGTCAGTTGGTACTCTTCTAGCGACACCAGGCATCGTCCCTTACTTCCGACAACTGCATCCAGTAGTCTGTGTGGTTCTGATCGTCACGGCACGGAACTACCAGGAATCCCTTTCCAAGGCTTCGGTTCGTCACAAACTGCGACCGGCATCCATCAAACTGACATAACAGAATGATGTGCTTCCGACAAGTTGTATTCTTTCGATTGTCACGGTACAATCTTGTCAAGAACTTGGCAGGAATTTCATCATCCCATCATATGACCACACATCTCATCCGACAATCAATCAATTTTTATCATCTTTGATTTAAGTCGGATGCTCATACAGATGTGTTCAAAGACTTGGCCCAAGGCCGTTTTCATGCTAAATAATGCACTTTGTCACACAGGTCATATGAATGTGCAATTTCACATTTAGGCTTGCGCCTGAAACGGGCGATGAATCACACAAAACTTCAGTCATATCTCATGACTGTCAATCCACTACACTCAATCAAGCAGCCATTACATGATCGATTAACCAATTCAATTAATCAAACGACAATGATTAATTTCTAGTTTCATTAAATTATTGATCGGTCTCTCGGCTCTAAACTGTCGCTCACTCGCGATCAAACAATGGCAATCAATTTCCTAGTCAATCAATCAGTCAATTCTAGCAGTCAACTAGCCACATATGACCTAACTAATATGACTAACTTAATCAATTGCAACCATTTATCTTAAAACTCAATTTCTATCTAAACCGACCGCAATTAATCTAATTAACCATTCTAACGACTGAATAACTAATCTTAGGCGTAATTAGTGCCCTAACCAAGGATTATGAGTTAACTCACAATTCAGTCAAGCTTGGGCCCCAGGACAAGCGGCGGGCGGCGGCAATCCTCGAGCTTGACGGCGACTTGCGACCAACTCAAATCCACGACGGTTCCTCAAGGACTCTCGGCTCCACGAAGCTTCCCCGACCCAAAGTCGATAACCTCCAGCTCGGGGGACCTTACGAAGGCGACGGTGGAGGCTTGCGGTGGCCGGAACGGCCACGATCAGATCTGAACATAATGGAACAAGGGCGGCCAGAACAGAACGTGTGTCGGGAACAAAGGTTTCAAGACTATTTATTGGGGTTTCTTAGGCCAACTACGCAAGGCAAGGGTACCACAAGGTCTTGGGGCTTCCACGAGGTCAGAGGGTGGCCGAAATCAGCCATGAAATGGCCGGAGGAGGGTCGGCTCCGGCGAAGGCAGAATAGAGCAGCTCGGGTTTCGGGTTGTTTTGGAGATTCTCGAGCCGACGGGGCACGGCAAGGGCACCACAGGGTCTTGAGGGTTCTCTGGAGTCCAAAGGTGGCCGACGACAATTGCTGGAGGCGGCCAAAGGTGGCAGCGTCGCTCGAACAGAACCGGTGGGGGCAGAGCAGGGCTTTGGCCAAAAACAGGGGATTGTGATTCCAGAGTTGATTCGCGATCCACCGGTCTCGATTGACTTCGGCCGGCTTCGAGGGGTGGTAAAGGATCGAGGGGCCTCGCTGGGGGTGGTCGACGAGCGGCGGAGAGGGCTGGGCAACGGCGGAGGACGGTGGGAACTCCTCAGGCCCGAAACAGGGCACCTCGTCCCGAACAGGGGCCTCCGCGGCCTCGAGGTGGCTCTCGGTGGCATGCAACGATTGTGGGGTGCTCTGGGTGTCGGAGGGGAGTCGGTGAGGTGGTCGATGGAGGTTGGGAGCGGTCGTGGACGGCCGTTAAGGCTCAAACAGCCCCTGACACTAAAACAGGGCAGGGGACGACGGGCGGCTTTCCGGGGCCTTGCGGAGGGGCGAACGGCGGTCTGGGTGGTGGTGTTGAGCTGGCGACGGTGGCTGGAGGTGATGGTGGACGGCTGAGGGGTGGTGGCCGAGCAAAACAACGGAGGAGGAGGATGCTCGGCTGGGGGTGTCACACGAGAGAGAAGAGAGAGAGCGTGAGGGGGACGGGGGGCTGTCCACGGCAGAACAGAGAGAGAGAGAGAGAGAGAGAGAGAGAGAGAGAGAGAGAGAGAGAGAGAGAGAGAGAGAGAGAGAGAGAGAGAGAGAGAGAGAGAGAGAGAGTGTGTGTGTGTGTGTGTGTGTGTGTGTGTGTGTGTGTGTGTGACTTTGATCAGTAAGTGAGATTTTGAATTGTGGGGCCATCTGTCAAATCAAATTTGAATAATTTTGGCTCTTGCAAATTATTGAGGGGGCATTAAGGTCATTTCACTTTTCAGGACTGAAACGAAATTTTGGCTCGACTGACGCTTGGTATTTTTGGGTCTTTTACAGGTTAGGCTCGGGCGCGAAGATTTGAATCATATTTCGCGATGACTAAGAAATACGGAGCATAATCTAATTGATTAACATTTTCGGGAACCGTCCAATATTCGTCCCTTAATTCTTTACGATCCAAAATTTCGTATTGACTGAAATTCAATTTCATTTCTTTTATCGAATTTAGACGATTTACAAAAGGCAAATTTCCAGGGCGTCACATCCACTGCAATATCACTATGAGAAGTAAAATATATGCATATCTTGAGCGAGGTATTTACTCTGATATTGAACGGGACACAGAAGAAGATAAACCTGTTCGACTAAGTCAGGCTTGCTCTGATAATCGAATTGTCTCATGATGCTCAGCTATCCAAGCACATTATCATCATATATACCTAACTAAGCAGCCGCTACGGATTGACGAGGATAGCCGTAACACAGCCATTGTTTATCTCTGAATGGTAGGAATTCAAATGCTGCCGTCGTCCATTGATGCATTTGGTTCGATTGAGTCTTGTAACTCATAGCTGCTGAGAGGATGATTCTGAAGCATCGCAGCATCCTATATTTACGACTTTAATCATGCTATCAATACTATTTCTCCCTGAAGTTCTTTACCAAGGAAACGCCAAAACACTCCCACAAACTATTCGGGTTGAAATAACAGGAATCATATCCAATGCAGACATCGGAGCATTCAATTCCTGGCTAGATTATATCCAGTTGCAGTAGAATATTTTAGGTAATTTTGATTGCTTGAAAAACACTAATCCTAATACACGCCAACACTAATGACAATGATGTAATCAACCACACCAGTACCCATTTCAGTAACGGACCTCAACATCCCTTGATCTGTTGCCTGTTGATCCAAAGTTAATTTGATGATTACATAACTTACTCAAGTATGTTAGTTTTTGGATTGCTTATAAAGTATCTGAGTATTATTTTGCTGGACTTATAAGGGTACAAATGATTGTCCCTGCCTTCCCTAAAGAGCAGGTCCGGACACTCGGCCATCCGCATAACCGACAAGCTCACCCCCGGATGCCCAGCTCCGGCAGTTCAAATTTTAATTTTGTTCTACCAATTCGGGACTGGAGCTGGACACCTAGTATCCTCAATGGTGGAATTTTCAGTCGTTAGAATTGTTTACACCACGGATTCGGTAATGCTATTGCCTGAGGGCAACGTAAGCTCTGCCTAATCTTACTGTTTGTCCTTGGAGATAGTTCACTGAAGGGTATTTTGGGTATTATATTAGATTCTGCCGCATGTATACACACACAAGTAGACTTGCATAAACCTCTTTACATGATCTCTCGAGGGTAGGCCTGTTTTTTTTTTTTTTTTCGAGAACAAAACAAAAATTAACTTTTTCATCTTTCAGTCAAAAGTTGCAAAAATTATTCGAGATTAAAAACTATGAGAAGATTGTGTTGATCTCCGTCCAATATTCATATCCTATTGTGAGAGTTTCGGATGTTTTAGAATTAAGAGAGTCGCAAATGCCCGCGTCTTAATCAGGTTCTTAGCGGGCCTATGTCAATGGTTTGGGTTGGGTTGGTTTCCATGATACTTGACCCGACCCGAAACGTAATAGATGTGTACTTGTTACGACATGACCCCAAGACCCGAACCGAAAACCCGGTTTCGATCGATTCAGTTTGGGTTTTCGAAGTTCCACGTCAATTCATGGATGGTGTGCCTCAGTGATCACCGATCTGTAGAAATCATAAGGTCTTGATAGGGACATAACCAGCTGAGATGTAAGAAATATCATCGCTTGCGACATCTGTTGTCACGCCCCGACTCTCGAGCCCTAGGTAAGCCCACAAGTCTTGGCCGGCCTTGCCGCGGCCTTTGAGACCGAGAATCGCCCGAAAATAGACCCGGTTTCCCTTGTTTTCACTCTGCCCGGTTCTGTTTCAGCCGGCAGCCGTTCACCAGAGCTCCGCTGCCGCCGTCTTGCCGGACCTTCGTCACGCACCTTAGCCGCTGTTGGGACAAGTCACCGCGCGATAGACCCTAGTTTCACCGTGAACCGCCGCCACCCGCCATCGTCGTCGACGGGAACCGTCGACATCGCGTCTTCATTTTTTGGACCGCCCAAGCTAGCTAATTGTGAGTTGACCCTAATCCTTGGTTAGGGCGCTAATTGTGCCTAGGATTAGTCGTTTTGTAAATTATGAAATTTATGTACACGATCGGGGCCGGTCTAAATAGAAATTGAGATTAGGTTAAATGGCCGATCGATTTGGTTCGATGGAATGATTAAATTGTTTGTGGCTAATTGTTGTTAGATGAATATTGATTGATTGATTGGGCAATGGATTGCCGTTGTTTGATCGCGAGCGAGCGATAGGCTAGAGACGAGCGAGCGATCGACGATTTAAATCGACTAGTTTGATTAATAAATGATTATTGCACGAATTCGAGCCTTTATGTGACCTAATCGGATTGATTGTTCGAGGTTGTATTGATTGCCTCATTAGATGGCTTGATTGATTGGCTGGAATGACTGTTGGCTATTGGATTAATGATTGGGGGTTAATCGCCATGTGTGTGGTTGTGGTGACTAATGGATAGTTGCATATGCATATGACCGTGTGTAAAGTCAAAAGACATATTTTAGCATGAAAATGGCATTCGGCCAAGACTTTTACATGCTTGTGTGAGCATCTGGCCTTAACCAAAGGTAATGAAATGGATTGATTGCTGGATGTGGATTGTGTGGTCATACGAGGGAACGATGATGCATTCCTGGCAAGTTCGTTTTGCACCAATCTAGTGGAATCAGACGACTTGTCAGAAGCACGACAACTCTGATCCGGTGTTAACTAGTACGGATGCAAAATTGGTCGGATGTCGGTCGCATCTGGTATTGGACCGATGCCCCGTTTAGGAATGCCTACTTGCAGGTACCGTGCTGGGTGCACTGGAGACACCTCTCGTAGTAGCCGTTGCCGAGAGTAAAGGAACGTAACCCGGTCCTGCTGGTAGAACGCTGGATTATACTGAGGTACTGGATTGCGTTATTTGTGAGAGTCGAATCACGCCCCCTTTCGCGTAGATCCTCTCATGTGCCGTGGGCACGATCATCGTTAAGAAATGGACTGGTGTGGTGTCCTGTGCATACTTGTGGATGTGATGCTTGTTTGAGTGATTGACTGATATGACTGCTGAGTCGAGTCAAGCATTGCATTATGTGTGGCTGAAGAAGCAGGTAAGTGTGCATGTGGATGATTATCCTTTTGTGATTGTGATTGACTGTGGTACATGTTTAAGTGAACCTTCTGTTAGGATGCCATGGGTGGATCAGTTTCCTAACCGAGCTTAGGCTTGATTCATTGAGATTTATTCTCACCCCGTCGTGGGATAACAATTTCAGGTCCCTTCAGATAAAGACTCGTGGACACCGAAGATTGGCTATTGGATTAGTCTTTTGAAGTAGATGATAAGTTAACCTCACTTGACCGAATGATCTTTTGAGGTCTTGTCTAGTCGCCCTAAAGTATGTGGTTGCGTACGTATGTTAGTCTGATTAAGATCTAAACTCTTATGCGGTTATGCATGTATGTATGTTTATAATTATCGTCTGTTAAATTGATATGATGATTGGCTCTTGCTATTCTATCCCTTGCCTATTTGTTGTCAGGAGTTTAAAACATTTCCACCTGCGTAAGTAAGTGTTAGGTCGGTAGTGTGCCTGTGACGCTATCTCTATGACCTCGTGGCGATTTGGCAAGGGATGTCGCGGGCTCGAGAGTCGGGGCATTACAACCCCGCCCAAGGTGGTATTAGAGCAAGGTTACCCTGATCCATCTGGTCGTTGGCCTGGAGCGATAAGGAGCGCTGGGATTGGGATAGTTAATAGGATCGTAAGCTTTTGCATGTGCTTGTTACCGATGTTTTTGACTTATTATTGGTTATCTCATTACGTGTTGCCTGGGGTGGGCAGGACTCCGTAAGTTACCTGTATAATGAGCAACCGTAATGAGAGGGTGTCTAGTGGAAGGATAGCTCAAGAAGATCCCAGAGTGGACAGGATCCTGCAGACGTTGGAAACTTTAGGAGTTGTAGTTGGACAGCAAGTGGGTAGTCAAGCTAATGCTACCACCACTTCAAGTGAAGACTTGTGGACTGGAAACGAGAAGGGTGTGCAGCCGATACTCGAGTTGATGGAAAGGTTTTTGGATCTCGAGCCGCCGAAGTTTGAAGACGTAGGACATCCAGAGGCTGCAATCTGGTGAATTTTAGAAATAGAGAAGGTATTCGCCATGCTGGAATGCCCCGAAGAGGACAAAGTAACGTTGGCCGAATACCAACTTCAAGGTGACGCTAATGCGTGGTGGAAAGTCACACAAGGAAAGATCTTTCCCGAAGGTATGGTCCCGGTGTGGGAAGCCTTCGTGGAAGCCTTCTATGGTAAATACTTTCTGGACTGTAGGCGAGAGAAAAAGATGGTTAAATTCTTGCAGCTTCGACATGACCAAATAACGGTAGAGCAATATGAAGTGAAATTTGCTGAACTGTCAAAGTATGCACCACGAGTAACTAGTGATTCGGTGATAAGGATGAGAAGATTTCGTGAGGGCTTGAAACCGGAGATTAAGGATCAACTGGTGCCGCTGAACCTTAAGAGTTTTAGCGAATTGTTTGAAAGGGCCCAATTTGTGGAGAGGAACATAGCCAAAAGGGCAATCGCATCTGGATCGCGATTTGCGCCTTCTTCTAGGGATATCCGTTGGTTAGAAAAAAAAAAGGCCGATGTTTATCAACGAGTATCACATCTCGTCTAACCGAAGAAGTGCAATAAAAATGCCGATGTTCCGCCGAAGTGAGAAATGTCGCCTGTATCGTCGTAAGCATGGGAATGATCCGTGTCCGTACAGAGGCTGAGCATGCTTCGAATGTGGACAACTCTGTCACCAAGTGAAGGATTGCCCGCTGAGAAATAAGACAGACCAAGCATCGCTGCCGCAAGAAGGACAACCTCGAGGAAATGTTCAACAGAACAACCGAGATTGACTCTATTGGGAGTAGAGTTACTTTTGGGTTAAGATGCCCTAGTACTAGTTAACAATAGCTGTTCGAGTTTGAAAAGACCCTTTTGTGGATAAGACTTATGGATATGGGTTTGTATTAAGGCAACTAGTATTTTGTGGATTGCATAAGTTTAAAGTGATGTTTTGTTTGGATTGCCTTAGCCGTTATTTTTCTTTGGATCCTAATTAATGACTAGAGGAATATTCGTAGAGGAGTGAACGTGAATTGTGAGATCTATCTCTAAGATGTAATGAGACCCCAAAGATTCAGAAGGTACGAAATAATAAGGATCGATGTGAAGGCAAGTAGCATGTGCCGAATAGCGATGAAAATCTGTCTCTACAGGTGGTTAAAGTTGGATTTAAAAGTGAAAACACGTTTGGGAGTGTGTTGTGTTATTTCGGGCGATAGACAGAAGATTGTGGACGAATCGAAATGTCATGCGCAAGTAAGACTCATGTGCCACGTCGAATTTGTGAAAGTTAGTTTATGCCTCCGAATCTTGATCGGAGAAGACCTTGCAGTATGTCAAATGCAGTTTTGAGATGACTTGAGGCCCATATTGTTCAGTTGGCTAGTAACTTAATGAGGTCATGGTGAAATGTGCACTGCCTGAGGACTGTAATTAGACATGTGCATGGAACGAGGACAGTGAAGACGAACAAGGAAAGTTCATAATGGTAGCCTAAGGGTAGACGACGGGGTAGGTCGCCAGTTGGTTGCATAGGCTATGGAGATTGGTGATACCCCTGATTAAGATTAAGATTGCGAGATGTGACAATTAAGGACGGATAGTTATCAGAGTGGCGCATCAGGAGCATCTTAGGGCCACAGAATTCTTGGAATAATGAGCATAAGGGTCTTGCTTTTGGTAAAACAAAAAACCGATCGGAACTCTCCATAGTAGTTTCAGCGTTAGTTCGAATAGCTTGAGGAGATACCAAGATTTGAGATAAGGTTATTAAGAGATTGACGAGAATGTTGGTACGGCCAAGCTCATAGCGAAGAGTTAGCGTAACGATAAGTGAAAGAGTAGCATTACAAGCCTAGCGGACTGCTGCAGTCATTTGGGATTTTAGAGTAAAGGTGGGAGAAGATCACAATGGATTCATGTTGAAACTTCCAAAAAGTCAAGGGATAAATGGCTCAGTTTGGAGTGTAGTAAACCGCTTGACAGTACAGGTACAGATTCTAACAGTGTGAAGAGATTCAGGTTGGTATGAGAGTGATGCCCCAGGATCCAGGACCGACCCAAGCTTAAGACTCGGACTGCTCGCAAATAATGACCAATGGTCGAGGAAGCCACCGAGAATTTAGAGGTCGCCCTCGATGTGGATGATGGCCTGATTTACCAGTCGGCTGTACTGATTGAGGTTCGACTGCGTGGCGATCTGAAATCAAGCATAGATCGATTCGGGTTGATCTCGCTCAGCTGTAAGTCAACCATAGGGTCACCTTGAAGTGCACCAGGGAGTGATTCATGGCATGATTTGCGAGCTGGCATTGATCGATTTTCAGGATGGACATGGACCCAGTGAGGAACGATTTGTACTAGAACCCCGTACCAGCAACACACTAGTCAAGGATTAGCTACCTTGGATTATGTGATGTGTTGCTGGAGAATTACGAATCGAGTTGAACCAATCATGCATCAACTTGAGTTGGTCATGAGAGGTGATCTTGACAGTGTTCAATGGTACTATCGGTTTGGGAACGGGTGATTCCAACCCTAAACCGGAATATTTGAGGTGGTCCTCGACTCGTCAGTCGCTTGTGAGCTGCCCTGTTCGACAGAATGGATGGCATGACTCTTAGTTTGATTTGGTGTCTGAGTTCGGTAAATCTTCAGATGTTTCTAGAATTGACAAGTGGTGATTCCAAATCTCAAGGCATGGAAGAAGAGGCGAATCATTAGTCGACATTCTCCATGTAAACAGAATGCCCAAATTGCCATTAGTGTTAGTCGTGATTGACCTATATGGAACAAGAGGAGAGGCAGTGTTAAACTCTGCTCATTGGAAGTTAAGAAAGGACCAATCGATTCGTAGGAATGGATAATTGGCAGTGGAATGGGACAACAAGGTTATATGGTCATAGATTGAGTTGAATCCTTAGTGTAGACTGGTTCAACCTGATTAAATGAATTGTGGATATGGAATTGTGGCATATTTAGTAAACGAGGATCGTAAGTTTGAATCTGACTTGAGTTTGATGGTCCCTCTATGGTTTCGGTGTACAGAGTGGAGATATTGAGTGATTTGAAACAAGCGTGGTATAAATTTGGAAAGACAAGACTGCAGTTCAGTGTGATCTATCGTCCGAAGATGGATAGTCAGTTTGAAAGGACAATTCAGACCTTGGAGTACAAGTGTGAGGCATACGTTTTGAATTTCAAGGTAGTTAAGAGGAACATTTACATATGGTGAAGTTTACCTAAATAATAGTTACCAGTAGGACATTAAGGTGGTGCTTTTCGAGGCATTGTATGGTAAAGCGTGTAGCATGATAGTCTGTTTGGATTGAAGTTGGTGGAAGGAAGATCACGGGTCTTGAGTTAGTAGAACAGCCGTTGGAAGCTATCAAGGTCATTAGAGACAGACTGAGGACAGTTTAGAGTCGTCAAGAAAGTTAAGCCCAAGGTATGTCAGACCTTTCGAGATTTTGGAAAGAATTGGGAATATGGTGTACTGCCTTGTGTTGCCGCCGAGGCTTACTCAAGTGTAACATCTTCTACGTGTCGATGTTAAGGAAGTACGAATCAGACCCCCACTCTTGTGTAGAGTTATGAGGAAATTGAATTGGATGGGTAGACATCGTACGTGGAAAGTCCAGCTAGGCTAGTTGTTAGGAAAGAGCGAGCGCTTCGGAACAAGGCGATCCCGCTAGTCAAGGTGGTTTGGTAACACCATGGACCTGAAGGAACTACTTGGGGAATCGAGGAAGTTGTTAAGAATAGGTGTCCTTATCTGTTTGAAGGGTTGTAGCAGTATTTCAATTTCGAGGAAGAAATTTCCTAAGTGGAGGAGAGTTGTGACGCCTGTTGACACCTGATTTTTTTTACCATTTATTATTGTGATTTTTATTCTTTAAAATTAATTAAAAATATCAAAAAAGGTCATAAAATCACAAAATCAACTTTGGAAGCCTTGGTTTAACCTTAGGAACCAATTTTGAACAAAAAATATTTTTCGGTATTTTTAATATTTTTCGAGTTTATTTAATTATAAAAATACCCAAAAAATCAGAAAAATACCATTCGTGGTCAGAAAAATACCCAAAAATATTCGATAATTTTGTTTTAATTTCCTCTTCAAGTGTGTCACTTTAAATCTCAAAAATTCGGCTCGGGTCACTATGTTCCTTCACAAACATAAACCCGAACCGAGCCTAAAAAAAAAATCATTTTCGAGTCTTTTAGTTTTCAATTCTCACTTTTTATAAGCTATGACATTGGATTCTAAAGTCTTAAAGTGCAATTAGGTCAATTTGCCCTCCAATTTAATCAATTTTTACCAAAAGGGCTTAATTGCACATTTTTCTTTCAATTAGTCCCCGGTTTCACGGATGTATACGTATGCTCTACGTATTTATACATCATACGTATTTATACGTTATGCATATTTGTATTGTTTGGTAACCTCTTTAACTCTTGTAATAATAATAATGGTTATTATTTTTAACACCTTTGTTAGTGCCTTTTTTAGCATTTTTGTATTGTGAGTGCTATTTTTAGATAGCATTTTTTGTATTATAAATTGTGAGTGCTATTGTTAGTGCTATTTTTAAATGACATTTATTTATCATAAATTGTGAGTGCTATTGTTAGTGCTATTTTTAAATGGCATTTATTTATCATAAATTGTGAGTGCTATTATTAGATAGAATTTATAATTGTTAGTGCTATTTTTAAATAGAATTTTTGTATTATAAATTGTGAGTGCTATTGTTAGTGCTATTTTTAAATAGCATTTTTGTATTATAAATTGTGAGTGCTATTGTTAGTGCTATTTTTAAATGTCATTTATTTGTGAGTGCTATTATTAGATAGAATTTATAATTGTTAGTGCTATTTTTAAATAGAATTTTTGTATTATAAATTGTGAGTGCTATTGTTAGTGCTATTTTTAAATAACATTTTTGTATTATAAATTGTGAGTGCTATTGTTAGTGCTATTTTTAAATGTCATTTATTTGTGAGTGCTATTTTTAGATAGAATTTATAATTGTTAGTGCTATTTTTAAATACAATTTATTGGAAGGTATTTTTGGCTATAAAAGGATGGCAAGAGTTTTGAGGTTGAAGGGGAGAGACATTTTGTAGAGTGTGCAAATTTTTGAGAGCTTAGAGAGAAGAACACAAACACTCTCTATATTCTCATAATCTTGAGCGAGCAAAATATACTAAGTTCGGAATATTGATTCCGCATATTGCTAGCACAATTGTTGTGGAGTTATTAGTCGTCTCCCCGTTCGTCAATTGGTGGTGCGTCCGAACTAGATGCCTAACACTTGTGGAGGCTGAGATCGAAGAACATCGAACCGACACCTCCGTTCAAGCACGCTACGAGAGGTAATCTATTTACTCCCTTTGAGACTTTGTGATTTTTTTCGATTGAAATGCACGAAGTACGCCTCTGGAGATACATGTGTGGGTTGTTATTTATTTCCGCTACGTGTTACGTGGATCCCAACAGTGGTATCAGAGCCAATCCTTAGGTGTTTTCGTGCATTTAATTGATTTTTTGCAATTTTTGCAATACTATGGCCAATATGTATTAACGAATTGTTCGTCTTACATGGCTAATGGAGATTGATTATTTTATATGATAAATTAATCAACGTAGCAAAAATTGAGACTAAATCAATTTTGAATCGAAAATTTATGGCTATCTTATTTTACGTAAAAATTCTGAATATGATTCAACGTAGAATTTTTATTGTGCCTTCCTAAGTTTTAAATTGTGAATTTATTACTTACGTGAAAGGGTGGTGATCATGGAAAAATCCCTAATCAATGTGATTGATGTATATATGAATGTATGATGATTATTTATATATTTGGGGTTGTAATTATTAAATGGAGGCTGCGTACTCCTTTTATTTTTCATGTAATCTTTATTTTTAGCATAGTCAATTGTTGATGTAAATGCTACGAGGATTACGTGGAGGAGCCTTTTAAGTCGGCGAGCTCTTTGGGGCCCAATTCTTGAAGAGTTCAAGAAACCAAGAAGAAGCGAAGAGCGGCTCTCCGTTATTAAAATATTAAAATGATTATATGTGGTCTCATTGGCTCGAGACCCATTAAATCATAATTCCATGATCACCACGTAGGATAGATATTTATGTGATTGACATCTATTTATTTATTATGATTACGTGAGCATGTTAAACTGGTTAATGTGCAAAGTCAGACTTACCTCACCCAAAATTGTGCCTGCATGAAATCCTAGTTAGGAAAATCACTCGCATTAGGTACCGAAAGGGCGTTGGTAACGACACCAGCGTAACCAAGTCCCCGAACCCAAAATCTCTGGTTCCGTAGAACTGATCGATCTCTCCCAATCGATCGGTAAGGTTTCCGGTCTACCCTCCAAGAAAGACCGGTGGCGACTCCAAATGCATGCACAAGTTGCACATGCCACCACGACCACACTAAGGTCGAAAGCGATCGACTCTTATCGTTGAATCCTCCTGAAAAATACTCCCGCCGCGATTTGGTATGGGCCTGGGAGGGCTCGCACCGATCCAAGACCCGTGATCGGTAATCCATTAGCCGCGTCCGCTTCCGGATGGGTCGCGACAGCTGGCGACTCCACTGGGGTCTTGTTCTAGAAACTATGGTTCTAGACCTCAAGTGGACTTAGGCCGTAATAAAAATTGAGTGATTTTTCTAACCCTACAGGCGCTCTTGAAGGTGAGGTAAGTCCGCTCACGATAGGTGTTATATGTTTTTGCAGATTGGAGTAATAAGGGGTGTAGTCTGTGATTAACTTTATTTTACGCAGGTGTGGCGTAGGAATGTATGTTGTGTGGATGATTTGAAGTGCTGATTGATAAATTGTTGTGCATGACTTGCATTGTGATGATCACGACACATGGACACACACAACCGCGCCTAAAACCCCAGGCGCCGCCTTTAGGAACACAATAGAAGGAATTGAAAATGGAATCTCCGTGAGGAAAAACACGGGGTAATCCACTTCTCAATTCCGCTCGCTTCGAACTATGGATTGAGTCCCAATGCAACGATAGTTGTGCAATGGAATCGGCTCTTTCTAGAACTCGAGGTGGGAACCTTAACCTTAGGTGCCAAACCCTCTGATTTTTAGAAGTTCACCATCACTTGTCTCATGCGCATGTCTTTGGGCGGTTGGTACACCTAAAATCGCACATAAGTCGACGAGTTGGGTTGGTAAGACTCTCTATCCCTCAAAACTATTACAGTTCATATAAATATAGGCATTTCATTCATTTCATTCTGGTGATTAGATTAAATGCCATTTCAAGGATAGATGCATGTGTTTTTCCCAAACGTCCTTGATAGAAGACGAGGAGGATGATATCCCATGGCGAACACCGAGTGAGCAACAAAGGAGCCTACTATGGACATTATTGAGATATCGTCCAATGAAGATGACGAGTTGGGGCAAGTGATCCGGAAGTCACAGATCGAACTTGGGGCATCCTTAAACGTTAGGATCACATTCCTTGGTTTCATTTTCCATTACTAGTCCTCTTGTATAGGGTTTATTTTTATCGAGGCTTTCTCTATCTCACCCCTTAGAGTGATTGTATTAGGGATCTATTGGTGTATACATTCAGATGGAACTCGGTTGTATTTCTTTTGACGGGTCATGGGAATGTGATAGTGGCATTTTCTCTAATCATCCGAATACTCCCAAGTCAAGTTTATAATTCCTTTAGAGGAAACTAAAGTTGAAAATCTTACACGACCTTTTTGGTCGTACAGGGTAATCCAACCCCAATTTCGCTAGAAGGAATTATACACTTGAATTGGTCCATGCATGTCATACGTCACTAAGTAATCCACGATAATTGATCAAGAGTATTGACGTTATTTCGAATTTAATGACGAGATAGATGTCCAAATTGCTCTCGTTCTTAACAAAACGGCCTTGATTTGGATGCCGTATCTTCAATTAAATTTAAAAACACGTCGTTATGCCTTGCATTTTTGACTAATTCGCTCTTCTGAATATTGGTCAAAAGCAATTATCGTGAATTACATTCCTTTCAATAGTATGCTTTCTTTCGAGGAATATTGATAAAAACTTTTCGCACAAGATTAAAACCCTTGTAAAAGTTCTTGTCATTATTAATTACGAGCAAGCATAAGATTGAAAGGGGTCTATGCTTTCTTTTTCAGATTATTCCTTTTGACTCGGTCTTTTCATTTGCAGGTGAAAAACAAGTAGCATAAAGAAATCTTTTCTTGGATAAGTCTGAGGCTATTCTTTCATCTGACCATGAGTGAGTTAGAAAATCAGAACACATCTACTCGACTTATTATGGATCGGCTCATCCAAGTCTAAGATGTCCGGATGCTCGAAGAAATGGATCATATAAAAGCTAAAACAAACACAGGGGCTTTCATTCATTCTTGCCCAAACCAGATCATACAATTCATTGGGGTGGAAAAGTAAAGCAGAAGTGAGCCCTAATCAACGACACAAAGGAGCCCAGCTGGCCCTCCAGGTTATGGATGCTTTGTTTATACGCACCACTCCGCGTATCATGGTCCGCAAGCCTGAGGTGGAGGCGTTTGCGTTCATCATTGACTGCAACAACCTGAGTCTCGTGATCTTCGGCGACTGCTTCTAAGTCCCGAACAAGTCCATTCTCACGAGTTATATCCTCGTTTATGCCGTTGAGCCTTTCTTCCAGCCACTCGCTCCGATTCCTTAGCAGGGCATTACGTCGATCGCGCTCATAGGTAGCCAGAGATAGAGCTAAGTCCTCCACCAGATTCCTCCTCTCGCGTAGCAATGTCGAAACCCGCTCTTTGGCGAACTCAACAGCCTTTTTGTGACTATCGGCCAGGTAGTCAGCCAACGCTAGGCGGTCGGACTGATCCTCATAACGGGCTCGCAAGACACGAGCCACGGTAACTCCCCGATGAGCAGCGCGGTAGACCTCCAAGGAGTTCGTAAAGAGCGTTGGAAAAATATTGTATTCCCTCCCCAACGCGGTACCCTCGAGGGAGGTGATGTCCAGGTCCCCGAACATGACTCTGATCTCATCCTCGGTTTCGGGATAATCGGCTATGTGAGCGTAGCCTCGACCCAAGAGGTTATAGAACTCTTTCCATCGAGTCAAAGCTTCGGCTGAGAAAGTGTGAACTTGGGAAGAAGCCATTTTCGACGGAGATGTGTGTAGTGGAGCGATTAGAGGATGGAAGCAAATTATATGAGAGCGTTAATCTCCCAAACACCAACTCCGCATTTTATAGCGTCTCGAGAGTGGAGAAAAGTTGCAGCAATAATGCTTGTGGAGCCGGGTTAATTAATGTAAAGCGAAGGCTGCTCCTCCCGTGAATCATCAGACATGTCCTGATCCGCAATTTCAGGCCTGACAAATTCGGTCTCGCCATTATTAAAGCTGGGAGGGAGGCGAGCGCAACTATCGAAGAAGCCGCGAAAGGATTGTGTTGTTCCATCACGCATGAAGCTGGGCGGCGAGTGAACAGCTCTGCCACTTAAAAAGAGAAGACAGTGCTGAACAGGCATGACTATTGAGGAAAAGTGAAAGGTGAGCGCAACTATCGAAGAAGCCGCGAAAGGATTGTGTTGTTCCATCACGCATGAAGCTGGGCGGCGAGTGAACAGCTCTGCCACTTAAAAAGAGAAGACAGTGCTGAACAGGCATGACTATTGAGGAAAAGTGAAAGGCGAGCGCAACTATCGAAGAAGCCGCGAAAGGATTGTGTTGTTCCATCACGCATAAAGCTGGGCGGCGAGTGAACAGCTCTGCCACTTAAAAAGAGAAGACAGTGCTGAACAGGCATGACTATCGAGGAAAAGTGAAAGGCGAGCGCTACTATCGAAGAAGCCGCGGAAGGATTTGGTTACCCCTTCGTGTCGGAAAGCTGAGCAGGAGGTAAACAGTTCCGTCGTTTCAAAAACAGAACGCTGAACAGACCTAGCTTTCGAGGAAAAGGAGGCAACAAATCGAAAGAGCGAGTATACAAAAGAGAACAGAGAACCCCGAGTGACGAGTTCGTTGAAAGACCTCAAATTCTCTAGAATCAGATTCGACATCGAAGCCATGGAACTCAACATCGCCGGTGACGAACATCAAGATCGCAGTGGTGACGACGGCAGTGGCCACGACGCTCAACCCCGGAAAAGAAAAAGTCGCCAGCGCTACGCTCGGAAAGAAATCCAGGAGCTTGAAGCTTTCTTCGATGAATGCCCTTGCCCAAACGAGGAACAAAAGATTGAATTGGGCCAGAAGCTGGGAATGAATCCTATGAGAATCCATTTTTGGTTTCAGAATAGACGTTTCAGACTAGGTGTCCAACACAGGCGTAAGGAGATCACGGCCCTAAAAGAGCAGAACCAAAACCTTCAAATGGAAAACATGTGGTATGAGAAAATTCTCAGTACTATTACCTGCCCTCACTGCGGTGGCCCTACCACCCTTAGTAAATTGTTCCCCAGTAAGCCTTCTACGAAGATGGAAGGTGCTCATTTATCCCCCTGCTCCCTTGAGCCATCTCCGGTACAATCAGATCCTGCTAATGGCGCGCATGAGCAGATCGATCCTACAGAAATTATACCAGTGTCTTCGGAGGAAGAAGATACGTGTCGTTATGATCGGAGTCACCTCATCGAAGCCCATGAATCTCCTCCACAACAGCTTCCGGTAAGATCAGATACGGTTCAAGAGGAGTTAGAGGTTAGTCGGCAGGCTATCTACGCCACTCTGGACGACGAGAAGAAGAAATTCACTTGGCCCCCGGAGCTTCATCTCAAGTTCTTGGACGCAGTTCGACAGATAGGACTCGACTTCATAGGTCCGACAAGCATACTTAGGGTCATGAACGTACCGGGACTTACCAAGCAATTAGTCGCGAATCACCTTGGTTGCTACAGAAGGGCGTTAGGACAGCGTTATGCAGAACTGAATCCGAGCAATAGACTCGGCTGCGAACCCAGCACCCTTATGACAAATGAGGCCCGGTCGAATCTGGACGACTATTGGGGATTTGATCAGGATATCCTCGCGAGTCATTTCAATATTCCTCAAGAACACGCATCACAAGTGCAACGAGTAAGCACTCCTCCGTCCGAGCAGCAGCTAGTCAGTGTTCATCCTATCGCAGATCAGCCCACCACGCCCAGTGCTCAAGGGTTTGCCCAATCAGAGCATATGGCTTCAGATGATCTAATGGGAGAAAGCTTGGAGCACTCTTATTTCCCTAATCCCCAAGTGGGAGATGCTTGTGGTAGTCAATCGATCAAATCTCCTCTTATAATCCCAGACAAAGATGGAGGTTCCAGTTCGAAGAACCCGTCGGGCGATGCAGCTCAACCTACACATCAATCGTTCGAGGGGTCGGGTGATTTCTTCGATGAAGGACTTGATACCTGGTTCGATCAGTTGGAAGCTATTAAAGGTTGGCAACCATGATCTGCACTTGGTAATGGCACACCTAAGCTGAGGCCAGACTGGTTAGTCATTGGACATGCCCCAAGAAAGAAGGGGATGTACGCGAGAAGGATGTATCTCCTATTGTAAAGTTCTCATCGGTGCATGCGTTTGTTTCTTCAATAGCTAGAGTTGATTCTGCATAATGTTTTTCGCAAACGTCATCTCGTGTGTATACGGTAATTCCTTGTTATTAAGTTCAAGGTAAAATCAGCCCCGACGCGTGAAGGCAGAATTGATAGCATGAGTTACTAGCAGAATGTGATCGAGCTCGAAAGTGAAAGATTACTAGCGGCCCCAAACGCAATGACCGCAAAATCAGGGGCAATCTTTAAGTTTCGAGCAACTACAAATCTATTTCTCACGAGGCATTCAGGTCAATCAAATATAAAGCGTCGGGCTGTGAGAATGATGCGTAGTCAATCTGTTGACACAGGCGAAAAAGGAGTCGCGTAGATCCGAAAGCAAAAACCTTTCTTGGCTAGTCAACAATGCAGAATGAAAGAGCATATATAAACAAACTCGCATTTATTTCATTCAGCAGGAAAGTTTACAAGAGGATCACTGAGGGGGAGCAGTAAACCCAAAATGAGTTCTGACAAGCATCACAAAAAAGCTTAACTGACTCTCCATGCTATCCATGCCTTGCTTACAACCCACACTCCGGGAATCGAGGTCTACAAGCTTGAAGAAAAGGAGACGACATTTCTCCTTAAGTTCGTTCACCTTGGTGTCATAGTACTCGAACTCAAGCTCTAAGTCATGAGCCAGCACCCTCCCGCGAGCTATATCCATGCTCAGGTCTTCAAGCCTTTCCTCCAACCAGGCACACTGGAACCTCAGCACGAAGTTGTGCTGGTCTTGCTCAAAGGCGGTGTCAAAAAGAGCCAGACGCTCTACCAAGTTGTCCCTCTCACGGACCAGCATCGAAACCTGGGCGTGGGCGTATTCAACAGCCCTTTTATGGTTATCGGCCGTCAGCATGGCCAACATCAGGGACTCAGTTCGGTCCTGATAACGGGCTCGCACGATACCAGCCAAAGTGACCTCCCGGCTAGCAACTTCGTAAGCCTGCATGAAATTGTTAAAGAGAGTTGGGAAGATCACAAACTCCCTTTGCAGTTTCGTACCTTCAATACACGCAGTATCCAGGGCCGGAATCAGAGTACGAACTTCAACCTCAGCTTCAGGATGATTGTTTATGTAGCCATAACCCCTACCCAAGAGGTGGTAAAATCTCTCCCATTGGGTCGAAGCTTCAGGTAAGGCAACAGGCATAGAGGAGGAATCCATATGCGATGGAATGACGGAGAAGAGAGTGAGAATGTGAAGAGTGTTTGAGAGGCTGAGTCTGATAAGGCTAAAGTGTTAATCTTCTTGACATCAATCTATCACCTTATAAATGCTCGAGTACAGGGAGAAGTGGTAATAATATTTTATGTGCAGTAGAGCCAAGCGGGTTCCGTTAATGCATCCCCGATGAGTCACGAATCCACCACCGTCCTGTGATCTCGGGTTTTACGAAACATAATGGCGCCGAAAGGTGGGCAGGCTTGTTACTCTAGAGACTGGGCCAGGGGGACAAGCGTAGTGCTCGACAAAGCGAAATCAACGCAAGAGATCTTCAGGCTCCGTTCACGTAGAAAAGAGCAAAAAAGGACAAAGTGGGAATTACGAAGCCTTGAGAAAAACGCTCGTCAAGTAGCCATCACAAAAGGACGAAGTGGGAATCTCGAAACATTGAGAAGAGCGCTCGTCGGGTAGCCATCACCTTTGATCGAAGAACGGTGATCCGGCTCCTTTAACCTCTCAGAATTTGCAGAGAAAGTGAAGATCCAAGGAGGAACAAAGAAAGCTGAGTTAACGGAAAATCAAACAGTGATATCCCGGTCAAAATGTTCAAGGGATTCTGTCATTTACTGGAAGCGCCAGACTTGGAGGTCTCCGAGCTTGAGCTGCTGGAAGAGTTTGAAGATCTCAGGACCGAACCTGACACGAGGGCCATGGAGACCGATCCTTCTAATGATGAAACCCGCGGCTTGGTTAACGAGAACAGTACCCGCGACGGTTATCAGCGTCAGAAAGGGGAATATCTCAAACGCAACACTTCAGGTCAAGTCCATAAACTCGAATTGTTTTTCAGGGAATACCCCTATCCGGACATGGAACAGAAAATCAAAATGGGCCAGGAGATAGGATGGGAGCCTCGGAAGGTCAAGTGCTGGTTTGAAAACAAACGAACCCGGCTGAAGCAGCAACGCGATCGGCACGAGTTAGCGGTTGTAAGGGAGGAAAATGAAAAGCTTCGAATAAAAAACACTCAGTACAAAAAAGCTCTAAGCATCGCTATTTGCCTGGAGTGCGGTAACCCTGTTCCCACGGACGGAGTATTCACTGAAGAGCCAGATCTGGGGGTTTATAATGCTCATTTGTTGCAATGCCCTTCGCAACATCTTTCGGAACAGGCGGGTACCGCCGAGGATCTACAAGAGGAAACTAGTGCTATAAGGTCAAAGTCGACGCCCATTGTGGAAGGGAACATGCGTCATGACAAGTCGGGTCCGCTCGATGATGAACTCACCATCATGACCAGCCGATCTGAGACCACTAAATCCCCTCCAGAGCAACCTCCAACACGACCAGATTCCGAGAAGAGTAACCGCCAAGTTGCTGACACCACTTCGGCTAGCAAGAAAATAAGATTTCGTTGGACCCCGGAGTTTCATAGCAAATTTGTTGATGCAGTTCAACAGTTGGGGATCAGTTTTGCTTGCCCATTGCGCATACTCGAAATCATGAACGTGCCGGGACTGACTAAAAATATGGTCAAGAATCACCTTTGGCGCTACAAGAAACTACTGAGAGATGGACGAGCGTCGCTAGACCAAGATAGAGGCGGTTCAACACGACCAGATTCCACGAAGAGTAGCCGCCGAGTTGCCAACCCTACTTCGGCTAGCAAGAAAACAAGGTTTTATTGGACCTCGGAGCTTCATAGCAAATTTGTTGATGCAGTTCAACAGTTAGGGATCAGTTTGGCTCGCCCATCGCGCATACTCAAGATCATGAACATGCCGGAATTGGATAGAAATAAAGTCAGGAACCACCTTTGGTGCTACAAAAGACTACTGAGAGATGGACGAGTGGCGCTAGACCAAGAGAGAGGCAGTTCAAGTTTAAACGATGAGCATGGCTGTGATCGCAATCCTCATGAAGCAGGAAGCATCCAATCACCTCTTAACACCGATGGGACTGACAATTACACGGTCGATTGTTCAGGCATCAATCAGAGTACTCCCATGGGTTATCCCAGTACTCCTCAGGAGTATGTACCGCAATTTCAGCAAATCGGGACTCCCCAGTCTGAGCACCGACTGGCCGTTAATACTAGTCCTACAGCGGATCTAACACTGGCAGGAGATGCACATACAATCTTGCGAGACGATTACGGAGATTCCGGCTCGAAGAATCAGGTGGTCCATAACGAAAATGGCAAAAAGATTCCTTCTCCAGTAGTCGACAATACTCAACCTGAGTGTCAGTCGCTCGATGGTTCAGACGATCTCCTTGAAAACATCTATTCTTGGTTCGATCGGCTGAATTCCCCCCTGAGTTACCCTGGTACTCCCCAAGAGTATGTACAACAATTTCAGCAGGTATGGACTCCCCAATTTGAGCACCAACCGATCGTTAGTGTTATTCCTACGGCGAATCCAACATCGGGTACAAACCTACTGGACAACGATGAAAATACCAACTCGAGAAGTGAGGTTGTTCATGACGAAAGTAGTGTGAGGAACCCATCGCCAACGGTTGAGGATGCCCGACTTGGGCGTCAATGGCTTGAAATTTCAAGCGAGTCCCTCAGTGAGCAACTCGGCGTGTGGATCACGCATAAACCGAGAAACCAGGTTGTTCATGCCGAAAATGGGAGAAGTCCGTCACCAGCAATTAAGGATGCTCAACTTGGACGACTCGAGCGGTCGGACGATCTCCTGAATGAGCAACTCAGCCTATGGGTCAAGCATTTTGGAACAAGTGCATCTTCGCAGTCGTGACCGGTACCGGCGACCGGATATCTGGTTCGAAGCTCGTGTGCTAAATCATTAGAAGGCTCAGGAGAGTGAGAGGTGAATACATCGAATGAATGTGTTACGGATTTCGTTGTAAAGTTCCCGCGGGAACATTGTAATTAACGCTGAAAACTAACCGCTCTGAGTGTCAACATTACCCTTTGAACGTCTTCGAGCCAAGGGCCATGGATTAATCACTTAATCCGTGGAGCAAATTCCATGAACGATGACTATCACCCGCGGAGCATAATGGGATCTACCCCCATTCAGCACGAAATACGTTTGGTCACGAAGCCTCCCATTTGGTAAAACGATGTATCGTTCCTAAACGATCTTCAACCGAATACCAAAGTAATGTCTCATTTCTTTCCCTTCTCAGGTGTTAAACGTGGATAAATCACCCAAGGAGCCATCTGTTCAAATAACAAAACAGACGTTGCCCAACCGGGGGCAGCTGAACCATTGATATTGCAAATATTCCAAGCATGGATAAGCGGATTTGATAGACGTGGTTCATATCAATACGCGACGTCATAACGGGATGAGAACCAAGAGTAAAGTTGTATTGTCCCAATTTGTCTTCAATTTGGGAATATGAGTTAACACTTGCTATTTATCCTTGATAGGGACTCACCATCAAGGAGGACAAATTTTGACAACCTGTGTGCACTCGCAGGAGCACACGACCGAGGGTAAGATGTATCGTTCTAATTTTTTGAAAAATTCATGAACGAACAATAACATGTTTCTTCCGCATTTTCAGGGATCTCCAGCCGCGGGGGACAGGTAAGTATCCCTTTCCCCAATCCATTGAAAATGTTGAATAAAAAATAGAGAAGAAAAGAAAAGCTTTTAGAATCTGATGTCTAGAAAAGACATAGGATTCTAACTTCATTGGCATTCATGTTTTGAAACATGAGGTTATCTGAACATGCATTGGGCATCATAAAATCCCATTGACGGGTAAAATTTTTGGAGAAAACGAAAGAGATTTTTCCAATCAAAAGTTGTTCAAAACTTTCAAAAGGACGTTTTCTCAAAAGACAAGAGGCAAAGCCTAGTCCAAACACGTCCTATACACACTTAAGAGAGAAATGGAGCGGATAAGACAGCAGAATCTGGACCTACGGAAGTAGGGACCATTCGCAGCGATTACATGGGTTGGGACGACGGAGGCATTCGTTTCATATCCCCCAAACACTACAGGTGACCGTTGATAACCCCTTTGAACGGCGGTTTTCATTCTTAACCCTGTCAAGAACCACCCCACATCGGGGCAAAATGGAGGTGAGTCCAGCAGCATCAGGAGAAAATGGTTAGAAATTTTCTTGCTCGGACTAACATTAATCTTTGTGTGTTGTTTATATGGTAATCCAAGTGCCATAGGATGATGAGAAGCATTCATTTCTCTATCCCACACACCGAATCCTTTGCATAGCCAAGTTGAGCCTGCAGAATCATTTCATAAACCCGTTGGTGATCATTGCACATTCCAAGACGGATGCAACATCACTTCAGAAACGAAGAAGTTCAAGACTTAGGGTTTGCAAAAGAATTCCTAAGTTAATGTTTAACCTTGTTAGACCTTTGATCATAGGTCTAACGCGATCCTATGAAGATGAGAAAAAGTGGGATTTCAAAAATGAATGAGAAAAATCCACGGCATCGAGAAAAAGCAAAGTGCCTGGTAAAAGCAAGGCCGATGCTCATGAAAGCTGTTTGCTTGATCCCCAGTGAAACTTGGATGAAAAAAAAAAAAAGAAAAGAAAATTCTTAAAGGAGTCAAATAAAAAAAGCTGCTCCCCAAATACTGCCAAGCACAGAACAAAGACATGGAGAGAGTCGGTCTCTGAATGCAACAAGGGACGCTCTCTAAAGAGCTGGTGCACACCTCAAAATCGGTTGTACACCTCAAAAACTAAAGATGCAGAAAGGAAAAGACAGGAGGTAAATCAGCAATGATCACCAATGTCAAACTCGTCATGAATTCTGGGCAAAAAACAAGCCTTTTTCGGTCCCCAATCCTACCAACATCATAACCCTGAAACAGTCTTCTCTGACTAAGACACTTGGGTTAACATACAGCTCAGCTCGAAGAAGTACGAGCAAGACTATTTCTTTCTCATTTTGCAGGGTTCTTGACTTGTAAACCCGGAGCAGATGGTGAAAACTTTCATTCAATGACCTTGACTCAAAAGTGAGTCCCCCTTGAAGACCAATATCCAAGCCCAACATTACGGTCCCGTGGAAGACCTCCCGACCGATCAAAATGTATGCGCTGCGAATGAGCCTAAAACCTAGGCACGGGTTAGTAGGGAATCGAGTGTATCCCCTATAAAAAAACACGATCGCAAAACAGGTGAGAAGACCTCATTGTCGAGAAATATTCCAATTGATGTTTTGAACAAACTCTTTTTGGAATTTTCAAACTGTTGATCCAGATTTTCCGTGCAAGGGATTTGTGATCACATTTGCATGTTGCAAGAATGCTTTGGATAACCCCCAGCATCAAAATGCACATTTCATGATTAAAACTTAAATCATACGGTTTTGTCAAAATGGACAGCCGTGGTCTTCCCAAAGATTACTAACGTTTTCTTGGTGAAGAAAAATCTTTCAGGCTCAAACTTATGCAGGATACTTGGAGAACCCAACTCCCAGAATGTCGCCTCAACAGACTCAAGTGAAGTTTTGTCAAAATAAAATCTTTCACTGCTTCAAAAAACTGAATTCCCGACAAACTTCGGGGTCTCAAAAAAAGGGGAAGAAAAATCCTTTTAAAAGAAAAAATCCTATCAGACGTGGAGAACCCTCGTCCCAGGACCCATTTTCAAAATATCAAACAGTCTCATCGGACGTGGAGAACCCTCGTCATGAGACCCCTTTTCAAACATGGTAGATACCGCCTGAAGGGTCAACACAAGGTAGAAACCGCCTGAAGGGTCAACTCATGGTAGATACCGCCTGAAGGGTCAAATCAAAGGTAGATACCGCCTGAATGGTCAAAATCAAAGGTAGATACCGCTTGAAGGGTCAACACAAGGTAGATACCGCCTGAAGGGTCAACACATGGTAGATACCGCCTGAAGGGTCAACACAAGGTAGAAACCGCCTGAAGGGTCAAATCAAAGGTAGAAACCGCCTGAAGGGTCAACTCAAGGTAGAAACCGCCTGAATGGTCAAACCAAGGTAGAAACCGCCTGAGGGATCACATTAATGGTAGAAACCGCCTGAAGGGTCACATATGGTAGAAACCGCATAAGGGTCACTCATTGATAAATATCGCAGTAAGGATCAACACAAAGGTCTGATCCACCATACGGATCAAAATTCTTGGCAAATCCCAAAGCGTGGGATGCGCCTTCCTTAGGTTCCTACAAGTTAGGAATCCCATCATGGTATGACCTACCATACAGGTCAGAGCTTAATCTCCCTGGGATATTCTGAATGACGAGTCCTAGGCATCTTCTTGAAAGTCGTCGCAACCGGCAGCATCCGACAGGTGAGCTTCAGGTAAGCCTCTCTCACTTCGGCCCATGTTCAAATTGTTAGAGCAAACCGGAGATTGATTTGAGCTTTTATCAATAGGCTTAAGGATCCGATGTCATAACATTTCTTCTCTTATTTTCCCAGTTGAGTCGGTTAGGAATCAGGTGCCACCTTATCTTTGAGAGAAACCTCTAACGAGATTCCTTTCAAAGAGGGGCAGCTGTTGACACCTGATTTTTTTTACCATTTATTATTGTGATTTTTATTCTTTAAAATTAATTAAAAATATCAAAAAAGGTCATAAAATCACAAAATCAACTTTGGAAGCCTTGGTTTAACCTTAGGAACCAATTTTGAACAAAAAATATTTTTCGGTATTTTTAATATTTTTCGAGTTTATTTAATTATAAAAATACCCAAAAAATCAGAAAAATACCATTCGTGGTCAGAAAAATACCCAAAAATATTCGATAATTTTGTTTTAATTTCCTCTTCAAGTGTGTCACTTTAAATCTCAAAAATTCGGCTCGGGTCACTATGTTCCTTCACAAACATAAACCCGAACCGAGCCTAAAAAAAAAATCATTTTCGAGTCTTTTAGTTTTCAATTCTCACTTTTTATAAGCTATGACATTGGATTCTAAAGTCTTAAAGTGCAATTAGGTCAATTTGCCCTCCAATTTAATCAATTTTTACCAAAAGGGCTTAATTGCACATTTTTCTTTCAATTAGTCCCCGGTTTCACGGATGTATACGTATGCTATACGTATTTATACATCATACGTATTTATACGTTATGCATATTTGTATTGTTTGGTAACCTCTTTAACTCTTGTAATAATAATAATGGTTATTATTTTTAACACCTTTGTTAGTGCCTTTTTTAGCATTTTTGTATTGTGAGTGCTATTTTTAGATAGCATTTTTTGTATTATAAATTGTGAGTGCTATTGTTAGTGCTATTTTTAAATGACATTTATTTATCATAAATTGTGAGTGCTATTGTTAGTGCTATTTTTAAATGGCATTTATTTATCATAAATTGTGAGTGCTATTATTAGATAGAATTTATAATTGTTAGTGCTATTTTTAAATAGAATTTTTGTATTATAAATTGTGAGTGCTATTGTTAGTGCTATTTTTAAATAGCATTTTTGTATTATAAATTGTGAGTGCTATTGTTAGTGCTATTTTTAAATGTCATTTATTTGTGAGTGCTATTATTAGATAGAATTTATAATTGTTAGTGCTATTTTTAAATAGAATTTTTGTATTATTAATTGTGAGTGCTATTGTTAGTGCTATTTTTAAATAACATTTTTGTATTATAAATTGTGAGTGCTATTGTTAGTGCTATTTTTAAATGTCATTTATTTGTGAGTGCTATTTTTAGATAGAATTTATAATTGTTAGTGCTATTTTTAAATACAATTTATTGGAAGGTATTTTTGGCTATAAAAGGATGGCAAGAGTTTTGAGGTTGAAGGGGAGAGACATTTTGTAGAGTGTGCAAATTTTTGAGAGCTTAGAGAGAAGAACACAAACACTCTCTATATTCTCATAATCTTGAGCGAGCAAAATATACTAAGTTCGGAATATTGATTCCGCATATTGCTAGCACAATTGTTGTGGAGTTATTAGTCGTCTCCCCGTTCGTCAATTGGTGGTGCGTCCGAACTAGATGCCTAACACTTGTGGAGGCTGAGATCGAAGAACATCGAACCGACACCTCCGTTCAAGCACGCTACGAGAGGTAATCTATTTACTCCCTTTGAGACTTTGTGATTTTTTTCGATTGAAATGCACGAAGTACGCCTCTGGAGATACATGTGTGGGTTGTTATTTATTTCCGCTACGTGTTACGTGGATCCCAACAGTGGTATCAGAGCCAATCCTTAGGTGTTTTCGTGCATTTAATTGATTTTTTGCAATTTTTGCAATACTATGGCCAATATGTATTAACGAATTGTTCGTCTTACATGGCTAATGGAGATTGATTATTTTATATGATAAATTAATCAACGTAGCAAAAATTGAGACTAAATCAATTTTGAATCGAAAATTTATGGCTATCTTATTTTACGTAAAAATTCTGAATATGATTCAACGTAGAATTTTTATTGTGCCTTCCTAAGTTTTAAATTGTGAATTTATTACTTACGTGAAAGGGTGGTGATCATGGAAAAATCCCTAATCAATGTGATTGATGTATATATGAATGTATGATGATTATTTATATATTTGGGGTTGTAATTATTAAATGGAGGCTGCGTACTCCTTTTATTTTTCATGTAATCTTTATTTTTAGCATAGTCAATTGTTGATGTAAATGCTACGAGGATTACGTGGAGGAGCCTTTTAAGTCGGCGAGCTCTTTGGGGCCCAATTCTTGAAGAGTTCAAGAAACCAAGAAGAAGCGAAGAGCGGCTCTCCGTTATTAAAATATTAAAATGATTATATGTGGTCTCATTGGCTCGAGACCCATTAAATCATAATTCCATGATCACCACGTAGGATAGATATTTATGTGATTGACATCTATTTATTTATTATGATTACGTGAGCATGTTAAACTGGTTAATGTGCAAAGTCAGACTTACCTCACCCAAAATTGTGCCTGCATGAAATCCTAGTTAGGAAAATCACTCGCATTAGGTACCGAAAGGGCGTTGGTAACGACACCAGCGTAACCAAGTCCCCGAACCCAAAATCTCTGGTTCCGTAGAACTGATCGATCTCTCCCAATCGATCGGTAAGGTTTCCGGTCTACCCTCCAAGAAAGACCGGTGGCGACTCCAAATGCATGCACAAGTTGCACATGCCACCACGACCACACTAAGGTCGAAAGCGATCGACTCTTATCGTTGAATCCTCCTGAAAAATACTCCCGCCGCGATTTGGTATGGGCCTGGGAGGGCTCGCACCGATCCAAGACCCGTGATCGGTAATCCATTAGCCGCGTCCGCTTCCGGATGGGTCGCGACAACGCCCTGGAAACTCGACTTCTGTAAAGTGCCTGAATTCAATAAAATTGATTAATATTGAAATTCAGTCTGTGAAATATTTGGATCGTAATGACTGAAGAGACGATGATTGGACGATTTTTGGAATGTCAGTCGGTTTAGATTAGGTTTCGAATTCTTAGTCGTCGCGAATTAGGATTTCAATCCTCGTGATCCGAGCCTATTCCTGACTGAGCCTAGTATATGAAAATACTAAAATTACCCGTCGTTTAGTGTGCCAAACTTCATTTCAGTCCTAAAATACCAAATTACCACTTTGCCCCCCCAATAATGCGCTAGAGGCAAAAAATATTCAATGTTGAGTGGACTTGTGGTGGGCCCTTGGTCAAATCTCACCCATCCTCTCTCTCTCTCTCTCTCTCTCTCTCTCTCTCTCTCTCTCTCTCTTCCTTCTCCCTCAAGTGGACTACTGCTGCTCCCTTCTGTTCTTCCGTAGAGCTGCCCCAACCGAAGCTCCTCCTCCTCAATTCCTCTCCTTCCTCCTTCATTTTTGTGCGCCACGACCACCAGCCGGCACCACCACAACCTCCAGTCACCTCTTACCGTCGCCACCGACCCGGTCCCGGCCGTCGCTCGCCACCGAACGGCCGTGAAACGGCTCGGGAACCTCCGCCCTGTTTCAGCCTCCAAGAACCCAAGAGCTCCAGCCCATCCTCCGGCCTCGTGCGGCATCGCCCTCACCTCTAGCCGCCTCACCGTCACTCACCACCTTCCTCACGACGATCTCGAACCGGTCCCACCGCTGATCGATCGTCGGAGTAGCCGCGAACAGCCCTGAAGCTCGCGGTGCCCTGTTTTTGAGTCCGGTTGGAGTTTTCTTCGATCTGACCAAGTCGGCCGTCGTCACCTCTCACCGCCACCTCCATTAGTCTCCTTAGACCCTTCTCCAACTTCCCTGAGCTCGTGGTCGAGCGCCACCGCGCGTGGGACCCAAAAATCGGCCCGGACCGGCTCCCCTGTTTCAGCGCCACGTGTCCCCTGTTCCGCCTGGTCCTGTCCGCTGCTGCCGCACCGCCGTCGACCACCCGTCACCGGTCCCAACAGACTCCCCTCGAGCCCTAGGTAAGCCCCCGAGCCTTGGCCGGCCTTGCCGCGGCCTTTGAGATCGAGAATCGCCCGAAAATAGTCCCGGTTTCCGTTGTTTTCACTCTACCCGGTTCTGTTTTAGCCGGCCGCCGTTCGTCGGAGCTCTGCCGTCGCCGCCTTGCCGGACCTCCGTCACGCACCTTAGCCGCTGTTGGGATAGACCCTAGTTTCACCGTGAACCGCCGGTGCCGCTATCGTCGTGAGTTAGGGCGATAATTGCGCCTATGATTAGTCGTTTTGTTAATTGTCGAATTTAAGTACACGATCGAGGCCGATCTAAATAGAAATTGGTATTAGGTTAAATGGCCGATCAATTTGGTTAGCCGGAATGATTAAATTGTCTGTGGCTAATTGTTGCTAGATTAATATTGATTGATTGATTGGACAATGGATTGCTGATGTTTGATCGCGAACGAGCGATAGGCTAAAGACGAGCGAGCGATCGACTATTTAAATCGACTGGTTTGATTAATAAATGATTATAGCACGAATTCGTGCCTTTATGTGGCCTAATCGGATTGATTGTTCGAGGTTGTATTGATTGCCTCGTTGGATGGCTTGATTGATTGGCTAGAATGACTGTTGGCTGTTGGATTATTGATTGGGGGTTAATCGCCCTGTGTGTGGTTGTGGTGACTAGTGGATAGTTGCATATGCATATGACCGTGTGTAAAGTCAAAAGACATATTTTAGCATGAAAATGACATTCGGCCAAAACTTTTACATGCTTGTGTGAGTATCCGGCCTTAACCAAAGATAATGAAATGGGTTGATTGCTAGATGTGGATTATGTGGTCATACGAGGGAACGATGATGCACTCCTTGCAAGTTTGTTTTGCACCAATCTGGTAGAATCAGACGACTTGTCAGAAGCACGACAACTCTGATCCGATGTTAACTAGTACGGATGCAGAATTGGTCGGATGCCGGTCGCAATTGGTGTTGGACCGACGCCCCGTTTAGGGATGCCTACTTGCTGGTACCGTGCTGGGTGCACTAGAGACACCTCTCATAGTAGCCGTTGCCGAGAGTAAAGGAACGTAGCCCAGTCCTGCCGGTAGAACGCTGGATTGTATTGAGGTATTGGATCGCGTTATTTGTGAGAGTCGAATCACGCCCCCTTTCGCGTAGATCCTTTCATGTGCCGTGGGCACGATCATCGTTAAGAAATGGACTGGTGTGGTGTCCTATACATACTTCTGGATGTGATGCTTGTTTAAGTGATTGACTGATATGACTACTGAGTCGAGTCAAGCATTGCATTATGTGTGGCTGAAGAAGTAGGTAAGTGTGCATGTGGATGATTATCCTTCTGTGATTGTGATTGACTGTGGTACATGTTTAAATGAACCTTCTGTTAGGATTCCCTAGGTGAATCAGTTTCCTAACCGAGCTTAGACTTGATTCATTGAGATTTATTCTCACCCCATCGTGGGATAACAATTTCAGGTCCCTTCGGATAAAGACTCGTGGACGCCAAAGATTGGCTATTAGATTAGTCTTTTGAAGTAGATGAGAAGTTAACCTCACCTGACCGAATGATCTTTTGAGGTCTTGTCTAGTCGCCCCGAAGTATGGGGTTGTGTACGTATGTTAGTCTGATTAAGATATAGACTCTTATGCGGTTATGTATGTATGTATGTTTATAATTATCGTCTGTTAAATTGATTTGATGATTGGCTTCTGCTATTCTATCTCATGCCTATTTGTTGTCAGGAGTTTAAAACGTTTCCGCCCGCGTAAGTAAGTGTTAGGTCGGTAGTGTGCCTAGGACGCTATCTCTATGACCTCGTGGTGATTTGGCAAGGGATGTCGCGGGCTCGAGAGTCGGGGCGTGACATCCCCGCCCAAGGGTCCACGTGAGGGAGAAGGAAGAGGGAGAGAGGGTGGGTGAGATTTGACCAAGGGCCCACCACAAGTCCACTCACCATTGAATATTTTTTGCGTCTAGTGCATTATTGGGGGGGTGGGGGGGGGAAGTGGTAATTTGGTATTTTAGGACTAAAATGAAGTTTGGTACACTAAACGACGGGTAATTTTGTTATTTTCACGGACTAGGCTCGGTCAGGAATAGGCTCGAATCGAGAGGATTGAAATCCTAATTCGCGGCGACTAACAATTCGAAACCTAATCTAAACTGACTCACATTTCAAAAATCGTCCAATCATCGTCTCTTCAGTCATTACGATCCAAATATTTCACAGACTGAATTTCAATATTAATCCATTTTATTGAATTCAGGCACTTTACAGAAGTCGAATTTCCAAGGCGTCACATCTGTTCCCCATACGAAAAAGGAAAAACTCTGGAAACACATTCAAGAGTCAAAATTTCCTGGTCGGCTGGACTACTCAAGCATCGTAATGCACTATTTTCAGGAGAACTTAAAAACATTCAAACTGATCATTTCAAAGGCTTAAGACTAATTTTCAGTGAAGACCAATTTGATGGTACTTCTTCCCAAGCAAAGGTGAGCTTCTGCTAACAACCCTGCTGGTTTTCTTTTTAACGAAACACGAATCACCCAGATCTAGTGGAAACTGAACCTATCAAATATCAAAGAGCTCTCCACAGCAAGAAGACATAAGTAACAAAGGGAAAAGAGAGGGCTTGAGACTTATTAATGTAACAAATCGATCAGAACTGGAAAACAACACAGAAGAAACCATCCTCACCCACTATAGTAAACTTGAACTCACTCAGAACAGTCCATCCTGAATTGAATTTTCAAGGCATTTACAACTGTAATTGGATGCCCTCAACACTTTGCTCCTGCAATGGAGAAAAGCAACTTCAGTATGTCCCAACATGAGGGGTTAATCACAAAGACACCTGCGGTTGGCCTCGTTCCCTTCCAAAAAAAAAACCCTCAAATTTAAGTCCACTTTCAATTTTGCCTCGAACATTTTTTTTGTCTTAAAAAAATCTCAAACTTTCACTCTAGTCCGAGATTTGCTCACACATTCAATAATTAACACTAGCTTTTTTGAAATCATTGCATCAAGACCGGTTAGAGAGGTTAATTATCAGAACCTGCGTCTTCATCAACAGCCCTCACCTTCGTATGAAACAATAGCAACCACCTAACATCTTGACTAATTGAAAACTGATGACTATATTTAGAAAAGAAAAACTCCAGCACATAATTGAGGTTGGACTTAGAGCTGATTTTTTACATTTATAGGGAATTAGCCCTAGATGTTATGAAGTAATCTCAGTAAGTAAATATGATAGAAAATGCCCTCTTTTAAGAACAAAAACGATTGTAAAGTATTAAGACTTTTGGAATAGCTCACGTAAATTGGGAACAAAAATGTACCTTTTTTTATTTGTCAGAGAACAGAAATGTACCTTAACGTGCATGATTTTGGACCTTAACCAGTCGTCGTTTCAGTTGAGGTACCGAAAGGGCATTAGCTTTAATTAATTAATGTAAACACCTCATCTGAATTAAAAAATAAATTCAATATGAGTCGTCAATTTGGGACATCTCATTTGGAATTAAGGTACCGAAATGTCATTAGCTTTAATTAGTTAATGTAACAAAGTCCCTGAATCCACAATCTTTGGTTCGTAGAAGTAAAATAGTTCTCTCGCTGTTTTACTTAGGTTTCTAATCAACCTACCAAAAATGATTAGTGGCGACTCCAAATTCTAAATCATTCTGATTAATTTAAGTTGAGATTTGGCAAGGCTTGGGAGAGTCCGTATTAGGTTAGTCATTAAAATTAACCTGATAATATATTAGCCTAGAATTAACCGATTTTTAGGTCACGACAGCTTGGCGGCTCTGCCAGGGACCAAAACATTAATTTTTTTTAAAAAAAATTAAGACTTAACTCGTTCACTTGAAATTTTTTGGAAAATTAAAAGCTTCAGTAGACTTAGGCCTAATGAAAATTCCATGGATGTCTCGCTTTTGGCGATCTTGATTGAATCTCATTTATAAGGTGTTAAATGTTTTTTTTTTCAGGTTTGGAGTAATAAGGGGTTGAGTGTTTGCTAATCTTTTCTTGCAGGCTGGAGTAGGAATGTATGTTTTGGGGTTCTATTGAAGCGATGTTTTGATATAAACTCTGGTGCATGTCTTTACTGCCTTTGCATCCACACTTAACACACACAACCCGTCATTGGACCTGAATGGCTAGGCTTAGGATGGTATTTGATTAGGGGCACTTCGGCCATCGTCATCTGGCCCGAGTCACCCTTCTCGAGTCCCGAAATTTTCTAAATCGGTGCCAAAGTTATCACCCCCATCATTCGCCATGTGATGCGGGTCGTTACTTGGTTGAGCCGGATGTCTACGGGGGATTTCGATTCAATCACAAGCCAAAGTGATTCAATCCGAGTATCCCTTGGGCTCCACCATTGTCAAGCCTTGATAGATAGAATTTGAACCTCACGTCGCGTTTCATCCAAATGTCTATGTGATTGTTCATCTCAGACGTCCCAAAAGGCGGTACTCTCTTCAATCCTTATCTTCCTGCTTTCTTATATTTTCGGGTTGGTCCATGACTGTTTTTAAGCGCCCTTTGCATGATACGATTTTTTTAGAATATCTTCTGGCCATTTCTAAACTCTAATGTCTAAATGAAAAATATTAATAACATCTTGGGCTATCATTTGAAAATTTTTGGGAATGATCCATATCATTTTTCATTCATTAACGAATTCTCATGAAGAACAATGTAAGCTGAAATTTTGATAGTTTGCTGACCTCCATTTGATTTTACATATTACTATCTTTAAATGGATTCCTTTGCCAAATCTCGAAACTTGAATGTTGTAGGTTGATGTTTCAACTATTAACCAGAAAAATTTCAGATTTTAATTCACAATTTAAAGGGTCCTTCGTTCATTTAACAAAGATTGGACGAAATAATTTTCTGGACAAAAATTTCACAAAGATGCATTAAATTGTACTGATTGGTTCACTTTCAACCTTAAGTCCAAACATAAAAGTTGTTCATCGTCGTGTCCCGTATCAGCTCATAAAAGTTAATAATTTTTCGGTCAGCGCACGAATTAAGACGAATTTTATCGTAACGGCCGACGAAACTAAAAAAACTGTTTGATTCAGTTTGTTGCTCATATCTATTTTGCTCATCGAGTCTAGAGAGTTGTCGTGGACCGGCTTACTATTCCAGCCAATTATACTAATTTTCGTGTGATCATTCCTTTAAGGTGATATATCATGAATTCTTCACACTCCCATAACATTCGATTTGGAGCAAGGAGAATGACTGATCAAGCTGAGGTTGCAGTCATTACAAGTGAAAGAATCAATGAACATCTAGACGAATATAGAGTTGATCATGGGTTTTTGGATTTCTCTGGTTGGTTTGATGATCTTATTATAACAGCTATATCTGAGGATCCCGTGCCGACTGATGAAGCACCAGAGGAGGAACCTGGCATGGCATTTGAATCCCCGAAGCTATCTGTTGAAGCATTTGTTGATGATCCATTGGAGGGATCAGAAGTTAATTCAGGGGCAGGGGGCAGATTCTTAACTCTGACCATGCATCAGCCCAATGAAAATTCTTGGGGAAATCCTTCGAACCGGTCCCAAACAGTGTTGTCTTCTTCCCCAAGAACTAGCGCAGGTGAACAGTGACAGACCGAGCTTTGAAGGTCAAATTGATGGTTCAATTGACCATAATCGGCAAATATACGGTGGGGGTTTTAATCTTCAGGAGGAGAGGCATCGATTAGGACCGGTGGCAACGTCAATGGTCGCCAGAGTAAGGCAGAATTGGCTGGTCAACCTCCCGCTAGTCGTGAAAGTCAACTTTCACGGAATGGCCAAATTGGACATCCATTCGTGCACGCCGGAGAACCATTCGGACTTGACGGAATTACCCACCGTCTCCGGCGCCGTTTGGACCAAATGTCACGCCCGATCACGTGCGATTTGGAGACGGTTAGTCCCCCCGATTGGCGGAAAAAATTTCAAAAGAGGGATATAGCTTTGGGGGGCTTTCTAAAAGAAAAGAGGGGATTCATTCAGTTGTAGGGGATTAACAGAATAGAGATAGAGAGAGAGAGAGAGAGAGAGAGAGAGAGAGAGAGGAAAAACGAGAGAGAGAGCTCACCTTCCATCGCCATTGTCGAGGGTTGGAGCTCGAATTTGGAGGGCGCTGATTAGGCCGTCTTCGGCCAAACTGAAGCCAAAGAAGACTTCCGGAAGCTCGCTTGAAGCTCCAAGAAGCAATCGTCGTCGGCCACGCCACTTGAAACCGCAGGAACAGGTGAGACACAGTTTCGAGCTTCTCACTGTCCATCAATGGCGATTCACATATATCTTGCTTATTCTCGCATTTAGTGTGTGCATTTTGTTCCCTAGACATCACTGACTATCATCGCATCTTTATTTTGCATCGATTTTGTCTTAACACATCGAATCGAGTCTTCGAACCTTCCACCATAATCGAGCCCTGTTCACTTTCGCCTAGCCAAATCTAGGCCGTGCAAGCTCGATCGGAGCTCGAGGTAAGTGTACTAAACTCCTAAGAATGCTGCTCTGTGATTGAATTGCCTCGATTTGGTATGAATCGTGTGACAGAACTTCCATGGCCGTACTCGGCATTTTGCATGATGCTCGTGATTTCATGAACGAGATGCTCTGATTCTTAGATATGTTAAACTAGAGATTATTGCGAGTCGATTGGCGTCGATTTTGTGCGATTTCATTAAGATTTCACCATCGGATCGTCGCTGGAGAGTCGTAGCCGTCCGTTCAATGGCAGTCGCGAGATTGAAGATGAAGCTGACGTGGCGGTCAATGTGGTCAAAGTGCTGACGTGGCGCTAACGTGGCATGCCACGTGGCAGCCATGTCAGCTAGGTCGTTAGGGTCTGGTATATTTTTATTAGACGATCGGACGGTCTAGGTTGTGCCACGTGCTGGCTTGACGATCGTCCGATCAGTTTTATAAATTCTGGTAATAAAAATGAATTTTCAATAAATAAATAAATAAATAGTTTGATCGGACGGTCGAGGATTAGCGGAGTCGTTCGATCGTGACCGTAGATCTAGGTAATCAGATCTGATGGCTGAGAGTTAGTCGGATTTTGATCTGAGCCGTAGGTTTTAGTAAGCAGATCCTAAGGCCGTAGAGTAGCCATGTGGTTCAATAGGAGCCGTCGGATTAAATCCGAATAATAAAAAAATAAAAAAGGGCGGAACAGCGTCGTTTTGGAGAGTCTGTGTGCACGGGTCCAGGTTTGGGCCGGGTTTCGACCCGAATGGGTCGGGTCGACCCAGTTTGAATCATTTTTTTAAATAAAAAAATCAAAAAATAATTTAAAAATAATTTAAAAAAATCAAAAAAATTCTAGAAAATTCTAAAAAATGTTAGAAAATTCTAGAAAATCCCAAAAAATGTAGGGAAATAGTAGAAAATTTCTAGACACTCCAAGAATCCCCAAAAATTGGGGATTGACCACAGACAACTGGTCAATCCTATTTTTGGGATTTCTTATCCGTTATTCTGAAAATTGATGATACTACCCTTTAGGGGTAAACCGTCTCAGCCTTGTATACGAGATAGCTAGAGGATTCCAAGATAAGGATTAGGGTCAGTCAGGTGACCAATCCTTCTGCTTGGGTTTTCGAATCTCGTCATTTTTCCAAAAATGACGATCTTACCCCTCAAAGGGTAAATCGTCGTCCCGATTCCAATATAGTCTTGAAAATTGCTTAAAATTAGGATTTGGGTCAAGTGGTCGACCTATCCTAATGTTTGAGATTTTCACTTCTCGTTTTCACCTAAAAATGACGATTTTGCCCCTCAAATGGTAAAATTACTTCTAAATTCCAGAAAAATTCTGGAAATTCTCGAAAAATAGGAAATGGATTGGTTTGATCCCCAATCCTATTTCCGTCATCTTTTGACTACACATTTTATCTTAAATGACAACTTTTCCCTTTTGGGGAAAATTATCCCCAAACTTCTCAAAATTACGATTTTGCCCCTCATAGGCGAATCATGTCAAAATCACTTATGAGCCTTGATTGACATTTCCTTAGGCCGATAGGGCCTTCCTAGGGATGCCACGTTGATTTCATGTGATTTATCCGTATATTTTGGATCCTTGATTTTCGCAATCATTTTATTGATTGTGTTTGTTAGGATAGTCATTCCTATTTGCATGAATTCCTAGATTTAGATTTGTGTCCCCACTCATCTGCATAAAATTTGAGGATTAGATAAACCGTTCAAATTTAGGTACCGAAATGGCGTCAACTTTGACTGTTGGCGTAACAGAGTCCCCGATCTCATTTCTCTGGTTTTCGTAGAATCTAATAGATTGCTCCCGACTATTCGATAGCGTTTCCGATCGTACCCTCCACGAAACGATTGGTAGCGACTCCTTGACATGTACACGTATCACATGTCACCAGACCGCACCGAAGGTCGACCACGTATATCCAACCGTTACGATTTGGGTAATGAACATTGAGAGAGGCCCGCGTCCGGACCGACGACAGGACTGCCCATTAGCCCGCCAACTCGAGCAGGCAGCCTAGAGGGAGGGTCACGACAGATTGGCAACTCTGCTGGGGATCGAACCCAGAATATTTGGTTTAGAATTTTAGAGAACTTGAGCCGATTAAAAAGTTGATTGGTTTATCTAACCCCGTTTTCTGCAGAGGCTCTCGAGGTGAGGTACGTATGCTAACCGTTGTGTTAGATGTTTTTGTAGTTTGGAGAAATAAGGGGTGGAGTGATTGTTGACATTTTTCCTATAGGTTGGAGTTGGGAATGTATGTTTATCTTACGCACGTTTGAAGCGGTGTTTGATACAAACTGCTGTGCATGACCTGCATTGTGATGATCACGACACATCGCACACACTGGTGGTCAAACCCCGACTGCAACCACCTCTAGGTAACCTTAGATAGGGAAAGGATGCGAAATGATCTCGTGTTTGATGGCACCTAAAACTTTCGTATTCGTTCCCGCTCACAATCCAAATTGACGATATCTAGCCCTCTTGGGTGGGTACTCTTGGGGAGGAATCTGCCATATTTAGATCGTGGGAACCTGAGCCATAGGTTCCTCACATGATTTTCGATTTTTAGAGTAAATTCCCACCTGCGGAAGTAGACAAATCTCCTTACAACAAACAAATAAAGATGACTCGGGATAATAAAAACACAATACATTCATAACACAACTAGTCTTACAATAATAACCAAGTACATGAACTAGTAATTGAGTCAAGGAAAAGGACGGACACATCCATCAAAAGAAGGTAACTACTTAGGATACGTCTCCTCTATCCTAAGAGGGAATGTAAAAAGTGAATGCCATAACTATCACTAGGCATCAGTCTCACTATCATCGGTCTCCTCCTCCAGCTCCTCAGCAACAGGATCATACTCCGCTGAAGCGTCTAACTCGCTAGCCTCCTCTGGATCAGACTCCTCCGGAACCTCCTCATTTGACTCCTCCATCATCTCCGGCTCGGGCTCAAGAGCCATCTCTACATCGAGTTCCACCTTAGGGAGTGGCATAGGGTCAATCTCGGCATCTGAGAGCTCCATAACTTCGCCATCAGCAACGAGATTCTAGGACTTCAGCTCCAGCTCATCGCCCTCGGGTCCAAGAATAGGGTCAGTGACCTCACCATCAGGGGCAGTAGAATCATACCACCCATGGATTACATCATTCGATAAATCAAAACCCTATAGCGATCCAAAAGTAGTGTCTCCGTCTCGGTAGAACCACGCCTCATAAATATGGGGCTTCCAATGATCGCCTTCCTCGTCGACCCAAACTATGCTACCTTTCCTATTATAGGATTTGTTCTTGCCTACTGGGTACTCCGTGACCAACGTTTCAATGTCCTTGGGTACTCCAAAACCTTCGGCGGGATGGCAGTCAAAATCAAGGTTTAGGGTCCGAAAAAGGTAAGCCTACGACGAGGTAAGAATAAATCTCAACAGGTCATTCCTAAACCTAGGCTAGGCCAATAGTACCTCTGAATGATTCCTAAACATATAATTCAAATCAAAATTCAAAAAAATCTAAGGCATGCTTCATGATCAGGCAATTCACAGCTCACATACTTATACATAAAATTCTTCAACTCATATTTCAATTCTCAATGCCCAGGCCCGCGTCATAACGCATCAGGCTAATACAATATGGTGAGATCCGCGTATCGACACCTCAGGTTGAAGTCTCGCGTTGAACGCATCAAGACAATTCAAATCCCGCGTAATCCCGCGTAATCACGCTTCAGGATAATATATGTACATACACAAGACTTTTCTTTGTTGAGGAATTCTTGATTCAAGGTACGACTGCTCGGCTGAAAGCATCGGCTACATTGTTAGCTGCCTCGGACTTGTGTTGAAGGACAAAAGTGAATTCTTGCAAGTATGAACTCAATCCAATAATAAGCTAAACAAGTTAAATGGCACAATCATCATCAACTATACACAATTTCGCCTCAAAACTCCAATTTAATTAATTGGAGCACTTCTTACCACTCATAACTGAATACACAAAAGGCAACGATCATCTCGTTCATTCGTTTCACAAAAATTGATGTCATGCCTAACAAATAAATTGTATTATAAAATAGCACTAACAAATAATAAATGCTTTCTAAAAATAGCACTCACAATTTATGATAAATAAATGCCACATAAAAATAGCACTAACAATAGCACTCACAATTTATAAATAGCACTCACATCTTATAATACAAAAATGCTATTTAAAAATAGCACTAATAATTATAAATGCTATCTAAAAATAGCACTCACAATTTATCATAAATAAATGACATTTAAAATTAGCACTAACAAATATAAATGCTATCTAACAATAGCACTCACAATTTATCATAAATAAATGCCATTTAAAATTAGCACTAACAATTATAAATGCCATCTAACAATAGCACTCACAATTTATAATTAGCACTCACATTTTACAATACAAAAATGCTATTTAAAAATAGCACTAACAAAGGTGTTAAAAATAATAATAACCATTATTATTATTACCGGAGTTAAAGAGGTTACCCAATAGTAAATTACGTATAACGTATAAATACGTAGAGCATACGTGTACATCGTATATACACGTGCAAGTGACCAAAAAGAGAAATAAAATTAAATCTCATTTAATTTTAATTTCAACCCAACTAATTGGTATAATTGCAAACAAATTTGCAATGTCGTCTTTCCATACTGCGTTGTCATGTATTGGTTATGGTGTGTGACATTCCTAGGTTCATCACCGAGCTGGCAGTAAGACATGTACTAACACATTAGTACTTCCAAGAGAATTGATTGTCCCGATCATCCTCTAGGTCCTACAAGCCATGAGTGACATCTAGCAATATGTCATGGCTACCCAGACAGTGTGAATTCTTTTAAGAACATTATGAACCTGTCAGCTTTGGCTACAGTGTAATTCAATCCTTCTGTCTAACTATGTCCCGATCGAACAAAGGCCATGGAATATTTGTCAAGCCACCAATTCGATCATATGTACAAATCTAACTTGACATGCATTTATATGAGACATGAACATTTCATTCTCAATCATAACCCCGGCCGAGGATTTCAATGCATTGTTACAATTAGATCACATAGGACATCATACCTTTATTAATAAGGAGACAGATTCCATATTGCGTACACATGTGACTTCGTATGTGCCTGAACTATGACCATCAAGTACAGAGACGAATCAACGACCCGCCAATATGCGCACTTGTGAACCATAGCCATTTATCACACAAGTCAACACTGTACCTCAGGTCTAAGGATTATTTACACAAGACCAAAGCATGAACGATTAGACATTGACCACGCAAAAAGCTTCCATGTCGCTAATCATTCAATATGTGTCACGTTCAGTGAACTTGTCCGATACAAGCACCTATGTTCTAACTCGGATATCGCAATACCCAATGACTTGTGACTCGTCATTTCCTTAAGTATCTGATACTTAATTATGAAGTTAAGAACATACCGACCTCAACAGGATCATTGATATCCATTCAATAATCCATTGATCGGGAACTGTTTTAAAGATTCAGTCTAACCGTAAACCTGTCACACATATTCTCAACGTCTTAAGAATAGGTTCGGCTACAACTGATCTTATGGATTTTATTCATTTATATTTGGACAAATGAATAAATACGTCTTTGCCACTGATAAGAAATCAGAAGTGCAACGGATATACCCAATATGTGACTATTACACAATTGCTTTAGGTAGACATGCACGGTTCGACGGAACCGTCGGTTCCGGTTCAGGAACCGGCGGTTCCGGTTCCTAAAAAAGCTGGAACCGGAACCGGCCCTTAAAGAGGCGGTTCCGGTTCCGGTTCCGGTTCAAGGAACCGCCGATTCCCGTCGGTTCAATTTGTCCATATATATTTTTTATAATTTATTTGCAATATGAACAATCAAATTGAAGGTAGTTGAGTGGTTTAGGGTGCTTATTTCAACTAAAAGATCAAAGGTTCGAATCCCACTTCAAGCAATTATCATTTTCTCTATTTTTTTTATTTTTTTTTATTAAAAATAACGGGTCGGAACCGGAACCGGCCCGTGAAGGTCCGGTTCCGGTTCTGGTTCGGAACCGCGGACCCGGTCAACGGGCCGGTTCCGGGTCCGGGTCCAATTTGGCCATGTCTAGCTTTAGGGCATATCTCTAACAATCTCCCACTTGCACTAAAGCCAACTAGTTTGGTACCTCAAACCCATTTTATCAAGGTGTCTTTCAAATAAAGACTGAGGTATTGCTTTAGTAAAGGGATCTGCCACGTTTTCCGCTTAGGCAATTTTTCTGCAAGGCGATATCACCTCTCCCAACTATTTCTCTGATGAAATGGAAGCGTCTCTCAATGTGCTTGGATTTCTGATGAGACCGTGGTTCCTTAGCTTGAGCTATAGCCCCATTGTTGTCACAAAACAATGTAATCGGCTGCTCAATGGAAGGAACTACTCCAAGTTCAGAAATGAACTTCTTCATCCAAACAGCTTCCTTCGCCGCTTCAGAAGCAGCTACATACTCTGCCTCAGTAGTGGGAATCAGCAGTTGTGCTTTGTTTGGAACTCTTCCAACTAACTGCACCACCATTGAGTGTAAAAACAAACCCAGGATGTAGACTTAAAGTCATTCGGATCTGATTGAAAATCAGAATCAGTATACGCTTCAACTTTAAACTCTCCTTCTCCGTATATCAAGAATAAATCCTTAGTCCTTCGCAAGTACTTCAGGATATTCTTGACAGCTATCCAGTGCTCTTCCCCTGGATCAGACTGATATCTGCTAGTCAACACTTACAGCATGCGCGATATCAAGTTGCGTACATAGCATAGCATACATTATGCTTCCAACAGCGGATGCGTAAGGAATATTTGCCATCTGCTGTCTTTCTTGAGGAGTGTTGGGACACATCTCCTTGGAAAGACGGATTCCATGCCTAAAAGGCAATAATTCTCTTTTGGAACATTGCATGTTAAACCGTTGTCGCGACCCGTCCAGAAGCGGACGCGGCTAATGGATTACCGATCGCGGGTCTTGGATCGGCGCGAGCCCTCCGAGGCCCATACCAAATCGCGGCGGGAGTATTTTTTTTGAGGGATTCGACGATAAGAGTCGATCGCTTTCGACCTTCAGTGTGGTCGTGGTGGCATGTGCAACTTGTGCATGCATTTGGAGTCGCCACCGGTCTTTCTTGGAGGGTAGACCGGAAACCTTACTGACCGATTGGGAGAGGTCGATCAGTTCTGCGGAACCAGAGATTTTGGGTTCGGGGACTTGGTTACGTCGGTGTCATTACCAACGCCCTTTCGGTACCTAACGCGAGTGATTTTCCTAGCTAAGAGTTCATGCAGGCGCAGTTTTGGGATGGGGTAAGTTTGATTCCAGGTTTCATGCAGATTGGAAGACTATTCCTATCAACCACAATCAATTTTAATGAAAGCGCAATCAAATGCATAAATAAATCTCATCGATGCACATCAATCCAAGTCAATGGCTTCCTAGCATAGCCATAAGGGCTTAGGGAAGGTGTGATTTCAGTCAAGGGTTTATAAATGGGAAGATTTGGAGGCGATTAGCCCGAAGGGCAAAATCGTCATTTTTGGGAGATTTGGATACCGAATTACCCAAAATATTCCATGGCCAGTTGATTGTGGCCATTTCCCATTTTTGAGAATTTTTTGGAATTGTTGATTTTCCTTCAATTTTGGAAGACGATTCGCCCAAAGGACGAAATCGTCATTTTAAGAAGGGTCGGGGTTCAAAACACCCGGGATGAGCCTTGGCCAGTTATTCGTGGCCATTTCCTATTTTTTGGGATTTTCCTGGATTTTTTAAAATTGTTTTGGAAGACGGTTTGCCGGAAGGGCAAAACCGTCATTTCGGAAAAGATCGGGGGTCGAAAGACCCGGAACAGGTCATGGCCAGTTGAATGTGGCTATTTCCTATTTTCTGGAATTTTTTAGAACTTTTTAGAATTTTTCATTTTTTATTGATTTTTTTTGAATTATTAAATTTTTTTTGTCTATTTTGTTTTTTTTTATTATTAACGAAAAAAAAAATCTGGATCGGGCCAACGGGACCCGGCCCACTCGACTAGAGTCCGACTTGGGTTTTAAAGGCCTGGGGTTGGTCTAAGAGAATGACACTAAACGGGCTTGAACCAAGATTAATTTTTATTTTTAACAGCATCAAGAAAAGGGCCAATTACGGACTCAGCCCACAAAACAGAATGGCCTACGTGCCCACTCAAACCGGTCAAATTGCAATCTCAACTTCTTTCATTCTTTCCTTGTCCCTTTTTTACGCTTTTTTTATATCAATCCATGATCATCATCTCAGTGGGCTCTTCTCCCCCTTTTTTTGTAAAATGCAGAGTTCACTATTATCAAAACCTTCCCCCATCTTCCTTTTTTATGAACTAAATCACCTAGGCTATACCAAGCTGACATCACGAAGCTCCTAAACAGACCCACACAAACGCACATTTCGGCGACTTCCACAAATTCACGTACTCAACACTAATCAAACCATCCAAGTATACGAACAACATTCAAAATGATTCAAGAGGACTTACCTGCGG